>OY992794.1:13054327-15554327 GCA_963921375.1 Tiliacea citrago | reverse complement strand
GCCGCGATGGATCATGCATCGTCAAGAGACTTCTCCATATTTCCATTACTCCATCCATATAGCGCACATTCTTTGCGATTTTCGAGACTTAAAGATTGGATGTTTTTTTTTTATGTTCAAGCATAACTCCGTCTTAAATAGACGGATTTGAAAAATTATTTTATTAAAAATAATTTTGCAAATCCGTGGTCAAGGTCCCATTGTTACCAAGTCAGATTCTGATCAGGGGATCCCATGAAAATCGAGACAATTCCTCAAATTTTATAGGCACACATATAGCAATTTGGGTATTTTTTATAGTAACTTATGCATTTTCACTTGGAAAGCACCATTTGGTGAAGTGGACCTGATGATGAAGACCACAGATGGACACCGAAACTACTTAATAATAAGCATTTCACGGTTGCGATTCGATTAGGGACTTTAATATGGTTGCTAAGCAATTTATGCTTGTCACAATGCATATGGTGAAGTCACCATCAGTTCCAGTTCTCCTGATTCTTACCAGAAGAACTCCTCAACCATTAACGCCTCTGCATCGGGAAAAGCAATATTTTTAAAAGGTGATGAGCATTTGACATTAGGCTATTGTAATTTAGATAAATTACAAACTAACACACTAAAATGAGAAAAAAAAACATTGACTTCCAAAAAAACACTACAAAGTGAAAAATAACTTTAATTTTGAAAGTCGGTGGCAAAAACTAAAATACAGATCTAAAGACACCGACTTCCGAAATTAAAGTTATTTTTCACTTTGTAGTATTTTTTTGGAAGTCGATGGTTTTGTTTTGTAAAAAAAAAATTTATACAACTTAAATCACCCTTAATGATGAGAAGACGTTATCTAAAGTTATCTATTTAATTGGCGGTACATTAGATAATGGACACTGTTAATTAAAGTAAATCACAGTTTGAAAGAAAAAGCAAAGCTAAGATCTTAAAGCATCACGTCAAAACAAGTTGAAAATACTGAGAAACTTAAATCAAACTTAAAAAATAAACTTAAGACTTTATTTTCATCTTGACAAACAAATATAAAAGAGAATTTCAATCACATCAAAATAAGATCCTTTATAAAATATTTCTTTGTCGGCGAATTTAATTCAGTATCACACAATCTCATCTTATATTGGGTATATGGTCACCGCCTTCCAAGATTTGTTCGTGCGTTGCCGACGCTGACAAAGAGATTAGCTTTTTTATTCATAACACGAACTACATGAAGGCAGCGTTTGAGAACCCCTCATAATTCGAAAATATATTACTTCGCGACTTTTTTTGAATTGACTCGAATTTGAAAGGAACTAACAACATGATAGGTAATATCTATCTGCCTTGGAGTCGAACCGTCGCTTGAGCCCAGTCTCCTGTCCCTCGCACACTCTTTGCGTTCAACGCTCTCTTGGACGCTAAGCCTCACTGTGATGTCTTGTGTTCGCGGATGAATGGAAGAAGATGTTGTCAACAAGTCTGGAGTTTTGTGAGACGAGCGTATGACTGTCGAGAAGGTGTATTCTTTTGTTTTTGTACCTATAAAATGTGTTGTGTACTAACACACACTAAACTAATGTAATTGGTATGTTAAAGTAAAATAAAAAACAAAATCTACAGGGTTAAAATTAGCTAGCGGAACTCTGCAGACGTGATCTATAAATCGATATTTAAACATGTTAAAGCAAAAAATAAATGAATTTATCGATATTTTTTTGGGGTCATCAACCGCAGTGTAGTCGAAATCACACTAATATTATAAAGGCGAAAGTTTGTGAGTGTGTGTGTTTGTTACTTCTTCACGCTCAAACGGCTTGACTAAATTTGATAAAATTTTGGATGGAGATAGCCCTGGATTAACATATAGGCTACTTTTTAGCCCGATGTTCCCACGGGATCGAAACTTACGCTGGTGAATCCGCGGGCACAGCTATAGTAACAGTCTAAAATAAACAGTTCTTTTCTGTTTAAACTTCACAGACGTGATGGATATCGACATCGGAACACGATAAAAAAACCAGCCACGTGCGAGGCGGACTCGCGCACGAAGGGTTCCGTACCATTACCTATAAAACGGCAAAAAAATCACGTTTGTTGTATGGGAGCCCCCTTGAATATTTATTTTATTCTGTTTTTTAGTATTTATTGTCATAGCGGCAACAGAAATACATCATCTGTGAAAATTTCAACTGTCTAGCTATCACGGTTCATGAAATACAGCCTGGTGACAGACGGACAGACAGACGGCGAAGCCTTAGTAATAGGGTTCCCGTTTTACCCTTTGGGTACGGAACCCTAAAAAGACAGATTTTCAACTCATGTTTCAAGTAACAACACTACCAGCGGTCGTTAACCCTAAAAAAAATCATCAAATCTGTAACAAAATATTGATACTTATCACGTCTGAGTTTTGATAGCTTATTTGATTTGACCCTGTATACTCCTACGCTTATATCACGCTTACCTATATTATAAAGAGTTCAAGAAAAGTTGTTTGTAAACGGTAATCTCTGGAAATACTGATACCATTACAAAAATTCTTTCACTAATAGAAGACGACATTATTTTCAAGTAACATAGGATACTTTTATCCCAGGAAAATGCATGGTTTCTGTAGAAATCTCAAAAACCACGGGACGTCACACGGCTAGTTAGTTATATAAATTGCAATATCAGTGTATGGCGGCTCTTTGACCGCTCTGCCTAAAGTCACACAGAGAAGTATTCTTTCTAGATTTAATGTTATCGCTTTATAGGACAAAATTCTACTTAGAGACATTTACTTTATCTACAAAAAACCATTAAAGTAAATGAACATTAAACAAAACCTCAAACTTAAACACAAAAGTCAAAGTTTCGTGTTGACTGTGTATATGAATCCAACACCTCAGGCGGACTCATTCTACTCTAATTACATGTTATTTCACGTCACACGGCTATTCATTACATTCAAGGATGTGTTTTGTATGGAACTCAGTAATTTCCGTTTAATAAGCAGTCTATTTGGGTCACAATTATGTTTGAACTACTAAGTAATTTTAATGTATCAAACATAAAATGTGTCAAACTTTTTGAACATGTCTAACTTTCGTTCACATGCTGTATTATGTATTCGCCCCAAACGTTTTTCGGGACTGACCCAAGCTTTAATTTATTTATAAAGTGACTTCAAACAAAGTTCTTTTTCGGAAATTGCAATTTATATTTATTCATTCGACTTTGTGCGATGAACCGCAATTTACTGAGAAAAAATCTGCTGCATGAAAGCTGTACTCATAATAATCACGAGTCATGTGAAACTCGACAAACGAAAGGCCTCGCTACATATACAAGAGTCAACCACATCTGACCGCAGTCACTCCAAAACATACACGAATAAATAAAATATTGCTCGGCATCGTAATTAACGCAACGAAAATATTCGAAATATTTCCGCATTGATTTACGATAAATAATTCACGAAACGTCGGAATAAAAAACGATATCTGTCCACATGGAGCGTATCATCGTTTCAATATTCAAATTGAAGGTCCCTCGATAGATCTTAGACATAGGCCACCATTAAACGTTGATAGCCAAAGAATACCTCACTTAGGGACCTCAGCCGACCCTTTTATCTGGAAATAAGCTTATCATGTTTATGGATGCGAACACTAAATGTATAGGCACAGTGCGGTGTGAAAAGGTGCCTACACGATAACACACTTCCATTATAAGATCGTAAGGCGGAAGGCGGGCTCGCCTATTCAGACCGCAACGATTTGTGGCCGATATTTACTCGGAGTTACACAACCCCAAACATCAATAATGAAGATCGAATTTTTCGTCGCGTGTATTTTTGAGGCGTATTTGTTTTTACATACACACGTAATTCAGTTAGGTACGTGAAAGATTTTAAGCACGGATCGTATTTTGTGCTCTCGTTTATGTGGAGTAGGTTTGCTACTCAATTCAAAAAGCTGCATGTTTTGTTTTACATTATTGGTCTCAAATGTCATTTAGTCATTTGGTCAGGTAACAAAAAATTCCCGCTAGTAAACTAGTAGTCAATTACGTTGCAAGCTCTGGAATTTAACGTCGGCACATTGCCCAGAATATGATAATTTGTAGGTCGCAGAGTGCGGGCAACAGAGTACCGTGTGGTGCCGGACGTAAAGAATAGCACCATCCTATTTCTTCCCATGTGTGTCATAAAAGGCGACTAAGGGACTTACTAGAGAATGGGCAGCAGGGTTCTCTATGCATTTTAACACCCCTCTGGGGGAGGCGTATGTCCAGCAGTGGACGTATTTCGGCTGAAGTTATGAAATGATGAGAGTGCGGGCAAATATGATCTAACTGAACAAGATGGTCTCATTACGCATTTGTCACGTACGCGGTATGCTGACACAAAAGTCCCGCTCGAGAGTTATTTCTTATATCCTAGTTTTTTATGTTGGCAATCCACCCTTTCATGTGCTGTTACTGCCCGTTTCGAGTAAGAATACGGCACCTTTTCCATTTCCTTCATAAGCCGTATAAAAAATATAGGCTTGCCTTAAGATTTTATTACCAAAGGATAAAGGACGACTTGTGTTACAACATAAAGCTAAGATAAATTTAAAACTTTACACAACGAATAATTTTTTGTTAAACTAAACCACAAAAAGTGAAAAAAGCCTTGAAAATCGTGTATAAAACATAGCTTTTATCTTTAAACAAATAAAATAATAGTAGTTCACAAAATGAAGGCACCGGCAAAATAAACATGAACGCTAATACTGGTAAGAAAGTCTGCTATTAAATGAAGTAAGAATTTTGTAGCAATTTATCTACATTTTTTTAATGTCTGGCGTGGGTGGATGTCTGGATTTTTCGCATTACTTACCTTGGCGGGTCCGGGGCGTACTTCGCCACGCAAGTAAGATTGATGTCTGAACCGGCCCTGACGAACAGCTCTGGTCCTGACAGTATCTCCGCCTTTGACACTGTTGAAAACCAAAGATTTTTACTATAAAATACTTAGAACTTAGATAATGTAAAAATAAAAGTACCTAATACATATTTGATAAAGAGATTATGGTCAAAATCCGACATAAGAACAGAGTTAGAACTGTAAATCCCTCGTTTAATACGTACTAACGAAGATGGTAGGTATTATAAACAAAGTATTCACAGGTATAGATATGGATATTCCTGAAAGATGCGTCATGTAAGTGATATTTATTAATGTTAAGGGAAAGTCAAAAGTAAATTTTTTTAATGTGATTCACTTATCAATTTGTCTAGGCTTTTCCCAACTATTTTGGGGTCGGATTCTAGGCTAGCCGGATGCAGCTGAATACCGGTATTTTACATGGACTGCCTATATGACCTCCACAACCCAGTAACTGGGTAATACCCCCCTTGATAGGACTGGTTGTCAGACTTTCTGATTTCTGACGACCTGTAACCACTGTCAAAGATCCAAAGGATGACAATCGGGACCAAACGGCTTAACGTGCTTTGCGGGGCACGGAGGAGTCTCGGTGTTATTTTAATCGGATGTTAATGTGATCCACTTATATAAGTACTATTATTTTCATAAGTATGTCAATGAATCAATCAACTCAGCCTATCGCAGTCCACTGCTGGACATAGGCCTCTCCCAGGCTGCGCCACAACACCCTGTCCTCCGCCTTCCGCATCCAGTCTGACCCAGCCACCTTCTTAAGGTCGTCGGTCCATCTAGCTGGGCATAAGTATGAATTAGTAAAGTTTTTTTTTATTATGAGTATTATTTTAAAGTGAAGGTACCTACCTACTTCTTTAAATGTTAGGAAATTAAGTGTTACTGCGAGGATATAAAATAAAAACGCCTTTATTTTTACTACCAAAATTACATGCAATTTTTCAACTAGGTTCTATTCTATCATTGGTAGATGTCGCTACTTCGGCGCAGGCCTCCCCGAAGTATCTCCAAACTTGTTTCTACTTTTTCATAAAATAGGTCCGGGGATATATGTAGGTGTTTTAATGAAAAACACATTCATCAATTTATCAGATAATCAATCACAATAGCCATGAAAAATATGAAATAGTTTATTGAACTACTTATAACAAAATTATTGGGAATTTGCTGCATTTTCATTTCGTTTGTTATTTCATAATAAATATAAATAATAATGTTAGTTAATAATATGATGCGTGTTATTATGAATTACATTGGTGTTTAAAATATGCTCTGAACTCAACGTCGTGTTTACAGTTTTCAATGAAACTGTTCATTTGTGGCTTTTGCTAATTAGTCCAGTTGCATAATAAAATTGTGATGTACTTTTTGATTACAGTCCAATATTATTTTGGTAAACACAATTTGAGTTACAATAATTATCAACAAGTCTACTGAAATAATGTTTTCAACTTGTAAGAATTTCTTTGCTAAGCATATCAAAATTATACAGTATGTTAGTTAACGAAAGGCGTTCTCGTTCACCGCAATAGTACAGAGTCCATACATGCAAATGCAAAATAAAATAATACCATTAAAAAAAAAACTTTTTATTTGTAAAAAATGTTCACCAAAATATTAAATTATTTTTCTACTCTGTATACACGCAGTTGTGTTTCTACGTGGAGACAAGACAAGTGCTACAAGTACGCGTGTACATACAGAGTGTTTCTTTTTCGTATCAATTTAATATTTTTATAGAAAAAAAAGTTTTTTTTGTGGTAATTTCGCTATACTATTGCGGGTTAACGGGAACACCTTTCGTTAATTAACATACTGTATATATTTGTCTGATTTTCTTGTACTAAATTAAAGAATTTAGTTTGGTTGCGTAAAGCCTTGTTTGCGAGTTTTTTAAAGCATTCTCTATTCTTCCTAACATTGGCCGGAAATCAGTGTCTTGGCACCGCAGCTGAATCGATTTCCTGAGCCGACGCTTGACGGGCTTAATCAGTACATGTAGTTGCTTTGCCAAACAGAATGCGCGATAGTACATTGATCAAAATTAAAGGTCAGCAATTTTTTGTGTTGAACAAAAAAAATATAGAATACCTCTTATCACGAATGAAATGAAGCTACGAAACCAATTACATAGTATAAATCGCGCTGATTTGTTATTTTAAACGATAATTTGTTCTAAATATACAGGGTCAAATTAAATTAGTTAGCGAAACTCTACAGATGTGATGGGTATCGATACCTTAACATGATAAAAGAAAACAAAAAAAAAATGTTTTTAATATCAGTTTAAAAATCAGTTTTTTTTGTTTTAACTTCACATACGTGGTGGGTATCGATATATGAACACGATTAAACAGATTTTATTAACTCACACTTCAAGTAATAACACTGCTAGCGGTCATTGACCCCAAAAAAAATCATCAAATCATTTTTAATTTATCACGTCTGAAGAGAGTTTCTCTAGCTAATTTGGCAATGGTTTTATTTGTTAAAATTTTCTTCTGATTTTGATCATCTAATCATTACAGATCTCGCGTGACATGGGCCTTTACCATAACCTACCAAGGGAATCCTGACGTCACATGCTATGGTGTGTTTATGTTAATCAAAACAGTTTACCTGGGGTTTGACGGCATATGTTTTACTGATAGAAGACTTGGTCAGGCTTTCAGATAACGGGCGTTAAAGCTATGCTCACATTAAAGCCACGATGGGCCACAGCACATCGCTTTTCAGTACAAAAAAGTGCGGTGCGGTCCACCTGTAGTATGTGATAGTTCATACAATACAAAAGTACGTAATTGAGTAAGAGGATTTGTGCAAAGTGGTGCGGCCCGCCCTTCGCGACAGCCTTTAACATAATCTTACTTACCAACAACAGTGAGTCGAAATGACAAACTGATCTTAGGTTCGGTAGATACTTGGCACTCGTAGGCACCGGAGTCGCGAGGTTGCGCGGGCGCAACTCGGAGCGTCCATTCATCGGAGCCGTCTGCGTGGAGCGCCGCGAATCGCGCGTCGCTGCTGTATGTGTGAACACCCACTGTCAGGATGTGCAGGTCACGCTTGCGGATCCAGGATACCTGATGACAATATTTTAATGATAGTGGTGAGATTTTGACTAAGACCTGACTTGAGGGACATCTTGGAAACTGGGGTAGGCTAAATTCCCATTCACCTATCCCAGTTTTATTTAAGATCTATGCGGGTTTGTTTTTTTGCTTAAAGTGCTAAGATGCAAGTTTACGAGTATATATAGTTATTTATTGTCAAGACAGTTGTTACGATTTTTGGGTAGTACCTTCCTAATACTTAGGCAAATATAGTAGACCAAGTAATGTATCGAAGAGAACAATTTCGAAACTAAAAAATACAATGGTGAAGATATTATATCTCATTCCCATATCCGATACGCTCCGAGATACTATTATTGTTATTTTACCAAAGCAATTTATTGCGAACCTACAAATTTTATTGGAGTAAGCAGTCACAACAACAAATCCAATTCGATAAAACATCGTAACAAAAAACAAAACCATTTCAATAATAAACTATTCCAGCGTAAAATTAGGACCTATCCATGAATTCCTCGATCTAAATTATTGGAGAAATGACCCGTCTGTAATTTATTTGCTTATTAAAAATGCCTGTAAGTGTGTCCAACCTACCCTACATACCTAAGTTTATCTTTATCGTCTCAAGTTAGAATGAATACTTAATTACGACCCCCGTGTGCCTTTTCATTTCGGTCTATTTATAACTTCTAAGGTAAGGTTCCTATAATTAATTTTGGGCCTTCAAACTGATTGGCTCATGAATTAAAATTAAATTGTTTTGAGTTTAATTAGAATCACATTCGTTGTTTATTTACGGCAAGTATGTAGGTTGTACTTGGTGCGTCGATGGTGAGTACCTTGTTAGTATTCTCACTGAGCGATGCTGTGGGCCTATGAGACGGTCGAACCGTCAATTTGTATGAAACGTTTATGCTCTCTGTTTATTTTATAATAATTTGCATAATGCTTATAGAAACAATGCATAAGGGCAATACGTGGCATACAACGCGTTGAAAGCTGTAAGCTACATTTTCAACAGTTCCAGCTATTAACATTCCCGTTTCTTTATAAATATATGAAGTGGCAATTTTTGTCAAAGCGAATACATCTTTATACACATCCAAGAAGCACACGACACAAAAATAACATATGCGTAAGACATCATAAAAAAGCAGTATTGAATAAAAACATTTCGTTGCCAAAAAGTATCACAGACCTACACAAAATGGACCAATTCAAATTACGTTTGCACAAATATTCCTAGTTGCAAAATGTTACTATTCAAATAATGATTATTTAAATGAAAGAAGACTGATTTTATCTTGAATGGCACCACAAATGTAATGATTATTGACATTTTCGATTTGACTTGTGTATCTTTTGCTTTTTTGACATTTCTATTTTTATAAGTAACTCAATTTAAAATGTATTATGTTTATTCAATGTTGGCATTGGTACCTAATATATTAATTTGTACACCTCATTAGGTTATAATACAATGTACCTTTTATACCTGTAACACCTTGTATTACCAACATGTATAATGCAAATAAATTATTTAATTTGAAAGCAGACCGTTGTTAAGTGTAACCATGCACTGAAGTGGCGACCTGTCAACATCAAAATTTCTGTGGCACCTATATCTAACTAAAATATGAATATATTATACACAAAAACCTGCCGGAATAAATGTGGTGGTTAGCTTTCTAAGACTCGTAAAGATTTTGTATGTGTCAGATACTCATAAATCTTCACATAATTAAAACAGTCTAACTTCGATCGTCATTCTGTGTTGCTGTTATGTCTTGCCCAAAGGCATCTACAGCTTATTAATCTTTAATAAACTTGGGACTGTAGTCTGACATAACGTTCTACTTGACACGCATTGCGCCGCCTCGCGTCGTGTTGGCTGTAAAATATGTATTAATTGACGTGTGATCTTGTTTATCTTTGTCCCTGAGGGGATGCCTCGTGTGGAGGTACTTGATCGAGTGTTAATGAATGTAATGAGTGGTTCACGATATGTATAGTTCATTTCAGCCTTTACAGGTTTTGCTTAAGGCGAAAGCGTCAGGGTAATTCAAATTTTCTTACGTTTTTGTAGGTCAGCATCAGGTTGATGTTGATTTAAACATGATTCGCGGTCTCAAATATTTATCGTGTGCGTAGGTATCGTAAAACGCGACTAATGTCTTATTCTTGCGTTCTCTATGCATTTTACAACAGCATACTGCGATCGCAAACCCGCCTGCCAAGCGTGGCGATTATGGCAACCCCCAGCCCCCCCCACCCCTATTGGGGGAGGCCTATGTCCAGCAGTGGACGTCTTTCGGGTGAAATGATGATAATGAATCATAAAAATCATCAATACCATTCTCTAAGTTCATTAGTTCTAAAAAATAAAATAAATTAAAAAAATATCTATTATAATCCTATTGAATGACTATTTCATGAAATCATGACATTTGAGGCCAATTAAAACTTAAGGAGTTGTATTACTGATTTGAATGATTATAATTCTGTAAAATCATATTTGTTACGGCCACGAATCATAATTAAATCAACATACAACCTGATGCTGACCTGCAAATTGCAAAAAACGTAAGAAAATTTAAATTTTCGCGGGCTTCCTTTGCTCACCCCCCCCCCCCCCCTTATGTATTTTTCCTTTATAAATGTTATGTATGTTCTATTGTAGTCGTCAGTAAAGTTGCCCAATGCAAGAAAATAAAATTTCTACCTGATAGAAATATAGTATTTACGGTTGTTTTAAAAAAATAATGCTTTTCTTATAAATGTGCATATAGTTAATACAAAAATTGTTTTAGTCCGATTTATCTCATAATAAATTATTTCCTAAGTAGTATAAGCTACATTAACTCAAATAGGAATAAAACTTACAAGTACCCGAATAAAATTTAACCACTTCCATTTTATTCAAAGATAAAAGTTTCCTACAAATGTGAAATTGCGGGAAGTAAACTTTTACAGTAATATTTTTTGGAAAACCGAGAAGACTTAATTCTCAATAAGCTCTTCCAAATTCAGGCTCTATAAAATTCGTACCCTAAGACCTGGATCACCATAAAGTTCCGCCACGTAAGCGTAAATTTGATAAATTCGTTAAGAACAATTAAGAAGAAAAATAAAAAGCCGTTGTAATTTATGAGTCTCTCGAACTACAAAGTAATTGTTGGCTGTTTCGAATCGTTCCAATTTTTATGTGGCCGCATCGAGAGAGTTTCATTCGGAATTTGTATTCGAGACTATTCGCTGCGAGGTTTTAAAACTTTCTTCGTGGCACGGTTTAAAGCGTGGTGGAGACAGAACTAACTGGATATAACTGGAAACCCCCTAACAATTCTTTCTCGCGGCGGGCGCTGAAGTTTTTATGGGTCAAGCCTAGATCAAGTAGGATTGAACTCGATGTCGAATAAAATGGAATGTTATTGTCACCCCACTCGCTGTGTTATGCAGATTGTAATTGATTGAATCATGGATTTAATTTCAATCAAGTTAAATCTTATAACGGATGACTATTTTATAAAATTGCACTAAGGCTTTGGCTTTCTAGGATAGCGATGAACGGTCACATGCAGAACGTCAATACCATAATGTCAAATATTAGTAGTACGGGATAGAACATTCTTTATGAAACTAGCCTGATTAAGTATAAGTGTATGCTTTATGTATGTATTTATTTATTGTTTAAGTAATTGGTACACCACTGACTAACTGCAGTATTGTCTCTCTTTATCCCTTTAAGCCATCCAAAGGTTGTCTGTAAAAGATCGCCTTTAGTGATAAGACAGCCCATTGTGTCACCCTATGTAAAATTTCAACATTAAAATCTGTAATTTTTACGGTGTACATAATAAAGAGTATTCTATTCTATTCAAGAATTTTATCGGGCTGTGGTTGCGGTCTGCTCGGCGTCCGTATGCAGGGATCCAGCACAATATCAGCGTTAGGTATATTTGCTTGACACATGCTTTTTTTTTTTTGGGTGGGAAATTATCAAATAACTTCTCCAGCTCTGGGCGGAGCGGTAGTGCGTGTCAGACTTTTACTGACTAAAACCCACCCGTGTTCCTTCAAATGCCTGTGTGCCAGGGCCACGATATCCCTTTGGGACAGGCTCGTAACATGCTGAGCTGGACTCCCATTTGGTGAAACCTTTTTTTTTTTGGGTGGGAAATTATCAAATAACTTTTCCCGCTCTGGGTGGAGCGGGAGGGCGTGTGACAAACTTGCAGCCCTGGCAGGCATTGGCCCTATTGGACCCCGTAAATTCGTGCTGACATCTCTTTGAGGCGCGTGTGAAACACAACGCGCCGTCGACCCGGGTCTGGTCCTTATCGGACGGCGCGCTACCCATCTCTCACCGTCCGGAGGCCCGCGCCTACGGTGGCCGGAAATCGGGTTGCGACTCCCGACGCCCAAGGGGTCTCCTGCGGCGACTAGGGACGTGAGGGTGTTTTTTGTATATTGGCACCTTAGATTTAGGTTAGGTTTTGAATATTGTGTAGAAAAGCTAAACGTAGTCAGTCACAGGAAAATAAAAAATACATGATTTTCGTTTGCCTATACTAGCAACTATAAAAAGTCCGAATAAAAAAGTTCTTTAAGCAGCTCTATGTATTCTATTGTTTTGCTTTACAGCCGTTTGTGTTAGTGAGCAGTGCTAATTACAAAATAGTGTTAATAGTCCAATAGGTAAGTGGACCTCGCATGCGACGGTTTAGACAAATTGATTGGGACTCTATTTGTGTTTGGCACGTGAGTGGCATGGCACGTTGGAGTAACCCGTTTAGTTTGATAAAACAGACCTCCATTTGATTAACAGCAAATATTTGTAGTTCAATTCCAAAATGATATGGCATTAAACGAATTTTCCTGGCAATTTTTCATATGTGAACAGAATATAATAAAATAAAAAAATCTTTTAAACTGAATACTTTATCTTCTAAATGGGATCACTAGATAAAACGTGAGTGGAGTAAAGTGAAGTGAATCAGCGCAATCTGCGGCTCGAATGAGTCAGCCCTTCGCTGGCAATTTGGCCACCATTCACGAGCCGCTCACATCGGAAACCACACAGAAGATTGCCCACTCCTCTGAATAGTTCCCCCAACATTTCCACTAGAAAGCCAACCTTTAATGTCATTCACTAATCTTTTGCCCGGACTCTGAAAAGAGGATTAAATATTGAATCCATTCGAGGTATGTTTTGGACGTGAATTGCGACGGTTGTAACCGCGTTTGACCCAAATGCCGTTTTTTTTGAGAGGGACGCTGTTTAATGGATCAGCGATGATAATTATTGTTAAAGACATCAAATTAATTAATTACATTAAAATGTCAGAACCATGTTATTAATAACTTTCAGCCTCTAAAATTATTCATAATATAGATTACCGGTTAATATTCATGAAATTAACAAATTCACAGAAAAGGTTATCTGGGCCTGATTAAGTAATTAGAGCCAGACAAGTTATTACGAAACTATTTCAGCACTGGTTGGTTATTTAGAAGATTATGGAGAGAAATTAGCTTGGCCGCGCTTGGCCCAAGTTTATTCCTCCTTGAAAACTTAAACTCACTTTGCCTACAATTGAGAATTTCGTACGAAAATTATAAATCTCAATTCGTCTTTTTATAATTGTTATTAAGACTAATAATTCAGTTATAGTGCTTCGTTAAGGTTAAGTTAGATTTTCTTGGGTGCCCTATTCTAGTGCCAAACTTGTTTGTTCGAATTTCATAACTCGAACACGTTTTATCAATACTATCTTTCTGGGATTATTGTTACATCGAAGACACTTTATTTCAATGATTTGTATGTAAGGTAACATCAAGAAACTCCTATGCGAACAACTTTACATCAATGTTGATACTTTGATACTAGTTCATCGTTAGTATATTTGGATTCTGTTAATATCGGGTTCCCTCTATCTGGCAAAATCTTGATGTTCCGAAATTTATTTGGCATAACACACTTGGCATAATTTTCTTTAAACGAATATTAGTAAGGCATACAAATTATTTAATATAATTATTGTTTGGCTGAATGTTTATATGTCCGAATTTACAATGGCATACCTTTAAGATGGCAGAATTTTATTTGGCATAATTACCTTTGGCAAAGTTAAAATTCCGCATAATTTCATTTAGCATAACTTTTATTTAAAGTGACGATTATTTGGTACAATTTCACTTGGCATACTATGCAGATGGCAGAATTTCGTTCGAAATAATTTTATTAGGCATATTGCCATTTCTATAAATAGCATTTTTAACTTTCAATTAAAATTAAAATAATACCAGTGCCAGAAACGACTAGATTATATAGAAAAAAAAAATCTGTAATGTGGTAGATGAGTTTTTCAATTTTATGGGTATGAAATGTATGCCATAAGATGATTCTAACTGTAAACTTTCTGAGAAATGATAGTTCTGCGTTCTAATGACTGTCGATATGAAATGTATACCAAAAGACGATTCTGACTGTGAACTTTCTGCGATATGATGGTTCTACTTTTTAATTATAATGGATATCAAATTTATGCCTAAAGATGATTCTGACTTACAAACTTATGAGTTTTGAATGTATGATAAATGAGTGTCTGCCAAACGATTTTCTGCGAAATGATGTTTATGCTATCAGCAAACTTTTTTGTCATAATATTATTTTGCATAACAAAATAATATTATGACAAAAAATGTTCTGCCATAAAGGCACACGACACCCGTGTGCAGATTTTTACAGAATTCAAATATGCAGGGCACAGCTATAGTTTAAGTGTAATAACGCGTATTCAGTAGCAAAGATTCGAACATTGAGTATCGAAGTATCAATAATCGGTCTAAAGTATAATTATGTAGCATAGGAGTTTATCGAAGTAACGTTACATCGAACGAAAGTGTCCGTCAATGTGATAAGTATCGCAGTACTTTGGTTTCCGGGGAAAGCGATTCCGTCAAAAGTCAAGTTTTCGCCAAGTTTTTTTGTGAAATAGTACACTTCGGTCGAGCAATCAGATAAGATAGAATATATATATATAAAATATAATAGAAAAAAAAATTACCGCGCGGTGTCCGCTCGACGTACGCGACTTAAGCTCGCCTCACGTCGAAATCGCGCGGCTGGACAGAGGGTATAACGGCCGTCATTAAATTCTGTATTTATTTACCAGTATTTGACAGGTGTCAAAAAACGCTCTTAGAACAGCCGTTATTGTTTGAAAATATAAGTTACCATTTACCGCTGCAATGGACTACCATTGCAGCGGTAAATGGTACCTTATTTTTTCAAATGTCATTGCTTTGAACCCGTTGCCCTGATACTAATCGGGGCAACGGTTTCAAAGCAACGACATTCAGAAAATAAGTTCTACACTAGACTATGATACCCGATTTTCTAGAGCTCCTAATTTCAAAAGCGTGTCAATTTTTCACTAATACTCTCGTAATAGCTCTCTCGGTTGGCTTTTAGTTTAGAATCCATTTATTGGCGAAGTGATTACCTTTTCTAGAAATACCTAAATGTTCAAATATTCTATTAGTAAGTTTTATTCAACACTACCTGCGCCCCGCGGTTTCACCCCCGTAAGTCTCGATCCCGTGAGAATATCGGGATAAAAAGTTTGAGCGTGAAGAAGTAACAAACACACACACACACACACTCACAAACTTTCGCTTTTATAATATTAGTGTGATTAATCTAGCTAGCTAACAAGTAGCGAAAAATTGGCGAATATATTTAGTAGACGAGCGGTAGTTTGCGCGATCGTAACAATAGCTAGGCCTTCACAATGTGGAGCTATACAAACCTATGTATCTAGGAGGGGACCTATTCATCGACTGAAGCAACTGTAGAAGTATCCCACATATACTGCGTATCCATATGATAAATGGCAAAACTCAGCGTCAAGTTATTTCAAGAATTCCTTCGTGAAAACTCGATGAGTATTCCTTAATTTCAGTGATGGCTTTCGGGTGGTTTTAATCCCGGAAAATCAAATGTTTTTCGCGAGCAGCGGCACATGTACAATTAGTTGTTTTAGTTGATTGAAATTGACAAATGTTTTGACACTTTATCAAGACTGGAGGCCTTTTATGAACCCACTAAATATTCCTTTCAGTAAAAGGCAAGTGATTTATCTTTCACGTTGACATGTATTAGGATTTACATAATATGTGGAGCTTTATATTTATTGGACTAAAGAGATAATATTTCAAAAGGTTTGCGGAGGACATATCATTTGTGTTCGTGATTGATTAATCCTCGGTTTGGTGTACATTTGTCAACGTAATTGGAAACATAGTGTATAAAGCAAGTACTGATTTTTTTACCGACTTCAAAAAAGGAGGAGGTTATATGTTCGTCTGTATGTATTAAAAAAAAATCATTTGGTAGAGGAAGCTTGGGCAGTGGCCCCATATAAATTTTATTACCCTTGCTTGGGTAGTTTTTGAGTTAGCTTCAATAATACGTATTTTTCCCACTTGATCTATGTGGATGATATTATAATAACTTTTGTGTGGGGTAAGTACGCAACTAAAAAATAAAAACTAACAATTTTACTTTTCTCGGTAAAAATAAGATAAAAAAACGAGTACTAGAAACGTAGTATTGTTTTTGTCATATTTTTACCGATAAGAATAAAATTACAGTACAAAATGTGCCAATATTGATTTGGGCTTGGTTGAATATTGAAATTATTTCTTTTACACGCGTTCTTTTTTTTAAGTTGATACTAGTCTGGAAAGCGAAAATAGCGGCTACTTTTTAAATACAGGCGGGGTAGTTACTCTATAGTAATTTCGTGAAAAATCTGAACTACAATGGTCACAGACTAAAAAATATTAGACTTACGATTAATAATGAAAAGACGAGTAGGTCGGAAAAGCACTAAGAAGGACATTTAATTCAAACAAGTTTTTCGATTTATTTTGCGGTTTATTTAACTTTTTCATATTCAGAAGTTTCAAGCAATTTGCAACGCGCGCAATCACGGACGGGTTGCAACCGATAGATACTTAGATTGCATACATATAATCAGTAGAGTTGAAAAAGGTAGTTAGTATAAATAGCAAGAATAAAATTCTATCCCCCTTATTACAAAACAAGATGTATATTTTGACATGGCATAAACCATGGAGCCAGTTTTTGTAATAAGAACGTAACTGTGATTGAAATACCGTACTTTATACAAAACTCCTTCCTCCGTCAATTGTGAACTGATTTTGAAAATTATTTTTTTTGTTTGAAAGGGTATGCTCTCGAGGTAGTCCTATTGTCACCAAGTCAGAATCTGATAAGGGGATCCTATGGAAATCGAGGGAAATCCTCAACAACTAACGTCCCTGCATCGGTATAAGCAATATTCTGTAAAAGGTGGTGAGCAGTTGACTATTGGTTGGCTATTGTAACTTAGATAAATTTAAAACAGACCCACTAAAAAGGGAAGAATAAAAAAATGATTTCCAAAAAAAACACTACAAAGTGAAAAATAACTTTAATTTTGGAAGTCGGTAGCAAAACTAAAATTATGATCCAAAGACACGGACTTCCGAAATTAAAGTTATTTTTCACTTTGTAGTGTTTTTTTTGGAAGTTGGTTGTTTTTTCTTTGGTAAAAGTTTTCTTTCCTATTTTTATTTAGTTCATATTACTACTGGTGGAGGCTGATGGTTATGGTGTAAGATTTATAAAAATACTGAAGATATCAAACCTCGAGCATGATTTTGCTTCCCTATGTTCCAATATATCCAAGTGTGAATATTAACTCTACCAGATGATGCCACAAAAAACAGTGATATTGGACGAGCTACTTAATAAGTGCACGAACTTTCTTACAAATTGTTAGGGGCAAAGAAGTTAAGTGTTGCCAGATGTTTCCCTTCTTGATTAACTCTTCGTCCCGATTTCTGACCTCACATTTTTTGCTGTCCGAATTTCTTTATATTGAATGTGGCAATACAAGTATGATACATCTTGTAGTTAGAGTTATCCTAGAAATACATAATATGTATAAAAAGTTATAAATGTAATATTTCATGATAGTATGTTAGCTTAAGTCTAGATAGTATTTGGGCAATATATAATTACAACGGCTCATCATACAGCTTTTGTAATTTTGGAGTGAATCCACACCGTCTTTGAGACTTAATTCATAATAATTATACTTTTGGATGGAAAGTCATCGTGAGGAAACTGGCATGTCCTAGAACTAAAAATTCCCGCGTGGTGGATTACGGCTGACTAGCTCTCACAGAGTGGAGGCCTGTGTCCCAGCAGTGGGACCATTATAGGCTGTGGTTACTGTATACTTTTGTAAATGACACATAACACATTATTATCATCACGCCTGTAATCCCCGAAGTGTTAGGCAGATGTGTACCTATAGTAATCCCGCATTTCGCGTTGTCTCAGTCCCATTTAATAGAGGGCGAGCCAATGTCCAGAAACCAGCCACAAATCCAGATTCCGGGCTGCTACTTAGAAATTCTAGATGGAAAACACAATGACACTTTGCTCGACCATGATCAACAGTAGCGCTTGGGACAACTAGACCAACGAAGCAATCATCTGTGTTATGTGTGTGTGTCTGTGGCTATGTTTTGTAAATGACGCTCTATTATTTAAAAGCTGTCATAATTGACCCCGACAAGTTTTAATTTTGCTGTGTAGGCGTATTGTATACCTAGTTACCTCGTATCGGAAAACTACAAGAGATATCTGTATCCTAGGCTCATCATCCGCCTGCCTTATACCTAATTTATTTGGGGAAGAATAAGCTGGCCTGGCCCCAAATAAATTGCAATAAAGGCACGCGGATGATGAGTATATGTATAGGATAGGGCACTGATGTCTTTTGTAGTTTACCACAGCGTGCAGCGGTATTCCCGGTTTTTGAGGGCCTCATGATGATTAGAGAAAATTCTTTTTATGAGTGTTTAGAAACCCAATTTGTTTAGATATCGATTCAATAAGAATAAGAATTTTCCAGAAGCCGAGCCCTTACATGTGGTGGCATTGACATCGCCACATGCGAACTACGCATCACACTGACGTCACGCAAAATCCTGCATCGCGCAAGTAGCATATACACCGTGGCATTTTAATCGTCTTACAACGACAGCCCACTTCATGTATCCAATGACTACTAATCATTCATAAAGGTAAAAAAATACATATTAACATTAAAAGAATTAAAAAAAAAAATGTTATGACACATGACGTAGTTTGTTACGATTGCGGTGCGCGGTGCGAGCCTTGCGGCGCGGAATAGAGCGCAACGGTCACACCGCGCTCTTATCAGGGTGTTTCAAACAACATCATGCGTCATAATGAGTAATATAAAAAAAAAACATGTGGTAATAAATATTTTTTAAGACGATTAAAATGCCACGGTGTATACAACGTCCCGACATCAATCGTCGGGCAGTTGCCTGTCTGGTCGGAGGATCCACCCTTTTCTATGAAGAATGAGTGAACTTTGCACCCTGTTCCTCATAACTCTAAATACTTTCATTCGTCCCTAAAAGCGATGTCGTGTTCTATTTGTAGGTTTGACCACAGAGCAGCTACTTTGCCCAAACAATGGGTAGAACGTCGAAGTGGTCAGCATTGTGCCGATTGATTATGATTAACTGTCTTCGCTCACGCGAGTTCTGTCATTATAATCAATTATTATTGATGCCTATGTCTATTATTATGGTATCGAAATTAGTGCTGATGGAATTATGTGTAAGCAGCATCAATAGTAATCTGTTTCGTGGTTTCAAAAATATAGTATAAGACATTAATCAAACCTTGTTTTCACACCTACGAAGTTTGGGTATCAATTGTTTGACCTTTCAGCGATCTCAAGGTCGAGAACACCCTAATGTTATGAGTAAGCCTCAGTAAGGCACATTGTTCAGTAACATAGAATATTACAGTCTGAAAATAAACTTTATTTTTATGCGCATATTTCGCCTTTCATGTACGTTTATATTGTAGTAGTAGAATATGTAAAACTTTCGTGTTTTTGTTATAGTGCCCTTCTGTTGCATAATATGCACGGTTTTAGGGTTCCGTACCCAAAGGGTAAAACGGAAACCCTATTACTAAGGCTCCGCCGTCTGTCTGTCTGTCCGTCTGTTACCAGGCTGTATCTCGAGAACCGTGATAGCTAGACAGTTGAAATTTTCACAGATGATGTATTTCTGTTGCCGCTATAACAACAAATACTCAAAAACAGAATAAAATAAATATTTAATAGGGTTCCCATACAACAAACGTGATTTTTTTTCTCGTTTTTGCTCGATATTGATAACGGCAACAGGTAGACCCTTAAAATATTCACAGAATATTTAGTTATATATTCACTTTCAACATAAATAATTAAATTAAAATAAAACAATTATTTAAGGGGGGCTCCCATACAACAAACATGATTTTTTTGCCATTTTTTATAGATAATGCTACGGAACCCTTCGTGCGCGAGTCCGACTCGCACTTGGCCGGTTTTGTTTATTAAATAAACTCAGAGTAGCTGGCGTTCTGTACTGCAGTGAAAAAAATATGACGTATTTATTATAATATTTATGTGCCCGCAGCAAAAATACGCGCAAGAGAGAGGTCAGCAAGTTCAGTCATGTAACGCCTACAATACGTTGTATATCAAAGATCACTTCCTTGGTTATACATCGCACCTCCCCTCAAATAGTATCACAACTCAAAAAATTGGAAAAACTCTTTTATTGTACCATTCGTTTCAGAAAACTTCAAAATCTTAACTCAGTATAGTAGTGTAATATACTCGTATAATTAGGTCCTCCGCTCAAATAGCCAAAAAAATCAGTCATAAGTATGATACTATACTTATGACTGATTTTTTTGGCTATCTGAGCGGAGGACCTAATTATACGAGTATCGCGGTTCATTAGACTACTTAAATTAATATTCATGCCGTTTAATTTAAATAAAATACCATTTAATTGTCAACAAAAGTACAGTTCCTGCAACGAACAAAACTCTCCCGTACGCCATTTTAAATTCAAATGCGATAACGAAATACGAGACTTCAAGCATTACCTACTTGGCCCATAATGATGTCTGCGACTTTCTTAAGTTCTGGAATATTAAAAGGAAAGAAGCACATACGTAACTATTAAGGCTGTTCTACCAACTTGTAAGGAAAATTGACTAATTTCTTTGAATGGTGCATTTTTTTGACACCAATATACATTCATTCATTTGACACTAATATATATATATGGGTCCAATTAATTTTAAATTGACCCCTAGATCTTTAAAGTTCTGCTATCAGGCTAAATGGAGCACCATTTGAAGGGGTTTTTTTTTTTTTTGGGTGGGAAATTATCAAATAACTTCTCCCGCTCTGGGCGGAGCGGGTGGGAGTGTCAGAGTTTTACTGACTAAAACCCACCCGTGTTCCTTCAGATGCCTGTGTGCCAGGGCCCTTTCGGACAGGCTCGTAACCCTGGCAGGCATTAGCCCTTTCGGACCCCGTCAAACCATTTGAAGGGGTGGGTTGTAATTTCACTGCCATGACACACAAATACTTCAGAAGGGTTACCCATACGGAAATAAATGGTAAGACATGCACTATTATAGCCTACCAACACAAGAGTTCCCCATAATTTTAAAAGCCAATTTAAAAATCAAACACATACGTCGATATATCATAGTAATGTAAGCGGATACCAGCGGAGATGCCTCTGTATCGATAAAATGAATACGAGTGAAAATCTAAATAAATGCATAGCGGAATATGTGAACGTCTTGTGAAGTAGGTAAAGCAAGATGGATACTATCTATTTCATCTCCGGGGAGTACCGTTCGCGGTAACTACTTGTGGGTAAAATCCTTCCCTCTTAGTTTTAATGTCTATCGAGCTGTTTATGCAGCCTTTTGGTTTGAATATACAATGTTATGCTAAAGTTTGCCGTTCTACAGTCTTCTGGGAAAAGGAACGGAGGAGTTATGGATGCCTGTAGGTGTATCGATGAAACGTTCCCGTAGTCTTGATCACTTTTTAGGGTTCCGTACCTTAAAAAGAAAAAACGGAACCCTTAGAGGAACAGTCGTGTGTCTGTGTATCTGTCCGTCTGTCACAGCTAATTTGTTCCGAATCTATTGGACCGATGAATTTCAAAGGTGAACATATGAATTTATGTGACCCAAACACGGACGTGTAACGTATATAAATGAATTCAAAAAAATGAATTGAAAATCTCTCAATATTATTATTTATTTATTTTTTCAGAGAATGCCCATAAAAGTTAACATAATTTATATCACACAATAACACACAATCATAAAATAAAATCATAAACTATTAGTGTGTTAGTAATAAAATAAAATAAAAATTGTACGTAAAATTATGTTAGTATGGTTAGTACCTATACCTAACTGATGCCTATGGCCGTCCTTATCCACTGATTTTGGAAAGGAGCGTACAAACTTACATTTGCATTTGGAATGTCCGAGGGAACATTTTAACACTTTTATGCGTTGCGCGACTGAAAAGTAACGCCGGGTTAGTTAACCTGACATTTTAGGGTTCTGTACTCAACAACTCCTTATGTTCGCCATGTCTGTCTGTCTGTCCACGGGCTTAGCTCAGAGACTCTTAGTACTAGAAGCTGTAAATTGGCATGGGTATACATATTAAACACGCCGATATACAGGTTATAAAATAAAAACTTAAAAAAAAGTATAGGGTCGGTAACCTTTATTTTTGTTAATTTTGTTTCCCTACACATCCCTGGCACACAAAGTGGGGATGATATTTTTTTCTCGTCTATCCCATGGTGTGGGGTATCGAAGGATAGGCCGTTCAAAAATATTGCGGGTCTGTAAAAGCCATTTTTCGATTCAGGGATCCGTTTGTGTAATATTGAGCTTTAAAGTGCTAATTTTTGTTAGAGTCAAGTGTCCCGCCCCCCGTCTACTGAATGGTTGTTTATGGATATTATGTGAAAAAATTCACGGCAGTAGTATATAACGACGTTAAAAGAAAAACTATTAAATCTAAGTAGGGTTTACAAGTTAACGAGTAATAGTCGATCAACTTACATTTGCAGTTGGAATGTCAAAGTCAACGTCAAATTATTAATTGCAAATAGGCACTTTTCAACGTCAAAATTCACAACAAAAAAAATGTATGGGAGAAAATGTTTTTCAACTACAATGTTAAGTTTGTTCTTGGGATAAATTCATCCCAACTACGGAACTTTTCACTATGCGTAGTTCGAGCACTTGGCCGGCTTTTATATTTGACTACATTTTGACAAACTAAGTAATTATGTGGCCTCACGTTAAGATAGGACCGCATATAACATAGTTTGAAAAGATATCAGTAGGCAACCTTCACTAATTGGGTTGCGAGGGTCCAGCGGCATTGTATTGTACCCCATCCTATAAGACTAGAAGAGAACCCAACATATTTGAGAAAAGGAATGTTGATGATCCAAACAAAGTCTAGTAGATAGTCGGTGAATTTCAGCACAAAACCACAGTGAATTTTTATTTTCATCCACAATGCTGTATTTGCCTAATCTGATTTCAACTGTGATACCCATAGCACTCTATAAAGAACCATAAAAGTGGCACATTTGCTTATCGTTAGCACGCATCAGTTTCAATGCCTTTATGGATTTGTATTCACAAAGCACTCCGTTTAATGAAATCAAGCTAACACCCACCAAAACTCGATACTAGTACAAAAACATTTTCTAATTCACTTATATTGTATAACGCGGTGCTGATAACTTTTCAATCCGCAAATCTTGTGCATTGTAGGGTTTTGTCCTTTAAGATATCTTGGTCTCAACGACTTCGGAGCCGAACTTTTAACACAGAGGTGATTTCGTAAATGTTTCGTTTTTAGACTAAGTGATTCTTTTGGTATGTATGTTTTGTATAGTATGTGAGAGATTCGGTACAGTCTTATTTTTACGTAGACAAGATTTTAGATTTTTTTAATAAGGAAGGGTTTTAAGGGGGGTTTTTCGCGCATATCTTGTATGTATATTTGTTTGTAAATTTCTTTATCACCTCGTATCTTCCAAACAGCTGGATGGATTTCGACAATTAAGGCATCGTTATATTCGTCATAAGCCCAAGTGTCCTTAGATATGTGTTTGAAAAAATTACAAAATGGCGGATTTTTGGTGTGAAATAGTAATACGAAAATTAATAAAAAAATAACCAAACTTATCGAGTAGAGTATCAAAATAAGGAAATTAAAAGGGGATTATAAAAATATATATAAGTTTTATGTTTAAATTTAATTAGGGATAATAAATTGGTTTAAAAAGCGTTTGATAGCGTAAAAATTGGCCATGTTTGTGTCGGACCTCGTGCTATCATATGAAATTAGGAATAGTTATTAAATATCCGTAACTCAATCATATTTAAAACGAAACAAATAAATTGTTTTGTTTATTTATCATTAAAATGTGGTGATCAAAATTCTCTTGAATTGAACAGCTTACGTAAATTGTAATTCTCATTTATCTGTTTTGTTTGGCATGCAATCAATCATCTCTACATTTTGCCGGACTTATACAACGTGGAGACGACAATATAACAATAAATTCAACTACGTATATCTAATGACGTTCGCAGTCTGCACACGAAAATTCAATCAAATATATCCAATAGTTTAGTCGCTATAGCTAGTCAAAGATTGGCAAAACCCATAGTCGGCACACCACTGCTATTTAGTTTATTTGAAAAAATCCCTTTTTTAATTTCGATGCTAGAATTTATTTGATCGTTCCAAAATACTCTTATGCATTAGTATTGCCAGTGTTTTCATTTATTGTCATATTGTTGTCTCCACATTGTATAAGTAACACAGTTTTTATTCATAAGAGTGTGCCCGGACACTAAAAAGTCTAAAATAAAATAAATAATTTACTAAATCTAAAATCCGCCAAAAAGACAATTTAAAAGTAATGCACTAAAAATACCGAAACAAGATTGAGAATAGACTCGCTGACGAAACAGTAAATAAAATTATCATTGCTGTCGGGGGGACCGTTCTGTGGAACACTTTTTAATCTAAAAGGTTTTGGATTTTTAAATGTTAGTGTTAGCCCCAGTACTACCCGGTGGTATAGGTTTATTATTTGAAAAAGTACACAACGTTGACACACGTCGTTGTTTTTAGACAACTGTGGCGAGCCTTTGAAGATGTTAAGTATAAACAAGATACAGGTATAAAAGAATCAGCTAAATCCAAGGAGGCGAATAGAAAGAACTTTCTTAAAACATGCGGTAATATTTCGAGTAAGTATATCCAGTTCTAAGGCCAAAATACCATTCAAACAGCTCAAAAGACCATTTCAGAGGTCCTCAAACGATCTAAAAAAAAAAATAAGACCGTTTCAGGCACATTCTACATGGTTTTCACATGATCTGACCAAGATTATGTCTGGGCTTTAAAAGAGACTGTGACCACAGAGTTTATTTCGGCCATTCTTCTCAGAGTAGTCAGATAGGAAACGCCGACCTCAGCAGGTGAAAAAAATATGATTGACGTGTAAAAGTGTTTGTAAAAACCTTCTTATAGAAATAAAATCATTTATCAGACCAAAAACGCGACTTTGGACACATTCAGAACGGAATTTTTGCCTCCACATATCAAAGTATTATTTCTAAATCTTCCTATGCCTATACCCAGTCGCATATTGAGGAGTGTGGATGATGATAATGATGACAAATAACACCCAGAATATACGTATTAAAACATTACAACACACACATACTACAACAACACACTTTTGAACGTCAAAATTTACAAAAAAGTAGAATTGATTCTAGTTGCCCCTTCCAAAAGGTAGTTTCGTATGGAGAAGAATGGGCAAGAAACTCTACCGTTACTCTTTTAAAAATGTTTTATAATATTTTGTTTGAGTACATTAATTATTTATGATTTTATGTGAAGACGATGCGATGCACCTAGAATAAAATTACTATGCCATAATAGGTAAAAATAATTAAAAACTAAGCAATTTAAAAATAACTTAATTATGAGATAGATACATGGTGCTCACATATTTACAAACATCGTAACAGTATATGTTTTCCTAAAAAAATAAATAATAATAAGTCAGTGTGTGAGTAATCACAGAATGTAAAATCAATATCATAAAAATAACAAATTATACAATTAAAATAGCAACCAGTTTGATTTTGTCTCGACTCTAGATTGTCCTATGGACCAGGACCAGCATGTTTCCAAGCATTCCTATCCTGGATATAATCCTCTAACTTGTAATATGCTTGTTTACAACGTGTACTTTTAATATGTATGTGTTTCACAAGGTGTGTTATATCACAAGGTATTTTGTTGTAACATTTAACACAGTACCCCATAAAAGATGTATGTACTTTAGATAATCTGAAAAATGGTTGCTCCACTTTATCTTTATTTCTATTATTTAAATAAATGTATCACTTATCTTATTAAAAATATGTAGACTTTTCCTTACATACATAAAATTTTCATAAATGAATTGGCAAGGTACCGTCATAATATTAATGTTTTTAAATAGTTCCCTAAGATATTCGCGGCGACATAGATTATAAATTGCTCTGACAGCTCTCTTTTGCAAAATAAAGATGGACTCAATGTCAGCAGCTAGACCCCATAGTAAAATGCCATACGACATAATGCTGTGGAAGTAGCTAAAATAAAATAAAATAATTATTTTTAAATAATATCTTACCGCTCTATCAGCCAAGTTCCGTACTCTGCAGTGTAGGTAGGCAGGCTGGCCCACGGCGGCGGTGGCTTCTCTCTTCGTGCTGTTGTCGAAGTATGGAGTCCCGAGGGGCTCCCAGCCGCCGCCGCCGGCTGTTACACCTGCAAAACATATCGGTTATTACAATTATCTTGAGTAAGTTTTATGTATTGGTAATGTATGCCTGGGTGACAATTTTATGGCTGAAATATATGACGGCGCAGCAAGTGGCGCCGTCTAGTTGTGTTACGAAGTTATTGGAGTCACCGAAAAGGTCGGATAAGAGTGACAGTGGCTGGTGACAGTCGCTCTAGCAGAGCGTCTTCTGATGAAAGAAGATGATGTCAGGGGAGCCGCTGTCGTACACGTCCCCGACGAACTGCTATATTCCGGCACAATCCTGATGATATTGAAGCTGCTGAACCACTAGTACGACGATCACTTCTGGTGAAGGCTATCCTGCGCCGTTATATATATTAGGTTTAAAGATATTTGTTCTCAAAAAGGCACAAAATTACTAACATAAGAACAGTGTTTCTAAGCTAAATTATAAATATGAAGTCTGTCACAATCATCCTAAAGTACTAAGGCGTTATACAACGTGTCGATTTGCATTCTCGTCAAATTTCAGGAGGCTGTTAAGGGAGACATAAATAATCAAATAAGATTACGATACCTGCTCAATAATTAATACGTACTTGTTTTTTTTGTTATTTAAGTTTCACAGTATTTCAGAATACATACATCACGTGTCGACGACACGACGGTAGGCAAAATAATTATGGTATCTATTAAACGGCCGCGTTTTTATGTGTGTGTAAAAGGGAAGTTACAGTATCACACAAGCCGCGGGTTAAAATGCGTGTCCCACACAAGCTCCTCCGAAAATATGAAAAAAAAAAACTTCTCATATTATAATTGATTCATAGTTACCTCCTGGAGTTTGACGAGGATGCAAAACGACACCTTGTAGATTGTTAGATGCAATCAATGTAGGATACATTGAACTATGTTTCAGGGGGATCCAAGTAGTGACGTAAGCTTTGTTTTATATGATCCAAGTGAACATTCCACGATAAAGAACTATCCAATTTTAAGGCAAGATATTAGAGATAAGATTCTAAAGATTAGAGGCATCGTGTAATCACAGACCACAAAGACTAGTTGACAATGCTGTAGGAGCACACTTGCCGTATAAACCCAGCGAGTCACAGTTTACTCGAATTATGACAAAAATGATGTATAAAAAAAAACGCACGCACAATGAAGGGTTCCGTAGTTGGGATGAATTTATCCCAAGAACAAATTTAACATTGTAGTTGAAAGACATGTTCCCTCATACATTCCAACTGCAAATGTTTGTACGCACAATATTGAGTGATTTACCATGTTATTTTAAGACCATATCTGGGTTTTTTTCAACATTTTAGGCTCAGTAGTTTCGGATTTAAGGGACAGGGACAGGGGTCAATTTAAATCGATTTTCTTAAATCTTCACAAGTATTTATTTAAATAATCTGTCTGAAATCCTTACACCAAGCCCTTTCATGTACCAATTGCTAAACTGCTTTTTTTTAAATTTTCTAATTGTCCCCCAAACGTGATCCTCACATTTAAAATTAATTTATTTACGTTACGGTGTTTGTGTCACAGAAATCCATATGTGTACCAAGTTTCAATTTAATCATTTATTATTCATTCAGTTCATTTATTCAGTAGTACACTTACATTTTTACCAGTAGAGTCGGAGTCAATCGGCTGTGACAGACGGAAAGACAGACAGACACACGAGTGATTTTATAAGGGTTCCTTTTTATCCTTTTGAGGTACGGAAACCTAAAAAGTGACGGCTTTGAAGGCGGTACGTGACAGAAGTTGCGCGCTCCACGCACTTTCGGCGCCACGAGTTTTAATATTACTGCCGTCTCTACACGCTGCTTGAGCGGTGATTCTTTGCTCTGTGGTCTTTATCTTATCACTAGCTGTGCCCCGCGGTTTCCCCCGCATAAGTCTCGATCCAATTCAAATACTGGAATAAAAAGTTTCCTATGTTCTAATAATGGTCTACCCATTTGCCAAATTTCATCCAAATCCGCTTAGCTTAGCGTGAAAGCGTAACAAACAAACTCACTTTTGTATTTGAAATATTAGTTAGGATAGTAGTGGTCCTTAGATCGCGGTGGTATCCTTCTGCAACACTACTGTTTCGAAGGAATTTCGAAGAGGCTGCCAAAAGGGAGCGGGAGATCTCGTCCGCACACCCGGCCCGCAGCAGGCGCAACGGACGTCGGCAGAGAGCTGGCAACGCTCTCTTCCCGCCCCCCTAAATGGGTCCAGGGACGGCGACTTGGGGACTTCTGCCGCACCCAATCATACAGGACCCGAGGTGGCGACGCGTAGTGTTTCACGCGCGCCACTTTTAGACGTCGTGCGGGGGGTCAAACACCTCAGCTCCCGCCATACTTGAGGTGGCCCGCCAAGGCGGGCCGGCACTAGCCGGGGACCGCGGAAGTTGCACTAGATCCCAAGATCCCGGTGCAAGTGTGCGAAGGGAACACTGGGGTGGTTTTTAGTCAGTAAGGGTCTGACTGACCCCTCCGCCCGCCCCAGGGTGGAGGACATCCATGAGGATTTTCCACCCCGTGAACAAAGGAAAAGAAAGTCTTCTCCTTAGATACCGTTCACGTCTTTGAAGTTTCACCAAATATTTAAAAAGGCTTTGTAACAAACTACTTATTTATTTTTATTCATTGATGCAAAGTTATGTTACATTCGAATCATATAAGTTCCATTTTAGCACTAAAATTCATATGAAATCTGATAGAACAAAGCTCCATGCAAGATCAGTTAAGTCATGTGCATTTAAAGGCATATGCAAAATACAGTCGGGACTTGAGAACGAAAATGTCAACGCAGTGCTTTGCAGCGGTTGCAATATTCCACACATAAGCTGCTATCTCAAGGAATATTATTTAGGATAAAATACAGCTGATCTAAGAAGACTCGAATAATACGCTGCTTAAAAAGCTCGAGAGAAACATAAAAACTCTTTTGTTTTGGATAAATAACGTAGAAGTATTTGTATCATTTTTCAGTTTGTGTCATAGTCAGGTCATACTCCTGCCCTTATCCTAATTTATTCATCATTTCAGCCGAAAGACGTCCACTGCTGGACGTAGGCCTCCCCTAAGCACCGCCACTTTGACCGGTTCTGTGCTTCCTGCATTCCGCGGATTCCTGCAGCCTTCACAAGGTCATCGGTACACCTTGTGGGAGGCCTTTCTCCTTCTTTCCCTACGTGACCGAATCAGATGTGAACAGATCCGTAGGATAACCAAGGTAATCGACAAAGCCCGAAGTATGTCTAACTTAAGTGGCAGTGGGCAGGACACATTGCTCGCAGAACAGATGGCCGATGGGGCTGAAATGTTCTGGAGTAGCGGCCGCGTACCGGAAGACATTTGGAAAATCGGTGCAACATAATACTATTCTTCTATTCTTCCATACCTCAGTCTCAGTCAACTAATATCTCTCCCACCCCCATTCTGGCCTTTTATCTTTTATCCATTTATCGTTATTATGTCTCTCTCTTGGGGGGCTCGTGCCTAAATAATAACTGCCGCCCAGGTCGATCGCTCAGGTTAAGCTACGCTTGCCACGGTTGGTCCGTGGATGGGTGACCATCTTTTCATATATTGTTTTTTATATTAGTTTTTTTTTGTTAACACTGCCCCACACTAGGAATTTGTCCTGTATCGTGGGTGCGTTTAAAAACATTTAAACTCACATACACAACCAGCCAGACCCGGAACAACTACTTGTAGGTTATATAAATATTTATTCCGTGCGGGAATCGAACCCGCGACACGCAGCGCAGCAGTCAATCGCTTAACCACTGCGCCAACCGTGCTGTCATACCAAGATTCCTCCGTGCCTCGGAAAGCACGTTAAGCCGTTGGTCCCAGCTGTCATTTGTAGATCTTTGACAGATGTTACGGGTCGTCAGAAGCCCAAAAGTCGGACAACCAGTCTCACGAAGGAATATCGTGTTACCCAGTAACTGGGTTGTGGAGGTCAGATATGCAGCGCTCCATGTAAAATACTGGTATTCAGCTGCATCCGGTTAGACTGGAAGCCGACCCCAACATAGTTAGGAAAAGGCTAGGCAGATGATAATCGTTATTAAGTCTCTCTCAACTCTTACAGCTATAAAACATTCCGTCAGCCTATTTTATTTTATTCTATTCTGGAAACTTACAGATAACTTATACAGTGTTCTTAAACAATATGAAATTGAAGGCCATTTACAAATTTTCACTGATAAACACTGTGTGTGTTTCCTCTTCTACTCTTACACACGGTGTCTACATCTCTTTGTCTACTTTCCTATCGCAGGTATGCCGGCAGAGTTTTCTTTAGAAATAAGCATCACCTTTGTATGTATTTATCTGTTCCTTTCTTCTTGTCTGTTTATATGCGTGTACATAAGCTGTTATATAAATAAAAATAAAAACGAAAAAAAGGGTCGGTACACCCTACCTATAACATTAATTAGGAAATAAATAGTACCCAATCGACTAAAACAAACAAAAAATCGTTTGGACGCAAAAAAATACTTTTCAGTAAAGAAGCTTTTCACCAACAAATGCTTAAGCCGAGAAACACTGGTATTGAATATCATAAATAAGCCTATAAAATCAGTATGTATGGGTACCTACATGTTTATGATTCTGCGCTAGTCGTTCAAATGAGCTGGAGGAAATAGGTAACCTATTTCCCTAGAATCTAGAATGACGCAAATAACTTGTAGGTGGTGGGGACTACAATTACGCACCGCGGGCAATCTAGAATGACGCAAATAACTTGTAGGTGGTGGGGACTACAATTACGCACCGCGGGCAATCTAGAATGACGCAAATAACTTGTAGGTGGTGGGGACTACAATTACGCACCGCGGGCATCCGTCCAACGGACACACCATAGGAGGTATTTATTTATTGTGCTTGGACAAGTCTCTCTTACAATGTATTACAGGGACCGTACAACCCCGGTTAAGAGTTAAGCCTTTCGAAGGGGTAACCCATTCGATGGGCTACCTTTATCATGATGTAACCCATTGAATGGGTTTTATACTGGAAACTCAGTGGAAGGGTTACATGATAACCCATTGAATGGGTTTTATATTTGAAACCCAGTGAAAGGGTTACATGATAAACCATTGAATGGGTTTTATACTTGAAATCCAGTGATAGGGTTACATGATAAACCATTGAATGGGTTTTATACTTGAAACCCAGTGAAAGGGTTACATGATAACCCATTCAATGGGTTCTATACCTACTTGAAACCCAGTGATATGTAAAAATCATAATATTATGTTATTTCGATATCCGCCCAGCACGCGGAGCATGACCAATTCTATCTCTATTCTACCCAGGGACCATTTTGGTTACCATTTGAATTACCATTGAAAGGGTTTTCGGTAGGGTTTTTCTAAGCAGTTAATCAAAAACCCATACGGTGTGGGTAATTTTGAATGGCTTAAATTAAGCCGTTCAAAAGGGTTACCCACACCGTCTGGGTTTTTATTAAAAACCCTTTCAACGGGTGACCAAAATTTTATTTAAGCCGTTCAAAAGGGTTACCCATATCGTATGGGGTTTGATTAACCGCTTGGAAAAACCCTATCGAAAACCCTATCAATGGGTAACCAAAATGGTCCCTGATTACAACATAGTACCTTTAAAGCTTGGAAAAGTCAAATAATTTAAAGCAGACCTTTTGAAAACAACATTGTGCAGAAGCATATTGTACACGACCGACCTGTGTGTCTCATACACGAGTAAAGAAAAGAACGCCCTACGTGTGCAGTATGCGTTCAGGATGCTGATGAAGCTGCCCCGATTAAGTAGCGCATCAGGGATATTTGCCAAGTCGCAAGTAGACTGTTACTATGCAGTATAACCGAAAATGGTGAGCCCCTGGTGCGCAGGGTTCGAGCTAGCTCCAGCGGCAACCTGAGAGGATCCGCGCAATGGTTCGATTCAAATTAAAAGTCAAATTATTTATTTCAAATAGGCACATAAATAGCACTTTAGAATTGATTCTAGTTGCCCCTTCGAAAAGGTAGTTTCGTATGGAGAAGAATGGACAAGAAAGTCCACCGTTACTCTTTTAAAAATGTTTATAATATTTTGTTTAAGTACATTCATTATATAGTTTATATGTGAAGACGCATATAATTTATATGCACATAGAATACAATTATTATACCAGAATAGATAAAAATAATTAAAAACGAAGCAATGACATAATTTAATTATGTGATAGATACATGGTGCTCACATATTTACAAACATCGTAAAAGTATACGTTTTCCAAAAAAATAAAATAATCAGTCAGAGTCATTGATTTTACATTCTGTGATTACTCACTTATGGTAATCACAGAATGTAAAATCAATGTCATAAAAATAATAATTAAAATAGCAACCAGTTTGATTTTGTCTAGACTCTAGATTGTTCTATGGAGCTGGACGATGCAGCATGTTTCCACGCATGTCATCTTGAATATAAATAATCCCCAAAGATACTCGATCAAATTCTTCGATTGTCCACCTGCACCAATGTACCTGAACCATTACTGTATGGTTCACGTACTGAGCAATCGCAGTTTGTAATAAAATATGTTTATGTGTATTGTTTGATTGTAAATCTTCTTGTACTTACAATGATTCCTTCTTGGTTGAAGTAAACGTTATTTATTTAGAAGGTGTTTTTGATAGTACAGCATTTATAAAATTAGTAATAGAAACTAAAAATAAGCCCCTATTTTTTCTTTCACAAATAAGTAAATAAATAATTCGTATCCAGTATACACACACACTGAACTTATTTTGTACGTAATAATATGAATTATTCTACCGCCGAATTTTCGTAAGCTGTATAATTTTCTGAATTCAAATAGCATTCAACATAAAATTATGAATCATTTTATAAATTCAGGCTGCCCGTAGAGTCTAAAATATGCAATTTCATTTCCAATAGCGTAAAAACGGAAACACAAAACAGAGTCAGTTAGTTCCTTAAAAAAAATAATTGGACATTTGATAAAATGGAAGCTACTCGAGTTGGTAAGCTTTTAATTAGGACAGATGGTTCTAAACATCTGATAAGCTAACTGTAAGTTTGTCGCAAAGTTAACCCGCTTGGGGTACATTCGACAGCAAAGTTCAATCCGTGTTCCACTTTTGGTGTTAGCTTTAGTTCAAGGAGTTTACAAGTGTATAAAATTATTAATAGTTTGTCTTTTGCAGGAAAGAGTTTGAAAATATGCAAAGTATAAGACGGTTGCTACTTTTAGCTACGCGAAATGATGTTTTCTAAGAAGGAATATTGATTTCCTTAGAAAGATTCGAGACGTGTTTCTATTTACCGAACTTACGACTTCGTCTGTATACATATAGACGTACATACTATGGATGTATAAAAAGGTAAAACATATAACTTTGTAGCTTTATTTTGTTACCACGTAAATTGGTATTTTTTAATCAAATTGGCTAAAACAAAACAGACTTAATGTTGGATTGGCGCTCTTTCACAGAACTGACTCACAAAATTTAATTAACCTATATCTACGGAAAGTATGCTTCGTTGAATCGTTTCAGTATTTTGGCGGGGTGATTAAATAAATAGTTCAAATACATAGGTATATTGGCAGCAGCGCTTCTACTATGTTTGCGCAAAATCGAACAGACGGCTTCCACGCCGTCATTCGCAAGAAAACCGCGTCACTGTTGTCAAGGTGGCGGGCGAGTGGCAACAGCTTTCTCAAAAACTATGGCAGAGAGTATCGACTCTCCGATTATTCAAAGTTTTGTGAGAAGGACAATCACTAAACATTAATCTGGGGATGTCCTTTTCACAATACTATTTATACTGTCTTCTTCTCTTTTGTATTTTAACTACTAGCTAACACTAGTAATAAGTTATAATATTGTTTGCTAACACGCTGGATCATTGTTGCCAGAATATAATGAATTAAATATATAATTAACTCACGCTTTCTTCCTTGAGGGTAGGTAAGCGGAAACTACAGAAAGCCACCTGCTGCGGTCCTTACATACTCCTTTGAAATCGTGACATGAAATCATAGATTTCCATAAGTTAAAATAAGTTTTTCAAAGGATTTGATCAATAAGCAGCAAATGCCTACTAAGATACAAAGACAATAGTTATCTTCTTGTCTGTTTCAGAATACCTAAATAATATTAAGGTTACATGTTTTTGACACAAATGACAAACTAAAATATTTACATTGTAAATCAAACAAGTTTGGGAGAGTATTTTATTATTTGTTTGCGTAAAAGCTTTTTGCTGTGGAGCAACTGTATTAAAAGAAGAAAGTATTTTGAACGCCAAAAATCGAAGTCGAAAGTTTTAGCAAAATTGGGAAAGGTATATTGGAAGATGAATTACATGCTGCAAGTCGCTGTTTCGGTATAAAAGGATGTAAATCCATATACTGCAACACGAAGAGCGAACTCACTAGTTACTGTAGTATGAACAGGGCTGAGTCCGTCAAGGGGGCGATTCTACCCGTCATACGAACGAGTATAATGTGTTTCATAGCGAAAGTTGTTTATTGCTATGAAACACAAATACGGTTCGTAAAAAAAAAATACTTACATGAATCGAAATATTTTATATTTTTTTCACGTATCAGATATCGGCTGTATAGGGATTTTATTACTCGATATGGGACATAAGAGTGTCTTCAAACAATCCATAAATATAGGTAGAGGTTCACGACTCTTTTAAAAAAACCTATTGAGTTCAATGAAAAAACAAATACAGTTTTTATATGTTTCTTATCAGCCCGTAAAATCTTATTTACAAATTCGTGTCACAGCTTTAAGCAGCTCGAAAACTGCTCGTCATTGCCTAATTGAATAAACACTTTTGAGTTGTTTGGCAAGATCGATATTGTACCACTCAGTAAGGAATTGATGTATTTGGTTCAGCTAAGGGCGTTGGTATTTAATGTTTTACCAACAAAAAAAACCCGACCCGCCTAATATAGATTAGGTAAGTAGGTACTTACCTAAACCTATGTGAAGCGGGTTAACACCCAGGTTTCACGTAAGTGAATAACATCTTACATTACTGAAGTCAAGGTTATTGAAACATAATATTAATTTTATGCGATTATTTGGTGAATAAATTATGCGGGCAAAGCGTTTTATGCGTCACGACACTCTTATTATTATCGGCACATCTGTTTAAATTACTACGTTATTTTCTATAAAAAAAATTGTATTTGCAAAGCCTTTTTGTGTTACCAACATGGATAAAAATAGAGAAGAGATTATTCTGAACAGCAATACGGGTTGTTTTGAAATATTCCACCTATTGTTTTGAATTTAATTTGAATCTGTACATATTATTATAATAAAATCATAACGAAGTCAAAACTATACATTAAGTACTTTTGAAAAAGAAAAAACAGAAATTGCTACGAGGTCTGGAATCGATTCTAATGCCGAAAATATAGTTTTTAGAATTTTTGTTTGTTTTTCTGTTTGTCTGAATGTATGTTTCAGCATCACGCAAATTCTACCGGATAGATTCTGTTCAAATTTTGTATAGATATTCCCTATAAGTCTGGTCAGTAGGTTATATATTATCACGCTATTTGCTATAGGGGAAGAGCAATATCACTATATGTTTGTATTCCTCTATAGCTTACAGCAAATTGTAAAAAGACGAGCCAAACGGTTAGAATATTGCAGATAGTTACAGTTTTAACCTTTTAAATGATTATCATCACGCTATATTTTTATGGGGCTAAGCAGTAAATAATCATGACATATACAGGCTGGATTTTTGAGATGAGACATGGACCTTAACCGTTGTAGCTACACGAAATTGGTCTAAGGAGACTGTTTTTAACTTTTTGAAACATTGATTCGCATACACAGATTTTGGAAAAAAAATACCGCAAGAAAATGGACAATTTTCTCAAAAAAAAATGTTTGATGCTAATGGATCCTGTTTCATATGAGGATCAAAAAACTATAGATTTTATTAGACCAACTGAGGTTTGAGTACTAGAAGAGAAAAGCTAACAACTTTTCCCTTACATTTCGTGGAAAATGAGACTACAACATACTTTTAGAGTTCAAAAGGAAAAAACGGAACCCTTATAGGATCACTTCGTTGTCCGTCCGTCCGTCTGTCTGTCTGTCTGTCAAGACCCTTTTTCTCAGCAACGCGTGGAGGTATCATGTTGAAATTGATATCAAATAAGTAGGTCTACGGTTCCTTGGAGCATAAAAAATTACGACCATTTAAGGCTTGTACACACTGGCGCGATATCGCGGCGCGACAGGCAGCTCGACGTACACCGCGACACGTCACAAGTTTTCATTGAAATTGTGCTACTAGTGTCGCGTCGCGCCTGGCTGCGGGAGCCTTTATGCGACATATTTTGACACTCGCAAACAAATCAAAACCTATAGGGTAGGTACTTCCCGTTGACCTAGAATCATGAAATTAGAAGCAAGGTCTTACAGCACAAGTTAAGGAAAAGTATATCCGTCGATATACTTTTTCCTTAACTTATGCTGTGAGACCAGTGTAGGGGAGAACATTTTACAACTACAACGTTAAGTTTGTTTTTGGGATAAATTCATCCCAACTACGGAACCCTTCACTGTGCGTGGTCCGACACACACTTGACTGGTTTTTTTATAATGAATATACTGGCCGCTACAAAACTCAGAAATTGCAAAAAGCTTTTCCCATACAATCTAACCGTTCTGAATTATTTGAGGTCTTCATTTTTTTCGCAGAATGTTGAATCATAAACAACATACTATCTAAAAACTTCTCTCAAAGCAAATAAAATTATAACGCGTATTCGTTTGAAATTCGAAGTTAAAAAATGTTGATCGTTTTCGGCCATTCTTCATTGTACCGGCCAGTCTATATAAATGTACGGTGATTGTTAATGACAAATTCCGTGTTAACAATCTATTGTTATATTAGTTTAGTGAAAGCCGTTCGTCAGAAATAATTTATAAGAATGATCAGTCAGTGTATCAGTGTTGTGACATTAGGTAGTATATGCTGAGATCTTAACTACAAACTTAGTATACAGGGAAGTTTTATAAAAAGAACATAACATCACGGCTGTATTCCACGAAGGGTTAGGTAGAAGTGTACTTGTAATGTTTGGGTCCCATGTAATAGGGGGCGAGCCTAATGCCATTCACCGGGCACAGATCCGGAGGGGTTACTCCGAACATAAATCTGAAGTATCGGCCGAATATTCGGTCTTTTCTTTACTACGGCTAACTATTGCTGACTACGGCGAAAAAATAAATAAAAAAGGCAGTTGAAGAGATAAGCCAAAGTCAAAACTGTGACTTGAAGTCGGGTAAGGACTCAAAGTCAAAAAAAAGAAACTATGGAAGTTATAAAACAGCCGAACATTCGGTCGATACTTCGGTTTAGCGCTTCGGAGTAGACCCCCAGACTTCGGACTGTTACTCAGAAATTCCAGATGGTAAACCAAATAACACTTTGCCTAACACGGGAATCGAAATCATGGTCTGGATGCTCTGGATTGGATCCTTGTGGTGCCGGACTTAAGAATAGCACCATCCTATTTCTTTCCGTGGGTGTCGTAAAAGGCGAAGGGGACTACTAGAGAATGGGCACCAGCGTTCTCTATGCATTTTAACACCATACTGCGATCGCCAGCCTGCCTACCAAGCGTGGAGATTACAACAACCCCCCTCCCCCCCTTTGGGGGAGGGCTATGTCCAAAAATTTTGTTTTAACAAATTAGAAAACGGCTCCTGTGTTAATGATACCCTACATATACAGAAACGTTTGTGGATTTTATACCTACAGTCTTGTTATTTTTACGATATCGTGAGCATAGAAAGTAACGTTCTCCCAATTTAGAGTTGCGTCTTATCGTTACTCCTCATTAATGTTTTTCTTCTGAGCTTTGAGGAAACACAAATATGTTGTATCGAGTTTGTCAAAAACATCATTTTAATCCGAACCCGTTCGCGTCCAGCATCCATTAGTACGATCCCCTCCAGCGATAAAATCGTGCTTTGTTTTCCGTCACGTCTCATTATTTTTTATTCCTCCACTTTTGAACATTAACCGGAGTATTCCAAATATTTCATTATGTAGTCGGCCTATTGAAAAAGAAATTTCTGTTGTAACTGAGATAAAAGGGTTTCGTTTGTTTGAATTTGAAACAAAATTGCGATTACGTCATGACTGTTCTTTTTATTGTACATCTGAAGGCAAACAATATGTTTTTATAACTGAATTATATAAGCCCATTGTTGTATTAACGATATCACGTTACATTCGCAGCTGCGTAGGGCCTAAAAATAAACTGAAACAAATGTCTGTTAAGCTTTTTACAGTTATTATTTGCTTTGTGAAAAACAAAGCAAATAATAACTGTAAAAAGCCTGAAAATAGAACCATTGCTTCCCTTTCCTTTGGAAGAGGCAAGTCAGTCAGCATGCAACATATTGCGGTCACCGGTCACATTGCCTAATAAATGTTTATAGTTGTAATATTATCCTTTTCTAATATTCTACGTACTGTTTATTATTTGAATAATATTTTACATAGATTATTTTTAATATTTTGTGAAAATGAGAACGTTGTAGGCATAGTAGACAGTAGATTTGTAGACCATTTTCGATTTAGTTAAGTACCTGGTACTTGTTGACCGGCCTACACTGTCCTCTCATACTTATTAACACTCTAATTTTAAAACAATGTAAACGCCAATTATTTTTTAAAAGTGTAACCGTGGAGTTTCTTGCCGGCTCTGCTCCATAGGAAACGATCAATTGGAACCGTGCACCTAGCTTCTGGCGTTTCATGAGTGCCCATGTAGGTTTATGTGAATTAAAATAACTTGCTTTTTTTAATTTTGTTTTTTTTTTATTTTACTTTGTTACCTATTTTTGTCTAATCTGTAAAAATCTCAAAACCTGACTAGGTTTCTGTACGTCGTTTTCGGGTCACCACTGAATATCAGCGCTGTGCTGTGGGACCCCATAGCACAGCGTCATGCTGAGTGGAAGCCTTCTTGTCATAGTCACGGTGTGCAGCTGCCAACTTGTGACTTATGTTCTGTGTTCATACGTATAAATCTGTTTTGTTTTGTTTATTAATTTAATTATCATATATTTGTGTAAGCACGTGTTTCTGTGACTAATTAAACTATTTTTCTTTCTTTCTTTCCTTTTATAAACAAACTATGGACAAGATAGGTTAATGAAAATAAGGTACTTTGAATATAATTAGTTAATTACATAGCTATGTTGACATGGATTCTTTAAAACAAAATTAAAGGGAAAAAAAGAAAGGAAATTTAAATTAAGGCAAACGGTAATTAAAGGCAACACAAAGAACAGGCCACTGCTTATTATCCAAAGGGTTTAATTAGAAGGAGGGATTGTAACCGATGATAACAATCATAATGTGAAAACTTAGTTTTCTGTACAGCTACGGAAAACATACAGTTGTTGACCCGGGTTATAATAACGTAGATACAAACTCGTGTGGAATGCGCAAGCCCACATTTTTATTTTACTGCCCAAGCAATTAGCATGTAACCTATGATTCGTCACGTAAGTCAAAGGTTACACGTGTTCAAGGCGTGTTTGCCGATATGTAAACAGCTTAACATTAAATGTTAAATTAAGTCAGTGCGTGGGACTTGACTACGACTTGACTTATGAGTTATGAGTCAAACTATCGCTAGATAGATATAATATGAAATCAAAGATGGGTTCGCTAACTGCTACATGATAATCTAGAAAGAAAACACTGTTTTGGTCCACGAAAGCGAAACCAACATAGTTGATAATTACGTAACACACAATGGCCTTTCTTTTGACAGTTCAACAACTTAGGGTTCCGTAGTCAAAAAGGAACTCTTCTGTCAGTCTGTCTGTCGCCGGCTTAGCTCAGAGACTGTTATTGCTAGAAAGCTGTAATTTGGCATGACTACCTAGACATATTAATCACGCCGACAAAGTGGTAAAAAAAAATCAAAAAAAAAAAAATCTCCCTTCCCGTAAAATGGGACGATATTTTTTCTCGTTTATCGCATGATGTGGGGTTTCATTGTATAGGTTGTGCAAAATATTGAGTCTGTGAAGACCATTTTTCGGTTCGGGAATCTGTTTGCGTGATATTCAGCTTTAAAGTGCAAATTTTTGTTAGAGTCAAGTGTCCCCCCCTGCCAGCTAAATGGTTGCTTTTGGATATGTGAAAAAATTCATGGCAGTAGTATGTTAACGAAATTAAAAGGAAAACTGTCACAGCTAAGTAGGCTTTACAAGTTATCGAGTAATAGTCGACCAACTTACATTTGCAATTCGGTATGTAAAGTAAAAATTAACCTATGCCAATTCCAAAACCATTTCGAGATTTTAAGCTTTTATGAGTTATTTTTCTATTAACAGGTCTTAAAATTATAAGATCGTATTTATTTTCACAAAAATACTTAAAATCACTTGACTTTTATTTGACCTCTAAATGTCATCCAAAGTAGCCTGAATTGGGAATTTTCAGTGCCTCTTGTAATTAAATAATTAAGTTGTTCTATATGTGTCAAGTGTCAATGTGAACGACAAATTTACAAGAAGCACTTATTATTATTCTATTCAAATAGGTAAATAGTGTAGTTTTTCACCAGCGGCAGACAGTACAAGTCGAATCACATCGATGTATCGCCTCAGGAAAACTTAACTTACGTTCAAATTATCTTCACAATAAAACAGACGCCGCACAGACTAGTACTCAACGTTTACTTCCTCGCACCATTTCTTGTTTAAAGTTTCTTTTACTAACAATCAATTTGTGTCGGCTGTTTGGTGGTCTTTATACTTGACGGTATGAAGAACGTAGCAGAAGTAGTCTTTGATCCATTCATTTAAACTAAGGTACGGAAATCGCTAAAGTATGAAATGTAAACAAATTAACTGTCAAATTTGACTGTTTGACTTTACTGAATTTTGTTTTTAAATAAGTGTTAAACGTGGCAAATATCCTAAGCTATTCAGGCTACTTAAGAAATCAGCACGAACAATACATTAACAAAATATATAAAAATAACTACAGCTTGTAAAAACAAAAAGATGAAATTATGTGTTTCAAATACTCTTATCTTTAAAATAAAAATATAAAAAACATACCTGAAAAATACTTTACATACCGAATTGGAGAATTGACCGTGGCGTATATCGATGTATGGGCAACATGTTATTTAACTACAATGTTAAGTTTGTTTTTGGCATAAGTTCGTCCCAACTACGAAACCTTTCATTGTGCGTGGTCCGACACGCACTTGGCCGGTTTTTTTTATTTAGTTGTTAACCAAAGAATTTTTCAAACATGGATTATCAATTTCCTTCGGATTGTGATTGTAAGTGCGTTACGCGATTGGGATGCTGTTTTGACTAGTTCTAGGTCTTCCAAATGATTTGATAGTCGAACTAAAACAAGCAAATATAAAGTGTGTTACTCACCGAACAATATGAAAATACAGCTGAGCCTGGCCGCCCACATTGTGTCAACTGTCTGTTCACATCATGTGTCCACCGCTAAACACTGCCACTGACACAATCACTGCACTCGTTCAAACTTGACATTGTCTGTACAAAGTTCGTTCAAAACTGTTTTTTGAGTAAATGACGCCTTGGCTTTTCTAGTGTGTGATGATCCACGACTTTTAGTACCTGTTCGAAAACAAAAAACAATCTTTAAATACAAAAGAGGAATACATTTGCCGTCTTTTTATTTGGGTTGCCGAGCGTGACGTTGCATGTAACTAAAAGCATTGTGTTCTATTTAAATAAATCAATAAGAAAATCACTGTCTTTTCTTATACACATTGTACTGCCATTCGAACAAGATTTACATTACACAGAGGTACTTACGTTTTCCAACACCGTTTGAGTGTAAATAAATGAACACTTGCTCTGATTCTGTAAAGAGTGGGTGCCAATAAAATGTGAAGCGTTTACAAATACTAGGCTTTCATTAAATATTTGTAAGACGTAGGTATACATACAGATGTTGCACCATGGTATTGACCAACCAAGTGACTTTTATATTTTGGAAGTGGTTTCTGTGGGAGTGATTTTGTGAAAAGGGACGGAAGTGTGTAATAGGAAGTGACAGTGACGAGTGAGTGAAGTGGCTTGAGCATGGAATAAGTAAGTTCTTTTAATAGCGTGGAATTAGTAAGTACTTTATAATAGCATGGAATTAGTGTACTCATGAAATTATTAAGTACTATATAGATTGTAAGTAGATGGGGTCTATTTTCGATCAGTGGGATTCCCCACTGTAATGAATAACTATTCGAATAAATATGTTTGTATTAAGCTTTTTAAAATTTCGAGGTAAGTACCTATTTATTTTAGGACATTAAAATGCTCATTGCTCATAGGATTTATTTCAAAATTCAGACTTTTAGGCAGCTTATAGAAAACATCCTTTTGTTTGCCGCGTTAAAAAGGACACTGCGATAAGTAATATCGTACTTATTTAATATTGTATTAAAAAAAAGTGCACTTAAACGTGAATTAATTGATACGGAAAACGGGTTATCAATTTATTCACTGGGCTTCGATATGGTGACACATATACGTAAATAATTTTTGTATAAATGAGACTTTATTAATTTTCAATATGACCTTTAATGAGCGTAATATTTTAATAAATTATATATTATACAGTGTGAGTCTTCATAATGTGCACATATCGAAATGAGGGAAACTAAGCTTATTTTTAACGACGGAAAAATAGAAAAAAAAATGATAGCGTTTTTAAAATTCTTGTTCGCTGCTGTGACCCCTGTGTATACAAATCGCTATAACTTTTAAACTAAACGCTTTCTCACGATGAAACAAACTCAGTAATGACTGGAAATAATATGGCATCTTCATAAAATAAAAATGAAAGAAAAAAACTCGCCCTCAATTGAGAATTATGGTGTTTTTTTAACTCATGCTTCTAAGTTAACGAACTTAGAAGCATGAGTTTTTCAGAAGTCCAAGCGGCCGTAGACTTACGTATTTGGTATAATATTCAACTTTTGTGTAAAAGGGTCTTGACCGACAGACATACAGCACCGCTAGCACACAAACAGGAACTTAGGACCCAGCCCCGCGAGTACGGATAAATAAAAAATCTTTCTCTACATAAAACGTATATCATTTTGAACTATGTATATAAAAGAACTATAACTCTTTTATTTTTCCCTTCAAATAAATACTTACATAATATTTATCATAGGTTTTATTTCACTCCTTAGCTAGAAGTAGTTAGTATCCTATACTGTGTGTTTGGGGTGTGAATATTTTAGGCTTCGTGACTAAGGTAAGCGTTGTTTGCACGGTTGTCTGCTTGATTCTATTTTCTGTTTTTGAATTCTTCGCCCATCTGTACGTTGTTTTTTGGTGCGGTTGTTTGCTAGATTCTATTTTTCTTTTGTGACACTATAGCCTCGTCCGTTCCTGTCCTGAAGCCGGCTGAACATCCTGTTCCCGTACCTGCTATCCTGACTCCAAGCTTCCGAAAACCGAATTCCTTTTATATTTCTTAATTATTTAACTTGTGACCTACGACTGGTCCTCCGGCCAACCATAACGTTACAGTTTGGCGCCCAGATGGACGGATGGACGGACGGACAACGTGATCCTATAAGGGTCCTATAAAGGTTCGATATATATGGGAAAAGGTTTTTTTCGATTTCTGACTCCTAAAGTACTCAAACTTCAGTTGGTCTGATAGAGTTTGTTGATCCTCTTAAGAAACAGGATCTATTGGCATCAATTTTTTTTTTGTTAATTTTCCCATTTTTTTTGCTAACTACATTTATTTAAAATATGTGTATGCAAATCAAAATGTCTCAAGAAGTTAAGGACAGTCTTCTCCGACCAATTTTGTGTAGCTACATTGGTTAAGGTAGGGTTTACAGCCCCATCTCAAAAATCCACTCATGATGATTTCGATGAAGCCACAGAATTGTAAAAATAGAACTAAGTTGAAGTATTTTAAGGCAGATTACGTGGCAATTAATGCAGCACTGGAGCAAGTCAATTCGTCGTCAGAACTAGATCCTAGCATGACAGTAGATCAGCTGATGATAGAGACATTTTATAATATTATATATTGTATGGGCTAGTTAAGCGCCACGTTCAATAAGTACCAATAAAAGATACTAAATATCCGTACTGGTTCTCTACACAGCTGCAAACGAAAAGAACTGCCTACGACTTAGGGTTAAAAAGTACAATAATCCTTTAAACATTATTGATTTGGATTTACTCGTTGTCATTTGCCAGGTTTGCCAATAAAACAACAGACTAAATACATAGACAATACTCTAGGTAAACACAATGTAAATTGTCTTTGGTTCCTGGCCCTGTTATCAACCAATCGCAACCAATGGCTATGATTGTCAAAATGTTTAGAGAATTGGATACGAGGTTTTTTGGCTACTTAGTATGTGTATTTTAAATTAAGATTATTTGTTGAAATGTGCGTTTTGTTTGTGCAGAATAAACAATTATTCTTTCTTCTTTTCTTTCTTTTTACTTAGAAAAATATGTGACCGTGTGTATGGCTGTCTTGTTATAATGCTCACATTGTTGTTAAAGAGGCTAAAATTACTTCGAACCAAAAATATTTCTGTAAAATGCTGTTACTTAAAAATGAAGAATACCAGAATCTATCCAGTAGAATTTGCGTGATGCTGGAACATATATTACATTCAGACAAACAGACAATTTTTTTTAAAACTATAGTTTCGGCATGCGAAATGCGTTTTCGGCATTAGAATCGAGCCCAGACCTCGTAGCAATTACTTTTTTTCAATAATATTCTTTGTTTAATTTTGAGTTCACTACGACTTTATTATAAATGTATACTTAGATAGATATAAGCTGTGCCCAACAGGGTTCATAAATTTATTGTTTTCCCTTTATTAATACTAACCGCCGGTGTATGTACATTATGGATTAAAATAAAGATTAGTTGATTGATGTTGGCACTTATAAAAATACTTTCAGGAATAAACTGGGCCGACCGGTTGCGTCGTTAGACGGCTCTTCGCGTTCTCCACTAGATAGAGATACGACTAGGGGGGATTGCGGTTAGCAGTTTGCTGCAGGCGGCCCAAATGCATTCGTTACAGTGGTTAAACTAGACCCCGGAAGAGGCTAACTTCCAACTAACTACATCTTCTATCTAACTTTACTTGTAAAGTAATATATTATTTTAATTATTGTGAATGTGAAGACTATGTGGGTCATTGTTTTTTTTTTTTTCTTTTATTCTCGTTTAGTTTTAATCATGGTCTGGCAGTTTGAGACATTTATGCGGCCTACCCAAATTTCCTTTCTTTGGTATTGTTCGTCACATCGTTGAGCTCCTTAAGTTCTGAGTAGAGCTGCACGATTACTGACAAATGCGTACACTGACTGTTCAAGTCCACTCAATCTGTGTGGTTCTTTCCTCAAAAGACCATTTCAGACACCAATCTACATCTCTACAATCTACATCACATGATCTGACTAAAATTATGTCTAGACTATAAAAGAGACTGTGACCTCTGAGTTTGTTTCGGCCTTTCTGCTCAGAGTAGTCAGATAGGAAATGCCAACCTCATCTAGTTTTTAAAATATGATTGACGTGTAAAAGTGTTCGTCCAATGCTACTTACAGAAATAAAAATAAGGCCATGTAGATTGGTGTCTGAAATGGTCTTTTGAGGGAAGAACCACACAGATTAGTGGACTTGACCATTCACTGCACACATTTGTAAATAATCGTGTAGCTCTACACGGAACTTAAGGAGCGCAACGATGCGATGATCAATACCAAAGAAAGGACATTTAGGTAGGCCGCATAAATGACTCAAACTGCCAGACCATGATTAAACTAACTGAGAATAAAAGAAAAAGGAGAAAAAAGAAAAGCAATAACCCACATAGTCTTCACATTCACAATAATATAATAATTTACAAGTAAATATTCATGACTTTTAATAATACGAGTATTCATGTCGGTTACTTATAAAAAGTCAACCACAAATGGTGTTATTTGCTGACGATACTTCCTTGATTTTTAAGGTAGATAGACGTGCTACAAATTTTGACGACGTATAACGCCCTACTGCAGGTCCAAAATTGGTTCACTGCCAATAATTAAGTATTAAATGGAAACAAACTAAGTGCATACGATTTTCTTTACCAAATGTAAAAAGTAGTTATTATGAAATAGTATTGAATCAAGAGAAACTAGAATTCGTCAATAAAACTGTTTTCCTGGGGATCACGCTCGACTCTAGGCTTCAATGGGGTCCTCATTTAACATCTCTTGCAGGACGGCTAAGTTCAGCAGCATATGCTGTCAGAAAAATCCGTCAATTTACTGATGTAGATACCGCGAGGCTAGTCTATTTTAGTTACTTTCATAGTATCATGTCTTACGGTATTTTTCTTTGGGGACGGGCTGCAGACATCGAGTCTATTTTTGTTCTGCAGAAAAGAGCCATCAGAGCCATATATAATCTCCGCAGGCGCGATTCTCTTACGGAACTGTTTAGAGATATTAACATCATGACGGTGTCTTGTCAATATATCTATGAAAACATCATGTACTACGTAAGAAAAAAAGTTTTTTTTTTTAGTTATTTTAGTTTTAAATTGTTTTTTTTTTTATCACGGACGCTTCTGACGTTTTGCATCGTTCTCACATGTATATTTTCAATAAGAATGATGTAACCAATACTTTGTATCAAATATTTTATTTTAAAAGAGTGTCCGTGGGGTTTCTTGCCCGTTCTTCTCCATAGGAACCTACTATTTGGAATGGGCAACTAGCTTCATATTTGTAACTGACCGACTTGTTGACAGTTCAAAAGTGCCTGTAAATGGTTTAATTGAAATAAATGCTTTGAGTTTGAGTATATTATGTGTTATTTAAAAATATAACATCACGCCTGTATTCCCCGATGGATTAGGCAGGGGTAACATCCACATTTCGCCAGTTATGTTAAAGTCCCATGTAATAGGGAGCGGGCACATGGCTACCAAACGGGCACAAATCCAGAATCCGAGCTGTTACTGAGAAATTCCAGATAGAAAAACTCATTAACTATTTGCCTGACTCAGGAATCGAACTCAGGACCTCAATTTTGCGACCACCAGACTAACGAAGCAGTATTAAAGATAAAGATAAATTTATATGTTCAAACATGTGTAACATGATACATGAATATGCACATATAGATGGAAACATAGTACATATTATTATTAATACAGTTATTTAAAAGCCGGCCAAGCACGTGTCGGACCACGCACAATGAAGAGTTCCGTAGTTGAGATGAATTATATATGAATATAATGCATAGATAAACGTCACAGGCAATTCTGCAACTGCAAATGTAAGTTTGTAATCGCAAAAAAAAAATTTGTGATAAAACTACAAATTAACAATTTTCGGACTTTTTCCTTTACTTGTGCTGTGAGACCTTGCTTCTTGCCAAATTTCATGGTTGCGAGTATCAAAATATGTCGCATAAATTGCCGTATTTTTTTATTGCGTTGACTTAGAAGCTTTATTTTTTTAGAGCTCTAAGGGACCGTAGACTTACGTATTTGATATTAATTTGAACTTAATACCTCCACGCGTTCCTGAGAAAAAGGGTATTGACAGACTGACAGACAGACAGACGGACAACGAAGTGATCCTATAAGGGTTCCGTTTTTTCCTTTTGAGGTACGGAACCATAAAAATCATGTAAAGTAGGTTGCAAGACTCGCATGACGCTTGGACTGTTAAAAAAGTTATCAAATCTAATGCAGAGCCAAGCCCCTTTATTTTTCTTTTTTTTTTGGGTCGGTAATTATCAATAACTTCTCCTGCTCTGGGCGGAGCGGGAGGGCGTGTCAGACTTTTACTGACTAAAACCCACCCGTGTTCCTTCCGTTGCCTGTGTGCCAGGGCCACGATATCCCTTTCGGACAAAGTCGCAACCCTGGCAGGCATTGGTCCTACCGGACCCCGTCAGTTGGTGCTGACATCTCTTTGAGGTGCGCGTGGAACACAACGTGCCGTCGACTCGAAGCCCCTAACTCTACAAACCTTACATCTCGGTCAAATATGTGGCTTGGCCGTTTCGCGACCGTCGCACAGACACTCCTATGGTAAAAAAATTAAGTCACTAGTCTATAATGTTGTGTCATGCAATAGTTCATTGGAACGGCCAAGCCATACATTTTCACCGATTGATCACTTTTCCAATTTTTTTTTGTTCAAATTTAATTTTACCGAAAAATATTGACTGACGTCTTTTTTGTTATATACATTATTTGACATATTTTTAAATCATCGAAGTATTATATGCAATAGGTATTATTTTACCGATATATTTTGCCGATTTACAAAATAACTTTTTGCTATTGGCCGAAGCCTCTTTTGAACTTTTTTCATTTGCTAAATGATTTATTTGCCATATATTTTCACCACACCGAAACAAAATTTTACGGAATATTATTTGGTCACAAATATATAGCCGGTTATATGGTAGCATTTTCAATATTAAATTGAAATAGTGTCATAAAAAGTCAGTTGTGCTACAAAATTTTGTGAGAAATGAATTGCTGCAAAACTGACTTCATACAGTCTTGTTTGCCCTACCCCTAAAGTGTAATTTAAGCCCGCGTAGGCGTTGCATGCTACATGTTGCATGCTACATGCAACATGTTGCATGTAGCATGCACTTGCGTTACCTGCTTATATATAATATTATTATTATATTATATGTTATTGAATCATTTGGGTTAGGTTAGGTTAGAACAGTGACTGGACCCAAGGTGGCGGCGCGTAGTGTTCCACGCGCACCCCTTTCAGACGTCGCGGGGGGGGGGGGGGGTCAAACACCTCACCCCCCCAGACTTGAGGAGGCCCGCAGAGGCAGAGAAGTAATACTAGCTCCCAAGATCCCCGGTGCAAGTGTGGGAAGGGAACACTGGGGTGGTTTTTAGTCAGTAAGAGTCTGACAGACTGCCCACCCCAGGGCGGAGCACATCCGTGAGGATTTTCCACGCCGGCAACAAAAAAAAAAAAAATTAGAACAGTGACCATTAACGCCAGATCCCCTCTATTGTTTAGGCGTTTAAACAGTAGTGTAAAACAGTAGTATAATGAATATTCAGAAACAATACTTCGAACAAATGTTATTTCCGCTAAGTAAAACGTTTTTCGACCAAATGAAATGTCGGAGTAACGAAAAAAATCTAATTGATAATAAATCAACTGATACAGTGTCAGACGTGACTTCGATGAAGTAAAAATAAACGAAACGATAATAGTAGAAAATTTTTAGGTGAAATGAAATTCGGTCAAATATTTTTCGAACTTATGATAGGTAACCATTTTGACCAAGATGTAAGGTTTGTAGAGTTAGGGGCTTGGCTCTACATTAGATCTGATAACTTTTAAACAGGGAAACTGTTATGTAAGTCTTGACACCCTATTCTACATTAATAGTAGATTATTAACCAAGGGGATAAAGCAGTGTCTTTTGTCGCGGATGACGATTTTTTAATTTTTTCGCAAATGGTACGAAAAGTAGAGTATTTTCCTCGCTGATAAAGCTGTCTTCTCGCTACACTCAGGAATCGTCTTAAATCCCTCGCTTCGCTCGTGATTTAAGTTTTTAACACCCTCGCTACGCTCGGGAGTAAACCTCGAGTCCTTCTTTACGCTCGCGATTTAAGTTCACCCAAGACTAAGACAGCTTTATCACCGAGGAAAATACTCTACTTTTCGTACCATTTGCGAGCATTTACTAAAAATAATGACAATTAAAAGTAAAAGTTAATATTCGAAACATTGGTCCAATTATTGATAGTAGTTAGTTATAGTTACATTTTTGTTTGGTACATTTATTGTGGATGAGTTGATTTGAGTATTTCTCTGTTCTTGCGTCTGAGGAACTTGCGTTTCATTGTAGATAGTATACGTCGGAGATAGTGGTGGTGGTGCATCGTGAGTTACGGACGAAGATAAGATGCCGGAAGTTGATGGTTGTGGCTCTGATGGATTAACTTTTATATTTTTGTTAATTTGACTGCTTAATATGGTTTTATTCGCCATTGAGCTTTTGATATAACCCTCAGCTACTCTATCAGAGCTCCAACCACCGTGTCTTTTTATTGACGTAATATCCGCCCCTGAATCCGCCAAGAAAGTCGCCGAAGTTCTTCTAAAGCAGTGACCGGTGTAGAGTTCAACATCTTTAAGTTTTAAATATTTAGCAATTTCCTTTGGCATATTGCTAATTTTATTTTTGCCGATGGCTTGTCGAGTACATTTCCCGTTCCGATAGTTTATAAAAAAATCTATTGTTTTCCATGTTGGTGGGACGTAATGCTTGGTATTTATGAATGATTTTAGTATATTGTCCTTGTACAATGAATTACCGATTTTTCTTTGCCTTAGTTTCCTTTTCATTAATCAGCAATAACTCATTGGAATGATTTTCAACGTCCTCCACCTTTAAGTTTACAAATTCACATCCGCGGCAAGCACCATTGAGTCCAAAAACTAAGGCCACCTATAACAAAGATAAAAAACAGGTAAATATATAGAATAATTACCATTACTAAGATACGAAATATTCATAGTTAAATCATGTATACTTACTTTTGTGGCCAGAAAAATTTCGTCAGGAGCTTTCGTCATTAAGAAAATTTTCCACATTTTAAGTCGTAAAAATTTTAGACTTCTTTGCGCAATGCCCTTCTGATTTTCTTTTTAAAAAAGCCAATAATTTCGTGAATCTATTCATTTCAATGCTGTGTTTGATGCTTATTGTAGCTTTCAGTTTTGAGTATATGCACCAAAGTGTATTCGGATTCTTTGTCTTGGATAAATAATCAAAATAGACAAGAATTACTGATTCTGAAATTGATAGGCCTTTCGCACTTCTCCTCGTTGAAAATTCTTCATAAGTTTTTAAATAATTTTCCTTGGATTTTGTTGGAATCAAATTATTTATAATTGCGGCAGCATTTGCACTGATGGAATCCGACAATTCACTATCACTGTCGCTTTGATTTAACATCGTAACGTATTTTTAGAACATTAACTTATTTATAAAAATAAATTAAAATAAACTTAACGTTTATGTATTTGAAGAAAACAAAAACGCGGCAAATTCCTAGACTAATATTTTTTTGTCGGAAAAGCAAAGGCATCAAGCTCATACGGCCTCGTCGGTTTTCGTAATTTAATTTAATAATCATAACTGCATAATAAATGCGTATTCCTTTTTCAAAAAGATGTATAATACTTTATATACAAACTCAATGGTGTAAACACAGATGTAGTTCAATATAAATTTCGGTAAATATTTCCAAATTTAAATCACATTCTCCCCCTAGAGGATGACTGAAATTCAGTACAATTTTCTTTCCCTGTTTTTAACAGATTAAAAATGACTATTGTTATGTTCGCTTTTTGTGGCATAGAATGTCACTTTTTTGAGCAAGTGGTACGAAAATGTTTTTAGTGGGATTTAATTTCTTTTTGTAAATTTTATATATACAGACTTGCACCTCCTTATAGAGGGGTTGGAGGGTGAAAGTTACAGACTTCTTAATTTTTTTGTTGTTTGTGTGCAAATCCTACCCTGCATATCAAATTAATTTCAGCTTTTTAGGACTTCGGGAACTACCCTAGAGGTTTTATTTTATATAAAGACGTGCACTTACGGGGGTTGGAAGGTCAAAGTTACGTTTTTATTAACTTTTTGTTCTTTGTCAAATCCTAGCCTGCATACCAAATTCTAGCTTTCTAGGACTTCAAGAAATGCCCGAGAGGTTGTGATGAGTGGCTGAGTGACTGAGTGAGTGAATCAGTGGCGAAAGTGACGTATTTAAGATATTAATAAAATCCAAGTGTAAATGCTTGTAAATGAAACGTAGTGTATTTTATGTCTGTTAACTAAAATATATCCCGAATTTGAGCTCCCTAACGTTATCCAGGCTGAAGCTATCAGGGTTTGAAAATAGTACGAAACGCTTCGAAAAAAGGTAGGTAGTGCCGTGTTTTTTATTTTTGGCACATCTTGGCGGTGGCACTACCGTGCCCTCAGATCTCTGGAAGTTCTGATCCGATAAAAAAAGCTAGTATGTTATACACCGTGTATATAAAGGCTCGTGCAGAATGGCGCGATATAGCGGGCGTGACAGGCAGCGCAACCCTTGTCGCGCCCGCGATATCGCGCCGGTCTGCACGAGCAGCTTTAAGTGAAATTGGTTTACGAATAATTTATCTTTCATCCACAGTTCTCGCCAACTGCTCTTTTGTAAGACAGTATCTCTCGGTAACTGTTATTGTATATTTTCCCACGACTTTTTGTGGCAGGATTTGTAAAATAAATGTATTATACTTACCATGTATTGCGTTTTTGTTAATTAACACCCTTTGAGCGATGATATCCGGAGTGCAATTAAAACCTTTTTTTCGAATCTTGACATTTTGGTCTAACTCTTATTTGGGTTAGATTGGGATTAAACCGTCGAGACCTTCTAGGAATACGTCATATTGCCCTGAGTCATTGAGCTAAGAAGTCAAATTACAATATTGGTCCATGAATAGTAGTGTTGTTCTGTCGCGTCTGGTAACACCGAAAACCTACCAACATAACCCTTCTTTTCTGGCGCAGTGGATGACTAACTATAAAATATTACCACAAATTAATAACATTATCCATCTTCTACTCTTTAAATAAAATAATCGATTATCAAGTTAACGTGATGGTAGTTTTAGTGCAAATTATTAGTTATCTCGGTTAGTGACGTAGTTAGTTAAGTGCCGAGTAAGACCTGCACGAGACATGGACACAGAATAGATATGTACAGAAGGTTGGCTCCAAACAACAATGTACGCATACATAGACACGCGTCTACGTAAAACGCACTCGCGTTGAGATTGCCCTTTTTTTGGGTGAGGAATTATCAAATAACTTCTCCCGCTCTGGGCGGAGCGGGAGGGCGTGTCAGACTTTTACTGACTAAAACCCACCCGTGTTCTTTCATTTGCCTGTGTGCCAGGGCTACGATATCCCTTTCGGACAAACTCGCAGCCCTGGCAGGCATTGGCCCTAATGAACTCCGTCAATTCATGCTGACATCTCTATGAGGCGCGCGTGGAACTCAACGCGCTGTCGACCCGGGCCTGGTCCTTTTTGGACGGCGAGCTACCCATCGCTCACCGTCCGCAGGCCCGCGCCTATGGTGGCCGGAAATTGGCCTGCGAATCCCGACGCCCAGGGCGTCTCCTGCGGCGACTACGAACCCTGCCTCTCCCTCACGCGTTCCACCTTCTCCTTTGCGAGCATTACTGCTTCGCAGAAGGAGGGTTGAGATCACCCTACGTACGTACGCCTCTACAACATGTTCAGGAATTATCGCACAACACCAAACACCTAAATTAGAATATTATACCTATTATAATCATAATACATACACTGAATTTTTACTATTATGTATAAAACATTGTTTATTTAATAGACTGATTGTGGGAGAAAATTGTGGGCACATTACAAATCTACTCCCTTATAGTCGCACACGTATAAGGGTCTAGCGTAGTAGGCACTTCGTCCATTTTGGTTTGTTTTGACTGTACAGAGGAAGTGTGACTGTAATTTACGTAGTTTTAATTTTTTTTGCGATAATAAAATATCTATATCATTGAAAATGACAGAAATAGAATCAGTAAACGATTCTCAACAAACTACTTTGATAATGTGCATTAATTCAGTTACATATTGTATGTGTGCGTGTGCGTATTTGAGCTCGGTGTATGGAGTCGGCCTTCTGTACCTATCTATTCTGTGGCAAGACATGGGTCAGCACCGAGATGTGGTAGCTTTAACTAGAGTTGTTCCTCGGAAAGGTTTACGACTAGTTGGAAATCCTCTTTGAAGAATAAACTCCTTACAAAATAATTGTGCACGAGGGTTTGTGTTGAAGATACGAAGTTTGGACGATGTTCTGTAGTTGTAATCATTCTGCTGGGTACTGATTGTTTTAAAGTACATAATAACATGAAGGCGAAAGTTTCCAATGAGGTAAGCAGACAGTCTTTTCATTCTCCAATTTTCACGAAATGATATGATTCTCGCTGCAGGCAACGCTATCGAAAGCATAATGTTAGAAAAAAAGCGTTGATTTGCCGCAGAATGTACAACGTATGCTGCCTGCCCGCATGCTGAAAATCCATTTTCTAAACTAGGCACAAAAACTAAATTATGCCTTAGCTACAAAATAAAACGGCAACATAACAAGAAGATACACAATTTTTTTCATAAATTGGCCTCATATGTGTCGTGTTTGGCAAGTTTCTTCCATAAATAACTTACAGAAAGAGGTAGATACCTGATATTTGGCTTGAATCAATACGGTTATACACGAAACATGTAGACATGTGATTAGTAATAAATAATACGAGTACAGTTAACAAAACAGAAATGTAACTTGACAGCTAACTAAAACCCTTTTTTAAACCATGTTGCGTGTGCTCAGTAGTCAAATCTTTGACAATGTTCGTAACAAAATTTATTACACACGCAATAATAATGACTTTTGCAAAGATTTTTGATTTTTGCTGACTATACGAGACTGTAAAAGCAAACATGAATAATTTGGAAGTATATTATAATATATCCCTAGTACATATTTTCCGATCATCAAGTGTTTAACAAGTATTTACCGAGTGGATCTTAATCGGTACCTAGGTATTTCTACGAGTACATAGCAACCATTTAGACGTGCAGTATTATCACATTCCACTAATATTATAAAGGCGAAAGTTTGTGACTGTGTGTGTTTGTTACTTCTTCACGCTCAAACTGCAGGACAAATTTTGATAAAATTTTGTATGTAGGTAGCTGACACCCTGGATTAACATATAGGATACTTTTTATCCCGATATTCTCACGGGTTCGAGACTTACGCGGGTGAAACCGCGGGGCGCAGCTAGTTATCTCATGAAGCGACGCGCGCTTTATTTGTGGTTACCGAGTGTACAAACACGCTGTGAATGGGTGTGTAAGCGGATGAGCTTTGGTACGGTCCGAGACAAGGGCGAAGTTGGACGTGAGGGTAAGTTTTTTTTTTTTTGGGTGGACAATTATCAAATTACTTCTCCCGCTCTGGGCGGAGCGGGAGGGCGTGTCAGCCTTCAGCCTTTTACTGACTTAAACCCACCCGTATTCCTTCAGATGCCTGTCTGCCAGGGCCACGATATCCCTTTCGCAAGTGTGTGTTTTGTGCTGACGCTACTCGTCTTCACGCACACATTCACAGCGTGTTTGTACACTTGGTTACCACAAGTAAAGCGCGCTATGCTTCGTCACTCTTAAAAATACTACATCTGGTTAAATGTACGCTTTAATAATTCCCTTACCACGCAGATCTCCGGATGATTCGATTTATCAACTCATAGTAGGTTGCAAAACAAGCGTAGTCTGTAAGGAGGCGTGTGTTCCTTTTGGTTCTGAAACTTTCGTGTGCAATGCAATAGACACTGTAGTGGCAATTACTCGCTGTTCATAAAGAACTTCACTATTAGATTTCTTAAGTAGATAATATCTACATTGAGCAAAGTGAACATGAAGAATTTGGTAGTATATTATATCCCAAGTACTTATTTGCCAATCGTCACGTTTTTAACAAGCGTATATTGACTAGATCTAAATAGGTTCCCAGGTATTTCTACCGAGCAACAATTTGGACATATTCGGTACAAATGTGCGCTTCAATGATTCCCTTGCCACGCAGAGGTCCGGAGAATTCGTTGTATCAAGTCAAAAGAGGTTGCAAACATGCCCGTGCCTAGCTTCTTACGTTTCATAGGTGCCCATGTAGGTTTATGTGAAATAAAATATTTTAATTTTTGATTTTGAGCCGGCTGTCTGTAAGGAGTCATTGGGGCATGTTACAATAACATGTTACGTGTTTGAATAAATGACTTTTGATTTTTGATGATTTTTTTTTTGATGATCAAATTATTAGGAAATCTTGAATTATCGCGATATTATATAATAATTTGTGATATCATCACGATAACGCCTATTACACCTTCAATATTACCACGGTATCGTCATATTATTGACAATGTAACATGCCCCATGGTGTTCCTTTTGGTTCTGAAACTTTCGTGTGCAATGGAATATATACTGTAGAAATTACTAACTGCTTATAAAGGACTTCACTTTAAGGTTTCTAAAGTAATATCTACAATAAGAAACGTGAACATGAAGCATTCGGGAGTATATTGTATCCCTAGTACATATTTGCTGATCGTCAAGTGTTTAACAAGCGTTAACCGACTGAGTCTAAATCGGTTCCCAGGTGTTCCTATCTAGCAACAACTTGGACGTATCCGGTTCAAATGTGCGCTTCAATAATTCCCTTGCTACGCAGATGTCCGGAGCATTCGATGTATCAAGTCAAAGGAGTTTGCAAAACAAGCCGGGTGTCTGTAAGGAGTCATTCTGTTCATTTTGGTTCTGTAGATTTCGTGTGTAGTGGAATAGATACTACCAGGTGTCTCAAAATAAAGTTTAGATTTAGTGGATTGATAAAAAAAAAGTAAGCCGTGTATCGAAAAAATGTTTATTAATTATTAAAGTACAATTTGGGAATTTATTTCTTAAAGATAATATCGTCCAAAGACCCTCACGTTCGCAGCACTCATTTTAATCGAACAGTAAAATTACTTATGACGGCTCGTCACGAACAGACTGAATAACACTCTCCACGTTTTCTACCATTCTGGATGACCTTGACGCCCAGATTTTTCCAGCGTTGTACTGGTCTCTTCAAACTTTTTGACCTATTTTCGAATAAGAGCAATGCTTGGCGCAACATTTAAGTGGCGAAAACCTTCAATACTGCAGAATCTTCTACGCTTCAGTCACAGAATCACCGGTTTTGTAAAACTCTCGCACGCACAACGCGCGGTCTGCTCCCGAGATACGCTCCATAGCGACTGAATTCCCAAGAGCCAGGCTACCGATAGTACCGATTGTCATAACCCCCGCGCCCCTCGGATTCGTTGCGTTCACGCAGTAAGCTAAATAAATATAAACTTTCTTTTGAGACACCTTTTACAATAGCATTTACTGGCTGTTTTTAAAGGATTTTATTACTATGTTTGTTAAGTAATCATTCATCATTAATCAAGTTTTTCTAACTGAACAGACAGCTGTGTAGCTGGGGGTTTGTTGCACCACTTCTTCTTCCCAGCTAAAACACTGGAAAGTGGTGAAGGGCGGGCGTTTTTGGGGACTGTCTTATGTAATTTTGACGTTCGAAAAGTGCTGATTCTCAACCTAGTTTGAATAAATGACTTTTGATTTTGACTATTGATTTTGAATAAGTACCTACCATTGAAATAACTTTATGATCTTTTACCTAATAAAACGCCAGGAAAACATGTTTTCGATGAGAACGAGATAGTAATATGTTTTCTCTATCTTATATATGTATTCAGAAAGAGAGAGTACGACCACAGTCGCACTTAGGTATTTAAGAGTGTTGCCTCCACTTTTATTTAATTTCACGCAACTGTCAAAGAATGACAGTTGTGATTTGAATATACCTATATACCTACGGACAATATAAATTGGTAGTCAATTTGCTAAAATTACTCTTTGAGAATGTGTGGGAATGTCTGGGCATTAAACAAGCAGATTACACCATAGAAGCCAGGACAGTTACGGACACCCGTATAAGTATACCTCTCCGATAGTGCCTCAGTTCTACAATCCTTAGGGAAAAAATGAATTACCTCCAGACTAACACTAGGATGTCACAATGCACTGGAACGGGTGACAGTGTACAACCGTAAAGACGTGACACTGCAATGGATAAAAGGACACAGCGGATCATAAGGTAACGACGCAGCTGACGAACTTGCTAGGAGCATCCAGTGAGTCAGTCTGTGGACCCGAACCTATCGTACCAATTCCCTTCAACCAACTACGCAGGAGGCTACAGGTCCCCACACACAAGCGGAGAACTGGTGGACCTTGACACCGGGCGTCAGGCAATCCAGGGAAGCTATGCCATCCTTAGATGGCTGGCTAATCAGGCGGTTGCTACACCTGGACAGGAACGGCCTGCGCCCGATGACGGGTATCATCACGGGACACTGCTAGAGAATACAATCCCGAGCATGTTTTTCAATCCCGGGCTTACGGGATTTTTGAAGCCTTTTCCCGGGATCCCGGGCTCATCCCGGGATTAGACTATGTGGTTTCTAATTGGGCTAAAATAAAAAAACACGAGTAATTAAAAAAAAATGTCTTTAATGTCTGCACAACACAAATCAGAATAATAATAAGAAAAGAAAAAACACAAACCAAAAAATACTATACTTTTGCAAGAAATTAAAAAACAGCACAAAATAACTATTTAGAATTTCGAAAATATAATCGCAGAAATATCAAAGCATCCAATGTTTGACTTCCGAGCCTGCTTCGTAGTTTATTGCCAACATAAGCAGCAGCTGAAAACGCTCGTTCATCTTCTACGCTGGTTGGAGGAATAGACAATAGATACTTATATGCTGTTTCTGAGTGATATCCACGAACACCTCCATTTTCGAACAGGCTCATTTCACGTCTAATACTATTTGCCAACCCCAATTCATTTTGTACTTGTACTTCAGGATCTGGGGATTTCATACTCTTGTTAATTTCCAGCTGTAACTTTTCCTTTAATGTAGATTGGGGTTGGGAGGTTTCTGACCTTAGCTCATCATCTGTTTGTGATCCTGACCTTGCTTCTTCTTCCGTGTAATCTCGACTATTAAGTCTTTTAACAATACTCTTTATTTGCTTCCTCACTAAAGCCTGTGTCGGAACTGGAAATAAGTCGTGCCATTCCAAATCCGATAATAACTGATTTTCAGCATCCATTCGTGGATTTTGTAAATAATTTAACACGCCAGTTAAATCATCACTTCGTCGTTGCTTTATACGTTCCACTAAGGATGTTTTAATTTTTTTGGCAAGTGCTGAGTTTTGCTAGACAGTTGTTTTATAAGAAATTTCAAAGCGGCATCAGCTGTGCATAAATTAGCATCTCGCCGACAGATTGCTTCTACTGTCAATTTAATTGGGGTCAGCACATCAACAATTTTATTTACCAATTCAAAATCAACATCTTCTAAACGAATTGGATGATTGAGATCTATAAGAGCTTTTTGAATGCATGCTTTTAAAAGATAAAATCGCTCCAGCATTGTTAAAAGACTATTCCACCTGGTTTTACAGTCCAAAAGAAGTGACAACTCTTTTCCATGTTCAATTTTCACATATTTTTGAAGTACTGTTTCATTTTTCAATGGAGATCTATTGAAATACACTACAACTTTGCGGATTTTCTTTATCAGCTCATTAATATTTTCATATTGTGTTAACTCTGGTACGTGTTCTGGCGCAAGATCATTTTGTGACATTACGATTAAACCTGATTCTGGACAGTCTAAGTCTTCTAAATGGTGTTCATCATCGCTGTCGTCCATATAATCAACAGTCACAGCTGGTTCATTTATAATATCATCTGAGGTAGGGCTATCTTGCAAATTATTATGTTTTTCATAAAGCACATCACAGACCGCCAAATTGATACCATGTGCGAGACACAGTTGTTGTTCAGTGCAAATAAGCCGCCCCACCTTTATCATAACATTCGGTCCATCGGTTACAATAGCCACGATGTCAGTTTCTAGGGAAATGTCAAATTTACTTAGACGCTCTTGCAATATACGAAGACAATTTTCAGCTGTCAATAGGAACAAGTCCTAAGTTCCAAAATTTTTTATATGAATGAACGTTGACCGCCATGTATCGTTTATTGGAAGTTGAAGTCCACTCGTCGAAAGAAAGACACTTGTTGCAGCTGATATAACCTTGATGTTATGTTTTGATAACAAATGTGTATGTAATCCCTTAGTTGATCCACCCAAAGTCTTGAGGATGGCTGGGCATCGCTTACCCGCTTGCACTATTCCCGTCCTTCTCAACTAAATAATAACTCCACACTGACGTCGTATCACTGTCTTTTTTATGTCTAACAAAGTCTCCCGCCATTTGAAATACTTAATTTCAGATAATTGACTTTTAAAATTTAATGACGTAGCCTACGTAACCCGTACAGAACAATAAATGAAAAAAATAAAACCTGATTTGCATATTTTTACTTTCGTACAGGGAATCCCCGACCGACGGGAAATACCCGCAACAATATTATGATATGAGATGATCGGGTGATTCCCCTGTTGGTTCGTTGGGGAATTACCTTAAGAGTATTGTATTAAAGTATTCCGAGTGGGGAAGTCCCTTCTAAGTTCTACGACAAACATATTATTAGGACTGTACCTGTGTAGTAAATAGTGGGTACCTACGTATTGTACGAGTTGCTTTTTGTCGTAATGTATTAAAATAATCTAGGCAAGGTTATTTTCAAGGCGCAACGGACTACGGAATACAAACTAGACTTGTTTGTGGCAATCCCGAAAATCCCGAGATTAGCCAAGTACAGTCCCGGGATTTTCGGGGCCAGAAAACGGTCGGGATCCCGGGATTGTATTCTCTACTCAAGACCCATAAATATGGGTAATTGATTGACAGCAAATAGTTAATATCGGCACCTACTCCATATATTTTACATGATTACGGTCTGGAGCTCTACAGCATTTATGATCAGTGATGTTTATAATGCCTGTTGGTCCCAGTCAAGACTCCAGACAATAAGTAAGTACAGTAAGTCTTCAATAAGTTATTATCTAATCTCTCTAAGTTGCCTAGTGACCTTCTAATGTCACAGTTTTACCCATTACCTTTGTACGGGTGATTGGGACATCAATGCTTCACAAGCCTCTCAAGACGGTGTCTTGAACTAAGTATCTCAAGACGGTGTCTTGGGCTAAGTATCTCAAGATGGTGTCTTGAGCTAAGTATCTCAAGATGGTGTCTTAAGCTAAGTATCTCAAGATGGTGTCTTGAGCTAAGTATCTCAAGATGGTATCTTGAGCTAAGTATCTCAAGACCCATAAATATGGGTTGACAGCAAATAATTAATATCGGCACCTACTCCATATATTTTACATGATTACGGTCTGGAGCTCTACAGCATTTATGATCAGTGATGTTTATAATGCAATGGCCAGTTGGTCCCAGTCAAGACTCCAGACAATAAGTAAGTCCAATAAGTCTTCAATAAGTTATTATCTAATCTCTCTAAGTTGCCTAGTGACCTTCTAATGTCACAGTTTTACCCATTACCTTTGTACGGGTGATTGGGACATCAATGCTTCACAAGCATTATCTCAAGATAAAAAAATAAAATAATAAATGGTATCTTGAGTTAAGTATCTCAAGATGGTGTCTTGAGCTAAGTATCTCAAGACGGTGTCTTGAGATAAGTATCTCAAGATGGTGTCTTGAGCTAAGTATCTCAAGACGGTGTCTTGAGATAAGTATCTCAAGACGGTGTCTTGAGATAAGTATCTCAAGATGGTGTCTTGAGCTAAGTATCTCAAGACGGTGTCTTGAGCTAAGTATCTCAAGACGGTGTCTTGAGCTAAGTATCTCAAGACGGTGTCTTGAGCTAAGTATCTCAAGACGGTGTCTTGAGCTAAGTATCTCAAGACGGTGTCTTGAGCTAAGTATCTCAAGACGGTGTCTTGAGCTAAGTATCTCAAGACGGTATCTTGAACTAAGTATCTCAAGATGGTGTCTTGAGCTAAGTATCTCAAGATGGTATCTTGAGCTAAGTATCTCAAGACCCATAAATATGGGTTGACAGCAAATAATTAATATCGGCACCTACTCCATATATTTTACATGATTACGGTCTGGAGCTCTACAGCATTTATGATCAGTGATGTTTATAATGCAATGGCCAGTTGGTCCCAGTCAAGACTCCAGACAATAAGTAAGTCCAATAAGTCTTCAATAAGTTATTATCTAATCTCTCTAAGTTGCCTAGTGACCTTCTAATGTCACAGTTTTACCCATTACCTTTGTACGGGTGATTGGGACATCAATGCTTCACAAGCATTATCTCAAGATAAAAAAATAAAATAATAAATGGTATCTTGAGTTAAGTATCTCAAGATGGTGTCTTGAGCTAAGTATCTCAAGACGGTGTCTTGAGATAAGTATCTCAAGATGGTGTCTTGAGCTAAGTATCTCAAGACGGTGTCTTGAGCTAAGTATCTCAAGACGGTGTCTTGAGATAAGTATCTCAAGATGGTGTCTTGAGCTAAGTATCTCAAGATGGTGTCTTGAGATAAGTATCTCAAGACGGTGTCTTGAGCTAAGTATCTCAAGACGGTGTCTTGAGCTAAGTATCTCAAGACGGTGTCTTGAGCTAAGTATCTCAAGACGGTGTCTTGAGCTAAGTATCTCAAGACGGTATCTTGAACTAAGTATCTCAAGACGGTATCTTGAACTAAGTATCTCAAGATGATGTCTTGAGCTAAGTATCTCAAGATTCATAAATATGGGTAATTGATTGACAGCAAATAGTTAATATCGGCACCTACTCCATATATTTTACATGATTATGGTCTGGAGCTCTACAGCATTTACGATCAGTGATGTTTATAATGCAATGACCCCAGTTAAGACTCTAGACAATAAGTCCAGTAAGTCTTCAATAAGTTATTATCTAATCTCTCTAAGTTGTCTAGTGACCTTCTAATGTCACAGTAGAATAGAAATCGCTTGTCTATCTTTCGTCGTAGAAAACTGTCAGCTGTACGGACAGAAGCGTAATTTTTATCTACTTTAAAACACTTCTCTACGGTTCTCATGCTAAGCCTATGGAACCAGGAATGGTTGGTTAAGTTTCTTTTAGTACTAACCTAATAAGCAATGTGGAGATATGAATAAGCAGTTTTTTATACATGTATAAGATTTTGCAATATCAGGTGGCGATGACAAAGTAGGTCTAGCAAAGTCTCCCGCCATTTGAAATACTTAATTTCAGATAATTGACTTTTAAATTTTAATGACGTAGCCTACGTAACCCGTCGTCACTGACGTAGCCTACGTAACCCGTCACTGACAGAACAATAAATAAATAAAATAAAACCTGATTTGCATATTTTTACTATCGTACAGGGAATCCCCGACCGACGGGAAATACCCGCAACAATATTATGATATGAGATGATCTGGTGATTCCCCTGTTGGTTCGTTGGGGAATTAAAGTATTCCGAGTGGGGAAGTCCCTTCTAAGTTCTACGACAAACATATTATTAGGACTGTACCTGTGTAGTAAATAGTGGGTACCTACGTATTGTACGAGTTGCTTTTTGTCGTAATGTATTAAAATAATCTAGGCAAGGTTATTTTCAAGGGGCAACGGACTTCGGAATACAAACTAGACTTGTTTGTGGCAATCCCGAAAATCCCGAGATTAGCCAAGTAAAGTCCCGGGATTTTCAGGGCCAGAAAACGGTCGGGATCCCGGGATCCCGAGATTCGGGATCCCGGGTTTGTATTCTCTAGACACTGCTCACTAAATAAGCACTTCCACAGGCATAACGGATAGCACTCTGTGCAGGGCTTGTATGGAGGTTGAAGAAACCGTTGTGCACGTGCTCTTTGAATGCACAGGCGTCACCCAGATCAGAACGGAAACCCTCGGGTCATCCAGATCCTTCATAGATATCTTAAGCAGACCAGGAGACATAATCAGCTTCTGAAGGGAGGTGGGCTGGTTGGAATAACCAACGGAAGCCGCCATGGCCCATGCACAATGGTCCACATGAAGGACTAACCCGCTAACATAAAACATAGAAGTACTCTTTAAGAGGGGCTTGTGGCTAAGTAATAGAAAAAAGAGCCGCACGGGTAGATCGATTAGGTTAAGCTACGCTTGCCGAGGCTAGTCCTTGGATGGGTGACCATCTTTACATAGCAGGACCCCTCCGTGCCTCAGAAAGCGCGTAAAGCCGTTGGTCCCGGCTGTCATTCGTAGATCTTTGACAGTCGTTACGTGTAGTCAGAAGCACTAAAGCCTGATAACCAGTCTTCTTACCAAAGGGTATGGTGTTACCCAGGAAATGGGTTGTGGAGGTCAGATACGCAGTTTCTCTATGTAAAATACTGGCATTCAGCTGCATGCGGCTAGACTGGAAGCCGACCCTAACAAAGTTGGAAAAACGCTAGATGAAGAGTCAATTTGCTAAAAAAAATATTTGACTTAACATACTTGTAAACAGTCCATTACGAAAGTTAAGATTATCTAATTCTATTTATCTAGCTATACCTATACTGTTTATCTACTACCACTTTGCGGAACGCTAAACGCCCCCAGACGTAATAACAATAAAACTTCTATTGTGTTTCATTCAGGGTCCCGCAAAATGTTAAACCATCAGAAATTACCTGAGGATCCAATCCGAAGATAATTATAAAACGCATCTAATGCAGCGTCGGCGAAAACAAGTTAGTTATCAGAATAATCTCTTAAGCCTAATTGCGGTGGGTTCTTCCTTCGTTAAGAATTGGATTACTAACGACCCAGCACTAGAAAATTAAATTCACGTATATTCTTACGATCGTATTAGTCTATGTCTTTGTAGGAACTGAAATGTTTTAGCTCTACAAATAAGAGTGTAATAGCATTTCCAAGAAATGTACAGACCCTACAAACCCCCTACAACCTAATTACCGTTTTTAACATGGAAATATCAAATAATTACTTCGGTGTTTCCATAAAGAGTATACATTACTACATTGGAGGTTGTAGATACATTAAAGGCTTTGAGACAGAGAGTAATGAAGGGTAGTGTTTGTTTTACTGTGTACTTTATACGTGGGTAAAACCACCTGCTTTATAATTTCGTCGCTTTCTACAAATTTTGAATTGGGCGACTGGTTTCGTAATACGCGGTCGCGGGACGCTGGCTGCGTTGAACATACATAATACGTACATACATTAGGCCCTCGTTCCATTCATTTACAAATCTCACTGGGACTAAACACTATTTTTAAATAGGTAGCTTGGTTTAGCTCAGAGTTTAAACAATTTCGCTCGTATTCCGTTCTATTTTCTGTTTTTATTCACATATCTCTCAGGACTACGTAATTTAGAAACTACTTAATTTAAAAGCTTATACGTTTGCATGTTACAGTTGAAGGGCCAAGTACTTATATGAAAAAGATCTTTCTAGGACCAGAACTGTCCACAGTATAAAATATGTCAGTATTCTCCTAATTAATCGTTAAACTCCACTACCGATAATATAGCTCGCTAAAACACATATGTCTTGGCGATAATACATACCGTTCAAGCAGATAATTTTGATGGAAAGGCGCAGAAATTAAAATAATGGCTGTCATTGAAAGATTCACTTTCATATTTTTTTACACAATTAAATGTGGTTGGTTCACCGAAATCGAAAGTCATAAGTGAACCGTGTATTACTGCCTTAATCAATGGTCGCGAGATGATCACCACATTAGGCAGGAAGGCGCATATACAGCAATATAATGTTACTATTTTCCTGTAACAATTCTTTAACGTACCGTTAAAGTGAAGTGACGATAAAAGGACACTCCGTAGCCGACTACGGAAAACCACAAAGCGGCAAAGTAAAATAAAGTAATAGCCAGGAAATGTCGTCATCATAATTCTGACAGACTTATTTATTTTATTTTTGTTTAAATAAAAAACAACGATGTTTAATAAAATACGATGTTAATAAAAAAACCGGTCAAGTGCGTGTCGGACCACGCACAATCAAGGGTTCCGTAGTTCGGATGAATTTATCCCTAAAACGAACTAAACATTGTAGTTGAAAAACATGTTCTCCCATACATCGATAAACGCCACAGTCAATTTTCCAACTGAAAACTTAAGTTTGTAATCGCAAAAAAGTTTTTTTTTTATTTGATAAAACTACAAATTAACAATTTTCGGACTTTTTCCTTTACTTGTGCTGTGAGACCTTGCTTCTTGCCAAATTTCATGATTCTAGGTCAACGGGAAGTAACCTTTAGGTTTTGATTTATGTGCGAGATATTCGCAATTTTTTTTTATGTGATAAAACTACAAATTTACTATTTTCCGACTTTTTCCTTTACTTGTGGTGTAAGACCTTGCTTCTTACCAAATTTCATGATTCTAGGTCAAAGGGAAGTACCCTATAGGTTTCGATTTATGTGCGAGATATTCGCAATTTTTTTTTATGTGATAAAACTACAAATTTACTATTTTCGGACTTTTTCCTTTACTTGTGGTGTAAGACCTTGCTTCTTACCAAATTTCACGATTCTAGGTCAAAGGGAAGTACCCTATAGGTTTTGATTTATTTGCGAGTATCAAAATATGTCGCAATAATGTCGCTTATATCGCCGTATTTTTTTATTGCGGTGACTTGGAAGCTTGATTTTTTAGAGCTCCAAGGGACCATACCTACGTATTTGATATTAATTTCAACTTGATACCTCTACGCGTTCCGGAGAAAATGGTCTTCACAGACTGACAGACAGACAGACGGACAACGAAGTGATCCTATAAGGGTTCCGTTTTTTCCTTTTTAGGTACGGAACCCTAAAAACAACCTGCCTTAGTTTTGTTTTAATTAGTTTGGAAGAAAGCAAGTTTAGCAGCCTTTATTTTTATGGAATCTTAAAATGGTTTGTTTAATCTATACCTAACAATTAGGTGTAGATTAAACGCAGGTTTTCACATAATACACACATATTGGTTAGGTATTGTACAGTTGAACTCCCTAAGATTAAATAAAATAGAATCAAATACTGTTTATTACCTATGTACACCATAAAAATTACAGATATAAAAGAAGAAATTTTTCAAGGGGTAACATAACGGTCGGTCTTATCGCTGAAAGCTATATTTTAAAGACAACCTTTGGATGAAATCAGAGTTTGTTGCGCCACTTCTTCTTCCCAGCTAAAGCACTAGAAGTGGTGAAGGGTGGTTTTTGGGGGACTGTCTCTTAAAATTTTTGACATTCGAAAAGTGCTGATTCTCAGCTTAGTTTGAATAAATGACATTTGATTTTGATTTTTGATTTTGCAGGTATTCTGTATATCAAAATGATCATTAATCAAGTACAAAGAACAAAAAAAAAATGTTTAAGGAGAGAGATAGTGTTTTTTACCATAATTAAAAAAGAAATCGTTTGTTAAATGTCCCTTGCACGTCGTAAAATAAAACTTCGAATTTCGAACGAATACGCGTCACAATTTAATTTGCTTTGAAAACAGAATCTAGATAGTTTGTTGCTTGTAATTTCTAAAATTCTGCGCAACAGCCATTTACACTAATACCCGTTTTAATTTGAATTGGCAATTCGCAAAAGGCAGTGGATACAAACATAATGATGGACCTATACCGTGACCACCTGACAGTCCTGAGCTCAGCCTCTTATTTTTTTTATATGGCGCTATTTAAAAAATAACACTATAAAAAGAAATACGACAGTGTTTAGGAACTCAAAGATTTACTTACCAAGATTCCCGATCAATTTATTGGGAATTGTCGTCAAAAGTGATACTTCAATAAAGATGCCGACTATACGAAGTATTTAGTTGCAACTTTTTTTTTGTAGCCTCTTCCCACTTTGACCTGATTGTTCAATAGTCAGATTACTTTCAACTGAAGAATAAATATTTCAATTTGGCAGCTTTTGTATAGAAAATTAATGTCAAACTGTCATATATTTATTAGTCTATATGATTAATTTGATTTTATTATTTTAGTAATATTTTATAAAGATTCTTTTTTAATTTTTGAATGTGAGAATGTTGACTTAATAGATTGTAGATTTGTAGACCATTTTCTATTTTGTTAAGTACCTAGTACTTGTTAACGGGCCCTAGCCTACACTGTCCTCTAATACCTATTAACACTGTAATTTGAAAACATTGTAAATGCCTATTCTTTTTAAAAGTGTAACCGTGGAGTTTCTTGCCGGCTCTTTTCCATAGGAAACGACCAATTGGAACTGTGTACCTAGCGTCTGACGTTTTAGAAGTGCCCATGTATGGTTTATTTTATTCTATGTGAAATAAAATATTTTGATTTGATTTGATCTGATCATACTATTGAAAAATCAGCCCTTAGACGATTAGAGCAGCCCTTACAGATAAACCTATACATTTATTTGTAGGTACCTTACAATTGAATCTACCTGTGTATGTGTATAGGTATGTAATTTAATTAATAGAACTCAATTTATGTTCGCAGAATATCAGTTTCCTTTCATGATGGCAAATTAATGAGAGTGATTGAATATCGGAGATGGAAAATAGGACTAGTTAATGTAAGTACAATTAAGATAGTTCATGTTGGTAATAATTTAGGTAGTTTGATGAACTAATGTACCGAGGGGCTAGTCGTTAAGTGGCTTCCTTTAGGAACTTATGTGTATTGGTTAGCAACCATTAGGTAGGTTAGTACACAACAGTTATATTCCGGTCACCGAGAGAAAGCGTTCCTGACACCATTCAGTTGGACACGATTAGGATTATATAAAGTTTAAATTCGTATAACACGTTTTCTTTTGTACTCAGTTGGCAGATGTCAGGAACGCATTCTCCAATCGGCCGGAGTTTATTCATGAGTAAGAAGACGGATCCTTACTTCCTGACAACTTAATCAATCAACTCATCTTATAGCAGTCCACTGTTGGATATAGGTCTCTCCCAGGCCGCGCCACAATACTCTTTCCTCCGCCTTCCGCATCCTGTCTGTCCCAGCCACCTTTTTAAGGTCGTCGGTCCATCTATCTGGTCCCAAACTACGCTTACCGATACGCGGTCTCAACTCCAGGACTCGTCTGCTCCACCGGCCATCGGTCCTGGGACAATTTGGGCAACCCACTGCCACTTCAGCTTGCTTACTCTGAAGGCTATGTCGGTAGCTCCGGTTCTCTTCCGGAAAACTTCATTTCTGATCTTATCCTTCAAAGAAACTCCGACCATAGCCCACTCCATAGCGCGCTGAGTGACCTTGAATTTGTGGACCAGCCCGACTGTCAGTATCCACGTTTCGGCACCGTATGTCATAACGGGCAGGACGCACTGGTTGAGTACCTTCAGTTTTCAAACACTCCTGACAACTGAACAATTCAATATAATGTGCGAAAAGTTCGTAAGTATGTACCTACATACCTACTTATCTACCCATAAGTTATATTAACTCTTTCATTTAAAAAGCAGCAAATACTAAGTCAGCTCAAAAATAAATTGCGTTAGCCAATTTTCTACGTATCCGTAACAAATTAATAAAGTTTTTGTTAACCACTCGTTAGGCAAACATTTGTTTTAAAATAAAAACGAATTCCTTGAATTTGGTGATCAATAGTATCTACCTACTATGTCAGTATGGATGTGTCATATTACCTAATTGGATCAGTATATTGAAAAACACGTTATCAAATAAATTGTCGTCAGTCAGAGGCTAACTTGATTGTTGGAAATGAAATACGTACAGACTTTTTAGTAACAGCTCGGAGTCTGGATTGTGCCCGGTTCATGGCAATTGGCTCACCCCATATTACATGAGACGTTAACATAACTGGCGAAATGAGGGTGTACTATAGGTATACCCCTGCCTAACCCTTAGAGGATTACAAGCGCAATGTTATGTTTTGTGTTATTTTTTAGTTTTCAATCATATTTGTTAAATCATGCCCAATTTTTTTGGGGATAACTTTCATAATGGCGTTGAATTTGTCAGCATAATAACGGCCTCTTGGCTGTCAATGCAGTGGCCTCCTCTCATAAAAAGAAGAAGCTTGAATGTTATTATCAAACTTGATTACCTACTACATGATTACGATTTCCAGACATTTCACTACGTATTACTCTAGCCTATACGAAGGTGTTCAGTGTGTCAAATAATTAAGTCATAATTAGGAGCCTGGGCTGTCCCCGTTACTATTTTACTCGTTGTCTAATATTTAACAGCTTCTTTGCAACGTTATCAGAGAAGAAGTACAGTGTTACGAGGATCTTTTGGCGCTTGGATGACATTGACAGCGGGGCGTGGTTGGTGAATGGTGAAATTGTATTGGAAAAACAAGATGGCGGCATTCATTCCAATTTTTGGCCACAAGCCTATTAGATCCTTATACCTATAGTAAGGTACGTCCTGCAATCGACTGTGACAATCTTAAAACCTTTATTATTTATGTTTAGACCACAGAGCTGTACAGTGTTAGTAAATAAAACATAAATCGAATGATAGGTATCCCAATTATAATCCTATGCTTAAGTCTGGACCCGGACCTCACACTATCCACATGTCCGATCTAGTGACGCAGCATTCGGACAATCCCACCTACCGCACAACGTGCTCAGGATGCTGTGGGAGCTGGCACGCATTCTGCGAAGGATCGAGGCACACCGGTTTCGGATGATGGGATGAAGTACTTAGATGCTAATGCAAATGGTTCAACATCTTGACTATCGATTTAAAGATTAAAGTGTTTTACACAATTAGGTACGTATTTAAGTATCATCATTCAAACACACGTGTAATGTCGTGTGTCTCTACTGCGTAAAGCAATTTGAAATTGATACCATTTTATCTGAAGAAGCACTACTGAAATCTCATTAGTGATGTGTCTTGTAATTATTTTATCGAAAGACTTACCTACACATTTTAGCTTTTCTCTTGGAGTACACCTTGTCCTTAGACTTAATATCTGTACATCAAATAATAATGAAGTCAAAACTGTAGTTGCTACGGGGTGTGAGAAGGAGTCTGATGCCGAAACTAAAGTTTTTAGAATTTTTGTCCGTTTGTCTGTTTGTCTGGATGTATCTTCCGGATTGGCGCAAAAACAGCTGAACGGATTTGGATGAAATTGGTCACGCAGATAGTATTACCTGGGGGTCTACTCCGAACATAAATCCAAAGTATCAGCCGAATGATCAGTCGTTTCTGGACAACGGCTAACTATGGCAAACTAAGGCGAAAGAAAAAAAAAGTCAAAGAGATAAGCCAAAGTCAAAAATGTGACTTGAGGTCGGGTAACTCAGAGACAAAAAAGGAAACTTAGGAAGTTATAAAACGGCCGAACATTCGGTCGATACTTCGGATTATCACATAGATTATATCTGGATTAACACATAGACTACTAATTCCGGGAGTACCTATACGTTTCCGTCCGTATTTATTCAAATCACAACCTTGACAGTTGTATGAAATGGCCAGAACCCGTAAAATTGACGTAAGGTGTCAATTTGCTTAACAATCAATTTCCCTGCTTCTGGCTACAATATTTTTAGGGTTCCGTACGTCCGAATGAGAAAACGGAACTCATAAAGAGTCACTCGTGTGTCTGTCTGATTTTTCGTCTGTCACAGCCAACTTGCTTCAAATTTACTGGACTGGACCCATTAAGTTGAAATTTGGTACATATATGAATTTCTGTAAACCAAACACGGAAGTACGAGTATAACGTAAATAAATGAATTTTGAAAACACTTTTGTGGGGCAAATTAGAAAAAAAAAGAAAAAGTTTTGCGAACTGTACCATGTGACTATCAAATGAAAAGGCATATTGTAAGAATTTCGGATATATTTTTTGTATAATTTTAAAATAAATACTTTTAAAGTTATTTAAGAAAAAGATGCAAATTGACCATTCCTCCCTTATCTCCAAAACGGCTGAGCCTAAAGTTTTGAATAAATAAAAGTTCGTAATATAAATAATAGTTCTTTATTTAAATATTACAGGAAAACCCATAAGAAAGAAAGAAATAAAGAAAGAAAATAAATTTATTTGACCCAGGTTAAGGCACACAATATTCACACAAAAACAGAAAATGCTTAAAATAGTATTGTGTACCGGCTGCGCCAAATAGGCCCAGTTCAGCATAAATGCCAGACAACTAGTGCCTGACGCTGGTTGGCGCTGGTGGTGGGATAAGAAGTCTATGGTCTTAAAATAACATGGTAACCTCCCCACTCTACGTCGGTAGAATTGGGAGGGGATTTACTCCTACTCCTTCTCTGTGCACGCGGCTCGGTCGTGGAATTCACTTCCACGTGACATTAGGGACTGCCAAACTGTTGCAGTTTTTAAAAGAAGAGTGAAAGAACACTATCTTTCCACTTCGTCATAGTTGCATAATAAGTATTTATTATTTTATACTTTAAATTATAATTATATATGATTATTTGAATGATATTTATTTTAGGAGTTTGCATGAAAGTATATTCTCTTATTGTATGTTTAAGTATATTTAAATTAGTGAATAGTATTTTTATTTATTTTTTGTTTTCTGTTCTACTCTTACACACGTTGTCTACATCTCTTTGTCTACGTTCCTATCGCAGGTATGCTGGAAGAGATTTCTTTAGAAATAAGCATCACCTTTGGACGTATTTTTCTGTTCCTTTCTTCTTATCTGTTTATATGTGTGTAAGTACATAAACTGTTAAATCAATAAAATAAGTAAATTTCTCAATATTACATTTCCGGTTGGAATTTATGGGAGAACATGTTTTTCAACTACAATGTTAAGTTTGTTCTTGGAATACATTTTCATCCCAACTGCGGAACCCTTCATTGTGCGTGGTCCGACACGCACTGCGTCGGTTTTTTATAATATCACTAAGCTTACCACAAACGTTAAGGAATTTGGCTTTATCTGTACAAATAGCACTTGCATCACGAATCAATAGTCGTAGCCCCGTTTCTCTCGGGACCATCTCAGTTATTTCAACGTCCCATCTGGCTAGTAGGTAAAAAGGATACTTAAGTTAACTCAATGAATCGAACAGTACCTATTATGGAAGACTATAATACATCGGCCTAACTGTTACGACCGAACAAGGATCGTATCCTAGTTGTTTATGAAACTGAGTTTAGGTACTGCGCAATGTGAGCAGAGAATGTTATTTTGACTATTGGTCTATTAAACTTAATTGCCATTTATTCGTAACTAGCTGACCCGACAGACGTTGTCTTTGAATCGTGAGTTTATAGTCTTGAGTTTATACAAAAATCCCTTAGTAAAGAGGACGATTCGTAATTTTTCTTTCCATATAAACGGCTAAAGCGATCCAGCCATTCTCAAGTGATGCGCTTACTAACGAACAGCTGTTCATTTTCTAAACTAATATATAAAGAGAAAAGTTTTTCTTTTTGTATGTTTAATAATGTAACCCGAGGTATCAAAAACTTGGTCATTATTTGGCTTGCGCTGCAAAAACTATTGATGACATCTACATAAAATAATGTACTACATGTTCTTAGTACTCATCGTCACCCAAAAAAGTCCGCGAGACTATAATTATGTTTAGCTATTATAAATAAGACACAAAACTGTTTTTTGTTGAAATTAGTAAATCAAAACACGGGTAGAATCGAAAGATGATGACATTCGTATCATGATATTAATCCTTGTCCAACTAAATAGTTTCATAAAGGGTAATTATTTAATGTAAATTCCTTTTTAAATTATTCGAATCAGAGCTTTCGTTTAGAAGTTACGACGGGTATAAAAATTCTAAAAGTTAGAAAAATGACGCGGAGTGAGCGAACAGCCCTATGCTTAGTTTATTAGCTACCTACACATTCCATCTTTTAAACGAGATGGAGAGAGTGTTGAACTTTGTAGGCGAAGATACGAAAGCTACGCAAACGAAGTCGCGGGCAAAGTGCTAGTTTCTTTATATAGACTTTTTGTTGCGTCTTGGATTCAGTATATTCAGAATACCCATCTATCTATATAAATTTTCTCTAGAGTTTGTAAGTCAGAAGCACATAAACACACGTCATTTTCTTCTAGGCAAAACACTTCGTTATGTTTTGAGTTGCTTTATATTCTATTCCGTGAAATAAATATTCTACAGAAATATAATAAAAATTGAGGAGGAGATGTCGAGTCTACCGGTACCAAAGTGGTAGCTAGGTAAAAAAAACTTTCTCAAATTAAGAAGTTATTTCTTAAAATGAATAGGTTAATAAAAAAAAACGCTTAGGTATTTTTTACCGACTACTTGCAACTTCGCTCCCAATATATAAAAAAATTAAAAGGCAGGGACTAGGTCATTAACTATCTCCATGCATGACATGTAATCGGATGATTGATTGGAGGTTAAACCGAAAATTACTATAAATAATAATTTATTCTAGTACTAGCTTCTGTCCGCGACTTCGTCTGCGTGCAGTTCAGTATTGGGCCCAGAAAAATGCATATAGACATAAAGCTTTGCTACAGTTTAAAATATAATTTTTAAGAGGAATAATTCCGTAATACATTGTTTTCTTATAACTCTATTGATTTTCGCGGCGCACGCCAGTAAAGCTCCCAGTCGGCATGATTTTTCCGACATCTTCAACAATCATCGTTAGAAAGTCAAGTCGTTCCTTTCCATCATCAAAAAAATCTAAATTAACAAAAGTATAAAGTGTATGTTAAAAAAAAAGCGCCTTTATTATTCATCCTCCATTTTTAGTGCTTCAAATATTAAACCAACGTAGATTTAGTTCTAACTAGGTCTCAGAAGCACTTCGAATTGGGCGCAAACTAAATAATCAATCCCGTACGCAAAATACATGCTTTGACGTGGTGTTGCGAACACCAGCCCGTAATAACTATATATATCTATCTATCTGCCTAGCCTTTTCCCAACTATGTTGAGGTCGGCTTCCAGTCTAACCGGATGCAGCTGAATAACAGTTTTTTAAATGGAGCGACTGCCTATCTGACCTTCACAACCCAGTAACTGGGTAATACGATACCTATTAACTAAATAATCAATCTCAAATATCTCTGTAATCTTTTCTTCACTATTTTTATCACCTGTTTAGTTTACTTGTGGCCTCATGAATAATAGATTTAGTTAGCCTTCAATGTTATTTACGAAAACACTCAAAATCCTTATAAGAGCGACCTTTTAAGCATTAAAATCATTTTACAATTTTTTTCTTAAGTGTTTAAACTCAGAACTTTAACTTGATATCAAAAGTTTCTTAATTTATATCTTTTCACGAATGATAAGTCTATTTCATATACTTTTATTTTAAATTGTTAAGCAAGTTGATTACCAACTTAAATTGTACAACAGTATAATCTCACAATTAAGTGTCATTCTTTGACAGCTGTATGAAATGGCAAGTACAATTTGATAACCGATTAATTTCCCTGACTGTATCTATTTACTAAAATATTTGACGCAGTACAAAGTGCATTACGGAAGCTACGGTTAATAATATATGATTGGGTGATATTATGGTCAAGCTCGGTATGCGCTGTGCGGCTAGCCGCATTAAGTTCTGCCGGACACTATATTCTGCGCAGCGCTGTACAGGGGAGCACAAAGGACTATTCTCATAGAGCCTGTTTTATGTGATTATTTCTGTCACATATATGAACCGTCGCATTATGCGAACTGCGTCTAAACGATGCATTGTAATCATACATTAATTATAAGCATGATCTCGACTAAGCACTTAAAAATTTGTGTTTGTTTAAGTGAGGAATTTATATAAAAACAGATTATTAAAGAACCCTTCAATATATAATTATCTGTACCTATCCATGAATCGAAACGCCTGCACATCGAGGGATATTAAAATTCACGCGGTCAAAATTCCAGCCGTTTGCAAATTGCTTAAAAAATCCTTGAGCATTCTGAGCACGATGGGAGGCATGAAGCTTTTTATGCAAAGGCCTTCCGCTTGCGCCAACATTAAAGTGGAGGCTTAAAATCGCTACAGTAGGTACTTAAGCAGAGACAGGTTGTAAACCCATCACAGGCATAATAAGCTCTTCCTCATTATTTTTTTAAATGTCTGTTCGTACAGACGCTTTTCCGGCCCAACCGCGACTGTGAAATTCGGCATGAAAGGCAACTTATGCAATCATTATTCCAGGCTATTTTCAACAGTTAAATGTTCCACGTATTCTTTGGAAAACTGTTCGGGAAATTGTCGTTTTATAGAAAAACAGAGTAGCTATCTTTTGTAATGAAATTTTATGAATGCGCGCGTTAGTGACAAGAAAAGTGTATAAATGGGGCATATCAAGAGTGCACTATTATGTTAGTCGCTGAGAGTTTTAAAGGTATTCAGAATTTCAGACTGTATTTTAATTGCCAAATGTAGGTACTACTAATTCTCTTTCAACTAAGCATTGATTGAACATATAAGTAAAAAGTCACTTATGATCCGACGAACGATTAACGTTGATAATGCTTCAGTATTGTCAAACACGTTTTTATAGTTCAGAAACGCAACTGACGACCTTATGCATGAGTTACGCATGCTTTCTGTCAAATTTGAGTAAATTATGTTATATTACTAAAATCTTCATTAGGGTTTAAAAAAACTTTATTCAGAAACGAAAAAATGTTTAACTTATACTTAAGCACAGATTAGGACGTCCTCAAATTCAAATTCTCAATTCAGAAACCGGGTATAATACCCGGTTTCTGAATTGAGAATTTGAATTTGAGTCAAGTTTTTTGAAACTCAAATCAAGATTTGAGTAATGAGGCAAGCGTGACGTATCAATTTAAAAACTTAAAATACCTTAACTGTAATAACAAAAACAATCCGCCTGATAGTGATTTCGCAACATCACTCTAAGGTCGCGTCCGCTGTGTGTCCACAAACACTTTTTTATCTTCAAGATTTTAAAAGACCATTGCACTTCAATTGACACAATAAGTTGACCTAAATGTCAGAACGGTGGATAAAGTGTTCGCCGATAATAGTGCTTTAAATGGTGTGAAATAAATTTAATATATGTTCTACTTTAATCTAGGAATAATGAACAATCCCGGAATTAAGCTAAGCAGCTCCACGGTAGTAAGTAAGTTTGTAGGTAACCAAGAATGACTTCTTATACAAGAATAGACCAGTCAACCGATCAGTATGCCATTCCTCGGACGACAAAACAAAAGGTTATAAGGTTAAAGGTTAAAGGTTAAAAGTATAAGGATAGTCACTGTGGTTAGGGAAGTAATTATGACACCTCAGCCTACCTTTTCAGTGAATACAGGCCTGTTATGATAATCCAAACAAATCCTGAACATAAAGCGTTATTCAAACACAACATGCTTACAATATTTCAAAGCAACAGCAACCGAAGCTGACTCCGACATATGAAGGAGAGATGCAGCCTCCACGTCCAAATTCGGATGCTCTCAAATTGTTTTGTGTGACGTTGAAGGGTCACGTATTTAGCTGCCAGAGTCTTGCCAGACATGTAGCGGGAATTGGAACGAAGATTTTTGTGCCCGTTTTGTGCCCAATTACCTTCTAATGTCAAGAGGATTTGAGGCTTGAGACATGGCTGTCAACGTGATGAGACAAGATTGAATAAAGAGATTGTTGTTTATTAAATTAAGCTAGCTCGTATGAGTTGCGGGATAAGAAAGAAATTGGAAAATATAATGTAGTTAAATGTGAATGAGTCCAACAGTAAGTGTTTTGACGATCAATCGTTTAGGCCAATCGTAATGCCATAATCTCTACGCTTGGCAAACGTTTTGCTGATTGCAGTATTAATTCTCACAATACAAGTGGGTGCTGATGGTGTGGGAGGAGCCGTGATGGCGCAGTGGTAATTTTTATTTTATTTATTTATTTATTTTTCTCACCACAATAAACATACAGACATTATTAACATAAAGGTACATGAAAAGGCTTACATTTACTGTGGGAGACTGGTGCCTAAGCTAGGCTTTAAGGGCCTGTGTTTCAGGTCACCAGGTCTCCACCCTCTAGCAGTAAGAACATTAAAAAAAAACAATTAAATAAAGAAAGAGTGAGTTAACAATTTCAAAACCGCGATGTAATAACCGCGACTTACAATTTGTAGGTCACCACTGCTTTCAAAACGGTGAAGGAATCGTGAGGAAACCGGCATGTCCTAGAACCAAAAATTCGAAGACATGTGACATCTACCAACCCGCGCTGGGTCTGCGTGGTGGATTACGGCCCACTCCCTCTCACCGAGAGGAGGCCTGTGTCCCAGCAGTGGGAACATTATAGACTGATTATGAAGTGGGTGCTACTGCCAATTCCTCTGATTATTTCGCTTCTATCGTCACCTAAGAAAGGGTATAATCTGATTCAAAGCCGATTACACGGGCGAACATAAGTACTTGATTTAATTTGTATTCCAATCATGCCCGTCCATCATTTGATTGAGCGTAGTGATCCGGACAATCAATTTATTGTAACAGGATATTTTAGAAACAAATCATTCATAAAATTTATTGAATTTATACAGTTGTGATACTAATGAAATTATCTTTTTTTTGTTGTTCATTCTATTAATAAAATTCTGAATATAATAAAGAATAGAGAGAAAAACTGCCTCTTTGGTCTAGTGGTCACAAGAGCACGAGGTCCTGGGTTCGATTCCCAGGTCGGGCAAAGTGTTATTGGGATTTTCCATTAGGAATTTCTCAGTAGCTGCCCGGTTGATGGCAATAGGCTCGCCTCCTATTAAATAAGACATAACTGGTGAAATGTGGGTGTATAGGTACACCTCTGCCTAACCCTCGGGGATTACAGGCGTGATGTTATGTTAGAAAGGAAAAAATCATTGTAATATTTGTTTTATGTGATCAAGTCTTAGTGAATGATTTTGCGAGCATGCGGCCGACGGCAACTTAACAAGAATTGACAAGCGGAGAAAACTCGGAAAAAGAAACATGGACACGATCGAAATTAAGATAACGACAAGAAATAAACAAATGCTGTCGAATCATTTACTTTGACCTGGTTTATTGTTTCAGAATGTTTTATGTTTGTGCAAAAGAGCTTACTTTTTGCCATAAACAGCGCTGAGATGTGTAATAGGCCTTATTATACATTTAATATAAGTTTGATTTCAATCACTGAGGGATATGTAGTAACCCTAAAATAGAATACTCCCAATAATACCTTACGGCTAAAAAATAATTTTCAAAAGTCGTTGTAATTATGCGTCATTTGAAAGAAATCAATCAACATTCTGTTTCTAAACGTTATAAGGTATGTCTGTACCTAGCATTATTAATAAAATAAAATCATAACTATACAGTATCCTTTCAATAACTTGTAAAAATCTTTAATCTAACATAGGTAGTAAAGGGTTAAAAATAAGTCGCATGCTATGAAAGCGACGGCGATGTTGCGTGCTAAGAGTTGCGGTTAATGGTCGCAATACGAATTAAAACTAATTTTTATACTTATTTCGTGTGACTTTGTAAACTTTTCCAGCATAATGATGACGACAGCCAATTATTTTTCTGGATTTAATTTAAAATATTTAAAATAAACAATTATTTTACAAAAAAACTTTTAAATTAGAATATACTAAAATAATTACCCAAATAAATGCACCAGAAAATACCGTTAATTGCTGAGTAAACTTTTTAAAACTTATCACACAAGTCACAAGTACGTTGCACCATTTAAAAAAAGAACTAGTTTGTAGTGTTTACATTGCGGGCGAGAGCGCGAGGCCGCGGGGTTCGACGCGGCATCCCCGGGTTCCGTCGGCGAACTGGAGAGGCTCTAAGGCCGGCTTGCGATGTGCCGCGGCGAACATGCGCACTCACTGCTCTTTGAAACCATTGTGGAAGACCCCTGCAAACGCTCCTCTCCGCATTACTAGAAGGTAAACCTTTTTGGGATAGGGATAGTGTGCAGATGGTTTTATTGTTTCCCGCTGTATCGCGAGATTTTCTTCAGTGTTGCATTCACGCGGCTGATCCTACTCTACTTGATAAGAGTTGCATTTTAAGTGTTATTAAAAACTATAAATGAAAACGTTTTAAATACACTTTTAATTTTAAAATATTGGATAAAGTTCCAATATCTTAAAATTAAAAGAGTATTCAAAACTAATAGCCCTGTGTTTTCTTAAATCTTGAATGTATTCAGAAAATACATTTGCTTTTCGACATAAAGAAAATATTTCAAATAGTGAAACCATACAATAAATTACATTTTTTTTCGTAAGATACGTCACGTAGACTGATCAATCATATCTTGTAATATTGACGTCTACGAAATAACTGGATATCAATGTTAAGTTTTTTTAGAGAGAAATACTTTGAAGAGGTTAGGGTATTTGACTGTTTTTTTTTTAATTTAGATTTTTTGAAACCAACAAAAAAATTAAACCACAGTAAAAAAAAATTGTTCTAATATCTCAAAAAATTAAGTAATTTGTATGCCTTTTAAAGTCTACTGTAGACAGAGACAGCACTGTCAACTTCTCAATTTTCCACCAATTTTATTTATTCACAAATCGTGTTTTTTAGTAGATACCTTTAAAAATAAGCTTTAATTCTTATAGGTATATTTTTTTTTTTTTGATAGCAGTCAAGTACCCTATTTCGAGGCATTTTCCGAGATCTCCAGTACAACGCACGGTGAAAAGTCTAGGCTAAGGTGAATCCGCAGCTGCCAGTCAGTGCTAGGTTCTATCAAGATACAACCTGACACTGATCTGCAAAAAAAAACAAAACGTAAGAAAATTTGAATTTCGCTGGCTACATACAGCAGCAAATTCACCTTAAGCTAAACAGAAGTAGCAGCGTACATCAGATGAGCGGGGGCCGTCACATAGCGTCCGCAATTTACCGGCCATTGAAACGTTATTAATGAAAGTAAGTCAAAGTTATTTATTTGCAGTAAATGCGGTACAAAAGATGGTATGTATATGAATCGGTAGTGCGATGACACATTTCGCCAAAAATTGGCATGCAAATATTAAAGTAGCAAGATGCTAGTTTCAATAAGCATCTCTCTACGCAAATGAACACAATAATAAATTCAACATTAAATTATTTAAAGTAAATTTGAAGTTTCTTAGACTCAACATCTAAAAAATAGGTATTTATATTACAAGTCTGTTGGTGTCTTTTCCTAAAGCACGTTTTTCGACACCGTAAACTCATACCTCGCTGCCGTTTTCATGTGAGCCGTGTTTGCAGCCGTTATGTGACGGCTACCGCTCTTCTAGGAAACCATTTCTAGGAAACCATTCCTATACCATTTCTAGAAAGCCATTTCTAGACCATTTTTAGGAAGCAAGGACAAGCAGCAGGAAATTACTATACCACAATAGTGATAAAGTAATTTTATTAGGATAATAATTTTCCAGGCGACTAATAACTTAAAGGGCGACTAACTATTTGCTACTAAAATAATAACTTGGCGACTAATAACTTAAAGGGCGACTAACTATTTGCTACTAAAATAATAACTTGGCAGCGATTAAATATTATTTCTTAATCGCTGCAAAGTCATCTACTGTTATTGAATCATTTGGGTTAGGTTAGGTTAGAACAGTAACCATTAACAAGCGAAGGCGAGCGAGCGAAGCGAGCGTGCCGCGGCAGCGGCCGCCGAGCGCCAGATCCCCTCTATTGTTGGTAAATTCAGTTGCCAAAACAAAAATTCGATGCCTGTTTAAATTAAAATAAAGCTAAAAACTGATTATTGAGCTGCTACTTTCTACTTAAAATAATACTTCGCTGTAGCTGCCAACCTATTATTTTTGCTGCCAACCTATTATTTTTGCTACCGGCTTTAATTATTTTTTAATCCCAAATTCAGATTAATTTGTTGCCGTGTTAAATACATGCCATTTTATTATAGGTGCATCGTCTTCACATATATTTAATGTACTTAAACAAAATATTGTAAAACATTTTTAAAAGAGTAACGGTGGAGTTTCTTGTCCATTCTTCGCCATACGATACTACCTTTTGGAAGGGGCAACTAGAATCAATTATATTTTTTTTGTAAATTTTTACGTTCATTGCTTCTCGCCATCAAACTGATGGATAGTTTGACGAATGAAATTGTGAAATCAACAAATAATGTACCTATGTTTCAGAATAAAAAATAAAAAAATTGCGTTAAATTTACTAACTACAACTGAACATAGCCTACCCAATGTTTGTGTGTCCTGAAAGCGAAAACGGTTCCAACTCCAGTAATGGCCAAGAAATAATTTTACACAATTTTAAAATAAACTTGGATACAAATATTTACAGCGACTCAAGTAAATAATATCTGTGAAGCATTTCCAAGATGCGGAAATTCAAGATAGGTTAAGTTGTTGATTTACGCGACCGACGATTTTATTTGCACAAATATCAACAAGAGCTCGTGGCTAAGTAATAACAGCCGCAGGGGTCGATCCATCAGGTTAAGCTACGCTTGCCGGGGCTGGTCCGTGGATGGGTGCCCATCTTTACATACCGAGACTCCGCCGTGCCTCGGAAGGCACGTTAAGCCGTTGGTCCCGGCCGTCATCCGTGTATCTTTGACAGCCGTTATGGGTCGTCAGAACCCGGATAGTCTGACAACCAGTCTTACCAAGGAGTATCTCGTATTACCCAGTTACTGGGTTGTGGAGGTCAGATAGGCAGTCGCTCCATGTAAAATACTGGTATTCAGCTGCATCCGGTTAGACTGGAAGCCGACCCCAACGTAGTTGGGAAAAGGCTAGGCAGATAGATAGATAGATATATATCAACAACCGCGACTCTATATTTGACATTTGTGATAGCGTTTTGTTTATGGTATGATGCTTATGAAAAAAAAAACAAGATAAGTAAACAATTTCTTCGTAAATATAAATTAAAATGTTCCAATTTATCTCGAACACTGACAACATACTTTTATTTATTTTCGTGGAAGTTGTCCGAAGTGACCTCATAAAATTACAGATTTGGGGCAATGTTTTACTGGTTGATATGAATTGTCATCGCAAAAAGTATCACGGCCATAGTTCTTTCTGTGATTCAATATAACCAGTTAAGCAAGTATAATTATAATTAATTATTAACTATCCGCGTGGAATGGAAGTCGGGAATTATCCCACGGGGACGTACTTCTGAAATAAAAAGTAACCCAGGTCATGGTCTACTCACATGTCAAATTTCTTCCAAATCCGTTCAGCCCTTTAGCGTGAAAGCGTAACAAACAAACAAACTCACTATCGCATTTATAATATCACTAGCCACCCCCCCCCCCCCTCCACCCCGCGGTATCACCCGCGTAAGTTTCGATCCCGTGGGAATATCGGGAAAAACAAACAAACACACATACACACACTCACAAACTTTCGCCTTCATAATATTAGGTAGTGTGATAGTTAGGATTTGCATTTCTATACTTACAAGATGTGCTCATGTACATCAGGGGGGTGCTACACTCTAGTCCGGTTCGGCATATACGATTCGACAGAATTTGTTGAACAGCAATGAAGTAATTGCTACACATATTCCTATATGAAAGTGTATGAATGAATGATGTGTAGGTAATCTTTTCTTCATTACATTCTACAGGCGAATGAATATTCAGGTGATTTATTGTCGACAGAATTTATACGTTACTACCTATTTGGCTTAACGTAGTAGTCTCACGTTAAATATGTCGTAAACTGTTTTAATTACAACATATAAAATAGCTTTAGTAATTATTTATTTGACAGTGATTTATGTCTACTAAACAGGTCTGACCTCTAAACTGATTAATGAAATTAAGGTCTATTATTAAAACAACGAATCTCATCTTTGACAGTCGTTACGGGTAGTCAGAAGCCCGAAAGTTTGACAACCAGTATTGCCAAGGGGTATCGTGTTACCCAGTAACTGGGTTGTGGAGGTAAGATAGGCAGTCGCTCCATGTAAAATACTGGTATTCAGCTGCAGCCGGTTAGACTGGAATCCGACCACAACATAGTTGGAAAGGCTAGGCAGATGATATTAGAACAACAAATATGCCTCCTATACTCATCTTGTAAAGCCGTATATCCGGACCCAATAATAACTGCAACATAAGATAGGATTACATAACTCGATATATCGTAAACAGATTAATGCCTCTACCCCAAGTTGACTTAATGCTCTAATGAAAATACCAACCCACGCTGCCTCCTAAGCGCTATAACTATTTTATTGGCTACCTATGAGACAATATTATACTATCGCCGATACTTTCTATCATAAATAGTAGGGTAGTTTATGTGACAGTTAAAAAGTATAATTGATACTTTTTTTTTTTTTTTCTATAAAAAACGTTGCCCCACACTAGGAATTTGTCCCGTATCGTGGGTGCGTTTACAAACATTTAAACTCACATACACAAATAGCCAGACCCGGGACAACTACTTGTAGGTCATACAAATATTTGTTCCGTGCGGGAATCGAACCCGCGACACGCAGCGCAGCAGTCAATCGCTTAACCACTGCGCCAACCGTGCCGTCATACTGTGTGTAGTTCTGTTTGGGATTGCGAAGCGAGCAGTCGTGTGGCACGTTATTGTTGCTACGTGATTATTTTGCGATAAACTATATACCGATATTGTTTTAGAACAATAATAATACGTCGTGTCAGAAGCAGAATCGACGGCTAAGAACAATTGTCTGGGGAGGCTGAATGGGAGATATTTTTAGATGTATCTACGAAATTTTATCATTAGACTCACTGCCGGACTAAAGTGGGCTAGCTTACTACTTTGAAAAACGATCCTTTTAGCCACGAGTTGATTTACTTTTGTAATTGGACACCTATATTTAGATACAATTATTTTATTCATTCTCTGTGAAATTCTAGGATCGGAATATTTTGGTTAAAATCTAGTATCCAGATATGTATAGTGTCCAAGCGGTACTTAGGTATTATGTCAGTGTAAGACCTAGCTCACTTCGAGGTGACACGAGCAGTAGCTCAGTGTCAGTAAAATTAAGACGCTGTAGTGGTTTTGCGGTGTCACTGTACCCGGCTGTATGTGAAACGAACATAGTCGTACGTACAAACTACGGATATACGAGAATATCCATGAAACTAATAATAGCAACACCGACATCTTTTGAGCCTGAAAATGTCAAGGGCAATATTATGTTCTGAGTTTATTTCCATGATGTTCCCAATTCTGGGAAGCCTATACCCATTTATAACCTCTTTTCGTCGCTGTAGAAGAGAACTTAGAAGTTTTTCTGAGAAAGTCAAAGTCAGATCAAATTATTTATTTCAAATATTCACAAAAAGGCACATTGGAACGTCAAAATTTCCAAAAAAATTGAATTGGTTCTAGTTGCCCCTTCCAAAATGTAATTTCGTATGGAGAATAATGGGCAACAAAAACCACCGTTACTCTTTTAAAAATGTTTTACAATATTTTGTTTAATTTCATTAATTATATAATTATATGTGAAGACGATTCACCTAGAATAAAATTACTATACCACAGTAAGTAACAAGAATTAAAAATTAAGCAATGACAGACAATTTAATTAAGTGATACTACTGATAATATTGTAAATATCTAAGCCAATGAAAAACTGCAATAACCATCAGTTTATCCATCGGCATGATAAAGGTAATGTCTACCTCCGCAACAGTCCCAGATAGGAGAGCTTTGGTGGTGATACAAAGTTAAAATTAGTTTAAATGATTAAATGTCGTTAGAAATAGCCAGCTTCTTGTTCAAACATGGGCCAACAATGTCAACAAAACTGTGTTTATGTTAGAAATTGGAATAATTTAAGTATTATCAACATTTCACAAATCACTTATGAATGCATCGACGCATAGCTCATTGTAGCTAGTTTTCAGATTAACATTTATCTACGTACATTATGTCTGACTAAAGCATGATTTTGCATTAGGATGAATTATGCGATGTTAAAATATTATCGGAAGTGGACTATCGATAGCACTTACGTAATAGAAACGATGTTTATTCACCCTCAATATTAAATCATAAATCATATTCATCAAGTTATAATTATACTCATCATTCATCATTTCAGCCAAAAGACGTCCACTGCTGGACATAGGCCTCCCCTAAGGGGGGGTGTTTGCCATAATCGCCACGCTTGGCAGGCGGGTTGGCGATCGCAGTATGGTGTTAAAATGCATAGAGAATGCTGCTGCCCATTCTCTAGTAAGTAGTATAATTTATACTACTTTGAAGTATTTTTTATCGGAGTTTTATTTTCTATTTTTGTTGCTCTAAGTAGGTACAGTCGGTGACCAGCATTACCTTACCTTTATTACAAAGAAGAATAATGGAAAAGGGTGACCAGGTAATGCTGGTCACCGACTGTACAACATTAAGTATACCCTCAATGTTTATGTATGCAGGTCATCATCGGCCTAGCCTTTTCCTACTAACTATGTTGGGGTCGGCTTCCAGTCTAACCAGAAGCATCTGAATACCAGTATTTTACATGGAGCGACTGCCTATCTGACCTCCACAACCCAATAACTGGGTAATACGATTACCCTTGGTACTGGTTGTCAGACTTGCGGACTTCTGACGACCTGTAACGACCGTCAAAGATCCACGAATGACAGCCGGCACCAACAGATTAACATGCTTTCCGAGGCACAGAGGAGTCTCGTTATGTAAAGATGGTCACCCATCCACGGACCAACCCCGGCAAGCGTAGCTTAACCTGATGGATCGACCCGTGCGGCTGTTATAACTTAGCCCCGAGCTCCTAACCAGTACTATTTATAGCAACTGCAAATTATTTTTAGGACCCCAAGTTACGTACAGCAAAGTCTTTACAACGACAAGTTGTGGTTTTGTTAAACTTTAATGCACTTTGGCACTTCACACAAAGGAGGTACTTTAGTTCACAGTACTCTTAGTAGCAATTGCTCATTTTATTCGTACGGACTGTGTGCCCCAAGATGGGGCTTTTTTACAAGCGTTATTTGTAATGATGTTAAATGTTATACATTACCACATGATATACATATTTAACGATGTTTTACAAAAAAAAAAAAAAGTATTATTAATGTAAAATTAATTTGCATGTCTTATACAGGCAAAATATGGATTGTACATAAAGCAACTTTTATAACTGGTAACACCTGTATTTTCTGCAAATAAATGATTCTAGTTTCATGATAACATTTGACTGCCTTGGTTGGTTAGTGGTCGCCAGTGCTACTGCTAGACATGTACAGACGCCAGCACATCAAGCTACTACAATCTGTCAGATTTCTTTAATAGATTTTGAACTTTATTCCTATAGTATAAGGTTCAAGGTTGATTGGGAAAATTTGACAGTTTCGGGTAGCTTGACCTGCTGGCGTCTGTACCTAGTCCTGGATTCCCAGGTCGGGCAAAGTGTAATCAGGTTTATCCATAACGAATTTACAGTAGAAGCCTGGGGGTCTACTCCGAAGCGTTAAACCGAAGTATCGGCCGAAAGTTCGGTCGTTTCTTTACTACGGCTAACTATCGCTGACTACGGCGAAAAAAAAACAAGACAGTCGAAGAGGTAAGCCAAAGTCAAAACTGTGACTTAAAGTCGGGTAAGGACTCAAAGACAAAAAAGGAAACTTTGGAAGTTATAAAACGACCGAACATTCGGCCCATACATCGGTTTAGCGCTTCGGAGTAGACCTCCAGCCGATCTATTCTGTAAAAATCTCACCGTGTAAACTTAGGTGAAGTGAGCGTGGAGTGAACTATCAGTGAGGGATTGACACTATTAATAGCTCACTTCAAGCTCACTTCACCTACGTTTACACGGTGAGATTTTTTCAGAATAGATCGGCTGGAGTCGGGAATGGTGCCCCGTTCGATGGCAATAGGCTCGTCCCATATTATATAGGACTAAGTCATAACTGGCGTAATGTGGGTGTACTATAGGCATACCTCTGACTAACCTTTCAGGGAAAGCATGCGTGATGTTATAATCTCACATGTAGTTGATAAAAAATAATGAGATCAGGAGTCTTTTCAAGATGTCTGATGGCTGTGATGGCTATGTGTTAGAGGGAGGGGAAATACAATGTCCACGTTGCAATTTTCACTTTACATCCAACCACTGCAGTAAAGCAGCGTTTGACACGGTCCGAATCTGGATGGGTACAGCATTGCGCTTTGGTGGTGACATTAATTGAACACACGTATTCGCTTTCGCCTATACGCTTTATGAAGGTATTTTAATTTTATTAAACGTTATTATATAGTGATTCTTTTACAATTTTCTAAAATAGCATCTTGGAGCAACCTGTACTTAAAAAACTACAGCACAGATGTAATTTGCCAGGGTCATGGATCATAACATCACATCAATGAAATTAAAATGAATAACGTGCATGGAGTAGGCGAATTATATATTTTTTTTCAATTTATTATTATTTTATCTTATTATATTTTTTTATGATTACTGGCCACTAGCCCTACTCGTGTGTTGAATTAATGTCGCCATTATGGCGGTACGTTGTATACGCTTCGTGAGCTTCAGGAGGTGAACCATAAAACCTTCACGTCAGTTTTTCGATTACAGGCACAATGTTTAGAATCAAACTTTCGTCGAATTCACAACCATAGATCCTACGGTCATTAGTCATTAGTCATTAGTCCCTTCACCTCTTCGGACAAAGTATATCTATCCAATAAAGAGAGAATCAAATTATTACTATAAACATTTTTTATAGATGAATAAATCATTTACTATAGCTTAATGATGTCTAACATCTTTTATCTCGCTTTGGGAGTGATTTCGTGAAAAGGGACGGAAGTGTGTAACAGGAAGTGACAGTTTGAGCGTGGAATAAGTAAGTACTTTTTAATAGAATTGAAGATTGTAATTAGAGGCGGTCGAATCTCGACCAATTGGCTATGTACAACTAGTATGAATAATTTATTCGAATAAACATTTTAGTATTTAGCTTTTTAATTTTGAGCTCAATTTCTGTCGCTGCTCAGTTGCTTATTACCAAGGTGGAGATGTCATCATAAATAAGCGACTACTGTATGGCTCACTCATTATTTTTTTTAATCTTTACCAAAAGCCGCTTAAACCAAGACCTTGCATTTCTGGCCCAAAAAGTACCTAAACAAAATCACAAAATAGATTGGAATACTTTCCTTCCCTAGAACAGCATTATTACCTACGCCGTACAAGGGTAAAGTTGCCAACTATAACTTTTGGCAGAGATGAGAAGGCACAGAATTTCAACAGTTTGTCAACAGAGCTAGCAACTTTAGGTACTACACCCCTTGAGATCAGAAAGTTAGATGTCATTTTGTGTCTCACTGAAGCTCATTAATTTATTGAGGCCCTTAAATAGCTTCACAAATTCTACTGAAATGTATATTTTACATAAACAGGAATAAAAATAACCAGAATGCAGTTTTTTTTTTGGTGGTTCGGTATCACAAATAAAACACATTTCCATGATTTCTTCAATATTTTTTTTCAGCCCGACTTGATTATTTAATACCTAAAAACCTACAAATCGCGAATCGAGCGAGCGCACAGCTGTTTAGGTACTTGCGCGCGTTCCGCTACACCGCGCACACGCGCCGGCCGGCAAGTCACCATAAAAACAGTTCCAAAGTAAACATCTTTCATTAGCTTATTTTTTTGGCCTAAGACATCAAAATAAAAAAATATATGTTTAATAAAACTCGCTAAGTTTAGTTTGTCAAAATTTGCGCACTGATTACTTTTTTACTGTATAACTTAGACATCATTTATTAGTCCAATTCTACAAATCTATTAGACTTCTATTGAATTCCAGTAACTCATTCAGAGGGTGAGCTAGTTCAAGTCGTGAAAAAATCAAACTCAAGTCTCATATAAAGTTTACTTTAAATGCTGTTACCTTTCTAGAAACCACAAATACTCGTATAGCTTTTCTTCAAAATTGGTGAATTTAGATCTTTGGGGCAAACTCTGACTGCGGTTGCTCCGAAATCCTCGAAGTTTATCTTAATTTCATAAATGCTTTTGCTGCCTTTAAGCTAAAAATAAATAGAATTCATCACCCGTAAATATTTAATCAATTTTTTATTTATTAGTTAAGCTACGCTTGCTGCGTAGCTTAATCAATTTTTTATTTATTAGTTAAGCTACGCAGCAAGCGTAGCTTAACTAATAAATAAGCTTAACTATTAACTAACTTAACTAATAACTTAGCGAGTTTTATTAAACATATATTTTTTTTATTTTGATGTCTTAGGCCAAAAAAAATAAGCTAATGAATGATGTTTACTTTGGAACTGTTTTTATGGTGACTTGCCGGCCGGCGCGTGTGCGCGGTGTAGCGGAACGCGCGCAAGTACCTAAACAGCTGTGCGCTCGCTCGATTCGCGATTTGTAGGTTTTTAGGTATTAAATAATCAAGTCGGGCTGAAAAAAAATATTGAAGAAATCATGGAAATGTGTTTTATTAGTGATACCGAACCACCAAAAAAAAAACTGCATTCTGGTTATTTTTATTCCTGTTTATGTAAAATATACATTTCAGTAGAATTTGTGAAGCTATTTAAGGGCCTCAATAAATTAATGAGCTTCAGTGAGACACAAAGTGACATCTAACTTTCTGATCTCAAGGGGTGTAGTACCCCACCGAGTGTGTCTCCACGTTGTCGTCGTGGTGGGGCTTGCGTGTCTCAATGATCTTGGGGGCTTTGCCGGTAGAGTCACTCATGCCGGAAGGCCTCAAGTGAGAGACCTGACTAAGAGAGACATGGGGCGGAGTCAATGTCATCTGACTTCCGCGAGGGGCGCGCCGTCTGAGGACTTCAACAGTTGTTGGTGTTCTGGACGGCGCGCGTTTCTCTCCTCATTGTTGGAGAGTGGGAAGAGTGGTTCACCTCTAGTACGTGTCTGCTCATCAGCTCGTCAGCAAAACTATGGAAGCGAATCATAAAAACCAACTACCCCAGGAGGGTACCTGCTGCTCCCCAGTAGGAGAATCCCTCACCGAGCAGAGCTCGGTCAGTCCCTCGTATTCTGGGGGGGACAATGATCGCCCAAAATCCCAATCGGATTTTTACCCGTCTTTCGGAGACGCATTGAGCCAGGGTGGCTCACCTACCGGTGCTGAGGAGTCGCTGGGTTTTATTCCCAGTACGTCCACGGCACCGAAAGAAAAAGCACAAAGAGTGCCAAAGGCGCGAGCACAATTTGTGCGCCCGGCTACCCCGGTTGCCGTAGAGGAAGGGAGAGATGCGGGGTCGGAGTCCGACGCTGCATCTGGCGCGAAGGGCTCTTTTAAGAGCCCGGAGCTCGTGGAGGTGGGGGCTGCAAAGTTCCTGAAGAAAAAGCGCTCCAAGCCAGGGGACGGCCAGGGGTCGTCCTCTGATGGTGGGCTGAACTCGGGCCGGAGGAAGATTGGCCGGCGGGGCGGGGTCCAAGGACGGGGTGGGGGCAGAGGGCTCACCACCCAGGAGCCCAGCCGAGCTAGCCCAGCCGAGCCGGCCCAGGGAGCCGAGAGGCTCCCAATGGAGAGGCTGTCTGATACCTCTGGTGGTGAGCTGGACGCCGCTGCCGGCTCCAAGGCGGAGCGAGTCGCCAGCAGCTTTGAGCAGGTCGTGGTAGCCGCGATTAAGGGTGTGGCCTTGAAGAGGACACAAGCCTCCAACGACAAGGTCGTACCCGCTGCTACGGCCTCCATTATGGCGGCAGCGAGGGCCCTTCAGGCCGGCCTAACGTCGGACAAAATGTCCGAGATGCGGGCGGAGGTCGGCCGCCTGACGACCGCTATGGAGCTTCTCCGAAAGGAGAACGAGGTACTCCGAGCGGACCTGGCCCGGCTCCGAGGAGCTGGCCCTCAGGAGGTACGACAGGGGGTGGAGCAGCAAGGGCAGGGTCTTCCCGTGCCTGCGGAAGACCGGGTTCTGACCCTGGTGCGGCAGGAGCTGGCTGCCTTCCATAATCGGTTTTCCGTTCTGGAGGGCATTGTCCTGCGCCCTCCATTAGCGGCGAGCAAGCCAGCCACCTTTGCCGCCGCCGTGGCTGCCACGGCCCGGCCCACGGCCAAGAAGGGCGGGACAGCTGCGCAGGCAGCTGTGCAAAGGGCGAGGCCCCCAGCCCTGGCGGCGGGAAGGCTGCCCCCACCCCCACTCCCGCCTTCCAATTCTTCTCCGGCGCATACCGAATGGCAGGTAGCTGGAGAGAACAGGAGGGTGGGTAAGGCCAAAAGGGCGGCCAATAGAAAGGAGAGGCGGCAACGGCGCAAGAAGCGAAGCGCCGCGGCTAGGCTCCGCGCCCCGAAGTCCGCGGCTGTAGTAATCACACTACAGCCGGAAGCGGAGAAGAAGGGCGTGACGTACCGGGAGGTGCTCGCTAAGGCGTGGGCGGCAGTGAACCTGGAGGAGATCGGCGTCGCCGATGGCTTCCGAATGAAGGTCACTGCGACGGGGGCCCGGATGCTGGAGATCCCCGGGGCGGCCAGTGGCCCTACCGCTGACGCCCTCGCCGAAAGGCTCAGGGCGTCCTTAAATGCGGAAGAGGCCCGGGTGTCCAGGCCTACCAAGTGCGCTGACATGCGCATTTTGGGCCTGGACGACTGCGTGACGGCGGAAGAAGTTGTGGCCGCCGTGGCTAGGACTGGAGGGTGCTCTGCCGAGCAGGTGAGGGCGGGCACCATCCGTCCTGATAACACGGGGATGCAAACCGTTACGGTGAGCTGCCCCGTGTCGGCGGCCCAAAAGATAGCCGGGGAGGGCCGAAGGCTCCGGGTGGGCTGGGTATCCGCGCAGGTTAAACTGCTGGAACCCAGACCTCTGAGGTGCTTCCGCTGCCGGGTGGGTAACCACGTGGGAGCATGTTGCACCTCGGAGGTGGACCGCAGCGATCACTGTTTCCGCTGTGGTCAGCCCGGTCACAAGGCTGGCTCTTGTAATGCCACGCCGCACTGTTTTGCATGTGCGGCGGCTGGCAAGCCGGCCGATCACCGGGCTGGGGGCAAGGCCTGCGCTCCCCCCCCCAAACCCAGGGGCAGAGGTAAGCCCTCCGCCACCGCCGTCACCGCCGCAGCCGCCACTATTGCCGCCGCCGTTGCCGCCACCACCGCCGTCGCTGCCGCCGCTAACACCGCGGCAGGGCCTTCACAGGGGGCCCAGGAGGGGGCTGAAATGGAGTGCCAATAAATGGCCCCATTACGCCTCCTCCAGGCGAACATCAACCACTGCGCCGCTGCTCAGGATCTCTTGCTCCAGAGCATGGCGCAGTGTTCGATTAACATCGCCGTGGTCGCTGAGCCGTACTTTGTCCCGCCCAGGGACGACCGGGTGGAGGACCTGAGCGGCTCAGTGACTATTATTTCGTCGGCCGCCGCCGGTACCCCGTCCCTTGAGGCCGTCAAGAGGGGAGGGTTGCGTGGCAGCACGGTTCGGGGAGATTGTCGTGGTGGGAGTATACTTCTCCCCGAACCGAACTCTCGCCGAGTTCCACAACTCCCTTGGGGAATTGAGAATCATCGTCGTCGGGTACCATCCCCTCCCAGTGATCGTCCTCGGGGACTTCAATGCCAAGAACGTGGCTTGGGGTTCTCGGTATACGGACACACGGGGCAGGATGGTGGAGGATTGGGCTCTGGAGACAGGCCTGGTCATCCTAAACCGGGGTTCTGTCCCCACGTGTGTACGGATGCGGGGTGAATCAGTGGTGGACATCTCGTTCGCCAGCCCCGCTCTGTCACCGCGTGTCATCGACTGGCGCGTCATGGAGGGGGTGGAGACCTATTCCGATCACCGGTACATCCGGTTTGACGTCTCCGCCCAGACCTCGGGCACGCCGGTCCGACAGACCCCGAGTGGTCCGCGGTGGGCGCTGAAGCAGCTGGACCGGGAGCTCCTCCTGGAAGCCACGATCGTGCAGGCCTGGGTGTCATCACCGGACAGGCCTGCCGACATCAATGACGAGGCGGAGTGGTTCCGGGAGGCCATGTCCGAAATATGTGACGTGGCAATGCCCCGGGTCCAGCCCGGACGTGCCCGGCGCCAGGTGTACTGGTGGTCGCGTGAGCTGACCGCTTTACGCGAGGCGTGCGTTGCTGCGCGCCACCGGTACTCCAGGCACCGCAGGCTCCGTGTCCGCCCTCCGGATACGGAAGCCATTCAGGCGGAGCTTTACGAGGGGTACAGAGCAGCGAAGACTGCCCTCCGAGCAGAGATCCAGCGGGCCAGAGGACTGGCCCGCGAGGAGACGCTGGAGACTTTCAACAGAGACTCGTGGGGACGCCCCTACAAATGGGTGCGAGATAAACTCCGCCCATGGGCTCCCCCGCTGACGCAGAGTCTCCGGCCCCAGCTCGTGGAGGACGTGGTGAGCGCTCTGTTCCCTTCGCGAGGGGAACATACTCCCCCGCCCATGGCTCCGCCTCCTGCGGTGCCAGATGCGGACCACACCGACGACGACGATGCTCCAGAGGTGACCGAGGTAGATCTGAGAGTGGCGGTACGTAGGCTGAATGCCAAGAATACCGCCCCAGGACCCGATGGCTTGCCTGGAAAAGCCTGGGTTCTGGCTTTAGAGGCTCTCGGGCCTCGACTAAGGGGGCTCCTAAGCGCATGCTTGGAGAGGGGCCAGTTTCCACTTCGTTGGAAGACGGGGAAACTGGTCCTCATAAAGAAACCAGGGCGCCCGGCGGACTCTCCGTCCGCTTACCGGCCCATCGTGCTGCTCGACGAGGTGGGCAAGCTCTTTGAAAGAGTAATTGCAGACCGCCTTGTCGGGCGGCTGGTGCAGGTGGGGCCGGATTTGGCGGAGAGCCAGTTTGGTTTCCGTAAGGGGCGCGCTACGGTGGATGCTATCATGCGCGTTCGAGCCCTCACGACGGGGGATGCTGTTGCCCGGGGTGGGGTCGTCTTGGCGGTGTCTCTTGACATCGCCAATGCCTTCAATACCTTGCCCTGGAGTTGCATTAGGGAGGCACTTCGGTATCACCGGATGCCGACCTACCTCTGTCGTGTGGTCGAGGCCTATTTGACGGACAGGGCCGTCATCTACCCCGGTCACCACGGAGAGTGGAACCGGCGAGAGATCTCATGGCGACATGGAGAGTGCGATTGTCGCAACCCAGCGCTGGGCACGCCACAATTGTGGCGATAAGTCCCCTCTTTGAGGAGTGGCTGGAGAGGCGCCACGGCGTCCTCACCTTCCGCCTGACGCAGGTCCTCACCGGACATGGATGTTTCGGGAGGTTCCTGTTTAGGATTAAGCGGGAGGAAACGCCCGGGTGTCACCACTGTGTGGATCGCCCGGAGGGCACGGTGGAGCATACGGTGGAGGTCTGCCCAGCTTGGGCGGAGCACCGCCGTGTCCTCACGGAGGCGATCGGCGGCGGCGATCTCTCGCGTCCGGGCCTGGTTCAGGCCATGGTTCGGAGCGAGAGTGCATGGGAGGCCGTTACCTCCTTCTGCGAAGCAGTTATGCTAGCGAAGGAGGAGGCGGAACGCGTGAGGGTGAGACAAGGTTCGCGCCCTCATGCCCCTAGTCGCCGCAAGAGACGCCCCGGGCGTCGGGAGTCGCAAGCCGATTTCCGGCCACCGTAGGCGTGGGCCTGCGGACGGTGAGCGATGGGTAGCTCGCCGTCCGATAAGGACCAGGCCCGGGTCGACGGCGCGTTGTGTTCCACGCGCGCCTCAAAGAGATGTCAGCACAAACTGACGGGGTCCGTTAGGACCAATGCCTGCCGGGGTTACGAATTTGTCCGAAAGGGATATCGTGGCCCTGGCACACAGGCAACGGAAGGAACACGGGTGGGTTTTAGTCAGTAAAAGTCTGACACGCCCTCCCGCTCCGCCCAGAGCGGGAGAAGTTATTTGAAGATTTCCCACCCAAAAAAAAAAAAAAAAAAAGGGGTGTAGTACCTAAAGTTGCTAGCTCTGTTGACAAACTGTTGAAATTCTGTGCCTTCTCATCTCTGCCAAAAGTTATAGTTGGCAACTTTACCCTTGTACGGCGTAGGTAATAATGCTGTTCTAGGGAAGGAAAGTATTCCAATCTATTTTGTGATTTTGTTTAGGTACTTTTTGGGCCAGAAATGCAAGGTCTTGGTTTAAGCGGCTTTTGGTAAAGATTAAAAAAAATAATGAGTGAGCCATACAGTAGTCGCTTATTTATGATGACATCTCCACCTTGGTAATAAGCAACTGAGCAGCGACAGAAATTGAGCTCAAAATTAAAAAGCTAAATACTAAAATGTTTATTCGAATAAATTATTCATACTAGTTGTACATAGCCAATTGGTCGAGATTCGACCGCCTCTAATTACAATCTTCAATTCTATTAAAAAGTACTTACTTATTCCACGCTCAAACTGTCACTTCCTGTTACACACTTCCGTCCCTTTTCACGAAATCACTCCCAAAGCGAGATAAAAGATGTTAGACATCATTAAGCTATAGTAAATGATTTATTCATCTATAAAAAATGTTTATAGTAATAATTTGATTCTCTCTTTATTGGATAGATATACTTTGTCCGAAGAGGTGAAGGGACTAATGACTAATGACTAATGACCGTAGGATCTATGGTTGTGAATTCGACGAAAGTTTGATTCTAAACATTGTGCCTGTAATCGAAAAACTGACGTGAAGGTTTTATGGTTCACCTCCTGAAGCTCACGAAGCGTATACAACGTACCGCCATAATGGCGACATTAATTCAACACACGAGTAGGGCTAGTGGCCAGTAATCATAAAAAAATATAATAAGATAAAATAATAATAAATTGAAAAAAAATATATAATTCGCCTACTCCATGCACGTTATTCATTTTAATTTCATTGATGTGATGTTATGATCCATGACCCTGGCAAATTACATCTGTGCTGTAGTTTTTTAAGTACAGGTTGCTCCAAGATGCTATTTTAGAAAATTGTAAAAGAATCACTATATAATAACGTTTAATAAAATTAAAATACCTTCATAAAGCGTATAGGCGAAAGCGAATACGTGTGTTCAATTAATGTCACCACCAAAGCGCAATGCTGTACCCATCCAGATTCGGACCGTGTCAAACGCTGCTTTACTGCAGTGGTTGGATGTAAAGTGAAAATTGCAACGTGGACATTGTATTTCCCCTCCCTCTAACACATAGCCATCACAGCCATCAGACATCTTGAAAAGACTCCTGATCTCATTATTTTTTATCAACTACATGTGAGATTATAACATCACGCATGCTTTCCCTGAAAGGTTAGTCAGAGGTATGCCTATAGTACACCCACATTACGCCAGTTATGACTTAGTCCTATATAATATGGGACGAGCCTATTGCCATCGAACGGGGCACCATTCCCGACTCCAGCCGATCTATTCTGAAAAAATCTCACCGTGTAAACGTAGGTGAAGTGAGCTTGAAGTGAGCTATTAATAGTGTCAATCCCTCACTGATAGTTCACTCCACGCTCACTTCACCTAAGTTTACACGGTGAGATTTTTACAGAATAGATCGGCTGGAGGTCTACTCCGAAGCGCTAAACCGATGTATGGGCCGAATGTTCGGTCGTTTTATAACTTCCAAAGTTTCCTTTTTTGTCTTTGAGTCCTTACCCGACTTTAAGTCACAGTTTTGACTTTGGCTTACCTCTTCGACTGTCTTGTTTTTTTTTCGCCGTAGTCAGCGATAGTTAGCCGTAGTAAAGAAACGACCGAACTTTCGGCCGATACTTCGGTTTAACGCTTCGGAGTAGACCCGAACCGACCGACCCAGGCTTCTACTGTAAATTCGTTATGGATAAACCTGATTACACTTTGCCCGACCTGGGAATCCAGGACTAGGTACAGACGCCAGCAGGTCAAGCTACCCGAAACTGTCAAATTTTCCCAATCAACCTTGAACCTTATACTATAGGAATAAAGTTCAAAATCTATTAAAGAAATCTGACAGATTGTAGTAGCTTGATGTGCTGGCGTCTGTACATGTCTAGCAGTAGCACTGGCGACCACTAACCAACCAAGGCAGTCAAATGTTATCATGAAACTAGAATCATTTATTTGCAGAAAATACAGGTGTTACCAGTTATAAAAGTTGCTTTATGTACAATCCATATTTTGCCTGTATAAGACATGCAAATTAATTTTACATTAATAATACTTTTTTTTTTTTGTAAAACATCGTTAAATGTGTATATCATGTGGTAATGTATAACATTTAACATCATTACAAATAACGCTTGTAAAAAAGCCCCATCTTGGGGCACACAGTCCGTACGAATAAAATGAGCAATTGCTACTAAGAGTACTGTGAACTAAAGTACCTCCTTTGTGTGAAGTGCCAAAGTGCATTAAAGTTTAACAAAACCACAACTTGTCGTTGTAAAGACTTTGCTGTACGTAACTTGGGGTCCTAAAAATAATTTGCAGTTGCTATAAATAGTACTGGTTAGGAGCTCGGGGCTAAGTTATAACAGCCGCACGGGTCGATCCATCAGGTTAAGCTACGCTTGCCGGGGTTGGTCCGTGGATGGGTGACCATCTTTACATACCGAGACTCGTCCGTGCCTCGGAAAGCATGTTAATCTGTTGGTGCCGGCTGTCATTCGTGGATCTTTGACGGTCGTTACAGGTCGTCAGAAGTCCGCAAGTCTGACAACCAGTACCAAGGGTAATTGTATTACCCAGTTATTGGGTTGTGGAGGTCAGATAGGCAGTCGCTCCATGTAAAATACTGTTATTCAACTGTATCCGGTTAAACTGGAAGCCGACCCCAACATAGCTGGGAGACGGCTAGGCAGTTTATTTTTTTTTAAATCGTCGCTTATGTGACATTTTTGTCGAAAATGAGTTTTGGAGATACTTGAAAAGTCATTTTGTACACCTATACTTAGCAAAAACTTCCATGTGATATTATTATTTCTATAAAGCACATTTTTTTTTTATCTTAAATGTAAGCCTACATTTAATTGTAAACCAAAATGGCGCTTGTGTCTGATGTACACCATGATGTTTAACAGATTTATGTAAACAAAATGAAAATATCTTATAATAATATGATTAATTGATCACCCAACGTCAAGCATTTCAATTTTGCGCCTAAATTGTGCTAGGATTTTTTATTTTTTTTCTCGAAAAGTTATTTTATAGACCAAGGAGATTTTAAAGAACAATGCCAACTGCCCATATATTTTAAAACCTGATAAAGAAAGTTTATGTATAGTTATAAGGTATAGTAGAAAGACTACCTGTAATTTTAGAAAATAATGTCATAGTCATTTTTACGATTTAAACGCTACGAAGTCCAAAAAATATTAATGTTACTTTTTAGGTTAGGAATTGCCGTTACCAAATATAAAGAAATAAAATGTGGTAGAGCTAATTATTAACGTTTGAAGTTCAGTCTAAAATAGAAATACTTGGTCAGTGGGTCGTCTTAGGGGTACTTACCTAGGCTAGGGTCTAAAACGTCTTTTTTGCTATGTGAATTCCTTGAAACCAACTGGCCTCGTCACTGCTTAGACTCTCGATGATTGTCAATATAAATTGAGTGTCAAGCATTAACTGTTGCTTCTCCAGCACACATAAGTGCCAACTTAGGACTAACTACTACATTTTTAGTTTCAAAACTATAGTTAGATAGTTTCTATACCTCTAAAATGTCTAACTTAGTTCTTGTATTGTCAAAAGTGATCACTTTTCAACCCAACACATTGCATTGGCCTACGGTACATACATAAATACATGATGATTTGATGAACAAAACGGGAAAACAAATAAAACAGTAATAAAGTGTATGTTTTATTAATTATCATAATTTTCATCTAAATCTCTTATAATTACGTCATCCAGAAATGCTGCTGAAACAGTTATATTTTCTTGATTGGTAAGTAAATAGCCCATCCTAGGTACCACACTAATGTCTTAGCATGAGCGCACCATCCAATGGTTCGATTTCAAGTTCCAGGTCCAGGGGCGGTAAATAGGGTCGTAAAAAGTAGCAACACACACAAAATGGCACAGCACACAACGAGACGCAAACGCGACTACGAAGGACTTAGGGGCGAGGCGTATAACAGATAAAAAGAAAATAACAGATAGAAATAACATATATTTAAAAATAACAAATTACAATTGTTCCTACCAATACAAATGATCTGTTACTTAAAATAACAGTCCTTGAGGGTCTGCTATTTTATGTAAAAAATACTGTTACCGTGGCTGTTACTTACATACACACTCACACAAAAAAGGAATATAGCAAGGTTATCAATTACTCTCTCTTTCTCATTAAAGAATGACCCTTGCTAAAAAGGGAAACACCTGTTGTATAATTTACTTCGAAATATGTTTACTTCTCACTCTTACTAAAGCGGATAAACTATGCTAAAAAGAGAAGCACTTAGTATTTATTATCCCTAAAATACCGTTGGTGGTCTTACAAGAACAAACATTTTCAAAAAAGTGACTCCTCGATTAGGTCATGTTACGTGTTACTGTGACCAGTGACCATTATAAACACAACTAAAAAAAAAGGTATTTATCGTCAAAAACATAAATAAGAGTTGTTATTTTGTGTAACAGTAACAGTGATAACAGATATCGTGTTTAACCTGTTACAACCCATCTCTATAGGTACTGCGCCGATGCCAATCGCAGAACTATCAAATGTCAAAAAAATCTGTTTCCTTCGTGCGAACTCAATAACATAATGCATGATTCATTAATTTAATTATTATGTTATTTTTATTTAATGTAATACAAAGACTAATAAAGAAATACTTACTGATTAAATTAAACATAAAATAATGTATAAAACTCAGAAACAGAGTTGAATAAAGTCAAGTAGCAGTATATAAAATGGAACGACGTAAAAAAGTCGTAATTGAGATGCGTTCAAATCATGGTAATACGTTTACCCTTGGCGTAGAATGAATAAAGAAATATTTAAAAAAATATTTTTCCTGCGTTTCGTTTAACTTTGTGATAAGCGTAATTAATATACAATTCAATTAGCTGAATTTTAAGACTTATTTCATGTCAGGTGAAAACTGAACATTCTTCTTTGCAACGACGAAATAGTACTGGTTAGTAGTGGTAGCGATGGTTTATTTCGTTTTTAATTAGGTGGCTTGTTTTTTTTTTGTTTAAATTTAGTGTTGTTGCCGTGACTGTACGGGTATATCCTCCAACATAAGCGTGGTTCTGAACAGTAGGGTTTCTGTTCTAGAGTTTGACATCATTTCGTTCTTCCCAGACTGGGGGACAGGCTTCAAATAAGTTAATGCAGTTTGTAAATTACTTACTTCAAATTAATGGTTTGATCTTTTCATGCCCAAATAAAAATGTAATTTAATTATCTGCTCAACCCAGCTCAATTGCAGAGGTTATCTGAAAAATACGAATCCACAATTTGAGATGACCCTCAATATTTACGACTATAAACCCAACTAACAAACGACTAGGGTTGATAAGTCTAACAAAAATAGCTAAGCACTTATAAATGTGTAAACATCAACGTACGTGAAAATTACAACGTATACACGGCAGGTTGAAAATTTATGGTACGATCCTGAGGTTTAATATTAGGGTCCCGTGTATCACATCCTGTGGGCTGTCTAACCCCGGCTCGCATGTATGGAGCCTGTAATTTGCATTTTGAGTAAACGCTGTGCAGTTAAAACTTTCCTTGCTAAAAGCCTCAACGTCTGCCTTGTGCTATATAAACTTCGTCTCAACGATCATTTTGGACTCCGTCTGCTTTAAGACGTAATTTAATAACTCTGTATACTCTCTGTTTTAAAAGTTGGGTTACATTGTATGTTAAATGCTTTAAGTGAATTAACTTGTTCGTTTGTAAGTCTTTAATGGCTGTTTGAAATGAGAATCGGAATAAAAGTATAATGAATTACTCTTCGTTTATTTTAAGTGATTTCAGAGGACACGCTTTTTAAGTACGAGTCTGTGGATTAGAACCTGGCATATACCTACTTGCCGTATATTAGTAACCTTTATAACATCAATATTAAACACCGATGATACTTATACTGGTTCCTTTACAGTAGCTATGAGCTAATACGTTTGTCTTGCAATAGCACAGGCTGTTATTACAAGTTTTAATTGTGTTTATAGCATTCATTGTATTATTAATTTCAATTTAAACTTAAAAATAAAACTCAAACAAATTAAGCTACAAAGTTAAAAATATCTACCACAGAATAGATATTTTGTGTATGCAGTGCATACACAAGTGTGTTGTTAAGAAGAGGAGTTGTTTCGGCAGACGTACTCGTAGGTACTCACATTGTAGGGCACCCCCGTCTTAAAGGTGCAATGACCCGCGTGGGGCGTCAGGGCCTAATTAGAGACGTAGCCTCGAATTAAACAAAGAATCGAAAATAAAATGACTGTCACCAAAATAATATTTTTATAAGAAAGCGTGTTCTGTCTAAGTCTTGACCTTTATTTAAGCGTTTAACTAACAACGAACTTAATTATACTGTTATCAAAATTATATTTATTTATTCTTCAACTAGCGACCTACCTCTGCTTCGCATGGTATTGATGACTTGACAGAACATCGAGATTTCATTATTATTTGTAAGTTAAATATTACGTTTTACACACATAAACTTTCCGGAATAAATTCTCTAAATCATGGTGAAAATCGCATCAAAATTTAAAACACGTTCCGTAGCTTAGAAGAACGTGGTCACACGGATAGACACGAAAGGCGACTTTAATTTATAAAATGTATAGTTAGATAGATATGACGACGCAGCAAGTGGCGCCATCTAGTTTTGTTACGAAATTACTGGAGTCACCGAAAAGGTTGGATAAGAGTGATACTGGCCGCTGACAGTTACTCTAGCAGATCGTCGCATCGATGGTTGCGTGGCTGCTGTCTACTGATAATAGAATGTCAGGGAAGCCGCTCTTGAACCACGTCCACGACGAACTGGTATATTCCGGTACAATCCTGATGATATTGAAGCTGCTGAACTAATACGATGATCACTTCTGGTAAACGCTATACTGCGCCATCATCAAACTTGAGTTTCTAGAACAAGCTTGTAATCAGCATTAACATTCTCCCAGAAACTTTCCAATAAACAGATGAATCATAAAACATTGAAACAATAGAAATCCAAGACTTGAAGCTAGTTATTGCGCCCAAGAGATAGACCTTTAAATCTTTTATAAGTCGAAACTACAAAGCTCTATAAAAGTTTTGTAATGTGGCCGTGAAATATGTGGAGTCTGCCTTCAACTTTGCCCGGGAAGTTCCGACCGCGTCTGCCCCGGACACCGTTGTCACGATTCACAAGACGCAATCCGTATTGCTTCAATAACTTCAATTCTGTTTCAAATACATGCATACCCCACTTTTCTGACTTCTCTAACGTGTTTGGAGAGCTCCCTGTTTATTATTATTGGATTTTCTTTACTTTATTGGAGCTTTAGTTTTTTACGATGTCACCAGTCGTTAGGACAATAAAAATGTTTGTGCCTTGTTCAGTGGAGCGTTACCTGACGCTTTGTCTTACAACCTAAGTTGTACACTTTGATGTGGGTATGACAGCGTATGATATTATAATATAGATACATACGCTTAATACGCTGGCTTACAACTTGTGTCAACTAAGAGCTGCAACCAATGGAAACTGTTGAGACATTTTGTTGATAAGTTAAATGTTTGTTAGTCTGAGTTTCTACTTAATCTAATTCCGTCTTATTACAAAACAAGATTTATATTTTGACATGGCTTAAACCATGGAGCCAGTTTTTGTAATAAAGAACGTAACTTTGATTGAAATACCGTTCTTTATACAAAACTGTAAACTTAGTTCGGTACTAAGTTGTCAGATTTGTATTAGGAACTTTACCACAGGCGGAATATAGTTCGAAATTCAATAATGGCTCCATGGTTTAAACCTGGGTCTGAAGATAAACCTTGTTTTGTAATAAGACAAATTTAGTTTAAGCGTAGATGGACAACGGGCGTGGTTGATTACGCCTAGCTGGTGAGCCCAGCAATGAGACTACTATAGTCTGTTTATATTTATTTTATCTTGATGGAGATGGAGCGTTACATTGGTAACGCTCCATCTCCATCAAGAGCAATACTCGTATGCAGTAGCAAAATGTAGTAAAATATTTTTTTGAAGTGAAAATTTATTTAGGCATGTTGGGCACTTTTGGGATGGGGAAAAAGCACTAAACTCGCGTGACCGTCACGCTCAGTTACATATATACATATGTTTACAAGTTTGTGAAGCGTGAAGAATAATTAAGTACTGTTATTAAAAATAAATATTTCAGCATTTAATAAGGACACTTCTGACATTTAAAAATGGACAGGTACGAGTATGTGGCCAGATAGCCGCAATTATGTTAATTAAAACACCACAGACCGCCATCATTTAAATTATAGGTATCATGTCACTATATGCATTCTCGTTGTACGTCAGCAAGTCCTTGATATAATAAAAAAAGATATATATATATAAAATAAATATTAAAATACAGAAACATGGGTCAACACTGGTACCCACATCATGCTGCGTTCACACTTTTACCCATATATGCACCACAGAACCATCAAATAATTCAAACAAAGTTTTGGGAAACACAAGGACTTCAGGAGAAGAAACGCACTCTGTTATGCTCATGCTATACGACTCATGATACATTAAAGCCGGTTTAAAATAGAATAAGCATCGTTTATCTAAGTAGCAATGGCGTTTACATTTCAGTATACGATTTACATACAAATACCTAACAATAAATACTTAGATAATTATTATAATACAGTTTGCAATTCCCTCGAATACTAACTCATAATTGACTCCAACGTGCACGGTGAAATATGCTGCTCAAACATTCTATGTTGGTCTTTCATTTGCTCAACAACTCTGTGATTAAGATCACTCATATTATAGTTTTTGTCTCCTAAAAATACCTAAAATTTTCCAGAATATTCCTTTCTCATTAATAATTCAACGAACTTTTAATCTAATTATAATGCTGATGTTGATCAATTAGTTGGTGCCTTTGTATGCTTCTAAGTAGTCTATAATAGTTGTAGCAAAGCCTAAACCAATCAACTTGGCTCAACGTCCTATACGAAGGACTTAAGTGCGTTATAATGTCCAATCTGTCCTTAGGATTGAGGGTAAATTTTACGTCAAGTCCATTCCAAGTGTCCCCGACGATTTTTTATTATTGGCTGAACGAATTTAGTATCTGGGGAGATATAAAAGGAAATGAAGCTAAGCCCTTCGGAAATCTCAGAAATTGGTCTTTTTCTCAGAGTGCGTATGAGGACAATGGTACGACTCGGATCCAATGAAACAGAGTTACTTTCGTTACTCTGGGGAACAGTTTTTACGATCGACTGCGAGATTTACGCTTCAATAGCATTTCGAATACTTGAATATTTTAATAAGTACCTTTTTCTGGGCGAAGAATAATGGTTTCCTTTTCATTAATAAGGAAACGATTGGCATTTTTAGCAAACGTTCCTCGAACGACCCTACTTATCACGATACCTTTGAAAATGAAAGGTTATTCATTTTGTTTATAAAAATATGCTAACAGTCGTTCCGATTCCGTTGAGAATCGGTAATGAGTGTTAGAAAGCTCTTCAACCAGTTAATTTTAGTGAAATTCGTCTCCAGCGAAGCTTGACACAGGTCTAAGCGCAGGTATTAACACAAGTATAAGTATAGTTGATCGCACCCGCGGGTCCCATTGCAAGTTTACCAGTAGAAGTGGGGCTTCTAATGAAGCGACAGCCGAGATGGAACTCAAACAACAACCGCCGGCGGATGGAAGCCTGTAAAAGAAAAACACGTAATTGCTTACCTTGGTTTGAAAAAGCTGCAGGTTTTTCTCGGTACGACAAAAAAATAACATAAAGCCCGAGTTCACCTCAGTAAAATACCTTATTTGTGATAGTATCGTACTACTGACCCATTTAATACATCCATTTCTTAAATTAAATATTATTAATAAGCTGACAGTACATATAAACAATCTGCTACATCATAGCAAACTTCGCTGACTTCGGAGGCTTCACTAAAGTCTCTGTTGGAAACAGTGGCTCTATATATTTTGTGGCATATTAGAAACTGGCGCTCACCTATGCTAAAATATGGAAGTTTACGCCGCGAACACGCTCCGTTAATTGTAAAATTTGGAGTTTGATAACTTCACCCGAAACTTTTACATTGCCGGGTTGAATTTAGTACGGCAGGTAAAGTTTTGACAATAACTGGTCACTTCTGTGTATACTGTGAAATCTGCGACTTTTCTCTTCATTAAATATTAACTACCTGCGAGAGGAACAGGAGGTGCTGTTCAGCTCTGACGCACGAATCCTAATTTCCCAAAAACTAAACTCATATTTTAAAACTGCTGTGTAAACAGCTGTTTAACTTTTTATAACTAAACTTAAATATTTATCCTAACAAAATGTCACATGATTTTGAAGGTTTCAGTTTAACTTTAGTAGCGGAGAAAACTCTTTAAGAATCTTAAATAATGAAACGTGATAGCTAAAATTCCACTTAACTCGCGATTTGAGCCCAAAGAACCCTCCATTCTTCTCAATTCGTTATTAATTTAACCTTAACAAATTATATCATAAAATGATTACTTTAATAAAATTGATATTTACTAAAAAATAATTTTCTTTTAATTCTGCAAGATCTCTTAGTGGGCGGCCATTGACACTGACTTTAATGCTACGGATACATTATTGCGATAACGCGAACTACACTTCGTACACTGCTTTACGTCTCGCTGTACAACAGAAAGCGCATCAAGTGTAGTTCGCCTTAGCGCGACAATGTAGCCGTAGCATCAGAAACAAAATTTGGAATTGCAAATCTTCCTAAATCAGCTATCCGTATATTACGAAACCGGTCCATATATTCATGCTACGGCTACATTGTCTGAGAGAGCGCACGAAGTGTAGTTTGTGTTACCCTGACAATGCAATGTAGCCGTAGCATTAGAGCAGATATGTACAGCGACCGGTTCACACCGAAAGGTAGCCCCAATCGAACAGTTCATACGCTCATTTGTGCGATCAATATAGGTCGTCTCATACATCAGCGTGGCAGATTGTGGTGACATCGATCAGAATAGTTTGCTTGCAAATTTGGCAGCTGCTAACCAAACGGGATTATGTGATACCAGTGCGCGCGAGATTCGGCTGTAATCTGATTTATGTACCATGTGTTATGCACTGTACCAGGCATATACATGCATACTACATACATTCAGGTATCGCATTATATCAGTTTAGTTGTGTTCAAAAGATCAACAAATATTTTTGTGACATTTAAGTTGATATAATTTTCAATGCCCACACAAAGAGAATTTCTATGGCTATTCTAGTCAACACAGGTTTTTTTAGATTGTAACAAATTCGTTTACGAGTATATTTGATATTTATTTAATTTTAAACCTACACTTGCTTTGATTTAAAAACTTTTTGTTTGCATAAATTAAAATTATATTTTATGAGGTTAAAACTCGTGTAGGTCCGGGTCACAAATGGCACCCGTAGGACTTGACCCCTCCACGTCGAGTGTGTTGAGGGATGACTAATAGGCGGTGGGGGATGGACACTGGACAGCGTCCACCGACAGTATCGTCGTACACTCACAAAGACAACACCGTGACACACAATGCTCATTTTCTTTGTAGATAGTTCCATAATACATCATGAAAATAGAATCTATGTCTGTACATATTATTAATGCGAAATTAACTTGTCTTTCTATATGTCTGTTACCTTTTCACGCTTAAACCACTGAACTGATCGTTACAGATAAGTAGCCTGGGATCTGGAGAAGAACATAGTAATTTTCTCCTGGAAATTTGTATTAAAAAATTATGAAATACAATATACACGAAAGAAGTCGCGGGTAACATCTTTTCTACCTATAACTTTGTCAACGTCAAATTATTTATTTTAAATAGGCACATACAAGGCACTTTTGAACGTCAAAATTTACAACAAAAAAAAAATGGAATTGAAGAATCAATTCCATTGTTTTTTTTTTTGTAAATTTTGTGATTTTTTGCTAGAAAGGCGCCCCTTCCAAAAGGTAGTTTCGTATGGTGAAGAATTGAAGAATGGGCAAGAAACTCCACCGTTACTCTTTTAAAATGTTTTACAATATTTTATAAAGGTACATTCATTATATAACGTGAAGACGATGCACCTAGATCAAAATTACTATACCACAATTGGTAAAAAGAATTAAAAATGAATTGCAATGACAGATCAATTAATTATGTTATAGGTACAATATGGTGCTCACATATTTACAAACATTGTAAAAAGTATAAGTTTGGCTAAAAAAACATAAACTAATAGGTCAGTGTGTAAGTTTAGGTAATCATAGAATGTAAAATAGTCAATTAAAGTTTATAAAATAATTTTTAAATGATTTAAGTTTTTAGTTTTTCAGATTAACTCTTTTAATTATACATAATCTTTTGTTGTGTTCTATACCAAAAAGTATCGATGTACATGTACATCGTTACTTTTTCATCCCCGATCCGTCAATACGCGAAAGCTTTAATTCGTGGTTCACTTGTTCGATTTTAAAATAGTCAGACATATCGCGTACCTATTGAAAACGATATTCAAAACTATTCGCTTTCAAACCATTTGAGTAGTCTGGTATCATGCAATCCGATATTCAATAAGAACAAAAAAGCCAATACTCTAGATTAGCATTTTAATAACAATATTGATGAAATATTTTATTAAATTAGTGCTCCTCCGAAAACGAAATAGGTAGGTACTAGGTACATATATTGAATTAAGATTGAATTTAGTCTGTTAATATAATTTTAGTTTTATATGTTATTTTGTTACTTGATTGGAATTTGTTTCTTATTAAAGTTATATGAAACTATCATTGTATTATGAATCGGGGCCATATATTAAAATGCTAATTAAAAACTGTTGAAGCATTTTTTTATTCTTAATCACGCCGTAACGTTACGCCTGATAGTATCTACTTAATAGAGAATAGATATAATGAGCGTATTGTGGTTCTTGGATAAGATACAAAATATGTGTCAAAGGCCTATCTACCCCAAAATTCCTTTCAAGTTTTCCCTGACTAAGCTTCTTCGAATCAGTTTCTCATGTGCAGGATTAGAGTTCAAAATTTTACAAGTGCCAGCCAATGTTTATTTTTCGATTTCATAAGGACCTACTTTCAAAAATAATTGGGGAACTGACTAATAGTTTAGAAAAATAAATCGTGAAGAAGCCTAGTCTGGAATTGGCAACTCGCACTGATCATCGTGGTTATCAATGTTCCCTCGGATTCCGAGGAGAGTTTATTGCCCTGCAGCAGGCCAATTAAGGGCTAGTATCATTAGAACCAATACCAAGAACCTATAATTAGGAAAACTATACGAAACACAGAAATTATATCTCAACAAATAAAATATGACGTCTCTGGAAATTACTAAGTTTGCAGTGGCGAAACATTTCTGCACTTAGTAAGAAGCTCTTCTCAGCGTCAGCAACAAAGCAAGATTAATTACTTACTTCATCACAAATTCTTCAGAAGTGTTCGTTTTCACACTTGCGAAAACCAAGAGTTTTCTACGATATTATGATCTATGTGTGAATTCTATAATAAACCGCAGCGTTCGCTTTGTATTAAAGATAGTATTGGTAGTAGCTTGTTTTGTAATTAAAATTGTTTTGTACCGTTGGCAGTGAATCGAGTTTTAATTTGTTTGTGTAGAATTTAAAGGAACAACTACCTACACTGTAAAACCGGCCGCATTGAGGCACATGGTCTCGGCACAATTTTTTTTATGAGATTTGACGCAATTCTCAGAGTAAAAAAAAGTGTTTCAGATGCTTATAATCATTAAAGCTGTATGTTTTGTTATGCACGATGATACGTAGCATCCTTGAAAAAAAGTCTGGAATTACATAATTATTTTCTACTTTTTGTTCTTTAGAGGGACTCTTGTCTCTCCTTCGGAGAATGCACTTTCTTGTGAAACGTTTTTTTATTTTTTTCCATGTCGAATTATACCTGAGTTATCGTATTTTCTGCGAGTTTAAATTGTAGTAGATTTATTGTTATCCGACTGTTATGAAGAGTTGCCCTTGTCTTATTTTCTTGGAAGATAGTTATGTTATGATGATGAAGAATTAATATAGACGTCTTTACTTGATTTTAGAATACTTAGCAAGGTAAACTTAATGTATTTATGTTTAATACCAGCTAAAGCTTTAACTCTAGTGCCTGTTCGGGTATATTTAGAAGTGAACCTTAACATACAACATAATACGTATAACATAGACAGGAAATACGATCAAGTAGGAGCGTTTATGTATCAAACGATCCAAACATGTAATTGAATATTACAAATGTATTTTGCAAACCAAATATAAGGCCGATTGGATAGAAACCGCCGCCACAGAGGGTGTCCATTTCCCAAATCCGCAGTGAGGCAATAAAGTGGTAGGTAATAAATAACTGATACAACACCGAAGCCTGGAAGTGGTCTGTGCAGTTTGCCGTGCATTGCGTTCGGTACATTGTTACTGGTTCGAACTGGTATATTGTCCACATTTTTTCGAACACTTCCTTATAGCCAATTATGTGTTTTATCATTGGTAAAACATTTTGTTCCTTGCATTGCGTTCGGTACATTATTATTGGTTCGAACTGGTATATTGACCAATTTTTTTTCGAATATATCCTTATTGCCAATTATGTGTTTTATCATTGGTAAAACATTTTGTGCAACGAGACCAATCAATTTGAGGATACGACAAGTTAAAACGTGTAAAGAGAGGAGCGTAATAGATTGCTAAGTTGACTGAGTGCTTAGAAAATGGCTGCCTGACAGTTACCTCTAACTACCTACTCCAGATTTTCTTTGATTAAATTAAATCAAAAATCACACCATTTGATTAAACTCCCAACTTCATGAAGCCTTTATTGTTTTCAAGAATTAAACTCATTCCTTTTGATGGATGGGTTGAACATGAAGTCATGAGAGGCAGTTTAAGATGAAGTATTGTGTAAGAGGGAACATAGTTATCTTCGTAAGTCCCTGCGAGTCTGGCTTGGAGCCAGCGGACGACGAAATCTGCGAAATAAGACAAATTTTGGCAAATGCTATTTCAACTTGAGACTTTGTCTGACTTTGTTGTCTTTATTAGATATCTTTGATTTTTACTGACTGTGTACGAGAAGGCGCGATGTACAAAAGGACGTATTTGCCCAACACTGGGATGGGAGCGGCTGACTTTGATGTTGATGCTACGTTGTCGATTGGTTCTAAGTATTGTATGATTCCGTGTGGTGCCGGACGTAAAGAATAGCACCATCCCATTTCTTCCCGTGGGTATCGTAAAAAGCGACTAAGGGACTTATTAGAGAATGGGCAGCAGCGTTCTCTATGCATTTTAATACCATACTGCGATCGCCAACCCGCCTGCCAAGCGTGCGATTAAGGCAAACACTTTGGGGAAGGCCTATGTCCAGCAGTGGACGTTTTTTGGCTGAAATGATGAATGATGAATGATTGTAGGTATACAATGTATCTGACATTCGAAACATAATACTCAGTAAAGTTCCACTTTGTATTGAAATATATACCGAGCTGCCATTGCCATCGAGCATAATACAAAATCCGAGAATATCGTTTTGCCGGAACTGACAAAGGTATTCTGTGGTTTATATTTTGTTGCTTTGATGTAAGTGACAAACCGACAGTAAGGTGATGAAAAAGTGATTGCATTTAAGTCAGCTGTAACACGGCAGACGCAATCAAGGAAGTAGGCTTGCTAGCTTGCTAAAACCAGCATTTGTCAAATGCTGGTTTTTACCTTCTAGAAAAAAGGAATTGAGATCAGCTATTATTTATTATTAACTATACAGTTTATAGAATCACATCACATTACAGCCTGTTTTTGTTCAATTTAACCTTCATAACAATGAGTTTCGCCTTTCTTTGTATAACTTTATTAGTAATATTAAACTTTTCCCATTGTTAAGGTGAAACTAATTTAACTTTACAATAGCGCTATTTGTTAAACTAGTGTGTTTTTCCGCGCGCCATCTAATAAAGCATTTATTATAGCCCCTTGAAGTTTCAAAACTTGCTGTTATTATGAACTATTAGAAAAAGTTATTAAGTAATCACTTACACTTACTTAACCAGTACTAAGGATTAACGAAGCATTCTCACGTAGAAGCGGTAAATATTTCAAGTTGGTAATTTAACTAACTTTTATGTTGGTTAAATGACCGCGAGATATTTAAGCACGTGCATTTTATTAACACAGTAATGTATGTTACGCTATTAATTATAAGTTGTGCCATTATTTTAAAAATATTTTTGCAGTCCACTTCACACCGCTGTACAGCAGTGTGAAGCTTACATCGTGTAGAAAATAATGGCTATAGTGAGAGAGAGAGACGCCCGTAGAAAGATTTCAGCAGTAGATGACTATACAGTCTGTGGTAGAATAGAATACTCTTTGTTATGTACCCCATAAAAATTACACATATAAATGTTGGAATTTTACATAGGGTGATACAATTGGCGGTCTTATCGCTAAAAGCGATCTTTTACAGACAATTTTTGGACCTTTGGAGAACATGCTTAGTTTAGGAAAGAATGAAACTCAATCAGTAAAATGCCTGATTCCCTACAATGGCCGTGGGTGAGGAATTCTGGTCATAGAGATAGAACATTCGAAAATGGGCAAGCTAAAGAGTGAATGTGCTCTTCCCGGTTCGGTTTAATTCCCAATAGGATTTTCCTACGTAAGAAAAATTCCGAAGCCAAAAAGGTAGCGTGCAATATAATTTCTGTCCCATAATAGACTTAAGCTAGAAGAAGTCTACGTATTCCATTTAGATATATTCATAACCTGCTTATAGCCAATTCACAAACCCATATTTGCTAAATCGCTTCCACTCATGTTTTGAGAAATTGTTTTTACTTCGAATTTAATAAAAGCCACAGAAACAATGCGTATAGAATAGAATATTCATTTATTTGCTCAGAATGTAGGTATTTACAATAATATTAAAGAATCCTTGTACATCCTACCATTTTGGCATGCAAACATTGATGCAGTTCATCATCAAACATACAAACAATACACAACTAAAATATATCATGAAGAAAAGCCGATACGGAGTAGTAACATTTATTTAAAAGTAGTACGGTTAGCTTCTTTTTGAAAGTTGTATGATACTGTGTCCGCAGGGGTATCGTGTTACCCAGTAACTGGGTTGTGGAGGTCAGATTGGCAGTCGCTCCATGTAAAATACTACCAGTATTTAGCTGCATCCAGTCAGACTGGAAGCTGACTCCAACATAATTGGGAAAAGGCTGATGATGATGATGATTGTGTATCCGCAGTGGAACAATCCGATACCTGCATACTGCATTCTTTAACAAATTATGTTTGCTTCCAAACACTAGAACAAATGTTGCTTATACAATGTGTCTGTATACGGTGTGGCGAAAACTGAACAACTTTCCAAAAAAAAACAGTCAGCTGTTTTTTTTTACCAAATGTATCGGACGACTCATAACGTTTTCGTGATTACGATGTTGGTCCCCGGGAGAAAGTTGTTCAGTTTGATGGTCTGTACCACACCCTTTGTTTTCGCCACACCGTATACAGACACATTGTATAGAAACTCGATATTGCCGTAGGCGATCTTTTTTCTTTTGTCGTTGTACTCCTACTAAAGAGGGCTAAATTAGCTTATTACTCGTACAAACTTTTTCTTTTCACGCTAACTGCTGTCGACGATTATTTAATACCTTCCAGTCATTGTTTGATTAAACTCGTTCGCGGTAATGTGTGGTGGCTTTTACGTAATATTTTAATAAACGAAACCAATATAAATTTATCGGCGCTTTTGGTAATACATGCTTATTTATTTCAAATTAATTGGGATTGGTGTTGAATTATCGGTACGTGATATTAATGATCTACTAACTCTTTTATGCAATTTGAAATGGACAAATATAAATATTAAACGAAATATTCACTTTATTTTCTTTAAAGTACTGTAATGTAAATACAATATATTATAATATTGATGCCCGCAAATTGATGACTCGTAAATTTTATGATATTTTTTAATCCGTTTTTACATTTAAGTTACTGCTTTTATTTAGGTACAGCCAATTAAATAAATGTTTAACTTAAACACAACACAAAGCTAATTCATCATCATTTATCATTCAACTTGTACGTTTTGCAGACTTCCCTTCCATTAAAGCCAACCGCTCAAAACCGTGAACGAAAAATAACAAAATGAAAAACCATTACATCTTGAAAACATATTGCGAAAGAATTTTCTTAATCGGCTCCGGAAATTTCTGGTACAACGAAAGCGAAATAGGTGACGATCGAACCCTGCTTTATAGAACATACACCGCCCTGCTGTTTTTCATGTACGGTTTCATGACGATATTGGAAATTATGGCTGCCACGATGGGCGACTATCCCGAGGACGAAAAACGTGACTCCGTAAGCTTTGCCGTCAGTCACACAATAGTTATGATCAAAATATTCTCGGTTCTTACCAAGAAGTCGTTGATAAAAAGCCTGAATCATAAAATGGTGTCAGTCTGTGAGAGTTACGAAGAAAGCGCGTTGATGGCGGAGAAATATAAGATCATGAAAATAAATGTCGTCGCTTACGTTGCGATCGTTTATGGGTCATGCTTTTTCTTTGTTTTTGAAGGATTAAGGAAGATGTTTACTGGTAAGTTAATTTGCTTTTATCAACGTACAAAAACTTAACACATAACCTTTCAAAAACCAGGAGATCGCATCCGCTCGTTGTATTATTTTCTAGACATTATTTTTTGTTTTTACCCGACTGCCTAAAAGGTGGAGGTTATATTATGATCGTCTGTATGTTTGTTTACTTTTTATTTTTGTATGTTTTCCGATTTCTCCGTCAATTGTGGATCGATTTTGATTTTGTTTTTTTTTGTTAGAATGTTTCTGCTCCCAAAGTGGTCCCATTATTATTACCAGGTCAGAATCTGATGAGCGGATCCCATGGAAATCGAGGGAAATCTTCATATTTTATAGTAACGGTGCATTTGCTCTCGGAAAGCACTATATGGTGCAGTGGAACTGATGATGAAGACCACAGATGACCACCGTAATGACTCATCATAATCAGCCTATAATGTTCCCACTGCTGGGACACAGGCCTCCTCTCTTCGAGAGGGAGTGGGCGTAATGACTTAATAATAAGTATTTAACGGGTTGCGATTCGATTAAGTACTTTAATATGGTTGCTAAGCAATTTACGCTAGTCACAACGCATTAATGGTGAAGTGGAGTGCAATACCAAGAGAACTCCTCAACAATTAACGTCCCTCCATCGAGTAAAGCAATATTTTGTAAAAGGTGATGAGCAGTAGGCATAAGGCTATTGTAACTTAGAAAAATTACAAACTGACCCACTATTAAGTGAAAAATAAGAAACATTTTCCAAAAAAAAAAAAAAACTGCTGACATCCAAAAAAATTTTTTTTCCAAACTCACCTTGAAATGCACTTTTTCTAACAATGAAACGAAATTGAACTTTTGCCCGAGTTATGGATCAAATAAGCACATTTCAAATCAACACCTTTTCCTAACGTTTTGCTTGAAATTACGTTACTAAATATTCATTTATTTTTCAGGATCTCATTTTGTTACTGTGGTGACGTATTACCCTACGTTTGAAGACGATTCTATGCTAGCAACCTTCGTCCGAGTATTCACCACAGTAGTTCTGTACATTATGATGATAAGTATGATATTATCAGTCGACACCTTTACCATGATCTACTTAATCATGTACAAGTATAAATTCATGACGCTTAAACAGTACTTCGACAAGTTGAGAGCAGAATTCTTTGCGTTGAATGACAGAGGAGAATATGAGAGGGCAACGGAAAAACTAGCTAACGGACTTGTGGAAGGAATAAAAATGCATAATACTCTTATCAGGTAAGAATTCCAAAAACATAATTCTGTTACATATAGCCAATAAAACGCGTATTCAACTGAAGCACGTACATCATAAACACATCCCCACACACATTCACCCATTCATATTACACGGCTATTTAATTGTTATTTTATACTATTTTTCATTTGGCTTAGAATATAATATGTTTAAAGTAAATATCTGACTGATAGCACTAACAATAGGTTGGCACAGTCCGCAATTGTATAATCCCTAATTTTAAGTAACCTCACAGCTGAACACTGTCTCTTAAGATACAGGTTATCCTAGTTTGAGAGGCAGGGCTCACAATATCTGTATACCTGCAGAATTATGCAGCGTAGTTAGCATCGTGTTAATCAGTGTATACTAATGTATGTTTTCTTTGTGACAATAAACTATTATTATTTCTACGAGTATAAAGCGAAATGGGTAGTGTTACATAGCTTCAAAAATACCTAAATATATCGTCATTACATTTGGCACTTAATTGATGATTTGTGATGGCAAAGTGATAAGGGTACTTGCTACAATGTCGAAAGTATATAGTAATTAAGACAAAGAAAGAGCAAATTAATTTAAATCCAAGCTCCTTTGTGAAGAAATGTTTTAATTTCAAAGAAACTAGCTTCAAGAGGCAGACATTCATCAAGGTCAATCTAATGTTAAACGGAGCATAATTCTTTTTAACTCATCAGGTTATCGGGCGACATCGACAAAGCGTTTGGGACGGTGATGGCGCTACAAGTTTGTCAAAGCTCGGGGTCGGCCGTCTCTCTCCTGCTTCAAATTGCCGTAAGTAATCGCATTGTTGTACCTTTGAAGGCTCGGGAATCTTGCAAAACTGCGTATTATTTGTCTTGATTACGCATTCATCGTGTTACTGTTTCTCAAACTATGTCTGTGTGAGATTTTAGACGAATACTCGTGATTTTATTAAGTTTTTGAATTCGTGTAAGTGTTTTATTTATATTGTGTCTGATTCTTTTAACGCGTTTATCTTTTCGATTTTTGATAAATCATCACCATCTGCCTAGCCTTTTCCCAACTATGTTGGGGTTGGCTTCCAGTCTAACCAGATGCAGCTGGATACAATTTCTTTTTACACTTTTTATTTGTTTTCTTTTCGTTATTTTTTTTTTACTTGTAGTATGTTGTGTGCCTTTTAGTCTGTGCTAAATAAATGTACTTTTTCTTTCTTTTTTCTTTTCTTTCAATACCAGTATTTTACATGGAGCGACTGCCTATCAGCAGTGGTGGAGAGAAATTGTTGAAAATAATTTCATCACCACTGCTCTCAAAACGGTGAAAGAAAACATCGTGAGGAAACCGGCAAGTCCTAGTACCAAAAATTCAAAGACATGTGACATCAACCAACCCGCACTGGGCCCGCGTGGTAGATTTACAGCCCTTTACAACCCACTCCCTGTGTCCCAGCAGTTTGAACATTATAGGCTGATTATATGACTGCCTATCTGACCTCCTACCCAGTTACTGGTTAACACGATACCCCTTGGTAAGACTGGTTGTCAGACTTTTGTCGGGCTTCTGACGACCCGTAACAACTGTCAAAGATCTACCAATAACAGCCGGGATCAACGGATTAACTTGCTTTACGTGGCACGGAGGAGTCTTGGTATGTAAAGATGGTCACCCACCCACGGACCAACCGCGGCAAGCTTAGCTTAACTTAATAAATCGACCCGTACGGCTGTTATTACTTAGTCAGTTTTTGATAAATACGACAGACATATTTTCTATAGAACAATGGTGGCCCAGTGGTAACGTAGACTTACGAGTTGCAGGTCGTAAGTTCGAACCTAGCCAGGCGCTTTACTTTGTCTGATATTATATTTATATAAACATAGATAATGAAGGTGAGGTGAAGGAAGGTGAGGGTGAAATACGCACCGTTGGTGGAACGCTACCATTTTGTGCCCATTGCCGTTGAGACCATGGGTAGTTGGGGCACTGAGGCCAGGACGCTCATTAGGGAGAAAGAGCACAAACTCCGTTTAAAAACGGGTGACTCCCGCGCCGACTCGTTATTGATGCAAAGGTTAGCCATTGCCATCCAACGTGGCAATACAGCAAGCGTTATGGGCACCTTTGCGCCGGGATCAGTTAGGGGCGGGTAATTTGATTGGGTTTTTTGACGTGTTGTCGTGACTTATGCTTTTAAATGTTGTAGATTGTAGATTACGAAGTATTGTATTTATTTTATTTGTTATTTTGTTTATATTTATCTCATTTAATGCTGCACCAGTTGACGTCATCACTTCAACGCCGGCTGTCGCTGAAAACCAGCGCTGGGGCTCTGTCTCGCATAATGCTGCGATATGCTGAGCGTTGGCCGTTTTGCGTGAAAGTGACGCATATTTTCCCTCAACTTGTTCTTTCGTGTTTGTGTTTTTATTACTTTGCGTTATGTTTACTGCAAATAAACGTATTTTCTTTCTTTTCTTTTTTCTATTTATTTCATCACCACTGATCTCGAAACGATCAAGGATAACATTATGAGGAAACCGGCATGTCCTAGAACCAAAAATTCGAATAAATAATATTAAAAATTGACATCAACAATCCGCACTGGGCCCGCTTGGTGAATTACAGCCCACTCCCTCTCACAGCGAGGAGGCCTATGTCCCAGCAGTGGGACCTTTAAAGGCTGATTATGATTTTCTTCTACCTGGCGTAATTGATTCCGTAATTGCCACGTTTCAAATATTGAGACAGATTACGTCAATTATTTTAACTTTCTGCCGATACTTACGTAACATTTTAATTAATTTTCCAGCTTTCAGACCAACTGACGTTCATCGCAAGTATGAAGTTGATATTCTTTGTAGTGGCTCTATTCTTTCTTCTGGGCCTCTTTTTATGCAACGCCGGGGAAATAACGTATCAGGTATGACTTTCTCATATTTTCGAGATGTGTTTGAAACTGTGACTGTACCAAAACGACCCCAGGCTGATAATATTTTCGTTTTTCCTAATTCTGTTAATATTAGTGTTTAGGTCAGTTTCCCCCTTAGGGGAAAAGGCCGCACCCCGCCTCCGTACGGCCCTGTAGAGCTCGTCTCCAGACTGGAAACTCTCCCACTGACAGAGATTAAGTGAATTCTAAATATGAAGAAGTCTAACATCTTAGCTCATTAATAGAGTAAGGAAAGGATTAAAAGAAATGATAAATAAGATTTAGGAATTTTTTCATACTTATGAAATTGAGTGTAGTTTTAGAAAGCTAATAAACAATAGACGGATGCAAAGTATAATTAAGCTAATATAATTAAGCTTGTGAGTAACCGTTACGCTAGAGTAACAGGTATTTAGTCAGTCATTACTCACACGATACTTTACATCTACACTCGGAGTACCTACTCAGAGCAACGCTTCCATAAAGTGACGCAAGCGGCTTTTCAGCGGCATTACGTCGACCATCATGCTCTTTTGGAGACATGATCCCTAGCAGTTCTTTCGAACTGATAAACGTGACGAAGCGGCTTTCCCTGCGGCAACCGTGCGAACCGTCCTTGTTTAGCAACGGAGCGGCTAGTTCCAGCGGCTTACGTTGACATCATGCTCATAAGGAGACATGGTCCCTATCAGTCCTTGGACTGGATATAAAATAGTTGTGGTCACCCAAACCCCTGGAAGTTCACCCTTTGTACAACAAGCATATCTGCAAGACACGTGTTCATATCAGTCTAACTGAATTATCGGTCTGATATATTAGAATAATTATATATCTAGTAATTCAAGAATTACTAGACAATAATGTTGAGAATCGAAACTCAAGAATCATTACTTAATAGAGTTTTTGGATAATCTCTCTTAAAGCTCAATTATTGGTCGGAGCCAAAGAATACAATATTCAAGGACTACTACTAGATAGAGTAGAGAATAAAATTCAAGAATAATTATTTGATAGAGTTGTGGATCAACTCACTCAAATGCCTATAGACAGCCCCCAAAGCGCACCTTAAACCACTGCCTAGTGCTTGGGCCGGGGAGAAGAAGTGGCACAACCAACTCCCCAGTAACACGACTCTGTCTGTTTAGTCACAAGAACTTTAATCATCATTCAATAGTGTTTATTTATAACCATAGGTTACATCAGTGTGCACAATGTTAGAATGAACACACGTGGTGTTTAATAATACTATCAGCCTAGGATAATTATTATAATGTAAGACTTACCCAGTCACACCAATAAACACATACTCATACCACTTTATGTACTAAGTTAGTCTAATCTGGGCTTCAACCCAACTATATTTAACTTAATAACTGACACTCGCTATCTTGCGACAGCTCCTAACATAACTATATCTGGCTTATAACTCCCACGTGCTTATAATCTGGTCATACAAAAACCAACCATCTCTTCCCACGTCTTAATACTAACTGCCTTAACTAGCCTCAACTATATCGTCTGCCTTATACCATGGTTCCAAACTAACTGCCCCAACCCCTTGCATCCGTGATCCTTGTCATAAAAAAACCCTGCAAGCGTCGGTTCGTTTCCCATACATCACCAATACTTAGAATCGGTTTTATTGCCAAGTTCCTTTTAAAACCTCTCAATTGTTTTCAAGGGTTAGTTACTTCGTTTGGATTGCCTAGCCCTACTTAATGAAAACCAGATGTTGGGACTGGCACTGAGTGCTACGCTTAGAAATCGGATACCCAACACTTGTATTTTTACAATTTCTTGAAAGGGCCAGTTTACGTCCCATAAAATATAAATGGAATGGGTTTCTAAAAGGATATTTCGTTATTAATTACGGTAACATTCTGTCGGGCTGTCAGCCATAAAATAGAGATCTTAATGGTTTGTAAGTGGCCCACTAATATGTGTATTTAGAAATAAGAACTTACATTTAAGATATTTTGTTATTAATTACGGAGTAAATGACAGACAGTCACAAAACGAATACGTTGATACTATTTTCCTACGGGAAAACGGAGCTGTAAACAGTTTCATGTGACCTTGTTCCTATGGGGTTCAGTTCGTGTATCGACGTACTATTGTGTTCTACGTCACTGTGTGTCTTGGCAATCCGTTCATGGTTTCTGTATTGGTCACACAATATTGAATTGTTATTGTTGTTCATGCCATAAAAATTAAATATGGAGAGAAACTGTGAATAGGCGGTCTTGTAGCACCGATGTTTTGAGGGAAAATCTACTCATATACATATAGTGAAAGCGTTGTAAAGACCCAATTAAATTTTCAAAGAAATAAGCAATGGCGAAAAGAGTCCTAGTAAATGCTTCAGTAAGCATTAGTTTCATTCTCCGGAGTGTTATATCAAGATAATCCACACTCAACTGTATCCAGTTGACACAATAGAATTTTTGAAACAAAAATATGTCACGGGAATTACGGCCAAATGTGACATCCGCTAACATCCACAGAAATTGTGGAGTCGGATATAAAAATAAGTTACGACATAAGGTCAGATACGGGCCATCAACATAAATCACAGCTTGTGTACCTACGCCCTTGTTATTTATATTTACCAAGTAAAGAATGATGTTACAATTTTTCTAGACCTATTTTCGTGAAAATCTAGCTGGACAAAAATATCCAGGTATGATTTTAGCTGGCGAAAAGTATACAACATTATTTTTAGAATACGAGTATGCGGAACCTGAATATAGTTTGTTCAGAATAAGGAACGGAATCAATTTTACACCATGTTATATTTTGTCCCAAAAATATTTAAGTGTGATGGAAAATGTTATCACCATTTAATTACTTACAATACAATCGCCGTACGGTTAGGTACCTACTGCCAAATTATTATCGATGAGCGCAAGACGACTCTGGAGGCGCATGGGGCACCGTTAACATGCTTTTGTACGGACAAGCCGGTAACATAACAACCTTATAACTTTGTGATTTTCCATGATACAGTTTTGAAATTTTGTACATAGATTCTTTACATCAAAATACTAGACACGTGTTTCGGGTTTTGCATATACTAAAAGTAATATTTTATATTACTTATGTAAACTTATGTACTTTGCTTTTATTTAGCTATGGCATGAGATTTAATCCAGACCCAATAAATCGATTGAAAAGTTTTGCTTTTCGTTCTTTGCGACCAGATGATATATTTGTTGTCTATGTTTATCTACCAGTTTGAGTTTTGGTTGAGCATGATATTTAAATTCATCTCAGTGTTACGGTTTTCGCCTTAACAACAGAGTTAAAAGGCAGTAAATTTATATATTTGCAAATAGTGTCTTTTAAATCTGTTATTACGCCTTCAAATAACGCAAGTAAGTTTTGCATAAAATGTATGTTAAACTACACATAATTCTATAAGTGAATATACATAGGTATTGTAATAAAATACTCTATGAAATAAATTCAGGAAGTAATGTCTACATAAAGCATAAAAAAAGTTATATTATAATATATAATAGATATTACTTTCAAACTACTCAAGATATTTTCATGATTTTTTATTGTATAAACAGACTACTTTATTATCTATTATTATATCTGTGATTTTTTGAATATTCATATTTTCGTTACTAAAAATAAATATTGCCTTTGAAACGGAAGGACGTGGCGTGAGCATGACGTGCATTATTTGTACGGCCAAGGTCAGCAGTGTTTACCCGACCCTTAATGACTCATCATAGTAATTCTGGCCTCTCATGCATGAGGTTGTGGATCCAGTCCGGCCATAATTTCTGTTACAAATGAAAATGCATTTATTTTTTTATTAATGTTATCTTAATAAAACTTATATTTGTACATATTTATTGAAGTCTCAGCAAATAATAAAAAATAATTCTATTCGAAATTGCCACTTTTGTCTTTAATACAGGCATTTAATCTGTCTGGCCATAAATCTATGGATTTACGCACTGTTTCCATGGGAAATTTAGCCACCGCTTGCGCCAGAGATTTCTTAAGAGACACAATGTCAGCGTGTCGTTTAGAGCAGGCCATGTCCTCTAAAACTGACCATAATTTGTAGTCTAAGGGGTTCAGATCTGGGCTAGACGAGGGCCAGTCTTCAGCTTTTATAAAGTCCGGAACGTTGGTTTCGAGCCAGGCTTGGGTAGGTACTTCGGGGTGCCAAGTCCTGCTAGAAGATCCACGGTACATTTTAAAAAAGTGTATTGCTGAAAGGTTCTACAACACTATCCAAGACGGTCTCTTGATATACTTTGGCTGAAGTCTTCACTCCTTTTTTACAAAAATGAAGCTTTGTGACTCCTTGATAAGACACCTCCCACCAAACCATTACTGATGCAGGATAATGACCACGTTGTACCTTTCCGACCACTTGGGCGGCTTCTTTAGAACTGTGAGCGTACACTTTGTCATTTTCCTTGTTGTAGTGCCCTTCAATCGAAAATGGGAAAAGTTTTTTGCGAATTCTGACTTTTCTAGTACTCAAAGCTTAGTTGGTGCAGTAGAGGTTTTTGATTGGAATAAGAAACAGGATCGATTGGCATAAAAAAAAGATTTTGTAAAAATGGCCTATTTTCCTGCTGACTGTAATTTTTTTTTACAATCTGTGAATGCAGATCAAAACTTCTCAAAAAGTTAGGGACAGTGTCATAAGACCGTTTTCCTGTAGCTACAACGGTTAAGGTAGCAGCCCTTACTGGGGCCATCTCAAAAATCCAACCTGTATATATAATACGAGCAAGAACCAATGTGACCTTGTACTACTGTTTTTCAATTCATATGTACTTACTGAGTTTATTTTGGACATACTGACATCGGTGAAGGAAAAAAATCGTGAGGAAACCTGGACCTTATAGTTTGTGGCGGCATCGGCATTTACATCGCCACACTGACGTCACGAAAAATCCTGCATCGCGCAAGCAGAGTTTACCGCAAGACTAGCATATATACAGCGTCCCGACATCAATCGCCGGACAGTTGCCCACCAGACACAACACCCGACTGGTTGGAGGATCCTCCCTTATCTATAGAGGATGAGTGACCTTTACACTTTGTTCCTCATGCCTCTATAAGTTGATATAAGTCTGTAATCGCCAACCCGTTTTGAGCAAGCGTGGTGATCAATGCTCGTGCTTTCTCTGTTTGAGAACAGGCCTTTGCCCTGCAGCGGGACAGTAATTGTATAGTTGTATTGTATAGTTTGATATTGAGATAGACTCATGAAAGCACAAGTTTAAATCTTAGTGGTTTTTGGTTGCTATTTATTATGTAATCCTGTGTTCTTTTGTATAAATGATAAATATGTACGTAAGCAAATAATTAATCGATTGAAATAAATGATTATCCATTAGTCAGTCGTGTACTAGCGCTCGCCGGAACAGTCGTTTTATTTACATAACTCATCACCCCTTTTAATACGTACGTACACAATAGGTACACTTACATTTGGTGACCCCGATATCACTAACACGCGCCGCGATTTAAAGTTTTTTTTAATCCGTGATTTTTCTTGTGTCCCGATAACTGCACTGCACAACCGAATCAGCCTTCCACAAGCGGATCTCCCTGGTTTTGGCTTTCAAGAGGCACATAGTTATCCAGACATGACGTCAAGCGGAAATTGTGGAAATGGGGCAGCATTGTGCGGAGCAGCGGACTTCAAGCAGACTGACGTCGCGGCAATAGGAATGTCCTCGAAGATACCCGAATTTTGGACCGAAATGCCCAGAGTGTGGTTCGCTCAGTTCGAGACAATGATGGCTCCTCAAAAACAAGGCGACGAAGCAAAATACGGCGTTGTGCTGGCCAACCTCAACAAAGACGCGATAAGTCAGGTGGCCGACATAATTATTTCGCCTCCCGCCACCAATAAATATGGTGCCCTCAAAGAGAGACTCCTCGCTGTATACGAAGAATCCGAAGAGCGGCAGTTCCAGAAGCTGGTAGGTGAAGTGGAATTAGGCGACCAGAAACCGTCACAGCTGTTGAGACGGATGAGAGAATTGGCACGAAAGAGTCAGGTGGCCGAAAAAACATTACATAACCTGTGGACATCAAGGCTCCCGGATCATGTACGAGCAGTTTTAATGGTCAGTCAGGACCAAAAACTCGACAACCTCGCCGCTATTGCAGACAAGATTTTGGAAGGAAAATCAGGAGAAGTGTCGGAAGTATCAGGCGGTCCAAATCAGCTTATCGTTGAGTTAGTTAACCAAGTAAGCAAATTAACCATGGAAATAGCAGCACTAAAAGCCAACTCACAGGGCAATGGACGTCATAATTATAGACGCAATCGAAGCCGGTCGCGCCCAAGGTCCCTCTCAAGATCGAGGATTACTCCTGACAGCCCAAACTGGTTATGCAAGTATCATTTTCGGTACAGGAATCGAGCCCGGAACTGTGAAAAACCATGCAACTGGAAAAAGCCGTCGGAAAACTAAGTTCTGCGTTGACAGAGGCGGTCGTCAGCGCTATCATTCCTTCAAACCGCCTATGCGTTACCGACCGAAAAAGTGGGTATCGTTTCTTGGTTGATACTGGCGCTAACATCTCAGCAATACCTAAAAGAGGAAACCGTTTACAAACAGACAACTCATATAAAATCTATGCCGCAAACGGAACGCGAATTAAAACATACGGTGACAAAACGCTGACGTTAAATCTAAACTTGAGACGGCCGTATCGATGGACTTTCATCGTTGCTGACATTACGCAACCAATACTGGGTGCCGATTTTTTAGAAAAGCACAACATTTTGGTGGATATACGAAATAAACGTTTAATAGATGGTACGACTGGACTTCAGACGAACGCAAAGTTGATGAAGTCGAGCACACCAACGCTTCGGACCGTAAACTTGACCGACGATTATGCAGACATTTTGGCAAAATATCCGAACATTCTAAAACCACTCGACACACAATCGCAACCCAAGCATGACGTGGTTCATCAAATCATTACCAACGGACACCCTGTTTACTCCAAGTCAAGACCTCTGCCGGCGGACAAATATCTGAGAGTAAAAAAAGAGATAGAGCATATGTTAGAGGCAGGATTGTGTAGGCCTTCCAAGAGTCCGTGGGCAAGCCCATTGCTCGTAGCGACAAAGAAAAATGGTGAAATACGCCTATGTGGAGATTACAGGAGATTGAACGCGATCACTGTGCCGGATAGATACCCGATTCCAAGAGTACTAGACTTCGCATACCTATTACCAGGAACCAGTATATACTCAAAAATCGATTTAAAAAGGGCCTACAATCAGATTCCAGTACAAGACGTAGAAAAAACCGCAGTGATTACCCCGTTCGGTCTATTCGAATTTCCGAGAATGCCATTCGGACTACGAAACGCAGGTCAAACCTTTGTCAGATTCCTGAACACTGTCTTAGCCGGACTCGACTTTATTTTCGTGTACATAGACGACATACTAGTGACGTCATCATCAGCCAGCGAACACCGACGTCATTTACAAGAAGTGTTCAAACGGTTAGACGAACATGGCATTGCAATCAACCAAGAAAAGTGCGTGCTGGGTAAACCTCAGATAGAATTCCTCGGTTATCAGATAACAAAAGACGGAATCAAGCCGTTACCCGACAAGGTCGAAGCGATTACCAAATATCCGATTCCGAAAACAGTGCAAGAGTTACGAAGATTTTTAGGCATGATTAATTTTTACCGAAACAACATTCCGCAAGCAGCCCGTCATCAAGCACAGCTGAACAAATACCTAATTGGCTCAAAGAAAAATGACAAAACCGAAATACAATGGACTCCAGAAGCACTAGAAGCATTCGATCAATGTAAAGCAAGTCTAAGCGACGCTGTTACATTGACTTCGCCATCAACACATTCCCCGCTATCGCTCATGACTGATGCATCCCAGACATGCGTAGGCGCCGTTTTGCAACAGTACGAAAACGGAAACTGGAAGCCACTTTCCTTTTTTTCAAAGGGACTGAGTGAAACGCAATCAAGATATAGCACATATGATCGAGAATTGCTGGCAATCTACATGGCAGTAACACATTTCCAACCTTATGTCGAGGGACGAGAGTTGATTGTATATACCGATCATAAGCCATTATGTCATGTTTTCACTAATAAACAAAACTCCACAAGTAAACCGATCGCACCAAGGAGGTTACGTCACCTAGAGTTCATTGCACAGTTTACGACAGACATCCGTCACATATCCGGTAACATGAACCCAGTAGCTGACGCATTATCGCGAGTCGAACAAATAGATTGTCCAACACCTGTCGATTGGAATGCGATAGCAGATATGCAGGGCAATGACATTGAACTCACTCAGCTATTGAACAACAATAACCTCAGTTGGAAAAGTATACAATTAACAGGAACAAAACAACTATTTTGCGAAAATTCACACCCGAACCCAAGACCATATGTGCCGATGACACTTCGAAAACAAGTATTCGACACTATGCACAACATAACGCATCCCGGTATAAGATCATCAAAGAAAATGATCTCTGAGCATTATTTCTGGCCACGCATGAATACTGACGTAGGTATGTGGGCTAAAACATGTCAGGCATGCCAAAAAAGCAAGACACACAGACACAACTCGTCCCCAATCGGAACTTTCCCACCAACAGCACGTTTAGATCACGTGCACATAGACATTGTTGGTCCATTACCAGAATCCAGAGGCAACAGATACATCGTCTCAATGATCCGACAGAGGAACGAGATGGATGGAAGCAGTACCAGTTGCAGAGATAACAGCAAAAGTCGTAGCAGAAGTATTCATGAACACCTGGATATCGAGATTCGGATGCCCAAACACCATAACTACGGACCAAGGACGACAGTTCGAGTCAGACTTATTCATCGCTCTGACTAAATCACTCGGTATCAAGAAGACCAGGACTACAAGCTACCATCCGCAGTCAAATGGTTTAGTAGAACGCTGGCATCGATCAATGAAAACAGCTCTAGTCGCACGCGGTAATACTGCAAACTGGTCAAACGAATTACCCTTTGTCCTACTAGGATTGAGAGCGGCATTACGATTGAAAGAAAATGTCAGCCCCGCGCAAATGTTGTACGGAACGAACATACGTCTGCCTGGAATGTTTATCGAGCCGAAAACGCAAGTAACATCACCAGAAGACTATGCACAGACTCTGCAAAGGACAATGGCGAAGCAAAGTCCGTTTAACAACAACCACCACGCCACAACCCACAAACCGTTTATTCACCCAGACATGAAAGATTGTGAATACGTATACGTCAGAACGGATGCTGTTAAGAAACCTCTGACCCCGTCATACGAAGGACCATACAAAGTGTTAGAGAAGCAAGAGAAGCATTTCAGAATCCAAATGCCAAGGAAAACATCTGTAGTATCGGTGGACAGACTAAAACCAGCCTACATTTTAATAGAAGACAAGGTAAATGAACCTTTAGCACACATAAAAAGTACCAATAGAGACGTGAACGAACGCAAGAGCGCTGAGCCAGCGGAAAACAGCAAGACCGCGCCGAACACAACACGTTCAGGCCGCGTCATACGTCCAGTGGTACGTTTCGCAATTCCGTAACATCAGCAATAGAGAAATACCAAATTAAAACGAAACATACTGTCCAAACACAATCCAACAAAGCACAAAAGGAATAACACACGTTATAAAACAACACCAAGAAAAATAGCACCCATTTTAAATCATGGGCAACTGGGGATCAAAGGAAGAAATCGTGGTGGCTCAAACAGCCGCCTCCAACGGGTCTGGCGGCTCCAGCGTGTCTATCACTGAAGTAACCATGGGCGGCATTTTCATCATAGCCGTCGCGGTATTAGCGTTCTGCCTTTACAAAAAGTGTAGAAGCCAATTCTACAAAAACGTGCGTCGGCATATGGAGGGCAGACAAGCTCAAGCGACTCCACTCCCAACGGTATCCATGCGCTGCAGCTGTAGCCATCATCCGAATGGAGCTCAAGGCACACAAGGTGTGTGAAGAGAGACCCAGAGAACTCAAATATTAATAGAAAAAAGTGTAAAGGTGTAGTGCAAGTGATTTTACTTATTTATATAACATTTCATTCAAGATTTTTTTATATTGTATTTTTTTTCATATTGTTTACCAATTATATTTTTATTTTTAATCTGTTATGTAAGCGTACTATAAAAGTGTATTAGAGATTATTACTTTAAAAAAAAAAAAAAAAAAAAAGGGGGAATAATGTACGTAAGCAAATAATTAATCGATTGAAATAAATGATTATCCATTAGTCAGTCGTGTACTAGCGCTCGCCGGAACAGTCGTTTTATTTACATAACTCATCACCCCTTTTAATACGTACGTACACAATAGGTACACTTACAAATAAATTAAAAAACTAACCTGACCTTTGCCTAACCCTTCGGAGATTACAGCCGTGATGTTATGTTATGTTAAATTAAAAAACTGGTATTATTTTATAGTAATTTTAAGATACTGAGTTTTGCACCATCCTATTTCTTCCCGTGGGTGTCGTAAAAGATGACTAAGGGACTTACTAGAGAATGGACAGCAGCGTTCTCTATGCATTTTAACACCATACTGCGGTGGACGTCTTTCGGCTGAATTGATGAAAACTCAGTCATCATCATCATCATTTCAGTCGAAAGACGTCCACTGCTGGACATAGGCCTCCCACAAAGGGGGGGCGTTGCCATAATCGCCACGCTTGGCAGACGGGTTGGCGATCCCAGTATGATGTTAAAATGCATAGCGAACGCTGTTGCCCATTCTCTAGTAAGTTCCCTAGTCGCCTTTTATGACACCCACGGTAAGAAATAGGATGGTCGGTGGATTACTGTCACGGAAAGCTTTATATCTGTAAGGTTCTATAAATCCATTTAATTATGTGCATTTTACAGGCATCGGAAGTATCGGACGCCATATTCTACTGCGGCTGGCAGTCCTGCCCCCCGCGACCTAGCTCCAACCCTCGCCGCAACATAAGGCAGCTGGTTCTTCTGGCAATCATGCAGGCGCAGCGACCTCTGGTGATGAAGGCCTTCAAGATGCTGGAGCTTACCTACGGGACCTTTATACTGGTAACACTTTACACAGATTACCTTTCAGTCGGTATATTTCACCCGAACACAAAGTTAATCAAAGTGAAAAAAATATTAAAAACTGGCCAAGTGCGTGTCGGACCACGCACAATGAAGGGTTCCGTAGTTAGGATGAATTTATCCCAAAAACCATCATAACATTGTAGTTTTTAGGGTTCCGTACCTCAAAAGGAAAAAACGGAACCCTTATAGGATCACTTCGTTGTCCGTCTGTCTGTCTGTCAGTCTGTCAAGACCATTTTTCTCAGAAACGCGTGGAGGTATCAAGTTGAAATTAATATCAAATACGTAAGTCTATGGTCCCTTGGAGCTCTAAAAAAATCAAGCTTCCAAGTCAACGCAATAAAAAAATACGGCGATATAAGCGACATTATTGCGACATATTTCGATACTCGCAAATAAATCAAAACCTATAGGGTACTTCCCGTTGACCTAGAATCATGAAATTTGGCAAGAACCAAGGTCTTAGCACAAGTATAGGAAAAAGTCCTAAAATTCTAAATTTGTAGTTTTATCACATAAAAAAAAATTGCGAATATCTCGCACATAAATCAAAACCTATAGGGTACTTCTCGTTGACCTAGAATCATGAAATTTGGCAACAAGCAAGGTCGTACTGCGCAAGTAAAGGAAAAAGTCCGAAAATTGTAAATTTGTAGTTTTATCATATTCAAAAAATTGCGAATATCTCGCACATAAATCATAACCTATAGGGTCCTTCCCGTTGACCTAGAATCATGTATTTTGGGCAAAAGCAAGATCTCACAGCACAAGTACAGGAAAAAGTCTGAAAATTGTAAATTCGTAGTTTTCTCACATAAAAAAAAAAAATGCGAATATCTCGCATATAAATCAAAACCTATAGGGTACTTCCCGTTGACCTAGAATCATGAAATTTGGGCAGAAGCAAGGTCTCACAGCACAAGTAAAGGAAAAAGTCCGAAAATTGTAAAATTGTAGCGTTATCACATTAAAAAAAATGCAATGCAAGGTCAACGGGAAGTACCCTATAGGTTTTGATTTATTTGCGAGTATCAAAATATGTCACATAAATCGCCGTATTGTTTTATTGCGTTGACTTTGTAACTTTTTTTTTAGAGCTCCAAGAGTCCGTAGGCTTACGTATTTGATATTAATTTCAACTTGATACCTCTACGCGTTCTTGAGAAAGAGAGTCTTGATAGAATGACAGACAGACGGATAACGAAGTGATCCTATAAGGTAAATACATCCTTTTGAGGTACAGAACCCTAAAAATTAAATGAAAGGAGCAGATGAACGTTAATTCCTACATAATTTTGTCTGTGTCATGTGAGCGTGGATTGAAACAAAATTAACCTTTACTTATTAAGAGCGTTTACGATGTACGACATTTCATACAAACTTTCAAGCCCTTGTTTTTCGAAATGACTGAACCGATTTTAATGAAACTTCTTAGACACAAGCAGGATAATAAGGCCTAAAAAGTTAGTTAAGAACATTTCCGAAAAATAGTGTTACAGCCAAATTAGACCGATTTTAAATTTTCCATAGAAACAGAGATTTCCAGTTATCTGTTTTTAAATAAGACATTTCGAAAATGTTCTTAACTGACTTTTTAGAACTTTGTATCCTGCTTATGCGTATGGAATCCCGTGGTAAGACTGGTTCAGACTTTCGGGTTTCTGACGACCTATAACGACTGCCAAAGATCCACGAATGACAGCCGGGTCCAACGGCTTTCCGAGGCACGGAGGAGTCTCGGTATGTAAAGATGGAACCCATCCACAGACCAACCCCAGCAAGAGTAGCTTAACCTGATTTATCTACATATATCTACATATCTATATGCTTTTATTACTTAGCTAGGAGCTCCTTATAATATCCCTCTAGAATTATAGAAAAATAGATCTGAGGAACCATAGTCTAGATTTGTACCTGTTTGATGACAATAACTTCGTATTTGGCTAGAAAAATGTGTTCGTGCTACGGGTACACCTCCACATATCCCTTCTGGGAATACAGGCGTGATGCTATAGGTCAGCGAGCAGTGGTGGCCCAGTGGAAACGGCTGCATCTTCATCGAGTTGTAGGTCGTAGGTTCGAACCCAGGCTGGCACTTTCCTTTGTATAAATAATTACATCACCACTGCTCTCAAAACGGTGACGGAAAATATCGTGAGGAAACTGGCATGTCCTAGAACATAATAGAATATAATACTCTTTACACCATAAAAGTTACAGATATAAATGTTGAAATTTTACAGAGGGTGTGACATCCACCAACCCGCACTGGGCTCGAGTGGTGGATTACGGCCCATTCCCTCTCACAGAGAGGAGGTCTGTGTCCCAGCAGTGGAACATTATAAGCTGAATATAAGTATAAGTCTATAGAAAAGTTTTTTTTTTTTTTTTCAACTTTATGTTAATGGGTTTGTTGTTTACTCATACTTACCTATGTACAAACAGTTATGGTTTGTACTCTTTAGTCTATTCTTCTTAGACGTAATTTTTATAAACAGCTGTTCTATTCCAATAAAGAAAATTGAGGAGCTTGTGGCTAAGTAATAACTGCCGCACGGGTCGATCGATCAGGTTAAGCTACGCTTGCTGCAGTTGGTCTGTGGATAGGTGACCAACTTTTCATACCAAGATACCTCCGTGCCTCGGAAAGCATGTTAAGCCGTTGGTCCCAGCTGTCATTTGTAGATCTTTAACAGTTGTTACGGGTCGTCAGAAGCCCAAAAGTCTGACAACCAGTCTTGCCAAGGGATGTCATGTTACCCAGTGACTGGGTTGTGGAGGTCAGATAGGCAGTCGTTCCATGTAAAATACTGATATTCAGCTGCATCCGGTTAGACTGGAAGCCGACCTCAACATAGTTGGGAAAAGGCTAGGCAGATGATGATTCTAATAAAGAAAATTCAATACTTCTAACATTCTTTTAACAAGATTATTCTTTCAACATGGGTGAAATGGGTGAATTGGTCTGTAAACACACTCAAGCCTACAGATAAATATTAATTTATCTTGCGAATTTTTAAAAGCCACCGTTCATATTACGTAGGAAGCGACCTTTTGCGTATCGCGATTAGTTTTTCTTCAAAATTGGTTTAATTTAAATGTCAACCATTAATTTAATAGCTGTTTTAAGAAATCAAACAAAACGTTCCTCTTCGGGAAGTATGACAGCAATTTGTTTGTCTAACTAGAAAAAACATCAAAGTTGTAATTAAAAGATTGTAAATGTCGTATTTGAAGCTTCTTTTGATGTTAAGTGATTTACTTAAGTACCTCTCAAATGATATTGCCAGTCGACCATATTATCAAACTTAACCGTAGCTGTGTGTTCCGTAGAATAAACCGCCCTATTTTTTTCCGTGTGTATCGTAAGTAGCGACAAAGCAAAGTCAGCAAAGTCATCACTTGCGCTAAATGTAGGTATTGCAATCACTTATTGGCTTAGCCAAGAGATTATGACCCTTGCGAACTTATGTTGGAGCGATAGCGAGGGTTGTCAACTGATCATGTGGTCACGAAAAATGGGCAGATATATTCTTAGTACAGTTAGCAAGGACTTTTCCAAATTCGACTCCGTAGCATTCTATGACTTGGAGGTTATAAGTTTCATGCAAACGAAGTCATAGGGAACTGTATACTATGTCATATTAAACATACACTACTCAGCAGGGAACTTTTGCAATCTGACAATTATGTTTATAATGAACATGTTTATCCACATTCGACTGTAGGATTACTGTTTTCATTTTAACATACCGATTGGATAAAATACCCATTAATCGATAGTCGCATTAAGCCTTTAAGTTCCAAAAGTGCTGGTGTTCAGTGAAATGTACAAAACCTACGTAAATTTAATTGATTATTTCTGGTCATTGGACAATTATTTTATTTTAATTAATTGCTTATTGTTTCAGGTGGTGCGTTCGACGTACTCCGTATTCGCCTTGTTTTATGCGCAAAATACATAGATTTTGTAGTTTATTTTTTTCTTAAGTTCATGCCAGTGTAAAACTGGAAAAAAAAATACAATCTACCCTTACAGTAGTCGCATAAGATGTGTAACATCTGACGTCTCACCTTGGTAATAAGCAACAGAACAGCGACAGAAATGCCTCTACTTACAATCTATACAGTACACACTTCTGTCCCTTTTCACGAAATCACTCAGAAATTGACAGGAAAGATGTTACACATCAAAAAAAATATGAATTAATTAATTCACATTTAATTTTCATAGTTATTTTCATAATAACTTAATAATATCTAAATTACAAAGCATAATTACACATACGATGATTGCTGACAAAAGCTCAACACGCTGAAAAACACACATTAAGTATATTTTTGCTTGAATAGCCAACCTTTTTTTCTCACCATAGTCCGGTAGTTCGCTTATATTTTATTGTATTTCTTGAAGAGTTAGTTCAAAGAAATAAAACGCTCTGTTACTTTAACGAGTCTCTTAAGACGTATTATGGGATAGTAACGTACAAAGAACATGGTATTATATGTGTTTTTCTGCAGTTGGTTTGAGGCTAAGCTCAGCGGAAATTGAATAATTGGTATTTTTGAGCAATTGTCCCAAATAAAATCTAGTTTTTGTCAGTCAATTATCCTCTCTCTCTGCGGTGTACATGTTAGGTGGTGTAAGCAGAGAATTATGAAGAATTATAACTGAAAGAACTAACTCTCAAAGAAGCCAACGAAGACTCCAAAAAACAAGGATGATATTACATTTGCGTACATACAGTAGGGATGTTGGAAGACGACAATAGCGGAAATAATTTAGTATGTGTTCTGAAAAATGCTTGGAAGTTCGAGCATTATTTTGACAACCTTCTTCGAGATAAATCGAAAATGTTTTACTGGTCAAATACATGCGAGCAGCGGCCGGCAATGTTATTATCAGAATCCATATTTGTCCGAATAAATTACTATGAAAACTCTTATCTATCGTGTAATTTAAAAATGGAACGAATTTTTACTTCAAAACATGGCAACCAAGGAAAAATCGAACTGTTTAGAGTAAAAAGAAATGAATACTAATCTAATGAACGCACGTGAAAAATTATTGTTGTTCGTCATTGGTTCTGGAATTTATATAAGTAATTTATGTAAGTGCTGTGTACACCTGTAAGTGACTTATTCACCATAACTCAATGCATATGTTATTTTTTATTATGTTAATGTTCTAGTGAATGGGTCGTTGGTTTACCTTTCAAATAAAATAAAAAATAAATAAATAATTAATTCACTTAGTTTGAATTTCGTGCATTATTTGAGAAAAGTACTATACAAGCCTTGGCCGCAACCAGGCATTGATAAATGAAGAGGCGGCCGCTGCAGTAATGTACTATTAATGTGAAAATCATTTAAGGAAAACGTTTCTAATTATGATAAATGTAGAAAAAATAATGTTAGACTTAGCAACAACATTTAATAGCAGCAATGAATACAGATAAATAAACCGGCACCCTAATTGCGTAACAGACTATCAATGACAATCTGAATGATTTAGAAGTAGAGATTAACAACGACAATATGGCCCGACCCTACAAAATTCAAAACGTTTGAAAGTATTTGTACGTTAATAAGACGGCCGTCAAACAAAAACAAAATCACGGATTTGTTGCTCGACTAGTGGCGTCATTAATCGCTCATTATTATTAGTATGGCGCTGCACTGACGTACTCTATGAAAACGACATCATCTCGACATTGTCTTGTGCGATCGGCTAGTTATGATTAGTTGACCAACAAATCTGGTAATAAGCGAGATATTACGAGTACTTACAACTACATACAAACTCTTTCGTAAGGATGTGACTACACACATTGAAACAGTAATTTGGAGGGTCAAGCCATGTTATCGTAGTTTATCTCTATACTGCTAATCCATTGCTTCATATATTCGAGAAATTTGTCTCGTCGACATCGTAAATAACGCAATGAATGTTGTTAAACTGTCAAAATGAAACCTATTGCTGCTGATAGGGTGTTATACAATTACCCCCCTGTTCTATACAGCTATCGTTATGTACACCACCGATGTTACGTCGTATCGTGCACAACTTACAAAGTCACGCACTCATAAAAACAAGATGGCAAATCCCGATAAATCTGTTATCGTTAAGATTTCTGTATCACATACATATGCAAATACGGAACATTTCAATGTTACGCATTGCGTGTTAGGAATAAGTTCATGAATAAATAAAATGCTGGAAGACTTACCTATGCTTAGACATACGCGTAATACTCGCATTTACGTAACAACGAAGCAAGTACTAATACTTGCAAATCGACGAATATTCTAGAAGTATGTGGACAATAAAACAGTACGTAATATTTGGCTTTTATTCCTCACATGTAACTTGTACCTTGTGTTAATATTTCGGGGTTATAATATCTAACAAATGAGTCCGAACACTCCGAAGTAAACGTAGGTATGTTTCGTTTATGTACGGAAACTTGGAAGGGGTTAGATTAAAGTTTTGCCTCCGTGATATATTACGTGCCGCATGTCGCATATTCGTTATTCGGGGTCCGGTGTGCTGTATTACTCTCACTTTCTAAGCCCAAATAAATTTTCCTCAGAAGCGGAAATATATGAAAACGCGTGGAGAAACCCGACAGCGAGAAATAACGTTTTACTGAACATTTTACCGCCTTATTATTTAATCACCTGTGCTTAAAACATTTATTTTCGGGATTCAAATGCGGTATCGAACGGTAAAGGTCAAGGGGAATGCATGAAGAGGAGTTCAGCTTTGATGAATGATGTTTTGCTGAATGGTATGCCAGTCGAGATAACGATATTGATATCACGCAGTTCATCTGAATATTTGCTGAGTACTTCCATTTGATCAGACATTTATACTTTGATCTATTTGCGCAGGTAAACATTTGATTGATATCAAACTTTTTCAGGAAGTACATAAAATAAGAATTGAATACATTATTTGATATACATATGTATATTTGTTTAGACATAAATAGTGCCTACATATATTTTCTTTTGACATCTGTTACTCGTAGTAGTTTTTATTGCTTTTGTGTTGTGATGCCAGATCAAACGGTACACGGTATTACCAAAGTTGAAATCGATCCTGAGGAACATTATACTTGAGATATTGATTTCATTTCGCAGAAATATTTACATGATACCTACGTACATAATTTTTGTACATAATGTTTGTATTGGTCGATTCTTAGGACAGAGCAAAAATTTTTAATGGAAAACCGAAATATTATTATAAAAATTTAAAGAAACCGTAAGTATATGATAATTATAGATTTCTCGTTCTAATTTGTGTAGACTACAAATGAAGAAGGTGCTTGAATCATCATTTCAGTTAAAAGACGTCCGCTGCTGGACATAGGCCTCCCCCTAAGGGGGGTGTTTGCCATAATCACCACGCTTGGCAGGCGGATTGGCGATCGCAGTATGGTGTTAAAATGCATAGAGAACGCTGCTCCATTCTCTAGGTGCTTGAATGCCGCTTAAGAATTGCTTTCAAAGTGTGTAGAACATTTGAATTTCATACGTTATAAATGTTATAACATACCCAAACGAGTAGACCTACGACAATTCCAAAATATGATTGTGAACCGTTTATTTATTATTTATAAATTCGAAATAGAATGAAGAGAATGGGCAGCAGCGTTCTCTATGCATTTTAACAGCTTACTGCGATCGCCAACCCGCCCGCCAAGCGTGGCGATTATGGCAAACCCCCTCTCCCTTTGGGGGAGACCTATATCCAGCAGCGGACGTATTCGGCTGAAATGATGATGATGATTCGCCTATAGGTCCCCGGGCGTATGATATAAAATATATATCACTTCATCATACATACTTAAACCAAGAAACCACAAAATTAAAATCACAATATTTATGCAATAAAACTTTAGGTACCCCGATATGTTTGATCCGTGATGAAATCGAACGGACTACTAATGTTTTCATTCCTCATCTCAGTATTCATAGTTATTCAAGTATGCGGCTCACATGTTAGAGGGTGCCTGGTACGCGAATCTTTTTTCTTCTGCAGCGAATAAAAAACTTTCGCCCCCATAAAAGTATATGAGTTCGTCCCAATACTGCGTCGATGACTTCCAATCTCTCTGTAGCGTCCCGACCCAACCCTGAAGATTACTTTTTCTCCTTCATCCAGTAAATTGAATTAAAATGAGAAGCAAACGGGTAAAGAAAAGGGTGTACGTCGATTTTCACGAGAGTTTCGCGTTTAACGTCCAGTACCTACGTGCTCTGTGTTTTCTCATTGTCTTTTCTTTGGAAATGCGCTGCAGTGCGAGTCTCGACCTTAGGATATAAATAAATCATAAAAAACTACAACAGTATTCATGGCCTTCATACATTCGTATTCTATTTATTTTACTGAATTTATTTAACTTTGTTTAAAGGAGAATGCTCAAAAATGTATAAGCCAAAAACCCAGAGTCAAAATAAAAAAAATCGTATCGAAAATTCATTGCATTGTAGATAACAAATATGAAATTTTTTTTTTAAGTATCCCCATCATTCGTTATGTATTGTTTTGTTTTTAATAATAGGTAATGATTTTCTTGCTTTCTTCATGTAAATAAAGTTGGTTAGCAGTATATTATATATAAAAAGACACATGAGAAAAGGCGTAGGTAGATATTAAATACAAAATTTACATCGGTGTTACAAAATACATCGGCATTCTCCTTTTACTTCTAATTTATAAGCAGCTTCTGCTCAATGTCTTTTCTCTTTCAATGTTACGTACATCTACAATTTGTGTATATTTTATCATTAATACGTATTTACGCATCGTATTTAGGTTCATAATTCTGCTTATTATACACTCGTGTTTGTTACTTTAAATTTTCTTTTTTAAATCTTCAAAAAGAGTTTTTATGTCCAAAAACAATGAATATTTTTGTGAATAAATAAACTAATTTAGGTTACATAATTATTATGATAAATCAATCATCAAAATTGTCATCATTACATCAAATTATATTTTTTTCACTACATGGTACATACACACCTTAGTCTGCGTATTCAAAACATTATTTTGTGTTAAATATATTTTTTATAAGCTACTTAGCGGGTTTGCCAGTGCCTAAACACAAAACCAGCACTTCCATAAAAGTTAATAACATTATAAGTCTGTTTTTACTTCGCAAGTGTGTTGAAAAACGTCATATGACACGCGAGTACATTGATCATTACACACTTGTATCATAATGTACTATTCCTTTATTTTATTATAAACCAATGTTGTATGTATAATTATGCTGTTGATATTCTTTATTTTCAATTCTACGTCATTACTTCCGTAATGACGTAGAATTGAAAATAAAGAATAGACGAGAAAGAGCCCGCAACTTCGGTACAATTTATTAATTGTTTGACAGAAATAGTTTCCAACTTTAATTGAATAAAACTAACATAATTAATTAATACAATACAATATACTTCTGATTGTAACCAACAAAGTACATTGTATTGTTACTAGTTTTTACTGGAAAATAGTAGAAATTCGTATCTACGTTACAGGTTTTACGGGAACGTTCTATATCAATCCATTTGAAGTAAAAACCAAGTACCTACCTGCAATCATATTGTGCATCATGTTTCTTATACTTTAGTGAATTGCTTAAGACATTTAATTACAGCACGTACTACCTTCGTGTGGAACTTGTAGGTTTATTGAGAACTTGTAGTTGTTTCTGCCCTTCTAATCTCTAATTAAGACAGCTACTAATCCCAGCTGCTTCTATCCATCCCAATACCGACTAAAATAAACGAAAATACATAATTCAAGAGATAATTTAGTAAAGCCAGCACTTTGAGCACAGCTGTGTAGTTAGAAATATTTGCAATGAGCAGAAACGTTTCGGACTAAGCGAAAACAATAAGTTGACCCGGAAACGCGTCACATTGTTTTACGACATTGTAAAGCAGGAAGGTATCTGGAACTTGAATTTCGTGAGTTTCTACTTGTGGTCTACAATCAAGCAAAGAAATAATAATATAAATTTATTTATTTCAGGTAATTAACACCCATTACCAAACATGAATTAATAGAAATAGTCCATAGGCTTCACTCATACATCCAAATCACAAACTATCTCAAATTCCAAACAGACAAAAACCCAAAAAAAATTGTGATCAATTAAATTTAAACATTTAACTACTCATTAAAAAAAACAATCATTAAAATTGCCAATATAAAATATAAGATGTCAGAATCTACAAAAACATAAGAGTTTCTACTTGTGGTGTACAAGTAAGCAAAGAGATAAGTTACAGGCTACAACTTATTGATTTTCTTCGGGACCCCCCGGCCTTAAGCAACAATCCATATCCATCATCACGTTCCTGCCTTGTCCCATGTTACTTGGGGTCGGCGCAACACGTTTTGTTTTGCCATTTTCCCCTGTTAACCGTCACGCTATCATTCACTCCATTAACTTTCAAATCATTCCTCTCCCTCTCCATCCATTAAAATTTACATTCATCACTCTTTTAGTCACGTGCGTTTCATCCCTCCTTATCTCTAATCTCTTATCACATGCCCATACCAAACCAAACGTTTTCTTTTTCATACTAATATTATAAATGGGAAAGTAATTATTCTGTGTCTGTATTTGTCTGTTACCTTTTCACACCTAAAGGGGCCATCCATAAATTACGTCACACGTTAAGGGGGAGGGAGGGGGTCTACGAAGTGTGACATTGTATGACAAGGGGTGGGAGGGGTCCTAAATTTCGTAACGTCACATTTCATATTCTAATAATATATCTAAGTACAGAAATACCCCGCGGCCGCTTTACGCGAGGGATACGTTTCGCAGAAACTCGAGTTAAGTGAAAATCGCTTATATAGGGGGTTGCGTTTAACCATAGCCAAAAGTCAGTCAATCAATCAATCGACTCAGCCTGTAGCAGTCAGTGTGCTGAAGTGGCGGTGGGCTGGCCATGTTTGTCGAAGGACAGCCGGTGCAGCAGACGAGTCCTGGAGTGGAGACCGCGTATCGGCAAGCGTAGTGTCGCCCCCCAGCTAGATTGACCGAGGACCTTAAAAAAGTGGCTGGGACAGACTGGATGCGAAAAGCTGAGGACAGGGTGTTGTGGCGCAGCCTGGGAGAGGCCTATGTTCAAAAGTCAGTACAAAATGCAAATCAATGCCTTAATTCTAAAACGGCATTGTGCAGCGTTACATTATGTTTTTGTTTTACGGAAAAATGTATTCTATTGTCTCAAAAATAAACATATTCTAAGTAGGTACGTAGGACAATTTCGGAATTGCTGTTTTAGTTTAATACTGTCTAAGGCCCTTTGTACATACACGTTTTTGTTGCCGTTTAAAACTACGGTTTATTCGCCGTGTGAACGGTACGGTCGCCAGTGTTGTATGGATATCAGCACCGACCAACGGGGTCCGTTAGGGCCGGGAACAGGGTCCAAGCTACCGGTGGTCAGGGCTCCAGAGAGAGGAACCTCCTAACAATGCGAGCCGTGTCCAGAAGTACCGCTCTCTGGATCAGGGCCTTAATCCAGCTGCCCAACGAGAGTCTCCTATTATTATAATTTCCGATATTCACGTGGATGAAGCAGCGGGGAAAAAATTGTATCGCTTAAGTTAAGTATTGCTATGGTAATTACAAAATATTTTGGGTTTGCTAAACAAGCAAGTCTTTTACATAACATCGTTAGGTATGTCTTAAATAAATATTGGCAATACCTATAGTAGATAGATGATCAATTTTATCTTCAAAAAAGTCAAAAGTCAAATTATTTATTTCAAATAGGCACATATGAGCCACTATTGAACGTCAAAATTTTCCAAAATAAAAAAATAGAATTGATTCTAGTTGCCTCTTCCAAAAGGTAGTTTCGTATGGAGAAGAATGGGCAAGAAACTCCAACGTTACTCTTTTAAAAATGTTTTACAATATTATGTTTGAGTACATTCATTATATGTGAAGACCATGCACCTAGAATAAAATTAAAATTACTGTACCATAAAAGTTAAAAAGAATTAAAATCTAAGCAATGAAAAATAACATAATTAACATTAACATGGTGCTCACATATTTACAAACATCGTAAAACTATGTTCTCCTAAAAAAATAAAAAATAAGTCAGTGTGTGAGTATATGTAATCACAGAATGTAAAATCAATTTCATAAAAATAACAAATTTTACAATAAAAATAGCAACCAGTTTGATTTTGTCTTGTAAGTCTAACTTTTTATAACTGACTTCCAAAAAGGAGGAGGTTATATGTTCGGCTGTACGTCTGTTTTTTTTTTTACGTAGATATGTTAACCGATTACTCCTTCAATTGTGGACCGATTTTGAAAATTCTTTTTTTGTTTGGAAGGGTATGCTTCCGAGGTGGTCCCATTGCGACCAAATCAGAATCTGATGAGGGGATCCCATGGAGATCGAGGGAAATCCTCAAATTTTATAGGTAAACCTATAGCGATTTGAGTATTTTGTATAGTAACTCAAGCATTTGCACTCGAAAAGCACCATTTGGTGAAGTGGAACTGATGATGAAGACCACAGATGGTCACCGTTACTACTTAATAATAAGTATTTCACCGTTGCGATTCGATTAGGCACTTTAATAAGCAATTTATGCTCGTCAAAATGCATATGGTGAAGTCACCATCAGTTCTACTGGTTCTTACCAGGAGAACTACTCAACAATTAACGCCCCTGCATCGCGAAAAGCAATATTTTGTAAAAAGTGATGAGAATTTGACATTAGGCTATTGTAAATTAGATAAATTACAAAGTGAAAAATAAAAAACTTTTTACAAAAAAAAAATAACCGACTTCCAAAAAAAACACTACAAAGTGAAAAATAACTTTAATTTCGGAAGTCGGTGGCAAAAAACTAAAATACAGATCCAATGACACTTCCGAAATTAAAGGTATTTTTCACTTTGTAGTGTTTTTTTTTGGAAGTCGGTTATTTTTTTTTGTAAAAAGTTTTTATTGACTGTACTTGTGTTTCGTTTATGAAACAAAAGTAAGTAGGGATGGTACTGATTTTGTGAAGTGGAGCCGTGGGTTGTGTTTTTGAGTGTGGTCGGAAAAAACAAGTGACCCCAATAAAATGAATTTTGTTTTTTTCTACCTAAAAGACAACGTGTTGACCTGGCCCTGTATTAGGTACATTAAATTCCTGTCAAATTACAAAGACAGAATATATTTTTGTTTACCTGTATCTCACTTTCAGAATCATAAACGTTGAGGCAATTCAGCTGTTAGACAACACAAATATAGTGCAAAGACTAAAACGAACAAAACCCTTTCCGCCTTATTACAAAACAAGATTTATATTTTGACATGGCTTAAACCATGCAGCCAGTTTTTGTAATAAGAACGTAACAGTGATTGAAATACGGTTCTTTATACAACACTGAAAACTTAGTTCGGTACTAAGTTGTCAGGTTTGTGTTTAGGAACTTTAATATAGTCGGAATAAAGTTCGAAATTCCATAATGGCTCCATGTTTTAAATCTGGGTCTGAAGACAAACCTTGTTTTGTAATAAGGGGGTTTGAGTTAGTGTAGTGTAAAAAATACATTTAAAAAATAATCATAAAGAGAATACCTTTCGCCGCATTTGATTCTAAACCGTTTTTCCGTACCGTTTGATTCTAAAGTCAGATTTAAAAGTTCCTCCATTTCAACGCCGAAAAGCCACGTCACATCCCTAAAACATAATAGCTTCACGTTTTAGTTGCACACATATTTTAAAACAATAATAAACACTGCAGGGAAACAACGCGTGTTTGTTTTGCGAGCGCAAAAGTTGTGAGAGCGAGTTCATGCACGCTTTTACGCTGATCTACTAGTAAACGACAAATCATAGATGCATCAGCTGCTCGTCAGCATCGTTAAAGACTGGAGCTAACTGTGGTAATATAGGAGATGGTTGATGGATAAGAAAACATAGTTTAATATTAGGTTTAAGATGGTATAACTAAACTATCCTGCAAACTAAACGGGATTTCATATTAGGTATATATAACACTGATAAAATACTACTAGTTAATTACTGTTTCAAGAAGTAACGTTATGTTTACAAGCTAAATAAATCAACGCGTGGCGGATTATTTACTCTGCTACAACAGTGTGGCTGGCGTAGCACAGGCGTCAGCTACGCCGTAGCACCGTAGCACTCGCGTAGCTTTTCATTCTTAACACGATCACCGTGTAAATAAAAAATAATTCAGTGAACCACTCACGTCATTTATATTTTGAAAGGAGAAAGAAGAAAATAAAGGTCGATTTGCGACGCGAAGTGAGTTCCTCGTGTGAAGCTTCACGCACCATATACGTCGAACGTAGGAAATTACCTACCCCAAGTCGAATAACTCTTTCTAACTCATTTACGTGATATCCCCGTTACTCAGCGGCGGAATCTCACCAAGTAAACGTCACGTCGTCGTATTTTAAGTTGCGCGACAATTTCGTTTAGGCAAACAAATAGACGTAAAGTTATTTTTTGAGTTCATTTTGTGATAGAATTTCTAAATCGGATATAAAACTTTTTGGACTTTTTATATCGATTAAAGCTTTGTTTGATCGATATTTTTAATCGTATCAGATTGTAGCTTTCAATCAAACAATTTTAATAGAAATTCAGATAAGCGCTATATTTTTATTTTGTGTACAACTCCTTTAAGGGACTATAGGACTATAAATAAATTATATAAAACATAACAAATAACGTGACGTGTGTGGGCAAGGGAATGGGATGCTTTTGCCCAGCATTGGGACATTACGGGCTACATAGATAGATAGATCACATAATGTACTTCGTTTTGCGCTGAGTGGTATCCGCAGTATCTTTCGCAGAAATGTCGCAAAGTTCACGATATTCTTTGACGAAAAATTCTTCTAAGAATATCTCGGGTCTAGTATCACGAACGATTTGAAATTTTTGCTTCTCAGAAGCTGTTTGATTTTTCATCAGTTTGGTTTTTCATCATTCATTTAGTGACGTAAACGGGAGTGTGTTGTGAATCATAGCAGCAAATTGGGTGCTTTGTTTTTGGGTTTCGTACCCAAAGGGTAAAATGGGAACCCTATTATTAGGGTTCCATACCTAAAGGGTAAAACGGGAACCCTATTACTAAGGCTCCACCGTCTGTCTGTCTGTCTGTCCGTCTGTCACCAGGCTGTATCTCATGAACCGTGATAGTTAGACAGTTGAAATTTTCACAAATGATGTATTTCTGTTGTTGCTATAACAACAAATACTAAAAACTAGAATAAAATAAATATTTAAGGGGGCTCCCATACAACAAACGTGATTTTTTTGCTCGTTTTTGTTCGATTTTGATAACGGCAACAGTTAGACGCTTGAAATATTCACAGAATGTTCAGTTATATATTCACTAAAAAGAAATAATTAAATTAAAATAAAACAAATATTTAAGGGGGGCTCCCATACAACAAACGTGATTTTTTTGCCGTTTTTATAGATAATGGTACGGAACCCTTCGTGCGCGAATCCGACTCGCACTTGGCCGGTTTTTTCTATAAACTTTTTATCCACCATGAGTTTTAATCTTCTTCAGTGAAGTAAATGTGAGCAATGAATACCGAAAACCCGTACAGCTAATGTTAATTCATAACATTAGCTATTAAAATGAGTTAAATGAACTTACTGGCTTTACTGTCTGATTACTTGAGCATTGGTGGCCTGGAGGTAAGCGACTTTCGAGTTGGTGGTAGGTTCGAACCCAGACAGGCGCTGTACTTTGTGTAAATTATTTAATCACCACTGCTCTCAAAATGGTGAAGGAAACCATCGTGAGGAAACCGGCATGTCCTAGAACCAAAAACATCAAAGACATGTGACATCTAGCAACCCGCACTGGGCCCGCATGGTGGACTACGGCCCGCTCCCTCTCACCAAGAGGAGGCCGGTGTCCCAGCAGTGGGAACATTATAGGCTGATTATACTAAATTAATTTTAGAGCAGCAGTCTAAATCAAATTTCGAACGCAAGCTCCGCCCCTCGCTCCCTGCCACTCCGTTATGTGCTAAACGCTAAGACATCAGTAATAAAGATGATTATCGCGTGCGCTCTTGGATCGTGTTCGAGCACGAAACTAAATAGTGTAAGTCTCAATTCTTATTTCGTTTACGAGTTAATAATGGATCTAGAGAAAAAATATCTAGTGGCTGGATAATAAACTATATTATCTTGCTGTGAATATTTATTTTAGACATAAAAACCAATCTTGTTTGTTTTTTTATAATTAAAAAAGATATGATGACATGATAAATAAAAATGTATTGAGAGAAAATATTACAATTATGTAACTGTCTTCAACATGGAAATAAAAAGATCCAATAAATCATATACCTACTAAAGTTTCATTTTGCTTGTATGTGTGACTGTTTCAGAATATTCATGCAAATTAACATAAAAATAGAGAGCCTCCTCTTAATAGCAGAAACAGCTTAACCAATTTAGGTCAAAAGCAGAGTTCAAACTACCGACGAACCCGCACCTTTTCCACGCCTGCACACGAAACAATCTCAATACCATAAATAGTCAAGAAATTGGTAATTACAGTAGGTTACAATTTCGTTGGAACTCATTATAACCAAAACTGATCGAGCTAACCCGTCAGCAACACTCGAATGGCGGCAATTAATAGTTGAGACCAGTTTTATTAACAAACTTTTCCGGATTGTTCGGCAACACTAATTAGTGTTGGACTCGATACAAACTTATCAGGGTGTTGTCCTACTGTGTTTTGTTTTATCAACATACTATGTTTTCCTTTTACTCATTTGCTACAGATAAAAAGTAGTCGCTTGTTTCTGATATGAGTCTGTTTTGTTCGGTACATGTTCGTAATTTTGAGTGGCTTTTCACTGAGTGGCTTTGAGCGAGCACTGTATTTTTAGAGGTCTATATTAATAGTTTGAGGAGTTTTTTTATGTCTACGTTTAGTTTTTGATGCATCAAAATCAAAAATTTAAATATTTTATTTCACATAAACCTACATGGGCACTTATGAAACGTCAGAAGCTAGGTGCACGGTTGCAATTGGTCGTTTCCTATGGAGAAGAACCGACAAGAAACTCCATGCTTACTCTTTTAAAAGTAATGGGCGTTTACAATGTTTTAAAATTACAGTGTTATAGGTATGGAAGGACAGTGCAGGCCCGACAACAAGACCAGGTACATAAAAAAATAGAAAATGGTCTACAAAGCTACATTATATTAAGCCTATAACGTTAACCTACAAATATTACTAAAATAATAAAAATTAAAACATATTTAAACCAAAATACATGATTGCCATTACAACTGTAACAAATCTGAATTAATATCTTGTCCACAAAAGCCACTAATAAATATTTTAAATTAAAATTGTAGGGTCATTTGGGAGCAATTAATAGACATTTACACAGATAAAACGTTAATGAGGTACCAGGGAAGCCACATGTGCAGAAGGAATTATTGCCAATCTTCTTTGTCTTCAACGTAGTCTTTAATAAAATAATCTTATAATATGCTTTTTTGATAAGGACACGTTTGATGTGGGTTTTGAACTTTGCATTTCGCATGCCTGTAGTGTAGGTGAAGCTAACTAAAATGTATATATCTGTACTTCAGAATTAACTAAGGCCTCTGTAGATGACTAATACTAATTTGTACCTATGACAAACACACTATTCGTGTTGTCATTGCATTTTGTATTAGAGCAGTTTTACCTACCCAGATACACATTTATTAAATTTTGTATAGATAGGTACGTAAAAAATCAATCTGCCTAGCCTTTTTCCAACTCTGTTGGAGTCGGCTTCGAGACTAACCCGATGCAGCTGAGTACTAGCATTTAACATGGAGCGACTGCCTATCTGACCTCCACAAATCAGTTACTGGGTAACACGATACCCCTTGGTAAAGACTGGTTGCAGATCTTTGGGCTTCTGACTACCCGTAACGACTGTCCAAGATCTTCGAATAACAGCCGGGACCAACAGCTTAACGTGCTTTCCGAAGCACGGAGGAGTCTCAATATGTAATGGATGTACACCAATTCCTAACCCACCGCGGCTAGCGTAACTTAACCTTCGATAACCCACCCGTGCGGCTGTTATTTTTTAGCCACGAGCCCCTTTGGTACAAAAAACTTAACATAATATTGTAAGTAATAACAAGGTTTAATAAGTTTGCTTATAATATCTTCAGTGAAGGAAATAAAATAAAAATGTCAAATTTATGTTGTCCTTCAATAAGCTGACAGTAGATTGAATAAAAGCGAACTTGAGTTTATACACGTGGCTACCTTGTGAGAGGACACTTATTATTTATTTAATTTGTCGCTTGGAATATTCATCTTCTCTTGGATATTTTTTTTTTTTTTTTACAACTTTGGAAGACGAGGTTTTTGTGCATTTCTTAAGAACCACATGTTATATTTTATCATAATTAACGTATTTTGGTGCATGATCACTCAATGATACAGCAGTATTTCAGCCTAATGGAATGTAATATTAGATATTATTAGTAGGTTCGAATACTGTTAAATTAAGAAAAATCAAGGATTTTAAAAGAATTTTAATTTAATAAAATAATTATTATATTTAATTATTTCCGTCAGACATGTAATATTGAAATTTCGCACAAAATGCGAAATACAACCTTCATTAACATTAATAAAAGCTGATTCCAAAATCTTAGGTGGCCTCAAGACTAATTTCAACGAAATTCGTCCCCAATTTTCTTAAATCAGAACGAAAAACATTAAAACGAAAACGTCGCCGCCAATATACAATTCAAATTGCTCCATTAATTTTCATAGTTTCATTTAACCCATCTTGGAAAACAAACATTGGCCGGTTTGTGAGCAAATGAGATGTAAAACAAGGAATCTGGGGATGTTTTAAGACAATCTCTTAGTTTCCCGACGCAAACAAACAAATTGCCTGAATGTTCTCTTTAGCCCGCCTAGGAGGACAACACTGCGCCGCTCGTGCAAAATAAGCTATAAACTATTCCGTAAAAGTAGTCGTCTTTTGTTTTAGAAACAACGCAGTTGAAACCATGTGGGTATGCATAGATGATGCAAATACCTATATGATTGTTTTGATTCTAATGTAGAGCTTGGTCTGTTTTAATATAATCGTGCATCAGGTCTATTTGTGATCTTAAACCTGACGACTCATGTCACCTAATATTTAAGAAACTTGGTTTGTTACCGTTACCGTCACTAAAAATAAACAATTATTTTAAAGTCTTCAAATGATGTTAATCCTAGGAGCAGACGAGATCCTCATAAACAGTGTTGAATGATTTACCTAGACTAGCTAAGTACAATAATAACTGCCTAGCAATGTGTGTGCGCATTTATAACAAAATACCAAGGCATTTCAAAACATTAAATACAAGATTATTTAAAATTAAGTTTTATAAATGGTTACTTGGATGTACTTTTTATAGTTTAAAGGAGATTTTTGATAAAAAAATGTTGATGTTTTTATCCTAGCTAAACATGTTTGTTCCATATAAAGTATTTAACACCATTTTATACCATGTTTTACGCAAATAAATATTTGGTTTGATTTTGATTTGATTATTCTCTTTTTATCTTCACAAAGTGCATTTTATAACGTTCTTTATTTTTAATTCATGATTGTTGAATCAAGTTTATGGCTTTAAAAATTACCAATATCTTTTTAAGAACGGATAAAACTAAGTTTAAGGATTCAGTAAGAATGATGATGCATCATAACTTCAGTATTAAGTGTGAAAAGAATATAAATTTCAAAATCACTGAATCACGTTTTACGTGATATTAAAAGAGGAATCTAAATAGTTTAATTTTGAAGAAAGTATAATGTCACTTTTGAAGAGGTTTGGAGGTATAAAACTTCACGCTTTACCGGCAAAGAGCAGGGAAACGTAAAAGTGCCGAAAGTCGAATCATTCGGAAATTGGTTTTGAGCGAATTCGAGGAAAATTACTAACTTTCCAGATATAAAGAAATAGTATGGCAACTTTTATTCGCCAGTTTAAGTAAATTGAAAATTTGTAATTCGTAAGGTATCTCTTATTGGGATCGGAGCAATTTTGACAATATAATTGATAAATAAGTAACTTAAAAGAAGAATATTTTTACAAAATTCCTTAAGAGTATTAAATTTTTGCCCGAATTTCACATTGTGTTTTTATTATTGTGTAGGTAGGTAGATATGAAGACCAGTAACTCTTTTAAAATGAAAATACTTTGCAAAACATTCACACAAACCGCGCCCCATCGCGGCTAATCTTGTAGTCGTACCGTATAGTTTATTAAATAGCTTGAGAATAAAACACGTTGTAATAAGTAGCAATTTGGTGCGTCGTTAAAAGTTTAACGAGCGATCACTGTTCCGACCCACTCGATTTATCAGCTCCCAAACCATTACTGAGGAGGTTTCCGATTTCTTTCCATGACCATCATTAAGCGAATTGTTAAATGGAAAAATGTGCAATTTAAATAAATAGCACATTGGTTTCGTATCAGCTGTCGGCAATTGCAATTCGATGCCGTTCACGTTATTTCAAGTTCGTTGGTAAAAGTATTTCGGGTCGCTTGGGAGTTGTTAAATGGAACAGTTAGGGTTGTTATATTGCTTGTCGCTGAAGTCGTTTGTAAGCAATAGTGTGTTTTAAATAATATTGTTATAACTTTTTTGTGGGAAAACGGACGGTTTAGTTATGACATTTACAGTAGAGTCGGGCTCGTGGCTTCATAGCAAACGCGCAATTCGCAGCTCCGTGTGGTGCCGGAGCTCCATGTGGTGCCGGAGGTCCATGTAGTGCCGGAGCGCCATGTGGTGCCGGAAGTCCATGTAGTGCCGGAGCTCCATGTGGTGCCGGAGGTCTATGTAGTGCCGGAGCTCCATGTGGTGCCGGAGGTCCGTGTGGTGCCGGACGTAAATAATATCACCATCCCATTTATTCCCGTGGGTGTCGTAAAAGGCAACTAAAGGACTTACTAGAGAATGGGCAGCAGCGTTCTCTATGCTTTTTAACACCGTATTGCGATCGCCAACCCACCTGCCAAGCGTGGCGATTATGGAAACCATTTCTCCCCCTTATCTCCAAAAGTGCTGAACCTAAAATTTCAAAAAAATATACAGAAAATATCTCTTTACTTATAGATTACAGGAAAACCTACAAAGTCTATAGTTTTAAAATATCATTTTAAATCAGCCAATATTGTGCGTACAAACTTACATTTGCAGTTGGAATGTATGAGGGCATGAGGGAACATGTCTTTCAACTACAATGTTAAGTTTTTTCTTGGGATAAATTCATCCCAACTACAAAACCCTTAATTTTGCGTGGTCCAACACGCAGTTGGCGGGTTTTTTTAGATCTTTTCAGTTGTGGATTCTGGATACAACGGGTGTGACTGAAAGTCTCCCTTTAGTAGACGTTACCAACACCTATATATGAGACCTACATAATTCATTTCAGAATGGATGTGTAGTTAACTTTAGCTCAGACGGTGTTAGATTTGCCACAGGGCAACCGGAAATGACGTGCATGTCTGAGAGCTTTCATAAGTGAGCTACATAAGCTGCTCAGCAAACGAAATAACATAATACATTATTTATTTATTTAATACTTTAAGCACACAAATTTACAGAGGCTGACCTAATAGAATTTTGTCCAGTCAACCTTTGGATGATGATGATGCAGAGACTAATGCATTAATGGGCCTACACTGTCCTCCCATACCTATTAACACTGTAACTTGAAAACATTGTAACAGCCCACTTTTTTTTATAAAGAGCAACCGTGGAGTTTCTTGCCGGCTCTTCTCCATAGGAAACGACCAATTGGAACCGTGCACCTAGATTCTGACGTTTCATAAGTGCCCGTGTAGGTTTATGTGATTTTTTTTTTTTTGATTTTGAGAATTGAAGAATAAAATATAACGACATTAATGGTCGTCATTAACGGTGTAACTTTAGATAGGTATTTAATTGCTGACTGTAGTATAGTACAAGATATTGATAACAAAAGGCCAATTCCTAAGGCCAATTCCTAAGGCCAATTACTAAGGCCAATTCCTAAGGCCAATTCCGAAGGCAATTAATCTAGTCGCAATCTCAACTCAGTGATGCTAAGGCTACATTATCGTGATAAAGCGAACTACACTTCGCGCATCTCTCGCACATCGCTCGACGTCTCGCTGTACAACAGAGAGCGACATTACAATCATTGTCAAAAAGTTGTGAAAAATGTAGGTAAATTAGAGTTATTTTAAAAATATGGGAATTGCCGCTCAGATCAGTACCTACCTAACTTTGAGCAGAATTGATAAACCTTTCGTGTCCCATTTAGATTGGGATGAAAATAGTAGAAGGGGCTAAAATTACCCATTATATTCGAGGTAGTTTTACTCCCGAGCTTTAGCGAGAGAGTAAATAAAAATCGGGGTAAAAAAGGGTTTTTACCACCGTGTTTTACAAGCCAAGCATAGTTTGCACTCTATAAAGATAAATACCGTGACATGACCTCTTATCTTAAAAACTATAAAAAAATTGACACCAAACCTTAGGGTGGCCATGTTCGACCCGGGTACCTTACTTATAATTCACAATCGCTCAATTTGTTGAACATCACAACAAAATTGGGTTCGTTAACGGCAATGAAATACGAATTGACGACCTTTTGAAATCAGGACAATGTTTTAATCACTGCCTCACCAACAAAACAATTTCCCCTACATAGCTTTATAAATTCAGACGTAATATTTCGTAAATAAACGCATATTGAGCTAGTTTAAAACAGAACCTAACTTGCCTTCTTTCTTCACCCTTCTTTCTTCATTTTTCCCACAGTCTGGTCTAGACTACTTGACGGTAGACGGGATAAAGGGAAATATTTAACTAATTCTCTGAAAACTTGTTGATCTTCTAATATTGTACGCTTTTTTAAATTAATGAACCTCAAAAACTTTTGAGCTTCTAATGATGCATACTTTTTTAAAATAAATGAGCCTTTAACTTTCTGACCTTTACTCAAAATTGTTCACAGTTACTAAGTTAGGTTACCCCAACCAAACGGGTCAGGTTTAATTAATAAATACATACATAATTTAGAGTTAATCAAGCCACGCAGTAAAATCCTCCCTTGTCAAATTGATTACCCCTTTTCACCCCCTCAGGGGTAAATTTTCGAAAAACTCTGGTATGTACCAGAGTTATTCTTAATTTTTGTTGCTAAGTATTAATACCAATTTTCAAGTTAATCAAGCCACGCAGTAAAGTCCTCCCTTTTAAAATTGACAACCCCTTTTCATCCCGTTAGGGAAAGTTTAAAAAAAAAGCTGATACATTTTATTCTTTATTTTTAGTTTTAAGTATAAATACTGAGTTTCGAGTTAATCGGACCGTGCGTTTAAATTCTTCTATACAAACTTTGACATCCCCCAATTCCCCTTTAAGGGGTAGATTAAAAAACAAAAATGACAACTTTATAATTTACTTCGGTAAGTATTTGTGCCAAGTTTCAGGTTTATTAACTCAAGGAATAAGATTTTTCATACAAACAAAATCCAAAACAATTTCACCCCTTTAAAGTTCGAATTTTCAAAAACCCCTTCTTAGCGGATACCTACGTCATAATAAGTATCTATGTGTCAAATTTCAACCCAATCCCTTCAGTGGTTTGAGCTGTGTGTTACCAGTCAGTCATGGTTTCCTTTTTGACTACCCCTTTTCACCCCGTTAGACGGACCCTGATACACGTTATTCTAGATTTTTGGTTTTAAGTATAAATACTGAGTTTCGAGTTAATCGGACTGCGAGTTAAAATTCTTCTTTACAAACTTCGACATCCCCCAATCCCCCTTCGGGAGGAACTTTGAAAAAACTAAAAATGGAAAACTTTATTATTTACTTAGGTAAGTATTCGTGCCAAGTTTCAAGTTTATCAACTTTATTATTTTTACTTGAATACAACATTTTGCGGATGAACAACTGCAATACAAAACTTTATCCCCCTTTTCACCCCCTTGTGGGTTGAAATTTAAAAAAAAAACAAACCATGAGCCGAACTATTAGTGATTTTTAACTTAAAAAATAAAGAACTTTAATTAAAAACAAAATTTCATCCCCCTTTTCACCCATTAAGGGTAGAAATTCTAACAACCCCGTTGCGTTAGCTTCCGACCATAAGCCTAGATAATAAATTTAGTGATTTTTACATTCTAAAATGAAGGACTTTCCATACACAATTTCATCCCTCTTTTTAACCCTGCGGGGGTGGAATTATCAAAAACACGTATATATTAATTTTCAATCGTCAGCCTAAACACAAAATTTGAAGATCCTTACTTCAAAACTGACCTTATTCCTTGTCTACATTATAAAGAGAACCTCTGTACAAAATTTAAGCTTTCTAGGTCCAAGGGTTTAGGCTGGGCGTTGATGAGTCAGTCAATCAGTCAGTCAGGACTTGTCTTTTATTTATATATAGATTACTAGCTTTGCCCCGCGGTTTCACCCGCGTAAGTATCGATCCCGTGGTAATATGGGGATAAAAAGTAGCCTATGTCTTATTCCAGGGTGTCAGCTACCTCCATACAACATTTTATCAACATTAGTCCAGCCGTTAGAGCGTGAAGAAGTAACAAACATACACACACACACACACTCACAAATTTTCGCCTTTATAATATTAGTGTGATAGTGTGATTACTCAACTCATTTTTGAGTTAATAGATAATTGATTCATATTTTGCAATAAATTACAAGCGTTGTGTCATCTCGCTTCTCTTTCTTTTGTATGCAGTCTGACAGTGACCGCGCTTTAGCTGTTGTCAGCGTCTTAAGTATTATTAGGATCCAAAGATAATAATTATGTGAGGTTTTTTTTTACCGTTGGATAAGTGTTGTTTCTAAGTGTTCCCAATGCGGGTCTTGTCAACAGAAGATAAAATGTAAAATGACAATCGCATAAATCAAACTGTAAAATGGATCTGGAAGATAGTTTGATCGTGCTGTGATTTAATGTAGGTCTGTATTCATATTCACACTAATATTATTAAGGCGAAAGTTTGTGAGTGTGTGTGTTTGGTACTTCTTCACGCTCAAATGGCTCGACCAATTTTTAACATTTGATAACATTGTATGGAGGTAGCTGACACCCTGGATTAATTTAGATGCTACTTTTTATTCCGATATTCCCACGGGATCGAGACGTACGTGGGTAAAACCGCGGGGTGCAGCTAGTTTAATTATAAAAAATACTAAAGAAGAGCAGGTAACTTAACGTTGCGTTGATGCCATATAAAACGTATTAAGTCTGCTACAACAGCGGAAACGAGGGGCTTATATCATCATAACACCATAGAAAAACCCACCTAATGCAATAAGATATTTTCACTAGATCAAAATGGAATGCTGAAGGTGAATGGTGCTAATCTAAGGTGCGAGAACTGAATTTTTATTAAACAGCCTTGATGCCAATATAGTTCTCTAAAAGCTTTGAAAAGTGTTCATTTACATAATGTCTTATTCAAATGGTGGGAACTTAAGTACTTCGTAAACGTGATGACGTGATGTTTTAAATAAATATTCAGGAACCTTATTTTCGTACATTAGGGTGGCATTTTTTTCCTCTACGTTTCTTGGTGTTAAGTCAAAAAAATACGTTGGTGAGCTTTAATTGTTTTTCTTACGTTTAAAATGTTAATTTCAAGTATGTTCTTACTCGTGGATATTATATAATTCATTAAGCTATAATGTAAGAAAAATATAAAGCAATTTCAAATAAATGCATCAAAAACACCCTAAATATTATGTTAATAATATTTAACAATATCACAAATTGCGCAATGTGTTTGTGAAATTATGGAACATACGTTTAGCGAGTTTAATTTTGATTGCACTATATTTTTTAATTGGAGGAGCTCCTGGCGAATTAATAATAGCCGCACGGGTCGATCCATCAGGTTAAGCTACACTTGCCGGGGTTGGTCCGGGGATCTTTACATACAGAGACTCCTCTGTGCCCCGGAAAGCACGTTAAGCCGTCGGTCCCAGCTATCATTCGTGGATCTTTGACAGTCGTTACGGATCATCAGAAGCCCGAAAGTCCAACCAGTCTTACCAAGGGGTATCGTATTACCCAGTTACTGGGTTGTGGAGGTCAGATAGGCGGTCGCTCCATGTAAAATACTGGTATTCAGCTTCATTCGGTTAGACTGGAAGCTGCCCCAACATAGTTGGGAAAATGCTAGGCAGATTTTGACTATGTTTTTTCATTGTATCTGTGTAGCGCAATATTTTTTTGTCTATTTTTAGCTTTGACAAGGACTACACGCGCGTAAAAATGGCATCGCGGGTTTTCATAATTATTAAGGAAAGGCATGTTGTAGGAAATAGCACTGTGAAATATTAAATCTTCGAGAGTATTTCCAGTCGCTAGATACCGTAATGTTATTCGGTGTTATTGCTTCCCTCATATTTGTGTTTATTTTTTTCTCGATCAATGGTGTTACCAACTCTTGAAAGTTTGGCAGATTCAATGTTACAAAATGTTACAGTTGTAATGGTAATCTTGTCATTTGGTTTAAATAGGTTTTTATTTTTATTATTGTAGTAATATTTTATACAGATTCTTTTTTAATTTGTGAATGTGAGAACGTTGTAGGCTTAATGGACTGTAGCTTTGACCAATCCATTTTCTATTTTGTTAAGTACTTGTTGACGGGCCTACACTGTCCTCCCATGCCTATTGGCACTGTGGCTTGAAACATTGTAAAAACCCATTATTTATAAACGAATAAGAATAATTTATTTGCTGAAAATATAGGTATTACCAGTTGTTAGAGGTTGGTGGTTTAGGTACAGTCCATATTTTGGCTGTTTAGGGCATGCAAATTAACTTTACATTATTACCTAATAGGTACTTATTTTATTAAGATATTACACGGAATATACGATAAAATATCTATTAGGATTTTTAAATAATGATAAATTTTAAGTTAAAATAAAATATACACACATAACAAAACAATAATTCTTAAAATAATATTTTTTTTTAAGTAACAAAAGACAATATGTTAAATTATTAAACCACAGCACATCATATTGGAAACTAAACTATAGGAAACTTAAAATATTTTTTTTTCTTTATGTTGCAGAAATTCTTGTAAACTATAAAAACAATTCTCAATTAACCATCTACGTAGTTTAATTTTAAAATATTTAAATGGGAGCTCCCTTGTAACCGTGGAGTTTCTTGCCGGCTCTTCTCCATAGGAAACGACCAATTGGAACCGTGCACCTAGCTTCTGACGTTTCATAAGTGTCCATGTAGGTTTATGTAAAATAAAATATTTTGATTTTGATTTTTGATTTGAATGTCCTTTTCTTCAGTTAGCGCGAAATCTTTTAAAAGACGTCCGTAAGTATATTTCAGCCTTTTCTTCTAGCACACTTTCGCCCAGCGTGTTTTCTTTTTTACGTTTAGCCATAGCATAGCAATACTATAGTATCAGCTAAATCTTGGTCTGACATGCTTATGGATCACTAGGCAAGTTTTGCTCACGCGAAAACATTTGACGCTTATGAGCCGTCAATGTTATTGCGACAGTACAGTAAAATTGATTGTTTGAGTACAATGGGTGATTCAATATTATTGCACAATGCTATTGTAGGTGTACGGCAATAAAATATAAAAATATACATTTTAGCAAGATCTCTATGTTTTATCAATGCAATTGATATACAAATAATTCGTATTGTAATTTTAATAAGTACTTATAATGATTCGGAAACATGCAATAATAATAATCAAAAGAATTGAATAAGGTTAAAATAAATACGGCATGGTTGGCGTAGTAGGTTAAGCGATTGACTGCTGCGCTGCGTGTCGCACGTTCGATTCCCGCACGGAACAAATATTTGTAAGACCTACAAGTAGATGTTCCGGGTCTGGCTGTTTGTGTATGTGAGTTTAAATGTTTGTAAACGCACCCACGATACTGGAGAAATTCCCAGTATGGGGCAAGGTTTAAAAAAAAAAACTCTATGTTCTACCAATTGGTAAACAAATAATTTGTTTTGTAATTTTAATAAGTACTTATAATTCGGAAACATGCAATAATAATAATCAAGAGAATTGAATAAGATTAAAATAAATGATTTCAAAAGTCTAAGTCAGTTATTAAAATATTATAATGTCGATAATGTCAATAGCCGTTAATATTACAAAATTTCAATGTCATAAAATATTATTTAAACTTGAAACTTAGGGCCCGCCTAAGTTGTAATAATGTTATTAATAATTTTATACAAATAATAGTATTACCGGCGAAATAACATTTGGGTAGCTAAGTACAACGAAATAGTATTTTCCCTACACGCATTCCTAGAACGTAATTAATACAAAACCTAGTAGTATTTCAATCTAATTCACACCAATCCAAACGTTTTCATTTCATTTTAAATTCATTTCAATTTCTTTAAAGTGTACTTCACGTTTTGCAAAAATTCAAGCGGCCACACTTTTGAACTAGTCAGTATTAAACCGTCGGGGAACTTTTATTCCGGGAGAGAAAATTAAAACTGGGATTTGGTGGCATTAGACGTAAGTACTGATACTCGGTCCCTTTTATTCAGTGTTTTTGGTGTAAACGTGGGCACGTTCCATCCAAACGAACATTTTGACGAGAACGATGAATTTTCGCCTGTTTAGCCCCATATCCCTAATTAAATCTGGTTCGCACATGACATGCGACTCGAATGGAATGCCTGTTACATTGCGTATGAAAACGGATTAGATTGTGGACTACTGGTAACTGCTGTTTTCACTTGGATTGTTAAAATAGGACGTTTATATCCCAACATTTTCGTACAGCTTAATGTTAAATCATTGAACACTGTTTTTTCGACACAAATATTACCAAACAAGCGGGAACATTCAATAATGATCCAATAATACACTTTTTAATTACATAATCGAAATGACCATGTATTCATCGAGGCATCAAAACGTATTTTAATTTGAATACATCAATTGTCACGCATTTGCGTGCAACATAATTGAAACGTTCTGAATTTTCCTGGGCAATATAAGTTTTCATTGAAATGATCAAATAATGAATGTGGTTTTGATTGATAAGTGCTGGAACAGAAATTAGTATCTTATCCGTCCTCGGTAAATAACTTAGGAAAAAGTTCTGAAACTTTTCAAACCAAAAGTAGTTGCTGTATTGAAACCATTTCTTGCTTTCATTATGCTTATTCCTAGAACTGTAGATCCCAGCGTGCAGGGACCTCGAAAGACTAAGAGTTTCTCTATAAAGTTTCCGACACCCACGAGCGCGTACCTCTATAAATTAACATAGGTTGTGTTGAACGGTGACTGCTAACGGAAAAAGATGGCTACCACTGTAGTTGCAAGAACTGTGTACCCTAATAGTTGGTACAGTAAAGTATGAAATTATGTATGTAATGTATTTATTGTATATAATTATGTAAATGGTACACCACAGGCTACCTGCAGTATTGTGTCTCCTTCCCCCTTAATCCATCCAAAGGTTGTTTTTAAAAGATCACTTTTAGCGATAAGACCTCCCATTGTGTCACCTTATGTAAAATTTCTACATTTATATCTGTAATTTTTATGGTTAAGATAATAAAGATAAACATTAGGTATTCTATCTATCTATGAAATAAGTTTAGATTTTCAGAAACACGACAGAAAAATTGAAATATTTTCGGTTACTGGAAAACCAAGTAAACAAGGAGTTACCCATTTTTAGATAATCACCGATATCGAATTTGTCACTTGAAAAAAATCGTGATAAAAACGTGATCGTCATAAAAACGATCAAAATTAGATGATAAAAAACGAGCAAGCCTTTCAGTAGTCGCATAAGATTTGCGACATCTGAAGGCCAATTCTCGTAATTTAAAACATTCAAAATCTAGTCGCAATCTCATCTTGGCGACAAACAAACGTCAAAAAATTGTCAAAATGTAGGGAAATAAGAGGTATTTTTGACAGATTGAGACTGAGATCAGACTGTGAACGTTCTTAAAATTAGTAGAATTGCCCCTCTGACATCTCACCTTGGTAAAAAGCAACTGAGCAGCGACAGAAATTAACCTCAAAATTTATAAAAGCTAAATATTGAAGTATTTATTCGAATCATTACTCGTCGTACCACTGGTCAAAATTCGACCCCTCTACTTACAATCTATATAGTACTTACTTACTCCATGCTCAAGCTGTCACTTCGTGTTACACACTTCCATCCCTTTTCACGAAATCACTCCCACAGAAAGTCAAGAGAGGCAAGTTGTTACAAATCAAAAATTCTAAGCGAAATAATTCTAAGTGAAATAATTATTCTGTGAAAAAAAAAGAATCATAGTGCTAAAAGACTACACAGAGTATCTCACGCGATGTTTTGTCTAATTCTCACATGTTTTTTAAACAGCCGCCATTGTAGTTTGTTCAAAGTGCGCCTTTCCGCTGCCTTGTACCGTAGTGATGGTATCCGGAACACTAACGCCGCCGCCGGCAGAGGTTATAAATATACAGCCAGGCCGCAAATTTTGTGTCTTGCATAGATAAAAAATAATATCTTTATCGCGGCTAACATTTTAAAGTTGTTTTTGTATCTCTTAGCCATTATAGAAGTAGGTATTATTCTTGTGGAAGTTTTACATTAGATAGCTAACTACAACGTATTCAATAATACTCGGGCCTAAACTTCAATAGACGATAACATTTCGTATTGACATCTTCGATTCTCGTGCCGCAACGTTCAAAAAACATGTGTCTTCTTTTTGCTTTTAATCTTGCAACGCTTTAAATACTCTTTTCTTTAAATAACGTAACTTTGTGCCAATTATGTATGTAATTTAACCCTCTCATTCCCTGCCTACATAAGTTGGTAGTGTGTCGTAGGGCTGCCGAACTGACCTTACAAGGTCAGTTCGGCTGTAATTTTATATATTATGGTTATCATCGGTAATAATGTTGTTGCTAGTCAATTTATGCAATTACGCTTTACGTGATAATCAGGTCCTACCTATAATGTGATGATTTTACTGCATTGACATATTAAAAGGAGGAAGATATTTTACGTGCTAACATCGCAATCAGTAAACATGGGCTCAGCGCAAGACTACATGCACCGAAACTCACACATCTGTGATCAGTGTGATCACAGTCGTAAACCTAGCTCTAGTACTCGTCATCAACACGTCTCTTCACGTCAATTGCGTATCGTGTCTCTCACGCATGTTTGTAATACCTATCTCGCTCTCACAAACATGGCGACATTTTTCTTCCTTGTATTATTGAAACACTGCTTAGCTGCAGAAGAAGTCATTTTGATGCGTATTTATCATTAACAAAAACTTTAAGTATGGAGCTGTTTGATCAACGATATCCCGTGCGCGACTGAGTGCCAACTACGGGCCATCACTTAGTTTGATAGGACCAGACGCTGTTACTAAGTCCTGTATCTACCGCTTTTAAATAAATGTCCTACTGCTAAACTGTGAATGTTACTTGTTGTAGTTGCCTTGTGAATAAATACAAAATAAACGCAAAGAGCTTAGATAGAGACTGTTCTGCAGGTATGAGTGACAGAGATGACGCTCTTCAAAGCCGATTTTTTTATAAAATGGATGTGCCATATTAATGACCGGGTACTGTAAGCAGATGTTCAGATGAATAGGCTGAGTCGTCAAAATGGTTCTTTTATTTTTAATCGAAGTATTCGTAGGTGACATACTTTTTCATTCCAAGAAATCGTGCGTAGTTTTTTTCCTACCCTTAGATACACAACTTGCAGGAAAATTTGGTCACCTGCTAGAGAAAATGTTATAGGTGACCTAGTATTATTACTTATTTTCTCCGTTAAAAGGCATAATTTTTTACACCCCGCTGATTACTTTATGATCTACATTACTGTATTTACACTACTTCTTGAATTACTTTATAGGGTGCCGTACCTCAAAAGGAAAAAAACGGAACCCTTATAGAATCAATCGTGTGTCTGTCTGTCCGTCTGTCACAGACAATTTGCTCCGAATCTACGGGACGGATTAAATTGAAACTTGTTACACATATTACTATGACTCAAACACGGACGTGTAATGTAAATAAATGAATTTTGAATATGGGGGTACTTTTGGGGGGCAAATTAGAAAAAAAAAAAGAAGTTTTGCAAACTGTACCGTGTGACATATCAAATGAAAGGGGTTGTTGTAAGGATTTCGCATATATATTTTTTATAATTTAAAATAAATACTTTTAAAATCTAGCTGGGGGGCGTCCCACACTACGCTTGCCGATACGCGGTCTCCACTCCAGGACTCGTCTGCTCCATCGGCCATCGGTCCTTCGACAAACATGGCCAGCCCACTGCCACTTCAGTTTGCTTACTTTGTAAGCTAGATGGACCGACGACCTTAAGAAGGTGGCTGGGTCAGACTGGATGCGGAAGGCGGAGGACAGGGTGTTGTGGCGCAGCCTGGGAGAGGCCTATGTCCAGCAGTGGACTGCGATAGGCTGAGTTGATTGATTGATTGACTTTTAAAATTATTTTAGAAAATAGATGAATATTGACCCCTTATCTCCGAAAGTACTAAGCCATTTTTTTTAAACAAGTACAGATTTTTAGACTCTTTGCTTATAGATTACAGGAAAACCTATAAAATTACTCAATATTGTACGTTTGCAGTTGGAATGTATGAGGAAACATGTTTTTAACGAAGGAAAAACGAAGTATTTTCTGGACCCAATCATAATTAAATATTCACAACTATCGTATCATCAGAAGACATACTCAGCCAGGGTAGATGCGGCGCTAACTGCCTAGTAGCACCGGTACTAGTAGGTACTTAAAAAATATCGCCACAAGTGCTCATTAAATGGCCCCTAAAAATACAGCGGAAACACGAAACCACCCGTCAACCGCCAACTTAAAATTAACTCATAAAAATAGTAGCTTGTTTATGAAAGAGGTCAGTGTTCTGTGGCGTGCTTAGGAAGTGTTAACAGCGGGGCGTGCCTGTGCTATCTAGTATCTCGCGTAGGGCAATTGCACTTGTCAGCCGGGGTTCGGCGCTTCCTTACTCGCGTACCGCACTGCACCCTAGTTCCCTACCCTACCCGGCCGCACCGCGCCCGTACACAATACTGCTGCGTTGCGCTTCCCGAAGAGTACTGTAGTTTCTCCACTTAAACGTTTAAGACCCAGTCGAGTGATATATTATTACGTGGGAATTTTTGTTTAAGCCGGCGTTTTTTGTTGCGCTGAATGGGTACTTGTAAATTTTGAAAACAGAATAGATATCAGCTTTAACCCACTTATTAATTCTTTTGTTCTTTTTGCTGGTAGGTACATGTACTTAAAACCTCAGTACTTGATATTAATTTTAATTTGATCCTTGTAGCGGGTTAGTTTACGGAAAGCAGAGACGGACTACAAAGTGATCCTTTAATTAATCCAACGGGCTGACGCACTCCGTCAGGTGTGATTCAAACTTAAGCAGTCCGTCTCAACACTATGAGATACGGAACCATAAACTAACTGCATAAATTGTTCCAAGAAGGGCTTCCTGAAAATGAAAACTCTAAAACCTATTTTTATTTATTTCATTAAGGAGGATGCGCTAAGGTAGCCCGCGAAATTCAATTTTTATTATGTTTTTTGAAATTTGCAGGTAAGTAACAGGTTGTATGTTGATCTAAATATGATTCGCGGCCATAACAAATATGGCTTTACAGAATTATAATCATTAGAATCGGCCATACAACTAACTCTATTCGTAAAATCCTTTTGAATGACTATTTCTGAAATAATCATTCAGTAGGATTTTATGAACTTAAAGAGTTGTAATGCTGATTGTAATGATTACAATTCTGTAAAGCCATATTTGTTATGGCCGCGAATCATATTTAGATCAACATAGAACCTGTTACTGACCTGCAATTGCAAAAAACTTAAGAAAATTTGAATTTCGCGGGCTACCTTAGCGCATCCCCCTTAAGGAAAATAAACATTAGTATATTAAAAATAAACAGAAGTAGCTTAACATAACATAACTTGCGATACTTCAGTAAATTTTCATAATGGTTTCATATAATCTCAGCTATTTTGCTTTTGTTGGAGAAATTTAATGCTTTAAGAGCAATAATTGTATATCTAATAAAACCTGAACCGACAATTCCGGCTAAGTGCCTAGTTCACATCGAGCTTATTCTGCCTTTTATATAAGTAAACGCTCAATTATTTAATAGGTACTAAGATTTCTTTGAGTTTTTCCAAAGCGGTGTGAGGATGATTGATTTGGGCGTATTTTGACTTAAGTCTCTCATCTCATCTCCCTTGTGTGAAAACGCTCATTTACAATTACATCTCCAAAATTTCCAACTTACATCTGCAGTAAATATGCAGCAAATTCATCGCTTCATGAAGCAAACACAAAAATTACCAAATAATTAATAGATTAGTCGTACAAAATATTATGGAGAATTTCCTGTTGACAGTTATTGTGATATATGTTTTGATCTCATCGTTTTTAAAATGAAAATAACCATTAAATGCTCTAATAGTAGATCTAGTTACGAAGTCAAAACTATACATTGAATATTTTTGAAAAAAAAAAATTTTTACTAGGTTTGGAACGAGTCTGACGCCGAACATATAGTTTTAGAATTGTTTCTGTTTGTCTAGAGATATGTTTCGGATTGCCGCATCCGTTTGTCTGTTTATCTGGATGTATGTTCCGGATTGGCGCAAAAGAAACTGAACAGATTTGGATGAAAGAACAAGGCTCACGGCCCATACAAAGGATAAGGATACAAAGGAGAAGTATCTCAAAAAAATGATAAAAATGAGTATAAAAAGATGGCATACTTCCGATCGCAATCCTTACAGTCTAACATATAAAAAAAATGCTATGAAAATTCGTTCGGGGGCAGCAATATGTACAAGAATATAGCTAAAATATTGAGAAATACTTGGCTGTTTTGACATGGCTGCAATTATAGAGTTTCATCATCGAACAACTGAGGCTTTTTTTCTCATTTGCTCGACCGCCGAACATCGAACTAAAGAAACATTAGTGGGAATTAATGCTTGATATTAATATTGTCTTATCCACTTCCGGTCCTACTAAAACCAGCTCGAATATGTAACATAATTAAATCATTCTTAAAATCAATATTATAGTATTTTAATAGTTAATTGTTATGAAATTGTTAGAAAATGTTTGATTTATTCCTGGTGATTTAAAATAATCAGAAATTTTGAATATCCATTATGGTGCCTTCAGGTGCGCCAAGTATTAAGTTTAAATTGATGGTTGCTTAAGATTATTGATTTATATACTTTAATTCATTTATTTCTTTTTTAATAATTGTTATTCAATTTTACTCGTTATAGTAAGTAATGCAATCTAATTATTCTGATATTAGTGAAATCTATAAATGCGGATGTATTAGGCAAATTGAAGCAGTCGTTTTGTAACCGTCACCATGTGCGTTAAGTGGAAACTCTGTCCGGTTTTAAAATTATAAACGAATTATAGTGCAAGTACATCGTTTCTTGTGACCATTCTGACTGTCCACCGTTTCACAATTATTAAATAGAACAGAGTAGGGTAGACCATGGTGAACATTCTGTTGATGTTTAACATAGATTTTAAAATATGAGTTTAAGGAAAGTCCAGGAAACAAAAAAAATAACAACATTTTTACAGAACTTTTATTTAATTTTCCACATCTCATAATACAGTATTTAAGAAATATATAATTGTTAAGTGCCGTTCTTCTTTTGAATTTTAGGATTGTTTTTTCACCCCACAACTTTTATGTGTAATTGCTGATTCGATGAAGCTCTCGGCTTCTCATTAGTCCACTCGCTGAGCGATCGGATTGGCCTGCTAATGAGCACACTAGCGCCGCGTCCCCGCGCACTTTCTCACTGTATCAACGTGTCAAAATCTCCCAACGCGCTCCGCGCTAACAAAAACATTTCTGAAAAGAAATGGTCGTTCAGTGATTTAATGCTACAATCCCCGCAAGACACTAGAAATTAACATAACCAGCACCTGTGGACAATATGTGTAGTGTGGTTTAACCTGGATTCAGACCTAGCCACCCCACCGATCCCAAGAAGCGTGAAGCAGTGGGCCGGAGATAGCAGGTAAGCTTCACGAATTTATTACACAATAATTAATATATTATATATATTAATTCGGCACGGTTGGCGCAGTGGTTAAGCGATTGACTGCCGCGCTGCGTGTCGCGGGTTCGATTCCCGCACGGAACAAATATTTGTACGACCTACAAGTAGTTGTTCCGGGTCTGGCTGTTTGTGTATGTGAGTTTAAATGTTTGTAAACGCACCCACGATACAGGAGAAATTCCTAGTGTGGGGCAACGTTTTTTAAAAAAAAAAAATATATATATATTTAAGAAATAGGTTTAAAGGTCCTGGATTATTTCTTACCCAACCTAAGTAATATAATTGTCATGCCATGGGCGCATACTTCCAGTGTCCTGCGCCCATTTATGCATGAACAACAATATCCAATTAATTCTCCCTCTAAGAGATGTGGAAAATTACATGTGGACAATATTGTATTTCATTGTAATAGTTTTCTTACAGCTTAAATTGTATTTTCTTGGAAAAATCGTATAAACTTCCTGTGGTACAGGCCTAGCCTAAGTGCCAAATTGTTTTAGCTGTAATACATATTCGAAAAGAGTATTCTATTCAATTCTATTCTATATAATTTTTTATTTACTTATTAAACGATTTAATTTCACTTCATTCTGTAATCCTTATTTTTCTTTTAATACATTATTCTAATTCTCAAAGCAACTAAACTAGATCGGTCTCGATACTGGGGAGTATGCTTTGGTAACACCAATTAATCCGACTTTTGAGCTTCCGACTACCCGTAATGAATGACGTTTTTGAGCCACTGAATGTCGAAAGAATGGTTACCCATCCATGAAATGGCAAAATCAGCTCAACATCATAGACCAACCCATTCACGGATGCTTTTGAGATTAAGCGTACCTGATATAAATACAGGAGATTGAAAAATAAATGTTTTTCTTTCAAATACAATAATATTAAATAATTGTAATGGTTTAACACAATATCATTACATCGAAACCGACTGCCAAGCGGCTTAAATGATACATTATTCCGATTTTAAAAAAGGAGGTCCATTGTTCAATAATAAAGTAACAAAGTGGTAATTCATGTTGAATGATGTAGTTTGAATATCAGATAGGGTGCTGATCGATGGTGGCTCGGATCGTAGATATCTGGCGGTTGGCGTGTCCGACCGTGCCAAAGTGTGAGTAAGTCTATCTTGTTAGGGTTCTGTGGCAAAATCTGCGAAACGGAACACTTGGAATCACTCGATGTCCTCAAGTTGCGGCTCTTATAGCTATGTACATACGAGTGCATACATAAGTACAAACGGCACTCTTTGGACCGCTGGGTATCGTATTACCCAGTAACTGGATTGTGGACGTCAGATAGGCAGTCGCTCCATGTAAAATACTGGTATTCAGCTGAATCCAGTTAGACTGGAAGCTGACCCCACCATAGTTGAGAAAAAGCTACGCAGATGATGATCAACTTGCTGACTCATATTTTTAGCACATTCATTGCATTTTCTTTCAATTTTATTTCACTAACACACGATAGAAAAAAAAAAATCATAATAATAAAAATGTTTTATTGACCATAATGAATTAAGGAGTTACATTTTAATTTGAAGCCCTGACTCCTGTGCTAGGTGGTACCTGTGTTACAGGAGTCAGTGTCTTCCCCTGTTTATGGAACAATATCAATAGATGCAATAAAATTAAAATTAAGGAATTTAGTGCATGCATGCTCTTGAGTAATTCGTGTGCGTTTTTTTTTTTGTGTTTTGTGTGAGTGTGTGTTATGTTAGAGAAGACTCCGTGTTATCCCGTCCGTGTGACACGGGCAATTTTTTCAAATAGTAGCTGCGGTAGTTATTTGAATTTTAGCATGAATTTAGCGTGGATAGATTACTAAACGTCATGTACTTACCTAACTTTATATAAAGTGGAATAACGATTATTTATAGTTTATTTATTTATATACACTTTACTGTACTAACTATATAATATATACGTACTAACTATATAATAACTATATAACTATATAATGTACTAATAATAAAGGTTACTAGGTAGGTACTACTACTTTGGTAAGCGCACAAGAAGGTACTACGTAGTACCTACCAACGTAATTGAATGAGCTACCTCCAAAACTGATATCGCAAGTCAAGCCCTTAGTCTTAGGCCCGTATTACAGAACGTCACTCAATACTCAAGCATTACTGAAAACTAGATTCAAGCCATTTGATTGTTCGAAACTAGTTTAAAGTAATGCTTGAGTATTGAGTGACGTTCTGTAATACGGGACTTAGTCTAAGTCAAGTTGATCCTTACAACTTAATAGAGTTCTACAAAAACATTATGAGAGAAAACTGGTTGCCCAGTGTGAGGCGTATGCTAGGTGACATGGCCTGGCATATAACGTCAAGAAGTCAGAGATCATGGTCTTTGAGGCTGGGGGTAAGAGCCCTAATAAGGTACCACCTGTTTTACTTTATGGCACGCCTTTAAAAAAGGTCCATAAGTTTTAGTATCTAGGTCATAATATTAACCCCCAATCTCAAAGACGAGGACGACATTGAACGGGAGCGGAGAGCGTTGTCTGTTAGAGCGAACATACTGGCTCGCAGGTTTGCACGATGCTCACGTCCTATAAAGATAACGCTCTTTCGAGCCTATTGTACGTCTTTTTACACGAGTGGCCTGTTGGCTAGATATACGCAAAGATCGTACAACGCTCTCCGCGTTCAGTTTAATAATGGATGCTGGTGGGGCTGCATCACTTCTGCAGTGTGTCGGGTAAGTTCGCGGATGCGCATGTAGATTGTTTCTACACATCCATGCGCAAAAGGTGCGCTTCCATGGTGGGCAGGGTGTGGGGCAGCTCCAACAGTATCCTAAGCATGATTTCAGACTGTGTTTTCGCGGGCCGCTGTTGTGCCATCTCACATGGGTTGCCACAACGGTGATCCACTACCATTTGTTTGTTTTTGTGAAGTATCAGTTCTTACTAATATAGTTGTAAGTTTTACTAATCATTTTTGAGTCTAAGATACTTGAATAAAGATAATTCTATTCTATTCTATTATCTCTCATTGTATCCAGCTATAACACATTAATATTATAAAGGCGAAAGTTTGTGAGTGTGTGTGTGTATGTTTGTTACTTCTTCACGCTCAAACGGTTGGACCGAATTTGATAACATTTTGTATGGAGGTAGCTGACACCCTGGATTAAGACATAGGCTAGGTCTTTATCCCGATATTCCCACGGGATCGAGACTTACGCGACTTACTGTAATAAAACCCACGGTGGCGAAAATGTCTTGTTGTAAATCTTTGATGTCGACTGTAGGTATAATTATTATTGTCTCTTTTACTTAGCATAATTAAGTTATAGCACATTCATTTTTAGTATTCCATTGCTAGACGCGAACAACTCCCGACAAACTGTTATGCAGTTTGACAAACTTTATGTATGTTATCGTTAATACAGATTTGGAATAAAAAAGGTATTCATTAAGATAACAAAAAACAGAACCCTAAACACACAACTAAGTAGGTACGCTTACGCTTGGCCGGTATTTTTATCTGTGAAGTGTTCAAACGATCGTGTTCATTATGAATAGTAGCGTGTTACTGCTGATATTTTTAAAGTGCTCAGTTTACTATGTTGACAGGACAAGATTAAGTTTTGACGTAGGACTGTTGCACTTGGCTGCAGTAAGGGCGTTTGTCCACTGCCACCGTCAACGGGTTGTCAACGAAAACGAGATGACGGCGCCGAAGTACCGATACATACATTTACTATGGCCGCGTATTCACGGCACGACCGTCACCCGAGCGCTGCGATACCAACCCCCGAATTTTCAAGTAGTTCGGCGTGACCGCTAGAACTCGACCTGAGATTGTGGCGGGCCAATGTACTGACCTCGTAATACAAAACACGTTTGATCTTGTCCACACACAGCCGTCGCACCGGCCGCGGCGCGCTGATCGCCCGGCTTTTGTTTTGTCTTCCATAACATACAGAACCGCCAAGTTCAGTCGCGGTGGACTAACGATTGCCATCGACGACTCGTTTATCGGTGACGGCTGCGGTGGACAAAACGTATTAAGTGTTTTGTCTGTTATCTAAATCTGACAGGAATTAAGTAAGAGTTCCACCGTAATCAATCCTGAGGGCCTAAACAATTGGCAATTGCTTTGAAAGCGTTTCGTACGTTTACAAAGTGGTTGAGCTGGATGGTGCTGATCCACGCGTCATGTTCGTGAACTGGCGCCGTCAGTTGAGGCTGGTGATCTCTCAACTGCCAGGGCTTATTTTGTAATCTTTTAATCTTATATTTTGAATTGTTTTTTTTTGAATATATATTTTTTTTGTTTTTACATTGTTCTCACATATAGAAGCGACAAGAATAATGTACCCAGGATTTTGTAATATCTTGATTTAAAAGAGTGTCCTTGGAGTTTCTTGCCTGTTCTTCTCCATAGAGATCTACGTTTTGGAATGGGCAAATAGCTTCCACTTTCTGACTAACTGACCGACTCTTTGACAATTCAAAAGTGCCTGTAAATGGTTTAATTGAAATAAATGCTTTGAGTTTGAGACAACGCCTTTCAACAGTATAGGTATAAGCTTTTCGGTAGCTTCGGACGCTACGGAATGTTACCAATTTAAATATTGTATTTATATAAACATTTAGAACCAGGGGCGCCGACTCCGTGGGTGCTCGGGGGCTCCAGCACCCGCAACGGGTAAATAGTGGGCATGAGCATAGACATCAAAACCGATCAATCAAATGGTTTTGACCGATATCTCTCGCCGCGCGGCCAGACGTCTAACCATTCTGTAGGAACGGTCAAAATAAAACTGCTAGATGGTTTTTGAGTGCGATTTCCAGGATTAAGAAGAAGCTAAGTAAGCCGGGGTTAAAAACCTCGTGGGTACTGACACTCGTGCACATTGTTATGCGCGTGAGTATGAGCACCCACGAGGTTTTTAATAGTCGGCGTCCCTGTTTAGAACTAAGTATTGTATTTATTATATTTCTTATTTTGTAATTTTTACCACATTAAATGCTACAACGGTTGACGTCATCACGTCAACGCCAGCTGTCGCTGAAAACCAGCGCTGGGGCTCTGTGTCGCATAGGGTCGCAGCATTATGCTAAGCGATGACCGTTTTGCGTGGATGTGACGCATATTTTACCCCAACTTGTTATTTTTAACCGACTTCCAAAAAGGAGGAGGTTATATGTCCGGCTGTATGTTTTTTTTTTTTTTTTTGTATGTTCACTGATTACTCCGTCAATGGTGGCCCGATTTTGAAAATTCTTTTTTTGTTTGGAAGGGTATGCTCCCGAGGTGGTCCCATTGCCACCAAATCAGAAACTGATGGGGATCTCATGGAAATCGAGGGAAATCCTCAAATTTTATAGGCATACCTATAGCGATTTGACTATTTTTTATAGTAACTCAAGCATTTGCACTCGAAAAGAACCATTTGGTAAAGTGGAACTGATAATGAAGACCACAGATGGCCACCGGAATTACTTAATAATAAGCATTTCACCGTTGCGATTCGATTAGGCACTTTAATATGATTGCTAAGCAATTTATGCTCGTTAATTTTGACGAGCATAAATGAAGAATCGACCGAACGAATGCATATGGTGAAGTCACCATCAGTTCTACTGGTTCTTACCAGGAGAACTCCTCAACAACTAACGCCCCTGCATCGCGGAAAGCAATATTTTGTAAAAGGTGATGAGAATTTGACATTAGGCTATTGTAAATTAGATAAATTACAAACTAACCCACTAAAAAGTGAAAAATAAAAAACTTTTTACAAAAAAAAAACAACCGACTTCCAAAAAAAACACTACAAAGTGAAAAATAACTTTAATTTCGGAAGTCGGTGGCAAAAACTAAAATACAGATCCAAAGACACCGACTTCCGAAATTAAAGTTATTTTTCACTTTGTAGTGTTTTTTTTGGAAGTCGGTTGTTTTTTTTTTGTAAAAAGTTTTTTATGTGTTTGTGTTTTTTTTCTTTGCGTTATGTTTACCGCAAATTAACGTATTTTCTTTCTTTCTTTTATTTTTTTTAAGTTAAGTCAGTAGTCCCATACATTATTGTCACTTTGTCTAGCTAGACCATTTTCCTTTTAAGTTTTCTGCTTTGCTGACAGATTTAAACATCTCGAGTACACACACCTATTCTATACTTAAGTGTTGATTTTCGTTTATTAATCAAAATCAAAAGTCATCTATTCAAACTAGGCTGAGAATCAGCACTTTTCGAACGTCAAAAATTACATAAGACAGTCCCCCAAAAAACGCCCACCCACCACCACCACTTCCTAGTGCTTTAGCTGGGAAGAAGAAGTGGCGCAACAAACTCCCCAGCAGCACAGCTGTCTGTTCAGATATAAAACTTGAATCTATACAATAAAATGTAAAAGAATTTGCTTTACGCAACACAGCATTAAATTAATCAGTCCATCACTCGGCTGATAACGTAAACCCAAGCCGTAACTTGAGTACATCAATTATTATGTTTATTAATACGATCATGACCTCAATACTGATAGCAAGTGCGAGCTCTTGGGCTGAGGAACGTTTATTAATACGGGTCTTACCTACCCTCCCTTTTTTTAGAACATGCCTAACCCCTTTTTTTTTTTTTGGTTGGGAAATTATTAAATAACTTCTCCCGCTATGGGCGGAGCGGGAGGGCGTGTCAGACTTTTACTGACTAAAACCCACCCGTGTTCCTTCCGGTGCCTGTGTGCCAGGGCCACGATATCCCTTTCGGACAAACTCGCAACCCTATGCTACGATACACGTAAGCCGAAAATCACAAATTATAGTGACGACCAACCTAAAGATCACCAAGGCAATGAAAATCAGTAACTTCCAAAGAAATTATTCAACTGCCTTGATTCCCGAATTGAATAAATAATTAATTAAATGAATAATCCTACGCTCTGGTTAAACTTAACAAAACCTTTTTAAACAATCCCATGTTATTGTCCCAAATACTATTGTGTGCGGTCCTGCATCTCAGAAGTTGATCTGAACTTACAATTGTATCAACAAAGCGCTAGACACAGTCTAGATCACTGCTTGGTAAACTTTGGATGCTAAACAGATCTAGGTATTTGTACTCTGAACTCCTGCAGAGGCTAACGATGATGGCTCTGTTTCCGAGGAAGACCGTAGAAGTGAAGTCATGCAACATACATACCTACATAGAGCGTTTACAAATTCGTTAACCAATGATATTAAAGATGGAAACATTGTCTTACGGCTGTTCTGTTTAGTGAGCTACAAAGAAGTCTGACACCGTGTCATACCATGACCTGTTACCAAAAGGTTATTAAATCTAATTGATTTTTGAATATCGATGTTTCATTTAATATATTTCCAATCACTGATACCGTAAATATGCTATATCAATGTAGTCCGGGATGGTAAAATGTTTCTCATGTCACGTTTGTCTATTTATTTCTAAAAATATTGAAAATAACCGAATGCTGTTTATATGGTATAAACTACAATACTTATATTTGCCTCGTTTAGAAAAAATACTGTAAATGAATCCTACAATTTCGTTGAAATATTCAACCTTGAAGATCATGCCGCACCCATGGCAAGCTTGGTATATGTGGTGCCGCATTGAACGTGTTAAGAAGTTAAATTGACAGCAGAAGTGTTAGAAATGAAAAAAGAAAGCAAGACAGAAGGAACAAATAAATTCATTATATTACCTATACTAGCTTCTGCCCGCGACTTCGTTCGCGTGGAAGTCGTACGACACCATAATATATTAATTTAGCAGCCAAAAAAACTGCCTCATTGGTCTAGTGTGCATGAGGTCCTGGGTTCGATTCCCAGGTCAGGCAGTGTTTTTGGGTTTTCGATCTGGAATTCAAAACAGTCTGAAGTCTGGTTTTGTGCCCGGTTAATGGCAATAGGCTCACCCCCTATTACATGGGACGGACCGAAACATAACTGTCAAAATGTGGGTGACGTGGAAGCCAGCGACGTACAGTTGTCAGTGTGAGAAACAGTTAGTCCTGATGTCAACTCCGCAGTCTTCAGTAGCAATTTCATACGGTTAGCTATGACCTTGGCTGGAATATTTCATATGATTATATGATGGGAACCCGAATGCGGTATGATGAGAAAAAAAGAACTGCGTACGGTGATCTGACGAAATGTGGGTTTACTTGTACACCTCTGCCTTACCCTTCGGGGAATACAGGCGTGATGATATGTTATGGTAAGAATAAAGTAGGTACATTTATGGCTTTCGAGGGCGGTGACAACGATAATAGGTTCAAAATTAAAATTCTTGATGGCGCCACCAAAAATTTGCACGTTGGGTGTCGTTTTCATGGTTTTATAACTCTAACCAACTCATTACAAATAGCGTGATAGTATATAACTTACCAGACTTATAGGGAATATCTACGCAAAATTTGAACAGAATCTATACAGTAGAATTTGCGTGATACTGGAAAATACATTCAGACAAACAGACAAAAATTCTAAAAACTATATTTTCGTTATTAATATCGATCCCAGAAGTCGTAGAAATTAATTTTGACTTCGCTACGATTTTATTAAATGTATAGATTATTACAATACCTATGTGCTATTAATTTTTGAAGAATGGCAAGGAAGACATTAAACCAAAAACGATTATAATACAAGTTTGATATTTTCTCTAAAAACTGCTTAACGGATATGACGCCATTAAGTCGAGAACTGTGACATTACGATTCTATAAATAACTGCCCATGGAGGGCAGTTATTTATCAACAGATTTTTTACAACGTAGCAGACTCGATATACAAATCCAAGGGCCGAACTCGATAAGGTCGGACCGATCCTTGCTTGAATAATGTCTGTAAGACACGGGACAGTATTAATTAAATACGGCTGAGTCATTTGACCCCGGTGGGCAGGTATATCTATGGTCACAATATGACATAGACAAGGTCTTTATTTCCTAGCAGTAAGGGCGGTTTTTCAACTTTAAGTGTTACCACTAACGGTACTTCGCTAATGACTTAATGACCCAATGTAAAGCTATATACCACAAACTAGAACGGTCATTAATGCATATTTATTATGGAATTATTGACCAAAAATATCGGATTTATTTGATTGTAATCTTACTATATATCCTTCGTGGGGATGGCGCCATAATCTCTGTCATGATGAATACCATCCTTGTAAATATTATGATCAAGGTTGTGATTGTATCGTTGTACCTACTAGAGTATCAGGTACAATACGTATACGTTGTGCTGTATATAACTCATGATTGGACGTATTTAGCAGTGAATGTCTGTGTACGCTCGCTAAGTCGGCACGCGATTGGCTGTGTCGTACCACGAGGTGCTGGTCGTCATTGCGAATAGGCGACGCGCGCGCCACCTGAAGGAAACTTGGCGTGCGCATGGAGCCGAAGAGTCTGTCGTCGCCATTGACCCAATGAACTGTCTAATTTTTGACTCCGTGAGTGTAAAATAGATAAAGCAGGAACAATTGTGCATTACCGTGTGGTGTCACTCGTGCCAAGCTCAGCGGTCAACAGTCGAATCAAAAGATCGTTTCAGATCAATTGGGAGCCAGCCGCAGCGGGAGAAAAGGTGAGTCGTACTCAGTCATCTCTCTGTTGAATTGTTTCTGGATTGGGTGAACGGCTACCTCCGTTCATACAGAACAACCCTAATTTCAATCTACAACCAGCGAATCTTACAGTTCACTCCTCTAGTCCACACGTTGTAACTGTCAAGGATTGACCAGATTCAGCTGTAATCTTGCGTCATTAAAGATTCCTCGTTAAATAGGCAACTCGGTAAATATTCAAAAATATTCTCGCTACCTAATTTGGTTGCAGCGCGCCTCGATTACAAGACAAAAGGTTAATGAACTACAATCCGCAAGAAGTGGAAGGTAAATATTAATCAGAATATTCCAGAAACATGCTCTAATGAAGCCAAGCCCGCGCCGGAGGGCACGGCAAACATTTTTAATCCGCGGCGCATCTCATAAATTTCAACCCGGGGATAAAGTCGCCTTTGTTTTTCTTCACGAAAGAAATATTTTTCGCTAAATTTGCAACGCTTACTTGTGGCGTGTGAGCTGAGACTTTGTCGAGCTACTCTTTTATTGACCACTCTCATTACAATTGAGAAGATGTTTGGACTTTTGAAAAGATCTGAAAAAACAACTGAGTTTTTAGTTGGAAAACATTTTGAAATATCTTCTACTATCCCTGCACAGTTTTAATGCTACAATATATCGATTTTCAAAGTAGAAAGCTCACACATGTCTAACTATACGAAAATTAATTAAATTAAACTGTAAACTTGCATATTTCACGACAGCAATGTTTTGTGCGAGGCGGAAGCCTACTAAAACTATCCGTAATTGACGAGAAATGTTTCAAGTGTAATGAAATATGAGGGAATTAATATTTCAGGTGCCTAGCTAGCCCAAAACTTTGCCAATAATTTTGATTTATTGGAGCCTCACCGCCTCTCATATCTACTACTCAAAGTTTTGCTATTTAAACAATCACTTTGGCGGTGGCCTACCACCCTATCTTATACTAAACTAGGCACTAGGCGACGGCGACGTTTGCTTTCACGGAATTCTCTCAGGGACCTATATTCTAATTGCAAAGCTAAGATCGCTGTATTAATTCCAAAGACGGCTTGAGTGGAATAAATATTTACTTACGTAGTCCTTTACGCCTATGTGAAGTAAAACAATACATACGAATGACAATTGTATTTGCTTATAAGCCTCTCAATAAGGCAGTCTTTGAGCATAAGTATACAATACTAAAAGTATGTTAACATTTGCATCATGGACAATTTCAGTCGGTAAGTACGCAATGAAATCGGTCGGAAAAGCACTTGTGTACTCTCTGAGAAACGAACAATACCTTGCCGACTGTTCACTCTATTTCAATAGTCTTTAAGCAATTTACCAACAGTTTCTACGGCTTTTACTCGAGAGCGATATAAAGTTTGAAAATCGCAGTTTTTATTGCAGTTTGGATACTGATATATCCTCAACAACAGTAGATTTAAGACTTCCAGGAATTTGGTTTATATTGCTAAGACGAGTCTATTTGTGCATGCCATGAAATTGTGACCTACTACAAAATAATGTTTTTGCTTACAACAACGTCAAGATTGGAGTGCGTTCTTTACATTGATAATAAAAATAAAAACAAATTATCTAAATTGAAATCTTCCTGGTTTTGGTAACATAGTCAAATGATTTATTTTAAATAGGCACAGGCACTTTTGAACGTCAAAATTTACAAAAAATAGAATTGATATTCTTCCAAAAGGTAGTTTTGTATGGAGAAGAACGAGCAAGAAACCATCATCTCTTTTAAAATGTTTTACAATATTTTGTTTAAGTAAGTACATTCATTATATAATTTTATGTGAAGACGATGAATCTACAATACAATTACCTACTATGCCATAATAGGTAAAATAAATAAAAAACCGGCCAAGTGCGAGTCGGACTCGCGCGCGATGGGTTCCGTACCATTATCTATAAAAACGGCAAATAATCACGTATGTTGTATGCATGTTGTACCCTTAAATATTTGTTTTATTTTATTTTCATTATTTATTTTTAAAGTGAATATATAACTAAATATTCTGTGAATGTTTCAAGCGTCTACCTGTTGCCGTTATCAATATCATTTTTATATTTTTTATAGATAATGGTACGGAACCCTTCGTGCGCGAGTCCGACTTGGCCGGTTTTTTAGTATTTGTTGTTATAGCGACAACAGAAATACATCATCTGTGAAAATTTCAACTGTCTAGCTATCACGGTTCATGAGATACAGTTTGGTGACAGACAGACAGACAGACAGACGGACAGACAGACAGACGGCGGAGCCTTAGTAATAGGGTTCCCGCTTTACGCTTTGGGTACGGAACCCTAAAAATGAAGCAATGACAGATAATTTAATTATGAGATATACACATTGTGCTCACATATTTACATACATCGCAAAAGTAAAATGTTTAATATATATATGTCCTAAAAAATTAAAGACCGCAACGATCACTGGTCTCAATAAAACCAATTCATGCAGGTGATTAAACAAGAGAAACTAATCAAATCACAGTCATAAATACGACAAAGTTATCTCCGGAATTGTCTGCTACAGCGATTTTTTGGACGTGCTCATAGTAAAAGGATATTGCCAAGGAAATAACAAAATATTCCAATCAGATACACCTCATAACAACACCATAAAAATCTTGTAATGTCAACACAATAAATCACTCGTTATATCAGGAACACTATAGTCGGCGAGTTTGGTAACATTAGTTGCGAGCAAATGAGCGACAAAATTTCTTTGTATCGACAAAGTAGCTGGCGACCAGAATTCCCATTTTCACGATAACGATCATGTCCCACCTTGTGGCCATTAAGGGTCAGGCGATGGTCAGATAGGGGGCAATTTATGCACTGTACACTCAACTCAAGAGCTTCGTTGTATTTACTTAGTTTTTACGAGGCGAGATCTTTATCCGTTCCGTGCAAAATGTTTCGTTTTTAAGCTTAGCTCGCGTCCCTTTTGTGGTTCTGATGCGGTTATTGTGTAAGTCCCGTCTAATAAATAGTTTTTTTAGCCTGAATTAGTTGCGGCGCATTAGATTTTCGTTTATTTTGATATTTTTCATGTGGGGCATGCCTGAATGGAACCGTAAAGAGCTTCAGTACTTGCTTTCTTCTTGCCTTTGATTTATTTATTGTTATTTTTATGCCATCAGAGTACAGTAGTCTCTTCATAGCACTGAACTACTTATTATATCAAGTTTTACGTAATTTTACTATTAAGAAAAACTCGACATTTTTACAAGCTGATATTCATTAATTACTTTTCATCAAGTTCGTGTAAACTCTCTCTACTTTCCTGCTGCCTGGGGTAATTAATCCTGACTGCTAGCAGGATCCTACTTCCGGCTTAATCTTTACTTTGTCTTGTCTTCACCACCCTCAATCGAAAGTTTGCTTTAATGTCTCTGTAATGAGTTTGGTTCCTCATTTACTATCAGATTAATTTGCCTAGCCTGACATAAAGTGGCCCACATGCAGTAGTAGAATTTTACGAGCAATATAATTTATTATTATAAGGCCGATTTAACTGAGATTAATTTTCTTTTCACTAGCCGTTGTCTGCAGTTTAACTCCCACTCTTGGAAATCTACTTCATGCAGCCGGATAAAAAGTAGTCTGTTTTTAAATCAAGAACATGGTCTATCTGTTTGGCAAAATGCTTTCAAATCCGTTCATCCGTTTATGTAATTGAGTAACAAATATACTAAATCCAACTCCATACATCTTTCTTTGCTAATCAAAACCTTATAAATAAAGGTATAAATAATGTTATTGGGATTATTTATATATAGAGTTGCCTCCTAGAAATAGTTTCCAGCCTCTAATATTACCTACATCGTAACAAGAAATATATCCTATATTTAGAAGCTGAGGCGAGGAGCACTAGTCTATATCAGATCATAGCCCCCTAACGAGAGCCTCTTGACGTGTTTATCGAAGCTCTCAGCTATTAGGCCATTGCCCGTAACGATTATTGACGCAATGATAGCTAAGTCTACATCCTACATTTCGACAGTTCGGTAGGATTGTCGGTATAGAAACTTTAATCGATCTATCACTTTGATCGGTTTATCAATTACTGTGTTGTGTCTGTATGATTTGTTGGTCACAATAAAATTTGCGATGTGAATTTTAGATTATTTTTATGTATATGTTATCCAATGTTTTGGAAATGAAATAGTGAGAAGCAATTTTCACGATGTGATAAAAAAACCAGCCAAGTGCGTGTCGGACCACGCACGATGTAGTGTTCCGTTAGGATGAATGTATTCCAAGAACAAACTTAACATTGTAATTGAAAAACATGTTCCATCATATATTCCGACTGTAAATGTAAGTTTGTACGCACAATATTGGGCAATTTACCGTGTTATTTTAAGATCATAGACTTCATATAGGGTTTAACTATTCTCTGTTTTTTTTACAAAATGTTAGGCTCAGCAGTTTCAGAGATTAGGAGTGGTCAAATTTAATAAATTTTCTTTAATAACTTTAAAACGGATTATTTTAAAACTATAAAAAATAAATATTTGGAATCCTCATTACAAGTTCCTTCATTTGATGTCGGGAGTCCTATGTTGTTTCGAACGCCGCTGTTGCGACACACGCTGTTGCGAATTATTTTTCCACTGCCTCACAGGTTCGAAAGCTCATGGACTCGAATGAAGTAGTCGCGAAAGACGCTGTTTCGAAAAACATTTTCACTGCCTCATACGCTCGAATGCTTGTGATTTCGATTTTGATATTGATTCGATTTTTGATTTCGATTTCGATATTGATGAAGAGTTTTTGTTTTGGTAACTGAATTTACCAACAATAGAGGGGACCTGGCGCTCGGCGGCCGCTGCCGCGGCACGCTCGCTTCGCTCGCTCGCCTTCGCGCGTTAATGGTCACTGTTCTAACCTAACCTAACCCAAATGATTAAATACTTTTCTGTACACTTTATGACTAAATAAATCGAAATCACAAGCATTCGAGCGTATGAGGCAGTGAAAATGTTTTTCGAAACAGCGTCTTTCGCGACTACTTCATTCGAGTCCGTGAGCTTTCGAACCTGTGAGGCAGTGGAAAAATAATTCGCAACAGCGTGTGTCGCAACAGCGGCGTTCGAAACAACATAGGGACCCTTTTGATGTCACATGTTACAGTTTGCAAAACTTTTATGTTTTTTCTAATTATTCCCCCAAAAGTGAACCACCAAAATTCATTTATTTACGTTACACGTTCGTGTTTAGGTCACAGAAAGTCATTTGTATGCCAAATTTCAACTTAATTGGTCCTGTAGATTTGCAGAAAATCGGTTGTGACAGATGGACAGACAGACAGACACACAAGTGATCCTATAAGGGTTCCGTTTTTTTCCTTTTGGGGTACGGAACCGTAAAAATACTCAAAACTACCCTTATCCTCTAAAACAAACGTATAGTTATAGTACCTTCTACTCTTACAACTCTAATTCTATATTTTAAAGAAACAGGCAATCTCTCAGTACCTAACCTACATTTAAAATACTTGTCAAGAATCGTACTGACATAAAAGGAGTTTTATTGCATTAAACTTCGACGGAGAAAGGCAAGAGATACGATGCTATTGACGTAACACCTTCCACTTAATGGGTTGCTGATGCTGATAAATATATTAGGACACGAGGCGCCTGCCAATTACATCTTGCGCTGATACGACACACTTAACCGACTTTACAGGTGGAGGGGATTCTGAATGTGATAGTACACAGGATGACTTTTTAAGGGGTATCGTGTTACCAAGTAAACGGGCTGAGGACGTCAGATAGAAAGTAGTAGTAGTCGCTCCATTTAAAATACTGGTATTCAGCTGCATCCGACTGTAAGCCGACCCCAACATAGTTGGGAAAAGGGTAGGCCTTTCTAAGGGGTAGGCAAATGATGATGACAGGATGATTTTTTAGCATGGGACACTGCAGCAGATGACTTGAAAAAATAAATCCAGCTAAAGATTTTTAAGCGAATTTTAAATACGTCTTTTGTGCCGTCCCCGAATATATTTGGATCATCATCATCAGTCACCATTTCAGCCGAAAGACGTCCACTGTTGACATAGGCCTCCCCCAAAGGGGGCATTTGCCATAATCGCCGCGCTTGGCAGGCGGGTTGGCGACCGCAGTATGGTGTTAAAATGCATAGAGAACGCTGCTGCCCATTCTCTAGTAAGTCCCTTAGTCGCTTTTTATGAGACCCACGTTAAGAAATAGGATGGTCGGTAGATTACTGTCACGGAAAACTTTATATTGTAAATCCTATCCTATCCTATAAATCCTTTTAATTATGTGCATTTTACAGGCATCAGAAGTATCGGACGCCATATTCTACTGCGGCTGGCAGTCCTGCCCCCCGCGACCTAGCTCCAACCCTCGCCGCAACATAAGGCAGCTGGTTCTTCTGGCAATCATGCAGGCGCATGATTGGTGATGAAGGTCTTCACCCACGGGAAGAAATAGGGTGATGCTATTCTTTACGTCCGGCACCACACAGACAAGATATATTGGGATAGAGGCAAGATAATGTTGATTTAAAATACAACAAAAAATCTAGCTTAGTCAGTCAAAAAAGTAAATTTAAAAACTAAAACCCGACTACTGGAAAGTTATGCCCTAAAAAGTATGAAACAAGAAAATATTCTCATCTGAAATTGTCATGTACAAACTTTTCAATATTTATCGTCTATTAAATAAACAACTTACACGTGTTATATTTTAATTTATTTAATACATATTCATAGTCATATTCAGAGGATAGCCGGATTTAATGTGACGTCACATAGCCTGTAACCAGCGGACAATCAAGACGCTTCCAACAATACCTCATTTGTCAAATTTTTATAAGGAGTTTAGAAGTTATGAGGGAACATATGAACATACATACATATTATATACCCAACTCTCATACATACCGGTGAAAATCATAATTAGTCGAATAAAAGCATATACCCATAAAGAGAATTATATACTAAGTAAATTAAACATAAACGCACTTTTCAGTCACTTGAGACATTTAAGGTCGTTTTCTAACAAATCATTCCATCTTTACCGCATACGTGCGCGTTTATAGCTTTGATACAGTTACGAAAGAGCTACGATGTTCAAACGATTACTGAAACGAGGTTCGAAGTAAAGCTATGCAGTCTCGATATGAATGTTGCTGATGTAGAATTATCGTACGAATGTGCGCTTTACGATTTAATCGAGTCATAAAACTCGATGTACCTAACCGAGAAGCTTTATGTTCATCCCATAGCCAGTAGAGATAAGATTTTTAAATTATGTAGGTACCTAATATGTTTGCAGGAGATAAAATTTTCCAATACTTTTGCTAATAACGTAGAGTTTATAAAATCAGTCTCAAGCAAGAATGGCTCAACTTAGTGCTTGTTTACAACTTTTCAACTTTGCATAGCGAGTTGTTAGCTTTTATTTTCTTGAATTGCATGTTACCTTGCTTGGTAGTTTACAAAGAATAACTTTTCAGATATTAATGAGATATTAACTAATAATTGAGTAGTAGCAAATTCGGATATAAAATTATTATGTTTTGGAAAATAAAATTACATGGAAGGAAAAAATTATTCCCTCATTTTGAATTGGACACTGAGGAACTCCAAAATGGTGTTTACTAAACTTCCATGAGTAATCACTATATAGTTGGAAATCTTTCTATTCATTTTTGAGTCATATGATACTTGAATAAAGATAATTCTATTCTATTCTACTACATCGTTTCTCTTCGTTTACGTTTCTCTTTTATTACCGAACTAATAATGTTTTTTATTTGCTTTGCATATCGCTGTTAACGTACATAGTCAACTCAAAGTACTAGTAGTTACAATCTAGAGGTATACATGCGAAAGCTTGTAATTAGCAATTCGCCTGCCTACGAATGATTTTTAATTGTGTTAGTCTATAAGATCTCTGTAAAAAAAAAACATTAATTAATCAGTCTTTCAATACAAGAAAAGATCAGGCTATTTCATCCGTAATTCTCATTTCTTACTCCAAATGTGTATCACACATTCTCAACCACTCAATGCCAAGATATAAGTGGATATGTAAGTACGTATAGATATAGTGTAACTCAAAGCACTAGCTAGTGGGTGTTGGGTTCAATTTCCGGCTGAGAAGTGTTTGTATTTACGCACCATTACCTACGACCTACAGAGTGAAGACTTATTTAAGGTGGAGGCACGGTTTTCCTATGTTTGGCATTTTGACCCGGATAATCCGTTGATATAATATGTGGGCGTAAGTGCTGTGATTTTGGTTCAAGCTTTCATTAACTTGTTAACATTCAAAGCAGTTTGGTAATGTTTGTGAATACCATACGAGCTAAACTACATAATTTTAAGATATGATATCTTAGGTTTGTTGTACGCTTTTAACTTTATATGCAACAGTATTGGTGGCCGCAAGTACTACTGCTGTTCATGAGGTTCTGGGTTCAATTCCCGGGTCGGGAAAAGTGTAATTGGGGTTTACCAGCTGGAATTTCTTTGCCCCGAGTCTGGATTTGTGCCCGGTTGATAGCACAAGGCTCGCCCCCTATTACATTGGACCTAAACATAACTGGAGAAATTTGGGTGTACTATATGTATGTAGGTAAACCTCTACCTAACCCTCCGGGGATTACAGGGTGTAGCGAAATTAAAATGAATCACCACTTTAACACGTATAATAATTAAATAAAATTTTTAAAAAATCGAACAAGGAATATAAAAAGAAGAGAGAAAATACTAAAAACTCCTTTGAGTGAACATAAGAGAAAAATAAAAAAAAAGATAAAAAAGCATACTAAATTCAAAGAATAACATACACCATTTGAAATTTATAAAATATGTGTAGGTACAATAACTTTTACTTGGTACAATTTTTTATTATAAAGTCTAAAATTAATATCATCGACTAGAATGAACTTCTGATTTGAGAATAAGGCAACTGACGTTTTTTTCTATAAAAAAAACAGACAACCTTGTTCAAGTTATAATCAAATTTTAAAATCAGAAAAGTTAAGAATAGAAAATTGATGGCCAGCTAGAACAGGTAAACCAATTGGTTTAAAGCGCAGAGGTAACGCTGCAAGGCGTAATGTTATGTTTTGATGCTGAGCTGTCGATTATTGATGTCAATTTATTTTTTAAAGATACTGAAAATGCTGAAGATGGTCGAAATTACATAGCAGAGTCCAATAAACAATTCGCCGTATTCTGAAACATATTGCATTATAAACGAAGAACAGTACGCTTGCTAATGAGCGTGAACTCAAAAGCAGCTAGCAAAACTTTTTGCCAAAAAATACGTTGTGTGAGAACAATCAACCTAATGATGCATCCTATTCCATTCTTGCTGCAGGAACATATAAAAATATGATGCTGTGAGCAAAATATGGCAAAAACAATTTTAATAAAAACAGTATCGAGAACCCGCATGCATATTGTATATCTAGCTACATCGATTACCATAAAATTGTTGACCTGATTCACGTACAGAGATTATGAAGTTTATAACGGCGATGTTTTTCGTCACTGCATTCGCGTTTCGCATTCGCGTTCGCGTACCGATCAGAGGAGTAATAGCGTCATTCTGCGTCATTACCGAACATTCGGCGTCGCCGGCGGCCGCTAATAAAACCTGAATATTTCACGTATCGTAGCACCGAACATTACCATAAACAATTTGCGATTCAGCAGTTGCATCGGTGATTCAATATTTTTGCTGGACGTTATTCTGTTAAGGCAATTCAATTTGTCGATTAATATTGGTCGCGTGGAGAAATGAGCGTAGCGGGTCATTATGGACTTGATAAGTGGTTGGACATGGAGTTGTAACTGCTTTGAAACGTGGATAACGAAAGATAACCGGCCTATGTTCAGATACTCGTAAGACTTGATAGGTTGACATTTAGTTAGTCAATCTCAAAACATAAACGTAAGGAAAACCACAACTAAGAAAATACAAGCAAAGAAAATATGCTCGTCAAGAGAGCAATGACCTCACGCGTGGTCCGCACACACTCCTCTGCTTGCCTAATGCAGCAGCGATTCACATAATAGTCGAAAGCACTCCGTCGCGTCATCATCTGTTCGAATATCACGCAATTTTTTCGACGACATTGATAAAATATTGGCATCGAATCGTATTGAGGCGACTGTTGTTATTTTTAGTTCGATACAAATGACGCCCATTTCCTTAAGAGCGACGGCTATGGAATAATATTTCCTGATTTGGACATCCGAAAAGGAAAACTGTGTCACAGTGTTATTGGAAGAATGAGGTTTAATAAGATTATTATTTGTGATAAATACTATACCGTTACCGTAGGTAGACGCAGTTGCAGCCTGTTAAGAACCCGATTTTTGTGTAATTATGTTTTTATTCAACTAATCGAAAGTTTTATCATTTCTGGTACTTAATACTGGTACAATAACTTTTGGAAAACACGGAATTATGTTGTGGTTTTAATACCACACATAAGAGGAACTATAAGCAATATTTTGATGTAGAAATGATGAAATGATGATATACTTAGGTAAAAAAAAAAAAAACGAAAATGAAAAAAAAAACCATAAATAAATCTCGCAACAAATTGGTGGAACGGTAGGTTATACGTACAATTAATGGAATAAATAGAAACTGGAATACTTAATTCGATTTATAAATTAGATTTTTTTTTCGTTTTTCATGATGCGGATATTACGAAACTTTGTTTTTGTTTTGTTTTTAATTACAAGTCGTAGCGAAGCCGGAGTTGAACTCTAGTACCAGAAATAATAGAAACTATTGATTACTTGAATCGAATGACACAAAATTCGGGTTCTTTCTTAACACACTGTGATTTGGTACGACTGCCAACACGATGTTTATGGACGACTTAGAACATCATCATAATGATAGCTTACATTATGTAGCCTTTTTTTTTTTTTTTTGGGTGGGAAATTATCAAATAACTTCTCCCGCTCTGGGCGGAGCGGGAGGGCGTGTCAGACTTTTACTGACTAAAACCCACCCGTGTTCCTTCCGTTGCCTGTGTGCCAGGGCCACTTTCAGACAAACTCGCAACCCTGGCAGGCATTGGTCCTAACGGACCCCGTCAGTTTGTGCTGACATCTCTTTGAGGCGCGCGTGGAACACAACGCGCCGTCGACCCGGGCCTGGTCCTTATCGGACGGCGAGCTACCCATCGCTCACCGTCCGCAGGCCCGCGCCTACGGTGGCCGGAAATCGGCTTGCGACTCCCGACGCCCGGGGCGTCTCCTGCGGCGACTAAGGGCGCGAGGGCGTGAACCTTGTCTCACCCTCACGCATCCCGCCTCCTCCTTCGCTAGCATAACTGCTTCGCAGAAGGAGGTGACGGCCTCCCATGCACTCTCGCTCCGAACCATGGCCTGAACCAGGGCCGGACGCGAGAGATCGCCGCCGCCGATCGCCTCCGTGAGGACATGGCGGTGCTCCGCCCAAGCTGGGCAGACCTCCACCGTATGCTCCACCGTGTCCTCCGGGCGATCCACACAGTGGTGACACCCGGGCGTTTCCTCCCGCTTTATCTTGAACAGGAACCTCCCGAAACAACCGTGTCCGGTGAGGACCTGCGTCAGGCGGAAGGTGAGGACGCCGTGGCGCCTCTCTAGCCACTCCTCAAAAAGGGGACATATCGCCACAATTGTGGCGTGCCCAACATTATGTAGCCTGGGTTGCGAAAACAGAACTACTTTCCACACGTTTTTATTTCAGTGTGGTTTTTTAATTAATCTAGATTTTCATAGCCATCAAATGAAAGTCTACGTATCAGTGCAATGTGTGTATTATTTGTTATTTTTGGCCAATATTATATTTCAGCGCCCCCTTCTCCATCGACTCGTAATCACAAGGGACAAAGTTTCTGAAACACCATTTTAGTTTAATAAAGGTTCTACATTCTAATATATTCTACAACAGTACTGATTCTGGCGACCAGTTCGAGGCGATCCGGCTAACGCGTGCAATTACCAAAGACATTTATTATGTTACCTAATTTTGTGGGGCGATTAGCAGTTTAACGAACTAACAGCGTTTTAGCGATTAACTTGGAATGGCTGTTGTAATCTATGTTTTACGTTTGCGTGTATCACCGTAGAAATGTTTCGTTTTCGTGGTTTCTTTTCACGGTAAGTTCTGTTAAAGATAGTATGTGGCACGCTATGCATTTCATTAAGATATGGTACTTTAGTAGTTTTATTTTCAGCTGTCAAATTGTTATAAACCCCTTCTTTGGAATGGGCAACTAGCTCTAGTCTCTGTCTGACCGACCCCTTGTCAATTCAAAAGTGCCTGTAATTGGTTTATTTGAAATAAATGGTTTGAGTTTGAGTTATGCTTGTTCTTGAACTGGGCAGAATTATTTTGCTTTTTCGCCGATTCCTATTCAATTTTCTTTGCCAAACGTCTTCTTGTCCAGAATGAATTCCGTCTGACCTTCACACGACCTACGCAACCCTTAGGCAAACTAGATTTTTGTAGTTTGTTGTTATTAGGGTACGGTTGGAAGATGGTAATTTAACGCACAAGGAAGGACTGACTAAGGTCTAGAAAAAAAATTGCAATTGATATGTATTTTCATTTCTGCTTTACACCGCATTTCGTTCACAAGCAGGGATCCCAAGTCTACATTTTAAACTCGATTTTCCGCAACCCCATGAACGTTAGGTACCTAACAATAAATGCAACAAAAAATAAGAATCGGAAAGTCTCCATTTTTGTGCCGTGTGTCGCATTTGACCAGTCACTAAAAATAGTGTGGATACAACGTACGGCACTTACATCTAATGACATACCATGCGGCAATACTAAAGTATTGCCACACCAACACTGAATATATTTAGAAATATATTCCGTACATGTAACACGCCTTTCCTCACCTCTAGAGATCTTAATGGTGATATGGTGTGAAATATTTCCGTAGGTTAAGTCATATTTGTCGCGCGGTTCGGAATACAAATAGTTGTGACTGACTTGCTGATAGGTATGAGAAAGTTCGGCAACTAATGTAAATTAAGCCAATACAAAAAAATCGGTTGTCTGTAAAGTCGGTTTACTGACGATAGTTGAACGTGACAACGTCATAAGAATCGCCGCAATTATCGTTGCTATAAACAATTGACATTCACTTTTCACTGCACTTCATACTTGACGAAAACATGTAAATGTATTATTGTATAGCAGCTGTCCACGCGGACGCATCGCTCACTCAAGTAAGAGAGAGACAGTTGTCGAACGCTGCCGAACGCGGAGGCTGATTGTGCCTCTTTGTCGCTCGTTCCGCGCTCTTGTTTGCACTTCAAGCCTTAAATGGAACGCCTCAGAGCGAGGTAACGCCGCATGAGAGGTAAAGCCGCATGAGAGGTAACGCCGCATGAGTCATGTTTTTTCGTGCGTGCAGCCGGCTCCATCGAATTATAAGACGTTGTCACGTCAAAAAATAGAAATTAAGTACTATATATAATATACCTTTCATACGACAAATAAATTTATAAAATATACTATATAGTCAGATCCGGTCATTAGTACGGACACGAAACGAATCGCTACCCACACCTCTAGCGCGCTTCTACAGAGTCGTGATGTTTTGAGCCGATGGGCGAGAAGACATTCAAGATTCAGTGTCTGATCGCATCGGAGTTAAGACGTACTCGATTCGTTGTGCTCAGTTATTGTGGTAACTGTAATTTGTACTGATTGTGTCAATTTGTGATTTTAATAAACGCTGTGTATCATATATTCGTACCCAGTGTGTTTTCATTGCACGAAACCCACCTTATGCCCACATGATGTCTGAATCTAACAGGGTAAATCCTGACGATCCGACATAAATAAATAAAATATAAATAAGAATGTCATAAAGCGTAATACTGTTCTAACTTTATAACTGACATTTTATAAAACAATTTGATTAAATCGCGGAGGTCTGTAATTAAAAGGGTACGAGAATTACTTAAACCAAGTGAGATGAACGGACGTAGGTATTTGACATGATCAGGCCAAAATGAGATACAAAAATAGGGAGAAGTGTCTTTGACCGGGACGCGAGTTGTTGAATAACCAATGCAATGGTTATTTTGTTTATTATCACTTACATTGTTAATACCATGTTATTGGCCTTTTCTTAATAAGTTCCAGTAAACTGGATATTTCGTACGGCCGCGACGCCTTGGCGATGTCAATAAAAATATTTTCAATGGGCAAGAAAATTAATTTTCTTTTCAAGATATTTCTTTTTTAATAATAAAAAAAATTAAATTGGTTTCACAACATTTTCTACAACACTGGAAGACTTGACTTTGGAGAGAGTGTAACGCTTTAAAAATGTCTACCGTTATACCACCTACATGGTAAATGTACCTAGATCTTATATTATGCTATTTCGATTTGGTCTAAATGTGGTCGCTCATTTAAAATTCAGTCAATCGGTCAGGCGTCTGTAGTCTGATTGTTAAAGCAGCTTAGAACGCCCTGTAGATACCCGGGGATGCACACACACAATAACGCTTTTAGAATACGTACCGTGCCTATGTTTGTGTAGGTGTTTGTGAGATAATTTTGGAGAACTGCAGTGGTCTGAATACCTCATTCGTATCTACAATCCCAATATCTATTGAGGAGGCGCTTTTTATGTCTACTGAAAATGTGCTTTTGTTTTGTATAGTTCCGCATTTATGGAAACCAAAAATATTACAACTAAAACTAAGTGCCAATTACACCAAACGTTCTGTGTGATTGTGTATCGATAGTTAAACAAGATAAAAAACAAAAAAACTCAACTACTTCAAAAACTTCACTACCAGTGGTCATTGACCCCAGATTTTTTTTTTTTGTTATGTCGTCAAGTGTGTTGAAGAAGTTGAGTTTTTTTTGTTTTTTATCTTGTTTAGCTATTGATACACAATTACACACCACGTTTGGGAAGTTAACACGGAAAAAAACTGAGTTTGAAACTGATATTTCAAGTAACTACAGTCGTAGACCCCACAAAAAAACAATTAATATATTTTTTTTCGTTTTATCGTGTTTAGATATCGATACCCATCACGTCTGCGGAGTTTCGCTAGCTAATTTAATTTGACCCTGTATATTAAAGCTTTACGAATTTTAAGTGCAATCCGGTGACCAGCATTACCGGACCCGTCTTCCATTATTCTTCTTTGTAAGAGGGGTCAGGTAATGCTGGTCACTGACTGTACCTAAACGTATTTTTTTTTTGCTAAGATATTGTGTGTCTCTGAAAGCAATTTTTTAATTTAGGGATACGTTTGCGTAATATTAATCTTTAAAGTCAATTTTTTTGTTAGAGTCAAGTGTTTAGTGCGTACTTTAGTAGCTAAATGGTTGTTTAGGATATGTGAAAAAATTCATGGCAGTAGTATATGTAACGAAATTAAAAGGAAAACTCAGCACAGCTATATAGGATTAACAAGTTAACGAGTAATAGTCAACCAACTAAGTTTGCGGTTGGAGAACTGACCGTGACGTATATCGATGTATGGGAAAACATGTTTTTCAACTACAATGTTAAGTTTGTTTCAAAAAACTTTTCAAGTGTGTTTAAATTCATCCCAACTGCGGAACCCAACATTGTGCGTGGTCCGACACGCACTTGGCCGGTTTTCATATCTCCTTTGGTAGGTCTCCTGGAAAAAATGTATTAAGAAGTAATCAGTACCTTTGTTATCAACATTAGAATTATGTCGTATCTCTATGTATATTTTACTGTGTGTACAAGTAATAAAATAAAATAAAAACACCACGTCTGTTTGCCATTTTAGTGTCATTTTGGTGTAAAATAAAGTACTTTTAATTCTATCTATTTGTCAGCTAATGTGCTCAAATTAGAGAACCATTAATATAGGTATTCAGTACAGCAAATTAACCGACAAATATGTACACATATATTTTTTTTTACGTTAATCGTCGGTAATTAAATCTGAATTGCTGGATTAAATCGCTCTTCGGTTCGCATTCGTACAGTTCGTTTATAATATATACTGCCTTTTGTAATTTACACAAACGTCAGTAAAACGGTTCGAAGCCAACAGTTTGCAGTGCAAATCAATTTGTTGCTACGTAATGAAATAGCTTGCTTTATGCCACGTTGCTAGTATTTTTAGTAGGTTGAATAATTTGATTTGGTTGTGACTGTTTATTTAGGATTCTGTACCTAAAAAGGTAAAGAAAACTTATAGGATCACTCTTGTATCTGTATGTCTGTTTGTCCGTCTGTCACAGCCGATTTGCTCTGAATCTACTGGACCGATTAAGTTGAAATTTGGTATACATATGAATTTCTGTGTCCCAAACACAGACGTATAATGTTAATAAATACATTTTAAATGCAGGTTACTTTTGGGGGACAAATGAGAAAATAAAAATATTTTTTTTACGAACTGTGCCGTGTTACACGTTAAATGAAAGGGCTTACTGTGAATGTCTCTAATAAATAATAAATATTTTTAAAGTTATTAAGAAAATAGAATAAAGGACTGGTGTGATATCGCGGGCGCGACAAGGGTCGCGTTGCCTGTCGCGCACGCGATATCGCACCAGTATATAGGAGCCTTAATATTGACCACTTTTCTCCGATAATACTAGCCTGATTTAAAAAAAAATACAGATAATAGTCCTATACTTATAGATTAAAGGAAAACCTATAAGGAGTCTATCGTCTTAAAATAACATAGCAAATATCTCAATATTGTGCGTACAAACTTACATTTGCAGTTGGAATGTATGTGAGAACATGTTTATCAACTATAATGTTAAACTTGCTCTGGGTATAAATACATCCCAACTACGGAACCCTTCATTGTGCGTGGTCCGACACGCATTTGGCCGGTATTTTTTAATAAAAAACTTAAATCAGATTGGCAACTAGAACTAAAGAATGACCTAGAAAACGGCGAAAAGACGAAATAAAATAATCCAAGAGTGGAAATTTAAGAAAATGAGGTTAATTAGGGAAAGTTTGAAGAGAGTACATTGAGTTTATGCCCGTTTATAGGTACTTGAATCTTTCACCCACACTAGTTAGGTGACGTTCACCGCCCCCGACAGAGACTGTTAACACTGGTGGTCGGCATTAGCTTTCAAGCGTCCTAATCTCTTGCGATGTCTCATGTTTCAAAATACTTAATACCCTGTACCCAACTCTTGGGGTCCCGAGGCGACTCACGCACCCCTTGCTACCCGCCTTTAGCGTGCCGAAGGCTTAAGCTTGCCAAAAGCTTAACAAGCCATTAAGATGATAATTGCAAACCCATCAGTTTGGCCCGTGGTAACTGTGGCCACAAAGTACAATAATTAGACAACGTGGAGACCACAATCCTAACTCATCATTAAGATATATAGATAATGCCTAGCCTTTTCCCAACTATGTTGGGGTCGGCTTCCAGTCTAACTGGATGCAGCTGAATACCAGTATTTACATCAATGAGAATCCTAACTACCCTAACTATTATTATATATATGAAAGACAGTATGTTTGTTAGGCTTTCACGCTAAAACAGCTGAACATATTTTGATTAAATTTGGCACATCATCATGACCTGGGTTAGGACATAGGATACTTTTTATCCTGATATTCCCACGGAATCGAGACTTATGCGTGTGAAACCGCGGAGCGCAGCTAGTATGACAATAAATGAAAACATTGATAATACATACATAGGATATTTATGCAAAGACATTAAATTATTTATTAAGAAACGATCAAATAAATCCTAATATGTCCAAACCCTGAATGGTTTAAAAAAAAAAATGATATTAGTGATCCCGATTATGGACTGACTAATTTGATACAAATGTAATATTTGGTTGAAATTTGTATGCGGACTGGGAACGTCATTAGATATACGAAGTTGAATTAATTGTCGTATCGTGTCCACCTTGTACAGTTACGTTTACAAAGTAGATGATAATTTGACCACAATACTCCGGTGCTATTCAAATTTGTCCATGCAACGTTCCCTCGTCGCCGGCTACCTAATGAAGCGGCCGCGCTGTATCGAGACGTGTTTACAGGTCCGGTTTACGTTGGCTCCGGTTTGCGGTTGCGGTAATGTAGAATTAAATACTTACCGGATTTCCTATGAGAGCTAGTTTTGGGGTGAAATTGCTGTGTTGAAGTCTGTTTTCTGGCTTTATCATTGATTGGACATACTTATTATTTTTAACCGGCTTCCAAAAAGGAGGAGATTATTATGTTCGTCTGGACGTTTTTTTTTTATGTTCTCTGATTTCTCCGTCAATTGTGGACCGATTTTGAAAATTATTTTTTTGTTTGAAAGGGTATGCTCTCGAGGTGGCCCCATTGTTATTAAGTCAGATCTGATGAGGGATCCAATGGAAATCGACGGAAATCCACAAATTTTAAGGCACACTGATTTGGGTATTGTTATAGCACATTGTGCAATTACTCTCAGAAAGCACTATTTAGTTAAGTGGAACTGATGATGGGTTCATCATCAGTTCCACAGATGGCCACCGGAACTACTTAATAATAAGTATTGAACGGGTTGCGATTCGATTAGGTACTTTAATATGGTTGCTGAGCAATTTATGCTCGTCACAATGCATATGGTGAGTGGCAGGGGTCCTGGTTCTTACCAGGAGAACTCCTCAACAATTAACGCCCCTGCATCAGGAACAGCAATATTTTGTAAAAGGTGATGAGCAGTTGACATTAGGTTTTTGTAACTTAGATATTACAAAGTGACCCACTAAAAAGTGAAAAATAAAAAACTTGCTACAAAAAAAAAATCAACCGACTTCCAAAAAAAACTACATAGTGAAAAATAACTTTAATTTCAGAAGTCAGTGGCAAAAAACTAAAATATAGATCCAAAGACACCACAAAATACCAACAATTTGAATAAATACCTATATGTCAAAAAATATAAACGACAAAAACGATGTTTTAATAATTAACCCATTTGAGGGGGTGAAGAGGGGGGAAATAGTTTGTATGAAAATAATCTTATTTCTTTTGATCTATAAACTTGAAATTTGGCCCAAATACTTATTCATTTATAATTAATTAAGATCGTTATCATTAATAGTACACCATTTAAATTCTGTAAGTATTTTTTATTCATAGAAGGTGTGAACGAAGTCGTGGGCGAAGTCCTGAATGACTGACAAAATAAATTTTGAATTATTAATAATTTTATTTCAAAATCAATTTACATTCCATACATTGTAGGCGAGCTCTAAGAAGGGGTTTTTGAAAATTGGATCTTTAAAGGGGTGAAAAGGGATTTAGACTGTATGAAAATTCATAATAATTGAGTATAAAACTTGAATCATATATCGAGAATACGTTCTTAAATAACAAAGTTTGTCAAAACGTTTGCGTTTTCCAAAACTACCCCTCAAAAGGATTTTAGCGAGTGTCAAAGTTTCTATGCAAGATTAACGCGAGGTCAGATTAATTCGAAACTCAGTGCTCATTCATTGGACAGAAAAATTACGAGTATATGGGGTTTTCGAGAATCGACCCTTTTTTTGTGGGAAATGTTCAAATAACTTCCCCCGCTCTGGGCGGAGTGGAACTTTTACTGACTAAGTGTGTCAGAGTTTTACTGACTAAAACCCACCCGTGTTCCTTCATTTGCCTGTGTGCCAGGGCCACGATATCCCTTTCGGATAAACTCGCAACCCTGGCAGGCATTGGCCCTACCGTCTATATTCATTAGGACAGCTGACAGCTGGACACACAGATTACTTAAATGCCGGCGGCGCGTGGCGCTTGAGTCGTTTATTTCTTATTTTGATTTTTTTTATCTCATTTAATGCTGCACCGGTTGACGTCATCATGTCAACGCCGGCTGTCGCTGAAAAACAGCGCTGGGGCTCTGTGTCGCATAGGGTCGCAGCATTATGCTGAGCGATGGCCATTTTGCGTGAATGTGACGCATATTTTCCCTCAACTTGTTCTTTCGTGTTTGTCTTTTTATTTCTTTGCGCAACCGGAAATAAACCTCTTTCTTCTTTTTTCTTTACCGGACCCCGTCAGTTGGTGCTGACATTTCTTTGAGGCGCGCGTGGAACACAACTCACCGTCGACCCGGGCCTGGTCCTTATCGGACGACGAGCTACCCATCGCCCACCGTCCGCAAGCTCGCGCCTACGGTGGCCGGGAATCGGCCTGTGACTCCCGTCGGTCACAGGCTGATTCCCGGCCCTCACGCCCCTAGTCGCCGCGGTTGACGCCCCGGATCAACCGTGGCGACTAGGGGCGTGAGGGCGCGAATTATGCCTCTCCCTTACGCGTTCCGCCTCCTCTTTCGCGAGCATTACTGCTTCGCAGAAGGAGGTGACGGCCTCCCATGCACTCTCGCTCCAAACCATGGCCTGAACCAGGGCCGGTCGCGAGAGATCACGGCCACCGATCGCCTCCACAAGGAAACGGTGGTAGCCGGGCAGACGTCCACCGTATGCTCCACCATATCCTCCGGGCGATCCACACAGTGGTAACATCCGGGCGTTTCCTATCGCTTTATCCTAAATGAACCTCCCGAAACAACCGTGTCCGGTGAGAACCTGCGTCAGGCGGAAGGTGAGGACGCCGTGGTATCGCCGAGAATCGACCCCTAATGGGGGAAAAAGGGGAAAAGGAGCTGTGGTGGCCTAGTAGTAACAGTCGCGACTTACGAGTTGTAGCTCGTAGGTTCAAACCCAGCCAGGCGCTTTACTTTGTGTAAATTATTTCATCACCATTGCTCTCAAAACGATGAAAGAAAACATCGTTAGGAAACCGGCATGTCAAAGAACCAAAACATACGAGTAGGAAGACGTGTGACATCTACCAACCCGCACTGGGCCCACGTGGTGGATTACGGCCCACTCCCTCTCACAGAAAGGAGGCCTGTGTCCCAGCAGTGGGAACATTATATGATGATTATGTATGTATGTATGTATGTAAGGCTTACATAAATTAATGTTTAAGAACAAAAACGTAGAAAAAATAAACAGTACAAAATTTCTTACAAACAGACGCAGACATGACATGGAGGACACATTTAGTGAACAAGTATGTACAAAACGAAGTCGGTATTCATATGCATTCAATGTCTTACGTGGTACCACACTAAGATAATTATGGTATTTTTTTTGGGGTAATGCTGCTGAGAAAGAGACTGTTTTTTTTTTTCGAAAAAAATTTGCGCCTTCCATTCTGGCGAAGCCGCGGGCAAAAGCTAGTTATTTCTAATTCTTGACTTTGATGTCATTATATTACGTCGCTTCATTCTTCAGATACAATTATACATGGTTAATTGTATCTGCCTTTATTCCACAAGGCTCTATTCGCACGTTTAAAGAATCGACTTTTAGTCGATTGTATTTTTTTTTTTTTAATCTGTCAACGTCACTAGCGCGGTGTCATGGTCGTGCTGTGAACTTCATTCCTTTTTCTTGCGAGGCATCGTTCGCACGTGCCTTACACTAGTGAATACCTATTTCATGCTCAACAATCGCCATTATAATGCCGAAAAGAAGAATTGAACGTTATCAACGTAAAATTCAAAAACTGGAAGAACAAAGAAAATATAAAAGAATTATTTATTCGTCATCGGAGGACTCCGATGAAAACTCAGGTTAGTAAATCGTTATTTATTAAGTGCGTTGGTGACACAATATTTAAGAGAAATATTATCTCGATTATTATGCCTGGAGGTTGACCGTGTGTCATCACGAAGGTAACTTACCTATGCCTAGAGGTTAACCGCGTGTTAGCACAAAGGTAATCCGTAACTGTCTAATGGACGATTACGTTAAAACAAATAAAATGCCTGGAGGTGGATCGTGTATCCTCACGATGGTTATTTATAGTACCGCTTTAGCGTTGTAATATTACCTGAGAGATTAACCGCGTGTTAATACAAGGAAAAAATAAAAATTACGTCTACCCTCAATTTTTAACTTTTATTTTTATTGTTTTAGACAACACACGTCATAATGACGCCGATCCAGACCCCATTGGGTTAATTGTTCAGACTGGCAGGAACGACATTTCACCCAATGAGGACACCAAACCTGATGGCGAACAGGAATCAACCCCAGTACCGGAATTGGATCCTGATATTCTCTCCGCCTTAGGTGAGACCACGGAAGAGAAGCCAAAGTTTGGCCTTAAAATTCATGAAAACCTATCGCGGCTTTGGCTACCTATTCTCCAAAAAGGGATGAATAAGGAGACAAAGGAGAGGCTTCAAAAAGAGTACCTCCCTACCCAGAAATTTCAGCCGCAGTAAATGAAGGTACCCGTATTCGTGACAAAAGAGTAGAAAGAGTACAGCAGCAATTAGGTCACGGAATAGCCGCTCTTAATAAAGGTTTAGATTTGCTTCTTGACGACGGCAAAGACAAAGTCCAAGCCATTAAATTTTTAAGCGATAGCTGTCGCTTATTGTGCGATCTTCACTTTGAAGAAACGGAGGCGAGAAAGAAGTTCGTCACTCCGGGCCTGGATTAATTATTTTTAAATATAATGCAAGATATTGATCGGGATGAAATGCTTTTTGGAAGCAAACTTTCAGAGAAAATAAAGGCCACAAAAGTGATTGAAAAACATGGTTTGCAAATCAAGAAGCCCGCGCCGAACCTAAAAACGCCTTCTACAGCATACCAACCACCAACGAACCGGCCGCGCTCCCAGGGAAACTGGGGCGGCCCTCCTCGCTTCTCGTCGAACAAGGGGGGGAGGGGAGGGCCAAGGAGGACTGCCCCAGCACCTCGCAAGCCCCAGACAGGCGCAGTTCAACAGAAATCATCTGCATCAATTCTTAAGTGGATATCTGAAGTTTCATTCCATTTAAAAAAAAAGTGAAACAAGTATCAGCCACGCGTAATTCTGTATCCCCGAGCGACCGACCGCCTATGTTACAAGCTATCAAACAATTATTAGAGTTAGGAGCTATATCCCCATGTCATAGATCCAAAAATGATTTCGTTTCCAGAATCTTTTTAACTCCTAAACCTAATGGAGGCAAACGGTTTATTTTAAATTTAAAAGCTTTAAATAAGTTTGTTTCCACTGTTCACTTTAAAATGGAAGACCATAGGACTGCAGCTAAACTTTTACCTAAAGATGGTTTCATGGCAAGTATTGACCTAAAGGAAGCATACTTTTTAGTCCCTTTGCAAAGAACATCGTAAATACTTACGGTTCCAGTTTGATCAAATATACGAGTTCAATGCAATGCCCTATGGTTTATCTGTTGCCCCTAGGGTTTTTACGAAGTTAATGAAGTAGGTTATTAACCATCTAAGACACAAGGGTTATAATAGTAATATTTCTCGATGACATTTTTTGTATCGGTAATACTTTCGATGAATGTCGTGACAACGTTAATGAAACACTAACATTGCTCAAACGCTTAGGTTTTGTCATTAATTACGAAAAAAGTTGTCTTGAACCTCGACAAATTTTTAAGTTTTTAAGTTTTATATTTAATAGCGTCGATTTGTCACTAGGCCTACCAGATGACAAATGAACAGGGATTATGCAATTGGCCATTAAGTTCTCTTCTCTTCCTAAGTGTTCCATCAGGGAACTATGATCAGAGTACTTACTGCAGCCTGCCCTGCAGTTAGATATGGTTGGTTATACACCAAAACTCTCGAACGTCAGAAATATTTAGCCCTTCAAAAGTACGGTGACTTTGAAGCAAGAATAAGCCTGTCGGAAGTTATCTTAACTGACGTAGAATGGTGGAGACGGAACATCAACATAACATACAACGCGTTGAGAAGAGATGAACATTTTGATTTAGAAATCTACACAGACGCTTCCAGGACTGGCTGGGGTCTGTAACGGTAATCGAGCAAACGGTGGCTGGAAAAACCAGGAATTATCTTTCCATATCAATTACCTCGAACTACTAGCGGTTTTTCTAGGTTTGAAGTGCTTTGCAAGCTTGCATTCTAACTGTTTTGTATTGCTACGCGTGGATAATACAACTGCTATCAGCTATATTAACCGTATGGGAGGAGTTCGGTTCCCACATTTAAACGAACTGACCAAAACAATTTGGCAATGGTGTGAGAAGCGAAATATATTTCTATTTGCGTCTTACATTAATACACATGACAATATAGAAGCCGATGAAGAATCTCGTAAAACTAATGTAGACACAGAATGGGAACTATCGGATTGGGTTTTCCAAACGATAGTTCAAACATTAAGTGAGCCAAAAATCAACCTATTTGCTTCCCGCACCAATGCCAAATGTAGCCAGTACATTTCATGGAGACCGGACCCTGATTCTATAACAGTTGATGCTTTCACAGTTAGTTGGCAATCAACTTTTTCTATGCTTTTCCACCGTTTGCTTTAATCCTAAAATGTTTGAGGAAGATCATTGACGACTCTGCCACCGGCATCCTAGTCTTTCCTTATTGGCCTGGCCAACCTTGGTTTCCATTGCTCAAAAGAATGCTCATGTCAGATATTGTTTTCTTGGATCCTAATGAGGATCATTTGCATTCAAATTACAGATCTCGCCACCCGCTTCACAGCAGCCTTACACTGGGGGCCGCGACGCTCTCAAGACAGCATTTACGAGACTGAATACCCCAGACGTAGCGCTAGACTTAATGCTAGGCTGCATCTCGGATAATACTATGAAACAATATTCCGTCACTTACAAATATTGGTGGCAATTTTGTCTCGAAAAAAATCTTAATACCTTTGAAGCTTCGGTATCATCAGTCATAGCCTTTCTGGTGGAACTCTTTCATAAGGGAGCATCATACAGTGCTATCAATAGTCATCGATCTGTCCTATCATTACTCCTCGGGAATAACATTGGAGCAGATGAGAGAATAAAACGTCTACTCAAAGGTATTTACAGGCAAAAGCCATCTCGTCCCAAATATAACACCACTTGGGACCCAAAAGTTATACTGGACTACGTTTCCCAATGGTACCCCAATACCAATCTTGACCTTACTAAACTTACAAAAAAATTGACAATTTTATTAGCATTATGTACTTCCCACCGAGTACAAACCTTCTCCGTTATTAGAGTGCAAAATATCAATAGATCCCCCACTGGTATAAAGATAAACATAACTGACATGATAAAGACTTCCGCAGCAAATCGAGAACAACCCGTTTTGCATTTACCGTATTTCGTAGAAAACCCAAGGATATGTCCTGCAAAGACTCTCGATGATTACCTCGAGGTAACATCTGATTCACGACCCGAAGGAACCGATAGTCTTTTGCTTACCGTTAAAAAACCATATAAAAAAGCATCGTTACAAACTATCAGTAGGTGGATCAAGCAGACCCTAGCGAAGAGCGGCGTCGACGTCACAGTGTTCAGTGCGCACAGCACGCGCCACGCCTCCACCTCGGCGGCGGCCTCCGCTGGAGTCTGTGTTGACACCATCAGGAAGACGGCTGGCTGGGCTAGCTCATCTCAGACGTTTGCTCGGTTCTATAACCGACCGTTAATTGATGATGGAATTTTTGCTCGATCTGTCTGCGCCATCAGTAGGTAATTTAGACCTAGAGTAATAAATTACAATAATATAATATGTAAGTTTAAAACCAATTAAATCAAAATGAATTTGGGTATTTATTGGTTTTTTCTATTGTTCTAATAATGATTTTAATTTATAATTATTTAAAATTAAGAACAAATTTCTGTTTTTGTTATTAAAATGAAAGTTTTCTACTGATAGGTAAAGTTTTATTTACTAATCTGAGAACCTACCTCTAAACATCTACATGGTTAATTGTATCTAAAGAATGAAGCGACGTAATATAATATAAGATCAAACGAACTTCTTGAAGTGAAGTTCGATCATTATTATATGAGTCGCTTCATTCGAAGATACAAAGTCCTCACCCACCCAAACCCATCGTAGAAAACAAATCTCTAAACAAGAATGAAGTTCACAGCATGAACATGACACCGCGCTAGTGAGGTTGACAGATAAAAAAAAAAATTACAATCGACTAAAAGTCGATTCTTTAAACGTGCGAATAGAGCCTTGTGGAATAAAGGCACTACATGGTTAATTGTATCTTCGAATGAAGCGACTAGGCACTACATGGTTAATTGTATCTTCGAATGAAGCGACTAGGCACTACATGGTTAATTGTATCTTCGAATGAAGCGACTCATATAATAATGATCGCACTTCACTTCAAGAAGTTCGTTTGATCTTATATTATAACGACACAATCGAATGGAAGAAAAGGTAGCTTACCTATATTTCACTGTGGTAGCCTTTGAACTCATTAATAGACGGAAATTGTTGTTGAAGATTGTTGTTGTTGTTGTTAATTGTTGTTGTTTGTTGTAATTGTTGTGTGCGGGTCTAGACTAAAGGAGTGTGTTTATGTGTAAACTATAATTATATACTATGCAATTCTTCTGTACATTGCCTACATTCAAAATGTAACCTCTAATTCAGAAAACGCATGAACTGCATAAAATACCAACATTTAAACCCCTTTACCAAAGGGCGGTGCGGTCGGATTCCTGCCTCTCGATGTTGCATTTTAATAGAGAAAGGATCTTGCTTTGTTGGCCACGGGATGGGAGGTAAAGCTCTCGCACTTGGCTGAGTTTATATCTGGTTATTCGAGTCTAAAATGAAAGTAGTCTTTGTAATATACCTACCTACTGTAACGTAACACCGAATGTTCCTAATCACTGGAGAGTTTACATTTTGTCTGCTAATAGACCGCGATGGTGAGAGATTGCACTAATTCATTCGTATGATAAGGCAAGCCTAGTCGGTAGGAACTATGTGATGAGTGGAAAGAAAAAAATGGTCATGGGGTTGGAGGTGGGGGCGTTATCGCAGGACGATTAATCGAACTTGTCGGATAAATTAAGGGGTCCAAACGATTTGTTACATAAAAATTGTTGTAATTTCCGTAAGTCGATAAGAAATAAATCCGGCGCTAGCCTAATACCATACTTATCTGATGGGGCTGAATTAGAACACTTTTTTTTTTAAACAGCCGTTTCTGAAAATCATCATGCCATACCGTTCCGACGGGTTCCCATACCGCCGCAAAGAAGCGAATTGATTTAATAATGCAAAACGATTTGTTACACCCTAAAATTTCGACGACCAGTAATTTTTATCATTAGAAATCTAAATATGATCATGCTTTTACATTAGACTAGTGCCGTATTTATTTTTTATCGACTACCCGAAAATATATCAATTTTTATGTAACAAATCGTTGGAACCCCTTAATTTATCTGACAAGTTCGATTAATCGTCCTGCGATAACGCCCCCGCCCCTGGGGGTGGAAAAAATGATCATGGGGCTGGCCCCATGACCATTTTTTTCGTTCCATTCATCACATAGTGCGACCACATTAGGCTTGACATACTGAAACAAATTAATTAGTGCAATCTTTTTGTTTTGTTTTTTTTTTTAAAGTTGCCCTTCACTAGGAATTTCTCCTGTATCGTGGGTGCATTTACAAACATTTTAACTCACATACACAAACAGCCAGACCTGGAACAACTACTTATAGGTAATACAAATATTTTTTCCGTGCGGGAATCGAACCCGCGACACGCAGCGCAGCAGTCAATCGCTTAACCACTGCGCAAACCGCGTCGTCAACCATCTGTCACCATCTCCCGGTCTATAACTTGGTCTTCAGTTCTAGAACTATAGAAATATCTTCCTAACACTCCCAACATGTTTTTCTATGAGAAAAATCCATGTAAACAGATGCATAACCATAAAAAAGAATAACAGCTGCTCACTAGAATTTGGTGTTATTGAAAACGATCACCAAACTGCCTGAAACTTGGGCGATCTTATGAATATCTTTTGTTCGATATAAAAACGTACATAATACGTACGAGTTACAAAGGCCGGAATCCGTAGTAGGTACATAAAGCAAGGATAAAAGTTTTACGGAGCATAAAAGGAGACATGTTGAAAATCTGTGCTCATAAAACATGGGGTTCTATCCACCGTTACCGTTATTTCCATCGCAATATTTCTCAGGAACCACACCTTCGATCCGGAACCCATTGGAACTCATTGGATGCTATTGACAACCCTAATACATTACATACATAAACTCACGCCTTCTTCCCATGGAGGTAGACAGAAACTATAGAACGCCACCTGCTACGCTCCTTACATACTCCTTTTGCTTCACCTACGTCCATACATCTGGTCATACACACCGGTTGCGAGTACTACGCCCCTTACCTTTCTGAAGAACATCACCAATTAGGTCACTAACTGTCCTGCTAGTAGGGCGTCCCCTACCGGCGTTTCCACTCACCTCTGCTTTATAAATACCTTTTAGTAGTCGCCTTTCACTCATCCTCTCAACTTGACCAAATCATCTAAGCGTACTCATTTCAATTTTTGTCACTACATCTTCTTTTAAAACGACCCTAATAAGCTTACCTATTTCCATTATCTGTATTAAGAAATAATTTATTCATTCGTATCGGGAAATTAATATCCCATTTTAAAGTAATTTTTGGTTTAACCTGTATAAACAAACTTAAGTAACTTTAAATTCTAAACTTAAACTTTTTGAAAGTTAATTTTAAGGTTTTGGCTTTGAAATAATTTGTAAGTAAAATAATTCCTGCTTGTTATTACTGTTGTATCTTCTTTTCCAACTACAGAACATTGTTTTGTTCGAATCTTAATGAAGAAAAAAAATGTTCTGTAGTTGGAAAAGAAGATAGTTTTCCTAAAAAAAACACCAGAAACATTATTTTAAACATTCTAAGTACTAAAAACTTGAAGAAGATCAAGTCCAATCAGGCAACCATAATTTAACAATAGTGCACTCGATGTACTAAATTCCTGTTAGGACAGATGGGTGCTTAGACATTCAAGCGTTATTAAATTTCACGATTGAAAATCTAAGTTAAATGCCCATTCTCTGAATGCCACTTGATGGCATAAATTTAATATCGTAACCGAGAGCTATCCAACGGAACTTTTGTAACAAATTTCATTTATCTCCTCCTCCCCAAAGAATTTCATAAAATCGATTGTTATCAAGATGATTTAAAGTTTAAATTTAATGGAATTCGTTTTTCTGTTTGTCAATATTCATCAGTGAGTTACACAACGCAATGTATTATTAATGATTATGATCGACAGAATTTGATGATTTGAAAATAACCTATACCTTGGTCTCAAGAGAATTGAATATCTTCGATTTCTAATCATGTAACAGTAATTTACAACTGATAGCTCGATACTCTTGATATATTAGAAACGATTCGAGTATAATTTTCTGTAACTTTTACGTTTAATATTCTTGTGATATAAAAATGATTTGTAGGTCTGAGATACTTTGAATGGCGTCTATGAAAATCTATAACAATGTTATCTGGTTTGAGAAAACTATTCTTCTGTCTATAGATATATATTGTAAGGGTTCTGTGTATTGTTATCGACACGAATAATCGGTTTCCCGTGTCATAAATCTCTCGGGTAATTAATCATGGGCCTGACCGTGGCGTTCGTGCGGACAGTGGACCCTGTCCCACAGCTCGTCGACACTAACACTATGTTTTTCTCCTCGTTCTTTGTTTTTTGTTTAGGTAAGTAACCCACTTTTATTCAACTGCTTTATAGGCACTTAGGTACATTGTAAGTACCCATTTATTTATTACTATCTACTTTGAACCACAAACTTCTCTTTTGCAAGTAAATACCTATGTGTTGAAAATGTTCATTACTTGCTCCCTCGCAGTTTTGTTTCAAAAAGATTTTTCATAAAATACCAGCATTTGCTGTGACTGCAGAATTTCGCTGAACAATTTTCGCATAAGTCATAATAGTGTCATTTTTTGCTGAGTTTGGTGGGCGAGCTTGAAACGGTGAATATATCTCTGCTGCTGGGATAAATCACACGCCATGATCACTGATCAAAAGTTGGCCAAGTTTAGCTTTTCGGGACATTCGAATAAATCAGTGCTCTCAACCGTGAAATTAAAACGAGCCCGAATTTAATGCAAAATCTATCGAAAGTTCAACAAAAACTACAAATGTACGGTTCACACGGCGACATGTCGTGTTACTATCACTCGATGAAGTCCTTTGTGAACTATGTTGGACGTTTTTTGGCCGTGCGTGATATTGACACGCAAATGAGCTCAATAATTTAGGTTGGCGGTTGGTCAGTATATTGAATATTGATATCAGTTATGCATAATATGACGGCGCAGCAAGTGGCGCCGTCTACTTTTGTTACGAAGTTACTGGAATCACCGAAAAGGTCGGATAAGAGTGACACTGGCTGCTGACAGTCAATCTAGCACAGCGTCGCGTCCATGAAGGTATAGATAAAAGTGGAGGCAACACTCTAAATACCTAAGTGAAGACGACTGTGGGCCGACTCTCTCTATCTGAATACATACTTAAGAACGAGACAGTGATGTGTTTTCTTTATCTTATGTACGTATTCAGAAAGAGAGAGTATCGTTGCGTGACGACTGTCTTCTGATGACAGAAGATGATGTCAGGGGAGCCGCTGTTGTATACCTACCTCCATGGCGAACTGCTATATTCCGGCACAATCCTGATAAAATAAAATCGGATAGTTTTTTTCAATACCATTTTACATCCAGCAACAGTACCTACATACATTTGTTTTTCTTTACCCTTCACTAGCTTTTGTATCATGGTTGCGTATAGACTTATCTCACATGCACAAACACTAACACACAAACATTTCATTGTCTGTTCCAAAAATGAAAAACAATTGAACTCTGAAGATCATTACTATCTCTTGTATGTTGATCAAATAGCTCAGAATGATAAAATAGAATAGACGCTTTCTTTATTATATACAGGTCTAGATAGAGAGTCCGAGCGTCTAAACGCCAAAAAAAATATCAGTACACTGTTGGCTCATAAGACCGTTCCGCTCGCTCAGTGCCGACGCTGTCAATGTACGGTAAATACGCGTCCTGTGGCATATAAAAATGACGATTTGCGCTTTTAAAGTGTGCAGGAATTACAAAGGACGATTGAAAACAACTTAAAAAATTACCTATCATCGGTAAGTAACATTATTTCGTATCATTTCCAGCAAAATAAGTCATAGTCAATATTTCAAAAATAAATAATTTTTCTTTTCGCTATTTTGTGGTTGACGTGTGTTGCAAATTTATTAAATTCAAAACTCCCAAATAAAAATTTGGCCTAGTATGTAATACCTTACTTTCTGATATCTGAGGGGCAATTCTACTAATTTTAAGAACGTTCACAGTCTGATCTCAGTCTCAATCTGTCAAAAATACCTCTTATTTCCCTACATTTTGACAATTTTTTGACGTTTGTTTGTCGCCAAGATGAGATTGCGACTAGATTTTGAACGTTTTAAATTACGAGAATTGGCCTTCTGATATTCGAAAAGCGATGCCGGATATGTAGATTTTTAAGAGTTTAAATCAACATGGGGTATCATTTTCAGGTTTAACATTTTTTTAACGATTCTAATGCCGAATATGACAAGTTTCGAGACGGTGGTCGCGCCAGTCATAAAAAATTTAAAGTGGATGATAGACGTATGAACTTAAAGTATGCGGTTTTTAATTTCGCAAACTTACTCGGCTCGACGTTGGTGACACACGTGAAGCTTGCTCACACTGTATCGCGATGTCGTCGACAGAGGAAGCTTTGTGTTATTTAGGAATTATATCATATCACATTTTAAAAACCAATAATAGAAGATGAAATCGGTGAGTGTGGGTGAAGCACTGGCTTACAAACAGAGAGCAAATCAAATCACTCATTTTTTTAAGCAAAATAACCAAACATTAATCAATTGAAGCATAAAATGTTAAATATCACAACTCACAAGCGGTGCGACACAACCCACAGAATATCAAAACAAAATGGCGGCTCGTGACTCGCGGCGATGACAGACATACGAGCCAAGGCGGGCTACGAGTATAATTTCAATCATGTTGGATCGCCAACGAACTTACTCGGCGGTTTTAAAGTACGCGTACTTAGGGTGACACACGAGCGAAAAAGGTCGTCGAGCCACAAGTACGCGTACTTGCTAGCACGTCTATCACCCACTTAAAAGGGGTTTTCGACGTGTTAATTATTTATTACGAACATGATGTCCATTTTAAATTCCAAGATGGAGCATCTGTTTTTTTTGTAATTCTAACAATTTTAACATTTTTAAATAGGTTTTAAAAAAACTCGTTACAAGCAATTTTGCAATTTTGCCAGTTTAAATAATTATGCATTCCAAGTTTCATCAAAATCGGCCGAGAAATTTCGTAAAATTAAACTATGTAGTACGTTTGTATGCAAAGTATGAAAATGACCCGAGCTCCGACCCTAAAGAAATTATTGTTATTGTTTTATCCCGATTCAAATTATATTTTTGTTTTGAGCATATTTTTGTACACATACACTCGACAATGTAATAAATTTCTCCCTATTTTAATGGGAGTTTTTCAACAATTGGTATCATTAGTCACGCACACAGAAAAACAGAATGACAGCTGTCACGCTCACTAGCATAACAAAGTTGGCCTTTTTGTTTTAGTTCTTTTGCAGCGCGATACTCTATCTACGCTGATTAAAAATCGTTCTTGCTTTGAATGCATGATGATATCAAGCAAAGTAATAAATTAATGTAATTGCCTATTCATTTTAATTAATAAAAGCAATTACCATTTAACACGTTCCATGCGTCATGAACAGTATAGGGCCATGCTCGACTTTACCAGGGTGCGGCGCCTAAAATCGCAGTTCTTACCGTGGTGCGGCGGGGGTTTCCATAAGATATTCCATGAGTACAAAAGAAACAAATGTATGAATGTGGATGTTTGAAACAGTACTTGCATTGCAAAACAATGTTCATGACGCTTAGAAGTATAATATTTTTCGTTTTGTGCAGAATGAGAAGTATATTGACACGGATTAATGCTCCTGATGCCACACTGTGTGATAGTCGCGTCGCGCGCTCTGTCTTGCTTAGGCTGTTTAACGTTGACGCGTACGTTTTTATCGAAGTTACGAATATGAAAAGATCGAGAAATAAATTAAAGCTTTTCATCGTCTGATAAAATCATCAGAAGATAAAAGTGGAATAATGCTATCAGAGCCGATCAAAACTGTATTATTGGTAGAAAACAACCCAGTGACAAGAAAACTTCATATAAAGTAATGTTACTATTTTACGTTTAAAGATCTCTTATTGTGATTATTTCCTACTAGCTGTTGCCCGGGACTTCGTCAACGATCCAGGATGAAAGTAGCTTCTGTCCTTCTGCAGGTCATGGTCTACCCATGTGAGAAATTTCATCCAAATCCATTTAGCCGATTTAGCGTAACACACGTCATTGTATTAAGTCAGAGACAAAAGGTTCCTACTGTTTTCAAAAGGTTATTAAATCTAGTTGATTTTACGAATATAAAAACGTTTTTTTCCCTCTTCACGTGACCAGGGGGCTGGCCTATTTTTAGCCCAAAGAATCAGTATTGCCATCCAACGTGGCAATGCTGCCAGCTTTTTGGGCACTTTTCCCATTGACAGCAATGCGGACGAATTTTTTGATGCACAATGAGCACTTCCCCCATTTTTTATTATATACTTGTACATACTATACATATTTTAGAGTTAGCTGTTGTAAATATAGTTGATTTTTGAATATCGATGTTTTAAAATATTTCTCATCACCGTAAGTACTCGTATGCAATATCAATTTAGTCCGGGATGCAAAATGTTTCTCACAAAATTAGGACGTCACGTCTGTCCATTTATTTCTTAAAATATTTAAAAGAACGACACTTTAAAGTCTGCCCGGGGTGGGGTTGTCTTGGCGGTGTCTCTTGATATCACCAATGCCTTTAATATCCTGCTCTGGAGTTGCATTGGGGAGGCACTTCGGTATCACCGGATGCCGACCTACCTCTGTCGCGTGGTCGAGGCCTATTTGACGGACAGTGCCGTCATCTACCCCGGCCAAGGAGAGTGGAACCGGCGAGAGATGTCGTGCGGTGTCCCACAGGGATCGGTTTTGAGGCCGCATCTGTGGGAGATCGAGTACGACTGGGTGCTGCGCGCCGACCTCCCTAGTGGCATCAGCGTAGGCTGCTACGCTGACAACACGCTGGTCCTGGCACAAGGGAGTTCACATCAGGCGGCGGCCGAACTGGCGGCACGTGGGGTTGCGACAATCGTCGATAGGATCCGGCAATTGGGACTCGAGGTGGCATTGCACAAGTCCCAATTTTTATGGTCCTCGGAACGCGCAACTGTCGGGATCCCAGATAACGGCGGGAGGGGTTCACATCGGCGTTGAGTCGACGATGAAGTACCTGGGACTCGACCTCGACAGCCGGTGGAACTTCGTCGAGCACTTCCGACGTTTGGCTCCCAGACTGGAGCGGGCAGGGGCTGCCTTGAAGCGGCTCCTGCCCAATCTGGGGGGTCCAAACGCCTCCTGCCGGAGCCTCTACGCGGGGATCGTGCAGTCCATGGCCCTTTACGGGGCACCGGTGTGGGCGCGTTCTCCGAGGCTGCGACCAGCCCAGCGGTTGAACGCGTCCCAAAGGGTCATGGCCATCAGGCTGGTACGGGGTTACTGCACGGTCTCCCGTGAGGCAGCGAGCCTCCTTGCCGGACTACCATCATGGGATCTGGAGGCAAAAGTCCTCGCGCACATCTGGGAGTGTCGCGAGGAGGCGAAACGCCGGGGTGAAACTCCGCTGCCACGAGAAATCATGGCACAGCGGACAGAGCTCCGGCGGGATCTCATGGCGACATGGAGAGTGAGATTGTCGCAACCCAGCGCTGGGCACGCCACTATTGCGGCGATAAGTCTCCTCTTTGAGGAGTGGCTGGAGAGGCGCCACGGCGTCCTCACCTTTCGCCTGACGCAGGTCCTCACCGGACACGGATGTTTCGGGAGGTTCCAGTTCAGGATAAAGCGGGAGGAAACGTCCGGGTGTCACCACTGTGTGGATCGCCCGGTGGAAACGGTGGAGCATATGGTGGAGGTCTGCCCTGTTTGGGCCGAGCACCGCCGTGTCCTCATGGAGGCGATCGGCGGCGGCGATCTCTCGCGTCCGTCCCTGGTTCAGGCCATGGTTCGGAGCGAGAGTGCATGGGAGGCCGTCACCTTCTTCTGCGAAGCAGTAATGCTCGCGAAGGAGGAGGCGGAACGCGTGACGGAGAGGCAGGGTTCGCGCCGTCACGCCTCTAGTCACCGCAGGAGACGCCCTGGGCGTCGGGAGTCGCAAGCCGATTTCCGGCCACCGTAGGCGCGGGCCTGCGGATGGTGAGCGATGGGTAGCTCACCGTCCGATAAGGACTAGTGTTGCCCAAATTCAGTCTTGGTCTTGCAGTCTTGGTCTTGTTCTTGCGTTTTTGCAAGACCAAGACCAAGAACAAGACCGCGTATTTTTAGCAAGACCAAGACCAAGACTGACCGTGCAAGACTTGAGCAAGAACAAGACATAGCCTGCAAGACTCTTGCGTCTTGCAGCTAGGACTTAGCGCTATTTCACTGAGTAGTTAGGTGTAACAGTTCGGTGTATAGGTAGGTACGCTTAGGAATTCTATGAGACGCAAAAAACTGTATCAAAGAATATGAAAAACTGGACCTATGCGCATTACGACTAATACCATAAACATAGCGAATAAAAAAATATCTATTAAAATCAAACTGAGTGCATGCATAGTTATGTTTTAACCATCGGCACTTTGATAATGCGGCATCAAAGGTTTTGTACTTACTTCTCAAAGAAATTTGCCGCTTTTCGGAAGTACATGGTTATGATACACGCGCCGGCGGCTTCTTTTGAAATCTAAAACAATCGTTGCCGCCACGCCGAAATCATAACATTTGTGACACTATTTGATTGCCGCCATAGGGCGTAGGTATACTCATGCAAAATAATTTCGAATTTTTTTAAGAGTACCTACAGGTGTTCCAAAGAATAAATAAGTTTCAGAGTGCTTAGAATGAAAATGAATACATTATACTGATCACGCAAGTAGTATTATGATTAGGATAAAATGGTAAGGATAGGTAGTAGATGTCATATTAATTCATTCTAGTAAGTATATATTATAATATTGATTACTTATATGGTTTTAAACTAATTACTTAGGTACTATTATTGTACATTTAGTCATTATATTTCTTAAGTTTTTACAAGAAAAAATAGCAAAAAAGTGTTCAAATATCACCCGTTTAATAAATATTGTAGCCACTTTTAAATATACTTGAAACGTGTAAAAAAATTCTACAAAACTAATAAAATAATATAAAAAGCGTAGGTACTTACCTACTAATAAAATAAAAAGCCTGCGATAAGAGTTTTGTATTACTTACCAGCCCGAATATCTCTGAGAGAGATGATGAGAGTAAGTATTTACTAGCTGTGCCCGCGACTTCGTCCACGAGGAATAGTAACTTTGGAGGTATAGTGACGTTCAGGACTTATTTATTTATTTTAAAACTTCTGTCATCAAACATACAAACGAACTCTTCAGCTTTATAATATTAGTATAGATGTACGCCAAAACATTCACTTATATGTAAAGAATAGTGATTGGCACTAATTCTATTTTATTCACGCGTCGCGTCTGTACAAGTAGGTAATATTTAGTGTGTGTTTGTACGCCGCACGCGGCATTGTTTGATTTGCGGCGGCATCCTTTTCATAGAGCCGGCACGTGGCGAGGCGGCGCGGTAGAAAGCAAGGAAACGTACTATAAATAAAGGAATTATTTTAATTCCAGTCATTTCCAATTGAGCTGTGCTTCGAGTCTAACTTAATAATTGTTTTTACTAATTCTCGTTGTTTTCTAAAAACGTATCACGTGTACAATTTAATATGAGTGACGAAGATCGAAATTATTCTAGTCCGAGTAACGAGAGTTTGAGTCACAGATCTAAAAGACCCAAAAGCAAATTTGAGGAGTTTTTCGAAATAATTCATGCATCCCAAACTGCCTTCTGTAAATTGTGCCAACATAAAAAGATTGAAATAAAAATGAAAAACAGAAACACTTCAGGCTTAAGGAAACATCTAATATCTTTCCACAAAAAGGAATCAGAAATATTTCCAAGCTTTTTAGTAACCGCTGGAAGAAGTGGACAGGTAAGAATATTTTTTTAACAGTTAAAAGAATTTTAACTCCGCGTAGCTATTCATGCGATACTTTCAAAAACGCCATTAACTTACGTAAGTATTTTTGAGTTAGTGGTGTTTTCATCTAGGGGTGCGACATATTAAGTATGTAATTATCGTCTTAAATATTTTTTATAAACACCCATATTTTCATTTAATCGGCCAGTAACAACTAAGTACTTTATTTTGGTAAATTACAGTACAGTGCAACCTTAATATAACAAATATCAATTTAACGATTTTCTCGATTTAACAACAACAAACCTCCTCCTCTTATACGCTCAAACCTAGTATGTTTTAAATAATAACACAAGATTTATTGTTTTGTTTCAGTCGGAAAACAGCAGTGACAACATCACGACAGCTACAGTTGATTGGGTGGTGAAAAAATATCTTCCCTTCTCATTTTTCGATGACGAAGCTACACAAGTATATTTTCGACGTATTTGCCCTAATATGGTGTTTCCTAAAAGGTCTACACTTAGAAGGAAAGTCAAAGAGCGATTTGAAGAGCTCCAATTGAATCTCAAGGAACGACTTCAACAATTATCATCTAAAATGTCTTTTACCATTGATGGGTGGACGTCAATTGCTGGTAGGAGTTACTACGGGGTTACTATTCATTATATAGACAACGAATGGAAGTATCAATCTGTAGTTCTTGATTTTATACCATCACGCGGTCGACATACTGGGGAAGATATTGCAACGATTTTCCATGAATGTTTATTGGAATATGGCATAATTGATAAAATACAAGGTATCACGGTCGACAACGCAACTGCAAATACCAAATTTATGTATGAACTGGGCAAACAGCTGCCGCCACACTTTGATTCAGACAATCAACATTTCCGGTGCTTTGCTCACATTTTAAACCTTGGTGTACAAGATTTATTAAAGACCTTAGCATTACACTGTGAGTCTGACACTAACGCGCAAGATCAGCAGTACGAAGACTATGCAGACGAAACTGAGGATGAGGAAGATGAAGAATCTGCACCAAATATTGCTGACTCGCGTACATCTGTAACAAAGTTACGCAGTATTTCCAGTAAAATAAAAAGAAGTGAGATAGTGAAGAAGAAGTTTCAGTCTGCTTGTGAAGCAGCTGGCGTGCCATCAAATCTAAATGCCATTCTTGACTGTCCAACGAGATGGAATTCCACACATGATATGATTGGATTTGGTTTAAAAGTGAGAGCGGGCATTGACATATTGTGCAGTTCTGTCACCGAATTAAATGATTTTCAAATCACAGCTAATGAATGGCAGGTACTCGAAAAATTACATAAATTTCTAATAAACTTTAAACTTTTAAGTACAAAACTTGGTGGAGACAAATATGTTACATTACCGCTAGTCATTGTATCATTCAATCTCTTGCTAGATAAAATTGAATCCATGGTAAAACAGTTAGATGAGAAACCTAATCGATCTGAAGTGGATGAAAGGTTCATTCTAGCTTTCCAAGCAGCTCGAGACAAAATGCTTAAACATTACAAGAAGAGCAACTGGATTTATTGTACTTCTTTAATTTTAGACCCAAGGCATAAGGCTCAGACTTTTGACCTGACAATGTGGGGGAAGCAACTTAAAACAGAAAGTCTGCGCAAGTTCAATGAACTTTATGAAGAATATAAAAGTCTACACTCACTGAACAAATCTCTGGAATTACCAGAAAAAGAAAATAAAGTATGTGATGAAGATGAAGACGTAATAGACTTTGATAAACTCTATGAATGTCCCTCGACGTCATCTGGATCTTGTCTTCAAGGCTTAGTGATAGACGAGTTGGAGGAGTACCTGAGAAAACCAAGAACTGCCAGCTCGGAAGGTCCATTTTAGATTGGTGGAGGAAGCATGAGACAGAGTATCCGATTTTATCGAAAATGGCCCGTGATTTTCTCTCAATACCTGCAACTTCAGTACCTGCTGAGAGGTTATTTTCTAAAGCATCATTAGTAATTAGAAAACATAGAAATAGGTTAAGTGATGAGTCAGTCAGATGGTTACTTTGTATTAATTCTTGGTCAAAAAAATTGATATAAAGTATCATAACCTAATGATAAAGCTGTTGATTTGTGTTGTATTTTATTTTTTATTCAAATAAATGATAAATCGTAAAACTCTTTTATTAAATTTCTTATAAGTTGAGGGTTCAATCTCTTTCTAGACAGATAAGTATTGTTCTTTAAAATACAGTCAAGTTATTGTAATTAATTTGTTTTTTTACATGTTTTAGCAAATGTAAGCTTATAAATCATAAATGTTTATTAAGAAACAGTTACTTCCATGGAAAACGACATATAGGTCAGTTGATTTTTCGAATTTCTTATCAAATCTTCAGTTATTTATTAATCTGCTTGATCTTTACTATGGCTATGTTAATTCAAGCTCACAATGTTCCAATTCTAATACGTTTTTCTAAGATTTAAAGTAAACTTTAATAAATAGTAATAGACTAATAGGTAATTGCAAGACTTGCAAGACTCTTGCTGCAAGACCAAGACCAAGACCAAGACTGGGAGCGCAAGACCAAGACCAAGACCAAGACCAAGACCAAGACTGGGCGCGCAAGACCAAGACCAAGACCAAGACCAGGTGTATTGGCGCAAGACCAAGACCAAGACTGGCTAAGTCTCGTCTTGTTCTTGCATTTGGGCAACACTAATAAGGACCAGGCCTGGGTCGACGGCGCGTTGTGTTCCACGCGCGCCTCAAAGAGACGTCAGCACGAATTGACGGGGTCCATTAGGGCCAATGCCTGCCAGGGTTGCGAGTTTGTCCGAAAGGGATATCGTGGCCCTGGCACACAGGCAAATGAAGGAACACGGGTGGGTTTTAGTCAGTAAAAGTCTGACACACCCTCCCGCTCCGCCTAGAGCGGGAGAAGTTATTTGATAATTTCCCACCCAAAAAAAAAAAAAACGGTCAAAGTCTCTTTTAAAGTCCAGACATAATCTTGGTCAAATCATGTAGATCCGTGTCTGAAATGGTCTTTTGAGGAAATAACTACACAAATTTGAGTGGACCTGCCTGTCCTGATTGGACATAATCGTGCAGCTCAACTCAAGACTTAAGGAGCTCAACGACTCGACGAACAATACCAAAGAATAGACAATTGGGTAGGTCGCATAAAGTGCAAGTGCCAGACCATCATCAAAACTAACTGAGAAAAAGAAAAAAAAGGAAAACATAAAAAAAAAATACCCACATAGTGCACACACACAATAAATTAAAGTAATAAATATAATACTTTTCAAAGTAAATATTCATGTAATTTTGTATATAATATTCAGCAATGTAAATTTGTATACAAAATTATGAGTCCGCGTACCACTGGTCAGTTTCCCTCAGTCGTCAGTTTATTTAATTTGCCAGTTTCGTTGATTTACATATAATAATGATTTTTCATAATAATTAAAATGTCAAGTTTTATCACAAGGATTAGCAGAGCGGTACAGCAGCTCAATCCCAAGCTTTTAGGTCTTCTAAATAATCAGAAATTGTATAGTACCCTTTTTTACAAATTTTGGTTTTAATACAGCTTATAAATGATTTAGTGGGTAAGTTTCGAATGTCAATAGGAAGTTTGTTGTAAAAGCGTATAAATTGACCCATAAAGAGTTGCCTACTCTGTGGAGGCGAGTGCGATGTATAGCAAGATTGTGTTTATTCCTGGTATTTAAACAATGAATATCGGACATTTTCTTATAATTTTATATTTTGTGTACATTCAATAGATTTTCAAATATATATTGAGAGGCTACAGTCAGCTTTGAATTTTTCACGAAGGGAATCTCTTGGGCCTAGATTGTAAATGGTTCGAACAGCCTTTTTATGTAAAACAAAGATAGTAATAATATCCGCACAGGTTCCCCAGAGGTAGAATTTTTTTAACAGCATAGGCGGCTGAACTAAGCCTTGCTGACAAATTTTCTACGTGTAGGCCCCATTGTTATTTACCGTCGTTATTTATTCCAAGAAAAACTGTTGACTAAACAGGGCCCAACTCTATTCCATTAAGTTGAACATTGGTAGTTAGCTGCCTGACATTTGGCATTGAAAATTGAATGAGTTCAGTCTTTTTTCGTTCAGGAGAAGATTATTTACAATGTACAATTATTATTTACCATGAGAGTGCATCGTTAATATGTTCCAAATTGACTATCTGACTTTTGATTTCAAAAATGAGGGAAGTGTCATCTACGAATAATACAATCTTGTGATTATCCCTTATGTGATAAGGTAAGTCATTTATATAAATTAGAAGCAAGAATTGATTTAGAATTGAACCCTGCGAAACGCCCATAGTGACCGCAGATCCTGCAGATCTTTTGTCATTAACATCAACCCTCTGAATTCTGTTGTTAAAATAAGAAGTCAGGAGGTCGAGAGCACTGTCCCTCATACCATAGTGGTGCAGTTTTCGGACGAGTGTGTTATGATTAACGCAATCTAAGGCCTTAGACAAGTCGCAGAATATGCCAAGAGTATCCTGTGACTCCTCCCAGGCCTCGAATATGCTCTTCAGTAATTCCACGCCCGCGTCTGTAGATGAACGACCCTTTGTAAACCAAACTGTTACAGATGAAGTAAATTATGTGTATTGAAATGTCCTAACATTTGTTTAAAAAGTAAATTTACAAAAATGAAAGATGAAATGCTGAAATAGGCCGAAAATTCGTAGGATCGGTTGTGCTGCCAGATTTGAACGGTGGAATCACTTTACTAAGTTTCATCAGATCAGGAAATACACCAGATGCAAAACAAGAATTAAAAACAATTGCCAAAATCGGTGAAATAACTAAATAATAAATGGTGTGTACTGATAATCCCTAAAGGTCAGCAGTAGTAGTAAGGTAAGTAGGTGTTGTGGAAAACTAATGCTCATGATGCATCTTGGTAAAGTTGCGAATGAGAATCATGGAGAACATATTATTGCCTCCATGGCTGGCTTTGGTACATTTTGGTTCCGCCTTGAACGTGTTAATAGGCTTAGTTTGAGAACTTGTCTCTCTATCTTAATATTTGAAATCTTCGAAAATGTTCGAGATGGAAAGACGTTAAATTCTTGGCGAAGTTTTTTGTTAATCTAATTAAGCTAATCTGAATATTTTGTGTAACAGATCAATTAAAGTTTTCGTCAAAATTAAAATCGAGACTAAAATATAAGACGAAACTTTTCGTAATTTTTACTAAAAGTCATAAGATTTTACATTTAATATAGGGCAAGAATAAAGAAAGGTATTTATTTTATTTCTGGTGAAATTTGAACTATATGCCACGTGCCCCTTAATAAGTTATGCCTGTTGAATCAGCATAATTTGTAGTTTATTTTACCGTTCATTCAGAAACGCCAAACCATTATCTTAATATTACATGGCACTCTGCAATCATTAAACATAGGTAATTCGCTGCGTATAAACAGAAAGTGTTAAAATGTTTCAAATTCAACGTAAAGTTAGAAATTTTGTCATCTTTTTATCTACGTAAATTATTACCAACACAGTATGCTCACGCTCCATAACTACGGTTTTTGTGACATTTGCCGTAGGTATGTCCTGATTACTATTAAAATATGTTAAGTAGCTACAGAAATAAGACGATAATAGCTTATTACGTCTCACAGCAACGACGTAAGCTGTTTGGTTTACCTTTAGATTTGAGACAAAAGGCAAATTTTCCGAGTGCATTAGTTCAGAAGCCCCATATAATATTTGTGTAGGTACTTTGGGAACAATCGGTTTACAAATCCGGCGAAAAGCAAAGGGTGTGAAGACTGTGAAGGGCGAGGGGCAAGGGGCGAGTTGGGAGGCGTGGGGGTGACTTACGGGGCTTTATTGCCATTCTGGTGACAAACGATTATTATGAAGACGGCTCACTTTCCACACGTTCCGCTTTTGATTAACTTCAGTGAATTTGCATTATCTTTTTTCACTGTATATTTTTGTATAAACATGCGACTTAATTTGGAGGATTTGGTCTTGGTAGAAGATGGATTTGCTTGTAGTTTAATTTGAGTTTGCCTGTAAACAATGTTTTTGTACAAAATTACTCGTCTGTTAATATCTGCCTCAGAAATTCTATGGCCTTAAAATAACATTTTAAATCTCACAATATTGTGCGTACAAACTTACATTTGCAGTTGGAATGTATGAGGAAACATTTTTCAACTACAACGTTATGTTTTTTCTTGGGATAAATTCATCCCAACCACTGAACCCTTCATTGTGCGTGGTCCGACACGCATTTGGCCAGGTTTTTGTTATTTCACTTCCACGTGAACGTAGAAGCCGTTATATGCAAAAACACAAAAAAAAAACACAAATTAGTATCAAATATAACCCAATTATGACTATGTAAGTAAAGCTTTACTTGACGTTTGTGGTTTAAAAAATTAGTCTTTATGTCGCCGCCAGAGTAAGAGAAGTATTTTTGCATTTAAAGTTAATATTAATACGAACATTAACTAACTTTTTGTAAGCGAATAAAGCTCGGAGTCTGTTTATAGTTTGACATTTTTAACAATAAAATACCGAAAGTAGGCACATAATGCGACCTGAAAACATCAACTTTAAGCCTTACTCAGGTTTATTTGTGAGCTCAGTTATTTTATTACAGTCGTTTTAGAGGTGCTACGCAGGAGCAAATCTCCTCTAAAAGATTTGTCAAAAGGAACAGAGTGCTAAGAATGCTGAAATAATTAGAAGCTCGAGTCAGCAGTAAAGTAGAGGCCTACTGAATAATGAGGGCCGGGGAGGCGACGTTCACTCAGAAGGTAGGCAGGTTTGTAGGTACCCGACACACTCCTCCGTATAGAACTTTACATAAATGACTTTAAAGGTGACGCTGAATCTGTCGGTATTTTTTTCTAGTTCAGCCTCTTTGGATGGAAGCACCTTACCTTAAAAAACTATGATAATACTAGCTTTTGCCAGCGCCTTTGCCCACGTGGATGTGGGAAATTATCCCACGAAAACGTTCTACCGGAATTAAAAATATGCTATGTATTAATCTAGATCCATAATATAAACTATCGGTGTGCCAAATTTCGTTCAAAGCCTATTAGTATCGTAATACTAGATCGAAATACTATTATATTTTGAATTCATGCTAGCCTAGTACTTTTTGTTTGGTTACTGCTCAGTAATTGTGCACAACGAGTCGTGAACAGAATACGTCTTGTATGCATGCAAAGTACTACAGGGATAAAAAGTATCCTATGTCCTGTTACAGGTTATACACTGTGTGCCAAATTTCATCCAAATATTTTTAGCCATTTTTGCATTATTGAGTAACAAACATACAAACATTCACATTAATAATATTAGTAGGATCAATGTTAAATGAACACATAACCTAACATCACGCCTTATCCCCGCAGGGTTAGGCAGAGGTGTACCTAAGATACTACCCACATTTCGCCAGTTATGTTTAAGTCCCATGTAGGCGGCGAGCCTTCGACCGCGTACAAATCCAGACTCCAGGTGGCTACTGAGAAATTCCTGATGGAAAAACCCAATAACACTTTGCCTAACCTGGGAATCGAACCCAAGACCTCATGCTCGGCAGTAGCGCTTGCAACCACTAGACCAACGAGGCTGTCCGTCTGTCCGTCTGTCCATCTGTCCTTAATTAGCTTGCCACTTAAACTATTCTCAGCATAAACTTACCTCGAAAAAAGCATTTCATAAAACCTTGATGAAAAATGTTAACTTAACCTCATTATGTGAATGTCATGAAAATAGTTGTATCCTCTGTATTCCACCCACGGCTCTAGGCTACTTATCTCGGACTAACAGTTCAAGCGACGAGAACCTTACATTAAAAGGCTAGGTCAGCAAAAATTTGTTAGGACATACGACTTTCGCAAATTTATAACGCAGGCAGACTAAAGTTAGTCGAGAAGCGGTGCTCACGTCCCATTTATATTGTTTTATGGTTTCTTTCCTTCCCACAGAGGTTCCCCACGGCTAGAAAATGTGGATCCGTTTCCTCACTGCGGTTTTTTATTATCCCGTTGGATACATTGACGTATCTATCACGGACGTCGAACGGCCCTAATGTGGGTGACCGATGACGCGCATTTTGTAATACGGGAGAGCTATCTACGTGAAATGGGTTTTAATAATGTTCCTTCCCGTCGTATGGTAACGAATTTTCCCTGTATTTTATATTAACTACGAGTCCAACTTTGGTGTCTCCGATTTTATAAGCACCCAAACTGACAATATTCGGTATTAGTTTTAATATTTATTTATTACTAGCTGCGCCCCACGGTTACACCTGCGAAAGTCTTGATCCCGTGGGAATATCGGGATAAAAAGTATACTATGTCCTAATTCAGGTCATGGTCTACCCATATACCAAATCCGTTCAGCCTTTTTAGCGTGAGAGCGTAACAAACAAACACACTCATTTTCGCATTTATAATATGAGTTAGGATAACACCTTAAATCTATCATTACAGGTTGCCCTGATGCGATAGTTAAGTCTACATATAAATCTCCATAATTTCTACTTATTAAGGGGGATACGCTAAGGTAGCCCGCGAAATTCAAATAATGCTGATTCTAAAGATTATAAATCTGTAAAGCCATACTTCTTGCGCCCGCGTATCATATTTAGATCAACATACAACCTGTTACTTACCTGCAAATTGCAAAAAACGTAATAAAATTTGAATTTCGCGGGCTACCTTAGCGCATCCCCCTTAAATATACTGGGTACCTACCTATAATATATTTTATAAATTAAATTCACAAATTCAACATAATTTTAACATAATACCCTAGAGGTCGCCAGAGTAAAGTCATTCAGTGAACAAGAAAGCAAGTCAATGTTATACGCTTCCCTGTTGAGCGTGCTCAGCGCGCGCTTTAGCGTTGCGCGCTGAGCACATACTCACATACCCTGCTCACATACTCATCTGGTACGCACTGCCGAATCGACTGTAAAATTTTATATTTTACCCCATGGAACAAGTATGTGGAAGTACTAGTTCTCCATACAACAATATTCCCAAAATAAATAAGGTTGGATACAACAATGGGTAAGTACAATATAGACAAAGCAACGTTTGTTTTTACATAAGTAATATCAACTATCAAAATAATTATCAGCCATTGTGGTGAGCGAAAAACAAATAAAATGTATAAAAGTAGGAAACGGAAACAGAAATGGCATACTTATTTCACTAGTTTTTGCCTGTCTACAGTCTTGTAATAACGCTAATGGTAATGTCTACTACACAATAACGTTTCAGCTGCAAGCGAGAAAGTCGCCCCAAAATTACCTTTTTAAGTGCAGACTCAGTGGCGAGAAGAAAATAATAATATTATAAGGTAGCAGAGACCACATCTTTACTGAAACTCAAGGGGAGCGGGCGGGCGGGGATATCATCTATCATGCATTGAATATAATGAATGTCAAATATCTATTGGTATAGTGGCATGTGCTAGCTAACATATGGCAAATAATTTAATTTAAGGCGAAATCTCAGATTATAGTTCTATAATCTGAGGGCGAAAGAAATGAAATGAAATGAAATCGTTTATTCTGTAAATAGGATATCGGAATCACTTTTACGCGTCATATTAAAAAGTAAAAAATAAGCTAGATGTAGTCGACATTTCCTATCTGACTACCCGTGAGAAGAAATGGCGAAACAAACTCAGGGGTCATAGTCTCTTTTAAAGTCCAGACATAATCTTGGTCAGATCATGTGAGGACCATGTAGATCTGTGTCTGAAATGGTCTTTTGAGGAAAGAACCACACAATTTTGAGTGGACCTGTCCAATCAGTGCAAGCATTTGTCGTAATCGTGCAGCTCGACTCAAGACTTAAGGAGCTCAACGACTCGACGAACAATACCAAAGAAAGTACATTTGGGTAGGCCTCATAAAGTGCTGAAAATGCCAGACGCGCGTCAAAGCGTCAGGGTAGCCCGCGAAATTCAAATTTTCTTAGTCAGTAACATGTTGCATATTGATCTAAATATGATTCGGGGCCGTAACAATTATGGCTTTACAGAATTATAATCATTAGATTCAGCAACACAAATGTCTAAGTTCATAGAATCACTCTCTCATGAAATAGTTATTCATATAGGAGTTAGTTGTATTGTTGATTCTAATGATAATAATTCTGTAAAGCCGTATTTGTTACGGCCGCGAATCATATTTAGATCAACATATACAAGCTGTTACTGACCTGCAAATTGCAAAAAACGTAAGAAAATCATCCCCTTAATGTTTTGTGTTGCGTAATGTAAACTATTGTATCAAAGTCAAAGTCAAACCATTTATTTCAAATAGGCACATAAGAGGCACTTTTGAACGTCAAAATTTACAAAAAAAATAGAATTGATTCTAGTTGCCCCTTCCAAAAGGTAGTTTCGTATGGAGAAGAATGGGCAAGAAACTCCACCGGTACTCTTTTAAAAATGTTTTACAATATTTTGTTTGATTACATTAATTATATGATTATATGTGAAGACGATGCACCTAGAATAAAATTACTATACCATAATAGGTAAAACGAATTAAAAACTAAGCAATGAAAAATAACTTAATTATTAGATAGATACGTGGTGTTCACATATTTACAAACATCATACAAGTATGTTTTTCTAAAAAAATAAGTCAGTGTGTGAGTATAGGTTATCACAGAATGTAAAATGAATATCATAAAAATAACAGATTTTACCATAAAAATAGCAACCAGTTTGATTTTGTCTAGACTCTAGATTGTCCTATGGAGCTGGACCAGCATGTTTCCAAGCATTCCTGTCCTGGATATAATCCTCTAACTTGTAATATGCTTGTTTACAAAGTGTACTTTTAATATGTGTTTTAAATTTTCTCTCATTTAATTTCAATATATCACAAGGTATTTTGTTGTAACATTTAACACAGTACCCCATAAAAGATGTATGTACTTTAGATAATCTGAAAAATGGTTGATCTATTTTATCTTTATTTCTAGTATTAAAATTATGTCTATCGCTTATCTTGTTAAAAATATGTAGATTTTTCCTTACATACATAATATTTTCATAAATGAATTGGCAAGGTACCGTCATAATATTAATCCTTTTAAATAGTTCCCTAAGAGATTCGCGGCGACGGAGATTATAAATTGCTCTGACAGCTCTCTTTTGCAAAATAAAGATGGACTCAATGTCAGCAGCCCGACCCCACAGTAAAATGCCATACGACATAATGCTGTGGAAGTAACTAAAATAAACCAAACGCGCGGTTTCTATATCTGTTAGCTGTCTTATCTTTCTAACAGCATAAGCGGCCGAGCTTAACCGCCCCGCCAGAGAGGTTATATGTGGTCCCCATTGCAGTTTCTCGTCTATAGTGATTCCTAGGAAAACCGTTTGATTAATAAATTCCAGTTTTTCTCCGTTCAATATGATATCACATTCGCTACTTCTAACATTAGGTAATTTAAATCTAATACATTTGGTTTTTTTTTCATTTAATACCAAATTATTTACCGTAAACCAATCTTGGACCTGAAGAATAGAGTTATTCACTTCGTCAAGATTTTGTGATCGTCGATCTATTTTAAAGATCAATGATGTGTCATCAGCAAATAACACCATCTTCGGTTGATTTTGAAGTAATTGGGGTAAATCATTAATGTAAACTAAAAAGAGGAATGGACCCAATATCGAACCTTGAGGAACGCCCATTGCCATTTCAGACCCTAATGAGTTAACGCCGTTTATTTGAACTTTAACCTTTCTATCTTTTAGGTATGATCTTAGTAAATCAAGAGCTGCATTCCTAATCCCATAGTGCTCTAGTTTCAGCAAAAGTGTCTCATGGTTCACGCAATCGAACGCTTTAGAGAGGTCGCAAAAGATTCCAATGGCATCTTGTGCTTCCTCCCAGGCGTTAAAAATGTTCTGTATTAGGGTAACACCGGCGTCAGTGGTACAACGCCCTGTAGTGAAACCGTACTGCTGTTCATGAAAGATGGATTTTTTATTAAAGTGACGTAACATTTGATTGAGCATCAACTTTTCAAACACCTTACTGAGAACTGGCAGAATTGACACAGGCCTATAATTATTGGGTTCTTTACTATCTCCGGATTTGAACAAAGGAACTACTTTACTGTGTTTCATGAGATCCGGAAAGACTCCTTGATCCACACTGGTGTTAAATATAAAAGCTAAATAGGGCGCAATGGTTTCGATTATAGATCTACAGACTTTTACAGACATGCCCCAGAGATCTTCTGTTAATTTAATTTTAAGATCTTTAAAAGTTTTTATAACAGCCTGGGGGTTTGTATGTTGGAACCTAAATTCCAAAGGGCATACTTTTACATTCTTTCTAAGTAAGGCAGCCGAGAGCGCGGGTGAGGAATTTAAAGTTTCAGTAGTTTTAAGGGAAATATTAGCAAAAAAGTTTTCAAATTCCTGAGCTATTTCTACCTCTGAAGTGATGGGCCCATGTGCAGTTTCTAAATTTAATTCAGTATTACGCTGTTTTTTCCTACCTGTTTCATTATTTATTATTTGCCAGGTAGTTTTTATTTTATCATCAGCTGATTTTATTTTATTGCTAATATAAAGAGCTTTAGCTATTTTGCACACACTTTTAAAAGTTTTAGAATATTTTGCAACATATTGATGAAAGCTTGCATTATTCTTATGTTGCTTTAGGCCATAAAGTTCAAAAAGATTTTCCCTGCTTTTACGAATACCTGGAGTCGCCCAATCACTAAATACGAACTTTGTGTAAATACTTTTAGTCTTTAGTGGAAAAGTGTCATTAAATTGTGTGTTTAATAGTGAAAAGAACTCGGCGTAGAACTCATTTGGGTCACAAATATTATTAAATCTCTGAACACATAATGCACTGGCCAAAGAATTATTTAATTTCTCTAAATTTTTACTTGTAATTGGCCTAAACCTTATTTGAGTTTTTTGTACAGGCATATTATCTTGTATAGAATCAAGTTTTTCTAACTGAACAGACAGCTGTGCTGCTGGGGAGTTTGTTGCGCTACTTCTTCTTTCCAGCTAAAGCACTAGGAAGTGGTAAAGGGCGGGCGTTTTTGGGGGACAGTCTTATGTAATTTTGACGTTCGAAAAGTGCTGATTGTCAGCCTAGTTTTAATAGGTAAATGACTTTTGATTTTATCAATTAATTTTCCAACTGGAAAACTTATTCTGAGGTAAAAATAGATAAAGTTGAGAGCCCAGCAGCATGTCTATTTTTCCCATCTTGAATTGATTTGATCGGATTCGAGACTCACCGAACTTAACAGAACTTCGAGTAAACTTGCGGTTCGGAAATAGGTTTAACTAAAGATGAAAGAAGTAGTTTTGAACTGAAATCATTCTTTACGAGGGCCGGATTCAGTTATGGAAAATGACATTGATTCATAACGTTACTCGCTTCTTTGATAAAAGTGTTATTTTGATTTATTACTTTGTAGTTACTTTCTGAAGTTTGATCAAATAAAAGAGTAACAGACCAGGACTTCTTTTAGACAAATTGCTTGCAGTGATATACCTTGTGTGGTAATTTGCGCTAGCTTTACTTAGTTTGATGTATCTATAAATTAATTTAATAGCTGCTTATCTCCGGATTATAAAATAAGCCCTTAATTCAATGAATTTCATAAATTAGCTATGCGCATAAGAATGAGGTAAACAAAGCAACACAGCAAAATGTCGAGAGTGGATGGAAAAACCTCTCTCGGATCTCAATGATGGGTATCTCTTTGTTTTTTGGGCAAAAATAAACTTTACTTTTTTTGTCTTTGAACCTTTTGGGCCCATGTGTGGATTGAACCATAAATCAAAGCCCTCTCAATAAATCTTGACTTCGTGAGAATTTGCCAAAGACGTTTTGTAGTTTTTTTAAGCTCGATAACATTTCATCTTAGTGATAGGTATCTTACGCAAAAATATCGACTGTAGTTCACTACTCTTTTTTATTGTATTACATATTTCTGCACAAATATGAGGTGAAAAAGTCATAAATAATGTATGATTGGAATTTTCAGCGTATTATAGACCCGAATAAAAGAAATGCAAGAATATTATTAATAAAAATACTTGGGACGGCCACGCTCTACTTGCGTAGGTAATGAATTATTTATAAACCGTGCTAGGACTAAGATTAACTTATTACAACAAGTCAACGAGACTGTAAGCCGAGGCGTTAAAAAATGAAAAATATTTTTCATGATTTACAACCCTATCCGATATCATCTTTGCAATATCCGTGCTGTAATTGTATAAGAAATGATTTAATCTTAAACGAAATTAAAGGCATTTGTAAACGTAACGGGGGCAGAGGGGGAGTGAGTAAGTAAGTAAATCAATCTATACATTGAATTAGTTGATGTTGAACGAGCGATTTCGGCAATATTTTAGAGGCGACGGCGATAGAATGAGGCATTTTGCACTCGGCGCACGTTCAGGCCTATTCATCAAGTCGCTGAAGCCATTACCAGGCCCGCCACCTGCACGAACCACGATCCCTAGTTTGTATTACGCCGGATTATTCCAACTTTCATTCACCTATAACTTGTTGAATTATAATCAATGTTTTTGTTTCTACAGTACCTTCCCTACCGTAGGTACTTCGGCTTACATAATGACCTTGCTAGTTCTGTAACAGCTAATTCAGATCGACTGAACTTTGGATTCTGGTTCATATTGTTATACATAGTTGGGTGTTAGTTTGACTTTGATTATTCAATAGGTACGGTCTACGTTGTTTACTTTGTACTGCCGTTATTTATGTAGATCACGTAACTGTGATCAAGTTATTTACAGGTGTTTTTAGGGTTCCGCACCCAAAGGATAAAACGGGAACCCTATTACTAAGGCTCCGCCGTCTGTCTGTCTGTTTGTCCGTCTGTTACTAGGCTGTATCTCATGAACCGTGATAGTTAGACGTTTGAAAATTTCGCAGATGATGTATTTGTGTAGTCGCTATAACAACAAATACAAAAAACAGAATAAAATAAATATTTAAGGGGGCTCTCGTACAACAAACGTGATTTTTTTGCTCGTTTTTGCTCGATATTGATAACGGCAATAGGTAGACGCTTGAAATATTCACAGAATATTTAGTTATAATATATATTCACTTTAAAAATAAATAATTAAATTAAAATAAAACAAATATTTAAGGGGGGCTCCCATACAACAAACGTGATTTTTTTGCCATTTTTATAGATAATGGTGCGGAACGCTTCGTGCGCGAGTCTGGCTCGCACTTGGCCGGTTTTTTTTATAAACATAAACTTATAAATAGCAAAAGATCACTGAAGTCAATGTTTTTCCCGTTGATATTGTACAATCGCGATACAGCTCCACTTTACTACTTCACCTAACTGCGGGGCAATTGCATAATGACAATTGATCGGTATTGGTTGTAGGTTGGTTTTGAAAGTTCACCACGTCTATTGCGTTATTTACGTTGTTGAGCAGACGAATTTTTCAAACCTGTAGCGGCATCAACATCGCCACATGCGAACTACGCGTCACACTGACGTCACGCAAATCCTGCATCGCGCAAGCAGAGTTTACCGCGCAAATAGCTTATATACAAAAAACAACCCCCGACATCAACCGTTGGGCAGTTGCCTACCAGACACAACACCCGTCTGGTCGGAGGATCCTCCCTTTTCTATGGTGGATGAGTGAACTTCAGACCCTGTTCTTCACACCACCAAAAACCTATGAAGCTGCAATATCCTCCAAAACTCTCCGATTGTGATTCAAACTGTGTTGGTGCTGGAATAATGACGGCAACCAATCTCGGATCATTCCAACTCTACTTTAAAATAGAGATACAAAATAACGCGGCATGCACCTGCCCATAGATCATCTAGTGGGCAATAGAATGCCGGCTTGCATCCTGCCGAGCGCGATATATCACTTGCGGCAAGGCCATTACAGTGTTCCCTGAACGCCAGATTAAAATGTTAACTAACCACCCTTTGTCTTCGCCGCATTTACAATGGGAAGCGGTTGTTTTACCCTCTAATGTTTGCTGCGATCTCAGCCACTGATTGCCGTTCGCGTGTTGTTTTATTTAAAGGGGTTTGAGGCATGTTCATGTTACCGCCTTCTTTAAGTTCTGTTATAGCTCGTTTGGTTTTCGCGGACTCTTATCTTGGGAGGTTGCCTCTAGATACTCGTAACTTTAAAAGGTAATGTCTGTGCCAAAAGCATCGGAAACTGTAAACAAATAAGCTCTGTTCAGTTTAAATTCTTAGGTTTCAACTTTTAATGTCACCCTTTTTAACTGACTTCCAAAAAGGAGGACCTTATTTATGTTCGCCTTTAGGTTTTTTTTTTAATTTTGCACCATTTGGTGAAGTGGAACTGATGATAAAGACCATAGATGGCCACCACAACTACTTAATAATAAGTATGTCACGGGCTGCGATTCGATTAGGTACTTTAATATTATGGTTTCTAAGCAATTTATGCTCGTCACAATGCATATGGTGAGTGGCAGTTCTCCTGGATCTTACCAGAAGAACTCCTCACACGTCCCTGCATTGAGAAAAGCAATATTTTGTAAAAGGTGATGAGCAGTTGACTTTAGGCTATTGTAACTTAGATAAATTACAAACTGACCCACTAAGAAGAGGAAAAGAAAGATAAATAAATGTTTATTATATATATATTATATATAACCTTTTTACAAAAAAAAACAATTGACTTTCAAAAAAACACTAGTATAAGCATAATCAGCCTCACACACAGGCCTCCTCTCGGTGAGTAGGCTGTAATCTACCACGCGGGCCAGTGCGGGTTGGTAAAACTTTTTACAAAAAAAATAACCGTCTTCCGAAAAAACACTAAAAAGTGAAAAATAACTTTAATTTCAAGTTGGTAGAAAAGATGGACACCGACTTCCGAAATTAAAGTAATTTTTCACTTTGTTTTGGTAAAAGTTTTGTTCTATCATTTATTTTATGAAAAATATTTACATAATTTAAACGCTAACAAACATAAAATAATAATATGTACATGAATATAAAAAAGGAGGGGGACAGAATCATAGGGCGTTAAAAATTCGTCCGCATCGCTGTCAACAGGAAAGGTGCCCAAAAGGCTGGCAGAATTAATAAATTATTGTTTGATTAACATTATTAAATTATCATTGAAAATCATCTACGAAAACGAGGGTATAAAATAAAATTAACATGAATTGTCAAATGAAAAACTTCTTCAAGGTGAATTAAAATTTGAATTTCGTGAGTATTCAAATAATCAAATCAAAGCTTTCAATTTGTATGTGGCACTACAAATTAGCATCCACAGATAAGTTTTCTTAGAAAATTAAAGAATATAAAATAAAATTTTAAAAAAGATAAGTTTTCTAATTCATTTGTATACCTTGTTATTATATACTTTTGGGACAGACCATATCTTTAACCGTCTTGAAAGCGATTTGTAATGCAATTGGTTTCATTGAAATCTCATAATACTTCTTTGTAGAAATTGTAGAAAGTCTCTCGAAAAGTAACTTAACTTTCTAAGTAACATTAAAGTTACTTCTCTCGCTTTAACTATCTCATCAAAGTAGGTACATAAGAGATTAAATATTTTTCAATAAAAATGTTCTAATGATATAGCTGTGCTGTAATATGCATCCACTAATATTTGCATGGGAGCAAAAACGTCGTAAATTTCGAATGATGCAATACTTCGCTTCAGGCATATGCTAGTCGACATTTTCCATAATGTGTCATGTATCTTTCATGCACGCTGCCCTATTTATATACTTTTGCCAAAATTTACATATTGATACTTAAATTTTCACGAAAGCTTAGTAGTAATACCTACTTCGTTTTTATAAGTAGAGACCATTTCGTATGTTTTAAAATCTCATCTACCTAACTATATTTACAATTCTCAGTAGTTAAGCAAAAATTGAATTTATTTATTAACTATAGCGACCCACCCCTGGTTCGCACTGTTTTTACGACTTGACAAAACTTCAATATTTCTTTATTATATGTAAGTTTAATATTAATGTACTAAACACATAAACCTTTCGGAAAAAAATCTCTAAATAATGGTGAAAACATCATCAAAATCCGTTGTCCAGTTTCAAAGAAAAACGCGGTCACACAGACAGATCCGAAAAGCGACTTATACTATAACATGGCTCGCCCCTCCAAATTACGTTTCAATTTGTGTAGTCACATCCTTACGAAATAGTTTGTATGTAGTTGTAAGCACTCGTAATATCTCACTTATGACCAGATTTGTTGGTCAACTAATCATAACTAGCCGATCGCGCAAGACAACGCACGTGTCGTTTTCATAGAGTACGTCAGTGCAGCGCCATACTAATAATAATGAGCGATTCATGACGCCACTAGTCGAGCAACAAATCCATGATTTGTTTTTGTTTGACGGCCGTCTCATTACGCACACATGCGTACAAAAACTTTCACAAATACTTTCAAGCGTTTTGAATTATGGAGGGGCGGGCCATATTATCGTAGTTAATCTCTATGTATAGATATATAGATGCTGAATATACTACTGGTTAGGTACCAGGAGAGTAATTGCGTATCACACTTACTGTAGGAATGGGTTTCATTTTGATAGTTCAACAACATTCATTGCGTTATTTACGTTGTTGAGCGGACAAACTTTTCGAACTTATGAAGCAACGGATTAGTAATATCCTTCAAAATCATTCAGATTGTGATTGTTAGTGTGTGATTATAGAACCTGCAACCTGCGTATGGGGTTAGGTTCTACGAGTATAATCAGAAAGAGAACGTAAATACTAAAGTCCAAGTTTAAAAAAGTTTTAACATTAAAGTTCTGAGAACTGTAACTGATTAATTATCTTAATCTACACCCATGCTATAAATCCTCTATAAAATTTATCCAAAACAGTTAGGTTATTGCCAACATTAAAGCAACCAGTGTCATAGTAACCATTATATCACCCACGAAACGCGTGATAGAATGTTGTACTAGTTTTCATTATGCAACTCCTTTTATCACTACTCAATTCGTGGTATTTTTATGAATTTCAAAAAAAGAACAATGTCATGCACGCGCGGTTCACTACCACAGCGCCGTAATAAAAAATAAACTTATAGGTTATTCGAATTCACGTCGTATCCCGCCATTTTTAACCGACTTCCAAAAAGGAGGAGGTTATATGTTCGGCTGTATGTTAGTTTTTTTTTTTTTTTTATATATAAAATAACAAACTGACCCACTAAAAAGTGAAAAATAAAAAACTTTTGGAAGTCGGTTGTTTTTTTTTTGTAAAAAGTTTTTTATTGTTCGATACTAGTATTGCAAAAATTTACTATATAGGATTCATATCATGCGTGTAGATAAAGTCTTGTATGCAATTGTACATACCTAATTAGGTATCAAAACACTCTGCATGTGATACTATTATCAACCCACATTCGTGTTTTAATACCCCTTATTATACAACAGTTGCTTAAATAACTATTCTTAATTTTACTTTTTCATTAACGGCAAAAAGTATATAACTAATCTTATTACATTTTCTAGTTCTCTGCACGGATTTGTTTCTGAGTCCGTAGGCATAAGAATGGCATTACATGCAAAATCGTGGTTACAATACCAACTGTTTATTACAGCTGCCATTTTCATGCCACCAAAGCAATATAACTCAAAATGGGTTGAACGGATTGTAAAAAGGTTTAATTAAATGTCTAATCTTATTTCAAATGGTGTATGGGTATAAAAACTTCATTAGCCGCATCATTGGACTGTTCGTTCAATCGCATGTCGTAAAATAATTACAGTTAGAAAACATTGTAGGAATTAATTAATTCTTCCCGATATAGATGTAAATATGATGAAACGCTTTTTTTTGTAGTAAAATCTCTCTGACGAAAGCGAAGATTATATGAAGCTACCGTAACATTCAACACGGGTAAAAATACCTACTGAAAAAAAAGGTTTATTCTGCAGAAACAAGACACACTTTACAAAAATAAAATAAAAATTGACAAAAACATACACTAATACAAAATAGCCGTAAGTAAAAAAAAAAAGTTGCTAAAAGCCTACTATTCAAAACCTTAAAAGTTTGACAATGTTGCCCATTGCTTGATGTCAGTGTCAGGGCTTGTCAAGGCAAGCCAAGGGACTTCTTGGCGGGAAAGTGAAGCGTCATGTTAGCAGTTTTGTTTTATTTTCTAAAATTTGTGTTTAGCCGAATATTAATGTGTAATAGTGGTGGATTATTAACCATTAAGTGTTCGTGAACCTGCATTAATGTAGGCAAATGAAACAAAACAGTGCAACATCACTTTAAGTTCTCTCAAGAAGTCCGCGCGAGGTTTCAGTAAAGTGCCGCGTCTTTACTTAAATCCAAGGGGAGTGGGGCGGGGATATCATCAATCATCTTTATCATGCATTGAGTGGAGTTCATTTCATAATTATTTAAATAACTTTGTACTTGTTACCTAATTTTACATGACACTGGCTAAATGCACAAACCGTGCGAAGCCAAAAAGAAAAAAAAAAAAAAAAAAAAAAAAAGGCAAGCCAAAGACAATAAACATTACGAGTTGCGATTGCGGTATTGGTAAATGACAACAAACAAACAAAACAAAACAATAAGCCGACTGATAAATATAATAAATAAAAAAGATTTCAAAATGGAGCCAACTCTTGTGAAATAACAATGCATATTAATTAAACCAATAACCATTCTTTAAACAATATTTAATTAAACAAAACTAAACAGCACCTTCTTACATAAAATTCATATAACACAAAGAACATAGCGAAAAAATAAAAAAAACGGCGTTGTATTATGAAGTGCGGCCTTTTTGTGGCGAAATGGCCGTTTACCTTATTAGCTAGGTAGCGGCCAGTCTTCACTTTATATTCTAGGTTAGTTGGCACCCACACCACGTCCTAGCCTATTCATCATAGGGCAAGGCCACCGAAAGTATTCCGTGGGTACCTGCCCCACAAAATTCCTCAGGCCGACTTAATCTTGTTTGCGGCGTGCAAATATTCTTTTTATACTTTATTTCTTGGTCCAATATAAAAGATTTATTGTATTGATTCGGCATGGAAGTTATTGTGCAAATTGTGTTAGTTATGAGGTAAATATATTTTTGCGTAGTTTACTTTACACGATGTAGAAGTAAACTTACCTACTCAATATAATCTAGCGTGTAATTTGAAAAGAGGGGCTCGTGGCTAAGTAATAACAGCGCAAAAATCGATCGATCAGATTAAGCGACGCTTGCCACGGTCGGTCCGTGGATGGGTCACCATCTTTACATACTGAGACCTCCGTGCCTTGGAAAGCACGTTAAGCCATTGGTCCCGGCTGTGGTCGTCTTGCTGACCATGGTTTTGTTATTGTTATTAATGTTTAGGAGTTTTTTTTATTTTACTTCGATGGTGCTAGTTTATCATTTGTGACTTCGAGTTACAGCTATAGCTTTATGTAAGCGGGCACGCCCATTATGCCTGGAGGCTTTTATTTAGGTACGTTCTGTTTACGTGATTTCTGCTTGAGTATAGTTTTCGACGATTTATATACAATATTAGTTTTAGTATATTATACGAAACCCGAAACACGTGTCTAGTATTTTTATGTAAAGAATCTATGTATAAAATTTCAAAACTGTATAATGAAAAATCACAAAGTTATAAGGTAGTTATGTTACCGGGTTGTCCGTACAAAAACATGCTAACGGCGCCGGCGCCCCCGCGCCTCCAGGGTCGTCTTGCGCTCATTGATAATAATTTGGCAGTAGGTACCTGACGGTACGGCGATTGTATTGTAAGTAATTAAATGGTGATAACATTTTCCATCACACTTAAATATTTTTGGGAGAAAATATAACATGGTGTAAAAATTATTGAAATCGATTCAGTTCCTTATTCTGAACAAACTATATTCAGGTTTCACATATACTAAAAATAATTTTGTATATACATTTTGTTTTTGTATAGTGGCGTGTGCTAGCTAGCTAACTTAATGCAAATAATAAAATTTAATGTTCTGTGTTGCGTAATGCAAATTATTTTACATTTTATTGTATAGATTAAAGTTTTATATCTGAACAGACAGCTGTGCTGCTGGGGAGTTTGTTGCGCCACTTCTTCTTCCCAGCTAAAGCACTAGGAAGTGGTGAAGGGTGGGCGTTTTTTGGGGGACTGTCTTATGTAATTTTTGACGTTCGAAAAGTGCTGATTCTCAGCCTGGTTTGAATAAATGACTTTTGATTATGTCATTCATGGATCTTTGACAGTCTTTACGGGTCGTCAGAAGCCCGACGACCAGTCTTATAGTGTTGTTACGTTGCGGGAATGTTTGCGGAGGCTCCATGGACCTAAAAAAAAAGTCGGACGGAACTCCCGCTAAGACAAAACTGTGTCCCGTAATGGCGGCGACAGTCTTAGGTGTGAGTGAATTTGGGGTTGTCATGATAGCCAAAATTACCCACTTAATATTGTTTTATTTTAAGAAAAATATCGTGTCGTTTTCGTAATTTCAAAATAAATACCATTTTACTAACATGTTAGCTTAGATTGTTAATTTACCTTTTGAGGTACTGCATATGTAACAACACGCCGGAGTCCTCCTTTAGTTGTATAAAAGTCATTCGTTTCAAAATGTAAACTGCAAATGATACTGTATTTGTTTAGAATCCAGTCATTTTGACAGTTACAATTTCGATTTTTTTCAATCCAATCATTTCGCCTAACTTCATTTACTTTAGGAAATCTAGTAGAAAGAATACAAAACAACTAGTAATAATTAACCTAAATAAATTGAATTGATTAAAAAATATATCAATTTTCCATATATTTAGGGTAATTTGCACACGTGAATATTGGCAACACTGGCCTTGTGATGTATTATTTTGTTCTGGTGAATAAATATTGATTGTAATCTATAAAATCGGGAACTAAGTTGTTGAATTATTCATTTACCTATGAAACGTGATTCCTGTATTTTTTTCTTCCGATCGCTACGGTTTTTGCAACATTTCACCACACAAGCATGCTGTATTTCAATACTTTTTTTGCCGCGTAAACGTGTCGACTGTGTTGACGTTTGCACGCGTAATGGGTGAGTATGCTGTGAATGTGTGCGTGGGGGCCTGTACGTACAGCGAGCTGGCTGACTCTGAGTGACACAGTTTTCTGTTAGCGAGAATCCGTCCGAGTTTTTTATACGTCCATGGGAGGCTCGCACAGATTATTTCCGTGCCATCATGTGAAAAAAGCGGCCTCCTTACCACAGCGCCTGCATGGTAGTGACAACAGCATTCTGAAAATGATCGCTGCCTGAGCGGACTGTCCCGACTGTGAGGACTGTTCAGGGACACTGGGTCCCGACATTCATAGGTCTGATCAATAATTAATTTGTGAAAACTAACAATACTACTAAGTACTATTTACCTAAGCACTATTGTTACTAACACCAAAATACTAACAAAATTATGGATCTTAAGTCTGCAATAAAGTTTTATTTAATTTTATCAAGGGGTATCGTATTACCCAGTAACTGGGTTGTGAAGGTCAGATAGGCAGTCGCTGCATGTAAAATACTGGGTAGCTGCATGCGGTTAGACTGGAAGCTGACCCCAAAAGCTAGGCAGATGATGAATTTCACCCACGATCACTACCTAAATGAGCGTAAGGAGTCATACAACTTCCAAATAATTATGTTACATGTATCTACCCATATGATATACTTACTACTCGTATAACGAAGAAATTTATTCATTATCGCCTACAAAAGTAACCTAGTTTATGTATGCACGCACATTGAATATGTAAATTAGCAAATTCATTTTGATGAAAATCAGGTAGTCTAATTAAGAAAGGTGCCTTCGAATTACTTCATATTACGAGGTCTAAGGTCCAGACTAGTATATTGATGAACGAGCCGGGCAAAGGACATTAGGTACCTACCCATATTAATCATCGTTGAACGGCAATACTTACAGTTTCTGCGAAGTTATCAAATTAGAAATTCAGCATTCGTTAATCGTAGAAATATAAGTTCATACCTACGATTAACGAGTTTATTTCTTAAATAAAGGTATTTGACAACAGTATATTTCAATGCTATCACGGAAGTGGTGTACTATGACGAATGCAGCTATTTTTCCGGCGTTATCATGTATGCACGTCCAATTTTTATTGCTTTTTGTGCGGCAGTTACAAATCGATTTGGCTTTAAGCCAATGGCGTCATTTTAATAGTTCCTCTGTGTGGCCGACAGTACTCACATATTTTAACATTATGTATATGGACATTTTAAGCTATGAATTTGTGAGGCACGAGTGCGCCGGAACCTCCTGCCAAATTGAGAAAAAACATCATTTTTAGATGAGGAAAACAGAAAAAATGTACCTACAAGGAAGTGTTCTCAGAATCACTTTATTTATGCTATTGGCATGAATTTACTTAACGTTGAAAGCAATATAATTATCTTTATCTTGTTTCCTTTAAATCCTTGCGTAGCAATAAAAATATAAAAAATAATACAGGCTTTTGTAAACATTAAGATGTCGTTTTACAATTCAATAAACATACAATCGAGAGACATTGATACTGTTATTAACGCGGGAGTCAGGTGATGTAGGCGGGGGTGATGATGTTCCCTTGACGAGGGAATTTAATTGAAACCACTTTCAGCACTTTTTAAAACGTTATATTTGCTATTTACACACACAATAGTTTAACACGAATTTAAATCACATACGTAAGGTTAGTTAATTGTACACAACACGGAAATACAGTCAAATAAGCATAAAGGATCATTAAAGAGCACACGGAAATACACAATAATAGAGAAGTAAAATAATCCTAAGCTATGATAACTTGACTGCCCTGAGCTATTTATAGAAAATTCGCGACTTGTAAAGCTAACAGTTATGAGGAGCTGTTACTTCACCGGAGACTTGTCGAAGACTGCACTTGCTGACACAATAAGAACTTTTAAGCGTTTAGAACTTAATTTAATTTGAATTTCTTCTGTATATATGGCTTTGGTCATTAGCTCAAGTAGCGTGTGGGCCCTGAAGGGTTTTAACTTTTCTTCCATACAATGCTACGGGTTACCAAAGCGTGGCTGGGTTTGGCCTTGAGTTAGGTCGCCACCTCAGAATCGTGTTGCAACTTGATTAATCTTACGCAATTGACAATATTATTGCGTAAGATTGATCATGCATGTTTCAACCCGAGTTTTTACCTTGCATTATTACGATCATTATCCAAATGATGATGTTATCAAAATACATGTTATGTTACAATGTTGTTATCATGTAAAGTGATACGTAACACAATCTGTTACAGCATATCTGACTATGGCATGCTATAAGTAAATAAAACATAGTTACAACTCATGTTGTTGTATTATCAAATCATGGTGCTTCGCCTACATTCCACCCCCTGTAACAGGGTTCAACCGTATTACATTTCTTGGTCTGTGGGAAGCACGATGATCTTAGCTACAGGCCGACGCAGGACCCCGTTTGTAGTTTTAATGTCTACTACACGGATGATGCCGTCACTCCCGTGGTACACTGTTTTTATAACTCCTTTAGTCCACGCACTACGTTGTTTGTTATTGTCGGCTATTATCACAACGTCGCCGACACGCACATTTGGCACATTATCTGCCCACTTTTCGCGACGTTGCAGCGTTGGGAGATATTCCCGCAGCCAGCGCCGCCAGAACATGTCAGCGAGCGCGTTTACACGCCGCCATTGCCGGCGCGAGTCGACGTCGTCGACGTCGGCTGGTGCCATCGGAGTACTCCCGGACGCCGTGCCCAGGAGCAAATGGTTCGGAGTCAGGACCACGGGCTGGTGGTGGTCGTCGTACACGTAGCTCAATGGTCGGCTGTTGATGATCAGTTCGGCCTCTGTGAGGAGGGTATACAGAACCTCCTCACGGGGGGCCCGCTCTTTAAGCGTGCTCCGCAGCGCGTTCTTTACGGATCTCACCAGGCGCTCCCAGCAGCCGCCCATGTGTGGGGCCGCCGGGGGATTGAAATGCCACTCGATTCCTCGATTGATGACCTCGTCCCTTACTCGACCATGGTTGAGGTCTTTCAGGGCCGCTCGGAGCTCGGTATTTGCCCCGATGAAATTGGTACCCTGGTCAGAGTACAGATGCGCTGGCTGCCCGCGGCGCGCTATGAGGCGCCGCAAGGCTAGTATGGCGGAGTCGGCGCTCAATGAGGCGGCCAACTCCAGGTGGACGGCGCGCGTAGTGAGGCAGGTGAATAGGGCTCCCCACCTCTTTTCGCGCCGTCGCCCGATAGCGACCTCCATCGGGCCGAAGTAGTCGACTCCCACTCGAACGAAGGCTCTTCGGTTCACCTCTATCCTGGCGAGTGGGAGGTCACCCATCTTTGGTGGGGCTGGTTTAGCTCTGCAAATACGACAAAGCTGACAACTTGCGATTACTGCTTTTACTGAGGTCCTTACCTTTGTGACCCAGTATTTCTCTCGTAGGTTGTTAACGACTGTTTCGTGGTTAGCATGTAGAGCCAACGCATGGTAGTGTGCGATTAGCTTTCTAGTCAGAGGGTGACGACCCTCCAAAATTATTGGGTGCTTCTCGCCGAATGTGAGCGCCTCACAGGCACTTAGACGTCCCCTCACTCTTAGCAGCCCTCCGTCGGCGATCATCGGGTCGAGCGCCTTGACGTTGCTGCTGATAGGGACGGGCAGGCCTTTTAGGATTGCGGCCCGCTCGTCATGGAAGCTATCTTCCTGACACAACTTTATTAGGAAGTCGTGTGCTTCCTCTAAGTCACGTGGGCTTAGCTCGGTAGTGACCCGGCGTTTACGACACCGGGCGACAAAAATTAGTACGCGCGCTGTGACGCGCTGTATGCGTGCCCATGAAGAGTAGCGCTCGTACTGTAGAAGTGGAGCCGCGGGCGTTGTGGTCGCGTGGACCCGCTGGATGCGCTCGAGGTCCGCCTCGGTTTCCTCAGGCTCGCGACATGCCGGCCACTGCTCCTGTGGGTTACGTAAGAAAGAGGGGCCCGAGAGCCACTCTGCATGGTTATCAGGCCAACACAACCTGGTCGCTTTATCAGCTGGGTTGTCCTCCGAGGGTACCCAGTGCCAGTTGCCTCTGTCTGATAACCTATCTATCTCGGCTAGTCTGTGAGAAACGAACCGTTGGAACTCTTGGGCATCAGAATTGATCCACTTTAAGACAGTTTTACTGTCGGTCCAATAGAATTTCTTTTTAATTTGCAAACCTAACTCTTTCTCAGCGGTGTCTGCCAACCGGCAGGCCAATACCGCAGCTTGCAGCTCTAATCTGGGAATAGATACTACTTTTTGTGGAGCCACTCTAGCCTTCCCTAGCAGCATGACAATCTCCCTGCTACCTTCGGAGTTATAACCCACTAGGTAAATGACCGCGGCGTATGCTAGTTCGCTAGCATCTCCGAAGGCATGCAACTCTAGGTTTTCTAGGTTTAAACCATACCACCGTGGTATTTTTACGTCTTCTAGACGTTTCAGATTACTTAACCAAATGAACCACACCTTGGCGTCTTTGTCTAGTAAGGGTTCGTCCCACTGGATCCCCGATTTCCATATCCTCTGCATCAGTATGCGCGACTGAATAACGCATGGATAAAGGAAACCCAGTGGATCATAAATTGACATAATCATGCTCAAGAACTGACGTTTCGTGGGCACCAGGTTACCGTTCAATATTTCGGCCGGCAGCCTTTTAAATGAGAGATCAAAGCCTAAATCGTCTTTCTTTGGTGACCATATCAGACCTAGGGTCCTCTCCACAGTGCCCGCTCCTTTCTCAAGGGCTACCCTATCAGGCATATCTATTGCCAACCTATCCCTAAGCTCTGGTGAGTTGGTGACCCACCCCCGGATTATGAACCCGCCAGAGGCGTGTATACTGGTCACCTCCTCAACCAGCCTATTGGCTTCGTCTGCGGACCAGGCACTGTCTAGATAATCGTCCATGTAATGCCTGGTCTTTATTGCCTCAACAGCCTCGGGATATGTCGTTCCAAACTCACTGGCATTTTTGTTTAATATATATATCGCCGTGGTAGGTGATGAGGCTGCGCCAAATATCATGGAATTCATCGCATATGTATCTGGTTCCCTATGTTGGTCCGCGTCTCGCCACAAAAATAACTGGGCGCCTTGATCCTCTGCCCTGATTCGTACTCTTAGGAACATGTCAGCGATGTCGCCTGAAAAGGCTACAGGGCCTATTCTAAATTTTATTAAAATTCCTAACAATGAATTTAATAAGTCAGGTCCGGTCAGTAGGTTGTCATTTAGACACGTTCCATGTGACGTGGCGGCCGCGTCGAACACTAGGCGAAGTTTCCCTGGTTTGTTGGGATTTACCACTGCAAAATGTGGCAAATACCAAACCGGTGTACTGGCTACTTCGCCTTCTACTTTGCGCGCGTAACCCTCGTCCACTAATCGATTTATTTGCTTCGCATATGCCTCTGCGAAACTAGCGTCTTTGCGCATTCGTTTCTCTATACCGTACAACCTCTGCCGGGCCTGATTGTAGTTGTTGGGCAATTGTACGTTATTATGCTTCCACAATAGACCTACTTCCCATTGCGACTTATCTATGGTGCGATGGCTAGTGCTGTCCAACACTTCTAACGCCTTTTCGACATCCCTATGTTTGCGCTTATTTTCTGAAATGCCTATTGATTCTAGCTCAAACTGTGACTTAACTAAGTTATGTAAGTCAGGAAGGGAGACTGTCATGCAATTGACTATTTCATCAGAACTAGAATTATTGAATGGTCCATGTATGACCCAACCTAATCTAGTAAGTGAGGCAACTGGCTTACCGGATCGTCCCTGGCGGATGTCCTGGCTGACGAGTAGCTCCCAGTTGTCCTGCCCGAGGAGCAGCAGCGGCTTCGCGCCCCTCATCTCCACGCAACCCAAGTCGCTGAGATGGGCATTGTCGCCTATCACTGAGGCGGACACTGTCTGCGTTGGTAGGTTTATGTCTACCATTGTGCGACACTTAATGTTGTGACACTGACCATTGGGTCCTTTCACGCGCACTTGTACCATTCGCGAGGTTAGGTCCGTCACTCCGTGGCCGCCCGCGGTCTTCAGCGAAAGAGGTACACACGGACCCTCTAGGTCGGTAGCGAGAGAACTGTCTATCAACGATACCGTCGCACCATCGTCTAATAATGCGGTTGCTCGCCACTCTCCTATGTTCGTGATGCTTTCTGTTTTCTCAGTTTTCGGCTGTTTATCCTCCTTCGGCTGCTTGTCCGCGTGCAACAACAGGTGATGCCCGTAGCCGCACTTTTCGCATCTACTTGCGCGGCAAAACCTCTTAGGGTGTTTTCTCACCAGGCACTTGAAACACGTGTTTTTATCTTTGATTGTGTCCCAACGCTGTTGCACTGTCAGCTTTTTAAACTGTTCACACTCTTCAATGGTGTGTTTCTTCTGGCATATTATGCACTCTTTCGGTGCGAGGGATTCGTCACTTTGCGTGTTCACCTTTTGAACCCACGGTGGCCTGCTGGCAGCGGGGCGTGCATTGGTCACTGGTCGGGTTTGACCGGCGCCATGCTTTTGTTGCTTCGCAAGTTGTTTGGGTGGACTCGACTCGAACATGTTAGCTTGCGCGTAGTATGATGCCGAGCGTGTTAGGTGTGTCAGGAATTCCGAGAACATTTCTAAGTTCGGTGACACTCTTAAATCCACCCCCTGCGCGTTATCTAGGCCCATCGCAAAGTCACCGTACTGCGTACGTTGTACCGGTGTTAACTTGCTCAGCAGGTCACTCACTAATTGTGGGTTATTTATGTAGCCCTCTGCGTGTATGTTTTTTAATAATGATACACAATTTCTTACTGTAGAAGAGAATTTACCTAGCTCCCGGCAACTCTCCGTCACTCTAGGTAAATCTCGTACTTTCTTCAGTACGCACTGTAGCACTAAGGTCGGGTGACCAAACTCGTCCTCTAACGCACGCATTATATCAGTGGGATCCGTCGACGTCCTTAATAAATCCTCCACTGATATCTTTGCCTCGCCTTGTAATGAGGTTTTTAACCGTGCTAAGTTTTCATGCGCTTTAAATTCGTATTGCCGGGTCGTATCCCAATACATATTTCTATAAGATATCCAGTCGGATGGGTCCCCATTAAAATATGGCAATTCGTAAGCTTGTCTTGGTACCGGCCGTGGTCGTGCCATGCTTGAGATTGCCTCTGCCAGTCTGTCGATTTTGCTGTCTCTGTCTCCCGACGATTCTCGCCGTCTCTCTCTTTCACCCGCTCCGTACTGCGTCTGCCGCCGTGTATCCGACTCAAGTGTTGATACTTGAGGTACACTTGCGACCGGAGTGGTAAAGACGGGATAATATTCGGGTAGACGAAATCTCACACCTTCTGTTGACACTGGCACGTATGATGGCGTACTCGGTACCGTTATGTTACGTAACGGTACTGGCTCAGATGCCCTTGTTATACGCGACACATTTTCATTAGGCACTGACGACGCACGGTATGTATTCGGTACGCGATTCACTCTACTTACAGTTTCAGATGGTTCACGGGGCGCAGCCATTTCAGTGGTCGCGCCTGACACAGCCGGTGTGCGCAATACTTCGTTCAATTGCGGCACCTGGGGCGTTGTATTCACCCACTCTTCCACGCGCTGTGTCGTACTCACATCTGAGTGAGAGTCATCGCTGTCAGCAGCCGCCTCTATTTCGGCGATGTCAGCTTCTAGTCTCTTTTTGACTAAGTTCTCCTTCATTTGCACCAACTCGCGCTCAGCTTCGTATTCGACTCTTTTCCTTAAGTAATCGACTCGGCTATGTTTAGACGAGCCTTTGCTTCGCGGCGATCTATGTCGGTCTTTAGTGGCTGTCTGTCCTCCCTGTGGTCCCTCTGGCGTACTCCTACTGAAGTCGACTACTCGACCACCCGTCAGTGGGATATTGAGGGCAGACGTGGATGCCATCGTTGGTGCAACAGACGGTGACTCTGGTGCCCTTTCGGTGGTCACACCTGAGTCAGAGACCATCTCTTGATGTCTACGAACACTCATTTCCTCCGTTAGCTTACGTAGTTTACTGCGTGTGGTTATTTCGCTCCTTAAACTCATTATTATGTGGTTTTTTAATTAATTTATTATTTATTATTATTTATTAATTCCCTCTAGTTGAACCTGATCCGGCTCGACAGGACCAAAATGTTATTAACGCGGGAGTCAGGTGATGTAGGCGGGGGTGATGATGTTCCCTTGACGAGGGAATTTAATTGAAACCACTTTCAGCACTTTTTAAAACGTTATATTTGCTATTTACACACACAATAGTTTAACACGAATTTAAATCACATACGTAAGGTTAGTTAATTGTACACAACACGGAAATACAGTCAAATAAGCATAAAGGATCATTAAAGAGCACACGGAAATACACAATAATAGAGAAGTAAAATAATCCTAAGCTATGATAACTTGACTGCCCTGAGCTATTTATAGAAAATTCGCGACTTGTAAAGCTAACAGTTATGAGGAGCTGTTACTTCACCGGAGACTTGTCGAAGACTGCACTTGCTGACACAATAAGAACTTTTAAGCGTTTAGAACTTAATTTAATTTGAATTTCTTCTGTATATATGGCTTTGGTCATTAGCTCAAGTAGCGTGTGGGCCCTGAAGGGTTTTAACTTTTCTTCCATACAATGCTACGGGTTACCAAAGCGTGGCTGGGTTTGGCCTTGAGTTAGGTCGCCACCTCAGAATCGTGTTGCAACTTGATTAATCTTACGCAATTGACAATATTATTGCGTAAGATTGATCATGCATGTTTCAACCCGAGTTTTTACCTTGCATTATTACGATCATTATCCAAATGATGATGTTATCAAAATACATGTTATGTTACAATGTTGTTATCATGTAAAGTGATACGTAACACAATCTGTTACAGCATATCTGACTATGGCATGCTATAAGTAAATAAAACATAGTTACAACTCATGTTGTTGTATTATCAAATCATGGTGCTTCGCCTACAGATACCTTTATCCACGTCTAGCTCCAAAGACACTAGCGAGAATATATTTTCCATTATTTATTAATATTTAGTAGGTGTCCCTTCTCTTAGCCGAGTTCAATTCTCTGTAGTATTGCTTGATATTCCCTCTTTGAATGCACCAGTGCTCGATAAAACGAGCAATTTGTAAGAGAAGATACAATAACTGGGATAAAAGGGAGCTCCTTAGCAGTCATATCTATTCATTGGCGAAATCATGAAATACAATTTCCTATGGTAGGTATCCCTTATAAAGGTTTACCATATTGGAAAGGTTACCTCGAGAGGAAATCACTTACGATATTATGAGATCTTATCTACGAGTTAGAAAGTTTCCAGGTAGATAGTCATACAAGGATCATTTTATTTAGATTGTTACGCTAGTCATCTGTTATTTTTCGCCGCAAAAATAGAATGTGTTTACTTACTAAAATAAATTCCTCATACACTCGCGAGCAATAAACTGGAATCACTTCATCGCACGTTGCTCAAGACAGTTTTTTACAATTTCTATGCAATGAGGTGTGGATTGTGGTATATCACCTGAAAGGTAATTTTGTTAGCTTTCAAATGATATCAAAAAGATTTAAAATTAATTACAATTACGTCTAAATGAATAGGAAGTAATATGAAAAGATACAATTTTTATTTAAAATTTATGTTATTTACCCCTTAATATTTTGTGTAACCCCCCTGGCCCTAATGACTGCCTGTAAACGGTTTTTCATTGACCAAATGAGTTTTCTGATGGAATCCTGTGGGATTTCCTGCCACTCTTCGACTAAAGCAGTTTTCAGGTCTTCTATTGACGCTGGAGCTGGACATCTTCCTCGTACCCGTCTTTTCAGCTCGTCCCATATGTGTTCAATCGGATTTAAGACAGGGCTAAGGGCTGGCCAGTTTAGTGTGGGAATCCAGACTTCTACAAGGTACTGTCTAGTCACTGCAGCGGTGTGGCAGCGGGCATTATCGTGCATTAGCAGGAAATCTTCGCCAATAAACCCGGTGTAGAGGAGCACATGGCCTAGCAGAATATCGTTGATGTATCTTTCTGCGGTTTGCCCCCCTACCCGACCTCCACCAGGTACGAATATCAACTCCCTTTTTGCTTCAATAGATATCCCTGCCCACATCATACAGGGCCCACCCCCGTATGCCACTGTTTCCGCTAAACAGCATTGTGCGAATCGCTCCCCCGGTCTCCTATAGACTGTCTGTCAACGGTCGCTACCATGCAAGCACATCCTGGATTTGTCCGAGAACAGGACTCGCCTCCATTGCTTGATATCCCAATCTAAGAGATCGCGAGCAAACTGAAGCCTGGCTTGTCGGTGAGCTGGAGACAATTTAGGTCCCGTGGCTGGGCTTTTCGGGGTAAAGTTCGCTTCTTTGAGTCTTCGCCTCACTGTCCACTTGCTGACAGCCCTCCCTTGAACTTTTCTGAGCTGCTGCTGGACGTCCACGCCGGTCAGTTGTCGATTTCGGAGAGAAGAGGTGACAATATAAATCGGTCATCTCTCACCGAAATGCATCGCTGTCGTCCAGATCCTGGTGTCCGGACTAAGTTTCCAGTCTCCCTGAACCTCTTGTATACCTTCGAGACACAAGGCTGGCTCAAATTAAGCTGTCGAGCGATAGTACATCATCATCAATCATCAATACAAATGCATGGAACAAATATTTGTATGACCTATAAGTAGTTGTTCCTGGTCTGTCTGTTTGTGTATGTGAGTTTAAATGTTTGTAAACGCTGGGTGCGTTTACAAACATTTAAACTACGATACAGGAGAAATTCCTAGTGTGCGGCAACGTTTTAAAAAAAAATCTTTATTGTGGATAGGTAGGGATAGGTAGGTAAATAATACAGAAATATAGATAAAAAAAAAAATTGCGATCAGCTATGTCCCGCCCTTCGGGCATACAATAGTTACATAGAAATTAAATTTACGTTATTGTTACAAATTATTAAGTTTACAAATAAAATAAAAAAGATAATAATTAAACGGAACGAAATAAGTTAGGAACACCTCAGTGGGACACTGAACGCAACATAACTGAGGAGGACTGTATTGAACTGTACGCTGAGACAATGATTGCTGGATTAGGATGACGACTTGAGCGGCTTCTATAGGTGTGGTTTCCATTTTATTTTAGCTTCAGTATTCCCAGTGACGTGAAATATTGAACTGATGATCAATTTTGACAGGTTTTTTTAAAAACCTACTTCAGGCACCAGCTCTCACAATGTGAATTCTTATAGTTCAAAACTGTTAAGTGCTACAAAACATTGTGAGAGAAAATAAATGAACTAATTATTAATTATTATTTTCATAAACGCCCCCTTTTTATAGGGTTTCAGGACTACCAAACAATATGGTGTTTTGTTTTAAAAATTGATGTTTTTTGTTTTACGTTCCATGACATAAGGTGAATAATGTTTGGTTATGATATTGCAAGATGTTAAAAGCTAACAAAATTGCCTTTCAAATGATATGCCACAATCCATAATTCATTGCATAGAAGTTGTAAAAATTTGTTTCGAGCAGCGGACGATGAAGTGATTCCAGTTTATTGCTCGCGAGTGTAGATACTATATACTTACTTACTTAACCAAGGTAACCGACATAGCCCAAAGAATTGCCAAACTTAAGGGGCAGTGGGCAGGGTACATTGCTCGCAGAACAGATGACCGATGGGGCCGAAAGGTTGTGAAGTGGCGACCGCGTACCGGAAGACGTAGCGTTGGAAGGCCTCCTACAAGGTGGACCGATGACCTTGTGAAAGCCGCAGGTATGGTCGAAATGGCGGTGCTTGGGGCTTATGTTCAGCAGTGAACATCTTTCGTCTGAAATAATGATAATGATTATACTTAGGTACTCATAACATGTAAATCCAATTCATATTACGGCTTTAAATCCTTCTAATTTTCGGTGAGACTTAACACAAGATTACTATGTGATATACAAGATTATTTATATATATGAAACCAAGTCCACAGACAATATATGGATTTCTATTACTTAAAGAAATTAGCATCTCAATAGATCCAACTCTCCTTGAATCTCCGCAGTCTGTACCAAGAACGGTGGGGCTCAGCCTAACCGAACAAAGGCTTAGGAACGTCGGACGACGGACGTCCGAGTAGCCTCCGTAGATCCTAAGTACAAAGACTGATAAACGGATAAGACACTTACACGACTATGTAGCCAAAAGTAAACGAACTTTATGTATCAGACTTGTAAACAGTGGTATGATTTCAAGTGTATGTACTTAATCCTTTATTTTTATTGTGTGGTAACCCGGGTTTGGGGAGAACGGACGGCTATTATTGACTCCTAAAGACAATAACCCCACGGTTCCCTCTACTACTATGAGTCCAGGGCACGGGAGATCAACGGCGTCCGCACCTTCTGCCTGACGCAGGTCCTCACTAGACACGTTTGTTTTTGGAGGTTCCTGTTCAGGATAAAGTGGGAGGAAACGCCCGGGTGTCACCACTGTGTGGATCGCCTGGAGGACACGGTGGAGCATACGGTGGAGGTCAAGCGAAGATAACCAATTATTATGGGGAAAGAACTGCAAAATATTTAGTTCCAAAAGTGTTTATACAATACATATATTGAGACGAGACCCTAAATTAAGCAAACCTATGTTAAAGTCAAAATTAAGGAGTTTATTTCTCGAAAACGAGGATTCTGCCTTTACCGAAAGATAAATTCACACCTTATGGCTTATAGTATAATTAGAATTACAGAGTAGTACCTAATCTGTGAGTCACACTAAGGACCGTGTTGCAGGGCCTTGCTCAGGACTAGTTTCAAGCAATCAAATGGCTTAAAGCGGGTCTTGAGTAGTGCTTGGGTTTTGGGAGAGGTTCTGTAATGCGGGCTAAAGGTTTGGTAGGGACGGCGCGGGCGGGGAGCGGACGCGGCTTCGGACGCGGACCGGACACCTCCAGACGGATGTGTATATCAACAAGCGCTTTCCGCCATCAAACTGGAAAGTTTGGCGAGATAAATTGTATAATTAACAACTTTTGTACAGACGGCTACACATCAAGCTATACATTTCCAGTTTATGCTGATCTCGCACTGTACGGAAATCCTATACAATGCGAGATCAGCTTATACTGGAAATGTATAGCTTGATGTGTAGCCGTGTGTACCTTTTGAGAATTTACCGTTTGAGAATAATTAAAAAAAAAAGTCTGCCCGTCTTGTGCGGAGGGTACCGCAGTATCCTCACGGAGACGATCGGTGGCGGCGATCTCTCGCGTCTGGCTCTGGTTCAGGCCATGATTCGGAGCAAGAGTGTATGGGAGGCCGTCACCTTCTTCTGCGAAGCAATAATGCTCGCGACGGAGGAGGCGGAACGCGTGAGGGAGAGGCAAGGTTCGCGCCCTCGCGCCCCTAGGCGCGGGCTTGCGGACGGTTAGCGATGGGTAGCTCGCCGTCCGATAAGGACCAGGCCCGGGTCGACGGCGCGTTGTGTTCCACGCGCGCCTCAAAGAGATGTCAGCACCAACTGACGGGGTCCGTTAGGGCCAATGCCTGCCAGGGTTGGGAGTTTGTCCGAAAGGGATATATGGCCCTGGCACACAGGCATCTGAAGGCGTGTCAGACTTTTACTGACTAAAACCAACCCGTGTTGGTTGGTTTTAGTCAGTAAAAGTCTAACACGCCCTCCTGCTCCGCCCAGAGCGGGAGAAGTTATTTGATAATTTCCCACCCAAAAAAAAAAGGCCCGGGAGATACTCGTGCATTCGCGCGCGCACTTGGTTGGAGGTAGCTTCTAATGCTGCTAAAACCATTTACCTACGAGTTTTTTTACACAATGATCGTTGATTTTGTAGTGATTATTTTATAGTCCTTGTTAATGCTCCCGCAGACAGGCGCGACGCGACTTCGGTAGAAAACTTTCCAAGAAGTTTTCATGGAAATTTTCAACCAGAGTCGCATCGCGCCTGTCTGCGAGAGCCTTTAAGCAGTACAAGTTTATGAAGTCAATCTATTTGTTCATTCAAAAGTTTTTAAAACATCCCAAACAAATTAAATTAATGAAGTAATAAAGGGTGTTAAACCAGTGAAAGTTTAAATCCGCACCAAACATAAAAATTTAACACTTCAACAAGAACGTTGAAACATGAGCCGCAAAATATCGCAGATTTATCAAGAAAATTGATTTTAAAAGTTCACGATCTTGTTTTATTTTGATAATTATAATTGATGTTAAACTTAAGGTATAATATACTATATACTTAACTTACTATACAAAAACACACTTCTTCTAAGTTACAGACTTAGAAGAAGTGTGTTTTTGTATAGTTTAATTTGTGATCTGAGCGAGTCCCAATAAATGCTTTTTCTTTCTTTCTTTTAATATTCTTTCTGTACGTTGCGATCCCAATTAATTGTAAAAGTTCAACCATAGTCAGATTCTATGCAAAATGTTTACTTTATTTATTATTAATCGTAATGTAACGTGTATGCTAATTGAAGGGCTTCATCGCACTAGGTACAGGCAACTACAAAGAATACATCGGAAAAAGAAACGGAGTTTTTAACAAAACCTATTTCATTATACATAATAAGTAGTTGTCACCTGCTTAGCCTTTCCCCAACTATGATGGGGTCGGCTTCCAGTCTAACCGGATGCTGCAGTATTTTACTTAGAGCGACTGTCTATTTGACCTCCACAACCCAGTCATTGGGTAATACGATACCCCTCACCCCCCCCCCCCCTCTGACTGGTTGTCCGACTTTCGGACTTCTGACGACCCGTAACGACTTTCAAAGATCCACGAATGACAGCCGGGACCAACGGCTTAACGTACTTTTTGGGGCTCGGAGGGGTCTCGGTATGTAAAGATGGTCACCCATCCACTGACCAACCGCAGCAAGCGCAGCTTAACCTGATCGACCGATCCGTGCGGCTGATTACTAAACCACGAGCCCCGCTCTTGAGCAAGACCAATCACACAAAACAATGAGGCAGTCAGTACATCCCTATGATTTAAACGTAGGTACACCAAGGGTATTTGAAGAACTATGCGTATTTCATCACGCAGCGGGTAGTGCTAAAATGCCCCTTATGTGATGGGCCCTAAGGGCGTGTATCACGCATCAATACAAATACATGCATGCATGAAATATGTCTTATGCAGCAGCCAGCGCATGACTAACTATCGACGTTATATGGAACTCTTAATAAAATAATACCAGTCTATTATTTTTTATTTATTTAAATCCTATTGTCACCAATGAAAATTAACTATACAAATGTAAACAAACAATACACACACACACACACACACGTTTTCTTACATAAAATCATGTTTTGGTTCCGTGGTGATAAACAAATAGTGCAAATGGTCACCTGCAATGTTCCCTGTACATCAGTTTGTTTGAATCTTTGTTCATGTTTACCAAATAAGTGCACTAGTTCCGAGGTCTGTAAAACTTACATGGAAATACGCACGGAAAGCTGCAAACCGGTCTTTGCGAAATTCCGCATACTAACAGTACCCTGCCTATGCATATATGAAGTGGCTTTATTTGTTAAGACGAACTTGCATTTATTTGAAAAATTACACAGCTCGCGACATAGAAATAAAATAAGCAGTAGGCAACACAAAAAAGCGGTATTCCATAAAAATTTCCTAGGAATGGCACCTCGTATTTATAATAAATTACCTAATGCTTTGTTATGTATTAAAGATGTCAATGTATTTAAGAAGCAACTAAATAATCGACTGATAAGTAAGACATACTACACTTTAAATGAATACCTGTCAGATGGAGATTTGTGTGTATAGTATAAATATAAGTATGGTGAATATTTGAGTCAGATTTATTTTATTATTATTGAAATTAGTTTATTGAATTTATTTTTAATTTGTTTATTCTTAATTATGTGTTGACTTTCTTTTGTAATTTATGGAATTGATATTGTATAATTTTAATGATGAATTTTGCATGCCTGAATTGGTACAACACAGTGGACTGCGCATTCACTTGACATCTGGAAATTTTATTATTATGTACTGTGTTGAGCAATAAATTTTTGAATTTGAATTTGAATTTGAAATAGTTTTAAACTATATTTTTTCCTTCTCAAATTGTCCTACGAGATTATTATATGACAACATTCGCTATGGTAAATGATTTATTAAATAGTTTAGATCAATTTAATGCTTCTGTCTCTTTAAGTTGTGACCCAGAAAATTGCTGCAAATACATACCAACTGCTACCAACTACCTAAAAATTTTACAACAAAATATACGTAGTTTCAATTGCAATTTCAATGAACTTTCAGTGCTTTTGTCTAGATTAAACTTCAAATGTGACGTTATAGTGTTGTCCGAATGCTGGCTCCGTCAGGTATCAGATCTTCCTATTGTAAATGGATTTAACTCATATAAAACGAACCGAACCTTTAATCAAAATGATGGAGTGGTAGTCATGGTCAATAACCAACATTATTACACAATAGAAGAACCACTTCTTTATGAATGCAACTGTTTGCTAATTAAATTTAGGACTAACATAGTTATTGTGGCAATCTACAGGTCACCGTCTTTTAAAAATTTGGATGTCTTTCTGCAATCACTCCACAACATTCTTGAACAACTACAGTCATTCCAAAATATAATAATTGTGGGTGACATTAATATAAATATATTGAATGTTGATTCAAATGTTTCGTCATATCTAGATATTACTTCATTTCACGGTTTACTTCCGGCACATAACCTACCTACTAGAGGAAATAGTTGCCTAGATCATGTTTTAGTTAAGAGTAAGTTACAGGCTTATACATTTAACCTTCACACCTCAATAACTGATCATGATGCTATTCTATTTTGTCTCAAGAACGGGGGTTCAAAAAAACCCTTAAATGTTAGAGAAATCAGGAAGCTGAACTGGGCCGAGATCATCTCCGACAGCTCTAAATTAGATTTTAGTCAAGTTTATGCTGAAAGTGACTTCAATCTGGCAACCAGTAAGTTTATCGAATTATGTCTAATCTAACATGAAACCATATGTCGATCGTTAGGATGCCACGAAATAAAACTATCATATAACCTTGGATAATGCCAGGACTTCTAAGATGCATTAGAAATAGGGACAATATGCATATTAAAACTAGAAAAGAACCAAGTAATGAAATATTAATTATAACATATAAACGATATAGGAACTTTTGCAATAATCTTAAAAATCAAACAACAATATGAACGAAACCAACTAAATATGGCTAAAGGCAACTCCAAATTATTATGGGACTCTATTAAAACTATAACAAATTATAATAAAAATCGTGAATCGTCTGAAAAACTACTAGATACTGATCAAAGCCCTCAATCATCTATTGATAATGTCAATACCTTTTTTTCTACAATTGGAAAAGTAATAACTCAACGCATACCCTTGAATTTTCCATCTTTCAATAACACCGCTGTAATCAGAGACACGTCCCCTAGCAACTCATTCGTACTACTCAAAGTGGATGTTGTGGAAGTTAAAACTGCTATCCTAAATTTAAAGTGAATGCTCACCTGGGTGGGACACCATTTCATCTAGGCTATTGCAAAATGTTGTGAATGTGGTGGCTCCTGTTATTGCTGATCTCATAAATCGTTGCTTTGATACAGGTGTCTTTCCCAAAGCACTAAAAAAAGCAATTGTAATCCCCATATATAAGGCAGGGGGATACAGGCTGTGTCAACAACTACTCGTATAGACCCATCTCTATCCTTTCTTCACTATCGAAAGTGTTCGAGCGTACTATTAATTCTAGACTAATAAAATTCTTAGAGTCAAATAACATTCTTGCTGAAACACAATATGGATTTCGAGCAGGCAAATCCACTGATGAGGCTGTTCACACTTTTTCTGATTTTATGGTAAGAAACATAGACGAAAACAAGAAATGCCTAACCATTTTTCTCGATCTTGCCAAAGCTTTTGACACAGTCTCTATCCCCACCCTAATTCATAAATTAAGTAATATGGGAATACGGGGTAATGAACTAATATTAATAGCTGACTATTTATCCTATCGTACACAGCGTGTAAGGATCGGGGACCACTTGAGTGATGAACTTCCTATCGAGCACGGAGTTCCTCAGGGAAGTGTTCTTGGCCCCACTTTGTTTCTATGTTATATAAATGAGCTGTGTCAACTTAATCTTGAAAACTGCAAAATAATATCTTACGCAGATTACACAGCTCTTACTTTCAAAGGTGATTCTTGGGAAGAAGTATATTCCTTAGCACAATCAGGTCTTAACACGGTCTGCCACTGGCTCGCTGCTAACTCGCTCACTCTTAACGCAGATAAAACAAAATATATTCCTTTTGCAATAAGGAGCGTAGAAACTTTCTTACAAGATAAGCCTCCCATATTTGTTCATCAGCGTTCATTTCCTTGAGTCAATGTAGCTGCTCAACTATACAGCCGACACAAAGTATTCGTTATTTGGGTGTGACCATTGATAAAAGGTTGTCCTTTGATGAACACATTCACAACTTATGTAAAAGAGTACGGAAGCTGACTTATATTTTTAAACAGCTTAGACAGGTAGCAAATTGTGAATCACTTAAAATGGTATATTTTGCCCTTGTTCAATCTATACTGACATATTGTGTAACAACTTGGGGAGGTGCCGGTAAAAAACTAAAATGTTGGAAATAGAAAGAGCCCAAAGGTTGATTCTAAAAGTTGGCCTTTCAAAACCGCGACTCGATCCCACCGACGCACTGTATCAGGAAGCTGAGGTGTTAACTGTTAGGCAAATTTACATCCTTTTTACTATTCTGCGGCAACATTCAGATCCATCCTCTTTCAATCTTTCCAAATTAACAACGAGGAGGCATATTTCTGTATTTGATTTGATGGTGCTACATAAATGTAGCACCATCAAATCAAATACAGAAATCTAAATGTAAACTTATATTGACTCACTGGCTAATAAAATTGAACTACATAAAAACAGAAGAGCTTCTAGTCATAATAACGTAATAGGAATCATTCGTCTATTACGACATGAACCCACTCACATACCCTCTCAACACTACACATACACACATACCCTCTCAACACTACACACACACACACATACCCTCTCAACACTACACACACACACACAGAGGCAAACACAAAACACATCATACCCACACCCCACATGCGCCCTGAACTCCACTACACTTCATACAAATTTAAGATATTATTATTATTCTCTTCCAACAAAAGTTTGCCCTGATAACGTAAAATGTAACTTTCGTTAAGCATTTCTTTGTTAATGTTTTTGATGATATTTTTGCCTCTAGGGTCCCTGGTGTCCTGAAATACAAGTCACGGCTTAGTTTAGGCACCAGTCTCCCACAAATGAACATTGTCCGACATCATAATTATTTATTTTTCATTTTTAAGTTATAGTTAATAAGTGTTATTTGTGGAAGAAAAATAAACATTTTTATTTTTATTATTATTTATTTTATTATTGTCCTACTGCAGGGCTTGGCCTCTTCTCATACAGAGAAGATTATTACCCTCACGCTTCATCCTCAAGGCGGATGGTTTTAGCCCAAATTTGAACCCGTTGTGGGGGTCAAAACCGGGCAAGTGCCAATGTGCAACTAGCTTCATCTCTCTGACTGACCGACCCCTTGACAATTCAAAAGTGCCTGTAATTGGTTTATTTGAAATAAATTTTGAGTTTGAGTTTGTGACTTTTTTAAATGATAAGTGTAAAGCAACTTTTAAAAGTGATTTCCTCCAACTATATTGATTGTAATTTTATTTTACTATGAACATAGTATTTTGGAACCCAAACTATTATGAAATGGATCTTTTCTCAAAGTTGCAATCGTTATTCCACGAGAAAATCAGTTTTGAATTTTGTTAAGTGTGTGCATATTAGTGCTCATGACTGTACTTTCTAAGTTCATCTTAGACATCACTGACATCGGTCAAGGAAAACATAGCAACGAAACCAGGTCTTACAATACGCCCTGAAATCGCCAATTCGTCTTGAGCAAGCGTGATGAGAAATTCTTATGAGATGATGCCTTTGCCCGAGGCGAAGCCTTACCCACTGGGCCATCACAACACATTCAACAAAATTGTCATAAATCTAATGTTCATGAAGACAGAGAGATAAAATAAAAAGCTACTCAAAGCCGTCAGAATATTCTTACTTACCTTTTATTTGTGCTTTATATAAGAACCATGCTTATGTTTGTGGAATAACAAGCGTTTATCTGACCATAAAGAGGGATTTATTGCTCTGGCAACATGTGAAATATCCGGTGTTTCGCTTTGAAGACTTACCTATTTCTTGTAGTTTCCTATTAAAACGATACATGTTTATGGCCGAACGAACTTTGGTAGTATTCTTTGTGGTTAATCAATGTTGATTAGCGAAGCGTGAATATTTTGAAAGATTTCTTACGGATTGTTTTAATAGTACCTAGGACTGCCTCGTTTGACTAGTGGTCGCAAGCGAGCTACTGAGCATGAATTATTGGGATCGTTATTATTATTATTTCCTTCATTTCATTAGATGCAATATAAATTACATTAGATTATTAAAAAAAAAAAAAAAAAAAAAAAGTGGTACCCGGTATCGGGAGCAGGGTCCAAGCTACCGGTGGTTAGGGCTCCAGAGATAAGAACCTCCTCACGATGCGAGCCGTATCGAGGTGTACTGCCTTCTGAATCTGGGCCTTGATCCAACCACCTAACGAGAACTTCGAGATATCATGATCAAGGCTTTCGGCCAATAAGAGCCGAGCTCAAATTCCATATGTCAACAACCTCGTCTACTAAGTCGAGATATTTAATTTGTTTCTCTTTCTTACCTTTCACGAAATTCTCGTCATTTGGAATGGTAACATCGATAATCATTGCGCGCTAATCGATCTATCACCACTATATCGGGCTTATTGGCGACAATATACAGTTCTGTCAGTAACGATAGACCGATCCCAGTACAACGTGACATGGTCATTTATTATTATTATTTCGTCTTTGACACAACTCGAGACCCTGGGGTCCCGGACCTTTGGAAGGCATACGAGGTGCCAAAGCCAACTCGTAAAGGCCCGTTAGACGTTTTCAATGAAATGAGGCACCAACCGACGTTTATCCCTGTTCGCACGATGCAAATGCACCCAAGGACAACCCCCGGTTGGTGTAGGACTATTGCAGGATATGGAAACAAAACATATTGGGCTATGGGTTTGGGTGGCTATAGTGGATTGGTTACCTAGAACTCTGGAAGGATTATGTCCCCTGCGTGATCAATGTTATGTAATACACGGATCAAATGGCAGGGGTTGACTTGCACATTAATGATGGGCCCCCGAAAACGGCCGCCAGCACATAGTGACGTAGCGACAAGGGGGCAAAATTTCCTGCCACCTGGGGTGCTTGAGAAGTGAAGAGGGATTCCACGGCTATCAGAACAATACCAGAGCCCAGAAGATGATCAAGATCCTTACCAGCACTTACTGGAATACTTCCTTCCTCCGAGCACGTTTGCTCTTGAATCTCCACTCAAGCCGGCCAATAAAGGCAAGAATGAGGTGGGAGCTTTGTTCCTCGTCACTGTTCACTCCAGCCAGCCAATATAGGCAAGCCAGGGATGAGGAAGAAGACTTCTCTCGGGAGATAGTGTCCGTGGGGTCGCTACTGCCCAACAGCTCGCCACATGCTGCCCTGCGGGTTTCTGTATCTCTATTGGTCTGGCTCCTTTCCCTAGACCTGTTCCGGCAAAGTAAACTCTACCAGCACAGACCTAGAGTTTGGAGCGCGCAAGCCCCACCACGACGTCAACGGTGAGGTTATTATTATTAATTCTTGGTCGGACAAAAGTGTTTTTGGGTTTTTCTATTGTGGTATTTTGCTACACAAAACCACATCTTATATTGTATTTATATATTTAGCATTTAAAGAGCTACTGTATCTAACAATTCTTGCTATACGAGTAATTCGGTACAGAAATAATATGTTTTCAACCATGGTTTTTGTTGTTAATTCAATAAAAGTAGGTTTGCTTCTTAATAGACATGCCTATTTGACTTAAGATTTTAAATATTAAAAACAAATATAAATTCTATTGTCACTCCTTCTCTTGTAACGATTAACGTCACTGTTTTAAAATAAAAATTATATTTTACTATTATAAAAATTACTCCAGGCTTTCATTCCAATACTTCTATTATCTTCCACAAATTTCAACTGTTTTCAAGTATGAAATTGTATGACATTCACTTCACTCACATTTCTCATATTTTCGAACACTGTTACCGCTGAAAAGCAAACCTTTAGTCACCTTTGACTGTTTGTACATGCAAAACTGTATTTTATATTACTCGTACAATTTCCCCGTTTTGTAAAAACCTTTTTTATTCTTTGACATTTTTCATAAGAAATGAATACCTTGTGGCTAAGTAATAACAGCCGCACGGGTCGATCTATCAGGTTAAGCAACGCTTTGGTCCTTGGATGATGATCATCTTTTCATACCAAGATTCCTCCGTGCCTCGGAAAGCACGTTAAGCCGTTGGTCTCGGCTGTCATTTGTAGATCTTTGGCAGTTATTACGGGTCGTCAGAAGCCAGAAAGTCTGATAACTAGTCTTACCAAGGGATATCGTGTTACCCAGTAACTGGGTTGTAGACGTCAGATAGGCAGTCACTCCGTGTAAAATACTGGTATTCAGCTACATCCGGTTAGACTAGAAGCCGACCTCAATATAGTTGGGAAAAGGCTAGGATGATTTTTCATCATAAATTTTCATCGGTCAGTCTTCTTTTTCTATATTATAAAGCTAACTTGATAATACCAGGTCTACAATGGAAAATTTGTGTGATAAGGGTAGGTTCTCATTGTAATCCGTTTTATTGGTTCTGGCCGACAATCAATTCAAACCTGAAGTAATTTGAATTTAAACAATTCAAATTAATTCATGTTTGAATTGATAAAATTAACACATACTTCCAGAATGTTGAACAGAAACTATAAGCGGCCTTCAGTTCTGGCAATGAAATTTCAGTTTACGGCAGTTTGCCCATAGTTTATGGCAGTTTGCCCTTAGTTTACGGCAGTTTGCCCTCATTTTACCTCAGTTTGACCTCTGTTTACGGCAGTTTGTCCTAATTTTACCTCAGTTTAACCTCTGTTTACGGTATTTTGTTGTAAGATCATGTTTATTAACTGAATCTACTAAATAAAATCATTTTAAAAACTAAATGTGTGTGAATTCTATGACACTCACCCTCCGTTGCCGTCGACCCTCTCGTCTGTGTCTGTGGAAGGCCTCTGACGTCGGGGGCACTCTAGCCGCGTGGTGTAATTGAAGCCGAAGCTGATCGTAACGTTACACTATCTGGAATTTTTCAGGAGCAGCCTGGAGTTTGGATTTGTGCCTGTCTTACATGGGTCTTAAACGTAACTGGCGAAATGTGGATGTACTATAGGTACACCTCTGCCCAATACTTCACGGAAACAAGACGAGATTTTATGTTGTTTTTTAAAAAGTAGGTGTAGCGTATAGTAAAATATAAAGAATGCATACTGGTGGGGCGACTGGTAGTACCTCTTACCCGACTGCTGTACGAGTAATTGCGTGATCATACAAGTTGGTATTATTTAATAATAGTTAACAGACGGTTGGTATAGCAGTTGGTGAGTGCTACGTTCGGGGAAGTACAACCCAACAACCGGGGAAGCACAGACCAACAAAATACCCGACTGCGTAAAAGTGAACTTAAAAAACGATGGAAACAAGATTTATCAAAACAATCTCATGCAGTCGGAGGCAAGTTATTGTTAAGGTGATGCCTCCGACTGCATGAGCTTGTTTATAGTGAATCTTGTTTCCCTCTTTTTTTGAGTCCGCGTATCACTGGTCAGTTTCCTTCACTCGTCAGTTTATTTAATTCGCCAGGTTCGTTGATTAGTCAGTTACGCTGATTGGTTCACTTTTTACGCAGTCGGGTTTTTGTTTTCTTAACACTTTTTAGTTAGGATTATAAGACGTTAAATTAGGTTACTTACTCACTCATAATCAGGTGATAACGGCCTCTTGCTCACTCACTTCAAACGTTCGGGATAGTTTTTTTTTTATCATTTCTCATATAAATTACATTTAAACATATAATATGTACGTACATATTTTTGTAATCACCTTTTAAAACCCTTCATTTTGATATCCCACTCGATAGGCTTGAGAGATAATTTTTTTACGAAAACACACCTTCAAATCGGTTCAACCGTTTAGTAGGTACAAGGGAACATAGAGACGGAAATACATACATAGAGGTCAAACACAAAACCCTCCTTTTTTGGCTTCGCCGCAGTTGGGTAAAAACAAAAGGACACCTAAGCGTCGAAGTACTCGTCCGCAGCGCTGTCACCCGGAAACGTGCCCAGAAGCCTGGTAGCATTGCCAACCAAAAATAGCACATGCCAATTATGAGGGTCTATGTTTTTGTGGCTTTCCGTAAGCATTAAAACTTTTCGAGTCATTGATACAATTTAAACAAACTAGTATTTCGAAAATTATTACGTTCATTTTATTTTCAAATCTAAGTCTAGGTTACGTCCAGCGAATTATTTCATACTTGTTATAATTTTATAAAGTATCTGCGTCTAAGAAACTACCCAAGTTTTATAACTTCAAGAACTTCTTGACTTTACAGGTTTACATAAAACCATTTCTTTTAAAATACAGTATCTTCCTGTTACTTAAATTTATTCTTTGAGTTTATGTATCGTTCTAAAAACCAGAACTTCGGAAGCCGTGCCAGCAGCTACATTCACGTGCAAAACTTCTTTATTTTTCAGGATAAAAACTACTCAATATGATAATCTAGAATGTTTTATTTCTTCGTGTAATCCCACTGTAATCCGTTAAACCGACGTCGATTCTCTAACACATGCACATAAAACTTTCTGCCGTAATATAAGCTTGATATTCCACGCTCGTTCATTTTAACTTATTAAAGCTAGTATTAACAGTCGCCTCGAGGTTTTCTTGCAACCAAGACGTCATCATGCAAGAAATGCGCAAACATAGTCGGAATATTCATGTGTGTTAATATTCATGGCCACGGAGGCACCTGCTGCACTTCAGTTAAGGATCGCGGTGTCTACTGAGCTTGTGTACATTTGAGAGACATTCGTAAAACAGGCTAGAGGAGAAAGTTTCAACGGTACAGTAGGCGAATGCACGTATGAATTCCAGATTGCGTTTAGTTGTTTAGGGACACGGCGAGACGGCACCGCATTACGTATTTAGGCTAACTCGCGACTTGCTTAATTTAAAGTTGAGATAGAGATTAGACGCTTTGTTGAACTGTTGTTTGGAACTGGTCTAGGTTAAGGGAAAGTTTCTGTTTATAATTAAACTTCTGTGTAACAGACAACGTTTTCCCTGAGGAGAAATGTGTTATCGTCCAGAAATTGTTTTGTTACAATTCCGGATTTAAACATGGTCTGGGTTAATTAATTCATGTTTTTAACTTACAGAATTAACTGGTCCATATAAAAAAGAGTTAATCCCTCACTGGGTTAAACTATTATTATGTTCAAGTAGGACTACCTCGTCGGTCTAGTGGACGCAAGCGCTACTGCTGAGCAAGAAGTCCTGGGTTCGATTCCCAGGTCGGGCAGTGTTATTGGATTTTTCCGTTAGGAATTTCTCAGTAGCGGCCCAGAGTCTGGATTTGTGCAAATGGCAATGATGGCAATAGGCTCGCCCCCTATTACATGGGACTTAAACATAACTGGCGAAACGTGGGTGTACTATAGGCACACCTCTGCCTAACCCTTCGGGGAAACAAGGAGTCATGTTTAACATGTTATGTTATGTTCAAGTTCCGAGAAAAATTTAGCGACTTATCGTGAACTAAGTAGTAAAAAATAAATTTACTGAGTACTAATAAAATAAAAACTAGGTATACTAGGTATTAAAATTAGCAGAATCTTGTATTTGCTTTTTTATTAAAACAAACTGACCCGACAGACTTGTCTTGTCCAAATTTCAATAGTTCATACAAAATTCCCATAGAAAATGCAGTTTCAGTTCTCCCGAAGTTTCCCAACAACTCAGGAAAAATACCAAAATAAAACAGGAAATCCGTGCAACTACAAGACTATGTAGCTCCTAGTTACAAGGATTTCCGTCGAGACGATCACCTAGTTCCCGATCGTTTGCATACTGCGCTGTGCCTCTGAGTTCACAGATTCACAGTTAGTTCAGTTTCTAAAGCTTTGATTTGACATTGACTGTGGATACAGCCATTGTGTTTGTTTGTGTGTCCCGTAACATGTTTGTGGGATGTTTGTTGATGTTGTATTGTATGGAGGCTGCAGTTTGGAATGAATTTTATGAAGAGTGGAGAGGTATCGTGGGCTATGATTAGGTGAAGATAGACCTAGAGGTGATTTTAGTTTGATGTGTAGATACCTATGTGTTGGAAATGTATGACAGTTTGTTCTACATTAAATTGGTCCATAGAAATTAAATTAAATTAAATTAAATATCATTTATTTCAGGCAATTTAAAAACCCATACCATACTCTTAAACTAAAACTAAAACCAAAATCAAAATAATAACATAGAATATAATACAAAAATACAAAAATTGAACAATTAAAAATATAGGTACATCAAAAGTCTTTTACCTCTCTTGCAAGATGGACAACACGGTACACAGCTTTTATAGTTTCATTCTTACTCAGGGTTACCCTTGTGTAGAATGACACTCTGAGCTTACTTAGCAGCGCGGAAAAGCCGGCAACGTTGCTCTCGGCGAACATGTCAGTCGCACTACACCGCCAGGGCAAGTTCATCATAGCCCGGTAAGCATTATTATATTGTACACGAAGAGTGTTCAGTGATTAGGTAGAATGAGCTGTGCTAAAAAAAAATATAGGTAGTCATAGGGACTGCTGACAGAAGTGAACAGTTATCGCTCAACGCGTCTAAAGAAGTTGTCACTTCAATAAAATAATCACACTAATACGAGTATTACAAAGGCGAAAGTTTGTGAGTGTGTGTTTTTGTTACTTCTTCACGCTGAAACGGCTGGACTAATTTTGATACAATTTTGTATGGAGGTAGCTGACACCCTGGATTAACATATAGGCTACTTTTATCTCGATATTCCCACGGGATCGAGACTTACACGGGTGAATCCGCGGGGCGCAGCTAATGATAATTACACTAATATTATAAAGGCGAAAGTTTGTGAGTGTGTGAGGGTGTGTGTGTGTATGTATATTTGTTACTTCTTCACGCTCAAATGTTTGGAGCAATTTGATAAAATTTTGTATGGAGGTAGCTGACACCCTGGATAAAGACATAGGCTACTTTTTATCCCGATATTCCCACGGGATCGAGATTTACGCGGGTGAAACCGCGGGGCGCAGCTAGTATAATCTAAAACACAATTTAAACAATGCACATTGTACATAAATTAAACTTGTCACGTGGTCAATTTAACTTCACTTACTCCTACTACAGCATGTCGGTGACGCGCTCCCATAAGTTTTTCTCCTACCAAAAATCGCTCAACGTGCTTAAAACAAGTTTTAACTTCAAAAATTATAGTTTGTCCTTTATCATTATGACATTTATGAAGCCTTCTTTAATACTAATAGTATCTCAAAAATCAAATCGTTTTATCCAATTCACGGTTGAACAAAGGACTAGCTGATTGAAAGCTCCATCGCGCGTGTGATTGTAGATAAAAAATGAACGTTAAAACCTTATTAACTGGATACAAAATCCGAAACAAAAACGCAATACAGAATTCCGTGTGATAAATAAATAAGTGTCAGTAGCAGTATCAAATGGAACTCGTCACCACCATCACCCAAAATGTTTCTGAAGCCTACGAACGTAGACTTCTCCGACATGTGAATGTCGAGGCAATTCAGCTGCTAGACAACACGGACGTAGTGCGTAGGCTAAAGAGAACTAAACCATTTGAGTTAGTGTAGTGTATAAATAGTGAATGAATAATAGTAACAATGCTGTGCTATACCTACCTACATGTAACACGTGAACAAAGTGTTTTTATTAAATATCAGACCCTAAGAAAGTGCCACGGAATTGTGTAAAAGTGCAAATTGACACTATTCTTAGTTAAAACATAATCTATCCCTTAAATTGCTTAAAAGTCTATTTGACTAGATTGTAATAAATTACTATGAACTTTAGTTCTTATTAATAAAAAAAAAAGCAGCAGTATGTAGTACTTCACATCGTCGGCTTAGTATTAATTATAATTAAAGCGAACTCTCCTAATTTAGCGGTGACTTCCCAATCTCTTGTTTGTTCTGCGGAACCCAACAATATCTTTCAAGCGTTTCTTGATTGCTAAAGAACTTAAAACTTAAATGCGTCTGTCTGGTCGTTAGTGCACACATATATTATGCTGTTTCTGGAAAGTGTGTCTAGCTTTAATGCCTTTTCGGTTAGTGTGCTGGTGAATATAGTTTTCATGTTGCTGGGGAAATTAAAGAAAATATTATGCTGTGAAACGAACTTGTTCGCAGTTAATGCAAATAGCACATGCAGACGTCACTAAGTTGCAACATTAGTATTACCACACTACTTCATGCAGTAACTATATACTCCATTTGAAATAAGATTAGACATTTAAATATACTTTTTTACAGAACGTTCAACCGATTTTTACTTCTATTTCGTAGGCATAAGGATGGCATTAAAAGCAAAAACGTGGTTACAATACCAACTGTTTATTACAGCTGCCATTAATTGTCATGCTACCAACGCAATAGAAGTCAAAATCGGTTGAGCGGACTGTAAGAAAGGTTTATTTAAACGTCTAATCTTATTTCAAATGGAGTATAGTTACTGCATGAAGTAGTGTTGGTAAAGTATTTTTAAACCACGAAGCGACGCGCGCTTAACTTCGGGTAACCAACTGTACAAACACGCTGTGAATTGTCCGTGAAAACGAGAAGCGTCAGCACAGCACACACGAACGCACACACCCCGAAGCACACTTCCGACTTCACCCTTATCTTGGACGGCACTGAGAGCTCCTACGATTACACACACATTCACAGCGTGTTTGGACACTTGGTAACCACAAGTAAAGCGCGTGTCGCTTCGTGAGATAAATAGTACATTACTGCAGCGGACAGGAAAAGAGGCATTGTTGGACCAACGTGTAAATGCCTGGTTGCGGCCAAGGCTTGTATAGTGCTTTTCTCAAATAATGCGCGGAAATTCAAACTAAGTAAATTATTTATAAATTCCATATTCAATGACGAACAACGATCATTTTTCACGCGACAATATGTTCATTTGTTTATTTTTTCAATAAACAGCTTTCTATTTCCAAGCCAGTTCGAAATTTAAATAAAACCTTTGATAAGTTACCTCCTTGGTTGTCATGTTTCGGAATAAAAGATCGTTCCATTTTTTAATTCCACGATAGGTATGAGTTTACTGTGTAATTTATTTGGCCGCTAAACCACGACAGATATGGATTTTCATACAACTTTTGGTGGCCGCTGCTCGCATGTATTTGGCCAGTAGGTACAGCAAATTCGATTTATTTCGAAGAAGGTTGTCAAAAAAATGCTCGAATTTCCAAGCATGTTTGAGAAAAATTCTATACTAGGAAGCCGGGCGCCCGTTAGGATTTCTTATCGGCAAAAATTACGAACTTCCATAAAATTTCCTTAGTGCTCACTTCTACATAATATATATCTATCGTACATATTATTATAAATTAAAGTCGCTTTCCGTTCTGTCTGTGTGACCGATTTGTTCTTCTAAACTATGCAACTGATTTGGAAGCAGTTTTCACCCCCATTTAAACTCCATTTCCACGGTGCAAGTATATTGCCTGTTGCATACCATAAAACTGACTGGCACCGTCTAATAAACACGTATAAATATTGCACGATACGGGCAAGTTAGTTGCCGTTCAAAAATGGTATAAGTGTAAAAAACAAGTACAATAAAATTGTACCTACCATCAAATGGTGTGTTGTGGCCAACAAATTGGAATATAAGTCACCATGATCATTACTTTCTGTTAACTTTTACAGATCGAACCAAAAGGTCTAATGACTTTAAAAAAAACCGGCCAAGTGCAAGTCGGACTCGCGCACGAAGGGTTCCGTACCATTATCTATAAAAATGGCAAAAAAACACGTTTGTTGTATGGGAAAAAAAAAAAAAATATTTGTTTTATTTTAATTTAATTATTTATTTTTAAAGTGAATATATAACTAAATATTCTGTGAATATTTCAAGCGTCTACCTGTTGCCGTTATCAATATTGAGCAAAAACGAGCAAAAAAATCACGTTTGTTGTATGGGAGCACCTTAAATATTTATTTTATTCTGTTTTTTAGTATTTTTTATTATAGCGGCAACAGAAATACATCATCTGTGAAAATTTCAACTGCCTAACTATCACGGTTCATGAGATACAGCCTGGTGACAGACGGACAGACAGACAGATGGCGGAGCCTTAGTAATAGGGTTCCCGTTTTACCCTTTGGGTACGGAACCCTAAAAAACGCATAATGGTAGTGTACGCCTACCCACGTAGTTGTACCTCGTTTGCAACGGTACATCTTATTATACTGTTACTATTTACTAGTTACTAGTACTAGTTACTATCACACCCGCCTGGGTGTGATAGTAACGTAAAAATAAACGTAAAAAAGGAAGAATAGGTTATATTATTAAGAGCGTATATGCGGTACGGCATTTCATACAAACTTTCAAGCCCTTGTTTTTCGAAACGACTGCACCTATTTTAATGAAACTTCATACGCATACATTGTAGTTAAAAACACGTTCTCTCATACATTCAAACTGCAAATATAAGTTTGTACGCACAATATTGAGAGATTTATCATGTTATTTTAAGACCACAGACTGCTCAGAGGTTTTCCTGTAATATATAAGTAAATAACTATTTTCTGTATTTATTTCAAAATTTTAGGCTCATTTTAGGATCAATTTTCATCTATTTACTTAAATAACTTTAAATGATAAATAAATAAATTTCTAATTTGCTCCAAAAAGCTCCCCATATTCAAAATTAATTTATTTTCGTTACACGTCCGTGTTTGAGTCACAGAAATTAATATTTGTACCAAATTTCAACTTAGTCGGTCCAGTAGATTCGGAGCAAATTGGTTGTGACAGATGGACAGACAGACACACGAGTGATCCTATAAGGGTTCCGTTTTTTTACTTTTGAGGTACGAAACCCTAAAAATAGTCTTAAGTACCTATCTACACCATTTATTGAAGTATTTGTGGCTAAAACTGAACTTTGAATCGCGATCCCGGCTCAGTCAGGACGGGTTTAAATAATATTAAAATATCCTTTATCAAAAGTTGGCTCGAAGCAACAAAAATATTTTCATGACTGTGGTGGTATAGTTGGAAAATATTTTCCTAGAAGCCATTCTACTTCCAAGGCTTAATAATGACTTTAATAACTAATTACGAACCTTATTACAGCACTAAATATTTATCACGTTTATAAGGCTAACGTAAAAGGGGCGGACTAAACTTCATTATGAGAAAATATAAAACTTAGTTAAAATATACCTAAATTACCTTAGGTTTTTGGTAGTGGAATTCGTTACCACTAGCAATGATTGTGCTTTAAATTTAATGTAAAAAATAGAGGTTTTCTGTTCGGTTAGATAGTAAAAACTTTTACTTTAAAATTGAGGTATTTATTGTGTAACTTATTACGAATTATATCAAATAACTTCTCCCGCTCTGGGCGGAGTGGGAGAGCGTGTCAGCCTTTTACTCAACCCACCCGTGTGCCTTCCGTTGCCTGTGTGCCAGGGATCACAGACCACGATATCCCTTTCGGACAAACTCGCAACCCTGGCAGGCATCGCCCCTAACGGACCCCGTCAGTTGGTGCTGATATCTCTTTGAGCCCCCCGTGGAACACAACACGCCGTCGACCCGGGCCTGGTCCTTATCGGACGGCGAGCTACCCATCGCTCACCGCCCGCAAGCCCACGCCTACGGTGGCCGGGAATCGGCCTGCGACTCCCGACGCCCAGGGCGTCTCCTGCGGCGACTAGGGGCGTGAGGGCGCGAATTTTGCCTCTCCCTCACGCGTTCCGCCTCCTTCGCGAGCATTACTCTTACGCAGAAGGAGGTGACGGCCTCCCATGCACTCTCGCTCCAAACCATGGCCTGAACCAGGGCCGGACGCGAGAGATCGCCGCCGCCGATCGCCTCCATGAGGACACGGCGATGCTCCGCCCAAGCCGGGCAGTCCTCCTCCGTATGCTCCACCGTGTCCTCCAGGCTATCGACACAGTGGTGACATCCGGGCGTTTCCTCCCGCTGTATCCTGAACAGGAACCTCCCGAAACAACCGTGTCCGGTGAGGACCTGCGTCAGGTGGAAGGTGAGGACGCTGTGGCGCCTTTCTAGCCACTCCTCAAAGAGGGAACTTATCGCCACAATTGTGGCGTGCCCAACTGCAGGCTTAGCATAACGCTTTCTATTCTATTCTACTGTAGAATAGAAATCGCTTGTCTACCCTTCCCGAATTCTCTTCTTCCCGAGCACGAGGTCACACCTAGACTCGGGTTTCTACGTAGACAGTGACTTTTCCTAATAATTATGATAAAAGCAAATGTCATTTTTGTCTACTCACAACAAAACGCTTCTCTACGGTTTTCTAAGTCTGCTGGTTACTAGAAGAGCAGTGGCCGCCACATAACGGCCGCAGTGACGGCTGACATGACAATGATGTCACCGGGGATTGACTTTACGTTGTCAAAAACGCTCTCCAGGGAAACACACCAACTTTGTGTCAGTGATGTCATTCGATGGTAAATTGCGGACGCTATGTGGCAGGTACCTCAGTCTTAGGAAACGTAGCTTTAGTTCATCCTACTAATATATAATCTTATCTTAACTAATATTAATAAATGCGAAAGTGAGTTTGTTTGTTATGCCCATCATTTTTAAAAGAGTAACCGTGGAGTTTCTTGCCGCTCTTCTCCATAGGAAAGGGCCAATTGGAACCGTGCACCAAGCTCCTGACGTTTCATTAGTGCCCATATACGTCTATGGTGCCCATGTAGGTTTATGTGTCATAAAATATTTTTATTTGATTTACGCTTTCACGCTAAAATAGCTGTACGAATTTGGATAAAACACATATGGGTAGACCATAATCTCGGTTAGAACTTAGGATACTTTTTATCCCGGTAGTACGTTCCCTCCACGCGGGCGAAGCCGCGGGCAAAAGCTAGTAATATTATAAATGTGAAACTTTGTGTGTTTAGATATTTGGATGTTTGTTACTCAATCACCCAAAAACGGCTGAACGAATTTACATGAAATATGGCAGCAAAAACGGCTGAACGGATTTAGGTGAAATTTGGCACACAGATTTTTTATAACCTGGATTAAGGCGCTGACAAGAGGCATAAATGATAAAAGTAGGCTTGTCTTAAACAAACAATTGCCAAATCAATATTTTTTGTGGTAGCGGAAAAAATATATATTATTCTTGAAAATATTTCTCAGAACTTGGTTGTTACCAAAACGCATTTAGAAAAAAACATTTACTAATTAATAACGTTCTTATATACTCTAATTAGGTAAATAAATAGCCTGGTAGATATTCTCCCAAAACCTAAAAGCTGTCTGTAATTACGAGTACACCGCTAAAACAAAGAACAAAACTCTTTGTCCTAGGAGCAAAGACTTCCTACGCCTTCACCATTTCTTTTTACTGTGTTGTCATGAACAAATGGTGTACCGTAAAATGCAGCTATTTAAAACTACGGACTGTTGACATTTATAATTTAAATTATAAGACACTATTAGCTATCTAAACGTTAAAAATCTAGTTGCAGTCTCATCTCAACGACATTCAATGTCAAAAACAGCAGTACTCTCTTTATATATTTAATAGTATTTTATATGTTCGCAAAAACATAGGACTTTTCAAGATAAGAAGCGATTTCCATAATATAAATACACGTAGTAAACATGAAATTGTGATACCCAAATTTAGATTAACTAAAACAAGCAAATCATTTCTTACAAACAGTATCCGCTTTTATAACAAATTGCCAAAGTCTGTTACAGAACTTAGCTATGGAAAATTCAAAACTCACATGAAACGTGTCCTTACCAAAAAAGCATATTATAAGATTAAAGACTACGTTGAAGACAAGGAAGTTTGGCATTAATTCCTTCTGCACATGTGGCTTCCCTGGTACCTCATTAACGGCAAAACTATGTAAATGTCTATTATCTGCTCCCAAATTAAGATGTTTATTTTTATTTTATTTGTTTACATACTTCCTTGACATAATCTTTTCTTTATTTGACATTATATACCTACAATTTAATTTCAACAAGGTTTTTACTTTTATTATTATATAATAATATTTTATAAAGATTTTTTTTAATATTTTGTAAATTTGAGAACGTTGTAGTTGTTGCTTAATAGACCGTAGATTTGTAGACCATTTTCTATTTTGTTAAGTACCTGGTACTTGTTGACGAGACGACAGACAGCAATTTTTTTTAAATTGTTTTGTGAAATTAAAATATTTCGACTTTTTCTCGTAATAAGAACGTCGTAAGTGTGCCCTACGTTCTTATTCCGAAGAAAAACCCGAACACGGGCATTGCCGTTCTGATTTATTTTGTATCTGCCTCTGTCTGTGCGCTGAGGAACAAGCTTTACCTGTACCACTATTATTTAAAAGGTATATCTGAAGGTATAATACGTTCTTTATGGAAATCTGATTTTATAACGGGTGGGCCACAAGAGTGTTGTCGATTTAATTCTTCATTTTCTCGGAAACGCGTGGCGTGGGGCGGTGGGCGGATATGTTAGCTGCGCCGCTTCCGGGAAATTTAGTCGCCATGGGGCCGTACACGGGAGTGCAGTGTCAATTTTGTGTCCGAGCGTATTACGAAAACAATAAATCAGTGATTACTGTACGACGTTTGTATCGACATGAACACGGTTTACGCGATTTAAGTGAATTTGGTGCCAGCTTTACAAAAACTTCAAGGCAATCGAACAAGGAATCTCGAGGATGTGGTTTCAACAAGATGGGGCCACATGTCATATGGCTAGGGTATCCATAGAGCTGCTGAAAAATGTTTTTCCTGGAAAACTCATTTCGAAAAGGGGGGATATTGAATGGCCACTACGTAGCCCCGATCTCTCTCCATGCAATTATTTTCTATGGGGCTACCTCAAATCGGTGGTACGAGTATACGAGAATAACCCGACCAGTTAAGAGCAGCTGAAGAGGAATGTTATTCAGAAAAGTAACAAAATACCGAGAACAACTTTTCAACGAGTTATCCAAAGTCTGCAACTTCGGTTCCAAGAGTGCCAAGCAGCCGAGGGAAGTCATTTGGACAACATTGTTTTTAATTCTTAAAAATTCCTAAAAAAAACACAAATAATATTTTTTTATGTTTCGTAGTTCTTTTTTATTGAATATTGAAACCGCCAACACCGCCTTATGGCCCACCCTGTATCATCCATCCATATTATGAAGGGTGCTGAACGCAAAATTGAAAATTAAAGGCGGCAAATTTCAAAACATTGTCTACTAGCTTTAAGTATTGAAACGCATAGTTTATAATCAGTTTTACAGAGTGCGGTTACTAACTTGAGTCCCCAACAACATGGGTTTCTGAAACAACGCAGGTCTACTGTTTTTAACCTGGTTTTGTTCACAGATTATATTACTGTGCACATGGGTAATGGATGTTAGGTCGACGTAATGTATACTTTTTATAGCAAGGCGTTTGATAGGATCGATAATGCTTCATGCTAATCAAGCTTTTCGACTTGGACATTAGGGGAGACCTATACAGATGGTTTTCGTCTTATGTGCAAAATAGGACACAAGCAGTGGTCTTCAATGGCTTTATATCCTCCTGGTCAACCATCCCCTCTGGTGTACCGCAGGGCTCCCTACTGGGGCCGTTATTATTTGTGCTTTTCATTAATGCTATCGGCGAGTGCTTCAAACGATTCAAATACCTAATGTTTGCAGATATCATGCAAATCTATACATATTATAACAAACTAGCAGACAGACATCTAGATTATTAACCTACTGTAGAATAAATTAGATATTAACATAACGAAATGCTTAGTTATCACCTTCACCCGGAAGAACCCACCAGTCATATATAACCACTCAATTGCAAATCAGTCTTTATCTCGAACTCATGTCACCAGAGATCTTGGTTTTCTTCTGGACGGTAAGCTCACTCTCCACATGTCACCCATATCGCCAATAAAGAATACAAAGCCCTGGGATTCATTATCCGTAATGCCAGTTCGTTGAATAAAATAAACATATTAAAAATTCTATATTGTGCTTACGACTGCAGTCATCTCGAATGGGGTAGTCAAATTAAGAATCCAAATTATACAGTGCATTCAGACAGATTGGAACGAATACAAAGAAAATTCTTAGGAAATACACTTAGGTTACAAATTTAAAATACCTTATCTCAGTTACAATAAACGATGCGCTCGATTCCACTTACTTCCACTAAATGTAAATCGGAGAAATATAATTATCTGACATAAGATTACTACTGAAAATAGCACAATCAATGATTATATGTCCTGCTTTTCTTTCTAAGCTGTCTCTGAATGTTCCACCTTGTAATTCTCCTTTGAGAACTCTTCTTCATGCTCCTTACGCTCGCACAGTTTACCGTAGCAATTCTTGTATATGATTCACTCAATCAAAGCATTGAACTAAATTGAATACCTCTAAATCGATTTGATTTCAAGCAGCTTAGTGTCCATTACTAATGTTTTATCTAAACATTATATTGTTTCTGATGCATTCTAATAGTGGTTGAGCATGCATTTCTGCATATCCAGGTTTATTAATTAATTTAATCTTATACTCAATTAGTGATAGTACGAGTATTCTCACTATTACTTCTGTATTGTTAGCTGTACGGTACCCAACAAAATTAAATTACAAGTTATTCCCCGTGAAACATGAATAAATCTCACTCTACATGTAGGTATGTTCGTGTTAGTACCAGATTCACGTCTCAAATGCCATAGCAGTCATCCAATTGACCACTAAAATGAAATCAATCTCATGTTATTCTATTATAATGACGTCGACAATCGTCGATAAACTGACGGAACGATAGAAACAATTCTTATTATAATAATTGGGTAATACTATCAAGACTTCAAAGAATCTCATACAAAGGAGGAATGGTGATAATTGACGCATAATTCCGACAAATCGTCGACGTCGGAATAAGGTCAAAGGTTCCTTTACCTTTTCCAGATCATTACAAGGAAAAACACTCAGCTTCGTAACTGTGACAATTTATATTTGGATCAATAATCCTAACGTATTTTGTTTTATTTAAATTAATTCTGAATAATTTATTGCTTTGTTCTTCTTTCGTGGATCACAAAACAATATTTTATTATTTCACTTTTGTTGCTTTATGCATAAACAACTTCCAAGGTTGCCTGAATCATTGTAGACAATCTATAAAGTGATTTCGATGTTCTTCTGTTTCTTTATTTTTCTAACATAACATAAAATCACGCCTGTATTCCCCGAAGGGTTAAGCAGAGGTGTACCTTTAGTAACACCCACGTTTCGCCCGTTATGTTAAGGTCCCATGTAATAGGGGGCGAGCCTATTGGCACCAACTGGGCACAAATCCAGAGTCCTGGCTGCTACTGAGATATTCCTAATGGAAAATCCCAATAACACTTTACCCGACGTGGGAATCGAACCCAGGACCTCATGCTCAGCAGTAGCGGATGCAACCACCGAGGCAGTCAGTTTTTTTTTTGTAATATTTGTTTTACCCGACTTTGGCTAAGTCCAAACTGAGGGAAGATCCCCTCAGTTCCTTCTAGACTTGAGGAATTTAGTTATGAACATCTTAATAAACCAACGTTCTAATAGACAACTTTCTTCATTACCCCATTCCTATCCAAGTATTTCACAACACATAAACCCTTAAGTCAAGGAAAGAATTTCAGGTTTTCTGACTGGAGTATTTTCTTGTTCCAAGCTTTTTTTCAAGTTCCAACTCGATTTCTCTCGTACTCAAGTTCTAGTTTTTTATACATACTATTATGGTTAAATAAGTACCTACCTAGTATACCTATATACATAAGTGCTCATATACACGAGCGGCACGTTGGCAACGGCTGAGGCAACTGCAGCCGCCGACGCGACGGCGGCGGCGGCGGCGGCGGCTCCCGTCGACGTGTCTACGGCTGCCGACGACGAGTGTCGCGACTCGGTCAAGCATGACCAAGCGTGGGTTCTTGCAGCAAAATGCGGCTGGAAAGAACGTACGTGACCTAAAGATGTTTCCTAGAAGAATGTTAGCCACCAGATAGCGTCTGCAATTTGCCGGCGAATGACGAAGATGAAGTAAGTAAGGTGTGTTTCCTAGTGAGCGTTTTTAGACACCGTAAAATCAAACCCTGCTGCTATCACTTTCACGACATCCGCCATTGCAGCCTTTATTAGGCGGCCATCGCTAGGAAACCGTAGTTTAAGGTACCTAAGGGTTTTTTTCTATGGTTTCGGACATCTTGAGCGTTGCGGGCCATTCGATTTTTCAACCACCCTGTTTCTAAATGTGGAGGTACTTGTCATAATTCGACCACTATTATTTACGCTTGCTGGGAGGCCTATGTCCAGCGGTGGACGTCTTTGGTTGAAATGATTATGATGCTATCGTTTATGGACTTATTTTAACCAGTGGTATAACAATCATCAAACTTCATCAAGAAAGGTGGTTGACTACTTTACTTCCTACGGTCTACTCGGAAGCGATAATCCGAAGTATCTTCTCTTGCGAAGCGAAGTAGTTTCTTGTCTTCCAAAGTTTCCTTTTTTGACTTTGAGTCCTTACCAGACTTCATGTCACATTTTTGACTATGACTTATCTTTTTGACCGTTTTTTTGGCCGTTGTCAGCCATAGTCAGGAAATGGCCGAAGGTTCGGCCGATACTTCGGATTTATCTTCAGAGTAGACCCCCCTTTTTTTTTGTTGACGGGGCGGAAAATACTCATGGATGTCCTCCGCCCTGGAGCGGGCGGAGGGGTCTGTCGGATTCTTACTGACTAAAAACCACCACAGTGTTCCCCTCCCACACTTGCGCCGGGGATCTTGGGATCTGTTATTACTTCCGCTATCCCCGGCCCACCAACTTTGGTTACAACGTAAAAATATGGAGCTGATCTAATGATGGAGCCCGAAGGTGGCTATGGGAACTGCTCGTCTAAACAAGATAGCGTCGTTGAGTTTAAAGTCGTTGGTTTTGTCTTGATAAGTACTATAAGCCTCAGATGTTGTCCAGGGGCTGATGATGGAGCCGGAAGGTGGCCATAGGAACTCCTCAACCAACCAAGTCAGTACCATCATATTTGGAGTCATTCAATATGTATTGCCAAGTGTTATTACACTAGGTGGTGTCCAGGGTCTAACATTCATGTTTTAACACATTTGAATTATTTGTTTAGATTTAGTGGAGGGGCGCTCATTTTCTAAAGAACCACTCCAGTACCACCAGTCAACTCTCAGTAGGCAACTCGTAAGCTTCGAATGTCTGTGGTTTCTTATGGCATGCTCGCTTTCTGTCAAACATAAATCTGTTGCTAGGCAATCTATTGTTGTCTAAGCATTAACTACTCGCCGCCCACACGTATCCCCGTGAGAGCGCGGATGCCGCGCCGCGGGTCGCGCGGTCCGTGAGTGGGTCGGCGATTCGCTGTCGTATCTTAAGTCATCGCGTTGTAGTTGGGATATATATTTTCGCGCTAAATAATACGCTTTACATTAAGTTGTCGCCTGCTGTTAGTGAAAACGGGCATATCTTTCCCTAAATATTTAGGTCTCAGACAGACACGCTAGAATGCCGTGATCGTTATTTTGTTAGTTTCATTTGAATAAATAGTGTTGCATGTTTCCATACGATAAACACATTGCCTGGCAATATAATGTTGTCCAGTGTTCTTCAGTATATTTTTGTGAAAAAATAAATTTTTCGACAGTAAAAACTTACATGTAGTAGGGCATGGGTTATTGTATACCTTTCAGAAAAGTCAATACAATATTTTTGTAGCGGGGACCAAATACCATCTGGATATGCCTCCCATACGGCTAAACGGTGTTCCTCTTGAGCGAGTGGAACAATTTAAATATCTAGGTCACTTGGTCACTACTGAACTTAAAGACAAAGCTGACATTGAAAGAGAACGGAGTGTTAACACGTTGTACTGCAGACGTAAAGGTGACGCTATTTAGAGCATTCTGTACCACCTTCTACACATGCAGCTTTTGGGAGAAATATTCCCGGGCGTCGTATGGAGCCCTTCGTGTCCAATTTAATAACGCGTTCAGTAAACTGATGGGGTTGCCATGGCGTTGCAGTGCGTCAGGGATAATTGCGGCGGTGCGTGTAGATTATTTTTATATAAAAATGCGCAAGCGTGCGCATCGATGGTGGCTCGAATCATGGCCAGTCCTAACAGGGTTCTAAAAATGATTGCTAACAGAGTGGACTGTCCGTAAGTTATTCACTGCTGTCAGTTACAAGTGCCGTTGTATCGTGTTGTTTACTAACACTTCATTTTAAGGACAATGTTATTAACCCTATATGAGTCTTCGCTCGAATTAAATAATTCGAATTTGAGTAGGTACCTGAGCATTAATTTTTAATTGGACGAACTCAGATTCCGCAATTAAAATAGGTACATCGTATTAAGTGGAGGCTCTTAAAATAAGTAGGGATACTCCAAGAATTAATTCAGCTTTCATTTAATGATAATTTTTTTTTCAGATTTCAGGCGGTATAAAAATTTTTATACAGCTTAAAAAGAATCTTAGCAGTAGATATTTTATTAAAAAATTAAAAAATGCAGTCACGATACAGATTGATTAAAAAAATTAAATTCAGTAACTGTCTCATGCAAATCAGTTCGGTTTAATAATGAAGTAAATAAAAACTGCTGTATTTTATAAAATTATTTCGTATCAAATAAAGTTGATTTAATTATTTAACGAAATCATTATGGTGATAACAATATTTCATAAATATAATCAATAAGTTTAAACACTAAAATCTTCTACGAATACCGCCTCGTTGTCTAGTAGTCGAAAGCGCTACTACTGAGCATGAGGTCGTGGGTTCAATTCCTGGGTCGAGCAAAGTGTTATTGGGGTTTTCCATCTGGAATTTCTCAGGTACTGACACGGAGTCTGGATTTGTGCCCAGTCGCTCGCATACGATCGCTCCCCGTTACATGGAACTTAAACATAACTGGCGAAATTTGGGTGTACTATACACCTCTGCTTACGCCTCCAAATCGAAATATCCCTCTAGATCTTCAAGACACAGTTATCCCTTGCGAGCCGTACAAGAACACATTTGCAACAATTAACTGTTCAAGACTGTACAGTAAAAAGTAAAAACAATTGACACAACTAATGAAGTAGCCTAAAAAAATGTTTTGTTTTTCTTTTATATTTTTCGTAGAAAGCAAGCCGGAAGCGACAACTGTGCAATGAAATAAAATAAAAAATATTCAATTCCGCTTTCGGTTATGTGTTTGTAACGTTAGAGGTAAAACTGAAAAATGAATGGAACGAATGTTTTCAACATTCGTCCCATTAATTTTTATTTTATTACACGACTGCCCAAAAAGGAGTGTATATAAATATAAACAAAGAGTAAGGTCACTCATTTACTGGCTCACTAAACAGATAAATAAATTAATTATCTTTGCAGTCGGGGGACGGGGACGGTTCTGTGGAACACGTTTTAATCTAAGAGGTCCCGCGACTGCAATGATAATTTTATGTATCTGTTTAGTCAACGAGTAAATGAGTGACCTTTTTACATACAGATTAACTAATACAACTTGTTTTTTACTTTTTTGTAGTTTGGGCAGTCGGCCCTGCCAAAAACGTTTGTGAAAATGTTTGATTTTTTTGAAATATTATTCAGAAGAGGAAATTGATTTGTTGGTCTGGTTTCTGTATATATAATAATAATAATAAAAATGTTTCATCTAAAATAATTAACGAGTAACATTTTAATTTGAAGCCCCCGTGATTCCCGTGCTAGGTGGTACCTGTGTTACAGAAGTCTTCCCCTGTTTTTGGAACACTAACAAATATATGTAATAAAATTAGAGAGGGTAGACTTCACACTAATATTATAAAGGCGAAAGTTTGTGAGTGTGTGTGTATGTTTGTTACTTCTTCACGCTCAAACGGCTGGAACAATTTTGATAAAATTTTGTATGGAGGTAGCTGACACTCTGGATTGAGACATAGGCTACTTTTATCCTGATATTCCCACGGGATCGAGACTTACGCGGGTGAAACCGCGGAGCGCAGCTAGTTGGGTTATAATATCTGAGAGTTTGTTTGTCTACATTACTACTCAACTATCGGTTTATTTTTGATTTAATTTCTGATCAATAAATTTACTGTCTGTCAAGTAGGTATCTTCTCAGCTGTTGATTGGTTCACCAAAATCACCATAATCAGCCTATAATGTTCCCACTAGTGGGACACAGCCCTCCTCTCGGTAATTCACCTACATGATAACAACTAATGATATGAATTTACACAAGATTACTCATTATTTTCACTAATCAGTCTGATTTTTAGAAACCACTTTGTGCCGGACGGGCGTGATCACTGGACGCGAAGGGAGTAGGGAGGGTGTATGCCTATCCAGGTTTTATCCCGATGTGTGTGTAGCCCTCCCAGTACAAGCGGCCATCTTCAGGACAGCCTGCTACCTTCAGCTTCTATGTACCAGTTTTTGACGGCAAGAGTTTTTAACCAAATACCTGATTAGAGTCTGTTTTGGCGTTCCAGTCATAGGATTATACTACCTGAATAATAACACAAGTCTTCATGATTCTTCAGGAAGCAATTTTCGGGATTCTTTAGGAACACTACTTGACTCATTGAAGTTATTTAAATAGGATATAAAATCATTCCAGGGCAGTGGTCCAACTGCTCTGTACAACTAGTTGGACCATTCATGGGTCTTTACTAGGGGCAGTTGTCCAACTTTAAAAATAGTTGGACCACAGCACCTTTCGAGAGTTCATTTAAAAAATAACTTGCCAACTCTAAAACCTAACCGAACCTAACTCCCCGTGACGTCGACCGTCTAGGGTTAGCGTATCCGTCAGCAGGTCGACGGAGCGCCGATGCGCACATTTTTAAATGAATTGGACCACGAAACTCTCAAAAGGTGCTGTGGTCAAACTATTTTTAAAGTTGGACAACTGCCCCTAGTAAAGACACATGGTCCAACTAGTTGGACAGAGCAGTTGGACCACTGCCCCGGACTTTACCGATTACTACAAAATTTATTTTTTCTAAGTTTGCTTAGGTACAAGCCTACTTTACCGTAACGAGAACCGCTAAATATTTCCTGATTTGAAGTTTATTTTATTGAAATTTACTAAGTACTCGTTGAATGATTGCATAATAGTACATCCAATACACAAGTATACAAGGCATGTTACAAATCGTTAGATTTCTTATGAAATTCCCTGTCACCTGAAGTATCTATCTTTATCAGCTATACCTGTTTGCACTGAAATAATATTTCAGTGGAAATAGGAAACATTATTATTTTAGTTCAAATTTGTTTTCTAATCGCTTTTCTCGAGAACTATTAGACCAATTTTCATTCTGATTATATACACCTCAGGCTGGTCTATAGACATACAACAATCTGATATTCAAAACGTTACAAGTGTATTTTTCAGGGCGTGACGCGCCCTGAAAAGACAATTGGCAAACCCAAAATTACACAAATTACAAAGAAATACGACATTCAAGCTCAATTAAATGGGTCTATTTAATCGACTAGATACTTGAAAATAAGGTCCAGGGCTAGGTCTTAATCTAGGTTACCTGGACGCACTGAAAAAACTATTAATTATGACTATATAGCCCACTTAATTGAGGTTGTAAGGGTCGTACTTACGGTTTTACGTACTAAGCACTTTTCTCTGTTGTTTCCTTACGTTAACTATCACTATTTTCATTTGAATTTAAGTTATTATTCAAAAACACTAAAACACTATTTTGTGACGCATCGTCGCGAACACACTTTAAGAACCTATTTATTTTATGCAGAAACTAAAGAAAACCAATACCAATATGCCTTTATGCGCTCTTTCTTTAGTTAATTACTTTTGTTAATTCACTATTCATGCTAAACGGCTGTGCGAAGCGTGTTTCAAATTCTATGCGGTGGCCAAAGCTATAAATGTGTATAGATAGACAGTTAAAGCTGTGAACTTGACAACAAAAATATGCGTCCAACTGTTGGCCGCAAAATGCACGCACACTAGAATAAAACAATGACGTGGCGCGAGTGTAAGACGTAACTCTCACGCACAGTCGCACACCAGCATAACAAAGTTGACCTGTTTGTTTTAGTTATTTCGCAGCGCGACACTATCTAGCCATATCAATAATCAAAGGCAGTGGTCTTTTTTGACGACCCTGCATGCCAATATCTGTCAATGTCAAAGACTAAGGACTACTGTTTAGTAAACGGTACATAGAGTGCTACAAGGAACTTTTGGCGTTTGAATGACGTTGACAGGGGTACGGTGTTGGTAAACATTTCTGAAATTGTAACAGAAATTGTTTTGACAAAACAAGATGGCGGCATTCGTTCCGATTTTGGCCACACGCCAAAAGAACCTTGTAGCATTCGGGCTCGTGTAGACAGTGCCGCAGCCGCACCGACACCACATCGCGTAACCATGTAGACTGAACGCTACCGCGGCGCTAACTTACCGTCGCCGCTTAATGTTGCCGTCAGGGTATATTATGTTCTGTGATTTTGCCATAAACCGTACATTTTTAGTAATACATTGCTAGCCATGAACATCGCACGTGTCGCGTGATGAACAATTCGAATTTAATTTAAAAAAATAAGTTAGTGTTTGCATAGGTACCTACTATTAATATGTACAGACATTGGCTAAATCAAGGTAAAATGTCAAATAGAAGGTTATAGGTTCATCCAACGATATTATAATGAAAAAACTTTTTTACAAAAAAAGAAACCGACTTCCAAAAAAACACTAAAAAGTGATAAATAACTTACTTTCGGAAGCACTTAATATAACATCACGCCTTGTTTCCCCGAAGAGTTGGGCAGAGGTGTGCCCGTAGTACATCGACATTTAATATTAAATTTAATTTAATTTCGTAAGTCGGTGTCTTTGGTTCTGTATTTTCATTTTTGGCCACCGACTTCAGAACTATTTATTTAAATTTGCTTCGCTTCACTATCTTAATCCAGATATCTTATCACCACCCGTGAAATACTTATCATTGAGAAGTTCCGGTGGCCATCTGTGGCCTTCTTCATCAGTTCCACTTCACCAAATTATACTTTCTGAATGCTAATGATTGACTTGTTGATGAAAATATAAAAATCGCTATATGTATGCCTATAATATTTGAAGAGTTCCTTCAGTTACTCATGGATCCCAACATTAGAACTGGATTTTGATAAAAATGGGACCAATCTGAAAAAAATAATTTTCCAAATCGGTTCATAAACGACTGAGTTCTGAGGTAACAAACATTTAAAAAAAAAACATACAGATGACTTGAGAACCTCCTCCTTTTTGTGAAGTCTGTTAAAAAGAGGTCGATAGGTTATACACGCTCCACAAGTGGCACGTCAAAATATAGCTAATAAGCTACATTTTCGTCGTCTTGTCTCTTTGTCGCTCCCGATAATTACGGCATGCCGTCCTACTTTCACGTGTCATCTAATAGTGCGACATTGTGCCGTTTTTGAAGATCGAATGTGGAGTAGGTAACCCATCTACATCTTCAACTTATAATATAACGCCCCGCGGTTTCACCCGCGTAAGTTTCGATCCCGTGGGAATATCGGGATAAAAAGTAGCCTATGTCTTAATCCAGGGTGTCAGCTACCTCCATACAAAATTTTATCAAAATTGGTCCAGCCGTTTGAGCGTGAAGAAGTAACAAACATACACACACACACTCACAAACTTTCGCCTTTATAATATTAGTGCTCATGCCCACGAGACGATTTTTCGCCGGAGCTAAGCCCGGCGTCAAACCGGGTCTACGTCCAGTCGTCAGTCGTGTATGGGACACTATGAAACCGTGCACACGACGCCGGCTCACCGCGCAACCGGGCACGGTGCTCGCCGCGTCTACGCCCGGTGCGCAGTAAAGTATGGCAGTGTATGAGCGCATGTACACGAGACCGGACCTACGCCCGGTGCGTGCCAACTAAACGCTCATGCCCACGAGTACAAACCGTCTTGTGTGCAAGCTCGGACGGTTTCCACCCGGCGCCGGCAAAAAACCGTCTCGTGGGCAGGAGCCCTTAGTGTGATTGGGTTCATCCTATTTTGATGCACAGAGAGCAACATGGTGAATTCAATACACTATAAAAAGATCTACGACGGCGCCGGCGACGCGTCGTCGGCGGGCTAGCAACGTCGCGTATACGCGGCCTAGAGGCGCGGTGACGGCGCGGCGACGGCATCGTCGCCCTGAGCCGAGACTTATAGTCCTTTTACATCATCGAAATAAGGACAATGCCCATCTTACTTCAAGTTTACAACATCCTAAAAGGTCCTCACACACTTATACTTACAAACAAAGGTGTGTAGAAGCCTCCAAACTATGACAATAAAAGCAGACAGTAAAGATAAAAACGTTATGTTAGTACCAATGTAATTCAGGATAGGAAGATTTATGCGTCAGTCATTTGTTTTCGCCGGGTAATCTCCGACCGGGCGAGGCGTCGCGCTAAACTGATTACGACTTCAAATTAAGCCGTAAACTCGTAACGCTCAAATTACTGAGTATTAACGCAGACATTGCTTTTAAGATGAAAGTTTCACTGTGAAATATTTGCTTTAGAGCCTATGCGTTCCTTTTTTGGGACAGTAATGGTATTTTCTTTGTTGTTACGGCAACATTTCTGAATTGGGACTTTGGCTAGCACATCAAACCTGAAAGAATAGATTTATGGTTAATTTGTGACAGTCAAGGAAATTAATTGTTTACCAAATTGACACACTACGCCAATTTGTCGCGTTATATCCAATCCATACAACTATCAAAGAAAATTGTTAGCTTGAATTTACAAACAGTATAAAGCGGTAGTCAATTTGATAAACAATAATAATTTGCCTGAATTTACATTTACATCACATATTGTTTCCAGAACTGTCCGTAGGTAAATGCAACGATGCCTGAACTTTGGATTTAAGGCGCTGACAAGAGGCAAATGATAAAAGTAAGCTTGTCTTAAACAAAAAAAATTCCAAATCCATATTGTCTGTGGTAGCGGAAAAAATATAAATGTTCTTCTTGAACATATTTCTCAGAATTTGGTTGTTACCAAAACACGTTTAGAAAAAAAAATCTCGATACAAATTATCGGTAAACTAACCTTACTTTGAGTTTAAATCCGTTGGTATTTAATTAATAACAAGAACGTCTTATTTGTATGCAGAATTTGTTGTTATATTTTCGATTATTCAACTCATTTTTGAATAAATAGATAATTGCTTCATATTTTGCAATAAATTACAAGCGTTGTGTCATCCCGCTTCTCTTTCTTTTTTATGCAGTCTGACAGCGACCGCGGTTTACCTGTTGTCTTAATGATTTTTTTTAAATAAAGTATCACGGTTGGTGATACTTCATTCACATTACAATCTAGCCTATTCGCTAATACTTAATTTTAATATAACTTAAACTGCTAAGTAAATATAAAATTAAGAAATCGTAACGTCCTTTAACGTTTTTCTTATTCACTTTATGTTAAGGGAAAGACACTTAATTCACGTGTTCTTTAGTCAGCACTTGCACTGCAGTTTAAGTTCACTCACATTGCACTAAACTAACTCAAAAGGTTTTACCCTTTTTATTCTTCGCACTAATTCAGTGATGTCAAAGAGTTGGATCGCCTCAACATTCACGTGATGATGAAGTCAAGTAAGAAGTGCTTGGTTGAAATCCTGTCAAGCAGAACTTGTGATCTTGCACAAATCGAATTTAAAAGACTGACAAATCTCGAGTAGAACAAAATATTCCTCCAATGGCATCTACAATCGGAAATCTCTTTACCCCGAGGCCACCCACATCAACAAGATCATGAACATATTAAATACATAAATAAAAAATACATGCCCTTTGTAAAGAAATCCCAAACAAAATTTACGAAGTAGCTATAACGAGTAATATATTGCCGTATATTCTTTGTGCTTGTCTGAAAGAAAGATTTTGATCAGCCATATGTTACGGGAAAGGAAGTCTGCGAAGAAAAACGAGGAATGGCGCGTCGACGCGTTACTGATAATCAAGTACATGTTTATGTAGTAAAATAAAACCACCAAGCTAGTATCTACGTCAAAGGGTCGCTTCTCGAAGTTGTGAAGGAATATGTCTACCTTTTTTTTTTTTTTTTTTTGTTGCCGGGGTGGAAAATCCTCATGGATGTCCTCCGTCTTGGGGTGGGCGGAGGGGTCTGTCAGACTCTTACTGACTAAAAACCACCCCGGTGTTCCCTTCCCACACTTGCACCGGGGATCTTGGGAGCTAGTATTACTTCCGTGATCCCCGGCTAGTGCCGGCCCGCCTCTGCGGGCCACCTCAAGTCTGCGGGGGGGTGAGGTGTTAGACCCTCCCGCGACGTCTCAAAGGGGCGCGCGTGGAACACTACGCGCCGCCACCTCGGGTCCAGTGTGATAGGGGGCGGCGGACGTCCCCGAGTCCGCCGTCCCTGGACCCATTTAGGGGGGCCGGAAGAGGGCATTATCTGCCCTCTGCCGACGCCCGGTGCGCCTGCTGCGGGCCGGGTGAGCGGACGAGATCTCCCGCTCCCTTTCCGCAGCCTCCTTCTGCGACACGACTGTTTCGCAGAAGGATACCACCGCGTCCCAGGACTCCTCGCTGCCGGCCATCGACTCGATCGAATATGTCTACCTAGGGCAAGTCATCCAGCTCGGTAGACACAACTTTGAGAAAGAAGTCGACTTCTTCGGTTGGGTTGGGCAGTGTTTGGCAAACTTCATCAAGTCTTCTCGAGGCCTACTCCGGAATGGTCTTCAACCAATGCGTCCTGCCCGTCATGACATACGGTACCGTGGACACTGACAGTCGGCCTGGTCCACAAATTCAAAGTCACTCAGCGCGCTATTTAGCAAGCTATGCTCGTAGTTTCTATGAAGGATAAAATCAAAAACGAAGTTATCCGGAAAATAACTGGAGTTACCAACATAGTTTGCAGAGTAAGCAAGCTGAAGTGGCAGTGGGCTGGCCATGTTTGTCGAAGTATCGATGGCCGGTGGAGGAGACGAGTCCTGGAGTAGGGACCCCGTATCGGCAAGCGTAGTGTGGGACACCCCCCAGCTAGATGGACCGACGACCTTAAAACAGTGGGACAATTGGATGCGCAATGTGGAGGACAGAGTGTTGTGGCGCAGCCTGGGAGATGCCAGGCAATGAACTGCGATAGGTTAGGTTGAAGCGAGTACCTAATAATGGTGCACCAGTTGCCATTGCTGGTTTTAAGTAGATATTGTAAAGGTTGTCTGCAGGAGCCTTACATCATGAAGATTGGCACAAAAAAAAATTCTGGTTGCATTCGATCACTCAAACGAATTTAGAATTAGTTTCAAAATTGTAAAAGAAGCCTTTTATTGTAAGGTAGACTCGTTTTAGTCGCGAAAAAGTGAGCATGTTTTCCTGAAGTTTTGTTGTTTGTTTTCATTAGCGGCTGCGCCACATCTATTGCGGTACCAGGCTAACAGGGTAATCGGCCGTAGCAAAGTGACACAGATAGGGGTTTATAAACGACTAGCTGCGCCCCGCGGTTTTACCCGCGTAAGTCTCGATCCCGTAGAAATATCGGGATAAAAAGTAGCCTATGTCTTAATCCAGAGTGTCAGCTACCTCCATACAAAATTGGTCCAGCCGTTTGAGCGTGAAGAAGTAACAAACATACACACACACACACACTCACAAACTTTCGCCTTTATAATATTAGTGTGATGTGATTAGGACCACAAGTGAAAATGCGGTGTCTCTCCGCAGACAATGCCCCACCTTCTATCTTGGCCCTGTCACTTGTGCACTTGAGAACCTTATGACTGCCTCAATGAACGGAGTTCACGTGGCAGAATTTTGGGCTAAACAAATATTTGAATTTTCACAAAGTTGTTTGCCATCGATACGCTAAGAAGAAAGGCAACGAAGCCCTAACAATACCTCCTTCTTCTCTCGTATCAACATGAGCTTTTAACCGCCTCTGTGGTCTAGTGGTAAGACCACCTGTCTCAAACGCAGAGGTCCCGAGTTCGATTCCCAGCGGGGGCAAAAATGTCTGCTCGGTTTGGTTGGTGGTAGGACTTGTTCTAAGTGCGCCTGGCTAGCTACAACCAGCTTATGTAAGTCTGTCGCCGCCGTAACAACAATGTTAAGAGAATTGTTATGTTTCAACTGTTAGAGGTAAGATAGCCAGCTCCTCTGTGGTTGAGGATTCCGGGTGAAGCTCGCTTCTATCTTCGGCCAGCTCACTTACCATCAGGTTAGGTGAAGGCAAAGAGGTGCCCGCTGTGGTAAAAAGAAAAAGAAATGCTTAATTATAAAAAGCACATGCCGTGGTAGCACACACAGAGCTTGTGCTGGACGTAGATACCTACATTTAAGGGAGATTGTATCAAAAACCCACTGGCCCTGTGTGTGCCCTTGTCACAGAACTCAGTAATTCATAAATGTCTAATTAATGTCCGTCTACAGTGGTCTTTTGGGATCTCACTCGGTCAACGAATTTTAATGTCAACATTAAAATGGTACGGATAAGTTAAATTAGTATTTGTCTGTGTGTAATCTTTTCTTAGTGCCAAAGTTTTATATACGTAAATTAACGATGCCTGTATCTACTACCAGTGGGCCTAGCACGAACGCAAAAAGTAGACGTAACGTAAATTCGGACTTCGAAATTATCGTTTCGCAAATTATATTTATTTAGTTTTATTATAAGTATGGTGATACTTATAATAAAACTAAATAAATATAATTTGCGAAACGATAATTTTCAATTTTAAAATCGTCCGAATTTACGTTACGTCTACTTTATTAGATATTATTTAGATATGAGTAAAGATTATAATTGGGTGTGTAAAGAAACACCTTTCCAGTACGAATATTTCTGTATTTATAATCCACTACAAATCTTATTAATATTTGGAAATCATGACATTTGTGTGTTTGTAATTATTGTGCTTGCCATATTTAAAACCAAAATGTTATAGAATAGTTCTGTTGTCATATCGTTTACGAATTTACGTTAAATATCACCTATAGATATGAATAAAGATTGTGATTGTGTGAGTTAGTAATTGTGCTTGCCACATTTAAAACCAAATTCTATAGAATAGTTGTCTTATCGTTTACTAATTTACGTTACGCCTCTATACTGTGCCTGTCAATATTTTGTTAAAAAAACCTCCTAGGACTAGCACTTTTTTGTTTTTGTGTTTAACCTCAAAGGATACACAGAAGAAGCCACTTGAAACCATATTAGTGTGGCCCATACCAGTTAAGATAAGCTTACCTTCGCACATATTCCATTCAGCAATGCGAGGAATTCCAAGCACGTAGCTACTTATATAGTTGTAAGTGAGTCATCTCACATGTTACCTTAGTTGCAATGCTGCAAGAGGTCCGTGGCGGAACTAGATCAGCAGTGCTATTCTGTAACCATCTCAGCGTGAAAACTTAGATGAAGTTAACGTGGAATAAACTGTCAGTGTCATCCCACCTGAGGCTAGGGATGGACCAAGGATTACATTTACAATCATAATCGAGATTTTGAACAGAAACTCAATTTTGTTTATTTACATTAAATTGAGTTTGACAAAATTTCTGTTTTGCTATTTTATTTAAAAACCCCTTGTATAGTAATGTTAAGACACATAAATACTAGCTTGCTAAAATAATAATGATCAACAGAATTAGCATAAAAATATTATTGAAATCTCGATTATGATTGTAAATGTATTCCTTGTTAATTTTGGTCAATCCCTGCATCAGTTTAATGACACTGACAGCTCACTCCACGCAAGAATTCACGGTGATATTTTTACAAAATCAACACGCTGGTGACACTGAATAATTATTATTATTATATTATTATTATCATTTATTTCGGGCCTCGCCCATAGTGTTAGTGACAATGATCTTAAAAACTAGTGTTAGTAGAAAATACAAGTTTATTTAGTGTGGAGCTTCATCCAATGTCGCAGCATTGGAGACTCCCATCTATCTGCGAATAAACTCAAGATAGTGTTGGTTGGTTGAGCAGAGAAGCGCTTCTTTTCCGTATGATGGCTGCAAAACCATCTATATGCCTTTCCGCAAACATCGTTGACGCGCTACATCGCCATGGCAGCCCCAACAGTATCCTGAGTGCGTTATTGTACTGGACACGCAGATCGCTATATGCACGCAAACTATAACTAGTCCACAGGCTTCACGTGTAAAAAGACGAGCAAAATGATTTAAACAGAGTAATCTTGACCGCCTCCGTACATCGTGCAAACCTGCGGGCCAGCATGTTACAGCGTACCGATAGCGATCTACGTTCCCTGTCAATGTCCTTGTTATCTTTCAACTCATCGGTAACCCAATGACCCAAGTACTTAAAATTGTTCACCCTATTTAAAGGTGCCCCGCAGAGCGATATCTCTGGTATAGTTGGGTAACCTATAGCACCTGCTTTAAAAACCATTATTTCACTCTTTTTGGTGTTATACTCGAGTCCTTGAGCTACCGCGTATGCTTCACAGACTGACACCAGTCGCCTCAAGGCACCGATCGATGGGCTCAGCAACACCATATCGTCAGCATAACTAATGTTATTAACACAAACTCCATCGATATGACAACCGATATTAGTGTTGCTGAGCTCAACGATCAGCCGATTCATGTAGAGATTGAATAATGATAATGGATCCTTAGAAGGATTTATAATTATATTATTATAATGCATTCATTACTTTTAGTTAATTTTGGGAAGGGAATAATACTAATAACCGATCAATAAAACTAGGAAATCCATGGGATAATAGTGTAGTATTTTAATAAAATTTGTTTTGGCTGGATTTTCGGCTGTCCAATATCATTATTAGATATTTTGATGGTTTTGGTGAGTGCTGCAGTTTTTCTATCCATTTAATAAGTAAGTACCAATTATTGGAGGTAGTTTTGATCCACTCACTAGGCATCCAACAACGCATCATGAATTCATGAATGTAGCGCAAAGTTATTTACTCCGTAGAAAACTAAGTACTTTACAGGAAACTGTACTGCTGCGGTCTTATTTTTTATTTTTGCCTATTTTGTAACAGTGGAACTACCTATTTTCTCCAACGAGGTCATAAACAACTCAAACTTCAATTTTATTACCAGAGTAACTGTACAACAAAATAATCAGCTTATCACAACAGCTTATTATAACACGGATTTCGATTAATTAAATAAGTAATTAAGGGTCGAGACTTATTGCGTTAATTAAGCGGCCACAATTTCACATTATTACTGGACGTCGGGGCTAAATAAAACAATAGAGTATCTACGTCCGTAATGAGCACAAATGTGCCAGTAATGTTGACGCAATTTGTTCCACTAGTTGGAGGATAGTTGGAAAAGGAGACGTTTTAACCCTAACTAATATTAATAAAAATGTGAAAGTGAGTTTGTTTGTTTGTTTGTTACGCTCTCACGCATAAACTAATCTATTTTCTTTAATAATACATTGACAGCTGAACGAAGGAACAACGCAGTGCGCCCGCGCCTTCGCTAATCGCTTGTCGTTCACCATAGACAATGGTCTACGGCATGGACAAGTGAAGTACTCAGATTATTTAAACCAAGTGATGTTTCGAGTGTCGGGCGTGAGTGTAATATTTACTCTCGATAGTTACGTTTTTTTTAATTTATTTTTGTTTTCTTTTTATTTATTGTAGGTGTTCTTATATTTATTTCTATTACCCTAGTGGGATTTATATGTATCCGCAGGTGAGTCCCGCACCACAGCGAGCCTATCAAAATACCAGCGCTGTGTAATTTATTTTTTAAATATTGCAGCATTATGCTGAGATAAGAGCCTTTTTGGCATCGCAAAAGTCTTGATTGTTTTTTTTTTGTGTATATTGTTAGTTTTAAATGCTATTTTTGTATTTCTTGTGCATGTCCCAAATTACTAATTTTCTTTATTTCTTTATAAACGGCTGAACTGATTTGTATGAAATTTGGCGCATGGGTAGATCATAACCTGGGTTAGGACTTTTTATATCGGTAGTACCCGTGGATTTCCGAACTCCACGGGAGCGAAGCTGCGGGCAAAAGCTAGTGACAAATGTATTAGTTACTAGCTTTTGCCCGTGTTTTCGCTATTAACTTTCAATTAGCGAGAGAATAAATGTGGTTATAGTAAGAAATAGTAGCTGTAAAAAGACGCTTATTTTTTTTTTTAATGGAATCGCGCATGTCAACCTAGGAGGTTGTCGTCTGCTTAACCTACCTTTCCTGTGAGTGCCTCAGTAAATTAAGGCCACCAGCCAGGGCATAAACTTATAAACTAAGTGACTACACGCTTAGGGTACACCGTGTGGGGTACGGACCTCGGCTTAGGGCGTCGCTGGGAGAGGACAGCAAGGGACAGGCTGGATTGGATTAAAAAAAGACGCGAGACAAACCGAGAGTCACTTAATATACTCCCCGCTATATACAGGTTGGATTTTTAGCTACCATAACCGTTGTAGCTACAACAAAACGGTCTTAAGAGACTGTCCTCAACTTTTTGAGAAATTTTGATCTGCATTCACAGATTTTCAAAAAAAAAATGTACAGTCAGCAGGAAAATGGGCAATATTCACAAAAACTGTTTTTTATGCCACTCGATCCTGTTTCTTATAAGGATCAAAAACCTCTACTGGGTCAATTGAGGTTTGAGTACTAGAAAACTCATAAATCGCAAAAAAAAAAACCCATACATTTCGTAGGAAATGACGAGTCTCATTTCCTACGAAATGTATGGGATCTTTAATTTTTTACCATCGATAAACTGACCGCTACATAAAGGCTGAACGAAACACAAATAATAAACAATAACTTCAACTTTGGGTATTATTTTACCTTAAAATTAAAACTTTACATTTTGACATTTGGACCTACAAATTTTAATTTTGTACTCTAAGATGTGAGGTTTTCAAAATAGTAGACGTTTTGACGTAGGCATAGCTTCATTCTCTACTACAGAGCGGTTAGCTGCTGATAATTTGCTAGGATTAATTCCATAGACTCTATGGCATTAATCAAACACTCTCAAATATTTTCTTACCACGATTATAATAATATATGGCATAAAGAATCGTGGTAAGTAAATCTTTGAGTTCCTGAACACTGTCATATTTCGGCGTGTGAGATCAGGATTGCGAGGTGGTCACGGTATAGGACCATATGTTTGTATCCTCTGCCTTGGGAATTGCCGGTTCAAATTAGAACGAATATGGCGACTGTTGCGCAGAATTTCAGAAATTACAAGCAACCAAGCAACAAACTATCTAGATTCTGTTTTCAAAGCAAATTAAATTATGTCGCGTATTCGATCGAAATTCGAAGTTAATTTGTTTTTGTTTATTTTTGGCCAGTGTTTGGTCCATCTATCCATCTTAAAAAACTAAGTTGGAGTCTCATTTCCTACGAAATGTATGCGAAAAGTTTTTTGCAATTTATGACTTTTCTAGTACTCAAACCTCAGTTGGTACCATATAGGTTATTGATCATTAAGAAACAGGATAAATTGATATAATTAAATCTACATTATATTGATAAAATTATTCATCAAACTTTTCTAGGACGGAAATTTTTACTCTCTACTTTATTAATTAGTAAGAAAGTACTGGAGATATCCACGGTATTTGTCCAAGCTCAAATTACATAGGCTAGTTTCTATAAAGAGACTGAACTCTGGATACACCCTTTTGCGGCATTATTAAAACGTTAAAGGTAATTCTAAGTAAGTTTATGATTATAGGCCCTTCAGTGTATGTCGATGTACCTACTTTACAGGGGTGGAAGACCTTTCATAGTTATAAAATTAATCAATATTTAGTTAAGCGGGTACGTACTTATGTGAATGATGGTATACGTCATGTATCTACATACGGCAACTAAAAATAATGATGTCTTCAAAATCAAATCCATCCAACATACAAACAAAGTCGCCGCGGCTGTCTGTCTGTCTGTCTGTCGAAACGCGATAAACTTAAAAACTGCTGAACGGATTTCCAAACGGCTTTCATCAATAGACGGATTTGTTTTCGTTTCATTCATAAGAAAGGTTTGAGTGAATAAAACATTGAGGTTTTGTGAAAATTGGCTGAAATATGACGATTATTGTTGAAGATGTTGGAAAAGTCATGCCGACTGGGAGCTTTACTGGCGTGTGCCACGTAAATCGCAAGAGATACACAAAATTAATGTTCTACAGGATTGTACATCTTTTAAAAACCCCAATAAAAAAAGTTGACAACAGCATATATCTATCTTCTAAGGATGATCCACAGCAACCATTTTTATCTTTCCGAAATAAAATATGTTAGGTATTTAAATTGGACATTTAATTTAGATTAAAATATGCTTTGACATCATATCATTTAAATGAATACTTTAAAAGATATCACAGTTTCAAAATTACGCGTAACAAAATAATGATGGTTGACGGCGGCGTGGGAGTCAATAATCTTTTCCTCTGCTGTTATCACGATACAAAAAACGGCTAAACGGATTTAGATGAAATTTGGTACACAGATAGTTAACAACCTGGATTAACACATAGTTTCCGTGGGATAATCGACCCTCCACGCGGGTGAAACTGTGAACAAAAGCTAGTACCAATTAAAAATAAACTTTACCCCAGTAACTGCAACGTCAAGTATTCGATTTCATTGATAAACTGATTCCAATTGCACTTCGACTGCCCGTTCGAACCGTGATCGCCAGCAAAATGAAAAAGAGATATACGAGGTTTAGAGGTCTCTAATAAAATGTTGTTTATGTGGGACAATAGAGGGCGCTAGTATTGTTCCCGCGGGCACCGGAGGCTGACGTCACCCGCAAATGGTTCCGGACTGACTGCACTGCACTTCTGTTAAATTAAAAATGTCACTAGACGTAAATTTTATATCATATCGTATTCCGTTTCTTCGTTAGTTGTTTTAAATTTTAAGTAAGATTTTGAAATTAATAATAATGAGGTTATGTTTCGCAAATTTTTTTTAAACCTAGCTGTAAGTTTCTTGTTTTTAACTTTCGTGATTAGAACTTTTAGATTGGGCTACGTAGTTTTTATTGTATGTAGTTGTTATATTTTTTTTTTATACCGTGTGGTGCCGGACGTAAAGAATAGCACCACCTATTTCTTCCCGTGGGTGTTGTAAAAGGCGACTAAGGGAATTACTAGAGAATGGGCAGCAACGTTCTCTATGCATTTTAACACCATACTGCGATCGCCAACACGCCTGCTAAGTGTTTGGGGGGCCAATGTCCAGCAGTGGACGTCTTTGGGCTGGAATGATGATGATGATGATGAAAAAGTTTTTATTTACCTAGTACCTATGTACTCAGTAAGGACGCAAAAATAAATCAATTGAACGTCTCTAGAATGATATTAGAAAAACAAAACGAACATTCCAATAACCTCCCTATAGACAGTATCGTTATGGTGTTAACATGGAATGACAACATTCCGACACCCGTTACCCCCATTCAATGACTTTTCCCTAATAATAACAACAAACAAACTAACAAAACCTTAGCAATAACACTGCTGTGTATTACTGAAAACCGTTTTGAGATAAGCGTCGGGAAGCACGTAAAATGGCCACTTTACTGAAGGCCACTGATACAGTAGACCTTTACACTTTGAAATTTTATTAACTGCTCACTTAGCTACACTTGCTTCAAACACGTTGTACTTATTACTTACGTAAGTGCCAAATTAAAATTTACGTGTTGAATTGTTTGAATTTTCATGAGTAAAAACAATTTCAGATTAGAGTCCTGCGTCATTGTTCAAGTGGTCGCAGGTGCTGTGCATGAGGTTCTGGGTGTGATTCCCAGCTCGAGCAAAGTGTTTTCGGATTCTTCCACAAGGAATTTCTCAGTAAATGGGGTCTGTATTTTTGCCCTGTCGATGGCAATAGGCTCGCCCCTTATTACATGGGACTTAAACATAACTAGCGAAATGTTGGTGTACAATAGGTACACCTCTGCCGAAACCTTCGGGTAATACAGGCGTGATGTGGGACGTTCATTATTCGAAATCGGAACAAGTGACAAACAAAAGAACAAGAATAGAATACTCTTTGTTATGTACCTACACCGTAAAAATTACAGATGTAATTGTAGAAATTTTACATAGGGTGACATAATGTCAGCACCAATTGACGGGGTCCGAAAGGGCCAATGCCTGCCAGGGTTACGAGCCTGTCCAACGTTTTGATTCTGATCTTATACAAGCTTGTTACATACGGAGTACTAATCAAAAGATTAAAAAAATATAAAAAGACATATCTACCAATTGAGGCAGAAAAACGAATCATACTCATCACATAACTGGCGAAATGTAGGTGTTGATACCTACTACTTATAGCTCACATCTGCCCTAACCCTTCGGGGAAATAGGCGTGATGTTACATTTTGTTTCGTTTAAACCATTTTGTACGTGAAAGACAACACAGTTTTGAGTTGATTTTAGTCATCTTTGACTATGAGAAACTGAGAGTGTGGCAGTATTGATTCAAGCCTGGGCACAGCGTTAGTCTCAAGTTATCCACAAAATTCGATACATAATAAACTAAACTCATTTAATATCCGCAAACCCAATAATTCAAAGAGAAGTACTCAGAAATTTAGTACCGTTCATCCTGGTTACACCGGAATTCGACCCCAGACTAGTTAGTAAAAAGGAGGACAAACAAGTTACCTAACTACGTAACAAGGTCTCATTATTATAGTCATTAAGTAAGATAATATTTTGCATATAAACCTCACGAAGGTATTACTTATATTATAGCCTCTAAACCTGAGATGTATGGACCATAACAATCAGTTAGAACCACCTCACGGGGTCCTCTCGTAGGTCGAATATCTTATAAGTTTTTTTATGAAATAGTTCATCGGTCGAGCAATCAGATAAGATAGAATATAAATGACGGCACGGTTGGCGCAGTGGTTAAGCAATTGACTGCTGCGCTGCGTGTCGCGGGTTCGATTCCCGCGCGGAACTAATATTTGTATGACCTACAAGTAGTTGTTCCGGGTCTGGCTGTTTGTGTATGTGAGTTTAAATGTTTGTAAACGCACCCACGATACAGGAGAAATTCCTAGAAAAAAAAATATAGATACAATAGACAAAAAAATCACAGGCGCCGTCACCGCGCGTTGTCCGCTCGACGTACGCTACTTAAGGCTCTTACAGACTCACACGATATCGCAGGCGCGACGCGACATTATTAGGAAAATTTCTTTGTCGGTGCCTGTCGCGCCCGCGATATCGCGTGAGTCTGTAAGAGCCTATAAGCTCGCCTTGCGTCGAAATCGCGCGGCTGGACAGAGGATATGAACTGCCATTCTGTTGGCTGTCATTCGTGGATCTTTGACAGTCGTTACGGGTCGTCAGAAGTGCGAAAGCCTGACAACCAGTTTTACCAAGGGTATCGTATTACCCAGTTACTGGGTTGTGGAGGTCAGATAGGCAGTCACTCCATGTAAAATACTGGTATTCAGCTGCATCCGGTTAGACTGGAAGCGTACTCCAACATATTTGGGAAAAGGCTAGGTAGATGATGTTATCGATAATTTATGTTTCGACTCCGAATATTTAATTTATCATTTTGATTATTAGAACTAGAATATCCTTTTCAATAACGCAGTGAGACGGACGTCTATTATAAAAACTAGCATGTCGGAGGAGATACCTAAGACGTGCTGTCACAATAACGCGGCAGTTCGCCAAATTGAACGGCGTCGCTCAAACCGAGACGAGGCACGAAACGAATGAAACTCTTAGACGAAAAGCGAGGACGTAAGAAAAGGCCTCACTCCAACTGAATGGTCACGGCCGAAAGAATGAAAGGGAATTTTTCAATTTTGTTAATTAATTTTGCTTGTTTGCTATCCCCGATCGAATATTTTTCGTCTGTAATCTTGATTCTTTTTGTTTTTTTAGGATGTAAGCCGGATTAAGTATTTTTTTGTTATGTAATCTTTTTAAGGCTGATTGGTGAAACGAATTCCTCAATAATTATTCTGATAGTTAATTTTATTACTTAATCAGGGCCATCGCCTTTCAACAGTGAGGTCATAAGTTCAAAGCTAGCATCATTGAACTAATGTGGTGAACCCACTTTATCTAGGAGCGTATCTACTTAGTACTTAGGTATAGACTCATTCTATTAATTTAAGGGCTGGCCTATTTTTTGGCCAAAGAATCAGCATTGCCATACTTCGTGGTGCCTTTTGGGCACTTTTCCTGTTGACAGCAATGCGGACGAATTTTTTGATGCCCTATGATTACTTCCCCTCTTTTTTTATATACTTGTACATATTATTATTATTTTAAGTCTGTTAGTTTTTAAATGATGTAAATATTTTCAATATAATTTGGGGATTGTTCTGCGTCCATACATCTTTCGCCCCAGAACCAACAGCAAAGGAAAATTACTTTGCGTGTCTCCAAATTACAATTATATGCCCATGAAGACTAATTTTAATGACGGTGGGCATTTATTTAAAAATAAAACAAAGATTTTGAGGTTATATTTAGTAAGAAACAATCCTTTAAATACTTAGAAATACATGCAGCTAAGCTAAGAGATTCAGCAAAACATATATGTACTTATGTACCTATCTTGTTTTGTGATATATAGACTTATTCTGTAGCATTTTACTCTAGGTTTAGGTAAATCTTCTTGATAGTTGAGTTGAATGACTTGACATGACATGAATTAGGGATGACCATACATTAGATCCTAAACAGAATCGATACTTCAGTACCCAGTGTGTTATTCTATTTGAAATATTATAGTGCATCTCACTTATGTGTAGCAAATGTATAGAAAAAAGTCATAATTATTTAGGATGGATGGATTAGGATATGAAAATCGGCTGTGTTGTTGAATTCTTGTCGCACCTAAGGTGTATGGTACCAATAAAAACGTCATACAAGTCACTACAAAAGCGTCATACCCTAGAGCGAAAAAGGTTGTAAAGGAAAGTACGTACGGATACATATAACATCCGTGAGCAGTCGGTATATTCTGTAAAAATCTCACCGTAAAAACTCACTTCACCCTAGTTTTCACAGTGAGATTTTTCGAGAGTCGATCAGCTGGGTGGCTAACGCAAGTAATCTCGCTTTCGATGTGTGAGAAATGAAAGATTGGGCATCACTAATTGTCTTGTCAAAGATGGCGGTATTTTTAATGTGATGTCATTACTCGTTACAACACTTTTAATTATTCATTATGGAACGAAGAATGTCCGTTTCATACAGGTATTCGTAATTAGTATAATAAAATATATTTATAATTATTATGTAAGTCAGATGTTTGTTGGTTCTAGGGCGATTTACGACGATGTCCGTTCGAAATTTAATAAATGTAAGCCGCAATTTGCTGAACCAACTCAACTTCTGAGGTTTGCTAGCGATCAATATAATTTTCATTAACTAGAATTTTATGGAAACACTAGTCAAATATTAAAGGTCCAGGAATTATCAATATTATAACTTACCAATTCACTACCAAGATTTTTATCGTACCTACCGATACAAAACGATTCGTTTTCTAATTAAATATCTACCTAATTAGTTATATAAAAGACCCTTGGTATCAAGTTATCGTCATCATTTACGCAATAAAACTGCAAAGTACGGTTCAAATTTCTTTTAAACGAAAATGTTGTGGCATTGACAAAAGGTTCTTTATAAGGTATAGATGCGACCGCTGCTGGCAAAGGAACAAAGCGTCGAAGCCTTTGTAGTTGGAGGAACAGGCCTTTATTAAAAACCCTCTTTACACCTTATAGAACGTTTCATGAAATTGACGAAACTTATTCAGGGTGTGTGTATCTTTTAGGTGACAACAGACTGTAAATTTTGTCTCAAGCTCCTATAGTATTTAAGCTTTTATCGTTAATGTTCTGAACACCTGTGTTTAGTCGTCTTTATGAGGTAAGTGGCATAGGTATCAAAATTGTGAGGCTTTCCGGTAATTAAGTAAAACAAATGAGTCCTATAACAACAGGAACACTTATTAAGATTTTTATGAATATTTAGAAAACTAATAAATAATAGGTAGGTATGCTAAGTACCAACCACCAATGTAGTGACAAAAATTTAAAATACTATGCTTACGCTATGATGGTTTCGTCATGTTGAGTGGATGAATGAAAGCGACTAATAAAAGGTATTTACAAAATAAAGGTGTGTGGAAACGGAGGACGTGACGCCCTAGGAGGACATAGTGACCTAATTGGTGATGTTCTTCAGAAAGGTCAGGTGCGTAGTACTTGCAACCAGCGTGCATGTGTATAACCGGATTTATGAACGTAACCGAAGCAAAAGGAGTATGTAAGGAGCGTAGCAGGTGGCGTTCTATAGTTTCTGCCTACCCCCATGGGAAGAAGGCGTAAATTTATGTATGTACCAACCAACTCAATTAAATCAATTTGGCTAGCCTTTTCACAACTATGTAGGGGTCGGCTTCCAGTCTAACTAGATGCAGCTGAATATCAGTCTTTTACATGGAGCGACTACCTATCTGACCTACGTAGGTCAGATATACGATACCCCTTGGTAAGGCTGGTTGTCATATTTTCAGGCTTCTGACGACCCGTAACGACTATCAAAGATCCACGAATGACAGCCGGGACCAACGGGTTAACGTGCTTTCGGAGGCACGGAGGAGTCTCGGTATTTAAAGATGGTCACCCAATCCCGGCAAGCGTAGCTTAACCTGATGGATCGACCCATGCGGCTGTTACTACTTAGCCACGAGCTTGTCCGTGCCAACCAACTATTTTTAAATAATAATACTTGCCTTGCCTTTGCCTTGCCTTTGCCTTGCCTTTGCCTTGCCTTTGCCTTGCCTTTGCCTTGCCTTTGCCTTGCCTTTGCCTTGCCTTTGCCTTGCCTTTGCCTTGCCTTTGCCTTGCCTTTGCCTTGCCTTTGCCTTGCCTTTGCCTTGCCTTTGCCTTGCCTTTGCCTTGCCTTTGCCTTGCCTTTGCCTTGCCTTTGCCTTGCCTTTGCCTTGCCTTTGCCTTGCCTTTGCCTTGCCTTTGCCTTGCCTTTGCCTTGCCTTTGCCTTGCCTTTGCCTTGCCTTGCCTTTGCCTTGCCTTTGCCTTGCCTTTGCCTTGCCTTTGCCTTGCCTTTGCCTTGCCTTTGCCTTGCCTTTGCCTTGCCTTTGCCTTGCCTTTGCCTTGCCTTTGCCTTGCCTTTGCCTTGCCTTTGCCTTGCCTTTGCCTTGCCTTTGCCTTGCCTTTGCCTTGCCTTTGCCTTGCCTTTGCCTTGCCTTTGCCTTGCCTTTGCCTTGCCTTTGCCTTGCCTTTGCCTTGCCTTTGCCTTGCCTTTGCCTTGCCTTTGCCTTGCCTTTGCCTTGCCTTTGCCTTGCCTTTGCCTTGCCTTTGCCTTGCCTTTGCCTTGCCTTTGCCTTGCCTTTGCCTTGCCTTTGCCTTGCCTTTGCCTTGCCTTTGCCTTGCCTTTGCCTTGCCTTTGCCTTGCCTTTGCCTTGCCTTTGCCTTGCCTTTGCCTTGCCTTTGCCTTGCCTTTGCCTTGCCTTTGCCTTGCCTTTGCCTTGCCTTTGCCTTGCCTTTGCCTTGCCTTTGCCTTGCCTTTGCCTTGCCTTTGCCTTGCCTTTGCCTTGCCTTTGCCTTGCCTTTGCCTTGCCTTGCCTTTGCCTTTGCCTTGCCTTTGCCTTGCCTTTGCCTTGCCTTGCCTTGCCTTTGCCTTGCCTTTGCCTTGCCTTTGCCTTGTCTTTGCCTTGCCTTTGCCTTGCCTTTGCCTTGTATATATACAGGAAACAACCCTGTTGAATGGAAACGTCAAATGGTGTTGCCATTCCTTAAACCAAATAAACCTCCTTCTGATGCTTCTTCATACCGTCCCATAGTTTTGTCTTCAATTATGATGAAATTACCGGAACACTTAATTAAAAATCGACTAGAATGGTATGTTGAAAGTAAGGGTCTCTTGGCAGAATCACAATATGGCTTTAGAAAAGGTAAAAGTACAACTGACTGTTTAAGTATATTAACATACGATATTCGGTTATCCTTCTCTAATAACCAATCCACCGTTGCAGTTTTCCTTGATATTAATGCAGCTTATGATAATGTTGTATTATCGGTTTTACAAAATAAATTAGAAGCCTTACAAGTTCCATTGAATTTGTTGAATTTCATTATTAACATCTTGACTGAACGCTCTGTTAACATGTTAATAGGAGACCATGAGGTATCTCATCTTGTATGGAGGGGTCTCCCACAGGGTACTGTGCTCAGTCCCCTTCTATACAATATCTACACTTATGATTTAGAGTTATCCTTAACTAGTCATGTTAAGGTTCTTCAATATGCCGATGATTTATTATTATATTCTTCAAGTCCATCTGTTGAGCAAGCTAGCTCTGCCATCAATTCTGCTTTATCTATTTTGGCGTCATGGTTACATCTAAACGGTTTGGATTTATCCACGTCTAAAAGCGCGGCTGTTTTATTCACCCGGAAGAGAAATATTCCCATAGTAAATCTCCTTTATAAGGAAATACCTATCCCTGTTAAAGATAAATTCAGATATCTAGGTATAATACTTGACTGTAAATTAAGTAGTATCCCTCATTGTGAATATATTGTTAACAAATGTGAAAAACACCTAAACATGCTTAGATGCCTCTCTGGTGTGTGGTGGGGTGCACATCCCTTTTCTTTGAAACTCGTTTACAACGCAATCATCAGAAGCACTCTGGATTATGGATTGTTCGTTCTAGAGCTAGGTAATGTCATGGCTTTTAAAAAATTGGATCGCATCCAGTCTAAAGCATTACGCATTATTTCAGGTGCAATGAAGTCTAGTCCCATTAATGCACTCCAAGTTGAATGCGGGGATGCTCCTTTATATCTTAGAAGACAATTCCTATCTGACAAATATTTGTTCCGGATTCTTCAATTCTCAACTCTTCTTCTCATTCCTAAACTGGACACATTAGTGTTGCAGATTGAATCATCAGATTACTGGTCCCATAGACGTGATCCTTGTTTAGTTGTAAGTTATAAAAAATTCCTTTCACTTTGCTTGGCTGAACACGTAGAGTACCACCATATTTATACGGATGCTGCCAAGCCTTCTCCGACGGGTTGTGTTGGAATAGGTACTTACCATTCTCAATACAACATCGAACAAAAAATAAAACTGCCTCCGGAGACTTCTGTTTTTACCGGGGAATGTTTCGGCATTTTTAAAGCCATAGAATATATCCGTATTTTAAAGCTCAAAAAATCTATAATTTTTACTGATTCTCAAAGTGCTCTTCTAGCCATCAATAAATCAGCTTTCGAACACAAATCGCAGTTACCTATCATTTATTTAATAAGAGAATTTGCGTTCAGGACCATTTCTGAGGGTAATACACTACAATTTGTATGGATTCCGGCCCATGCTGGAATCCATGGCAATGAAGCGGCTGATAAACTTGCCGGTGATGCGGTGCAGTGTGGGGACTTAGTTCCTTATACAAATTTTAGTTATGACCTCGTATCGTTACCAAAGACTTTTCTTCGGGAAACCTGGAAGGTGGCTTGGGATATCGGAAGCAAATCGAAGGGACGTTATTTTTCGCATATTCAACCCGACGTTCCAGAAAAACCGTGGTTTGGCAGGGCCAAGTTTGGCAAGATGGAGACCTCCATTCTAATACGGATGAGACTGGGTCATGTTTGTTCTCCAGCTCATCTTGCCAAACTTCATATCATCGACGATCCCATATGCTTGTGTGGCACAGATGTAGGCGACTTAGATCACATTTTTTTCTCCTGTCCCTTATATGACCGTTCTTCCTTTCTTAGTAACCTCTTATCCCTCCATACTCCTTTTCCTACCTCAATAGTTTCTTTACTTTGTACAAATAGCTCTCTTGTTTATAAATGTATAGTTTCATTCATTACTCTAAATAATATTAAGTTGTAATCTATTTTTTATTTTTTTATAGTGTAATTAACGTAATACTGATCCTATCCCGTCTATCCTAAATCCCGTTAAAATTTATGTTTATATTAATTTTGTTTCCCTACCTTTTTATAAAACTAAAACGTGACATTGGCTAAATGCACAAACCGTGCGAAGCCAGAAGAAAAAAAAAAAAAACTCAGCAAGTAGGTGAAGTGAAAGTGAAAAGTCACCAATGAGTCACCAACGTGACTTTTTCTGGGCAAGTACCCGGATTTGAACCCACAACTACGTCCATAAGAGTAATTTTTAAATATGTGTGATTTATTAAAATAAACCATTCTAAAAAAAATAACTGTTTAAAAGCTTAAATTACTCACAATTTTCTCCAACCCAGAATTAAATTCCTATGGCTCCAAACGAGATAGTTGAGACTTTAATATACCATGGGTACCTGGTGTTTAATCATTTAAGCCGCAAAATAACTTTGTTAAATAAATAATAGGTTCATTAAATCCTCGGAGCGCAACCGTCAAGGCCAACCTTTAGTTAAAATGCAGCAAAGGGTTACTGAGAGGGATTAACCAACCATCCAAGCAATTTTGAGTTGCTTACCCCTGCAATCTGTGCTTCGAAGTCCATTACCCCACAACAAAATGATGTATACACCTACGTATAGCTATATTTGGCGAGTCTTACAAAGGAATTTAACTTCTTGAACTCATTCATCACGGATCATAATTCATAGCGTATTTAGAAGAGATGTAATTCTGCGTCTGTGTTATCAAACTATACTTACTAATATTATTTATGTTTATTTATTTATTTAACAGTTTATGTACTGTACACAATATAAATAGATAAGAAAAAAGGAACAGAAAAATACGTACAGTCAAGGTCAAGCTACCCAAAACTGTCAAATTTACCCAATCAACTTTCAACCTTATGCTGCAGGGATAAAGTTGAAAATCTATTAAATAAATTTGACAGATTGTAGTAGCTTGGTGTGCTGGCGTCTGTACATAGGTACATATTACTTAATACTTTTATATTTATCACACTAATATTATAAAGGTGAAAGTTTGTGAGTGAGTGTGTGTGTGTTTGTTACTTCTTCACGCTCAAGCGGCTGGACCAATATTGATAAAATTTTGTATGGAGGTAGCTGACACCCTGGATTAAGACATAGGCTACTTTTTATCCCGATATTCCCACGAGATCGAGACTTACGCGGGTGAAACCGCGGAGCGCAGCTAGTGTTGTAATAAATTTATGTAATAATACTTATTTAATCGTTTTTAATAATTAATCATTTGTCATTATTGGAAAAACATAGAGCACTACCTATTTTTTTAAATCTTTGTATGTTCTCTATTCAAAACCACCTCAGACTCTATACAATATTTTTTTACCCTTTCTTTCCAATTAAATACAATCTGAAATAAATCGCGTCGCGGAAAAGGTCGCGATTCTATTACTAAAACCATAGCGAGTGTTTTCCAGTATTCTTTTCTTAATGAGATTACAATATACCTCCCTAAATATCAAGGATCGAATTAAATTATGGAGGGAAATACTCAAAAAGAAGGGGAAATTATTTGTAGCGAATCCGCTTCGTAATTTTTCCCGAATTAATCGTTTATGGTTCCGTACCTGAAAAGGAAAAAAACGGAACCCTTATAGGATCACTCGTGTGTCTGTCTATCCGTCTGTCATTGGCTCCAAATCTACTGTACCGATTACGTAGAAATTTGGTAGACATAAATGAGTTTCTGTGACCCAAACGCGGACGTGTAACGAAAATAAATTAATTTTAATATGGGACACCTTTGGAGAAAAAATGTTGAAAAATAAAATGTTTTTAAAGCGGTACCGTGAGACATATCAAATGATGTGCTTGTTGTAAGGATTTTAGATATATTTTATTATAATTTTTAAACAGATTTTTTCAAAGTAATTTAAGAAAATTTATGAAAATTAACCATTATGTCCGACAGTACCGAACCTAAAATTTTGTTAGCTCTTTACTTATAGATTAGGAAACCTATACGAAGTCTATGTACTTAAAATAACATGGTAAATCACTCAATATTCTTTGTACATACTTACATTTGCAGTTGGAATGTTTGATCATATCTTTCAAGTACAATGTTAAGTTAGTACTTAGGATAAATTCATCACAACTACGGAAGCCTTCATTGTGCGTGATCCGACACCCACTTGGCCGTTTTTTATTAAGTAATAGCAAAACAAGAGATTAGTAAAATAATCGCGTTCTTGCGCCTTCATTAAATCCTACGTCTGCAATTAAGAAAGGGCCACTCTCGAACTGTAAACTGATTATACTTAGAATGAAGCTGAAATACCCGACATTACCCCCCCACCTCTCCATTTGCATAAATAAATGTTATTTTGAACGAAGCAAAATGTTTGTTTATATTACGTTCGCCAGACGAAAGCGACGCGACGTGATTCTGGAAATTATGATATAATAAAAACTACCATAAGTCATCTGCATTGGCAGTGATATCAATTTACAATCAGTTGTATATTATCTTTTTTATATTATTCTTTTTTTATTTTATGTTTATTTTATATCACTTTAATATGAGAGTAAGGGAAGAGAGAGTGTACCAGTGTCTGCGCACACACTTATACACTGTACTTTATGTCTCGCGCCGAAGGTTGGTCTCCAATTAGTTTGTCGCCATGGCCGAAATTCAGTCTGGATCACTATTTTTTAAAAATTATATTCAAAGATTTCCATGGAGAACTCATACATTATCGTAATGATTTTCCATATTAAGGAAATACTTTTCATGTTTGGGCAAAGGAACGTTTAAAGCCAGATTTGCCAAAGCTGCGTTTATAATATCGTTAGTGGCATAACAAACGGGTGTAATGTGAAAACCGCGGATTTGTTCACATAAGCGGATTGCACAGCGTCGGAAAATGCTCTCGCCTTTGTACTGAGGTCGCTAATTGCACGTACCAGGTGTTAATTTTTTTATGATTCAACAAGTCCTTTTTTTTTGGCAAGACCTACAAGGATTATTTCTTTTTAATTACGTATTATGTGCATTATTCGTCCCGTCTGATTGTCTGACGGTTTTTACTAGTTTACAATGTATGTGGAAGGATTGTACAGGGTGGAAAAACGAATAATATAACTAAGAATAATTTAATAAATTATTTAATAGACGTTGTTGGCACTACTTTAATCACTAACATTATTTATTAAAGGGATTTGACTTTAGTGATCGGTTCAATAAAAACATAGACGTTTCATAAGTGCCCATGTAGATTTATATGAAATAAAATATTTTGATTTTTATAGGATGATATTTTTATGTGTTGCCGCGATAGGTGTCATTTTTAAATAAGGTAATAATATGTAAATAACGTAGTCCTAATTAAAGGCTCGTACAGACAAGCGCGATAGCGCGGGCGCGACTCACAACTAGTAGCACAATTTCTATGTACTCTTATCTACTTATCTTTCTATGTACTCATTTTTTATGTTCTGCACGAGCCTTAACGGGTCCAGTCAGTAGATTGATGTATAAAAATAAATAACATTTATTCAAAAATATAAGATACAACGTTTACAGTTTTTCTTAAATCTACGTCAAGTTCACGATGATTTGTGCCTGAACTAGGAAGTCCTGTGTTTCAGGCGATTGGAGGTAACTTTAGTTGACATAATAATCACATAGCTTAATAATATATTTGGTAACAAGGTATATAAAAAAAATATAAAAAAAAAATATAGTATCTTAACCTAGCTAACTAAAATAAAATAAAAATATAAAATAACAATATGAACAATATTTACTTTAGCACAAGTAATAACTTCTCTGTATCTTCATAGGACATAGTTTGAAGAGCTTCCTTAAGGATTTTCTTGCAGTTACTGTGGTTTAAGGAGTAGATGTTTCCTTTTTCATTTAGCCTGTTATAGAGTAGCGGTCCGAGGTACATATAAAACTTGGCTGTAAAAGCATGTTTTGTACTTTTTTGAGCGCAAACTATACCTTTCCGTCTTTTTTAGTAAAATCAGTGCTTAAATCTGTGTGTATGTGTTGTGTATGTTTTTATGTTAATTAATTTAATTCTTGTTGTACCGTTTTAAATAACTTTAAATTAATGAAGCGTTCTTGAGCTAAATGATCGTCATTAGTCGGGTGACAGCCACTGCGCAATGGACGTATTCATTACGGAAATATAGTGGAATTCTATTGACTGCCGAGCGTAAATGCGACTAACATGCAATGTTAGGCTATTAGTTATGGTTTTGATCGAAGTTTAATATGTGGCCAGCATTCATGCAAGCGATGCGAGTGTCGTTTATTGGGGCGCAAATTGTAAATGAGGGGAATAAATGACTTTCAAGCTGTCAAATTGAGGGGCTACTTTAAAATTCATAAAAATATTAAAGTCAAAGTCAAATTATTTATTTCAAATAGGCACATAGATGGCACTTTTGAACGTCAAAATTTATAAATAAAATAGAATTGATTCTAGTCGCCCCTTCCAAAAGGTAGCTTCGTATGGAGAAGAATGGGCAAGAAACTCCACCGTTACTCTTTTAAAATGTTTTACAATATTTGGTATTTGAATTAGAATTAGAATTTATTTATTTATTTGTAAGAATGTAGTTTTACATAGTATGGTGTTAATATTTTTTTATGTTCTATACATTCTACCACAACAGGTGTACAAATATTCAAATGTCATTCTTAACTAAGAACAATTAATTTAAGATTTGATTTACATTATGTCCAATTAGAATTAATATTATTATAATTAGGTAATCTTTAATTTAAAATTAAGTACATGTCATCTTGGATGTTTACAATATTCCATATATTCGGCAATGTCATAGAAACAATTATCCAATAACCAACTTGTCAGCTTTTTCTTGAACATGAGGATGGGAAGTTCCTTAAATGAGTTCGGTAACTTGTTATACACCTGAATGGCATTAACATATACATTCCTCCTAAATAATTGCAATGCTAAACAAATGCAACTCCAAAATGGTATTGGTATATCAATTATATAATTATATGTGAAGACGATGCACCAAGAATAAAATTACTATACCTAAATAGGTAAAAAGATTTAATAATGAAGCAATGACAGATAAATTAATTATGTGATAGATACATGGTGCTCACATATTTACAAACATTGTAAAAAAAAAAACGTTGTCCTAAAAAAATCAGTGTGTGAGTTAAGGTAATCACAGAGTGTATAATACATGTCATAAAAATAATAAAATATACAATTAAAATAGCAATCAGTTAGATTTTGTCTAGACTCTAGATTGTCCTATGGAGCTGGACCAGCATGTTTCCAAGCGTTCTTATCCTGGATATAATCCTCTAATTTGTAATAAGCTTGTTTACAAAGTGTACTATTTTTATGAGTTTTAAATTTTCTTTCATTTAATCGCAATATATCACAAGGTATTTTGTTGTAACATTTAACACAGTACCCCATAAAAGATGTATGTACTTTAGATAATCTGAAACATGGCTGATCTATTTTATCTTTATTTCTAGTATTGAAATTATGTCTATCACTTATTTTTTTGAAAAGATGTAGGTTTTTTCTTCCATACATAATATTTTCATAAATGAATTGGCAAGGTACCGTCATAATATTAATCCTTTTAAAGAGTTCCCTAAGAGATTCTCGGCGACGTAGATTATAAATGGCTCTGACAGCTCTCTTTTGCAAAATAAAGATGGATTCAATGTCAGCAGCCCGACCCCACAATAAAATGCCGTACGACATAATGCCGTGGAAGTAGCTAAAATAGACCAAACACGAGGTTTCTACATCTGTTAACTGTCTTATCTTCCTAACAGCAAAAGCGGCCGAGCTTAACCGCCCCGCAAGAGATGTTATATGTGGTCCCCATTGTAGTTTCTCGTCTAGAGTGATTCCTAGGAAAACCGTTTGATTAATACATTGCAGTTTTTCTCCATTCAATATGATATCACATTCGCTACTTCTAACATTAGGTAGTTTAAATCTAATGCATTTAGTTTTTTTTTTTCATTTAGAACCAAATTTTTTACCGTAAACCAATCTTGGACCTGAAGAATAGAATTATTCACGTCGTCAAGGTTTTGAGACCGTCGGGCTATTTTAAAGATCAATGACGTGTCATCTGCAAATAAAACCATCTTCGGTTGATTTTGAAGTAATTGGGGGTAAATCGTTAATGTAAACTAAAAAGAGGAATGGACCCAATATCGAACCTTGAGGAACGCCCATTGCCATTTCAGACCCCAATGAGTTCACGCCGTTTAATTGAACTTTAACCTTTCTATCTTTCAGGTTACATCTAAGTAAATCAAGAGCTGTATTCCTAATCCCATAGTGATCTAGTTTCAGCAGAAGTGTCTCATGGTTAACGCAATCGAAAGCCTTAGAGAGGTCACAAAAGATTCCAATGGCATCTTGTACTTCCTCCCAGGCGTTAAAAATGTTCTTTATTAGGGTGACACCGGCGTCAGTGGTACAACGACCTTTAGCATTACGCAAATGTTTGACTCATACTTGGCCAAGGTTTTTTCTTACACTGTAGGTATCAGTTTTCCTGTCGTGAAGCAGACACAACAGTTAAACAATGACCATGAAACGAGACAGAGAAGGTGTCTAGAGGGATCCGCAATTTGCAGGTCAGCGTCAGGTTGTATCTTGATCAAAATATGATTCGCGACCATAACATATTTGTATTTTTAGAATTATAATCATTAATCCATCTCTCTTAGTTAAGGAAAACTTCATAGGAAACAAATATAACTTTTGAACCTAACATTATGTTTTGTTTAATTTAATTATTTTGTTACTTAGTTATTTAGTAGATACCTATTACAAGTTCATCCAATGTACTTATATACAACCTGTCCCGGAATTAATGCACAACCTCTTAGGGGGTCATTACACGAGTTATTCGAACATAAATGTAAGGAACAGTTGATTTTTTTTTCGCGATTTCAGTTTTGGTCTAAAAGTTGTAAAAGTTCATAATGATGAGTATAATGGCCCCTTAAGAGGACGTGCATTAATTCCGGGACATGTTGTATTTTTATTGCATTAACAAATTACACACTGTGTAAAACATTTATATTATATTATTTTTCCGTGTGGTGCCGGGCGTAAAGAATAGCAGCATCCTATTTCTTCCCGTGGGTGTCGTAAAAGGCGACTAAGGGACTTACAAAAAAATGGGCAGCAGGGTTCTCTATGCATTTTAACACCATACTGCGATCGCCAACCCGCCTGCCAAGCGTGGCGATAGTGGCAAACACCTCCCCTTCCGTTGGGGGTGGCCTATGTCCAGCAGTGGACGTCTTTTGGCTGAAATGATGATGATAATAAAATATTTAAAAAAAAACAAGTTTTTTTTTTTATTTGTTATCAATTTCACAACAAAAGTCAATGTTTTAATTCATCATGCAATAAAGCAAATCCTTAAAATTTCTTAGAAAATGCAGCATTAAATTGTGCACACAACATTTCTCAAAGATTGTACCGCCTGCCACATTCCTCCAGACTACTCTCGGCTTACAAAGCAACGCTTTCTTAATACATTTTTAAAGAAAATACTCTATTTTGTAATGCTCATTCCTCGACAAAATATTGTGCTAGAGGCCCAACAATTGCCTGGTTTATCTATTATTCAGCTACTTTGAGCCATCCCTTGAGTAAAGTTACAAAATCTTATGATTTGATAAATTATACTAATTTCTTAAGCTTGTTCTGAGAATGATGAACTGTTAAAGTCGGCACGTGCTTCACACGTTTCAGCCAAACAATATAAGTATCTAATACAAGCTTTAACACAAAATACAGTGTCTTAACACGCTGTATATACTTCAGAATATTTTGTTAACAATATCTCAACTTTTCTCCCTTGTTGGAAAGCGTTATTATCGTGATCGTTACAACCTTGAATTATAGGTATTATATTTTTATATTTGATGCAATAGCTCAAATTTGCTCAAAGAAACGTTATTAATTTGTAGAGATTTATTTTATTTGATTACTTCGTTTTTATTATATTTACTCAGAACTTTCTGGTACATTAACTTTGGCTCATTTGTATCAAGTATGGGATAAATCGTTGAACCACAGTTCAATTACATCTATCTATCAACTAAAAACATTATTTGCGGGAATACCTAGTCTATGATACCTGTATACAAAAAAAAAATACTTTAGAACAAAAATATACACTATTAAAATTGTACTGTTAGATATTTCATAAAAACTTCCTGAGCTTACGACGAATACCAAGTTGAACTGAATGAAATATGCTAAGAAACAGCCCTAGCAGCCACTTACCACGGTAATACCTCGTTAGCCTTGGCAATGAGGTCACGTCGAAAGTTTTAAGGCCTTAGCGTTGAGAAAAACCTGACACAGTTTATTAGACGTACTCTTTGAAACTGGCATCGTTAAATGGACATATATCTGAACTGGGTTTATCAAAATAGCAAACTATGCTGTTATTTATAAAGAAATCCCCGAAAAAGCACGTACAAACCCAGGCACAAAGTCCATATTTCACAGCCAAAAGGCAAACTTCATTACCCGCATTTACATAGAATCACGTTTGATAATCCTGCCTCACAGATGGCTCTGACTCTTCATCCGAGCTAATGTGTTAGCGAGCTAAATTTGAATTAGCGATAGTTAATCGACTTTAGAGATGCGAACTGCCTAATACGGGTAACCGTGCGGCTAAAACTGTTATTAATAGCGATCGATCTGTGCATCCCAAATGTCGCATCACTAGTGACGTGCCGGCTTTTTATTGAGGCTAACGGTAGGAAATGTAAATTGAGAACGGGTTTTGCTGTTGCTTTGTCGTTGAATTTGATGGCGATATATTGGTTCCGGTTAAAGTTAGATGGAAATGCAGATTGTTAACGAATATAGCCTAGTCGTAAAATAACATTGAGTTGACTGCCTTTGTGATTTTGTAACTAGAGGTTTCTTTAAGAATCAGAAAAGGATAATTTGGGAATCAAGCGAGACTATAGACAGATAAGTGCGGAAACGGAATTAGAAAAAGAAACAACAAAGGAAAATAAGTACACGAAAATATTGTCACGTCATCTTCGAGACTAATTCAGCAAGATTCTTTGGTCACAGTTATTAAAAAGAAGGGCCACACTTCGAGTTGAGTCGGCAACTTGAGGTCCTTTGATACTAAGCCGTGGAGTGTTTAAGTGAGTGCTCAAGAGAGGGCGCGATAGCAGATCACTCACCGTTGTGGTGTTTCTCAAAGGCGTTACAGTACAAGAGGTCGGCCTCAGTGAAATTCCCGTTTGAAGTTCAAACTGTAAGCTTTCAAATCTTGCTTGCCTGTTTCAATCAAAGACACGCTCCAGTGTACTCTAATTTTAGTAATGATTTCATTTTTCATTTCGTTGCTGCTGTTACACTTTCTAATGTGGTGATGAATTTAGGTTGGTGTTTTTTCTTTACGATTGCACAATTTGGTTTGAGGGTATGTTTTGTTTTCTTTGTAGACAACAACACAAGTGTCATAAAAGAGCAAAAAACGAATTTAAAAACTAAAACCCAATAACGACAAAAATGCCAACTAAAAAGGTATAACTAGACACCTCAATCACCACCAATATTACACCACAAATATAACAAGACACCAATAAAAGAGACAGACAATAAAAACTAAAGTTACAAAATAAATATCTGGAGTCACAAGTCATTTAATCCTAAGTAATATCACACTATCATCATCACACTAATATTATAAAGGTGAATGTTTGTGTGTGTGTGTGTGGGTTTGTTACTTCTTCACGCTCTAACGGCTAGACCAATTTTAATAAAAGTTTGTATGGAGGTAGCTGACACCCTGGATTAACATATAGGCTACTTTTTATCCTGACATTCCCACGGGATCGAGACTTACGTGGGCGGAAACCGCGGGGCGCAGCTAGTTAAGGCATAAATCGGACTTATAATATTACGTGTGTTTTCAGATTTTTAAGCTGCCCACTTTGGTTTGGGAACACATTACATACATTATACAATTTTTTGTCGGTAACACTTTTCTCTGTTAGATTTTGCACTATTAGGCGCCATGTTGGATTTTTTGTGACGTTATTTAAATCTTGCGCCTAGCCTCTATCCCGCGGAACAACATGCACTTCCAACGAAACCTTACCTTGTCAAAAGACGACGAGTAGTTTAGGAGTTATAAGGAAACACATGAACACACATACTTAGCCTGTTAAAATGATAACCCCCCTTTGGCTTTGCCGTAATCGGGTAAAAAATTTATACAACAAATATTGATAATTAAAAACATTAATAAATTGCATAATATTACACCTGTGTTACGTATAAGTTACACAGACACAACACAACAAGATTTCATGAACATTACGTTTACTGAGCTGTACATGCCTACATGTAGAGCACAATAAACGTAATGTTCAAATAAATGTAATGTACAAAATATAATCTTAAGATTATATTTTGTTTGTTTATTCTTAAGATTTTTTGTTCTTATTCTAAATGGTCCATGCCTACATAAATATATGTGAGGGATTTACTTAGGTTTAATTCTCCGAACAACTTCATATCATAGTTCGGAGTTATTTCGAACAACAACCCTTGGAGTAAGTACTTTGCGAAGAATAGCTAGTGAGCTTATATTTTGTTTTATACCTGCAGGCACTCTACTTCTAGTTCAGAAAGGTTGCTTATAATAGCACAGATCTAGTACATAACAGAATTTAAGAATTTTTCGCAATGAAACGATTTTCTAGATACCTTTTTGGGTTTTATTTATTCCGAAAAGTTAATATTATCTGGCATAAGTACTGATCTCGGGTTATACACGGGTCGATCCGTCCGTGGATGGACCATCTTTAAATACCAAGATTCCTCCGTGCCTCGGCTAGCACCTTAAGCCGTTGGTCCCGGCTGTTATTTGTAGATCTTTGACAGTTATTACGGGTCGTCAGAAGCCCGAAAGTCTGGCAACCAGTCTTACGAAAGGGTATCGTGTTATCCAGTAACTGGGTTGTGGAGGTCAGATGGGCAGTCGCTCCATGTAAAATACTGATATTCAGCTGCATACGATTAGACTGGAAGCCGACCCCAACATAGTTGGGAAAAGGCTAGGCAGATAATGATGAAGTACTGATTTCAGTAGATTAAAGTTAATGCCTTTTATTTAACTCAGAGGGCCTCTTCCGTATTTTTAAGAACTTTTTCATTCTATTCGCAGTCTCGATCCGTCCTGAAAAACCTGTAATCAAATCAAAAAAAAAATATTTGTAAGGACAACAGAGATCCATATTGTTAGTAATACCTTATAGCTAGTGTTAGTAAGCAAACAAATAATAATATTATTAATATAAGAGTTTGAAGTACCTTGCGCATAAGATTACCAAGCAGTGTGTAATAAACCTACATTTTAGAGAAGTATTTTTTTAATGATTTTATCGATGAGATGAGATTGTAACTTGAATTCCCTTCAGAAATCTCTACTCATTTTTTCATACAAATAACTTAACAGTGGAGAAAATTTAAAAGAACGATATCTTGACTTAATTTGCAAGCTCGAAGCTAGCTGGGGCAAGGTGGAAATATTCCTGATTGTGTACTTCGAAGTTTGTTAACTTACCAATTTCAAAGTCAAACTTCACTTAATATTCTTAGTTCTAGCCGGGACTAAATTAATTCCTGTACCTAACAAACTTAGTTATACAAAAGCAAGCCTTGAAAAACTGAAGTCGTGGAAATCTCTGAGTGTTTTCGATGTCATTGAACGCTGTTCATCGGGTTGCAGACAATCCCTTGGCCCGGATTATGGCGGGTTGTAAACCAATATTGCGAGCACTGCAAAGCACGTAAACTGCCTACAAAGGCGATGTCTACGGCTCCACGCCTGTCAGCCGACCCGCCGGAGAAAAGCTCTATTGTGTTTGGCACTTCTTTTGTGTACCTACTCGATGTTTATCTCGATGTCTGGATTACAAACCGAGTAATATCTTGATTTAAAAGAGTGCACTTGGAGTTTCTTACCTGTTCTTCTCTATAGAGATCTACGTTTTGGAATGGGCAAATAGATTCAACTTTCTGACTAACTGACCGACTCTTTGACAATTCAAAAGTGCCTGTAATTGGTTTAATTGCAATAAATGGTTTGAGTTTGAGTGTTAATAATTTCTATATTAAATTGTATTTTACGTGCAACATTAAAATCAAAATAAAAATATTTTATTTCACATAAACCTACATGGGCACTTATGAAACGTCAGAAGCTAGGTGCACGGTTCCAATGAGTCGTTTCCTATGGAGAAGAGCCGGCAAGAAACTTCACGGTTACTCTTTTTAAAAATAATGGGCTTTTACTATGTTTCAAGTTACAGTGTTAATAGGTATGGGAAGGCCCGTCAACAAGTACTTAACAAAATAGACAATGGTTTATAAAACTACAACCTACAACGGTCTCACGTTCACAATAACCTACTTATATAAAATATTACGAGTACTAAAATAATAAAAATAAAAACCTATTTAAACCAAATGACAAGATTGTCATTGCAACTGTAACAAATCTGAATTAATATTCTGTCCACAAATGACTAATAAATGTTTTAAATTAAAATTGTAGGTATTTAGTGTCAAATAATGAAGAGATAATGTCAAGGTATGTAAAAAAATAAAATAAAGATACAGTACAACATAAAAGAGTAGAAATTAAATATTTGGGAACTAAAATGTTTTCATTTTCTGGTAACATCTAAAATGAGTAGTTGAGCTGTCAATCCTTCTCGATCGGTTTCGTTTTTCGTTAGAATTTTGGTTTTTGTGTGTTATTTCTGAGTGTGGACAGGAAAATAGTGACATATGATGAATAAGGTCATTCGTGGAGGTGCCCGTGAAATAATTTATAAAGTTTTCATGCGGAGTATGGCCGAATTTCAAGCTGGAAAGCTGTTATCCAACCTCGAAGATGTTTACGAACGTACAGCAGATTTTACTGGTAAGTAACTATTGAAAGTTGCACTAAACTTTAATTACAAATGATTAATACATTGAGGGAGCAAAATTTTCGAACTGAATATTATTTGTGTACCATTTTTGAGGTTATGCAAAGATAAACAAATACCGCTGTAGTTATAGCGCGACTTAACAACGTTGATAGTAAGGCAAAAACAATTAATTTAATTTACTGCGTATTATGAAATATTTTTTTTGCTATACCATATTCGTTGAAGAAACCGACTAAATGGAAATTTTCACGTTATGAACATATTTTCCGCGAGACTTCCTTCGTCGAACTGATAGTGATTATAATTATAATATAAAGATAAAAAAAACTAATTTAAAGTTGTATCTATAATTTATGTTAATATCAAGCTTTGTTTGTTTTAAGTGTTTCTGTAAGCACAGTGCGCAGAACCGTGCAACACGGCATGGAAAACGGTGGAAAATTTTCGACACCAGCTAAACACAGAAAGGGTCGTCCCCCAAAGGTGTTGGATGACTTTGACACATGTGCAATTCAGCAGAAAATTCATTTTTTTTATACTGTAAAGAAAGAGGTACCAACAATTGGTAAATTATTAGTTCAATTAAGGGAAGATATTGGCTATGACGGAAATCGGGAGCATTTGCGAAAACTTCTAAAAAAGATTGGATTTCGATATAAAAAATGTAAAACAAACAGACAAGCTTTGATGGAAAAACCTATTATTGCACATAAAAGAGAAAAATATTTAAGATTAATTATGGAAAACAGAAACTTGCCTGAAGAGCTTCAAAGGGATATAATATATTTGGATGAAAGCTACTCCAGCTACAAGCTTATAAAATGCTGGCAGTCGATTGAAACTGAAGGATTCACAACAGACATCTCTAAAGGAAAGCGATGGATTATAGTTCATGCCGGAAATGAAAAAGGCTTTGTGCCTAATGCTCTACTACTCTTTAGCGGTGTGAACAAACAAGAAGATTATCATTCCGAAATGAACTGTCATAATTTCACTAAATGGGTTACAGAAAAACTTATCCCCAACATCACAGAGCCCTCAAAATGCACCCTATCACTCTGTAATAAAGAATAAAGCTCCGACATCAGCTAATAAGGTTAATGAAATAAAAATATGGATACAACAAAACAACGTGCCTTTTGACCCAGATTTGAGAAAACCCTCGCTTCTGGCACTGGTAAAGAAACATAAGCCTGAACCAGAATACGAAATTGATGAGATTATAGGGCAATACGGGCAATAAGGCTGCCACCATACCACTGTGATCTTAACCCTATCGAGTTAATTTGGGCACTGGCAAAGCGAAAGGTCGCTTCACAGAATGTGGGTGCAAAAAACATAAAGGAGCTAACCGAAGAGGCATTCTATTTGATAACAGCTCAGGATTGGAAGAATTGCTGTGAGCATGTTAAGAAAATTGAGAAGGAATATTATGATCGTGGAAGAACATTGTACCATGACATAGACCGTTTAGTTATTCAGGTTGGTGCAGACAGCAGTGACGATCAGATTGGCTCAGTGACGAATCAATGTCGGAGCTTAAAATATACGGTGATCCAATGGAAGGTGTAGAATATTTAGATTTTAATTTATTAGATTAGTACCTATATTTTATTTATTATATTTTATACTTGAGTGAAGTTGTTGTTTTGTTACTAGCAAATCTATTATCTATCTACGCGGAACTTAATAAAAGCAATTGATTTATAAACATATTTATTTAAAATATTTACTCATTAAAAGCTAATAAACAATGTCAAGTATCAGCTGGGTCGTACTAACTGGGTTGCTACCTGAGCGCTTGTGGCGTACTCATTTATTTTCTACTCTTTTATGTCGCACTGTAAACATCGTAATTTGGGAGCAGTTAATAGACATTTACATAGTTATGCTGTTAATGAGGTACCAGGGAAGCCACATGTGCAGAAGGAATTATTGCCAAACTTCCTTGTCTTCAACGTAGTCCTTAATCTTATAATATGCTTTTTTGATTAGGACACGTTTGATGTGGGTTTTGAACTTTCCATCGCTAAGTTCTATAACCAACTTTGGTAACTTGTTATAAAAGCGGATACTTTTTATAAGAAATGACTTGCTTGTTTTAGTTAATCTTTTGAGTATCACAATTTCATGTTTACTACGTATATTTATATTATGGCAATCGCTTCTTATTTTGAAAAGTCCAAAGATTTTTCGAACATATAAAATACTTTCTAAGATTCAGAAGAGAAGGCAGAGTTAGTACATCATGTACTTTGAATTTGTTTCGAAGGGACTCATGAGGACCCATTCCATTTTTATCATACTGTCTGTAGAGCATGTACTCGTATAAGTAAACACTATCTCGCACATCAATAGTGAGGTAGCTGTCACAAATGTCAACTGTCAGTTCACCACGAATGGAAACCATAATACAGCCTTACTTATAAAAATAAGTTAAACATCTGTTTAAATGTATTGTTGTACTGTGAAGTTGTCATAGCTGTGAATAGGCGTTACACAGTGGAAAGTGAAGCGTACGAGAGGCTTGCTGTGGTGATGAGCCAGTGCAGTGATATGATCAGCTTAAATACGAGATCAACAGGATTCTACATTGTCGGTTTTTATAGCGATTTTGTTGTTTTCTTAAGTCTATCCTTACGTGATTTTGTTGGTTATGATTGGATGTTTTTTTCAAATGACAGTAACAATAAGGCAAGCAAAGAAAATTGAGAAGCAATCGAAAAGGGAAAGCAAAATATAATATCAAAAGAAAATAAGCCCGTATAGAAAAATATACTTGAATATTATGTTAAACAGCAAAAATGGAAGAAAAATATCAATCCGTACGAGTACCTTTCTATCATGTGTTGTTTATAATTTTCTCTATTATTGACACACATTCCATTACTAACATGCTAATGATTTGGAAAATGAGAAATGAACTATAATATTTTAGCTAGGGCGAAAACCTCCGCTTGTTCGAAGTTTAGTACCTTCCTACGTAGGTACCGCTGACTACCTGCAGTATTGTCTCTCCTTCTCCCTTTAAGTTAATCCATCCAAAGGTTGTCTGTAAAAGATCGCTTTTAGCGATAAGACCGCCCATTGTGTCACCCTATGTAAAATTTCAACATTTATATGTGTAATTTTTATGGTGTCAAAGTCAAAGTCAAATTATTTATTTCAAATAGGCACATAGATGGCACTTTTGAACGTCAAAATTTACAAATAAAATAGAATTGATTCTAGTCGGTGTACTTTATAAAAAGTATTCTATTCTATTCTACGTAGGATACACAATTTTCCCCTTCATCATCATCATCAGCTTACAACAGTCTACAGCTGGACATAGGCTTCTACAATTGCGCGCCATTCAACTCGGTTCTTGGTAATTCTCTTCCAGCTACCACCAGCTACCCTGCGAAGATCGTCGCTCCACCTAGCCTGAGGGCGTCCTACCTTACGTTTCCCGATTCGCGGTCTCCACTCAAGAACACGTCTACCCCAAGGGCCACCTATTCTACGGCTATCAACTCGGTTCTTGGCAATTCTCATCCAGCTGCCACCAGCCACCCTGCGAAGATCGTCGGTCTACCTAGCCTGAGGGCGTCCTACCTTACGTTTCTCGCATTGCGGTCCACTCAAGAACACGTCTTCCCCAATGGCCATCTGTTCTACGGCTAATATGGCCGGCCCATTGCCACTTCAGCTTGTCATCACTTTGTTCCGGATTCGACTCGGAGAGATTCCAAGCATAGCCCGTTCGTTAGTTAACTGAGAGACCTTAAATTTATGGACCAGCCGTACCGTGAGTGCCCCCCACGTTTCGGCACCGTAAATCATAGCAGAAAACCCCTATACCCCCTATTTCCCTGTAAATGTTTAACCGTATCAATACTGCATAACCGAAATCAGCTCAGATTTAACCCAAAAAATATGAGTAATTGTATCAGTAAAGTATTAACGTTATTAATTGTCAGTAGAAATTACTAAGGTGTGAGAGTCGAGATAAGACCTTTTGGTTTTATTTAAGTACGTTAGTAATTAAGATACAGAGCTCGATATTGGCTCTCCTATAGATCCATTATAGTACTATAACGGCCTATAATTGCCCGTAGGGGCATTATGTGAGCTTTACGGGAAAAATATATAGTTATTTCAAAATATTGCTGTTCTTTTATAAGTGCTTTAGTGAGATAAAGGTAATAGCCAGAATATAGTGGTAGATAATGGAGATTTTTTATTTATTTATTGTCTCGAGTTGATTCTGAAAAGTCTGTGCTAAGTTATTACTTACCTACCTTACCTATTGGTACATAAAACATTTCTTTGTTGCACTATCCAAATATATGGGGTTCTACGCACAGTTGTCTGCCTGAAGGGCTAAGTGAGGAAACCAAACCTTCTAACATAACATAGCATAATTATATTGGATTCTGTTAAGAATATGCATAATTTATTCCAATACATAATTTAAAAAACATTCATAATTTGTATGGTACCAGAAAATAGCATTATTTTACTGACAGGATTCAAACAGATACCTATAATTAATTTTTCTATAGTAAGTTCTAGAATACACAAATAATATCCATTTTGATCAAATCACAAACTAAGTCTTTATAGAAACCTTTAAATGTTTGGCTTATCTATTAGGGAATTATTTTGCCTCCGCGACTAGGTTATGGAAAAAAAAAGTACATTTTTATTAGATAGATACCTAAATATTATCGAGGATTGCCTTTAAATTAATAACTATCTGTCCTTGGCTTGGGTAAGTAAGTATTATACTTTATATTTTTATTAAAGCTTATCTTAGGCTGAAATATATAAACGTTACTTTGGCTAAGCGTTATTCCTATCACTGTGGCACAACTGTCAAACTACAAGTACATTATAGAGACGAAAAACATATCCAAGTCAAAGCAAGAGCTTAATGACGTTAACAGATCGCAACCTTAATATGGCCTAAAAATTCGCGGTATCCTTGCAAAGGATTGAGGGGGATTATTTGTTTTAGACGTCGCTGAGCAGAACGGAACAGCCAAGTTGAATAGATGTCCGTGTTCGGCAAGAAAAATAAAGGCTTATGAAGCAATTTGAATCAGCAATTGAGGTCTCCTTTTATTTTTTTAAACAGTAAGTATACTTACAAATGCGACAGGCTGGAAATCGGCGGAGACAAAAAGAAAAAGAGGCTTATATCCTCCATGGTGGGTGGATTTGGGTTTTGGATGACAATATTATGCTTTAGATAGATAAATAAATGTGTAGATAGGTACTTTGTTTTATACTAACACCAGCGTTTTATTTATTCTGTTCAATTACCAAAGAAAATAAAACGGTATTTTTACGGTCGGTAATTGAATGTATTTTGATGTTTCCATGCCACAGTAAGTTCAATCAGCTTATTCATGCAGTTTATCAGGTCCCCAATATCTTGATTGAATTAATGAGCTGACTTTTGACTGCTTTTGGACAGGTACTCTCACTGCAGACGGCGTATTTTAGAGACAATTTCAAATCCATATACATTTTGAGACAGATTAACAGGCAGCTGCCTCTATTTGAACATTATTCAAGATGCAATAATACTTGGTATCCAAATGGCGTTACCAGCATTCGGAAACCCAAAACGTCATTTACGTAAATGGAATTGGACAACCAAGACTCAAATTGAATGTTTTCTTACTAGCTTTCATTTTAATAGAACGTAAAACAACCGCCGTGTCCTCACGGAGGCGATCGGCGGCGGCGATCTCTCGGGTCCGGCCCTGCTTCAGGCAATGGTTTGGAGCGAGAGTGCATGGGAGGCCGTCACCTCCTTCTGCGAAGCAGTAATCCTCGCGAAGGAGGAGGCGGACTGCGTGAGGGAGAGGCAAGGTTCGCGCCCTAGTACTCGTTAACTTGTAAAGCCTACTTAGCTGTGATAGTTTTCCTTTTAACATCGTTATAAATACTACAGGTATGAATTTTCTCACATATAAAAAATAACCATTTCGCGCGACATTTGACTCTAACAAAAATTTGCACTTTAAAGCTTAATATTACGCAAACGGATCCCTGGATCGAAAAATGGTTTGACAGACTAGCAATATTTTTGAACGGCCTATCCAACGATATACCACATCATGGAATAGATGAGAAAAAAAATATCAGCCCTACTTTTCGTGCAAGGGAGGTACCCTATTTTTTTTTTCATTCAAGATTTACCTTTTTGTTGGCGTGATTAATATGTATACCCATACCAAATTACAGCTTTCTAGTCCCTGAGCTAAGCCGCGGACAGACAGACAGACAGACGGACATGGCGAAACTATAGAAGAAAGAAAGAAGGAAAAATATTTTATTTGGGACACGCACAAGAAATACAAAAATAGCATTTAAACTAACAATATCCAAAAATAAAAACAATCAAGGTCCCAATACAGGTTCCTTATTGACTACGGAACCCTAAAAACTGAGCTGAGAATGAATGCGATAAATGGTGACGTAAAAATATCTAAATGTTAGGCATTGTGTTATTTTCCATGGTTATCTGTAGCAAATTACAAAGTCCTTATACGAACGTTAAATAGAAAGGTCAGTGGGAGTACCTACAGGCAGTATAAAATTATCCTGACTAACTTTTGTACCCACTTGAAATTATTTTTTAATGTTCTTGAGAAAAGTGTTCATGACTAATAGGTAAGGTACGGGACCCCAAAAATGAACCTCGTTAAATAAACCTACCCTTCCAGATATTATGTCAGTCTCATAGAATAAAAGAAAACGGTCCATTCCGCTAGTGTTTACATTTTTTAGGGTTCCGTACCTCAAAAGAAAAAAACGGAACCCTTATAGGATCACTCGTGCTTCTTTCTGTCTGTCCGTCTGTCACAGCCGATTTTCTCCGAATCTACTGGCCCGATTAACTTAAAATTTGGTACACATATGGACTTCTGTGATCCAAACACGGACGTATAACGTAAATAAATGAATTTTGAATATGGGGGTCACTTTTGGGGGGCAAATTAGAAAATTTAAAAAAAAGTTTTCTAACTGTATCGTGTGAACATCAAATGAAAGGGCTTCTTGTAAGGTTATCAGATATTTTTTTTTATAATTATAAAATACATACTTTTAAAATTATTAACGAAAATAGATGAAAATTTACCATTCCCGCTCATCTCCGAAACTACTAAGCATAAAATTTTGAAAAAATTACAGTAAATAGTTATTTACTTATAGATTACAGGAAAATCTATAAGAAGTCTATGATCTTAAAATAACATAGTAAATCTCTCAATATTGTGCGAACAAACTTACATTTGCAGTTGGAATGTGTGAGGGAACATGTTTTTCAACTGCAATGTTAAGTTTATTCGTAGGATAATTAATTCCCACTACGGAACCATTCATTGTGCGTGGTCCGACACGCACTTGGCGGGTTTTTTATAGAAGCGGTTTGTAAAATGGGACGTTGTATTGAAATTAAAATAACTTTGTTCTACGAAATATAACTTTTATAGATACAACTTGATATTTAATACGTGAACGGTAAGCTCTTAAGTTTTGTTTCTCTCTAAATTACAATTTATTAGTACAGGTTTAATGCCATCATGATTTTAGTGCAAGAGAAAGATGGATCTATACATGACCGCTAGCACCGTCCCTTTTTCGGTCCGGAATCATAATGGCATTTACTTCATAATACGGCCGCTGTATGTTTGTATTACTAGATCTGGCAGACTGATCGGTTATCAACCTATCACATTTGTATTATGCTATAATACGAGTATATACTCCTGTCTTACGTTACTCAAGATTTAATGATTTTATCCCTCTGACGCGGACGATTCCTCGAAACATGAATTAGTTTTTACGAGACCCACGTTTCGGTTATGGAGTACCCTTTTCCCAGGAACCACAAGATAAACCAATGTTGATTTCCCACAAGTTTACTAAAGAAAGGAAACTCGATTGAATAGGTCCCAGAATATTGGAGTCAACATTCAAATAAACTAAACAGCTTCGTGTTATTGAGAAGCTGTTTGTTCCGCAGAACGTAACCTACCCTTGGCTTTACAAGCTCATGAATATTCGCTTACATGTATTGTGTTCATTTGCATGATAGCAGTGGATGCACGCGCCGCTTGCATGCCGCAGCTCACACTTTTAGGACGCGTTCATATGACACAAATTCGCGTAAAAGTAGCCTTTGAAACGGGTACGCGTCATACGCTTCTTGTCATAACATTCGAGTATAGTCGCCGGCACGTAACTTGGCAGGAATCGTCAGATGTTTCTCTCCTTTCTTTAACTTTCTTCTACATCTAAACAGACACGTTTAAAAATAAATTCTGATAATAGCCATAGAATAATGTTAAGCAATAAAAGTGATAATTTTTTTGTTGCACACATGCGAGAACTTACTCCCACTACGCCAAAACCTTGCCAAGTTACGTGCCGGCAACTATATCTACCTACATGTTACGTAAGTAAAGTACGTATACGCAGTTGCGATCCTGAGGATGAACGGAGTGCTTGATAATTAAGAATATAGAGAAGAGGTATGCCTATGAATAGATACCTCTATTCATAGGCATACCTCTTCTCTATATTCTCTATATTCGACTATGAATTCCAAAGTGTCTGAGGAGAGAGCGGTGTCTGTCTGATTCGCGCTCGTGTGTTCGCGCCCTTACAGTGCGCTAAATGTTGACTTTTGGAAATATTACCGTTTGTTTTGGGTTACCACGGCACATAATGTTTGGGAGGGATTCTTGGCTTTGCTTCTGAGTTTCGTTTGCGTTCGTCCTCTGTGTTTGATTAGGTTTAAGTTCCAATGCCACGGTGTTTTTGCTGAACTACGGCTAAATCAAAATTAAAACCATATAATTAAAGAAATTTCATCAAAGTGGCGGCCCTCGAATTCTTCTATCCACACATAATAATATAATAATTAGAATCATAGAATAATTCTCCTATTTACCCTTTAATTTGAAAACAATACGCGATCGCAACCCCCCCTCAAATGTTTGGGGAGGCCTATGTTCAGCAGTGGACGTCTTTCGGCTGAAATGATGATGAATGATGATCACCCATTCATGATCCGACCTTGGCAAGCGTAGCTTAACCTTTGATGGACCCGTGCGGCTGTTATTGTGTTTGTTGACGGGCCTACACTGTCCTCTCATACCTACGAGTGTTAACACTGTAATTTGAAAACATTGTAAAAGCCAATTGTAAAAGAGTAACCGTGGAGTTTCTTGCCGGCTCTTCTCCATAGGAAACGACCAATTGGAACCATGCACCTAGCCTCTGACGTTTCATAAGTGCCCATGTAGGTTTATTTGTGAAATAAAATACGTTGATAGTTGATTTGATTTTTTCTTTATCCAGAGAGATATTACCTTATATATTTTTCTTTGCCAAATATAGCATCACAGTCTGTTCCATAATTATACTGACTGACCGTAATCACGTAAAATCTCAAAACCAGAGAAGCATAGAGCGATGTCACAAGATGCGTTGCCGGTGCGTTGCGATGCCTGAGCGGTGACGCTGCGTCATCCTACGTACAAATCACAGTGACATGCCACATGGTGCGTTACGCAACAGACGCTCACGGACAAAGAGACTAGAGAAACGAAGCGGGGAAGGATGTTACGGTGCGATTTCGAGCGTCGGAGCGGCATCGAAGCGCAGCGCAGTGTTGCTTGTACTAAAAGAAAACTGACACACTCAACACCGAGACGCTGCGACGTCGTCGGAAATTGCGTTACGTTGCGACACCGCATTGCTCGTATGAAACTCGGTGCTTTGAGATCATAGCGGACGACGCAACGCAATGGTAACGTCCGTGTGGCCTCACTCTTAATTTGACAACTTTGAAACGTTGTAACTAAACAATTTTATAGGTTATGTTAATTTACATCCCCTTTATGGCAGACTGTTTTCATAAAAAAACAACTTAATATGTAAAATTTCCAAAATAAATCAGTAGGCACAGAGTAGAATAGAAACAACAAAGATTTTTATCAGAATTCGCTTTTAATGTTCATTTTCCCAGGCGACAAGAGTCATTAAATTCATTAGTCACGCACACAGTTTTACGGTTTTACTAAGCCATAACCTTCGTTAGATAGTTTTACTTCGGACTTTTTTTTATTTGATGATTGACCTTTTTTATTTTTACGACGTATGACTATGATGCCTAAAGCGGTGCATGCAAAATCGATGAGAAAAACAAAAGTTTAGTACAGCAGTGATTTGCGTAATATCCTAACTTATAATAGAACAATTTTTTGCCCGCGGCTTCGCTCGCGTTAATTTAGAATTTGACAATCATTTCGGGTTGTACTCTGCTTTTTGAAATTTAAAGTGTTGAAATTCAATCATGATTCGAAAGACACGTAGCGCCATCTATTATTATAAGAACGTTATTGTTGTTTTCCTCGGGAACAGTACTTTTTTTCAGGATCAAAGGTACTCTCATGTCCGTTTCTGTACACCTGACAACGTATATGCAAAATTACAATTCAGTGGTTTAGGCGTGAAAAGGTAACAAACAAACAAACTTACTTTCGGATTTATAATATTAGTTAGGAAGTTAGAAATGCAAAAGTGAGTTTGTTTGTTTATTACGCTTTCACGCTAAAACGGCTGAACAGATTTGGATGAAATTCACACATGGGTAGACCATGACCTGGGTTAAGACATAGACTACTTTCATCCTGGATCGCAGACGACGTCGCGGGTAATAGCTAGTGCCCTATAATTCACCCTTTCCTCACGCTGACGTTAAAAGCAACTGAAAGAATCCGTGAAGAGGATGAGCACTGAAGTTCTTTCTACTAAGAACAAACTGTTATCATCTGTGAGATGAGAGCTTATAACAGAAGTTAGCGTAAGCACGACGATCAGCTCGTGCAGACTGGCGTGATATCGCTGGCGCGACAGGCAGCGCGACGTACAGCGTGACACTTTCCATGAAGTTTTCATAGAAATTGTGCTACTAACGTCGCGTCGCGCCTATATGCACGAGCCTTTTCTCTTTTAACTGTGATATATTACCTAGCATTAAGTAAACAGTAATTTATCATTTTATTAGAATTGAATTGAAATGTATTAAGGAATCAATAAAAGCTTTTTATTTTATGTCACCCAGTCGCATTACGATACAAATAACGTATAGAATCTGACGGCTTTAAAGGCGGTCCTTGACAGAAGTTTTTTGCTTAAGGCGGAGATTTCTTGAAAATGGTCCAAAAGGTGGTTTTTTAAAGCAGTGTATCTCTGTAAACTAACTATAACTATTTATTTACCAGTTTATAAAATAATATGTACATAAATAACCTACTATTTTCATTAATAAAAATAATAAAATTATATCCTATCTAAAACTATTCACAAATTAAAATGTGTCGTCGAAAAATTCATCCACATCACTGTCGACTGGTAATGTACCCAAGAGACTGGCGGCATTGCCACGTTGTATGGCAATGCTTAGCCTCTGGCCAAGGTAAAAGCCAGCCCTTGGGTCACGGGAAGTGTCAATTAGCCGTGTATCTCTTAAACCATTAATATTTTTTCCAAAACCAAAACAGTATGATATTATCAAGTCTTTTGTGCATACGGTGATGGAACTCAAAACATAATTTAATACATCAAAAAAATCTTTACAAAGACAACTCTTAATTATTTTTAAAAGCAGTTTATCCCTTCGTTAACAATTATAATTAAAAGTATAAGTACCATAAAATTGCAAATGCCAAACTGCATCCGGTGATGGATTAATTTTTATTAATTAGTTAATATCTAATTTTATACGATTTTTTTTTTTCATTTTTGCGCCATACGTTGTGTCATCGCGCATCTCTTTCTTTTGTACGCAATCTGACAGTGACAGCGGTTTACCTGTTGTCAGCCTCATAACGCACTTTCGGCGCCAAGAATGTTTTTAGTACTGCCAACTCTAGACGCTATCGGCGACTTGGGAGTTCTGTGATAGGTGGTGGTGTGTGGTATCCCCCTTTTATCTATAGGAGTTATTGAGAGGTCCCTAATGATAAACTTACGACATAATAATTAAGGTGATAACTAAAAAATAAATCATAGCGAACTGGGATAAGAATGGGACAGAGTCAATGACTTCCACATGCGAAAAAAATTGCGCAACAATGAGCTGGAACCAAAATAAAACAACGTAAGAGCGCCAAAGCGAATACAGATTTTTTTTAAATAAATAAAAGCTTATACCTATAGCTTTTATTTATTTTAAAAAAATAAAAATAAAGGATTAAGGGAAGAAGGGGGGGGTGGGAGGTGAATAGAAATGCAGGGGTGAATCGAGATGCAACTTTATTACGGATTTTAATGTTGAAATAATATCTTATCTTACTAAATAGGACTATAATGTGTTACCGTAATGTAGTACCTACAGGTACTATAATTAACGATTAAGTGCCTTGGCAACAAACTATATTATTTCAAGGTCAAAAACCATTTTAAAGTTGCGTCTCGATTCACCCCTGCATTTCTATTCACCCCGTTTTACCCGGTACCTAATACGCAATTTTGCTAAGAAAGAAATTACTAAGGATTTTAGAATTACAGAAAAAAATATAAATAAGTAGAGGTATTTTTGGAATTAAATTCTATCGAGGACACTTAACCCAATTGCGTTTTCAAACAAATCAGAGTATTAATCAAATGGTCAATAAACATAATTAAATCCAATAATTGAATCCATACATGCTGTAATAGTGAAATAAATAGTTACGAAAAAGCCCCCAATTTATTTTGCTATGGCCTTAACGCCCGATAGACCATCAATATAAATCTGGCGTACGCCTCAAATACCTAAAACTACTTCAAAAATTCAAAACAAACTTTCAACTAAACCCAATCAACAGACTTTCATATTCTATTATTTAATCATGTGGTCTGAATATACATAAACATCTACATATAAATACAGACAGACGAAGTGCGTACAGGGTAAAGCCCTTAGCGAATAATTATTGGTTCATTAATCGTACCCCTGCGAGTTTAAGAGGCTTTACGATCTGTTATTCACGATAATATACGAACATATATATAGGCATCTACAGCGTATTACGGAAAGGGTATATCCATACAAACATCTGGTTCAGAATCTCTGTACAAAATTTCAACTCAAAAAAAAAATACTTTGAAAAAGTTTGATATTTTTTTTATTTCTATAGTTTATTAAATTTAAATCATAACAAACGTTCACCGCAGTACGAGGGTCATTATCCAATATCTGTGTTTGTGCGCCAAGTACATACTCACACCTACCACAGCTCTGCGACACGGCGCCGCACCGACACGCAGCGGCGCGGGTGGCAGGATTGGCAGCGGGATCAAAATAATGAATTAAAAAACAACCGACTTCCAAAAAAAAACACTACAAAGTGAAAAATAACTTTATTTCGGAAGTCGGTGTCTTTGGATCTGTATTTTAGTTTTTTGCCACCGACTTCCGAAATTAAAGTTATTTTTCACTTTGTAGTGTTTTTTTTTTTGGAAGTCGGTTGTTTTTTTTTTTGTAAAATGTTTATATTTCTCACTTTTTAGTGGGTCAGTTTGTAATTTATCTAATTTACAATAGCCTAATGTCAAATGCTCATCACCTTTTACACAATATTACTTTTCCCGATGCAGGGGCGTTAATTGTTGTGGAGTTCTCCTGGTATGCATTTTGACGAGCATAAATTGCTTAGCAACCATATTAAAGTGCCTAAACGAATCGAACCGGTGAAATACATATAATTAAGTAGTTCCAGTGGCCATCTGTGGTCTTCATCATCAGTTCCACTTTACCAAATGGTGCTTTTCGAGTGCAAATGCACGAGTTACTATAAAAAATACTCAAATCGCTATAGGTATACCTATGAAATTTGAGGATTTCCCTCGATTTCCATGGGATCCCCTCATCAGATTCTGATTTAGTGGCAATGTGAACACCTCGGGAGCATACCCTTCCATACAAAAAAAGAATTTTCAAAATCCGTCCACAATTGACGGATTAATCGGTGAACATACAAAAAGAAAAAAAAAAAAAAAAACAAACAAACATACAGCCGAACATATAACCTCCTCCTTTTTGGAAGTCGGTTAAAAACATGTACCGAGCAGCTGACTTGGTCTAGTGATGTGTAGAATTCAATTGAAAACATTTGATATTTATTAGTTAAATTTTTCTTCACTTTATAATTATGTCGGTATTATTAAAAAATGTTGCCATGTAGTTTGTTATCACCAATAGAGACCGTGCCTTTGTTATGCATATACCCTTTCCGTAACACGCTGTGTAGTATACGCTACCATCACGGTCTATCTCTGAGAGATTTCATTGGTAGGTAGGTAAATAAACCTTTATCGGAAGACTTAATTTTGTTTCTTCTACACGTTGATTTGATTCAGGGGTATAACAAGGTTTTATAATATTTGGGAGCAGTTCTAACAAACATCAATTTTGTCTGCTTTGTCATATAAACACACGTCATTTAGGTTTAAATTAAGGGCCAGCATTATTAATAACACCTATCGCAGTCCATAATTGGACATAAACCTGAAAAGTCCTACCCGAAAATTCGCTACCATCTAACATTGTAACTTATAAAGATAGGCCGTCATGGGGACTGCTAGCAAAAAAAAACTGCTTTTTAACTCATATTGCAGTAGTTAATTATTAATCTCCACTATAATAAAGGCTCGTACAGACTGGTGCGATATCGCGGACGCGACAGGCACCGACAAAGAAATTGTGCTACTAGTGTCGCGTCGCGCCCGCGATATCGCACTAGTCTGTACGAGCCTTAATGTGAAGATACAAACCTCACTCCCACACTTACTCACACCCACTATCACATACACTTTCACCTCCACACACACAACACACACATTCCAGCGCGTTTTTTTTATTTTTAACTTTCGTAAAAACACTGTGTTTGCATTTCTTTCTTTTATTTTTATTTGTATATATTTATATATTGAGCAGGCGCAAAAAACTTAATAGCAATTATATAACCTGGGGAAGGGCGGAGTATCCTAACCCAACCATAAGTTTTGGAATCACTGACTCCTAAGTGCCAATTTCACCAATGAAACTGAACGCGATCAACACATAAACTACGTTTAAGAGCTGTCAGTGTAATTATTTTCTTTGGAATATTGACACTGACAGCTCTTGAACTCGGTTTAGATGTGCTGATCGCGTTCAGTTTCATTGGTGAAATTCGCCCTTAGTCACAGGCAATAATCCTAGTTTGGGAGCCAGGAGATTAATTAGTCTCACATATCTGTACCAAATTATTGTTCCATTGTTTTTGTCACCAAGTTATAGATATAAATAATAATAATAATCTAAATGCTCGTGACTGTTCTTCAATGTAATAATAAAAGCCACATAAGCAAACTATTTGCTTAAAAGGATTCTCCCCATTGTAACTAGAATAAGTTATTTAAGTTGATGCAATAAACATTTTTTTTTTATGTACACAGACCGCTGCGCGTTGCCTGTCTGGCGCAATACGTCACATTAGTATGTCGGTGACGCGAACCCATAAGTTTTACCCCTAGCAAAACTCACTCAACGCGGCTAAAGAAGTATTCACTTCAAAAAGAAATGTACCTAGCTATTTCTAATTCATTATATACGATATAATACTTTGAGTAAGCCGCTTAACCTTGGCTGATCGACTCATCCAATAAACCTCGTTAAATCATTTACTTTATCCTCTATTCTAGAAATACCCTCCTAAGTACTGTATGGCCGGTACATACTTACGTAAATATATCTCGAGTGAATGAGGTTATCTCTCCTGTACTTCCTCTATTGTTTTAGGTTCTGGATAAGAAATACAACCACTTCATTCAAGCTTATAGTTCATACGTTGTTAAATAAACACACGTTCAAATGAACAAAGGACATCCTATTGACTAAAACAATAGACATTTTTAGCTTTCCTGTTTATTTTTATAGGTACTGTGATTTGATAGGAAATTGGCAAGCTAACTTATACATTGTTTTTGAATATGACAATTTTTTTCCACGTATCCTTACTATAATATTATAAATGCGAAAGTGAGTTTGTTTGTTTGTGAAGCTTTCACGCTAAAACGGCTGAACGGATTTGGATGAAATTTGGCACATGGGTAGACCATGACATGCATTAGGCCATAGGATAGTTTTATCCCGTTATTCCGAGGGAATCGGGACTGGTGCGGTTGAAACCGCGGGGCGCAGCTAGTTTTTTTTAATATATATAATTATTAATGGCCTGGTTGCTGGGACCTATTAGCAAAATCTTTATTTAGTTACAAACTTTGTTTAATTATTGATGAAATGAATTATATACTATACAGTATGTAACAAAAACCCTTTTGTTCCTTTTAGGGACGTATACATTTACCTACAAGCTCAACATTGATGGAATTATAATTTAAAAAAATAAGCATTGGCTAGTCCAGAAGTCAAAATCAAAGAATTGCAGATGTAAGAAATCAGTTAAACATTACAAATATTAACAATTAAATATTTATTTTAATTATTTTTGTTGAACAGTTTTTATAAATGACTTGCTTTATTACGTATGTATACCGATTCCTAAAACGTAGGTAGAAGGAACAACAGGGTTTTTGTTACATATTGTATATGTTACGGCTAATACCCAAAGTGCGGCTACACCTAGTTTTAGCCGGTTAGAACTAGGTGTAGCCACTTACTCTTGGTTAAACCTAGTACGAGCCGATTGTTTTCGGGTAAAATCATTTGGGTTAGGTTAGGTTAGAACAGTAACCATTAACAAGCGAAGGCGAGCGAGCGAAGCGAGCGTGCCGCGGCAGCGGCCGCCGAGCACCAGATCCCTTCTATTGTTGGTAAATTGGTTTTATCCAACAGGGATTGTCTGGACCTATAATTCTAACCGGCTAAAACTAGGTGTAGCCGCACTTCGGGTATTAGCCATAACATATATATGTAATGCATGATAGATGATATCCCCACCCGTCCGCTCCCCTTGAGTTTCAGTAAAGACGTGGCACTTTCCTGAGACCTCACGCGGACTTCTTGAGAGTACTTGAAGTGATATGTTGCACTGATTTGTTTCATTTGCCTACACTAATGCACGTTCACGAACACTTAATGGATCCACCATTATTACACATTAATATTCGGCTAAACACAAGTTTTATAAAATAAAACAAAACACGCGCAGCTAGTTAGTAATATACTTTAAAACTATATAAAATACAATTTGACTAAAGATACCTTGAGCTTCACTGAACTGACTGAAGCGCACTCCTGATTCTCTAATCACCGCCCTACCAATGAGCGATTTATGACAGTTGAATCCATTGTACTTGCTTTCTGGAAAATCATGATAAACTATCGGTGAGAATCACGTCGCTTTCACAACTCTGACAAACTAAAGCTAAAAGGCGAGGACGTATTTGCTAAACCCTTTGTGAAAATGAATCTTGGCATAGAGCTGAGACTATTTTTGGTGGAAAAATAACATTTTGTTACATCAATTCCATTTAGATTTCTCTTAATAAAGGAAAACAAAGTTCCAAAAGACGATGTAAAATAGTATTGAAAATATGTGGTTATAAAAAGCAAAGTAAAGTGTGCAATTTCACAAAGAGCTGCAAAGTTCAACGGTCCTCAGCAGCCCGGTAGATCTGCCACCCTCGGGCGTCTTATAATATTCTCCAAGAAATTTGTACAGCGAAACTGCAAAACTGACGGAACCCTTCGAGCAATTTCAGTACACATTTCCCAACACTCCATTCTCGGAAGTAGACACTGTTGGCCGTGAAAAGATTTAAGGAGAACAGGAAATTGTTTCTGGGTTTTGTTTATTTGTTTACGTACATACATTTATACTGGGCAAAGGGATACATAGCTTTAAACTCGCTTAACAATCTCCAAAATATCGACGCGTGTTTTAATAGGTGTCTTATAGAAACCATAATAATTTCACATAACACACACTGGACACTCAGATCGGACATATAGTGACCTAATTGGTGCTGTTCTTCAGAAAGGTCAGGTGCGTAGTACTCGCAACCGGCGTGCGTGTATGACCAGATTTATGAACGTAACCGAAGCAAAAGGAGAATGTAAGGAGCGTAGCAGGTGGCGTTCTATAGTTTCTTCCTACCCCCACGGAAAGAAGGCGTGAGTTTATGTATGTATGTGTATAATAATTTCCCACAAGCTCATCAATCTGCTTAATAATGATGTGGGCGTGTAACAAAGGATGTAAACCGCATTAACTTTTTCCCTCTCCGTAGAGATAAGGCACTTAAAACGCTGTAGACGTACAAAGTTTATAAAAGCCGAGTTCATAAGGCGGCTTTATTAGACAATTTCCAGGTGTGGAGCAGCTGACGTCTCAAATATTAATTTCTGATGGATCTCGCCCCAATCCCGTCTGATCCCGCATTTTAATGACCGTTTGTCACACCCCAACGGTTTTCATCGGTTGTTACATTCGTATTCAGTTCATAATTGATGCTAGAGATTAGTGCGAGTGTGATTCCAACTATACGAATAACTCGTTTAAACTAACCATTCTCATTACTCATTCAGATACCTCGACGATTACTTTGTTCAACTGAAGCAATTCTGTCCCTCGATGATAAGCTGCGAAGTAGGTACTTTGCCAACTTTGGGGGATGAATCGTCCTCGTAATTTCGTTATGAGTTATGAGTAGTGTTTGTCATTGTCATTCGATACTTTATAGATCACTTACTGAGACTATGTCACTGTTTGATAAACGGTTCTCGAACTACAGACGCAGGTTTATTACGTACCTTGCAGAAGCCTAGCGATAGCGAAATTTGCGCAAGAATTGCTCTTAAATCGCAAATCCGTATTATGTATCAGCGATAGCCACACTATAGCAAACTAGCGATAGTGCTTCTAGGAAACAATCAGTCAACTAAAATGTGTAGTGATCGTATGGTGATCGCAATTATTTCGTATTACGCGTGGTTTTTGACAACAGAGCGACAGCGTTCCGTGAGCAAATTTGGCTGTCAAATTGCGATAACGTTTTCCCTTGTTGCTGATCGCTTGCCTATCGCTCACTGATTACTAAGTAGAAATTAGTTTTATAATTCGAACCATTTTACCTAAAATTGTGTACATTTTACTCCGTCGTGTTCATTAGAATAAATTGTGTAGGAGGTAAAGAACAAAACCACACTTCCACTTTTAAAAATTTCGTTTATTTAAGATAATACCGATTTTTATAACGTTAAGCGATTGATCGCGCGATGACAGCGCGATAATTGCTGGTTGCTATTTTATACGTAATAAGCCTGCGGGAAAGTACGTGTTATGAGATGTTCGACCTGAATTCAATTATCGAACTATTCACTCTTGGTAAATAAACTATTAAAGGAGGTCTGTATATCTTGCTAACGACTCGGTAGTGTTTATCTGTGAATCAGTTTCTGTGTATCTAAGGGCTTTGGCTTTGCGACCCAAATAAAAGGGTCGACACAAAGGTGTCCCGCTAAGCAGATTGGAGGTTACGTGACAGGACAGCCAAGCGGTGTAGGGAGCGCTAATCATCACCTCCGGGTGCCCTCACAAGCTGTTTGGTTTTCGTCTTTACGATCATTGCTTACACTATTATTGTCGGGTTGATTATACCCGTGATACAGTAGAATACTAATCTAAATATCTTATTCTGAGATAATACAATCCATCAAGTTAGCCTGTTACTGACTTCTTCTGAACATGACACATAAGTACTTGATGTGGACCTTGATTTTTTTAAAGTAAATATCTTGTTTATACTGTCTTATTTAATTATGTACTTCAATGTTTAAAATATATTTAATAATTATTATTGTTGATCGCTTGTCAAAATTAAATGCAGAAAATGAGAGTAGGCAGTATGAAAAACAAAGCAATTACTAAAGCATGCACACAAACAACATGTTACAAAAGTTCATACAATTCAATGTTCATACTGTTCAATGAATAAAAAAATATTCATAAAGCGGTGTTTTTAAATTTAAGCCCGTATATAATTCACTAAACATCCAAAACTTTGTAACGTTATTCAATTACTTGTAAAGCAAATTTAGAATAGGTAAGCCTATGTAGACAGCGAAGATATTAAAATTTTGTTTTCCAACGCAAACAATCTGACACGGAACCCTCGTCATCTGCGGTCTCATGTGCACACCCCGACACCCAGTTAAATGTAGCTCCAACTTAAATGGCCTTCTCTTACTAATTTAACCAACAGCGAACCCATTACTTTAGAACATAACTACACAAAACCGTATTCCAAACTCTAACACACTGATAGCTGACAAGTCTACAAACAAAATAATTTAAATCATCTGAATACAATAAATTAGAAAATGAATTTAACTGAGCACCAGATTAGAAAGCTGTACTAGGCTATGTAGTATAACAAAAGTAAGCGTCTTAAATGAATAAAAAGTGCTTTCTACAAATTCACAGAGATTTACATTTCAATTAGAAGAGAAACCTCTCGAAACAGCACTTAAGTCACGACTTTTCAAATGAATTTTGTAACCAGAGAGCACACTTGTGGAAAATCCTAATACCTAACGGTAATATATTATGCTAAAGCAGTTCATATGTTGCGCGTGATACGACGGTAAGCGAGACTACGCCCGCCGTACGTACAGAAGGGAAACTGGAAAGTCACTCAACTTTCGTTTACGTTGCTAAAGAGAGCAAGGGTCTCCTTATAAAACAGTTTCATGAATATTTATACAGATTTAAGGATAGTGTAGTGCCGTTGTGTAAATAATTGCGGTCGAGTAGGGTCTTGAATTTAAATTGCTTTCGATTACTCGTTGTTCAAAGATTGTGGAGTATTGTGAAATAACAATCACTTTCAAGATATACGAAGCCGTCATGGGTACACTTAACTCCTCTTATTACAGTACTAAGGTGAGAGCAACCTCTCACCTTACTACTGCTTTGAGATTGATATTAACTTATTATTAATCTTGGTAAGCTCGGGCACTGTTATAATCCACGGATTGTGCAAATATTTTTATTATTCATTCTCTTCCGAACACCGAGCCTTAATATAACACCTTAATAGGTTACCGTGGTCTTAAAAATAGACGTTTCGCTGAAAAATGTTTTTCATCATTTTGATGAAAACAAAAGGTTACACGTGGATACTTTTTCACAATGGAAAATGCTAGATACTAGTAGTATGTCAAGCAGCTGAACCATCCTAAAAACTAGAGTCAGCTGAAAACAACATCATTTTGATAAAAACAAAAGGTTACACGTGGATACTTTTTCACAATGGAAAATGCTACTAGTAGTATGTCAAGCAGCTGAACCATCCTAAAAACTAGAGTCAGCTGAAAACAACATCATTTTGATAAAAACAAAAGGTTACACGTGGATACTTTTTCACAATGGAAAATGCTAGATACTAGTAGTATGTCAAGCAGCTGAACCATCCTAAAAACTAGAGTCAGCTGAAAACAACATCATTTTGATAAAAACAAAAGGTTACACGTGGATACTTTTTCACAATGGAAAATGCTAGATACTAGTAGTATGTCAAGCAGCTGAACCATCCTAAAAACTAGAGTCAGCTGAAAACAACATCATTTTGATAAAAACAAAAGGTTACACGTGGATACTTTTTCACAATGGAAAATGCTACTAGTAGTATGTCAAGCAGCTGAACCATCCTAAAAACTAGAGTCAGCTGAAAACAACAAATATTTTCCTTTGAGTATTTTCTTTTGTCAAATATAATTACAAACAGGAAAACAAAGTTTGTGCCATCTAAGTATAAACGAGTTTAACCGAGGCTTAAACGTGAACTCGCGACAAATATAATTAAGTAACTCGGAAATTAATAATTCCTTATTTTTAAGAGACCGATTAATTAATCTACAAAAAGTTATGGTACGACACAGACTGAAGTTCGAGAATTTCTGGTTTCATGACAATTTGAAATATATGGAATCAATTAAATATTTGGTGATTTGACTTTCTTGGACTTGCAGATAAAGCTCTGTTTGCTTTTTTTGAATGATTGGTAATCTGGTAGTTATTAGACTTTTTTTTCTTTTGAAGCTTTTGGTGTAACTTCGCAAGTTAGGCATTCGTTCTTATAAGCTTATGTATATTAATATGAACAAAAAACGACCTCTTGCAAAAGGCGGTCTCTCTTCATGACGTTATTTAATCGATCGACTGGAGGCTTTCCTAATATGACGACCGAAAAACCATGTAGGTATCTATTTAGGTTTAGGTTTCTTAGGAAAATGGTTTACAGATTGTTGGGGGAGAACAGATGAGTGATTAGGTATATTTTATAAGATACTAGCTGCGCCCCGCGGTTTCACCCGCGTAAGTCTCGATCCCGTGGGAATATTGGGATTAAAAGTAGCTTATGTCTTAATCCAGGGTGTCAGCTAACTCCATACAAAATTTTATCAAAATTGGTCAAGCTGTTTGAGCGTGAAGAAGTAACAAACATACACACACACACACACACTCACAAACTTTCGCCTTTATAATATTAGTGTGATAAGTCATAAGATAAGATAATTGTTAATTACTTTATATGTGCAATTAGTGAAATTTAAGTGTCCGCACTAAGAAACCTAAATTGTAGAACTGTATGTTCAGTTACCACAGACAAACCGTGAAAACGGTTTTGCGGGGCAAACTCCTTAAGTCAACATTTTTGTAAACGTTGTTTTTAATTAATAAATATATTATTTATAATATATGTTTAAATATCAACAAACCCTCCACTCCACTAACTTAGAACATAACAAAACATTAAATTAACTATCTTAAGATGATTATTTGACAACTGGAGGCATTGTAAAGCCGATCTGAAGTTCTGAACAGTATCGTGGCGCTGCGTCGTAGGATTAGGGTGGACGGCTCGCGTGCAGGACATCCTACTTATCTTGTTACCCGCTTGTCCTTGTCACGACATGTCCCAGCGAAGGCTAGCTAAATGCTAGCTTTGTTTGCCATTGTTCTGTTAACAAAACAGACGTACTTGGCTGCTTCGGCTACATTTTGGTAGAGGGAAAAAATTGCGAAAGGCTGGAATGAGGTTTGACGTACGGGCTTTTTAAAAGGGTTTTTTAGATAGTGATTGAGATTTATGATGTTACTAGGTTAGAATGATTTTAGTTATACGTTATTAGATTAAAGAAATTTCTAATTTTAATCATTTATATTTTGTGGTTTGCTTTGATTAGATTAGTAGCGTAATAAATAATGAAACATTTTAGCATATCTGTGCAAAACACAACAGATTTTAACTTTTTGCGTCGAATAAATTTTGTATATTTGGATTACAAACCCAAGTATGCAAAGAAGTTGCAAAGTTTCAAAAAGTTAAAATTTGATTACGAACTTTTCCTTCGCTATTTTTATCGTATTTCCCAATTTTCTAAAGTCTCAATTATTCTGTGAAACTGAAGTCTATCTATTTATATTCATTAACGAAGTTTAAAGTAAAGATCCATTAAGGGATTGTTAGCAGTTCATCGCCAGACTTTCCTATTAAATTAGCAATCAGTTAAAACTAAAAAAGAAGAAAAGAAAAAACTAATGAGTGCAATTCTATGAATAGTGAGTTTAATGTGCGAAGGAGAACTTGAACAACAAAGTCCGAGTAGTTTTAAAGTGTAACAGAAAAACTATAAAAAAAAAGTTATAAAAAGAGTGCGCGATTTTTCACGCAAATTGTAGCGAACGTCAAGTTTGTTCGCGTATCTAGATGGATTTAGGGCTGTACCTACTTTTGCGTTGAGCATGTCTATGTCTACCTTGTTGACATGTACTTGCTAAGTTGTTATTGAGCAAATAGCTATTTATTTCGCAAATAAATTCAATTATTAATCCGGCTTTAGGATTACTAGTTCGTCCAAGCGCACCTTCACAATGTAGGTACAGTCGGTTCTTGCTATAGGAGGGATGTTCCCCGAGATTGGCTAATCCTTAGCCGGTACCACGGACATGAAGAGAGGGTTCCGGGATCTCCAACAGTGCGCACCAATGCATCTTATGTGCAACGCCTTTGACATGTTCCGGGAGAAACAAAGTCGATGCCTCCAATACCGTTGCCGTGTACACTGCACGAGACCACTGCTTACCATTATTGGTTCATTAACATAACATAAAATCGCGCCTGTATTAGGTAAACGAAGGGGTAGACAAGAACAGGGATCGCGCTATTTCTCAACGTAATTACCGTTCGAACGGAACGTTTTTGGTTTTAGTTTAGTTTTGGTTTAGCTGGTGTAAGAAACGGTATCGCGCTTTTTTTTTTGTGAGAATATTGTTCGATCGATCGTTCCTCCAACGTAACTTCCAAAGTAAAGCTAAATCGGTTCCGTTGAAATGATTAGCGCGATACGAAATGTGTCAAACGTAACGTTTTGGTTGTGGTTTAGTTTTGGTATTAACGTTCAAAATTAGCGCGATCGGCCCCCTGGTGTACAGCATACTCACATTTTACTAGTTATGTTTACGTCGTAGTTATGTTGGTCCGTGGATGGGTGACCATCTTTACATACCAAGACCCCTCCGTGCCTCGGAAAGCACGTTAAGCCGTTGGTCCCGGATGTCATTTGTAGATCTTTGACAGTTGTTTCGGGTTGTCAGAAGCCCGAAAGTCTGACCAAGGGGTATCGTGTTACCCAGTAACTGGGTTTTGGAGGTCAGACAGGCATTCGCTCCCATGTCTCGAAAACTGGTTAATTTTCTATGTAACCTTAACCATTATTATAAAGGTTTTCGAACATATTTCGCTAATTATTTAATATTTTATAAATCAATGCTGAACTTAATGTGCTGAAGCAATCTTTGAAGCTAATATCAATTGTATCAAAAATAATATGTATCTTCGGAAACAAAAATTAACCGGTATCAAGCCCTGGTCGCTCCATGTAAAATACTGGTATTCAGCTGCATCCATGTAGACTAGAAGCCGACCCGAACATAGTTGGGAAAAAGGCTAGCCAGATAATGATGTTTAAGTCCTATGCAAGTGAGAACAGTGGTGGCTCAGTCGTAACGGTACCGACTTACGGGTTTGCAGGTCCTAAGTTCGAACCCACACAGGGCATTTACTTTGTTTAAATTATTTTATGACCACTGTTCTCAAAACGGTGAAGGAAAACATCATGAGGAAACCTGCATGTCCTAGAACTATAAATTCGAAGACAAATAATATAAAAGATTACAGGTACAGTCGGTCACCAGCATTACCTGACCCCTCTTCCATTATTCATCTTTGTAAGAGGGGTCAGATAATGCTGGTCACCGACTGTACATCTACCAATCCGCACTCGGCCCGCATGGTGGATTACAACCAATTGTCTCACACAAAGAGGAGGCCTGTGCCCCAGCACAGTAGGAAACTTATAGGCTGATTATGCTATTATGGTTGTGCCTATGGAATAAAGGGCGGACCAATATGCTTTCAACTACATCTTAGCTGCAAAACCCAATGACACCCGAACCCGAATCAAACCCAGGACTAACGCTCAGCAGCATTGGCGCTTGCGACTTCTAGATCGACAAGGTAGTGTATTAGTTAATTATACAACATTATTTTTAGTATAAGCGAAACCTGAATATAGTTTGTTCAGAATAAGGAACTGGATCGATTTCAATAATTTTTACACCATGTTACATTTTGTCCCAAAAATATTTAAGTGTGATGGAAAATGCTATCACCATTTAATTACTTACAATACAATCGCCATACGGTTAGGTACCTACTGCCAAATTATTATCAATGAGCGCAAGACGACCCCGGAGGCGCAAGAGCGCCGCGCCGCTGTTTTTATACGGACAACCCGGTCTTTTAGCAACCTTATAACTTTGTGATTTTTAATGATAGTTTTGAAATTTTGTTCATAAAAATACTAGACACGTGTTTCGGGTTTCGCATATACTAAATTCTAATATTGTATATCAATTAACTATCATTAAATTAACAGGAAACAGAATAGGTAATGAGCAATGCCCTGTCACACGCAATGTCTCTGGCAGCTGTCAAATCCACGAATTTGCGCACGAGACTACTAATATCAGATATCAATCTTGCATGAGGCCTTTGACTTACTGTGTAAACATAATGTATATAATTATGTATAGGTATATACGTGCTGATCATTTTGCAGTAATGAGCAATCCAATCAGACATGGTGTTGCCACTCAAAGCCGTGTTCAGTCATTGTGCCGTAAGCTCAAAGATATACGGGAATCGTGATACGTAATATTATATCTAGAGATCGCTGTGCATTTCGAATTCTCACATTTATATTATAATAGGTACTAGCTGACCCGCTGAATAGAAAAAAGCACTTCCAGTTTTTTCGTCGTTGTTTGCCATAGTTAGCCGTAGTCAAGAAACGGCTGAACATTCGGCCGATACTTCGGATTTAGGTTCAGAGTAGACTCCCTTATTCGGACAATTACGAACATTTAAAAATAAACACCAAATCTGTCCAGCCGTTTTCAATTGATACGCTTACCAAGTAACAGCATTTTTTTTTTAATATAAAAACAACGCCCGCCACGATACGCTTTCACAAAAGGCAAGTAGCACAGGGTCCTTAATATGAAGTCTTATTTCCAGGCAGTTTACGGCGTAAACAGAACTGCCTTGCAATTTCGTATTATGAACACGTCAAACTAGCCAGTCAGCGGTCTCGTGACCCCTGGCCGACTTCTGCCCGAATATTGCCTGGCTATACCATATTAAAGTTGTCAAAAAATAATAGGCCCGTTTTGACATTTAATTTGAATCGATTTATCGTGAGTATCGAGTACCGAGTCGTATGGTTACTTCACTTGTTACGTCGTGATGGTCAATCGCGACGTAACAAGTGAAGTAACCATACGACTCGGCATACGATTCTAACTAGTGAAGTAACTAGTTGACAGGTATACAAAGGTTCGTTTGACATTTCTTTTTATACTAGAACAGTTCAAAAATTAACCTTACAATCAATTCACTTACGCTGCTTCAGATGAGCTTTTATTGAATTGTTTTGGGTATAGTTGGCGAAATTATTCGAGTGTTATTTAAATAAAAAAGAAAATATCATGACTGACGAATATGAACTGTTTGAGTTCCTGGAAAGTGACTTTTCTCATCAAAACAGTGAATCAATGAACAAAAGAAGACGACTTCGTGATTAATTTAATGCGTTCGACATAGATGATGTTCAATTTATTCAACGGTATCGACTTAGCAAACACTTGGTACTGAATCTTTATGAGGAGCTGAAACCTCACATGTTGCGCCTACAAAATCCACGGATTTATTAGTGGAGACTAAGGTATTTGTTTTTACCATAGACATATCATAATTATGAACTTTATCTACTTAAAGTTTTAACTAAACATTATTCTCATTTTAGGTTTTGGTAGCATTATCATTTTATGCTACTGGCTACTACCAACGCCCCACTGGTAATATAGGCTCTCATTCAATATCCCAGCCAACTGTTTCAACAGTAATTAAGCAAATCACTGGGATACATATGAGGAGGACGAGAACTCTCATCCACTGAGCTATTATAATTACAATTGTAAATAATTAAAAACTGAATATTAATTAAAAACACTCAATAACAGTAACGCCACATTTTTTTTCACACGTTTATACGCCGAACCTAAGACGACCCACTGTCCAGTCTTACGAATGGAAATATTAAATAAACAATAAGATAGTGTTCATATTAGTTTGTGAAACAATACTTTGATGAAGTGGTCGAATTTCCCACTGACCTTCAACTAGAATACGTTCGGAAACTTAATCACACTACAATTTACAAAAACAGAAAATTATAATATTGATCACTCAATATACATTGAAGCTCAATATACATTGCGTTCATATTTTCACCTACTTAGACTGGATTAATATATTTTATTTATTATTTTTATCATAAAATCAATCTGCCTAGACTTTTCCCAACTATGTTGAGGTCGGCTTCCAGTCTAGCCGGATACAGCTGAATACCAGTATTTTACACGGAACGTCTGGCTTTTAAATACGTGATTTAAATAAAACCGTAACTTACCGATGAATATTTAATTGTGTTTCTGAACGTTACGGCAGAAAATTACAAGCCAGCCATTGACAAACTACCCAGCGTGAAGTCGGTCAGAATTAGTAATGTCATCCAAACAAAATCGGCCAAGTGCATGTCGGACCACGCACAATGAAGGGTTCCGTAGTTAGGATGAATTTATCTCATGAACAAACTTAACATTGTAGTTAAAAAACATGTTCTCCTATTCATGCCAACTGCAAATGTAAGTTGGTCGACTATTATTCGTTAACTTGTAAAGCCTAAATAGCTGTGATAGTCTTGATTTTAACTGCGTTATATACAGTACTGCCGTGATTTTTTTCACATATCCAAAAACAGCCATTTAGCTGAAGCTTTAAATTGCTTATTTTTTTAGAGTCAAGTAATTGACTCTAAAGAAATGAGCAATTTAAAGCTTAATATTTCGAAAACGGATGCGATTGGATCGGAAACGGATTTTGATCGGCCTATCCAACTATACCCCCAATAAAATAAAATAAATATCATCCCCACTTTACGGGAGGTACCATATAATTTATTTTATTCAAAATTTTATTTTACCACTTTTTCGGCGTGATTAATTTGTATGCCAAATTAAAGCTTTTTAGTACTAAAATTCTCAGAGCTAAGCCACGGATAGACAGACAGACAGACTGGCATGGCGAAACTATAAGGGTTCCTTGTTGACTACGGAACCCTAAAAAGAATGAACACATAGTGACCCAAAATAAGGACAACAATGCAAGTGATGTGCAGGCGACGATAGGTTACGATCATGAATTAAATACATGATAATCAGTCTATACTGTTACCACTATCAGGACTCAAGACCAAACAAACTATTCTGTAAAAATCTCACCGTGAAAACTAAGGTGAAGTAAACTGTTAATAGTATTGTATAATTTCATAGCACATGTGTGAGCTCTATGTACCTGCCTTTTACTAAGTACGTCTTTCATTGACTTAAATGTGCCCTGGCGGCTGATTGTGTCATGCTCACTCAAATGTCTCGCTGATGGTAGCGTGTGTGTTGGTCATTAAGTTCCCTTCAAAATGGTTGAGCTAAAAGGTGCTGATCCATGCGTCATGTTCGCGAACGGGCGCTGTCAGTGGGGACTGGTCATCTCTTGGCTGCCACGGCTTATTTTAATTGTTTTTTTTTAATGGTTTTATCTTTTTATTGCGGACGCTTTTAACGTGCATGTCTTTCTACATTGTCCTCACATGTATAATTTCAACATCAATGATGTAACCAATACTTTGGGACAATATTTTGATTAAAAAGAGTGTCCGTGGAGTTTCTTGCCCGTTCTTCTCCATAGGAACCTACTACGCTTTGGAATGGGCAACTAGCTTCATCTCTCTGACTGACCGACCCTTGACAATTCAAAAGTGGCTGTAATTAGTTTATTTGAAATAAATGCTTTGAGTTTGAGTTTGCGTTAGTCTCAATCCCTAGCATCAGATGGCATGCCAGCTCATTTCAATCTCACTTTACCCAAGTTTTCACGGTGAGATTTCTACAGAATAGACCGCCTTTTTTCTGAGTGATCAAAATCGACCACGCTTGTTTTGCGAGTCGGTGGATGTTACATGTTAAAAATTGATACATTATTAATAGTTTTCCTAAACATTGATTCACAAAATTTATAATTTAACTATATAACGAAGCCAGGCTAAACTTATCAGTAGCAAAAGCAGGGCTTCCTAGCTGGAACTTATTAACTGGTTTCCGTCTTAACTCGAGACCGCTCGTCGATTAATCTGGGTTACAATCTAATCACTTCCATGTTTTACTTCTACCGTATTGAGATTTAAGATTAAACTATTATATAGCTTACGAAAACCTTTCAAAAGATGAATTCGGTGTTTGATTGAAAATATAATTTGGGAGATTGATTTTTTGTTCGGCTTATGGCTGTGGCGTGTTGGCTTGTGGCTAAGTAATAACAGCCGCACGGATCGATCGATTAGGTTAAGTTACGCTTGCCGTGGTTTGACCGTGGATGGGTGACCATATTTACAAACCAAGACCCCGCCCTGCCTCGGATAGGACGTTAAACCGTTGGTCCCGACTGTCATTCGTGGATCTTTGACAGTCGATACGGGTCTTCAGAAGCCCGAAAGTCTGACAACCAGTCTTACCAAGTGGTATCGTATTACCTAGTAACTGGGTTGTAGAGGTCAGATAGGTAGTTGCTCCATGTAAAATACTGGTATTCAGCTGAATCCAGTTAGACTGGAAGCCGACCCCAACATAGTTGGGAAAAGGCTTTCAAACAAAGGGATTTATAGACAAGAAATCTCGTTATCATACAACGCCTTGAAAGAGACAAATAAGTGAAGCCGATTTCTCAAAATAAATTGAACTATAACACATTTCAATTAAAACCACACGTTCGCAAATTGTAGTTACCTATGTATTACTTTACGCCGCTTATTAACCATTCATAAAAATGAAAACTGATGTTCAGTTCCATTTCCTGTTTGAATTAAACACGTTTCAATGAATAATTCCGAATTAACAACCTATTGAAAATAATTACGTAATTAATACATGCTCATTAAAATGTATAAATATAGTGTATAATGTAAACATATGCGTGGCAGGAGCCTTAAGGCTCCTGTTGAGAGCTTTAGAGGATAATTATCTTTAATGGATAATTATCCTCATTAAAGCACTCATGGATTTATATTAACTTTTTCTTATACACTGGTACACGTGCCCCTCACAAGTTTTGAGACACCGGTTTCGGTTTGCGCTGATGTGCGGATGAAGGCTCTCAAGTTTTTATTTTTTTATTTTGTACAATATGCCTGTAGCGTAGCGACATAATATACTAGCATAGTGGCGCAGGCCCGCGTTAGACGCCCGCAGATTGGTCACTTGCTTGCTGGCGCCCGAACGATGCGGACGTGTGACGCCTGCTGTTTTGCAGTGAATTGTTTGATTAATTTCGTACTTAACAGAGTTCTGGCGCTAATTGGTCATGAAAGTGAGTATCAATCAGCAATTTATTATTTCTAGCCCGTAAATTCCCACTGATTCTGCGATACTTCTCAAGGAAGACCTCCAGGTCATCCCGCCGTTTCCTTCGTAGTTGGCCGCGTCAATTTTACAAAATTACATTTACAAGTCGTCAAGAGACATAATTGTAAACAATGCCAACATTTACAACATTTTCATAAACACAATATTGGAATAGTAATTCAACTATCTTGTAGATCGTACCGCAGCGGATGCTATCGAGCACGGGAAATGGCATGCCATGTAACCGAATACGTCGGTGACATATCTTACATGTATTGGCTGCATACGACATTCTCTTAGTTTCGAGACGTATTTCAATATAACGGTCAGTTTACCATTGAAACAAGTTACATTTACTTCTGTCTGAAAAAACTTTTTACAAAAAAAACAACCGACACCCAAAATAACACTACAAAGTGAAACGCAACTTTAATTTCGAAAGTCGGATCTGTATTTTAGTTTTATGCCACCGTCTTTATTAAAGTTTTTTGTCGTATTGAATTTGTTTTTCACTATGCAGTGTTTTTTTTTTTTTGTAAAATGTTTTTATATTTTTTACTTTTTATTAGGTAAGTTTATAATTTATCTAAGTTACAACACCCAAGTTAAGCCAGTCAACTGCTCATCACCTTTTAAAGAATATTGCTTTTCCCGGTGTAGGGACGTTCACTGTTGAGGAGTTCTCCTGGTAAGAACCATCAGCTCCACTTCACCATATGCATTGTGACTAGCATTAATTGCTTAGGAACCATATTAACGTCCTAATCGAATAGCAACCCGTGAAATACTTATTATTAAGTAGTTCTGGTGGCCATCTGTGGTCTTCATCACCAGTTCCACTTCACCAAATGGTGCTTTCCGAGAGCAAATACCTGAGTTACTATAAAAAATACCCAAACGGTGCCTATAAAATTTGATGATTTCCCTAGATTTCCATGGGATCCTATCATCAGATTCTGATTTGGTGACAATGGAACCACTTCGAGAGCACACCCCTTTAAACAAAAAATAAATTTCAAAATCAGTCCACAATGGAGGGAGAAATCAGTGAATATACATTTAAAAAAACATACAGACGAACATTAACCTCCTCTTTCGAAGAAGTCGGTTAAAAATACATACTGGGATGACCTTTGACCTTACCCAGTACCTACGTATCCTTACGTTAATTAAGCAGATGTATCAGACAAAAGTTACCGGAAGTCCCAGAGTTCAATGACAATTTTGGGACGGCTGGAATTAGATTGATTCTAAGAATAGGGATTGAACATAATGGAAATAAAATAACAAACAGTTCTCTACCAATACCTGGTAAGCCAAATGAAGTAAAGTTGTAACGTAATAATAACTTTTTGTGTAACAGAAACTCGGTAACAATATACTCAAAAAACTCACAGCATATATTTCAAATAAACCTATTTTAGGCACTTTTGAATTGTCAAGGGATCGGTCAGTCAGATAGATAAAGCTAGTTGCCCATTCTAAAGCGTAGTAGGTTCCTAAGGAGAAGAACGGGCAAAAAAACTCCACGGACACTCTTTTAAATTAAAATATTGCTACAAAATATTGGGTAGGTACATCATTTATGTTGAAATTATGATTTTTTACATTAATTAACTATCAAAAATAGCTGAACAATGTAGAAAGATGTGTACGTTAAAAGCGTCTGTAATAAAAAGATTTAAAAAAAAAACAGTTTAAAAATTAATATAAGCCGTGGTAGCTAAGAAATTACCAGTCCTTTCTTACGGCGCGGCGCCCGTTCAAGAACATGACGCATGGATCAGCACCATTTTGAAGGGAACTTGATCCTAAACACACGCCACCATCAGCGAGACATTGAGTGAACATGACACACTCTCAGCCGCCAGGGCACATTCAAGTCAATGAAAGACGTACCCAGTAAATGGGAGATCTAGAGTAGGTACATACTCGTAGTGCTCACACATGTGAATATATAAGGATGTAACATCAAAATCATGACTGAAAATAAATTTTTAGTCCTCACTTCTGCATTTGCTTAAAATAAGAAAGTTGAAAAACATGGTCCATCAAACATTCCAACTGCAAAGATAAGTTTGTATTGTACGCACAATATTGAGAGATTCACCATGTTATTGTAAGATTACTTCATATAGGTTTTCCTGTAATCTATAAGTAAAGAACTATTTTCTGTTTTTTTTTTTCAAATATTTATCGTCAGTAGTTTCGGAGATATGGTCAATTTTCATATATTTTCTTAATTAATTTTAAAAGTATTTATTTCAAAATTATAAAAAAAAATATCTGAAATTCTTCAACAAGCCCTTTCATTTGATATGTCACACGGTACACTTCACAAAACTTATTTTAAAATTTCCTAATTTGCCCCCCAAACACTTTTGGGGGGCAAATTAGGAAATTTTAAAATAATACCCCCATATTCAAAATTCATTTATTTACGTTACACGTCCGTGTTTGGGTCACAGAAGTCTATATGTGTACCAAATTTCAACTTAATCGATCCAGTAGATTCGGAGCAAATCGGCTGTGACAGGCGGACAAACATACAGACAAACACGAGTGATCCTTTATGGGATATGTTTTTCCTTTTGAGGTACGGTATCCTATAAACATAAGAATGGGCATAGAACTCTCAAATAAGAATCAAGGTGAACAGAATGAGGAAACTTTGATCTCGATCAAATAAAACGAATCTTTGAAATTGCAATCATAACCTTCAATATAGACGTGCTCTGGTTGTGAAACATTTGAATATGGGTGAAGATAAAATAGTACCTATATTTTTAACTTAAGTAGGTATATAGCTGTACCTACTTAAGTTAAAAATATTAGCGTTTTATTTAAGAGAGGCTATGAATGCGTTCATCACAGCAGCTTCAAAAATATGAAGGCTTACGAAACCCGAAAACCCTTCATCTTTCAACAGTCTGTTGCAAAATAGGAAACTTTGAATGCGAAAGTTACAAAATAATTAGGGAACTTTTAACTGAACTGACATTTTGGTGTATTTTTCGCTATTATTGATCGAAGCTTTTTCGTTTACAAAGTGTCTGAGCCATGAAGTACCTAGTACTAACTGGTTACACTGAAATTCGCGTGTATTTCATTTGATTATTTGAAATACTTAGATATCGTTGAAATGTTTTTTAATCCTGTTTAGGCTTTCATAACAGTATCAAGCAAATATCGGTTAAATATTGTGTTTGAAATTAATTTAAAAATAACACAAATGGATCTCGAAGACAGGATTAAATCTAGTTCGCAGAACATTAATAACAGTTAACGGGAAAATGCCCCCATGGTGGTGTACCTACACCTTTTTAGCCGTAAAACGTATCCATGGGAGTAAGCTAATCGGGGAAAATTAATTAAATCGAATTAAAAGGAAAAATAAAATACACGTCTTTGAAAACGTACGCGAGGGATACCTAATCTTATTCACAAGGGTCAACGGGCAACCCAACAGTTAAATATAATAGGTTAGGCCAAAAAAGAGTGATGAATATTTCTAAGAACTTAAAAATATCAACAGGGCCTCAAGTCTGCTATTACAATAGTGTCAGAATGGTCAAACATTGATTTCATAATTGTTGATTTTGACAAGTTTGGTAATCTACTATTATAATGGCGTCATTATGACTTTCCAATGGTCGGCCACTGTGACTAAATTGAAAGAAATTGCATATATTGGTAATCTCGTACATAATGACAAATGAATGACATTTCTACTAATGGGTTTTATAATAATGGCAATACGACAATGCCATTATAATAACACAATTATATTACGAGAACATTGACCGATAAATGATCGACCATTATGAATTTACCAGATTACGAACTTTTAGCAAAATGACAATGGGATCGTGTTGGAATGACAGAATTTATAAAAATAGCAGACTTGGGCCCCAGGAAGGATGTAGGTACCTCTTTGTATGACATTAATATCTAATCTCTATGATCTTTGGTTAGATATGGTATCTAGGTCTAAATTGTTAGTATCATCCGATAATTACTACCTAGTTACCTACTAATCAAACTGCCAGCAAGGTCAATGCCGCAGGTCAGCAGATGTGACCGAATAATTTTGTCAGTGCTGATAAAGATAATAGTCATAAGAAATAGAAAAGCTGAAATGTATAATTTTTAGGATTCCGTACCGAAAGGGTAAACGGGAACCCTATTACTAAGGCTACGCCGTCTGACTGTCCGTCTGTCACCAGGCTGTATCTCATGAACCGTGGTAGTTAGACAGTTGAAATTTTCATAGATGATGTATTTCTGTTGCCGCTATAACAACAAATACTAAAAACAGAATAAACTAAATATTTAAGGGGGCTCCCATAGAACAAACGAGATTTGTTTGCTCTCTTTTGCATGATATTGATAACGGCATCATTCACTTTAAAAATAAATAATTAAATTTAAATAAAACATATATTTAAGGGGAGCTCCTATACAACAAACGTGATTTTTTTGCCAGATTTTTTTGCCATTTTTATAGATAATGGTACGGAACCCTTCGTGCGCGAGTCCGACTCGCACTTGGCGGGTTTTTTTCTACTTGATAACCTAACCTTTTCTTTTTTACTCACGGGCTGGAAAATCCTCATGGATGCCCTCCGCCCTGGGGCGGGCGGAGGGGTCTGTTAGACTCTTACTGACTAAAAATCACCCCAGTGTTCCCTTCCCGCACTTGCACCGGGGATCTTCGGATCTCTTATTACTTCCGCAATCCCTGGCTAGTGCCACCTCACGTCTGGGACGGGGCGAGGTGTTGGACCCCCCCGTGACTTCTGAAAGTTCGCTTGTGGAACACTACGCGCCGCCACCTCGGGTCCAGTGTGATAGGGGGCGGTGGACGTCCCCGAGTCCGCCGTCCCTAGACCCATTTGATAACCTAATTTTTTTTTTTTTTTACGCTGAGAAATGCATTACGCATGCGCTCGTGGCGGACGAGTCGGGGTATGTGGGACTCCTGTCAGTAAGTGACAGTATAACCACTAAAACTCAGCGGTGTTCCCACATCACCGTTATGGCCATGGGAAACCGGCTCAACCTTTACATCCATGACCCTCTCGGCGCATGCCCCACGTGCCCGCCATTCTCAATGGGGGGCTACGGGAATAGCCGGGAACACCTGGCCATTCCCGTCCGGCACTGGTGGAGGCCTGTGCAATACAGGCAAGGGTGCCCCACTTCGTGGCACGACGAGTTCTCCTCCCTTTGGATCCGGTGCAGGTGTGATCCGAAGCATCCATGGCCAGACAACACCTGCACCAGACGGAAAGAGAGGAAACCATGTGACCGCTCGAGCCAGTCCTTCAGGACCGGCCCAAGCGCGTCCAAAGTTCGGCGGCCAAAAGCGGCAGTGGTGAGGTCCTCCGTCCAATGATGGACGATTGCGTCCTTCGCCTCCTGCCGCACGGCCTCCCGCTCTTCTGCGGCGGGGAGCTCCCCGATCGTCTTACGCCGCGCCGTCCATCCGTTCACTCTGGTCAGCACCCACGCCTCGAGTTCCCAAGGAGGGGTGCCGGCCAGAGCGCACGCCGCCGAGAAGCCCACCGAGCGGTAGGCCCTCGCCACCCGCAGTGCAATGGCCCTTTGGGGCCTCCGGATGGCAGTGGCGTTCTCCCTCCTGTGGAGGGAGTCCGCCCAGATTGGGGCCCCGTAAAGGGCCATGCTCCTGAGGATGCCGGCGTACAGGCGCCGGCATCTCGCCTTCGGACCCCCAGGTTCGGGAGGAGCCACGACAGAGCGTTCGCGGTCTTCAGCAGACGCGTCGACAGCCCGCTAAAGTGTGGGCCGAAGCGCCACCTGCTGTCGAGTACAAGGCCCAAGTACTTCATCTGGGCCTTGACCTCGATCCTGACGTCCTCCACGACAATGTGGCCGTCGGGATTGATAACCTAACCTGACCTAACCGCCTAAAACAATTAAAAATTAAACGTCGTAAAAGTATTTTACCTTGTTAATTACAACGTTATTTAGTCAATAGAGGCTAACAAGGGTTTTATGGTGCTCCTATGGTCCTTCACACAATATATATACTTCACTTTACTTCATAATACCTTTGCTATAATAGGAGCTATATCGAATCACATCAACAGCCTGAATCTACTTCTAAATAGCTAGACATGCCTAAAATATACATATAACCAAACCCTCTCAACCTCAAGTCTGACAACCAGTCATGCCAAGGGGTATCGTATAACCCAGTTACTGGATTGTGGAGGTCAGATAGGCAGTCGCTCCATGTAAAATACTGGTATTCAGCTGCATACGGTTAGACTGGAAGCCGACCCCAACATAGTTGAGAAAAGCGTAGGCAGATGATGATGATGATGATAACCAAACCCTCTAAGCCCCCTTCCCCCCTCTCTCTCTCTAGAGGGTTTGGCCGTCGTCAGTGGTTATCCCAATTCGGTACATACCTACATTAGTAGTCAGTGACAGCCTCGTGCGCGCAGCATCTCACACATCGTGCACCTCGTGCGCGCAGCATCTCGCACATCGTGCACCTCGTGCGCGCAGCATCGCGCACATCGTGCACCTCATGCACGCTGCATCCTTTATAATAAAATAAAAATACTTTAACATATATTACACGTCACAAATATAATTTTTTAAGGTCTAATATGACACACAATAATAATTGGCACTTCTATTGTAAAATCAGTCTGAGTTATTTCTGTACTTGATTGTGTGTCATATTAGACCTTTAAAAATTATACTTGTGACGCGTAATCTATGTTAAAGTATTTTATATTTTTAAATGTTTGTAGTACATAAGACATAACTCAAGGCTGATTTTACAATAGATGTGCCAATTATTATTGATGTCGTATTAGACATTTAAAACTTATATTTGTGACGTATAATCTATGTTTAAGTATTTTATATTTTTAAATGTAGTAAGTACATAAGAAATAACTCAAAATTGATTTTATAATAGACGTCTCAATTATTGATTGTGTGTCATAATTTAAAAAAACATTAAGATGACAAAGTAAACTAAGAAGAAATAATCGTAAATAAACCTAAAAAGTATTCTAAATTCTATTGTAACTCAAGGCTGATTTTGCAACAGAAGTACCAATTATTAATTGTGTGTCATATTAAAATGACAAAGTTTACTAAACCTAAAAAGTATTTGTTTCTCATTTCTATTGGTACTCGAGGCTGATTTTGCAATACATGTGATTAAGAAAACTGTTTGTGATATTAAAATGGCTAAAAACAAAGAAGTTATGTTTTTATCATGTTATTTAACCCTCCACTGATTTTAATCGAATTTTTTATTTGAAGTCATAAAAAAGGTAAAACGTCCCAACACTAGCACGTACTGATCCGTAGGTGCCATTTGTGGAATAACATTTTAAATAACAAATTATTCCACTAATGGCACCTGTGAAAAATATCGTTAGATGCCCTATGTGGAATACCTCAGGTGCTATTTGCTCAGGTGCCATTTAAGCGGGTGCCCAATGTGAAATACGTCATTTCCGTTACACGTCCGTGTTTGGGTCACAGAAATTAATATGTGTACCAAATTTCAACTTAATTGGTCCAGTAGATTCGGAGCAAATTGGCTGTGACATACGGACAGACAGACAGACAGACACACACGAGTGATGCTAAAAGGGTTCCGTTTTTTTCTTTTTGTAGTACGGAACCCTAAAAATCCAGAAATAAATGTGTCAGGTGAAAACTATAACTTTTGACTTGCATCAATTTTTAGGGTTCCGTGCCAAAATGGTAAAAAGGAACCCTTATGGTGAGACTAAGTCTGTCTGTCTGTCTGTCTGTCACAGCTGGATATCTAAAGAACTACTAATACTATCAACTTGAAATTTGAGATAGTTTAAGATGACGTTTACCCAAATAATTTACAAACAAGAAAAAAATTTAATTGTTTTTTTTGTTTTAAACAGGGCCTGAAGGGGGTCTTAAAATTCGAATGGAGTCTACTAGGACATGTGGGGTAACATATGAAAGAGCGCTGTTTGCACATTCTCAAACATTATTTTTTTTTGTAGGCATCGTAGTTTTCGATTTTTGATGAAAAATGTAAAAAAAAATACCGTTCGTCCCCCCTTATCTCCGAAGTTTGCATAGAGAAAAATCTGAAATTATTCTATGTGATAGAAGTTTATGTAAAGATTACAGGCAAAATAAAACGATGTCTCTAAATAGCACAGTTTTTCAGAAATCATGTACATACGGAACCCTCGGTGCGCGAGTCCGACACGCTCTTGACCGGTTTTTTTTTCTTTTCTTGCATGACATATTTATGGTAAAAATAATGTATACAAAGAGTATTTATAAACTAGAAATTGTGTGGTTGGCCACAAGTCAATTATTTTCCTGTACTCACAACTAACACGACCCCATACAAAAGTAAAACCGAACAATATAAACTTCAAAGAATCTCGAAGCAATACCGAATATCAATATACACACCGAAAAACAATTTAATTGGAATCTTAGCACAACAACTTTAGTTTTAATTACACAGTTTCACATTACAAAGAGTATCGCAACGTGCTTGCATATTTCATTCATGTTAAGGCTCACTGACACCGCTCCGTGTTTCGCTGTCAGCTGAACATTATTCATACTTAATGAAAAAATGTCACCGACAGGAACACAGTGCTGAGGAAACATGCATGGATTTGCCACAGCGTGCAAACATTATTCCTATGATCTAGAAATGGAGGAAATAGAAGCACAAATCATGTGAAATTGCTGAGAGGAAAACGTTGGAGAGCTGACATTGGAAAGGTCTTGATTGGACATTTCTTAAGCGCTTTTTATGAACTGTATTGTTGTTCTGGTGCTAATGGCAAGTCTATTTGTTTCGAATGTGAAGCTTTGCTATATCATTTTTTTTTTGTGTGCGAAATTCTCAAATATCTTCTCACGCTCTGGGCGGAGCGGGAGGGCGTGTCAGACCTTTACTGACTAAAACCCACCCGTGTTCCTTCAGTTGCCTGTGTGCCGGGGCAACGATATCCCTTTCAGACAAACTTGTAACCCTGGCAGGCATTGGCCCTACCGGACCCCGTCAGTTAGTGCTGACTTCTCTAAGAGGCGCGCGTGGAACACAACGCGCCGTCGCCGTCTACTTCAGGCCTGGTCCTTATCGGACGGCCAGCTACCCATTGCTCACCAGCCGTAAGTCCGCGCGTACGGTGGCAGGGAATTGGCCTGCGATTCCTGACACCCATCTCCTGCGATGCTTTACTATACCTTTTTTTTGTGGGAAATTATCAAATATCTTCTCATGCTCTGGGCGGAGCGGGAGGGCGTGTCAGACTTTTACTGACTAAAACCCACCCGTGTTCCTTCCGTTGCCTGTGTGCCAGGGCCACGATATCCCTTTCGGACAAACTCGTAGCCCTGGCGCCTCATTGGTCATAACGGACCCCGTCAGTTGATGCCGACATCTCTTTGAGACGCGCGTGGAACACAACGCGCCGTCGACCCGGGCCTGGTCCTTATCGGACGGCGAGCTACCCATCGCTCACCGTCCGCAGGCCCACGCCTATGGTGGCCGGAAATCGGCTTGCGACTCCCGACGCCCGGGGCGTCTCCTGCGGCGACTAAGGGCGCGAGGGCGCGAACCTTGCCTCACCCTCACGCGTTCCGCCTCCTCCTTCGCTAGTATTACTGCTTCGCAGAAGGAGGTGACGGCCTCCCATGCACTCTCGGTCCGAACCATGGCCTGAACCAGGGCCGGACGCGAGAGATCGCCGCCGCCGATCGCCTCCGTGAGGACACGGCGGTGCTCCGCCCAAGCCGGGCAGACATCCACCGTATGCTCCACCGTGTCCTCCGGGCAATCCACACAGTGGTGACACCCGGACGTTTCCTCCCGCTTTATCCTGAACAGGAACCTCCCGAAACAACCGTGTCCGGTGAGGACCTGCGTCAGGTAGAAGGTAAGGACGCCGTGGTGCCTCTCTAGCCACTCCTCAAAGAGGGGACTTATCGCTGGGTTGCGACAATCGCGTTCTTCATGTCGCCATCAGATCCGCCGGACCTCTGTCCGCTGTGCCGTGATTTCTCGCGGCAGCGGAGTTTCGCGCCGGCGCGCGGCGTTTCGCCTCCTCGCGCCACTCCCAGATGTGCGCGAGGACTTTTGCCTCCAGATCCCATGGCGGCAGTCTGGTAAGGAGGCTCGCCGCCTCACGGTAGACCGTGCGGTAACCCCGTACTAGCCTGATGGCCATGACCCTTTGGGACGCGTTCAATCGCTGGGCTGGTCGCAGCCTTAAGGAACACGCCCACACCGGTGCCCCGTAAAGGGCCATGGACCGCACGATCCCCGCATAGAGCCTCCGGCAGGAGGCGTTTGGACCCCTTAGGTCAGGCAGGAGCCGCTTTAAGGCAGCCCCGGCCCGCTCCAGTCTGGGAGCCAAACGTTGATCGGGCTATACCTAAGGTCACCATTTTTTGAAGTGAAAACATCTTTAGGCGCGTTGAGCGATATTTGGTAGGAGAAAAACTTGTGGGTTCGCGCCATCGACATGCTGCCACCACGAACTAATGGGACGTGTTGCGCCAGACTGGTGACGCGCAGTTGCCTGTGTACCTGTATACGCATAATTATATGTTATTCCAATTTTTTAAGTTTCTTATTTCTGTCGGCAGTGTCCATGAGTGCCTCTTTTTTTATTATTGTGCTTTCATAATTTAGTCTTTGCATTTGTTTTTTTTTTTTTTGCTGTCAGTGACTTCATATTTACAAAATTTCAGGCCTAGGAGCAATATTTTGAAAAGTATTTGGTATTCCTACTATATATTAGGAATCTATAGATTTTATCATAGCATCATGCCTATTTTCCTGAAAGAGTTCGGCAGAGGTGTACCTATAGTTCACCCACATTTTGCTAGCTATGTTTAACTCCCATTTCCAGATGATGATGATGATGATGTTTAAGTCCAATTCCCATGTAGAAAGAAGAAAGAAAGAAAAATTGTTTATTTGCTTGCACAAACATCACACCATACAATTTTTTATTTATTTTTACAAAATACACGCCAATACAAGTAGCCAAAAATATACTTGTACATAATTTTGACTATTAGCTTTTAAATTATGTAAATAAAATTATTATTATAATAATAATAATAAATATAAAAAATAAATGTATAATATTAAGTAGTCCCATCGGATGAATATAAGATGGTGAAATAATACATTTATGTGTTACCAACATACCACCATAGCGTACGGAAATCGTTTAAGAAAATACATCATTTTGGAAATTCCTATGGGAACAAATTATTCATAGGTATATTTTCCTATGAATATTATTTATATTTATTATTTATTATTTACCCCATTAACCCATGGTTTGGTAGTAATGGGAAGAGTGGCACAACAAACGTGGCTTAAAAATATAAATTAAGTAAATGCACTTCACTTCCGCAAAAATAGACTTTTGATGTTACCTTAATTTGCTGTTAGAGAGCATTCGTCCGTTCGTAATTTGTTTGAGCTGACTGATATAAATCTGTTATTTTTGCTAGCTGGTGGATTTGATTATTTAGTTTTTAGAAGTCTCGATGAGGTGTTATATTTTATACACGTTTATAATAAGAATGGATAGCTAGCAAGTAGGTAAGTACAGCTGCCAGCACATCAAGTTAAAAAAAAAACAAAAAGCAAACTCAAATTTTCTCATTCGATATTGAACTTAACGAAGAATAGTTTAAGAATTTAGAATCATTTGGAGAAAGTGGAGAGTCTTGCAAAAGACGATGTTCTGCGTAATGTCGTTGAATTCTAGACATTACATCGATCTAGGCGCTAGAGCTAGACGAAGACGGTTGATTGACGATGACTGACAATATGTACTAGTACACGACGACCTTTTACAGTTAGGGAAAACCTGATGAATGTACCTTACATATGGTGATAGTCAATTTGCCTAAAGTTCGTTTATTAATACCAGATACTAATTTGACAGGGGCAAATGTCAACTACAAATTGAAACAAATAACAACAATCATTGAAATGTAGCCTTTTCGCAACTATGTTAGGCTCGGCTTCCAGTCTAACCGGATGCACCTGAATACTAGTATTTTACATGGAGCGACTGCCTATTAAACCTCCACAACCCAGTTACTGGGTAACACGACTTTTGGGCTTCTGCCTACCCGTGACGATTGTCAAAGATCTATGAATGACAGCCGGGACCAACGGCTTAACTTGCATTCCGAGGCACGGAGAGGTCTCAATATCATCAGCAAATTGTACGTTAATTTTAAGACCGTGCTATCGCATTAGGTACACACCTGTAATGATAGTTGTAAGGGAGATTTTAATAAATAAATAAAAATGTATTGAATGATCACCCATCAGCCATGTTCCGTCTGATGCCGGACGTAAAGAATAGCACCATCCTATTTCTTCCCGTGGGTGTCATAAAAGGCGACTAAGGGACTTACTAGAGAATTGGCAGCAGCGTTCTCTATGCATTTTAACACCATACTGCGATCTGGCGATCGCAACCCCACCTCAAATGTTTGGGGAGGCCTATGTCCAGCAGTGGACGTCTTTCGGCTGAAACGATGATGAATGATGATCACCCATTCATGATCCGACCTTGGCAAGCGTAGCTTAATCTTTGATGGACCCGTGCGGCTGTTATTGTGTTTGTTGACAAATAAACACAATAACAGCACACTGCACACACACACACACGCCTACACTGTCCTCTCATACCTATTAACACTGTAATTTGAAAACATTGTAAAAGCAATTATTTTAAAAAGAGTACCCGTGGAGTTTCTTGCCGGCTCTTCTCCATAGGAAACGACCAATTGGAACCGTGCACCTAGCTTTTGACGTTTCTTAAGTGCCCATGTAGGCTTATGTGAAATAAAATATTAGACTTTTTTTTTCATTTAAGTACTTGTTTTTTTTTTTTTGATATTTGTTTATTTAGCCACGAGCCCCTTTACATAATATATGGTGAAAGTACCTACACTTATTTGTAGTATTCACAAATAATTAAGTATAAGATAACATATCTCTTCAGACGCAAGCTAACAACAAACAACTTAAACCTCCCAGGCTCAGAATTATAGTATACAAAACTTGTTTGATGTGACCAAACAAAAATAATCATAAAAACTGCCATAAAAATAAAAATTATTTCACACCAGCCGCATCGAATAAACAAGGCAATAAAATAATACTTAATAAGAAAAGCTGAAAATTTGTTCTGCTCAAAAAGCAGGTCGGTGTAAAGTGTTCGACGATGACTACTCGGTAACCTAAGCTACTTTAAAACGGCTAAGGCGATGCAACCGAACGTGCTTGTTGCTCTGCGGCACGCCTTAGGGCACTTCCACACAATATCCTCTATTTTTATCTTGTTTGCTCTTTAGCGACTGCAATAAAGAGGGCAAGAATGTGTGATAGAACGCGTTATAATGAGGAAAGCGATTCGTATATGCTGTGCACGTTTGGCTGTAGAAATAGTGGTAGGGTTTGAAATTAAATATGAGGGAAGTGCTTGGTTAGGTTATTTATTCACGGTTAGAGACGTTTGTGAAAAAAATGTTGCCTGTGGCGCACAAAAAGTTGGTATGGAAATGTATTTTACTGATTTTTACTACATAAAGAAGATTATTGACACCGATAGTGGAAATGTGGCATTTACTTATTGAACTTTGACGTCGTTTTGGCAGTAAATGAGCAATGCGGAGGGAAATACGTTAAGCATTAGGCGGTAATGAGATTCTATCAAATCAGTTTCCTACAGACATACCTAAACTTCTAGATTTACTCGAAATCTCAGCGAGGTTTCTTCGGCGCCGCCATAAAACGTATTCAATGATTACCCACCCGTAATTCAGTTCATGTAATCGGAACAAAAAATAAACTCCGTATTTTCCGCGCATTTAGTACAGATGTAGCATTTCACGAACGCTTCAACAGTAATGATTAATGATTGAATTACAATCAGGACCCCACTTTCGGCGACACGCATGACGTGCCCTAATTCGGAATTCAATCTTCGGCAGAGGGCACCACCAGTTGGCAAACAGCTGGTGCGGCTCACAATCGAATGCGAGATATCGCGAGCTCGTTAAGAGAATCGATTATATTCGTATTTCGATTAATCGATCCTACATGTATAGTCTACTTCATTTCGTTAAAAAATGTTCTAAGTTATTGACGAAATTACGGTAAAAGTGTAATTTTACTACAGCTAGTTAAAAGTCCTTGTGTAGTATAGTAAAATGCAGTACAAATGGAGCGTGATACACTAATCGGTATGTCCTGATGATAGCCGTTTCTAGGCCTCAGACCAAATAAAAAAGGTAGACGGAGCGTGCGCCAACAATAGCATTCAAATAAGTGAAGCCTCGCTTTCAAGGTTATAATGTCTAGCGCGTTCGGTGTCGCGCGTCGCTCTGGAACACGTACGGCTTCCTATTTCAAATTTGGCTTCCTTTACCCTGCTTCACTCTGAGAGCGCCGCGCTCCGTCTACCATTTTTATTTGGGCTGAGTTGTAGGCAAGTATAATTTATACTTAGTTTATGTTTAGTACATGACTGCTAGTATAGTTTGTACTGAAATCAAGGTCTTTGTAGGGGAAGTACGTTCAAAATGACATATATGGACGAAATTACACACCGGGCTTTTTTCTGAAATGGCGGGCTACAATGCTGCTGTTGTCATAACATCACGTGACGTCGGCCATGTTGGTATACCCATCAAGTTGTTAGCGCCATTGAGTCGCGCCGGTGTAACTTATAAGAACGCATTTCGCATACCAGTTTTTTTTCGAGGATTTCGTCCTGTTTTGGTCAGTTTTACGTAGTGTTTATTACATTTTTTTTATGTAAATTTAAATTGTGTAGCATTAAACTGCATTATTTATAAGTATTAATTTATATATCTCGTGTTTATAGAAATGATGACTTAGTTAATGTTTTGATAACGTGTGAGGCAAAATTACATACTTAAAACGACATATATAATTTTTTCTATAATGAGGTTTTCCACGATGGCTCAGAGTGCAACAATGATCCCAAAAAGCGTTCAGGAAAAAGTTGAAGACTCATTATGATGAGGACTCAGATGTAGCAGATTGTAGCAGCTTGCTGTAACCAAGAAGACCAAAAACTTCGTCTGTGAAATATGTTCTTCAAAATGTTCGTGTTTAATATGTATGTCATTTTGTCCGTACTATATGGACAAAATAAATTTCCTTAGAGGTTGTGATTAATTAAAGTATTTTTTTATAGGGTTCCTATTCACATACAAGTTCACGTAGGTTAAAACTAATGAACCAAAGATGATTATCAAAACTAAATACCGATTATAATTATGTTAATTAAAAATAAATGATTTAAAAAACAAAACCGTATAACATTTTGGACGTACTTCCCCTAACTGTTTCTCCAATTTGATTCAAAAGAACGATCCACAAATTGTTGTTGACAAAATTAAGGACATCCGTTAAGTCACCACTAAGCGAAATTCGGTCTTCAAAGGTGCCAAAACCATCAAAACAATTTAGCGTTAATTGACGAGACAACTCGGTCAATCGGGTGTCAAGATATCAGTTCCTGATAACTGAGAATTTAAATTAAATTATTTATCTGAATAGCAGGTGTCAGCTTCAGTAAAAAGTTAACCGCGAAGATGTTAAATAATTAAGAAGGAAAGCTGTGGAAAAGTTATTCATTATATTTTTTAACGAACTTAATTATTGGATTCCATTGATGATTTTTCATATCTGGGGTAATTTATTATAACATTCAAGAACTTACCGCTTATGAACATCATAATTTGATTACGCCAGAAACGTGCCCATTTTTTACGACTTCAAAACTTCATGTATGGAAATCGTAGTTGTATCAATTCTACTCAAATGCAATCGAATAAGACGGTTCGAGCATGGAATGATTCCCTGGGGACATCACTAGCGGCTGTGAAATGTATGTACTCAGTGCGGATCTTTGCATTCCGCTTTTATTTATCCTCGGCCAACGTTTCTGCTAACTTGGGCTCTTGACACGAATGTTTTGGTAAAGAGTGTGAACTGTGCTCTGTTGGTTCGAAATATTTGCATGACGACATGTTTTTGAAGTTGGAATAAAAGTTTCGATACTTTGGTTGAAGAATTTACTTTGAAGTCTTTGCTCTTCAGCCTCTGTGTATGACAGGTTGTGGTATGAACGTAGGTACCTATTCCTACTCGAAAAATAAAATGAAGTAGGTAGGTATTAAATTATTAATTATTTATTTATTTTAACTTTAATTAAAACGGTTAAATCAATTGCAATAATTAAAGGCAGAGACACATATTCATAGAAAACAAAATATAAAATTTAGATAAAAACAAAAAAAAACAATTTAAATAAATAAAATATATTCATGAATCGCTCCCACGGTATTTCTGGCATAAATAATACATATACATAAAATAGCACGACAGTGTCCTTAAGTCATAATAAGGCAAGTAGGAACAAAAAAGTTGTATGGAGGATGAATGAATGAATAAGTAATTGCATAAAAATAATTATTAATAGAACCGCGAGAATGTCCAACTTTCCAAGTCTACATCAGATACCTATTGCGATTCATTGTCTAAACTGTTGACTGTCTCCAAAACTTAAATTATTCATTAGTTGCAAGAATAAACTTTACGAGCGCAATAGTTTATTTACTTAGTTAGTCATTTGAGTTTTAAGCGTTAACTTGTTATTACGAACTTCGTAAACCTGCATGATATAATTAAAACAAACTCAATAATTTTGTGGAATATCGTGGAACGAAAGCACAAAACCCAAAAAATTGCCACTTCAATTAATTGTAGTATATTTGATCTAGTATCAAAAATGTTCTAGTCTAGAGAATATTATAAGTAGTCATTTCATAATTTTTTCCTAATATTACTTTGTAAGTGCGTATCGAGGAAATTAAATCCCTTAGCCAAATAAAAAACTAATACTCTTGTCACGAAGTCGCGTGATAGTAAGTAGTGGGCGTGACCAATAAAATGGCAGAACATAAGCAATTCAGGAAAGTCAACACGAGACGCCGAATCTGTGCGTAGTTAATGGACGAGTTAACCTAATAGCCAAAAGCACTCAATGCTTACAAAGTCGCGTCGGCCGCTTTATGGGCCCACTAACTGTTAATTTCCTACATTTCGTTAAAGAAAATTCCTCTCCAAGGAAAATATTACCCTTATTCTGTTTAAGCATTGTTTCGTTTACACTATATTTCCATTTTCATTGTTCGATAGTTGCTTTGTAAGGGTGCCGCGTATTTAATAAGAGGTTTCTGAGCTTTTATTGTTGCTTGTCGGAGGCGTTGCTAACGTTTATTGGAGTATTCTGCGCTACCTTTTACGCGAGAAATATTAAGCGCAAATGATACAGTTAAGTAGTCTCACCTGCGAGAATAAATCCACTACATATTTAATAAAAATATGGAGGAAACGGGCGGTTTACAAGCGTGTTACTTTGCTTCGAAAAATCTATTTTTTGCAATTTCTTAACACGATTATCCTCGTTCTAAATCCAGAGTCAGGTGAATTGCTTAAATGTTTTTATTAACAACGAATTGGAAATTGTATTTTTTGGGTTACCAACAAGTCATCTGTTCGGTATATTGGGTTAACCTTGGTCCCTATTCGAGAGGCGGAAAATCGAGGATGGAGCAACAGCACCGTGGCGTTGTGTCGGAAAATCGGAAAATCCCCCCAATCCGCTTCGGGCGTGACACTCACTACCGAGAGCACCTCTGTCGATGTTAAGCCTTTCTGGATTTAGAGCATATTCGGCTTCAGAAATTGCTTTTGATGCGTTTTTATTTAATACAAAAGAAAAACAAACCACTGGAATCTTTTCTACCACAAGCAGGAGCCACGTCCATTTTATGATCAAAAACCATACACGTTAGCAAAGGTATTTTCCACACAGTCTCACTACTTTAACTAAAGCTCCTGGAATATTTGACTTTAATAACTTGATATTAATAATCTCATATAATATTATTTGATCTAAATAATATGTGTGATTATAATCTTACTTTAGGTAACAAAGGATCAGGTATCTTTACGCATATTTGGAGCTATATTACAATACCTGTTTTCACTGCTTTCCTAGATTAATCAAGTCCGTGACAGAGGTACCTACTGGTAGATGGACACAAAAGCAATGTCAAAACCGGCCAAGTGCGAGTCGGACTCGCGCACGAAGGGTTCCGTACCATTATCTATAAAAATGGCAAAAAAATAACGTTTGTTATATGGGACCTTTAATATTTGTTTTATTTTAATTTAATTATTTATTTTCAAAGTGAATCCATAACTAAATATTCTGTGAATATTTCAAGCGTCTACCTGTTGCCGTTATCAATATCGAGCAAAAACGTTTTTTGCATCGGAGCCCCTTAAATATTTATTTTATTCTGTTTTTTTTGTATTTGTTGTTATAACGGCAACAGAAATACATCTGTGAAAATTTTAACTGTCTAACTATCACGGTTCATGAGATACAGCCTGGTGACAGACGGACAGACAGACAGACGGCGGAGCCTAAGTAATAGATAGGGTTCCCGTTTTATCCTTTGGGTACGGAACCGTAAAAACTAAGAACCAATATCATCCATGCTTACAAAAATGCAATAAAGTATACACATAAAGTTACAGCTCGCATGACCATCTTAAGTGCAATAAAACAAGGCTTGATTTGAATGTAATGAATATGCAAAAACTTGCAAATTAATCGTTAAGACCGATATTAGATTACAAAGGACATTTGCAGTACGCTCTCGCAATATTCCTGGCATCAAGTCGTAGTAGATATCGTTATTATTTAATTAAATAGTAACAAGACAATTATTATGGACGGCGCGCGGTGTCTCGTACCAAATTGTGATGCTCCCAAGATGTTATTAATTATTAGGTATATTTTATTAGATATTAAATTATGAACTGAAAATTATTTCGTAGAAGCGTAGTCGTTCTTGTTGTCTGTTTATAATAATGTCGTTGTTGCTGAAAAGCTAATAAGTTAAACAAAAAAAAATGGAAAATCCAAAAGTGCATGCCTTACAGACAGAAACATGTTGACTACAACGGTTACGGAAAAAATCTAAGAAAATTCATCGATTTTTGATAATATCTTTTGAAAGGTTATGAATTTGATAACAAAAATCAATAGAGTTCATCCGATGGATGAAGAAAAACTTATAGAAGAAGATTTAGATTAATCCATAGTGTGTGAAGACGTGAATCGTGACGACAAACAGATACACTTCCCAACGGAAAACATTGAACGTAATGTTATACGAGTATCAAGGTATACAGGGTGGAAGGGACATCGACGAAAAAGAACTCGGAAAATTTCTCGTCGGTAATTAAATAAAAAAACAGCTGTTTTCTACAGAAGTGGAATACCTACTCGGTCAAAATGTATGGAACAGCGATTATTTTTTTTATTAACCTTCGAAAACTTTTAACGCAGGGCGTCAAGAATGATGTACTGAATCCATGGTAACAGGATGCGCGTCGATGTCCCTTCCACCCTGTATATTTACATCTAAAAATATATTAATCTTATAATGTCAAGTGTCTTGTTTTTAAAACTTCTCTGCTAATAGGAATACCATGTAGAATTGAGAAGAAACGATTTTATGTTGGAAAAATTTGACAAGGCGACATATTGAGAGTACAGCAATCTCACACGCTGAAGCTTTGTGAGGCCTGCAATAATAATAATCGTTTCCCTGTGTGCAATTTTTAGGGTTCCGTAGTCAACAAGCAACCCTTATAGTTTCGCTATGTCCATCTGTCTGTGTGTCCGCGGCTTAGCTCAAAGACTCTTAGTACTAGAATGCCGTAATTTGCTATGGGTTTACATATTAATCACGCCAAAAAAGTAAATAAAATTTTAAAAAATTAAGCTACTCTCTTACACGTAAAGTAAGGATATTTTTTTTCTATAATAATCTATCCCATTTTACGGGGTATCATTGGATAGGCCGTTCAATAATATTGCGGGTCTGTCAAAACCATTTTTTGATTCAGGGATCCGTTTGTGAAAGATTAAGCTTTAAAGTGCACATTTTTGTTATTTTGTTAGAATCAAGCCCGTCAACCGCCTGCTAAATAGTTGTTTTTGGATATGGATATATGAAAAAAATCATGGCATTAGTATATATATTACGGCTAATACCCGAAGTGCGGCTACACCTAGTTTTAGCCGGTTAGAATTATAGGTCCAGACAATCCCTGTTGGATAAAACCAATTTACCAACAATAGAGGCGATCTGGCGCTCGGCGGCCGCTACCGCGGCACGCTCGCTTTGCTCGCTCGCCTTCGCTTGTTAATGGTTACTGTTCTAACCTAACCTAACCCAAATGATTTTACCCGAAAACAATCGGCTCGTACTAGGTTTAACCAAGAGTAAGTGGCTACACCTAGTTCTAACCGGCTAAAACTAGGTGTAGCCGCACTTCGGGTATTAGCCGTAACATATATACAACAAAATTAAAAGGAAAACTATCACAGCTAAGTAGACTTTACAAGGTAACGAGTAATAGTCGATCAACTTATATTTGCAGTTGGAGAATTTACCGTGACGTATCTCGATGTATGGGAGGGAGAACATGTTTTTGAACTACAATGTTAAGTTTGTTTTTGGGATTTTACTCAAATATGGAACCCTTCATTGTGCGTGTTTTTTAGGGTTGCGTACCCAAAGGGTAAAACGGGAACCCTATTACTAAGGCTCCGCCGTCTGTCTGTCTGTCCGTCTGTCACCAGGCTGTATCTCATGAACCGTGATAGTTAGACAGTTGAAAATTTCACAGATGATGTATTTTATTGTTGCCGCTATAGCAACAAATACTAAAAACCGGAATAACATAAATACACTCCTTTGCAAAAAAAACGGGCACCTTATAGTCATTGGCTTTTCTATAGATAATATTAATATTTTCAGTGTGTCATTAGCATAAATGACTAGAAATTTCTTATTACCAATGAGAATATAGTTTTTAACACTTGAATCCTAGAATCAGTGTTTTAGTCAATGTAAGCAGAGAGCCGTGTTAAAATGCACTTTTTTATCGGTATAATGAAATTAAGACTACGAGTCTTTCTATGGTATTTTAATAAATAAGACATTAAAAAATAAAAAATAATAACGAGTATGACCTCCCCTTGCAGCGATTACGGCATGCAATCGTCTTGGCATGCTTTGCACCAGGCTTTTGATGGTGTCGTGTGGAATCTGTTCCCACTCAGCCGAGATCACGCGTTTAAGCTCCCTGATGTTTTGTGGAAGTGGTTGGACAGATCGTACTCGCCTTTTTAGGAGGTCCCAGACGTGCTCAATGGGGTTAAGGTCGGGATTCCGAGCTGGCCAATCCAAACGACGAATACCGACCCCTTGCATATAAGCATTTACGTCGCCAGAACGGTGGGCCCGAGCATTATCATCCATGAAAATGGCATCTCACCAATTACAGTCAGTGCGGGTTGTGCATGTTTACAAAGGATTTCTGTTATGTACCATTGCGCATTTAGGGAGCCATTTTCAATGAATACTATCTCGGTACGATAGCTGGAAGGTACGCCCGCCCAAAACATAACAGACCCTCCACCATAAGGGATGATTTCTTCAAAACACACGTCGGCATAGCGTTCCCCTGGTCTTCGTAACACTCGCCGACGTCGGTCCTCACCATTAGACAAATTCGAGCCTCGTCGGAGAAGAGTACGCTACTCCAGTTACCTAGTGTCCAAGATAGGCAATTTCTAGCGAACCTCAATCGAGCAATCCGGTGCTCACGGAGTAACTTGGGGGCCCGCGCTGGTCGTCGACTGTGTATATCAGCTGCTAAAAGCCTCCTCCTCACTGTCCATAGGCCAACTTGTGCTCCTCGTACCTCTTCAAGGTTTCTTTTGAGATCTATGTAACTGCATTTGCGGTTCCTCAGCGCCTGAGTCACTAAAAAGCGGTCGTCTCGTGGTTGTGTGCAACGTTTTCTCCCAGAACCTTGCCTTCTCTGGACGGAACCTGTCTCTTGGTATCGAGTCCAGGTTCTTTGGACGGTTGAACGACTCACGTTTAACCGCTGTGAGACGTAACATTGACTACACCCCTCTTCCAGCAGCGCTATAATTTTACTAGCTCTTAATTCTTTTTCTTTCATTACAATCGACACAAAGATATCTGTTTTAAGTCACAATAAGGCAGGATTAAGCGACAAACATAAATTATTCTTCTAAAAATAACGAAAAGTTCGTTTTAGTTGTTTGATAACCTTTTAACTCCAAACCCGCGAAAATTAAGTAAAATGTCACAAATTGAATATAGGATTATTATTTTTTTAAACAAAAGTTTCGAATTTGGTATTAACTTTTTTTTATACCCAGACCCTTTATTAAGTGCCAGTAACACAGTTTGGCTATTAAAACCTCCTTAGAACTAAATGCTTAACAATAATGTAGACAAATCAAAACCGCCCGTTTTTTTTGCAAAAGAGTTTATTTAAGGGGGCTCCGATACAACGAACGTGATTTTTTTTGCCGTTTTTATAGATAATGGTACAGATCCCTTCGTGTGCGAGTCAGACTCGTACTTGGCCAGTTTTTTGTTTATGCAGTAGGTGATTGTAAAGCACTTAGGTATATAAAATAATAAGCAACTGTCGAACAAACAATAAGTTACTTAGAAACTTGTGCTATTAACCTTTTCTTAATATTTCATTCATCATGTAACGTAACTAATAAATAAAATTATATTTTCAACCTCTATCATTAGTTAATCATGCGTAAATTCAAACTACATAATTCTCTCTCTATACCATAAGTTGAGCGTAGGTACGGTTCAAACTGCTTGAAACTAAACATATTTGTTTGACAGTTGCTTACAAGCTCCATGTTGCATGCATTCACAATATGCGAGAGCCATACGTCTAAAAGTTGAGAGCCTGTTTTACAATCTAATCATCATCATCTGCCTCGCCTCTTCCCAACTATGTTTGGGTCGGCTTCCAGCCTAACCGTATGCAGCTGAATACCAGTATTTTAAATGGAGCGGCTGCCATCTGACCTCCACAACACAGTTACTGGGTAACCCTTTGGTAAGACTGGTTGCCAGACTTTCGGGCTTCTGACGACCCTTGACGACTGCCAAAGATCCACGAATGACAGCCGGGCCCAACGGTTTACGTGCATTCCGAAGCACGGAGGGGTCTTGGTACGTAAAGATGGTCGCCCTTCCACAGACCAACCGCGGCAAGCGTAGCTTAACCTGAGCGATCGACCCGTGCGTCGGTTATTACTTAGCCCACAAGCCCCTCCTGATTTACAATCCAATATAACATGTAATAGACGGCACGGTTGGCGCAGTGGTTAAGCGATTGACTGCTGCGCTGCGAGTCGCGGGTTCGATTCCCGCACGGAACAAATATTTGTATGACCTATAAGTAGTTGTTCCGGGTCTGGCTGTTTGTGTATGTCAGTTTAAATGTTTGTAAACGCACCCACGATACAGGAGAAATTCCTAGTGTAGTAAAAAAAAAAAATAGTGCTGTATCGATTTTATAGTTTAGCAGTGCATGGGTTACATAAAAGTAGAATTTTGTTAGTCGAATTATTAATGTGAGCATGCAGGTTATAGCTTGCATTACAAAGCGAATAATGCATTATAATAATAGATATAATTATGCCGTCGAAACTTAGAACACAGAGCATTAATTAAATTTCAACAACAAATCATATGTGATTTGTTGTTAAAATTTACCTGCCTGTCTAGTACAAGATAGAAATAACAATACAGCCTTTGTTGAAGTTAAGATACCGGGTGAATTGGAACGGTGATTTTTCTAAATTGTCATATTTGACAGTTAACAAATTGTCAAAACTAAACATAATAATATGTTTTAATATCGCAACAAAAAAAAATGCCTTGCAGTTCATAAAACAATCTAAGAGTCATGTTTTCATGAACACATTTTTTCTCTGAATGCATAACGAAAATAAGTGCTATTTATAATTCTCCTAAAACTATTCTTAATTATAGGAATAATTAAACTTTCTAATAATTTGTAGGTATGAGTTTCGCTATAATTGTCAATAGAACCATCCATGAATAGACAAAGGCCGTGGTTCTACGCTTTAATGACGTCATTTCCGTGAATTCTAAACACTGATATCAATACTGATTACATCGATATTGCTGGAACACATTAACTTATCACTGTCAAAAACAACGAGGGAATGTAGGTGTGTGTACATGTTAGGTATTAATACTGTAACGGTAATTTGTACAATACATTGAGTATTGTACAAATTATTACATACCGAGACTCCTCCGTGTCTCGGAAAGCATTCTCGTGAAGCCGTTGGTCCCGGCTGTTATTAGTGGATCTTTGACAGTCGTTATGGGTCGTCAGAAGACCGAAAGTCTGACAACCAGTCTTACCAAGGGGTACATATGTGGAGGACAGATAGGCAATCGCTCCATGTAAAACACTGGTATTGAGCTGCATCCGGTTAGACTGGAACCCGACCCCAACATAGTTGGGAAAAGGCTAGGCAGATTGATTTAAAGAAACTAAGATAGGTAGATAGTACTTGTTGACACTGTCCTCCCATACCTATTAACACTGTAACTTGAAAACATTGTAAAAGCCCACATTTTTTTTTTAAAGAGTAACCGTTGAGTTTCTTGTCGGCTCTTCTCCATAGGAAACGACCAATAAATTGGAACCGAGCACCTAGCTTCTGACGTTTAATAAGTGCCCATATAGGTTTATGTGAAATAAAATATTTTGATTTTGATTTTGCAAGGTAATGCAATATTTTTCCAGATGAATAAAATACATATGGATAACTTTTTAGCCCTATTACAGAATTCGTATTCTGTAATTCGTACCTACACGAATGACTGGAAAAATATTAACTTGAGTCAAAGACGTAAACGTGTAGGTTGTAATATTTAATAAGAAAAAATTGTCCAAGTCATTCCTTTCATTACATTAAATCTGTTGTCAAATGTATATTGCAGCAACAGAACATTTTTACAATATTTTTATCCTTATCCTCAAGCTTTTTGTATAATCCGTACGGAGGCTCATTTGGAAAAAGTCACGTCGTGATTTTATCATAACTATTACTTTTTATTGAATTACTACGGATTAGGAGCTCGCTGTTAGAGTTGCGGAAATAGGTACTAATCAAGGTAATACAAGATTGTACTAAATAGCTACTTAAGTCTATGCTTTGTGTATGTATGTATTTATTGTACATGTAAATAGTACACCACTGACTACCTGCAGTATTGTCTCTCCTTCTCCCTTTAATCCATTCAAAGGTTGTCTGTAAAAGATAGCTTTTAGCGATAAGACCGCCCATTGTGTTACCCCATGTAAAATTTCAACATTTATATCTGTAACTTTTATGGTGTACATAATAAAGAGTATTCTATTCTATTCTATTCTACCTGTATAAATAATGTTTACTAAGTATCTTCTTGCAACCTTAACCAATCGTATCATATAATTACAGAAACAATTAAAAAGTCATTGGGTCTCGCGTAGATCTGCGCTGAATACGACGGGTTAATTATTACCTTGAATTCAGAAAAAACCGGCCAAGTGCGAGTCGGACTCGCGCACGAAGGGTTCCGTACCATTATCTATAAAAATGGCAAAAAATCACGTTTGTTGTATGGGTTCCTTCAATATTTGTTTTATTTTAATTTAATTATTTATTTTTAAAGTGAATATATAACTAAATATTCTGTGAATATTTCAAGCGTCTACCTGTTGCCGTTATCAATATCAAGCAAAAACGAGAAAAAAAAACACGTTTGTTGTATGGGAGCCCCCTTAAATATTTATTTTATTCTGTTTTTAGTATTTGTTGTTATAGCGGCAGCAGAAATACATCATGTGTGAAAATTTCAACCGTCTAACTATCACGGTTCATGAGATATAGCCTGGTGACAGACGGACAGACAGACAGACGGCGGAGCCTTAGTAATAGGGTTCCCGTTTAACCCTTTGGGTACGGAAACCTAAAAAAGATATAATCTCACGTCTTCTTCCCATTGATGTAGGTAGAAACTAGAGAACGCCAGCTGCTACGATCCATATACTCCTTTTGCTTCCTTTATGTTCATACATCTGCAGGCTTAGCATGAGAACCGTAGAGAAGCGTTTTGTCGATGGAAGAGTATACAATAATGACGTTTCCGTGTAGACAGTAGAACATTTTCGGTAGACAAGCCATTTCTATTCTACAGTAGAGTAGAAATACACATTATGCTAAGCCTGCAGGTCATACACGCACGCTGGTTGCGAGTACTACCCACCTAACCTGTCTGAAGAACATCACTAATAAGGTCACTTTATGGAAAAAAAAATAATACAATGTTTCAAAACAAAAGTGCGTTATTAAACTATCGTTAAACAAAGGGTAGTTGACGATGCTTAGTAACAATTTTAAGTGACAATATATTCTCACAGTTAACAAGCCATAACGATTTTATATCGCGCCAAGAAGCAAGTGTTGTATACATGCTCTAAAAGCCATCCGAGCTGCGAGATCAGGCGCGAGTAAGTGGCAAACTTTAATAGTCCTTCGTGTGCAATCACCCTCAGACTCCAAAAAGTGTTATTTTTCTCAGTTCCGACAATTCACTGATATAAAGTACGAGTATCATTCTTCGTGACATTTTGAAAACATTTTAGAGCATTCCAAACATCTGACTACGTCTCTATCCTGTATTCCGTTTCCCATCATTTCAAATCACCGTAAAATGTAAGTGTTTATTATGAGATTAATACATAATTAGCCATCAACATCATGAAAATACTTTTCACAGATTATGGCATCAAATTTATTAAGTCAAGAAACAAAATACCGGAACTGGAGCGTGGTTCAGGGCGTTCAGCAAATTGGTTAATAAATTAAAAGCGGCAGTCTCAGCGCCGTCGCCGACAGATGGCGCCTGAAATACGACAGGTATTTAGCGTGTTGCAACACCGTCCGCCGCGATCCACGTTTTAATTTTATGCTTTACGAGCAATTTTTATATCAATTTTCCCTCGTCGTACTCTACATAATTCAGGCGGCTCTTTTGACTGCGAAATTCTCGAGGTCGATACGGCAATTTGCGCCGAATGCCGGGACAAAGTCGCTTGTATAAAGAATACAAAATTGCTTATAACGATAAGCTGGATGGATAATAAAAATAGGAAACCATTGCAAAGAGAACCTGTAGAAATACAGTACGTGCCTTGCATTAGTTCCCCGGAGATTATATTCGCCTTTCACTATATGTGCCCGCTTACAACAAATACCCCAAGTAAGCTCTTTTGGCTTCTTACCTGACGTAAACATGGACACAAAAGGAAAGATTCAAATAAATGTTACGTGTAATGCATATAAAATACCACCAAAATATATAAGCATTTAATTACATTTCTTTCAGAAATAATTAGTTCATCTATAATATTAGTCTTGGGTTCTCTAAGGGTTCAACAAAGCGGTACTCGCAAACAATGAAAATCTTTTTGAATGTTTAACCCTTTAAAAATTAACTGCCACAAAAGCTGTCCAAAGTAACTTAAGTCAATGTCTAAACTTCAACCGTGGGATGTAAAGGACGCCCTAATAACCCATTTTGTTTTTAACTCAACTCATTTTACTTGAACGTAATGCCACCATATTTTTGATTCCGTATTTACGTCACCTTTTGGTTTACCTACAGATTTTTTCAGTGTTCACAAACATTGTAGTAATTACAGTAAGTAACAAACTACTAAGTAAGCTGAGCTTAAACATTAAACTTTGCGTTTTTCATCTTTTATTACTTTTGCTGATAATGTGCGTCTTCTAGACGTAAATAAACATATTTTCTTTCTTTGTAAGGAACCTATTCACTCTTTTATATTTAAACTTCGTGATTGTTTTGGTACCTGTGCGATAGTTTTATGCCAGAGATAACTTATTTATTAACACTACATTCCAAATTTCCAAGTAATGGAGATAAAATTCCTTCAATCTTTTTGAATGCTTCCCGTATTTTAATAAAAAAGTTAGTATCAAATTAGGTTGCTTGTGAAAGGAAATATGACATCACGAAGGTTTTCTGATGACCTCTAAAGATTTATGAGTAAAATACCACAGCGATAAACTTTGAAAGTACGTGCGCGGTAGTACCTACGTACTGGGAATACTGGAAAAGTGACATTTTGATGTAAATCCGATCCTATTAAAGTTGGCAAATAAGTAGGTAGATGTAAAAGTGAAGGTCGGGTGTTTTGCCTTTGACGTACGAAACCACAATAGGTTTACATGTTTTGATTAAACCACTTATAGGATACTTAGAAGCTAATCTCAGCGCCAGCCTATATCTGATGGAAATTTTACATCTTCAAATTCAATGTTCATACCCGAAACATTATTATTTTCCCACAAACTGACATAAAAATATAGCCACCTATTTCTGTTAATGACCACAACACAGGCTACATTATATCACCACACAGTTTAAAAACCTAACCAGTAAATCCAGCGAATTGTACCGACTTACAGGCTACACCAAAATTACCCGTTCTCGGGAAACCATGAATAAGGTTGTGCGGAAGCCGTCTGACGCAGATAGTGTCATTACGCAAAAAATGACGTCGGCCTGGGGCCGTATTATGAAGTATAAATACCATTATGATTCCAGACCGAAAAAGGGACGGTGCTAGCGGTCATGGTTAGATCCATCTCTCTCTTGCACTGGAATCATGATGGCATTAAAACGTCATAATACGGCACCTGGTGAGTTGTCGCGCCAGCTCAACGACACGACTAAACACGTCGTACGCATCCGGGCGACGACGGCTCTAGGTATTTGTATATCTTGATAAAGTCTGTTTTACTGCGGATAAGATGATGACACATGCCAAAAGTGTTAAGCGATTGAAATTGGTTAATCGGAGATAGCTTGAGCGTTGAACGCATAAAAATGCGTGAAAAGTTGTTTTTATTTCTTGTGTCATGCAAATTATTATATTAGTTTTAGTATATGCGAAACCCGAAACACGTGTCTAGTATTTTCATGTAAAGAATCTATGTTCAAAATTTCAAAACTGTATCATGAAAAATCACAAAGTTATAAGGTTGTTATGTTACCGGGTTGTCCGTACAAAAACAAGCTAACGGCGCCCCCGGGCCTCCAGAGTCGTCTTGCGCTCATTGATAATAATTTGGCAGTAGGTACCTAACCGTATGGCGATTGTATTGTAAGTAATTAAACGGTGATAACATTTTCCATCACACTTAAGTATTTTTGGGACAAAATATAACATAGTGTAAAAAATATTGAAATCGATTCAGTTCCTTATTGTGAACAAACTATATTCAGATTTCGCATATACTTAAAATAATGTTGTATAATTAGTACGTTTATGTAGTGTTGTTGATAAACTCCAAACTAGTTTTAGAACTAAATAACAAGCTCATGAGTGCATTCATCCCTAATTACAGCCTTAAAACTATTCACGCATACCTGTCAACAACGTCGCACAAATTCAGCGAACTCCAATCTCCCGCCGCGCGTGTTTAAGTGCTCGGTCTCCATAGCTCAGAGTTCCGTTCACCCAATAAAGAAAAACAGCACACGTATCCTATATCCGCTGGGAAAAAGCTCGTATTTCCAAAGTATATGCACCGAGTCACCGATGGGAGTTAACAAGAGTACGCAAAGTGTTTTGTCACGTCCCTGACCGACACGACAGAAGCGTGACATCACGTGCCTCTGTGATTTATGAAAGGAAAATCGTCAGCCGGACGTACGACGGCCCTACGAAAAATGTTGCACCCGATAGCCTTTGCAGGAACGTGCGGCCACCGAATGAACGGAACTCATTTTATTCTGTTACTGGAGATGGGATCATGGGACGTTTATCGTACCCGTGGGTTTTGGATGGACTGAACCCGAAATTTAGATTGTCTATCGACTTTTTCCATATGCGGCGTGTATGTGTGGTTCCGTGGGTTCATTTAGCAGTATTCGAAACTTACCCATTAAGTGATTTAAAAGCTGTATTAAAACCAAACTTTGTAAAAAAGGGTATTTAAAATTTTTGATTATTTAGAAGACAAAAAAGCTTGGGATTGATCTGCTCGCTCTGCTGTCTTGTTAAACTGGAAAACTTGACATTTTAATTATTATGCAAAATCATCATTATATAAAAAATCTGCTGTTCCCTACATTTATGTTCGCATAACTCGTTAAAATGTAGGGAACTGCTGATTTTTTTTCTACTGAACTTTTAACTTTGGTCCCATAGTAAAAGTTGTTCATAATGATGAGTACAATGACCCCTTAAGAGATTTCGTGTATGAATAGATACACCTTATATACAGTATGTAACAAAAGCCCTGTTGTTCCTTGGACGTATACATTTACCTACAAGCACAACATTGGTGGAATTATAATTAAAAAAAATTAAACATTGGCTAGTCGAGAAGTCATAATCAAAGAGTTAAAGAGGTAAGAAATCAGTTAAACATTACTTGTATAATTTTATATACATATTGACATTGCTGAGTATTAGGTATAAACAAAATTACATGAATAGTTACTTTGAAAAGTATTATATTTATTGGTACATATATATTTATTGTGGTAGGCGCTATGCTTTACAACGTTCAGGTGAGGCACTTGCTTCATCTGGGGATCTTTTCTTCTTGCCTCACCTGAACGTTGTAAAGCATAGCGCCTACTACAAGTCATTAAAAATGTTCAGTAAACTGCTGACAGAAATAAAAAGTCTAGTATATACAAGTGGGTTTCAGAATAAGCTCAAACGGTTCTTGTTACATAAGTGTCTATATTCTGTTGATGAATTATGAATTAATACAAAAGTCTAATTTTATTGATTTGAATTGAAAATTTTATAGAATTTTATGAATTGACATTTGTTTTTATATTTTTTTTTACCTTTATTATTATTTTGATTTCAATGTAATTTGGATAATTATTGTAATGATTTAAATATAGATTGCATGCATGATGTTTCATAAATATTTAGTTATAGAAATTCAGACACAATGTAAAAATTGTTAGTGAATAAATTAATTGAATTGAATTACTTTAATTATTGTGAATGTGAGCACTGTGGGTCATTTTTTTCTGTCAAGTTTTGCGTTTTTTTTTTTTCTCAGTTAGTTTTAATGATGGTCAGGTTGAGCTCAGTTTTGAGTTGAGCTGCACGATTACTGGCAAATGCTTGCACTGATTGGACAGATCCACTCAAATTTGTGTGGTTGTTTCCTCAAAAGACTATTTCAGGCACGGAACTACATGGTCCTCAGATGATCTGACCAAGATTATGTCTGGACTTTAAAAGAGACTGACTCCTGAATTTGTTTCGCCATTTCTTCTCAGGGGTGTCAGATAGGAAATGTCGACTTCATCTAGCTTATTTTTTAATGTGACGTGTAAAAGTGATTCCGACATCCTATTTACAGAATAAACGATTTCATTTCAGTATTTGTAGTGGATATTTTAAGCCTCAAAAAATTCCTCATGCTTCACGGCTTGAGCTGTGCGATTGCAGCTCATTTCATCGAATGTATTTATAGACATCCAAATCAACCGAGAGCCGTTATTCGATTATTCACCATGTTTGTACTTAGATGGAATACGTAATAAAGCTTAACGTTATACTTGCGGTTTGCCAAATATTGCGACGCTATTTATAGGTACATGTTACAAATGATGTCTGCCGCCGGAAGATGGAATAATTGACATAAGTACCTTCATTATATTATGTATTAATTTTGCAAATCTGTATTGTGTTATAGTGACATGCCTATAAGTGCTATGGAGGTGCTGTGTATCTAATTTAATTGTATTGTAGGTACCTGCATAATTGAAGTTCTCTTAACAGTAAATGTTTCAAGTTAAGGGGATTAAAAGTTGGTTCAGCATTATGGTAAATGTTATGGATGGAAATTCGATTATGTGTAAGGAGGTTAAAATGTCGTGCAAAAGATGTTACAGAAGTCCTTGACTGCTAACAAGACCGACACGACTAATGTAACGATACCCATAACTACGCAATCTCGCTCAAACTCAACAGCGAAATATGTACAACCTCGAGTTTATATTCTTCTCTATAATGTGTTTTTTTTTTTCATAAAAGAACAAATGACAATCACTTTATAAAATTACTCTCTAAGAATTCTAGCGTCATAAACCCATAATAGGTTAGTACTGTAAAGAGTGAACCGAATTAGCCAGTCTTACCGCTTAATCTAGATCCCACCAGGACACTCCCGCACAGGAAAAACAATTTACCCGGTTAATGATAAAGGAACTCAGGGAAAATAAGGTTTTCCTTGTGACCGACGGCATTTCTAGCGACTACCTACGTCAGGCTCTTCCCGCCGCGAGAAGGAACGAGTTCCCCCAAGGACGTTAGTTATGAGTTAATTAAGACTTAGTTAGTGTGTGCCGTACGTGAGCCCTTTTCATTTTAAAATAGATTCTGAGTTTTCAACATACGAGAAAAAATATTCTGCAAACAGCAAAATGCATTCTGTTTTAAAATAAGAAGAACACATTCCTTTTTGGTTGCTAAACAACTTCTCGTTGAAATATGTTGAATTATTTTAATCCTATTCCATTCTTACGAAGATTCTTTGTTTCAAATGAAAATTGGATAAAAATGAGGTCTTTCCCACAATGTGATTGTTCCATTCACACAAGCCCGTGATTAACATTCAGCGCGGCGCAGTGGCGACGCTCTTTAATGGTTTCAATTGTGCAGAAAATTTTATTGCATTCAATGAATCTACGGAGGTATTTCGCCACGGGCGCGACCCTTTCAAACCTCACTTTTATCGATTTGAGCTCCGAATATTATTCTTGCATTGAGAGAAGGCCGTGACATTTCGATGGCCATTATATTCATCTTGGTGCTTTTTACTTTCAGCCATTGTTGGTCGTCTAAAAGTTTCTGTAACCTCTAACATTTGGAACAGGTTTGTTCTTGAGATTATCAATCTACCTAGCCTTTTCCCAACTATCTTGGGGTCGACTTCCAGTCTAACCGAATGCAGCTGAATTCAAGTATTTTACATGAAGCAACTGCCTATCTGACCTCCACAACCCAGTAACTGGATACGATACCCATTGGTAAGACTGGTTGTCAAACCTATGGGCTTCTGACCACCCCTAACGACTGTCAAAGATCCACGCATGACAGCCGGGACCAACGACTTAAGGCGCTGACAAGAGCCAAATGATCTAAGTAGATACCAAATCTATATAGTTTGCGGTAGCGGAAAAAATATATGTTATTCTGGAACATATTTCTCAGAACTTGTTTGTTAAAAAAATCTCGATACAAATTAACGGTAAACTAACCTTTTACTTAGAGTTCCAATCCAAAATATCTGTATTAAATATTAACGTACGGTTGGTACTTATTAATTAATAACAAGAACGCCTTACTTGAATGCAGAACTTGGTTGTTTTTTATTTTCGATTACTCAACTCATTTTTGAGTAAAAAGCTAATTCCTTCATATTTTGCAATAAATTACAAGCGTTGTGTCATCGCGCTTCTCTTTCTATTGTATGCAGTCTGGCAGTGACCGCGCTTTAGCTGTTGTCAGCGTCTTAACGTGCTTTCCGAGGCACGGAGGAGTCTCGGTATGTAAAGATAGTCAACCATCCACGGACCTACCCCGGTAAGCGTAGCTTAATCTGATGGATCGACCCGTGCAGCTATTATTACTTAGCCAAGAGGTCCACCTTGCTCTTGAGATTATATTCGTAAATAATATTTAACTAACCTTATATATAAATAAATTATTATAAATTAACTAACCTTTTACTAGTTCTAAAAACCGAAACTGCTTTATAGTACCCAGACCTTATTAGCCGGGTAACATACAATGTTGGTACGGAAGTAGATAAATGGAACGGTTAAGACGCTGACTAGAGGCACATGACATAAGTAGGCTTGTCTTAAACAAAAAAATGCCCAAGTCTATATAATTTGTGGTAGCGGAAAAATATATGTTATTCTTGAACATTTCTTTCTCAGAACTTGGTTGTTACCAAAACACGTTTAGAAAAAAAAAACACGATACAAATTAACTGTAAAATAACCCTTTTCTTTGAGTTTCAATCCAAAATATCTATTTACTTATCAACATACTGTTGGTATTTAATTAATAACAAGAACGTCTTATTTGTATGCAGAACTTGGTTGTTTTTTATTTTTGATTACTTAACTCATTTTTGAGTAAATAGATAATTGCTTCATATTTTGCAATAAATTACAAGCGTTGTGTCATCGCGCTTCTCTTTCTTTTGTATGCAGTCTGACAGTGACAGCGGTTTAGCTGTTGTCAGCGTCTTAAGTAAGTAGGTGCCTATTTGAATCAGTTTTGAAAATCAGGTGTCCGTTTACCCTAATTTTTGTAATACGCTATGGGAAGTTTAACTTAGCGAGCTCTTTTTGCTGAGTTATAGACTTAGCTATGATTTTACATTAACACCACCCCAGTGCACTGACTCCAGTAGGATGCGGCAAGCCAAGTTGAGAAAGGGCGTCTACGAAGTTTTCTGCTTCCGACATCTAAGTTCAATGGCATGGTAAGCCATTCAAAATAAATTAATTTCAAGATAAGCAGTAAAATAAACACAAGACTAGCTGGAACGGCCTCAAATAATGCACACGCGTAAAACTATAAAAAAGTGTGTCAGGTTGAAAATTTCAAATTCTAGCCTCATTTTTAGTTCAACCTAGGACCAGCTGTTTGCTCTGAGTTGGAGAGATTTGAGGTATTATTTTAAGCAAGCTGGCGCTCGTGGCTTTGTCGTCGACTCCGCACTTTTGAGTTCAATTCTTAAAATATTTAGTTTAGGTAAAAATATTTAGGAACCTCTGTTATGTAGCGGTCTGGTAGCTGCCCTGGATTTGCTTCGAAGTAAGTAAATATTTTGGTTATGCTGCTACCAAAAATATAATAAGGACAATAGACTCAACAAGCTTGAAACAAAACAGATTAAATTCCTTTCGCTGAATCAGGATTCTCGTACCTCAGACACCTTTCTCTACTTAAAATTGTGCATTATATTAACAAACTAGCTGCGCCCCGCGGTTTCACCCGCGTAAGTCTCGATCCCGTGGGAATATCGGGATAAAAAGTAGCCTATGTCTTAATCCAGGGTGTCAGCTACCTCCATACAAAATTTTATCAAAATTGGTCCAGCCGTTTGAGCGTGAAGAAGTAACAAACATACACACACACACTCACAAACTTTCGCCTTTATAATATTAGTGCGATGCCTGTAATAGGATGTCGAAATTAATAAAAATTTAGATTTATTAATCAAAGTCCATATATTCGTTACTATTTGATCGACTACGAGTATAGTAACCGTCAAAAAACTTAGGCAAACATGGATGACTAAAATGTTCAACAGGAAAGAAAAGGAATGTACGAGTAAGTGTCGCGGAGGTTCCCGTCGTGTCGACAGTGGCGCCTCTGGGCGAACACTGACCATCACTCTATTGTTCTATAAAGTTTAGTTTTGACGCCCTCAAACAACGAGGACACTTCTCAACCACACAGATGGTCGGTTAAAAGCCTTGCTTGTGATGTGCACCGCGCTTTATTCTGTTATTTTTACTTCACACGCCCGAGTTCTGAAGCAGATCGCTTTTTTTTGCGAGTTGAATGTAAACGAGCGCATTCAGAGTTACATAAGTGTTTTTTTTTTCAAAAAAGTTGTGTGATTAAGAAGTTTTTGTAATTTTCTTTCGTGTCTCATTCGTTTTTGAAAAGTTCTTATGTTGTCTATACTAATTGATTTATTAGAATTGATAAATCCTACTTATATATATTTTAACCAGGAAAACTTTGATTCTAATTTCATGATAGCTGTAAACAAATAATAAGAGAAACAAAAATCACCTTTATTGGTTTTCAACGAAACTGAAACCTACTTAAATGACGTAAGAGAGAATATGAGATCTTCTTTTCTATGTGACCATTGCCGGTATTATTTACAGCGATACAAAAGGAAAATCCTTCTCGATTTCAAGTTTAGCAGTTAGAGCACAGATGAGCCTGTTATTCAGCTGACTGAATACTTCGAATTAATAGTCGACTTGACTGACTATTTAGAACGGTTCCTTTCCTCGGAATAAAATTGAGAATTAAATCGTAAAACACGAATCATAGAGTTCAAAATGCGATAGCCAAACCAACGTAACTGAAAATATTTTCATCTTTATCTCGTCCTTATTCCTTTCTTTGCCACAATATTGTAAAAGAGTATTCAGCACTGCCGCAAAAATTCTAAAACTTGGCGAAGGTTATAAAAGAATGTAACTTAATAACATTCTTGGGTGAGCCACGTACGGAGGCTCGACTTAAAGACTGTTCACGGTTCCGTGTCATCACGTGCCATAGATCCCTTTCCCTCAGTATTATAAAGACGTGAATACAAGTCTAATCCAGTTATTTCTATCTCAGATCTAGAGCTGTAGGTCCAGACTTGTTAGAATTCGGTTAGTCCATTTACTGGCGAGAAATCAAATTCCGTGAAGCCAACAGACCTAAAATTCCGGTATCGAATACAATTTTATTTTCGCCGCTATAGAAAAGTTACGTAAATATATTTACTTTGCAAATCTATTTATGGGGAAGATTGGTCGAGTAATAATTTTACAGTAAAAATGTTACAGTTGTACGTTTCAAAAGAGGGTTTACAGTGGCACAATAACAGGATGCTATTAAATGTCACATAAATACTTCAGGAACCGCGGGCTACGTCTGCCAAAACAATTCTTCATGCGTCCTGACCGGCAAAAAGAGTCCCACAACGGATTATAAAATGCAACCGGCTCAAAATTCTTACGGAGCCATTGCCCGGAAGCATCTCACTAGTATTAAAGGCCTGTTAATGAGGCTGGGAGCGGCTCTTGAATTTTTTTTCCCACTTCCTTAACATCAAAAGTTCCCCTTTGCGAAACGCTAACGAGAATTTCCATGTTAATTGCCCCGCGTTTCCGGAATATATAATTGCATATATTGTTTCTCTTGTTTCAACGACGGGAAGTGGGAAGAGATTTTACGATTATTTGTGTTCTCTAATTAGAGTCGAGATAAGAAAACTCTTGCGGAAAACAATTGGATGGACTTAATTGAGCGTTACGTGGGACACGGAAGTGACAACGACTTTGTGTGTTTGTCCCTTTAGTGAGTTATCAGTCTCACACCCAATCGCAAAAGCATCTGATTTACCTTATTTGTTTATTGTTATTTACCAGGTAAACGTTGAATTTAATAAACAACTTTACAATTCCTTTGCTTTAATTTACATAGCTTACAGACTTGTTTTAAGTTGGAATATTCATATTATATAATTACTAAAAATAATTACTATAAATACAGGAATAGATGAGGAAAAAGAAAAACTAATATTATTCTTAAAGTCATTTCAAAATATCATTTTATTAACTAACTTTAAACATGCAAACTCCAACTATGCATTTATAAGGGATTATAAAACAACAACTGGGAAGTCTAAATTGAAATTAAAGTTTGAAATAATATTCCGTCTTTTGTTACAAAAACAATGCATAATATTTTCCATAACGAGTACAACAATATGTACATTAAATGAGCTTAAACGAGTAATTAAAACAGAAACAACAACGCAATACAAACATATTTGTAATAATTTCACGTTACCTCCGGCAAATTGTTACAAGCTAGCTTTGCCCGCGACTCACTTGCCGTTTCTATTTTTAACTAGCTTTTGCCCGCGGCTTCGCCCGCGTAGATGTCGGAAAAATGTTACAGATTATAAACTATGTTACCAAATTTCATCTAAATCCGTTCAGCCATTTTTGCGCCAATCCGAAACATAAAATCATCCCCTTTAAAATTGACTACCCCTGTCCACCCATTTCATGACATCCATTTTTTGACAACCCTGATACACATTTTCCTTTATTTCCGATCTTAAATATAAATACCGAGTTTCCAGTTAATCGAACCACACGATATATCTTTCCATACAATTATTATCACCCACAAAATTCAACACCCCCTTTAAAAGGTTGTTTTCGAAAATGGTTTATGGTCGTTTTATTTATTAAGAAAATATACGGGTCAATTTTCAAGTTTATTGATCAAAGGAAACATAATTTTGATATAAACTGTGTCCTCCTTTCAACCTAAAAGGAGTTTATTTAAAAAAATATTCAATCATGTGTTATTCAATTACTTTGGAGTTTATCAAGACGCACAGTAAAATCCTTCCCTAAAACTTAAAAACCCTCTTTTGCCCCGTAAGGGTTACATTTGAATAAACCCAAAAACATGTAAGGTTTTATATTCTGTGATCACTAGGTATAGTTATATAAAATACCGAGTTTCGAGTAAATCGGACCGCGCGTTAAAACTGTTCCATACAAACTTTAACATGCCCCAATCCCCCTTTAAAAAAACAAAAAATTACTAACTTTATAATTTACTTAGGTGCCATATTTATTCGTGCCAAGTTTCAGATTTATTAACTCAAGGAATAAGATTTTTCATACAAACAAAATCCCCCCTTTCACCCCTTTAAAGGTCAAATTCCCAAAATCCCTTCTTAGCAGATGCCTACGTTATAATTTGGAGTTAATCAAGCCACGCAGTAAAATCCTCCCTTGTCAAATTGACTACCCCTTTTCACCCCGTCAGGGGTCAATTTTCGGAAAACTCTGATACATGTTATTCTTATTTTTTGTTGCTGAGTATTATTACCAATTTTCAAGTTAATGAAGCCACGCAGTAAAGTCCTCCCTTGTAAAATTGACAACCCCTTTTCATCCCGTTAGGGAAAGATTTAAAAAAAAGCTGATATATTTTATTCTTTATTTTTGGTTTTAAGTATAAATACTGAGTTTCGAGTTAATCGGACGGCGCGTTAAAATTCTTCTATACAAACTTTGACATCCCCCAATCCCCCTTTAGGGGGTAGATTAAAAAACAAAAATGACAACTTTATAATTTACTTATAATATGTATATGAATAAGATTTTTCATACAAACAAAATCCCCCCTTTCACCCCCTTAAAGGTCGAATTTTCAAAAACCCCTTAAAACCTTCTTAGCGGATGCCTACGTCATAATAAGTATCTATGTGCCAAATTTCAACCCAATCCGTTCAGTGGTTTGAGTTGTGTGTTACCAGTCAGTCATGGTTTCCTTTATGCCCCTTTTCACCCCGTTAGACGGACCCTGATACACGTTATTCTATATTTTTGCTTTTAAGTATAAATACTGAGTTGCTAGTTAATCGGACTGCGAGTTAAAATTCTTCTATACAAACTTTGACATCCCTCAATCCCCCTTCGGGGGGAACTTTGAAAAAACTAAAAATGGAAAACTTTATTACTTACTTAGGTAAGTATTCGTGCCAAGTTTCAAGTTTATCAACTTTATTATTTTTACTTGAATACAAAATTTTGCGAATGAACAACTTCAATACAAAACTTTATCCCCCTTTTCACCCCCTTGTGGGTTGAAATTAAAAAAAAAACAAACCATAAGCCGAACTATTAGTGATTTTAACTTAAAAAATAAAGAACTATAATTAAAACAAAATTTCATCCCCCTGTTCACCCCTTAAGGGTAGAAATTCTAACAACCCCGTTGCGTTAGCTTCCGACCATAAGCCTATAAGATAATACATTTAGTGATTTTTAAATTCTAAAATGAAGGACTTTCCATACACAACTTCATCCCTCTTTTTAACCCTTCGAGGGTGGAATTATCAAAAACACTGAAACACGTATATATTCATTTTCAATCGTCAGCCTAAACACAAAATTTGAAGATCCTAACTTCAAAACTGACGGACTTTCATATAAACTTCCATCCCCTATTTTACCTCTGTAGGGGTGGAATTCCCAAAAATCCTTTCTTATTCCTTGTCTAGATTATAAAGAAAATCTCTGTACAAAATTTCAGCTTTCTAGGTCCAAGGGTTTAGGCTGGGCGTTGATGAGTCAGTCAATCAGTCAGTCAGGACTTGTCTTTTTATTTATATAGATTCTCATATTTGCAAATTCTTTCAAGAGTAGCTGTGATGGCCCAGTGGTAACGCTCGCGACTTACGAGGTCGCAGGTTCGAACCCAGACAGGCGCTTTACTTGGTGTAAATTATTTCATCACCACTGCTTTCAAAACGGTGAAGGGAAACATCGTGAGGAAACCACCATGTACTCGAACCAAAAATTCGAAGACATGTGACCAACCCGCACTGGGCCCGCGTGGTGGATTACGGCCCACTCACTCCCTTTCACCAAGAGGAGGCCTGTGTTCCAGCAGTGTGAAGATTTTATGCTGATTATGCTATTCAACAATTGTATAAGAGGCTTTTATCAACAGTGGCATGTCAGCCTTATCATAACGTAAACTATTCTAAACTAAACGTGTATGGATGTACAATCGACAAAAGGAGAGGTCAAAATTGGTATAATATTCCGACGATTTTTAAACGCTAATGTGATGTACCTTATTAGAAATCTTATTTATTATGCTACTCGATTACAGTTAAATCTGATTTTTTCAGGCGCCCGTTTTTGTGAAAAAGTGAAAAATGTTTCAATACAAACAAAACGCACATAGTCTTTATTTATTAATTTATATGCAATATAATTATTTTATGTGGCTAATGTTTCCGTTTCTATTAAATACTTTGAGATTTTATTATAATTTCAGCTGCAGCTCTATGAAATTAAGACAAAAAATATTGATTATCATGACAATGCAATAACAAAACGTATCGAAAAAAGTCAAAGCTGTAAACTCGGACTAAACATCCGCTGTAAATGTCAAGCCGAGTCCTGCTGACTGACGTTACCATTGTCACGTCATTTGCCACAGGGCTGCCATCCCAAAAATATAAATAATGCTTGTAGAACATTTTATTTTTCAACACTAGTTTTAAAAAAAACGGGCGGCTATAAAAAAAAATTAAATGAGACATCAAAATAATTACCCCCTTTCAGCCTATATAGGTTAGAAGGCTGTTTAAATTTTCAATTATATTAGTACCAAGCCCCATACATTTAGTGAACGTCTCCTTTGAATTATGACCTACCATTACCTTATTTTCTTACAGACATTCAAATACAATTAGGTCGACATTCGCGTAAACACGTACATTTCCGTGGTAACGACCTTGTTATCTGCCATTTAATTACACAGAGAATTATCTGTTGCAGTCTCTATCTTTGTTAAGAGCTTTTAGACACGAGTGCTGAATGCATACCCAAAATAAATACGACGCGGTACGCATTTTCGTACTAAAATCAATGTGTTTTTAATGTAATATACCAGAGTTATTATTTATTTTAATATGCGTTCAGCTTAAATGTGCCGCCATCTTTGCATACATCTTCACTAAATTTTATTTGCAAAGTGCGTTAGGGCAACAATAAGAATTGGGGAAGAAAAATACTTTAAAAAAATCAAAATGTAATTGATTTAATGTTATATTTTTTTTTAAGTTATAACAACAATTTTATAATATGTACATATATAATAACTTATACCTAATTAATTAATAAAAATAACAAAATTATATCCTTGAAAAATATAAAAATTATAATGTTGAACTCACTATTGCTTTGCTCGTTAAGCTTTTATAAAATCAGAATCAAAACGTTGGGCAGTCGCGCCTATGATCACCAGACTTACAAGGCAGCACTTGTTTTTCCTTTTTCGTCTTCGTCTTTACTTGTTCGTCACTTGTTCCGAACATTATACATGTATTGATGTCTGTACGTCTCACATATATAACATAACATCACGCCTGTATTCCTCAAAGGGATCGGCAGAGGTGCACCCACCCATATCACACCCATATTTTGCCAATTATGTTTAAATCCCCTGTAATAGGGGGCGAGCCATCAACCGGGCACCAATCCAGACTCCGGGTTGTTACTGAGAAATTCCAGATGGAAAAACCAAATAACACTTTGTCCGATCTGGGAATCAAACCCAGGACCTCATTATCAGCATTAGCACTTGCTACCACTAGACCATCGAGGTATTCGTTGTTTCTATGTTATTTGGATACACGAACGTCCCACATTCGTTCCAATTTCATTTCCGTTACACTGAGCTACACGTGTTACTCCACAGGAAGCCTGGCCTACATGTGTAACTTATGACGGAATGCATGGTTACAATATTTATACCCTGAAGATTTATAAGTAACAAGCGATCCGACCCTGCTTGTTTGACCCTGCGGTTTTTACGACTTGACATTGAGATTTCTTTGCTATATGCAAGTTTAATAATAATGTACCTATTATACAGATAAACCTACGGACGGGAGGTACGCACCAGGCGACTGTTCGCTACCAGCTTTTGTAGATCCAATGCTGGTGTGCGCTCACTGCTACACCGCTTAGTCAATACGCGTTTTGGAGCAATAGACATAATATTATTCCTAAGCAGATATAAATTTAAAAATGATATAATTATAATTCTAAAGGACCGGCAGTAGGGTCCATAGGATTTACACAATGTAGATAGCATTATTAATAGGCTAGGGATCTGTATGATACATCACGCATGAATCTTTTCTTTTTTTTTGTTTATTACATCTTTTATAGAATATTGTTTAAACTTTTTTATTTTCTTTTTTAACTTCTTTTTCTTTAAGTTAGCCCTGCTACAGTTAACGTTTGCTAACAGCTTGTTTTTATTATATTATATAGTAATCTGTGGAAAATGTTGTGGGTAGTATATTTGTTAAGTTTAATTTTAAGACAATACTGTTTATGCTTATTGTACTACTGTTTGTTTTCCCAAATGTAAGTTAAACAAATAAACTTTCCGGAACAAATTATTTAAGTGATGGTAAAAACCAGGGACGCTGACTTTTAGAAACCCTCGTGGGTGGTCATATTCATGCCCATTGTTGTCCATTTATTGTTGTATACTTCCCCGGCTGACTTAACCTTCTTCTTAGTGCTAGTTTACGGAGACGCCGGGCGTCGCGCGTGGCATGCAGCATGGCGTCTCGCGGCGCATCGGACGTTTTTTCTGTTTACAGAGAGGCGGTGCGTGCAGCGGCCCGCATCATCACACGCGCAAACACAAACATATGGCAATGTACGATGTTTTTTACGGAGACGCGGGGCGTGAAGAGTAGCGCTGTCCGCCGCTGCGGCCGCGGCGGGACTTCTAGCGTGTAGCGTAGCGGGTATCGCCGTATGCTCGTACTGGGGCGTGCGACGCCGCGGGTTTTGTTACGTTTTACCCTGAACGGAGAATTACAGAAACGCAACGCCGCGTGCACCGCCGCGATAATCGTCGCGTGCGACGCGGCGGTGCCATGCGCGTGCTCCGCCTGCATTTCAAGCAAACGCGTGTAAAATCGCTTCTCCGTAAGCGCTCTCATACAACGTCTTATGTTTGAATTTAGTGCGGGCCGGTCCGTCCAACGCGACGCGCGACGCTCCGCGTCTCCGTAAATAAGGCCTTATAGTCCTGAAAATCTTTTTTTTTTAACAATCTAGCAGTTTTCTTTTGAGCATTACTACAGAATGGTTAGACATTTTGCTGCGCGGCGAGAGATATCGGTCAAAACCGTTTCATTAATCGGTTTTGATGTAGACATCTTTGGTGCGCAGCACCCACTATTTACCTCATATGGGTGCTGGAGCCCCCGAGCACCCACGGAGTCAGCGCCCCTGGTAAAAACTGCATCAAAATCCATTACGTAGTTTAGAGGAACTAAGCGTGCTCACAGGTACACACGAAAAGTGACTTTAATTTAGAACACGTATAGTCACTTTTGAAATGCTTTATCCAGTATGCTGTGAACTATCACAGCAGACTGGATAAAGCATTTCATTACCAACGCGTGTTTTTGTAGCAAACATTATGTGAATCATAATCGTTCTTTTCCCAGCTGCATCCGGTTAGATTGGAAGCCGACCCCAAGGTCGGCTTCCAATCTAACCGGATGCAGCTGAATACCAGTATTTTAAATGAAGCGACTGCCTATCTAACCTCCACAACCCAGTTACTGGGTCAAGAGATACCCATTGGTGAGACTGGTTGTCAGACTTTCGGGGTTCTGACGATCCGTAACGACTGTCAAAAATCCAGCACGACTGACAACTGAGACCGACGGCTTAACATGCTTTCCGAGGCACGGAGTCTTGGTATCTAAAGATGGTCACCCATCGGATCATGGATCGACCCGTGCGGCTGGTATTACTTAGCCAGAAGCCCCGCAAATATGATGTGAATGCTAATAAGTTAATTCTTTCCTCTTTATTAAGACACTACCGACCAACAGCGAAGTACAATAGTACAAGTAAAATAAACGACAAAAACGTGTCCTTTATTTTACTTGTACTATTGTACATCGCTGTTTACTATTAATTTCTACTATGTAGGCTATTTGTGTACTACCTATTTATGTTTGAGTATTCAATGACGCCTACTCAAATGTCTTGCTGAAAGCGATGTTTTGCGTAAGGTCGTTGAAATCTAGACATTTCATCGATCTAGGTTCTAAGAGCTAGACGAAAACGGTTGATTGACGATGACTGACAATATCGATGGTAGCAACGTACAAAATGACAACTGAACTTTTTACCAAAATCACTTTTTTGCATAAATCGACTCAGAATTCTTTGTATAGGATTTTTTTTCTGTTTAATTCTCAATTTTTCACGTATAAATACAACTACACCATTTTTAGGGTTCCGTAACCAAAGGGTAAAACGGGAACCCTATTACTAAGGCTCCGCCGTCTGTCTGTCTGTCTGTCCGTCTGTCACCAGGCTGTATTTCATGAACCGTGACGTAGTTAGACAGTTGAAATTTTCACAGATGATGTATTTATGTTGCCGCTATAACAACAAATACAAAAAAAAAACAGAATAAAATAAATATTTAAGGGGGCTCCGATACAACGAACGTGATTTTTTTGCTCGATATTGATAACGGCAATAGACGCTTGAAATATTCACAGAATATATAGTTATATATTCACTTTAAAAATAAATAATTAAATGAAATAAAACAAATATTTAAGGGGGTCCCATACAACAAACATGATTTTTTTGCCGTTTTTATAGATAATGGTACGGAACCCTTCGTGCGCGAGTCCGACTCGCACTTGGCCAGTTTTTTTTTACAAAGTGGTCAAGTAGACACGGACATACTATATTAGTCCCTGTATACGTCGGACAATCGGCGTGTTCACGTGTTGTAAAAAAGATATCAGTCACATAGCCGTTTTAACGTCGGTTTTTTAAACTTACGTTATTATAATGCAACAACAACAATAAGTCACGTGGACGTTACGAATAATAGTTAAAAAAGGAAAATTATTACCTACATGCCTTTATTCATTACAGCAATCAACAATGTAAAATATAAAAGAGTATTACTAACTGTTTTAATGTTTATATTATTAGGAAGTTCCGCGTAGAAACGGGTATATGACAGTTGACTGACAAGTAGTGTGTAGATAAAGACACCTACCGTGTTTTGGAAAAAAATATATACTACAGTAATTCGACTTCATCATTTCCTTGGTAATGCCCTTATTAACTAAAAGTTGTAAAATAGAAGAAAATAGCTTTGTTCTTTTATGAATCGTTACAGTTTTGCGTTCAAAGCGCTCCTGTAAAATCATGATATTGTAGATAAACGTCTTTACCTACTTTGCGGCCGTCAATATGTACTAGTCCACGACGACCTAAATCTACCTAGGTACTATAAAATAATTATCATTTTATTCTACGTTTTTAAAAAAAAAATATCTAGAAAAATCCGTTCAATAAGTCCGTATAAAAAATAACATTTTACAAAGAGAATACCTAAGTAGACCACCATCATATTTAATTTCACAAAAATAGCAATCTTTTCAAACGATTTATAATGTACCTTAGCTTTATAGTATTTTTTTCAACCATTGATTTTTTGTACCTACATGTTTGGCTTGGATTTTGTGAACAAAACAGCAGCATTGATCGATCGAACTGTATCAGGTTAATAAAATTCGATCCAACTGATCCAGGTTATCAAACTACCTTCTTCGACAGTCATTAGGAGAAAACAGAGGTCAAAAGCTGACCACATTGGTCTAACCTTTGAAAGTTTATCTTGCCCAGTAGCCGGGTTGTGTCGGTCACAGGTCAGTCAACCCATGTAAAATATTCACCTACGAGTAGTTGGAAAAAAGGTTAAGTTAATGGAATATAGCGCAAATTTTGTTAAAACACTTTAGATCTACGTCGCCGTACCTCAAATTCTTGGTAGCCACAAACTTCGGCGCTTACAAAGGGCGAAAGGTAATTATAAAAATACTTCAGTAAAAGCCAGACTCGACGGCGGATAAAGTCATACCGATAAGACGAAAACTTGAAATCGTTTGTCAAGAACACATTTCAAATTGTGGCAAAAGTACGTATAATTCTCCTCTCGAGTATTTCGAGATTAAATGTTGGGCTAGCGACCTTTGATGCATCTGTTGTTTTAATAATTGAAAACAAAGATTTGTTGTCTTTAAACAAAGTTTATTCCATTTTCTTGTATTTTCATGATAGATAATGATTAGCATGAGAGCGTTTTTATGATAGCTGTGCCCTGGCCCTGCGGTTTCACCCGTATAAGTCTCAATCCCGTGAGGATATCGGGGTAAAAAGTATCCTATGTCCTAACCATGTACAAAATTTCAGCCAAATCCGTTAAGCCGTTTTAGCGTAAAAGCGTAACAAACAAACATACAAAAAACCAAATCTATTCTCTTTATTTATAAAAAAAATACGTTTAGATAATGATCAAGTTTTTTACTGATAAACTATTTGCAAAATAAAAATGTATGTGACTAATGCGGCAAGAGTACAGATTTTCTTAATTGGATCCATTTACATTATAAACAGTTTCTCGAATGTAGCGTTGTTTATGTCTTTATTTTTACGGTTCTCCGAAAAGAAACCTCACTTTATAAAGCTTATCGTTCAATTGACTGCATCTTTCAGCTATTCCTTCCTCTTACATCAAACGCAACCACTATGTATTCTGTTTCCCGTAATATAAACGAGGTAACAAAAAAAACTGCAACCAAATTGAAACATCCTTTTTTGTTTAAGTCGGTTAAAATCAACATGATGCTTGCGAGTGAAATTATATTAAAAAGTAAACTATGTGGCGGATCTGTTATTGTTGATCCTGATCAGTTGACAGATAGTCGACGAAACTACGAACTCATGTTGACCAAAAGTTGGAGTTCAGTTGCTGTTAGCCTACTGTTGAGTTGTTAATAGAGCGACAACCTTATCACCAACAATGGTTCAACAACCACGACAGGTTGCGGAAATAAGATTAGATGGACGAATGATTCGGCCTTTGTATTGTAGCACTTCCTTGTTTATTTTCTGTACAATATTAGTTTTACGAAGAGTTGATCTGATATTCTAGTGTTTCTAATATTTGTAGCGGCATCAACATCGCCACATGCGCACTACGCGTCAGACTGACGTCACGCAAATCCTGCATCGCGCAAGCAGAGTTTACTGCGCAACTAGCATATATACAACGTCCCGACATCAACCGTCGGGCAGTTGCCCACCAGACACAACACCCGTCTGGTCGGAGGATCCTCCCTTTTCTATGGTGGATGAGTGAACTTTACACCCTGTTCCTCGTACCACCAAACTGGTGACCCCGAGTATGAACGTCAGCGCAGCTTTCGTGCAACTCCTTCAGCGTGACGTCATCATCATCACTTCCTCAAGCTCTCGAGCGGCGAGTCACACAGCCAGCCAGATCCCACGGCTTCATCGGGTATCCTGACCACCAGCATGCAGCGGACGCGCATTCCTGGTCATCACCCACAGCCTCATCAGCAACCTTGGCACAGCACACTGCACTCTCGGCCGGTCCACAAGCAGAGAACATTATACCTCTCCTGGTCGACGCCAGCAGTCAGCCTCAACCCGGCGCTGTACCACATCCGACTCACTGGAGCATAATACAGCGCCACCCCGACTCACTGGGGAATCACCGCAGACAGTTCCGACCCACCGAGAACTATACGGCACCCGGTTCCGACTCACTGGAACCCTCTACTGGCACTGGCAAGCATCGCAAGATACAAGACTCAGCCCACTATCGACCTCCGGTCTCCGGGGGGGAGTGATGTAGCGGCATCAACATCGCCACATGCGCACTACGCGTCAGACTGACGTCACGCAAATCCTGCATCGCGCAAGCAGAGTTTACTGCGCAACTAGCATATATACAACGTCCCGACATCAACCGTCGGGCAGTTGCCCACCAGACACAACACCCGTCTGGTCGGAGGATCCTCCCTTTTCTATGGTGGATGAGTGAACTTTACACCCTGTTCCTCGTACCACCAAATATTCACTAAGTTGAGGATAATATTTGTGGATACATATCCCTAAGAATAATTGTGCATTGCAAAAGAATGGCTATAGAGAACTGAAATAACTAACAGAGTGCTTATCGCAGTAATATGATAGGAACAAAGGGAATAAAGTTGCTGAGAATTCCTCTGAAGAAATTCTTTGAAAAAAACAATAAGAAGAGGGCCGGGAACAAACAGGAACAAAGTAGATTTATCTAAGAGCGCAATTAATAAAAGAGGTTACTCTTTAAAATTATATAGATGTATTTCAATACTAACAAAAAGCTAATACAGTAAAAAGCTACCTAGAAGTACTAAAGTATTCAATCAAAGTGAGGCAAGGACGGGAAAAACTAAAATAAAAATCACAACTTCTGAAAACTTTTGAAAGGATAGTAATGATAAATGAATAATGTCCTTCCAGTGTAAAAACGATGAAGTTTCACGAAAGGGAATACTGAAGAGAACCTTTTTATTATATTTCTGGAGTTGATTTTTAGAAACCCATTTTTTTTGAGATTATTACCAATCTTAGGTTAATATTGCAACTGTACGGTTAGAAAAAGCCATTTTATCTGACAAATTAATTGACTGTAACAACCTATTTGTAAGCTTTAGAGACACCATCAAGCTTACATTATACATCAATTTCATTATATATATTGCCCGAACTGTTGATAACAATCCTAGCTACTTCAATTTCACACCTGTCTGGCATTAATCAAAATGTATCACATACCCGTCTATAACTATTTATTAGATAGATTACCCATTTACATATATATGATATTTAGATACAGAATTAACTGAGTAGATTACACATAACATTCCTTATATGTTTAAATCCTTCGAATTTCTATGTATAGACCGTCGAACGTCGTCTTATACAAAGTACTTATGGGTTTTATGATATAAATACATCAACTCACGCCTTCTTCCCATGGGGTAGGCAGAAACTACTGAACGCGACCTGCTATGATACTTACATACCCCTTTTGTTTCGTTTAGGTTCATACATGCACACCGGTTTAAAATCAATTCAAACAAAGATCAGAAGCTAGGGATCACTTCATTTCAAACTCTTTAAGGACTTAACAACATAATTGTACCTCTTAACAAAACTTATTTAAAGTTGGCACAATTGAGTGATCCAGTAGAAATCTGCTATAGCCCACCAACAGGAAGACAAATTGATAAGAAACCTCTCGATGTTAAGTATCACTAAAAGTTTGTTAATTAATTACTTTCCCCTCGCCCACCTTTAACTAATAAACGTTGTTTTGGATTCGCGTTGTGATGAATGACTTAAGTATAAATTAAACCAATTAGAGAATTTCCGAAACCTCTTGAAGTTGTCAAAGTCTTTGAATTAATTAATAAATCTTGAGGAACGTTTGCTGCTTGGTGCTTAAGGCACGACGTTGATAAACAAACCTTTTATTAATTCGTAACGTTAAACGCGACGCTACTTATCTTGATGGAGCAATTTCGCGTTCTAATTAACAATAAAGAATGATTTCAGCAAGCATTTTCAATTTTGTACGAAGCAAACACATTTATTAAAAATGTAATCACAGTTTTTAGATTCCATTACTTAGTTTTAGACAATAAAAAATGAGCATTACTAACAAGATTTAACTGAGGTCATTATGTTGAGAAAAAGTCTTTATTTCTTACATTTATTTTTAAGATTCAAGGGTCACTGACTCATTGCACCCAAGGTATAAGTACTGTTATAAAGCTCCGTAAGCTCTGCTGAGTAAAGAAAAAGTTGCCAAAATCTGTTGTAGTGTGTTGAAGCCGCTTTTGTGCTTACAGTCGTAAGTGCCTACGTATCCTGCATTATGAGAAATAAATATTTGGAAGCTATACATCTGTAAATAAGTCAGGCTTTCAGTTTCAGACAAAGGATCATAATCACGACAAAATGATTGTAGAATGCAGCTAGCAAAGTCACGGCAGTAGATTTTAAGATATTCAAATAGATACACATTGCCTACACCTGTAAGCATACGGAACAACCTAATAATTAAACAAATAATCATAAAACAATCCACACAACACATTATTTAAAATGAAAGCAACACAAATGCGAACACACAAGTAAATCCGTCGCCGGGGCCAGCCTCATCATCACACGAACAAAACGAAAATCTAAGTAACGACGCACACTGTTGGAATAATCGTCAGGACGCGTATTTAAATAAGCATGCGTTACGCGCTCAGCGTAAACACATTTTTCCTAATAAACGTTATTCTGGCTGCGGCTTACGGGGCAATGTTTTGTAAAGCCAGCGCTGGCTAAATGGCCCATTGCGGGCCGAATGCGGATTTCTGCTGTATTAGCCTAATAGCATTCTACTTCTTCAATTCTCATTTATTGCCGGTTCTTAGCAATTAATTCGTTTTTCATTACGATGTCAGCTTATATTAAAAATAATGGGGCGGTTAAGAGATCTTGTTCTCTTCTAGGACCCTCAAAATTTCTTAATTTTGAATAATTAAATTTTGATTTGTTTCTATACATAAACTTTTACTATTAAATTAAACTTACGCTCTTGAAATTCTAGAATAATGTGTTGGTATTATGGTTTCGTGAAACTTTTCTTGGTAGATGACATAAATACTATTAGGTACTTAATATTAAAATAAACCCTACAAATGTTTAAATAAATAACGACCCTCATTAAACAACATGTTCACATTTTAATATGAAAACTTTCATAAAAGACATTCTTGTTTATTATTGTTGACGATCTTCTTATGTATTTGTTACTGGCTTTCCAGCCCAGATTCAGACTTCAAGGAAGCCTAGGAGCTACTCCGGAAACTAGTAACCAAGACGCTATCTCCAAACACGTGATTGACGTGACGTGAGTTTATTTTTATTTTTTTGTTTAAGCTAACAAAATTATGGCAAATAATTTACTTGACAGGTTAATGTTCTGTATTGCGTAATGTAAATTATTTCACACACTATTATATAGAATCAAGTTTTTCTAACTGAACAGACAGCTGTGCTGGGGAGTTTGTTGCGCCACTTCTTCTTCCCAGCTAAAGCACTAGGAAACAGTGAAGGGCGGGCGTTTTTAGGGGACTGTCTTATGTAATTTTGACGTTCGAAAACTGCTGATTCTCAGCCTAGTTTGAATAAATGACTTTTGGTTTTGATTTTCGTGAGTACAGCCGTAAACAATAATAAGCATTACACTCGATCTACGTAAAAAGTAGCAGTCATATGAAGCGTATGTAAATTTGCATTGTGTACAGAATTCAATTGTAGAAGCCATCAAAGGGTCCCGTTACAGGAGTAAACATCGTGCGCTTACGTAAAGTATATCTGCCTTGAGCATGGTTGCTGTTTTGTTCAACAGAATAATGTCACAATATAAATAGGTACAGAAGGCTTATACAACGAGTGAAAACAGGCCTACACAGCCATAGACGAACGGCGATCTTAAAGGAATTCCCGTCGCGAGTGCGTTTGTACTCGCTGTACGTGACGCGTGTCTATGCGTGTGTGCGTTTTCACTCGTTGTATTTAGCCGACCTTCTGTACCTATCTATTCTGTGAGAATGCTTCACGCAACTCGTTTAAATATATTTTGTGAGCTAACGTTACGGAAATAAGGGAAAAAAGAAGCGTGGGAATAAATGATTTATTGTAATTACGGTACAATTGCTTACATGTTGGTGTATTATAATATAAACGAAACGTTAAGTAACTGTTATTTTTTAGTACGTGTGCTGACTCATACAATTTTTTTTCGATTTGCTTGCTCTTATTACTATACTTATTAGTTTTCATAGTGATCTGACCAAAATTATGTCTGAACTTTAAAAGATTAGGTAATAATGTAAAGTTAATTTGCATGCCCTAAACAGGCAAAATATGGACTGTACCTAAACCACCAACCTCTAACAACTGGTAATACCTATATTTTCAGCAAATAAATTATCCTTATTCTTATTCTAGAGACTGTGACCTCTGAGTTTGTTTCGGCCCTTCTTCTCAGAGTAGTCAGATACGAAACGCCGACCTCATCTAGTTTTTAAAATATGATTGACGTGTAAAAGTGTTTGGACAAACCTACTTACAGAAATAAATAATTTATCATTTACCATTAGACAATTCTAATGGTAAATGATAAATTATTTATTTCTAACTGGAGCTTAAGTTTTCCGCCATATTGGACTGGTTGCGAAACGAGAATATGGAATATTTTCTCTTCTTATTTCTCTTTTAACAATATTCAAGCGGCATCTATAATGACGAGGTAAATTGTTTATTTTTTGTCGATACCTTATACTGAACGTATTCTGGATATTTTTATTGAAATAAGTATTTCGTTATTAGTTCTTTATACGTATATTCATATAAAGACATAACATATTATGTACCTACTTATATGAACAAATAACGATACCTCGATACAATTCAGAAGAACTGCTATTTACCTTGTATCCTTCCATACACACCCTCACACTCACGTACTCTCACTCACACCTACAGGCTACACTTTCACTTACATATAGGTACTCACACACATACTTACACCCACTCATGCCTACATTTGACTTACCTAATTTAATTTAATGTTAATTTATATAATTATAGCATAAAAAATATACGTTTTGTTTTTTATATAACACGTCGTGCTATGGAAGAGCGGACTCTCCTAATACAGGCACTATCTGCCTAAAAGGAGGATCCAATAAAAAAAAAAGTTGTTTATACTTGTTTTACCAATAAACTATTTTTTTTTTCCTCGTCTATATTTACAAAATGTGTTCTTATAGCACATACTCGTATAATGTTTGTGATTAATTAGAGAAAAATCCTTGTACGACACATTTCACCTACTCGTAAGTACTCCACTCCGACTCAACAACCTAAAAAAAACTTTTCACGTACCATAAGCATTTCCTGCATTTTCCCGTCATCCTTCGCAGCTGCAATCTGATATAAAGGAGGGATACAAGTCACTAATTACACGATGACCGGCTCGTACTTGACCGTTTTTTTGTGCGAGGCGAAGCGACAAGACGGCTAACAAGCGGCTGCATCATTAGGCTCCCGTTCTTAATGAGTGCAGCCTGACCTGAGCACGACGGTTTACGCCGTAGCCATGTGTGCCGTACATACTCTTGCAAGAACTAATTTGTCATTACGTTGGACACTTGAGTCCCAAAAAGAGGGATAATACTTAAGTTACTTTAAAAGTTTACAACAACACTGTTCTACATTAAATAAAATACACGATGGTCGTAGTCAAACAAAGGTCTACGGCGTAGACCTACGTAGCGCGTAGCCCCGTCACTCTTGCTACGACGCGGACGTATCTGTTGCTACGCAAATTACTACGTATTCGTCGAAAACCAATTTTCTAAGAAGTGGTATTACACTGGGCTTTTTTATGCCGTCGGGATTTTAGGGTTCCGTACGTCCGGATGAAAAACGGAACCCATATAGGATCACCCGTGTGTCGGTCTGTCCGTTGGTCACAGCCAATATGCTGTTTTTTTTTTTTGTCTATTTGGCCTGATTAAGTTGAATGGTACACATATGAATTTATATGACCCAAACACGCTCGTACCTATAACGTAAATAAATGAATTTTGAATATGAGCGTCAGATTTAGGAGGCAAATAAAAAAAAAAAACTTTATCTTTGTTTTGTACTATACCGTGAGACATATCAAATGAAAGGGCTTTGAAGATCTCATTTTTTTTATAATTTTAATATAAATAGTTTTAGAAAATAGATGAAAGTTGACTATTCCGCCCTCTTATGTATCTGTGAAACTACTGAGCCTAAAATATTGAAAAAAAAATACAGAAAATATTTCTATACTTATAAATTACAGGACACAGGAGTCTGCGTGGTGCCGGACGTAAAGAATAGCACCTCTTCATCATTTCTTCCCGTGGGTGTCGTAAAAGGCGACTAAGGGACTTACTAGACGATGGGCAGCAGCGTTCTCTATGCATTTTAACACCATACTGCAATCGCCAACCTGCCTGCCAAGCGTGGCGATTATGGCAAATCCCCCCTTTGGGGGAGGCCTATGTCCAGCCGTGGATGTCTTACGGCTGAAATGATGATGATGATGAAATTACAGGAAAACCCATAAGTCTATGATCTTAAAATAACATGGTAAATCCCTCAATATTGTGCGTACAAACTTACATTTGCAGTTGGAATGTATGGAAAAACATGTTTTTCAACTACAATGTTCTTGAAATAAATTCATCTCAAGTATCAACTACGGAACCTTTCATTGTGCATGGTCCGATACGCACTTGGTCAGTTTTTATTATATCATGTTCGTTGTGGAGTTTCCGACGTTTATGAAACAGTGTTTATTGAGCACGATTTGTAAAACCTGCCAATGTTACAATTATTATTGCAATATTTTTGATGTAGGCGCCAAGAGGACTTCCTCGAATCATGACGAGTCTTTATCGAAATCTTTTAAGATGAGTTTTTCAAGTAGGAAACCTTACAAAATTAAATATTTCTCAGAAAAAGGAACATGCGAAGGGAATAAGTAATACGAGTTGACCTCGAAGGCTCAAGATCCCTGACAAACGATTTTCTACGTGGCTGAAGTTAAAGACGCCTCTCAAATATTTTTTATGTCAACTAGATAAGGCTGTTCAGTAATTAATACCTCATCACTTAATGTCGGAGCTTTTTGATATTGAACGCTCAACATTTTTTGCTGTCAGAAAGAAAATGTTACTCAAAAGAATTGTGATGCTGTTGAGTAGATTAGATTAGATGACGTTGATAATTATAATTGATTGTTTATTTGGGAGAACTTTTATATTCGGTTTTAAAACTGGTTGTTTTAAAATCTGAGTGCTCCGACAAATGGCAATCACTTTCAAAGCGTTTCGTTTCTACAAAAGCATTCAACAGGATTGATATAAGCCTTTCTACCATTTATACTAGGGGGCCTACTCCGAAGAGATAATCGGAAGTATCGGCCGAATGTTCGGCCGTTTCTTGACTTCCAAAGTTTCCTTATTTGACTTTGAATCCTTACCCGACTTCAAATCACGTTTTTGACTTTGACTTATCTCTTTGACCGTCGTTTTTCTTTCGCCCTTTTCAGCCATAGTCGTAGTAAACGGCCGAACATTCAGCCGATACTTCGGATTTATCTTCGGAGAAGATTCCCAGTATTTTCCATGGAGCGACTGCCTATCTGACCTTCATTACCCAGTAACTGGGTTATACGATACCCCTTGGTAACACTGAAAGAAAGAAAAAGCATTTATTGGTACTCGCACAAGAAGATCACAAACTAAACTAAACACACTCATAGAAATATAAAAAATATATAGAAGTACCCAATTACACTATCATATATTTTATCATACAAATATAATTTAAAATCAGTCAAATTCTATTTATTTATTACCTAAGTATATGCTGTTGACATTACAATATATATGACCGCCGGTAAAAGTCACAATACCCCCCGTACTAGTTGGTACATAATTCATAAAATCATAATAAAATGATGCTGTTCTTAATTTTTACATATTAGGTACACCGATAATCATAAAAACGTCATACTTAATCAAGATGGACTTAGCCGTGTTTTCCGTTGCTAGGAGTGCAATTTTATGAATTGCATTAAAAAAGAAGACAAAAACGGTTAAACATTTGTAAAAAGATTTCCTCGTAAAGGTTTATTCATATTTTTGTTGTTTCGATATTCCAGTCGAAATTCTTGCATTTTCTCGCCATTTTTGAGGTTAGACGGATATGGTCATATTTGTACGCTTCCGTCATAGGTTGTTCATATAAAAATTACTCGTACATCTCTGATCATATTTCTATGATAGTCTAATATGGCTCTAAAAAACAAAAGTAAAATGAAATAAATCACAGAAAGTCCTGTAGGTGGCCAAAAGGCTCCTAACTCAGCATGACGCTGCGACCTTTAAAAATAAGTGACGCAGCGCTGGTATTTTGATACGGTAACACTTTCAATCTAAGAGAACGTAAGTCAATCCAATACATTTATGACTTTTCCAAGCTTTTGAGTAGGCCCTCTGGATCAGTCAACCAAAGTAAATGAGGCAAAAAGTTTTTTTACAGTAATTTTTCAAGACTAAATAGACCAACTTAAGATCTATCAGTCTGGAAACTTAACACCTTATCAAGATTTCCCTTAATCTAGTCCCAAATTCATTACCTCGGTCCATCTGATGACTCCCAAATAGACTATATTGCAGCCGCCATTTTGTGTCCCTCTGTAATTGTTGTCTGAATACCTAACCTACTTAGGTAATTACATAATATCACGCCTGTATTCCCCAAAGGGACAGGCAGAAATGTATACATCTATGGTACACCTACATTTGGCCAGTTACGTTAAGGTCTCATGGGCAAATAATGGGCACGAATGCAGGCTCCGGGCTGCTATGGAGAAAAAACTAAATTATACAATTTCAACCAGATTCGGGATTGAACCCAGAACCTCATATTACGCAATCTTAATTACAGAACTTCAACCTGGGATTTTCATCCAGGACCTCTTATGATGCACTTCATCATTTCAGCCGAAAGACGTCCACTGCTGGACATAGGCCTCCCCCAAAAGAAGGGTTATTATGCACTTACGACCACTAAACCGACAGGGAAGTCGAATTATGTTAGGTTATTAGATCTAAAAATTAGCCCAAAAACACTAACATCTTAACAAAAAACATTTTCATATACCAAAATATTCGCAGCTGTACGGGATTACAGCTTCATGCAAAGTCAGTTATTAATTAACATCATTTGGGGTACATTATGAAAGTTTGACACGAGGCAGGAACGGATGCTCGTATTAAAAAACTTTTTCTCTGCTTAAAACATGCAACACTGTTGAATAATTCATGATTTGGCTCATGTGTAAAAGGCCAAATTGGAAGAATAAAAATATACTTGACAGCATTCAGGCATTGCGGCCATTTTAATGCAGTATTTATAAAACCACTTTTTAGCTCAGCTATTTGATAGGATTTATAATTGTTCTTTCTGGATTGCCAAACCGTTATTGTCTTTTATTAATGTTAATACTTACATAACATAGTCAGCATATAATGTTCCCTCTGCTAGGACACAGGCCTCCTCTCTGTGAGAGGGAGTGGGCCGTAATCCACCACGCGGGCCCAGTGCAGGTTGGTAGATATCACATGTCTTCGAATTTTTGGTTCTAGGACATGCCGGTTTCCTCACGATGTTGTCCTTCCCCGTTTTGAAAGCAGTGGTGATGAAATAATTTACACAAAGTAAGCACCTGCTTGAGTTTGAACCCACGACCTACAACTCGTAAGTCCCGTTACCACTGAGCCACCACTGCTCTCTTAACAAAAGCAAGAACCAAAATCCTTGTTAACAACAGCAAGTACCTATCGAACATGTGTAAAAGAGATAAACGCATAAACTGCCTTAGGTAGCAGCTCAATTCTCACAAAGCATGTTTCTCCGCCTACAACATTTATCAGACCCGCTTGTAATATTAGTTGTAACGATCAGCTTTCTACATGGACATTAAAGTCTCCGACAAACCGAGGGTCGTAAAAGTAACATTCTTCTAATCGGCATACATGTATCTACATGACAAAACACAAAACACTTCCTCTCTCCTTAAACATCATCATTACAGAATACAGTTCCTTGCTCTTGTTTCGCGTTTATTATTGTATATATTTATATAGATAAGTGTATGCTTTATGTATATGTATTTATTGTATATGTAAATGGTACACCACTGACTACCTGCAGTATTGTCTCTCCTTCTCCCTTTAATCCATCCAAAGGTTGTCTGTAAAAGATCGCTACGTAAAACTACAACATTTATATCTGTAACTTTTATGGTGTACATAATAAAGAGTATTCTATTCTATTCTATTCTACATGACAGTTTCTGTCAAAGAGCTCTCTGTATCTAAAAAGTAAGTAGGGTGTGAGCGTAAGGCTGGAACGAGTCAGTCTGCTCCCCCCTCATCATCTGTCTAGCGTTTTCCCAACTATATTGCGGTCGGCTTCCAGTCTAACCGAATGCAGCTGCATACCAGTATATTACATGGAGCGACTGCCTGTCTGACTTCCACAACCCAGTTACTGGGTAACACGATACCACTTGATATGACTGGTTGTCAGACTTTCAGGCTTCTGACGACCCGTGACAACTGACAAAGACCTAAAAATTACAGCCGGAGAGACCAACGCCTTAAGGCGTTGGTCTCTCCGGCTGTAATTTTGCGTGCTTTCCAAGGCTTCGATCGACCCGTGCGGCTGTTATTACTTACCCATAAGCCCCCAATGCTCCCCCTAAACAGCAAAAAGTACAACACAGCCCAAATTAGCTTCTTTCTATTTATGGAATACGTAACCTTTAAACACAACCTAATACTACAGCGAAACCTAAACGGTAACAAAGTTAGTACCCAGCTAAAATTAATCTCAACATTTTCATGTAAATGTTTTCTGTTGTTTTAGTAGAGTAGAATAACCTTGTTTGTTTTATTTATATATTTGAATGGTTCATCCGACTGTAGGGTCACATTTTAACTGCGTAATTACCCGGTTAGTTGGGACATCACTATGCTTCATGTTATTAAGTGCCCAAGGCGTTTGGTAACATTTGTGGGCCCCATGACAGCACACTAATTTGGCTCTAAGTATGTAACGTACTTGGGACAATGGATTTGTATGGGAAGTGCGCTTTGACGTAAACGTTGTAAGTCGTAAACGTGCGCTGTATTAACTTATCTATCCGTATTTTTCCGGACTTTAAATACGCTTTCTATGCTTTTATCAAAGAATGTTTCTTTAAATCATTCTAGAGTAACGTAAATATCTGCAATTGTTTTGTGGATTCAAGTTATTTTAAATTCGAAAACATGAAATACTTTTTCACAAGACTCACAAGTTGGAGCTTATAACCTAAATGTCTTTGTATAATATTGAGACATAACATAGAAGACACTGCCTGAAAATGCTTCATAAAAACTCTGAAGAATTCTTCATTATAAAGACTACTAAGTTGTTACGAAAAATCCAATATTGTACACACGCCAGTGCCGAGTTAAGAGCACGTTTTATATTTCACAAGACTCGACCCGGGGCCCCCGCTGAAACTACCACTTGGTGGGGGGTCGAGTCGAAAAATTTATGAAGTAGACCATTTTTTCCCCAAAATCATGTTATAATGAAAGACAAATGTCCATAATCTTGATAAACTATGTGCTCGGGCAACAGCTAAATTGAATTACAAATTTCGGCCGGAGGTAGGTGAGATATTATGCAAATTGCCGAGTCTTGCCTACAAACATGACATTACAGAACGTTGACGCAATGTTTACTGTGCCAAGGAACTTACGGCTATAAGAATCAGATTTTAGGCCTGATTTTATGTTATCTGCACGAATATTAAAGTAAATGGTAACTGCTCTATTAAATAATTTTAGAGAACACGCAATACTTTCGACTACTTTTACTGCATCACATACTGTTGAAGCGAAACATGAGCCTTGAGTTTTGGTCACGAGTCAAGTGAGTTATGCGGCGACTAAAATCGGACACTTCGTATTAGTACCGTGAGAAGAAAGTAAAGAACCTAATTTTTTATCAGAGACTGCGGGTAACCCATGTTTCACAGTTACACTGTTTTTAGATCAGTTTCATAATAGTAGTTTATGAAACTGTCTACTCTCATAAATTGGGATTGAACCTACTAAATAAAAGATCAAAGTAAAAAAAAAAAAAAATTAATAGTTTATTACACCGCGCATGCACTAAAGCGGGCGTTGCCACAGTAAAAATTGGAATCAAAGTATTTTTGTAATGCTATAAAAATGGCGCGTCCCGCATAACCGTTCCATTAGAAAAAAAAATATTTATGGAACTCCTCTCATATTAACTCCTTGGATTTTCCCCGTAACCACAAATAGTATTGGTGAAAAAAAATGTTTTTCAACACACTTGCTTGTAAAGTGACTCTTATGGCAACTCATTTAGGTTCATAATTCAGCTTATTATACACTCGTGTTTTTACTTTACTTTTTTTTTCAATCTCCACAGTTTTTATGTCTAAAAACAATGAATATTTTTATGATAAATAAACTATTTTAGGTTACATATTTTATGATCAAATTATATATTTTACCTTAATTTGCGTATTCAAAACATTATTTTGTGTTTATTATATTTTTTATATAGGCTGTTTAGCAATTTTGCCAGTGCCTTTATTTACAACAGCGCGCGCATCGCTGGGGCGGTGCGCGGAAAAAACAAAACCAGAAAGCCATTTTCCATAAATATTCATTAACTCTTTCGTTGTGTGGTTAATTATTATCAAAAATGTTGATACAAGTCTGTTTTTTTCCTCTAAAGTGTGTTGAAAAACGTCGTATGAAACGCGTGAACATAGATCATTACATACTCGGCTCTATTGTGCTCGCCCCGTGAGTGTAATGACCGACATAGCACACTAGTATCATAATGTATTTTGTTATTTTTATATTTATTGTTATAATTATAACATTATTTTATTAGATAGAAAGGGTTTAATATGATTCTATTTTTTAAGGAGATGGATAACGGTCCCATACAAGCTTGGCCCAGAAATGAACACAAATAAAACAAAATGTATTATGAAGCTATAATAGTGTTTCATAGCCGTGTATATTTTTGTTGGTCGTAAAACTTTGTGAAGGGACCTTCTCAAATCTGATGACTTCAATCAATAAATTTAAACCTGTCGATCGCGGAGTAATCTACTGTTTTCCAGCAGATTTAATTTCACTCAAATCTAATGACTGTATCCCAAATCATTCATTTGCTATGTCCTAGTTTATAGAACGTTGGATCTCCGTTGAAAACCAGGTGAAATCAGAGTGGTCAGAGATGTGAGTTATGTGAAGATACATAGTCCAAGAAAGGCGAAGTCACACAGAAATGCAAAAAAGATAACCAGAAACACAGCCAATACATATTTTTGAACAAATCACAAGAAATCACAACCAAACATTCATGATGCTGTCACACGCAGCACCACAGAGTTATAAATAAAATAGAAATCGTCAAAGACAGACCCGAATGACAAGAAGGGTTACCTATGTTTTTGGTGCATGTATTTGTATGGTACCTACATAGTTATTACCTATGTATCATATGTATGTATTAGGATTCTTTATTCTCTCATAGCATCTAGATATCTGGATGCATTTTAGCATCGTAGCATAGTCTCATTGCCTACGAAATGTATAGGAAAAGTTTTTTTGCGATTTATGACTTTTCTAGTACTCAAACCTCAATTGGTACGATAGAGGTTTTTGATCTGTATAAGAAAGGATCGATTGGCATAAAAATTTTTTTTGTAAAAATTGGCCATTTTCCTGCTGACTGTATTTTTTTTCAAAATCTGTGAATGCAGATCAAAATTTCTCTAAAAATCAAGGACAGTCTCTTAAGACCGATTTCCTGAAGCTACAATTGTTAACGTAGCTGACCTTACTGCCCCATCTCAAAAATTCACCCTGTATATGTACTAAAGCGTACTAGAAAGAGTACGCTTTAGTACATATACAGGGTGGATTTTGACACACAAGATGTTTCGTATGGAAAAAAGAAAAATAAAATATTGCGTTGCATTGTTTATCTTTTAATGTCTCCCTCTATGCTAGTTATAGATAAGTGCAAAGCATAAATTATATAATAAATGAAAAATGCATGACAATGACAGGCAGTGACAATGATTTTGAAAGATAAAGAATGTGCTGCCATTACATACTTTTAAGACTGGATGGTTTTTTTTTTTAGAAAAATGTAATTAATACATTAATAAATTATTAAATATCATGTTTATTACAGTTTAGTTGTTATTCAATACGCTATAAACACAGTTTTAATATTTTATATTCTAAAATTACTCGCGGAATCATACCAATTCTTACAATAAGCATGTCCCAACTACTTACCATCATATTTCCAAAACTGGCAACATAAATATCTCCCCGAATACTTGAATCAAAATAATAATCCTTTAAATTGAAATATTTCCTGAAAAGTTTTGCCAAGTAAGAAAAGCTGTGGTGGGATTTCAAATATGATTAGTTATTTTTTTAATATAATTACCTCTTTGTCTGTGCCAGGCCAGACTTTATCCATGTCCTTTCAGTATTGTGTTTGTAGAGTATGTCAATATAAACTCGTTTTGAAGTATATAATTCGAATTTTACGATATGAGATTAGATAAAACATATTTTTACACTTAAATGCATAGACATAGTATATGCTAAATGTATGCTTAAATGACTTATTAATGACTTTTATTATCATGAAAGTAAAACTAAATGAAACCGTCCGCCAAATTCCAGCATACACCATACACCTAGCGTGTTCTTCATAATTTAGGAAGACCTCAAATATAAATTAATTGTACACAATTATTTACCTACGCTACACACTGTAGCTCACAATAAATCATTTTAATGAAACGAGTAAAATTTTGTTCTTTCTCGTAATATTTTGCGAAAATTCTTCTAATAAATATTAGGATCAGCGACGAAATATTACGTCCATAATCACTCGGCGCTAGTATAATAATATCTTTAGGTTGAATAACTAATGATAGGTGCATTTGTCTTAGAGGGCCGGGGCCGGGTCACAGGCGTTCTTCAAATCGCCACAGATTAAGTAGACCCCAGAGGCGTCAGGAAATTCCTTAAATCATTCTGAAGATTTCTTTTGTGAAAGCAGATTGATTATGCCATCCGTACGGAATAATAAATTAATTATTAGAATGATATTTTCTTCTACCAATCGGTTTCTTCTTCGGTAATCGTTTATTTAGGCCGAGACAGTCATAAATGCAGGTGTATTTACTTATTTCCTAGCAACTCATAAATAAATTCAAATACTATTTATTATAAAACAACCACAAATTAATGTAGGTTTAGGTGTGATGCAAATATTTGTAAATGAACGCACCGCAATTGGAATGCACAGTTGAATTAAAACGGGGCATTCTGAGTTCCTCACCGCATGCAGTTTCGTGTATCGATCACCGAGCGCGACCACAGTGTTAATACTTTAACACGTAATTACAGACGTACGATCCATTCATTTTCAGTCATTATTCGGTGAAATATACTTGATAAAGTGCATACTTTATTGTACAAGTTCTATAAGTGAAATCCCTGGGTCGATTTATTTGTTCTGACTTTAAAGGGCGTTTTTTTTTGCTATTTAAGCCGCGAATGACGCTGAATTTCCGCTGCGCAATTTCGGTATTTTGCTCCACTTATTTCTACGTTTCCAAAATTGTCTGTAGCCGGTAGTTGTACAGACGCCAGCAGGTCAAGCTACCCGAAACTGTCAAATTTTCCTAATTAACCTTGAACCTTATGCTTTAACGATAAAGTTGAAAATCTTTTAAAGAAATTTGACAGATTGTAGTAGCTTGATGTGCTGGCGTCTGTACATACGACTCTTCAAGAAACAATCTTAAAAATAAATATAAACGCTCTTGCCAGTTAAAGAATTGTTTAAATTTCATGTGTAATTTTAATCTGAGTATTAATGTTATCATTTGGTGGTGTGAGGAACAGGGTGTAAAGTTCAGTCATCCACCATAGAAAAGAGAGGATCCTCCGACCAGACGGGTATTGTGTCTGGTGGGCAACTGCCCGATGGTTGATGTCGGGACAATGTATATATGCTAGTTGCGCGGTAAACTCTGCTTACGCGATGCAGGCTTTGCGTGACGTCAGTGTGATGCGTAGTTCGCATGTGGCGATGTTGATGCCGCTACAACCAAAGACTTAACTTGCCAAACCAAATCCAAAAAACATTTTAACTACTACGCTTATTTTCAAATGAAAGCCATTTTGATTTAAATAAGGTAGGCTAGTTGCTTATTTGTTTTAATGTAAGCCTAGTTCCTTGATACTATAAAAGTTTTTATTTTATGAGTAAGAAAGTACGTACGTAAATTATAATTTGTGTACGAATGCATGTTAAAACGTGATTGACGTTAGTAATAGAAAGTCGTAAAAAATTGAATTATTCCATTTAAAGGACAGTTAGGTATACTCACCTTTCTGCCCTTCAGGTACTCCTGAAGAAAGTATATACCTTAAAACAGAACCTTTTAACTTCACAATCAACAAGGCTTAAAAGTTAACGACAGAATCAAGTGAAATAAAAACGTTTCGAATACAGTAAACCGCAAAGCCGATTAAGTCCCCTAAATTCAGTATATTATGAAGTCCAACTATAATAATGGTCAGAATTATGGGCAATATTGAAGGCGATTAATTTGACACCAGTCTGCCTCCGGACCGTTTTGACCAATAAATTGAGGTTAAACCCCATTGATCTAGCGAATCCCCGGCCATTCACTACGCTTTAGATCCATCCTGTCCGTATGTCTTAAGAGCGGTCAGACCTTGGATGCGAATTTGTAAAGCATGGATATATGCTTTACAGTAACTTGCATGGTATTGGTCAATCGTCTAAACAATGGTTACATACAATTCATGTTGTACTTAGGTTTATTGATAGCAGCTATAAATAGCATATACTAGATGGATACATTGCTACATGGATACATGAGCTCCTTAAGTTCTTAGTTGAGCTGCACGACTACTGACTAATGCGTGCACTGACTGGACAGGTCCCCTCAATCTGTGTGGTTCTTTCGTCAAAAGATCATTTCAGGTACACATCTACATGGTCTTCACATGATCTGACCAAGATTATGTCTGGACTTTAAAAGAGACTGTGATCTCTGAGTTTTTTTTCGGCCTTTCTTCTCAGAGTAGTCGGATACGAAACGCCGACCTCATCTAGTTTTTTTTAATATGATTGACGTGTAAAAGTGTTTGTACTAACCTACTTACAGAAATAAATCATTTACCATTAGAATTTAAGTGGACAGTATAGGCATATACTATCTATGTAAATGATATTTACATAGATAGCATATGCCTACACTGTTCCGTGTGATGCCGGACGTAAAGAATAGCACCACCCTATTTCTTCCCGTGGGTGTCGTAAATGGAGACTAAGGAACTTACTAGAGAATGGGCAGCAGCGTTCTTTATGCATTATAACATCATACTGCGATCGCCAACCCGCCTGCCAAGCGTGGCGATTATGCCAACCCCCCCCCCCCCCCACCCCTCTTTTGAGGGAGGCATATGTCCAGCAGTCGACGTTTTTCGGCTGAAATGATGATGACGATGACACTGGAATAGGAAGATCGCAATAACTCCGGACAGGTCATGGCAATTAGACGTTTGATCAGTAATTGCAGACTAGTTGCATCTTTTGTTTGGAAATTACGTAGGTGCATGTCGTTGAACTAAAGCATCACATTTAGTCTTCTGATATCTCAGACATAGTGCGTGGGCTAAAGAGAACATTTGAGTTAGTGTAGTGTATAAGTAGTGAATGAATAATAGTAACAATGCTGTGCTATACATGTAACACATGAACAAAGTGTTTTTATTAATTATCAGACTCTAAGAAAGTGCTACGGACTTGTGTAACAGTGCAAATTGACACTATCCTTAGTTATAACGTAATCTAAAAATTGCCTATTAGTCTATTAGGCTAGATTGTAATAAATTATTAAGAACCTGAGTTCTTACTAACAAAGGAAAAAAAAAACATTTAGTCTTAAATGTGTCCTACTATGGACGCAGCCGAGTGGCTTAACAGGTTCAAAGACACAACGAGACACAATATAAATGACGAAAGAGAAGAAATTTTATAGGTTGGTATGACGCCTATGGGCGTCTAGTGTCCTTCAACGCGTATTACAAAATCTGCCTATAATGTTCCACTGCTGGGACACAAGCCTCCTCTTTTTGTGAGAGGGAGTGGGCCGTAATCCACCACGCGGGCCCAATGCGGGTTGGTAGATGTCACATGTCTCCAAATGTTTAGTACTAGGACACGCCGGTTTCCTCACGATGTTTTCCTTCATCGTTTTGAGAGCAGTGGTAATGAAATAATTTATAATTTACACAAATTAAAGCGGCTGTCTGGGTTCGAACCCACCACCTACACGTAAGACGAGGCCGTTACCACTGCTGTTTCAACGCGTTTAGCTATATGTCCTTTATAAGCATTTAGAACATATTACAGTAAATCAACTGTAATTATTAGTAAAATCTATTAAATTCATATCATAAAACCACAAACAGTACTTTAGTACGTTACGTTGGTATGCACTGTGTTATTATAATGTAACGTGCTGACTACATACATCATTAATACAGACATAAACGCCAAAACGTGTCTTTCCAGCGTTCTAATAAATTCAGTAGGTACGTTCTGCCGTCCTCTATTCTATTTATGTGGAGTTCATACATCTCCCATACTATCAGATATGCATGTCGAAACGTCGCTCTTATCGGCCACGGAGTAATGCACGATATTTGTCTTACCACTCGTCCCTGTGGCGTTCTTCTCTCTATATCAACTTCATTAGAAAATATATTAAGTTAGATGTTACTTTGTTTTATTTACCTTGAAATAAAAAGGAATTTCATGTAGCTTTTTCTTTGGTGGGGCAAAAGACAACAATTTTTCAAGTGAAAACTTCTTTAGGCATGTTGGGCACTTTTGGGAAGGCGAAAAAGCACTGAACTCACGTGACCGTCACGCTCAGATACATTTGAAGTGAAAATTTATTTAGGCACGTTGGGCTCTTTTGGTATGGGGAAAAGCACTGAACTCACGTGACCGTCACGCTCAGATACAATTGAAGTGAAACCTTCTTAAGGCACGTTGGGCACTTTTGGTATGGGGAAAAGCACTGAACTCACGTGACCGTCACGCTCAGATACAATTGAAGTGAAACCTTCTTAAGGCACGTTGGGCTCTTTTGGGAAGGCGAAAAAGCACTGAACTCACGTGACCGTCACGCTCAGATACATTTGAAGTGAAAATTTATTTAGGCACGTTGGGCTCTTTTGGTATGGGGAAAAGCACTGAACTCACGTGACCGTCACGCTCAGATACAATTGAAGTGAAACCTTCTTAAGGCACGTTGGGCACTTTTGGTATGGGGAAAAGCACTGAACTCACGTGACCGTCACGCTCAGATACAATTGAAGTGAAACCTTCTTAAGGCACGTTGGGCTCTTTTGGGAAGGCGAAAAAGCACTGAACTCACGTGACCGTCACGCTCAGATACATTTGAAGTGAAAATTTATTTAGGCACGTTGGGCACTTTTGGTATGGGGAAAAGCACTGAACTCACGTGACCGTCACGCTCAGATACAATTGAAGTGAAAACTTCTTAAGGCACGTTGGGCTCTTTTGGGAAGGCGAAAAAGCACTGAACTCACGTGACCGTCACGCTCAGATACATTTGAAGTGAAAATTTATTTAGGCACGTTGGGCACTTTTGGTATGGGGAAAAGCACTGAACTCACGTGACCGTCACGCTCAGATACAATTGAAGTGAAAATTTATTTAGGCACGTTGGGCACTTTTGGTATGGGGAAAAGCACTGAACTCACGTGACCGTCACGCTCAGATACAATTGAAGTGAAAATTTATTTAGGCACGTTGGGCACTTTTGGTATGGGGAAAAGCACTGAACTCACGTGACCGTCACGCTCAGATACAATTGAAGTGAAAACTTCTTAAGGCACGTTGGGCTCTTTTGGGAAGGCGAAAAAGCACTGAACTCACGTGACCGTCACGCTCAGATACAATTGAAGTGAAAACTTCTTAAGGCACGTTGGGCACTTTTGGGAAGGCGAAAAAGCACTGAACTCACGTGACCGTCACGCTCAGATACAATTGAAGTGAAAACTTCTTAAGGCACGTTGGGCTCTTTTGGGAAGGCGAAAAAGCACTGAACTCACGTGACCGTCACGCTCAGATACATTTGAAGTGAAAATTTATTTAGGCACGTTGGGCACTTTTGGTATGGGGAAAAGCACTGAACTCACGTGACCGTCACGCTCAGATACAATTGAAGTGAAACCTTCTTAAGGCACGTTGGGCTCTTTTGGGAAGGCGAAAAAGCACTGAACTCACGTGACCGTCACGCTCAGATACAATTGAAGTGAAACCTTCTTAAGGCACGTTGGGCTCTTTTGGGAAGGCGAAAAAGCACTGAACTCACGTGACCGTCACGCTCAGATACATTTGAAGTGAAAATTTATTTAGGCACGTTGGGCACTTTTGGTATGGGGAAAAGCACTGAACTCACGTGACCGTCACGCTCAGATACAATTGAAGTGAAACCTTCTTAAGGCACGTTGGGCTCTTTTGGGAAGGCGAAAAAGCACTGAACTCACGTGACCGTCACGCTCAGATACAATTGAAGTGAAACCTTCTTAAGGCACGTTGGGCTCTTTTGGGAAGGCGAAAAAGCACTGAACTCACGTGACCGTCACGCTCAGATACAATTGAAGTGAAAACTTCTTTAGGCACATCCGACACTTTTGGGATGGGGAAAAAAGCACTGAACTCGCGTGACTGTCACGCTCAGATACATTATACAGACGTTTACAAGTTTGTGAAGCTAAGAAGTTTTCACTGCTGACGTGCAGTCCTACGACTGACAGTTACTTTGTCTTTTTTTTGGTGGTTATGTAGTGTAGGTAGCTGTATATTCTTATGGGTTTACAACACCATACTGCTTATATGGTAATAATTAACTAAGCTTTGTGGTTATTGCCGTTTAGGACCCGCCAATTCAGTGGTTTGTGTGAGTGTGAATTTTCAGATGCTAACTAAGAAAACAAGAGATTAAGTTAGGTATGTATAGCACCTCGAGCGGTCGCACGGGTTCCTCTCATTCCGTCTGGTGCAGGTGCTGTCCGGACACGGTTGTTTCGGATCGTACCTGCATCGAATCGGATGGGAGGAGACGCCGTGTTGCCACCACTGTGGCGCGGCGGAGGACACGGCGCAGCACACCCTCGAGGTGTGCCCATCGTGGTCCGAGCCGCGCCACAGTCCGAACGCGGTGATCGGACCGGACCTCTCACTCCCCGGCTTGGTTAACGCCATGCTGAGGGATGAAGGGTCCTGGGCGGCAGTCGCCTCCTTCTGCGAACACGTCATGTCCCAGAAGGAGACGGCAGAGCGCACGCGGGAGGACGATCCTGCCACGGCGCCGCTCCGAAGGCGGAGAAGGGGTCGAAGAAGACGTCATTTTGAACGTCACCTCCGACTCCTCCCAGGTGGAGGCCAGCAGGCAACGGGTGCGGGGGCACCCTTACCTCTATTGCACAGGCCTCCACCAGTGTCGGACGGGAATGGCCCGGTGTTCCCGGCCATTCCCGTAGCCCCCCCAATAACGAGGGGGCATGAGGGGCCCGCCAGCTAGGCGGGCATGCGCCGGGAGGGTTGTGGAAGAAAAGGCTGAGCCGTTATCCCATGGCCCTCCCAACACGGCGATGTGGGAACACCGCTGAGTTTTAGTGGGTATACTGTAGTGACAGGAGTCCCACATACCCCGACTCGTCCCCCGACGAGCGGTGATGCGTAATGCATTTCTCAGCGTGAAAAAAAAAAAAAAAAAAAAGGTATGTATAGCACTCGCAGAAGGAGGCTGCGGAAAGGGAGCGGGAGATCTCGTCCGCTCCCTTTCACACTGGACCCGAGGTGGCGGCGCGTAGTGTTCCACGCGCGCCCCTTTGAGACGTCGCGGGGGGGTCTAACACCTGACCCCCCCGCAGACTTGAGATGGCCCACAGAGGCGGGCCGGCACTAGCCGGGGATCACGGAAGTAATACTAGCTCCCAAGATCCCCGGTGCAAGTGTGGGAAGGGAACACCGGGGTGGTTTTTAGTCAGTAATAGTCTGACAGACCCCTCCGCCCACCCCAGGGCGAAGGACATCCATGAGGATTTTCCACCCCGGCAACAAAAAAAAAAAAAAAGTATGTATAGCACATTGGGGGATCCCCCACAGCGCATACTTCCACGTAGTTTCCCCCGGGCAACGCCGTGTCTGACCACCGTAACGGAGTGGCAGACCGGCGGCTAAAGTGCGCTGTGATTCGTAGATATTCATGCGGTCGTCTGCGAATACTGAGAATTTTAATTTTATTATGATGGGTAAGCCAACGCGGGATGCGTCTGGTCGTTTTATCACGAATCGCTCCTCCCAGGGCGATTCAAACGGCCCTTCTCAGGGCCAACCCAACGGCCCTTCTCAGGGCCAACCCAACGGCCTTTCTCAATGCCAACCCAACGGCCCTTCTCAGGGCCAACCCAACGGCCCTTCTCAGGGCCAACCCAAAGACCCTTCTCAGGGCCACGCCGGCGGCGCTTTTGCGTCGGAAGCTGACCGTGCACCATCTGCGGCCAGCTTGTTTTGTAGGCCGGACGAGCTGTCGGACTCCGACGAGTCCAACATGGACACGTCGGCGGCCGAAAGTGACCGCTTCAAGCGGAAGAGGTCCGAGGGCTCCTCGGAGTCGGCCGTGGGTAAGGCGAAGAAGAAGTCAAAGTCGAAAAAGGCTTCGACTTCTGCTGCGGCTCATACCCACGATGTGGGCTTGATGGACGCCGAGCGCCAGCTAAATCTGGCGAAAAGGGCGCAACTCCAGTTAGACTTGGAGGAAAGGGTCGCCGCCAAGGAGCGGCAGGCGCAAGTCGCCAGGTCGAGGGCTGGCTATGGTGCATCCAAGGTGCTGTATGCTGATGCGGAACCCGCTCCACCATCCTAGAGGCGCTCCGATTCCACGGAGTGCCTCGACACATGCGCAGTCTGCTGGCCAGCTACCTGGAGGATCGGGCGATCCTCCAGGCCTCGCGGCCTTGCGGGCACCCCAACGGGCCATAGCCCAGCGTGTGGTGCGGGCCCATCGCACAGTGGGCTTTGCGGCAGCATGCGCTCTAGCCAGCACCCCTCCTTGGGAACTCGAGGCGTGGGTGCTCGTCAGAGTGTATGAATGGACGGCGGGGCGGAGGGCGAGAGGAGAACGCCCAGCCCCGGAAGAGCGGGCTGCAGTCCGGTGGGAGGCGAAAGACGCCATCGTCGTCCATTGGACGGGGGAACTCGCCACTGCAGCCTTCGGCCGCCGAACCCTCGACGCGATTGGGCCAGTCCTGCGAGACTGGCTCGAGCGGTCGCACGGGTTCCTCTCGTTCCGTCTTGTGCAGGTGCTGTCCGGACACGGTTGTTTCGGATCGTACATGCATCGAATCGGACGGGAGGAGACGCCGTCGTGCTACCACTGTGGCGTGGCGGAGGACACGGCGCAGCACACCCTCGAGGTGTGCCCGTCGTGGTCCGAGCCGCGCCACAGTCTGAACGCGGTGATTGGATCGGACCTCTCACTCCCCGGCTTGGTTAACACCATGCTGAGGGATGAGGGGTCCTGGGCGGCAGTCTCTCCTTCTGCGAACACGTCATGTCCCAGAAGGAGGCGGCAGAGCGCGCGCGGGAGGACGATCCTGCCGCGGCGCCGCTCCGATAGCGGAGGAGGGGTCGAAGAAGACGTCAGTTTGCACGTCATCTCCGACTCCTCCCAGGTGGAGGCCAGCAGGCAACGGGTGCGGGGGCACCCTTACCCGTATTGCACAGGCCTCCACCAGTGTCGGACGGGAATGGCCAGGTGTTCCCGTAGCCCCCCAGTAACGGGGGGGCATGAGGGGCCCGCCAGCTAGGCGGGCATGCGCCGGGAGGGTTGTGGAAGAAAAGGCTGAGCCGTTATCCCGTGGCCCTCCCAACACGGCGATGTGGGAACACCGCTGAGTTTTAGTGGGTATACTGTAGTGACAGAAGTCCCACATACCCCGACTCGTCCCCCACGAGCGGGCATGCGTAATGCATTTCTAAGCGTGAAAAAAAAAAAAAGGTATGTATAGCACTGGGCGTCGGCAGAGGGCAGACAATGCCTTCTTCCGGCCCCCCTAAATGGGTCCAGGGACGGCGGACTCGGGGACGTCCGCCGCCCCCTATCTCACTGGACCCATGGTGGCGGGGCGAAGTGTTCCACGCGCGCCCCTTTCAGAGGCGGGGGGATCATACACCTGAGGTGATTGAGGTGGCCCGCAGAGGTGGGCGCACCAGCCGGGGATCACGGAAGTCGCACTAGAACCCAAGATCCCCGGTGTAAGTGTGGAAAGGGAACACTGGGATGGTTTTTTGTTATTTATACTCAGACGTCTGTCTGAGTATAACTAACAAAAAACCATCCCAGTTCCTCTCCGCCCGCCCCAGGGCGGAGGACATCCATGAGGATTTTACACTACGGAAACAAAAAAAAAATGTATAGCACTAGCTTTTGCCCGCGGCTTCACCCACATAGAGGTCGGAAGTCATCCTATGGGAACTTACTACCGGAACAGAAGTATTCTATGTCCTAACCCAGGTCATGCTACCTGTGAGCCAAATTACACCCAATTTTTCAATGAATCTTTAAGAAACAAAATCGAGCATCCTGTATGTACTCGGGCAGATTCTGAGAATAGGCTTCGAACACAGCGCGCCAACAATACGTATGGCGAGCGAACTACCGATTATATTATACCAAGACTTATTAATAAGTCTACCCTCAGAAATAAATAAATTAAAATATCAAATATAAAAATATCAAATGTAAACTTAAATAATATTACTTAAGTATTATGTAGGAATGATTGTAAATATTTAAAGATCTAAAGATGTTATTAATTGTATCGACAATAACGCGTACATATAAAATGCTTCATTGTATAGTTTGATATTGAGATACACTCATGATAGCACAAGTTTAAACCTTAGTGGTTTTTGGTTGCTATTTAATATGTAATCCTGAGTTCTTATAAAAAAATGATAATAAAAAATAAAAACCCAAATCCGTTCTGCCGTTTTAGCGTGAAAACGTAACAAACAAACTCACTTTCGCAAATGTATAATATTAAGTTAGGATTAGGATTATTATATACTGCGCCCCGTAATTTTACCCGCATAAGACTCGATCCCGTGAGAATATCGGGGTAAAAAGTATTCTATGTCCTAATCCAGGTCATGGTCTACCCATATGCCAAATTCCATCCAAATCCGTTTAGACGTGAAAGCATAACAAACAAATAAATAAACAAACAAACTCACTTTCGCATTTAAAATCTTAGTTAGGATTATTATTATATATAATATGGATTAGTGTACAAATAGGCAACGTGTTCAAATAGGTAACAATATGTCTGCTCCAAATACCTGAGTTCGTGTAAAATTGCTTTCTGTCTGCTACACAACGAGTTATCCAACTTTTTACATTATCAACACAGATTAGTAGAACGTGGGTACTATATTCGCACTGAAAACCACATTTCTCACAAATACTTTTCCATGTTACATAAGGTAACAGAAACTGTCATAAACCCACATTGAAACCGAAGTCAACCTAATCTCAACAGTAAAATTAATTAATGTTTCGTTAACTACCTAAATTAGGCCATAAAATTACTGTAATAATAACATTCCATTTTATAGATACTATAACACTTAATCAAACTTTAAAGTAGGTACATAACACTTACATTACACCGCTAATTGCCACAAAAGACCACATAGACATAAAGCTTTAAATATCGTGCATAATTACGCGCATTTACAACATTAACCCAACCATTACGAGTCTCCTTATGTCACCTTCAAAAAACGTCCTCAAGATCCATATAATGTAATAATGTGTACAATAGTTAGGGTGTGGTCATACAGATAAGTTGCCGCAGCGCCTACATAACCGCAACAAGCCCCTTTATCTCGAGGAAGTTGCCGCAACACGAATTCGCCTCGGCCCGCGTGAAGTTATTTCATTCATGTCTTCCTTTGTGCCACCGCTTTAGGCTTTTAGACGTCATCCGAATAAGTAGAAACATTAACAAACCAACAACTACTTTAGAATTGGTAATTTGTATATGAGTTTCATATTATTTCATCGTGAAAAAACAAGCCAATACCCAAAATTATACTTCCAGACTCGGTGGAAAACAACATACATGTCTTATGACAGTATTTAAGATCTCTTGTCTCCTTCAAACATACCAATCGATCATATCAGAAAAACAGTCTGTTCAATACATATCGGCTTCATTTCCTACAAATTCGTATTCAATGTGTACTCAGCCCTATACCGTTTAATTTAAAAGATGGACGTCCATGTAGACATGTTCTCATTGTACTTTCAAAGTCAAAGTCATATTTGTGGTTGTTAAGATAGTGCACGGGATATCATGCTGACAAACGCTTTGTATCGCTCATCGGTCGCTATGTATGTACATGATATTGACATTGTACGTACTGAAATCGGAATATAAGGTCACGATCAACTAATATTCGATACCGTTCTGTTCATGTAATTTCACAAAATATTGGTTAGAGTAAAATGTATACACATGTTTAAGTTGTTTATGGACTTGTCCCTTTTTTTATTATTTACAACAATTGATCCTTAATTAAAATACACAAGCTAACTCTAAAATATATAAGCTAAAGCTAACTTTATAATAAAAAAAATAAAAAGGGGGAAGTGCTCATTGGGCATCAAAAAATTCGTCCGCATCACTGTCAATGGGAAAAGTGCCCAAAAGGCTGGCAGCATTGCCACGATAGATGGCAATACTGATTCTTTGGGCTGAAAATAGCCCAGCCCACTGGTCACGTGAAGAGACGAACAACCGCTTGGTGATGTCCCGAAATACTCGATGATCACTTGGACCCCAAGTTTCGACCTAAAACTCAAACATATATCTCCCAATAAGGTTGTTATATTTGCGCCGTTTTTGGACATGTTAGGTATATAAATGATAAATTATTATTTAAAGTATCATCAAACTAATTTAAAAAAATATGTAGTCAAAAAACACGCTTTTATCACGCATTAAATTATTAATTTTACCTTTGCCAATATTTTAACTTCAATATAGAGTAAAAGCAAACTAAGAGTAAAAAAAAATATTTGTTTTTTTTTCAATACGTGGTAGATGATAAATACCCTAGGTAGTTATTAGTAAGCTTGTCACTTCTTTTATAACCAACGATTAATTCAAAACGCGTAGAGCGCTTTTTGGTTGCGTGTACTTTTAATTAATTTAAAGAAAGCGCTCCACGCTTTTTCGCTTAAGCGGCTACTAGAAAACCCCTCGAGTTTGGGGTCATATGATTCGATTTGTCCAATATATTGGGCTTGGGCAACGAGGGTCTGATGATGGAGCCAGGAAGTGGATAATGGAACCCTTAAGTGGCTACTGCACTACGTGTTGAGGGTCTGATGATGGAGCCAGGAGGTGGATAGTAAATTCTTCAATGGGTACTAATAAATTCCTCGAGTTTGGACTCATATGATTCGTTTTTATGAGTCCAATAGATTGGACAATACGTAGTGGATGACTTTTTTTATATCCAATGATTAACTCACCCTTAGGTGAGGAAGTTCACGTGGCGCTTCATAATTGAAGCTTCGCACGCGCGGTCCATAAAGTACAGTGGAGCCGTAAAATATTTTTTTTTAAACTACATATTTTTATTTTTAATATTTTTCTCGGTTGTTTTTTTTCTTAGCGTTTTTGTTTTTCCTTCTCCAGCCGTCATTTCCTTTATGTTGCTGTTTTCAGTCGTTTTAATTGTTTATATCTCATGTTGTTCCCACGAGTAGTGAACAATTCAACAGCCAACCTCCCCAATGGTACATGTAGGAAGGCAAGGCTAACTAATACAGGGTTTCAACTGGTTTCCCTGACTTGAACTTGGCTCCATCATGAAACCCTCGAAACCAAGTGCAATATATTGGACTCATCGAAACAAATCATGTGACCCCAACTCAAGGGATTTACTAGTAGCCACTGAAGAGTTCCACTATCCACCTCCTAGCTCCATCATCAGAACCTCAACACCAAGTGCAATCTATTGGACTTATCAAAACGAATCATATGACCCCAACTCGAGGGGTTTACTGAAGACACTCTCTGTATGGAGAGTGTGTCTTTTATGAAAACAACCTACAAACTAGTTTCTGAACATCACTATGAATATGCATTAAATACATAAAAATATATTACGTGTAAGTTGTTTATTTAATAGACGATGAATATTGAATAGTTTGTACATAACAATTTCAGATGAGAATATTTTCTTGTTTTAGTTTTTGAACTTACTTTCTTTAAAATATCACAATAGACGTAAGAAACTCAGACCGATGCAGAAAACAAAGATATGCAATTGTTACAGAATTCTTATATGTTTGAACAACACAAACGGAGATAACCAGTGTGTTTCCGTGGTTTGACGTCGTTAGACATCACAACATCAGATAGTTAAGTTCGAAGATAATTAGTGCAAGGTTTGTGCGAAACGAAACCTAGATCCGGTCACAGTGAACCAATGGACAAACTAATTCCGTGATCACAAAAACCGCTAGGATTACATTGACGTGCAAGGAAACTGGGCAAACAAAGTGAATGTGCAAGCTACTGGGCAAATTAACTTTGTTAACGTGTAAAGCTTCATCTGCAATTAAAAAGTGCCTGTAATTGATTTATTTGAAATAAATGCTTTGAGTTTTTTTTTTAGTTTTGAAATATTTACTTGTTAGGTTAGGTTACGGAGGCGGTCCGATCGGCGCGGCGACAGCGATCTCTCGCGTCCGGCCCTGGTTCAGGCCATGGTTCGAAGCGAGAGGCCGTCGCCTCCTTCTGCGAAGCAGTAATGCTCGCGAAGGAGGAGGCGGAACGCGTGAGGGAGAGGCAAAATTCGTGCCCTCACGCCCCTAGTCGCCGCGGGAGACACCCCGGGCTTCGGAAGTTGCAGGCTGATTCCCGGCCACCGCAAGCTCGGGCTTGCGGATGGTGAGCGATAGGTAGCTCGCCGTCCGATAAATACCAGGACCGGGTCGATGGCGCCTTGTATCCCACGTGCGCCTCAAAGAAATATCAGCACTAACTGATGGGGTCCGTTAGGGCCAATGCCAGCCAGAATTGCAAGTTTGTCCGAAAGGGATATCGTGGCCCTGGCACACATGCATCTGAAGGAACACGGTTGAGTTTTAGTCAGTAAAAGTCTGACACACCCTCCCGCTCCGCCCAGAGCGGGAGAAGTTATTTGATAATTTCCCACCCCAAAAAAGAAGATATATCGGGAAAGGCTCCTTTGAATTTATTTGGAAATAGGTTATAGGTCAATCGAGGTTGAGTTTTATTAGATGAAGGAAATGCAAGTACAAAATTATAGGGAAGAGCTAAAACTGTTCATTGCCGGAAAGGAGAAACGAGCTCGCCTTCAGAGAAAACCAAACTGTTTATTTTTTTATGACACAGCAGGGTTAGAAAAATGGCATAAAAATTTGTGCCCGTATTGTGGCATGGTGATTGTTTACTTCGATTGATAATGTTACTTGTGAAAATCAAATCCTGCTAAGGAAAATCTATAAAAATGAGACGAATAACTATTTTCATAAAAACTTAATTCATTATTTAAAACAAAAGTGTACTTTTGTTTAGCACATAACTTGGATTAGTTGTCTATACACAGGAGACAGGTGCATTTAACTAGAAATCTAAATTACAGTAACTAGTTTCGGTATTAATTAATCACTTGATCTTTGTTATTCCACCGCAATAATTCATGCTCAAGTGGCTCATGTGTTCAGTATCAAATACCATTTAACGGTAACTGAATTATTGAGAAACTGAATACCTACTGAGAGTAGGAATGATAGTTGAGCACCTTAAGTAGCGTTGATGAACGGTCGTTAACGCTAGCGGGTTGGTGAGCTTAAATAGTGTTGAGCTATACGAAGTGACTGGTGAATGCGCGGTTGTGACGGGTTAAAAGCAGGTAAAAATGTTTTTATTTAGCATTTTTTTTAATTTGTTTTTTGTTCTAACAGTTACTTGAATGTTGTTGTCTTATCAATGAAGGATAATATTTAGACTTTTCTTTTTGTGCTTCAACAAGTTTCTCAAGATGGTGTTCAATCCTCGAGTGAACACCATCATTAGAAACTTGTATTGAACAGAAAAGGATTAAGGCTCCCGCAGAAAGGCGCGACGCTACGGCCCTACGCAATTCTGGTAGAACAATCTCCATGAAGTTTTCATAGAAAATGTGCTACTACTTTAAAGAAAATACAAAGTTACAAGTATGTAAGAGTATTTAGTCCGTAGTTGACTAAATACTCGCGCAAATCAGAATGAGCTAGTAGCTACTTACTACAAAAAACCAAGTATATTAATAAAAGTTTCAAAAGGTAATATATATAATATTGCATTGGATGAAGCCACCCGCTCCTGCAAGGGCTTATTTTATGATTTGCAAGCCACTCAAATATAAATAAATAAAACCAAGAAATAAGCTACACATACATCTCATCATCTTTTGTTCATTGTACGAGAGAAAATCCGCTAAGTCCCTTATAATTAATGCGATTATGAATAAGTAGAAATTTAATTTCCACGTCTGATCCTAAATAAAGAAATCAAAAATAAAGCGGCATTAGTCATTTCGAGGTATTATTAATAATACCTAATAATAATAAACTATTATTTATTTTCAGGTTACAAAGACCCATAGATACCTTAACCTAAGTATACATAATTATATAATAAATTGCGTTAGTCAATAAAACTTAAAGCTATGTTAGTATCACTTAGATGCACTAAGTATTTGTGCGTTCTGGTGGCAAATGACCGCGAAAAGGGCGGAATACCACATCTTGAGGCCAAAAGCTTTCTTCTATCACCTGATGCAGGTAGCACGTTGGTATGCGTTGATATATTATTCAATGGGAGTTGTCATGGCATTTAAAGTATATAAATCAGAATCCACTATCGGCTATCTTAGACAATTTGGCAGAGGACTTTAGAATATAAACCAAGCACAATATTGAATGATCTGTAACCAGCCGAGTTTGCATTTATTAATTTATTCTGTAGAATGTAAATGGTCTTAAGTAAGCTAAGTGTTTGCATATTCATTCATATCGGTGAGGGGTCACCCTCTAGATTACAACGAATCTTAGAAGCCAGTTGCCAATATGACATCATCTGCCCAGTCTTTTCCCAACTATGTTGGGGTCAGCTTCCAGTCTAACGGGGTGCAGCTAAATACCAGTATATTACATGGAACGACTGCCTATCTGACCTCCACAAACCAGTTACTGGGCAACACGATACCCCTTGATAAGACTGGTTGTCAGACTTTCGGGCTTCTGACGACCCGTAACAACTGTCAAAGATCTACAAATAACAGCCAGGACCAACGGCTTAACGTGCTTTCCCAGGCACGGAGGGGTATTGGTATGTAAAGATGGTCACCCATCCACAGACGAACCGCGGCAAGCGTAGCTTAACCTTATCGTACGACCCGTGTGGCTGATATTACTTAGCCACAAGGCCCTCAGTCGCCAATATGACATAATAGTTTATTTAATTTTAATAGTTATAGTTTAAGCACTAACTGAATAGATTGTTTTATCCTAAGTAAATGTTAGATCATATAGCATAAAGTTAATTGTCTTTTTCAAAACAACAAAATTCCCGAATACAATTTAAAAAAAAAACCGGCTAAGTGCGTGTCGGACCACGCACAATGAAGGGTTGCGTAGTCAGGATGAATTTATCCCTAAAACAAACTTAACAGGTTGAAGGACACTGAACGAGACACAATAGAGGTTTTATTGTTATGACGCCTACGGGCGTCTAGTGTCCTTGAAAGTGTTAACATTGTAGTTGAAAAACATGGTTCTCCCATACATTGATATACGCCACGGTCAATTTTCCAACTGATAATTTAAGTTTGTAATCGCAAAAAATGTTTTTTATGTGATAAAACTACAAATTAACAATTTTCGAACTTTTTCCTTCACTTGTACTGTGAGACCTTGCTTCTGCCCAAATTTCATGATTCTAGGTCAACGGAAAGTACCCTATAGGTTTTGATTTATGTGCGAGATATTCGCAATTTTTTTTAATGTGATAAAACTACAAATTTACAATTTTAGGACTTTTTCCTATACTTGTGCTGTAAGACCTTGCTTCTTGCCAAATTTCATGATTCGAGGTCAACGGCAAGTACCCTTTTTTGTTTTGATTTATTTGTGAGTATCGAAATATGTCGCTTCTATCTCCGTATTTTTTTATTGCGTTGACTTGGAAGCTTGATTTTTTTAGAGCTTCAAGGGACTATAAACTTACGTATTTGATATTAATTTCAACTTGATACCTCTACGCGTTCCAGAGAAAAATGGTCTTGACAGACTAACAGACAGACAGACAGACGGACAATGAAGTGATCCTATAAGGGTTCCGTTTTTTCCTTTTGAGGTACGGAACCCTAAAAAACGGCGAATAATAAAAAAAAGAGCGTTTAAATCACTCTAAACGCCGTTATAGAACGCGCCATTGATTTTTATATAACTCATTGATTTCGTTTACACCAAAGCGGGGTTATATCTACCTACCTACATACATGCAAATGTTCGCATGAGCACAGTTATAAATTTTACGATTTCTGGAACTCCGTGACGACGTTCGATCAGGGTAATGTTTATTTGAATAACATTCAAGTCCGTCGCCCGTTTACGAGGGCAGGCCATGTAATATATTTTCATTATGTACCGTTTATTCGTGGGCTGCCGATATAGACTCTTTATATGCTTACCTCCAATGTTAACAGTGTACCGAAGAGCTGGTGAATGTACGGCATGACGTTTTTCCAGTTCGCCTTTACATATTTATATACTTACTTCTATGTTGTATGGGCCATTGTGGACCTCGAACGCTTTTAAAATTTTATTTGTTCAGCTTAGTTCTTGGAATTGTGAAAATAAAAAGATATGCTCAGAAAATATAATAACTTTGTATTTTCTTTAAAGTAGTAGCACATTTTCTATGAAAACTTCATGGAGATTGTTCTACCAGAATTGCGTAGGGCCGTAGCGTCGCGCCTTTCTGCGGGAGCCTTAATCCTTTTCTGTTCAATACAAGTTTCTAATGATGGTGTTCACTCGAGGATTGAACACCATCTTGAGAAACTTGTTGAAGCACAAAAAGAAAAGTCTAAATATTATCCTTCATTGATAAGACAACAACATTCAAGTAACTGTTAGAACAAAAAACAAATTAAAAAAAATGCTAAATAAAAACATTTTTACCTGCTTTTAACCCGTCACAACCGCGCATTCACCAGTCACTTCGTATAGCTCAACACTATTTAAGCTCACCAACCCGCTAGCGTTAACGACCGTTCATCAACGCTACTTAAGGTGCTCAACTATCATTCCTACTCTCAGTAGGTATTCAGTTTCTCAATAATTCAGTTACCGTTAAATGGTATTTGACGTCATTTTGAACGTCACCTCCGACTCCTCCCAGGTGGAGGCCAGCAGGCAACGGGTGCGGGTGCGGTACCCTTACCTCTATTGCACAGGCCTCCACCAGTGTCGGACGGGAATGGCCCGGTGTTCCCGGCCATTCCCGTAGCCCCCCCAATAACGAGGGGGCATGAGGGGCCCGCCAGCTAGGCGGGCATGCGCCGGGAGGGTTGTGGAAGAAAAGGCTGAGCCGTTATCCCATGGCCCTCCCAACACGGCGATGTGGGAACACCGCTGAGTTTTAGTGGGTATACTGTAGTGACAGGAGTCCCACATACCCCGACTCGTCCCCCGACGAGCGGTGATGCGTAATGCATTTCTCAGCGTGAAAAAAAAAAAAAAAAAAAAGGTATGTATAGCACTCGCAGAAGGAGGCTGCGGAAAGGGAGCGGGAGATCTCGTCCGCTCCCTTTCACACTGGACCCGAGGTGGCGGCGCGTAGTGTTCCACGCGCGCCCCTTTGAGACGTCGCGGGGGGGTCTAACACCTGACCCCCCCGCAGACTTGAGATGGCCCACAGAGGCGGGCCGGCACTAGCCGGGGATCACGGAAGTAATACTAGCTCCCAAGATCCCCGGTGCAAGTGTGGGAAGGGAACACCGGGGTGGTTTTTAGTCAGTAATAGTCTGACAGACCCCTCCGCCCACCCCAGGGCGAAGGACATCCATGAGGATTTTCCACCCCGGCAACAAAAAAAAAAAAAAAGTATGTATAGCACATTGGGGGATCCCCCACAGCGCATACTTCCACGTAGTTTCCCCCGGGCAACGCCGTGTCTGACCACCGTAACGGAGTGGCAGACCGGCGGCTAAAGTGCGCTGTGATTCGTAGATATTCATGCGGTCGTCTGCGAATACTGAGAATTTTAATTTTATTATGATGGGTAAGCCAACGCGGGATGCGTCTGGTCGTTTTATCACGAATCGCTCCTCCCAGGGCGATTCAAACGGCCCTTCTCAGGGCCAACCCAACGGCCCTTCTCAGGGCCAACCCAACGGCCTTTCTCAATGCCAACCCAACGGCCCTTCTCAGGGCCAACCCAACGGCCCTTCTCAGGGCCAACCCAAAGACCCTTCTCAGGGCCACGCCGGCGGCGCTTTTGCGTCGGAAGCTGACCGTGCACCATCTGCGGCCAGCTTGTTTTGTAGGCCGGACGAGCTGTCGGACTCCGACGAGTCCAACATGGACACGTCGGCGGCCGAAAGTGACCGCTTCAAGCGGAAGAGGTCCGAGGGCTCCTCGGAGTCGGCCGTGGGTAAGGCGAAGAAGAAGTCAAAGTCGAAAAAGGCTTCGACTTCTGCTGCGGCTCATACCCACGATGTGGGCTTGATGGACGCCGAGCGCCAGCTAAATCTGGCGAAAAGGGCGCAACTCCAGTTAGACTTGGAGGAAAGGGTCGCCGCCAAGGAGCGGCAGGCGCAAGTCGCCAGGTCGAGGGCTGGCTATGGTGCATCCAAGGTGCTGTATGCTGATGCGGAACCCGCTCCACCATCCTAGAGGCGCTCCGATTCCACGGAGTGCCTCGACACATGCGCAGTCTGCTGGCCAGCTACCTGGAGGATCGGGCGATCCTCCAGGCCTCGCGGCCTTGCGGGCACCCCAACGGGCCATAGCCCAGCGTGTGGTGCGGGCCCATCGCACAGTGGGCTTTGCGGCAGCATGCGCTCTAGCCAGCACCCCTCCTTGGGAACTCGAGGCGTGGGTGCTCGTCAGAGTGTATGAATGGACGGCGGGGCGGAGGGCGAGAGGAGAACGCCCAGCCCCGGAAGAGCGGGCTGCAGTCCGGTGGGAGGCGAAAGACGCCATCGTCGTCCATTGGACGGGGGAACTCGCCACTGCAGCCTTCGGCCGCCGAACCCTCGACGCGATTGGGCCAGTCCTGCGAGACTGGCTCGAGCGGTCGCACGGGTTCCTCTCGTTCCGTCTTGTGCAGGTGCTGTCCGGACACGGTTGTTTCGGATCGTACATGCATCGAATCGGACGGGAGGAGACGCCGTCGTGCTACCACTGTGGCGTGGCGGAGGACACGGCGCAGCACACCCTCGAGGTGTGCCCGTCGTGGTCCGAGCCGCGCCACAGTCTGAACGCGGTGATTGGATCGGACCTCTCACTCCCCGGCTTGGTTAACACCATGCTGAGGGATGAGGGGTCCTGGGCGGCAGTCTCTCCTTCTGCGAACACGTCATGTCCCAGAAGGAGGCGGCAGAGCGCGCGCGGGAGGACGATCCTGCCGCGGCGCCGCTCCGATAGCGGAGGAGGGGTCGAAGAAGACGTCAGTTTGCACGTCATCTCCGACTCCTCCCAGGTGGAGGCCAGCAGGCAACGGGTGCGGGGGCACCCTTACCCGTATTGCACAGGCCTCCACCAGTGTCGGACGGGAATGGCCAGGTGTTCCCGTAGCCCCCCAGTAACGGGGGGGCATGAGGGGCCCGCCAGCTAGGCGGGCATGCGCCGGGAGGGTTGTGGAAGAAAAGGCTGAGCCGTTATCCCGTGGCCCTCCCAACACGGCGATGTGGGAACACCGCTGAGTTTTAGTGGGTATACTGTAGTGACAGAAGTCCCACATACCCCGACTCGTCCCCCACGAGCGGGCATGCGTAATGCATTTCTAAGCGTGAAAAAAAAAAAAAGGTATGTATAGCACTGGGCGTCGGCAGAGGGCAGACAATGCCTTCTTCCGGCCCCCCTAAATGGGTCCAGGGACGGCGGACTCGGGGACGTCCGCCGCCCCCTATCTCACTGGACCCATGGTGGCGGGGCGAAGTGTTCCACGCGCGCCCCTTTCAGAGGCGGGGGGATCATACACCTGAGGTGATTGAGGTGGCCCGCAGAGGTGGGCGCACCAGCCGGGGATCACGGAAGTCGCACTAGAACCCAAGATCCCCGGTGTAAGTGTGGAAAGGGAACACTGGGATGGTTTTTTGTTATTTATACTCAGACGTCTGTCTGAGTATAACTAACAAAAAACCATCCCAGTTCCTCTCCGCCCGCCCCAGGGCGGAGGACATCCATGAGGATTTTACACTACGGAAACAAAAAAAAAATGTATAGCACTAGCTTTTGCCCGCGGCTTCACCCACATAGAGGTCGGAAGTCATCCTATGGGAACTTACTACCGGAACAGAAGTATTCTATGTCCTAACCCAGGTCATGCTACCTGTGAGCCAAATTACACCCAATTTTTCAATGAATCTTTAAGAAACAAAATCGAGCATCCTGTATGTACTCGGGCAGATTCTGAGAATAGGCTTCGAACACAGCGCGCCAACAATACGTATGGCGAGCGAACTACCGATTATATTATACCAAGACTTATTAATAAGTCTACCCTCAGAAATAAATAAATTAAAATATCAAATATAAAAATATCAAATGTAAACTTAAATAATATTACTTAAGTATTATGTAGGAATGATTGTAAATATTTAAAGATCTAAAGATGTTATTAATTGTATCGACAATAACGCGTACATATAAAATGCTTCATTGTATAGTTTGATATTGAGATACACTCATGATAGCACAAGTTTAAACCTTAGTGGTTTTTGGTTGCTATTTAATATGTAATCCTGAGTTCTTATAAAAAAATGATAATAAAAAATAAAAACCCAAATCCGTTCTGCCGTTTTAGCGTGAAAACGTAACAAACAAACTCACTTTCGCAAATGTATAATATTAAGTTAGGATTAGGATTATTATATACTGCGCCCCGTAATTTTACCCGCATAAGACTCGATCCCGTGAGAATATCGGGGTAAAAAGTATTCTATGTCCTAATCCAGGTCATGGTCTACCCATATGCCAAATTCCATCCAAATCCGTTTAGACGTGAAAGCATAACAAACAAATAAATAAACAAACAAACTCACTTTCGCATTTAAAATCTTAGTTAGGATTATTATTATATATAATATGGATTAGTGTACAAATAGGCAACGTGTTCAAATAGGTAACAATATGTCTGCTCCAAATACCTGAGTTCGTGTAAAATTGCTTTCTGTCTGCTACACAACGAGTTATCCAACTTTTTACATTATCAACACAGATTAGTAGAACGTGGGTACTATATTCGCACTGAAAACCACATTTCTCACAAATACTTTTCCATGTTACATAAGGTAACAGAAACTGTCATAAACCCACATTGAAACCGAAGTCAACCTAATCTCAACAGTAAAATTAATTAATGTTTCGTTAACTACCTAAATTAGGCCATAAAATTACTGTAATAATAACATTCCATTTTATAGATACTATAACACTTAATCAAACTTTAAAGTAGGTACATAACACTTACATTACACCGCTAATTGCCACAAAAGACCACATAGACATAAAGCTTTAAATATCGTGCATAATTACGCGCATTTACAACATTAACCCAACCATTACGAGTCTCCTTATGTCACCTTCAAAAAACGTCCTCAAGATCCATATAATGTAATAATGTGTACAATAGTTAGGGTGTGGTCATACAGATAAGTTGCCGCAGCGCCTACATAACCGCAACAAGCCCCTTTATCTCGAGGAAGTTGCCGCAACACGAATTCGCCTCGGCCCGCGTGAAGTTATTTCATTCATGTCTTCCTTTGTGCCACCGCTTTAGGCTTTTAGACGTCATCCGAATAAGTAGAAACATTAACAAACCAACAACTACTTTAGAATTGGTAATTTGTATATGAGTTTCATATTATTTCATCGTGAAAAAACAAGCCAATACCCAAAATTATACTTCCAGACTCGGTGGAAAACAACATACATGTCTTATGACAGTATTTAAGATCTCTTGTCTCCTTCAAACATACCAATCGATCATATCAGAAAAACAGTCTGTTCAATACATATCGGCTTCATTTCCTACAAATTCGTATTCAATGTGTACTCAGCCCTATACCGTTTAATTTAAAAGATGGACGTCCATGTAGACATGTTCTCATTGTACTTTCAAAGTCAAAGTCATATTTGTGGTTGTTAAGATAGTGCACGGGATATCATGCTGACAAACGCTTTGTATCGCTCATCGGTCGCTATGTATGTACATGATATTGACATTGTACGTACTGAAATCGGAATATAAGGTCACGATCAACTAATATTCGATACCGTTCTGTTCATGTAATTTCACAAAATATTGGTTAGAGTAAAATGTATACACATGTTTAAGTTGTTTATGGACTTGTCCCTTTTTTTATTATTTACAACAATTGATCCTTAATTAAAATACACAAGCTAACTCTAAAATATATAAGCTAAAGCTAACTTTATAATAAAAAAAATAAAAAGGGGGAAGTGCTCATTGGGCATCAAAAAATTCGTCCGCATCACTGTCAATGGGAAAAGTGCCCAAAAGGCTGGCAGCATTGCCACGATAGATGGCAATACTGATTCTTTGGGCTGAAAATAGCCCAGCCCACTGGTCACGTGAAGAGACGAACAACCGCTTGGTGATGTCCCGAAATACTCGATGATCACTTGGACCCCAAGTTTCGACCTAAAACTCAAACATATATCTCCCAATAAGGTTGTTATATTTGCGCCGTTTTTGGACATGTTAGGTATATAAATGATAAATTATTATTTAAAGTATCATCAAACTAATTTAAAAAAATATGTAGTCAAAAAACACGCTTTTATCACGCATTAAATTATTAATTTTACCTTTGCCAATATTTTAACTTCAATATAGAGTAAAAGCAAACTAAGAGTAAAAAAAAATATTTGTTTTTTTTTCAATACGTGGTAGATGATAAATACCCTAGGTAGTTATTAGTAAGCTTGTCACTTCTTTTATAACCAACGATTAATTCAAAACGCGTAGAGCGCTTTTTGGTTGCGTGTACTTTTAATTAATTTAAAGAAAGCGCTCCACGCTTTTTCGCTTAAGCGGCTACTAGAAAACCCCTCGAGTTTGGGGTCATATGATTCGATTTGTCCAATATATTGGGCTTGGGCAACGAGGGTCTGATGATGGAGCCAGGAAGTGGATAATGGAACCCTTAAGTGGCTACTGCACTACGTGTTGAGGGTCTGATGATGGAGCCAGGAGGTGGATAGTAAATTCTTCAATGGGTACTAATAAATTCCTCGAGTTTGGACTCATATGATTCGTTTTTATGAGTCCAATAGATTGGACAATACGTAGTGGATGACTTTTTTTATATCCAATGATTAACTCACCCTTAGGTGAGGAAGTTCACGTGGCGCTTCATAATTGAAGCTTCGCACGCGCGGTCCATAAAGTACAGTGGAGCCGTAAAATATTTTTTTTTAAACTACATATTTTTATTTTTAATATTTTTCTCGGTTGTTTTTTTTCTTAGCGTTTTTGTTTTTCCTTCTCCAGCCGTCATTTCCTTTATGTTGCTGTTTTCAGTCGTTTTAATTGTTTATATCTCATGTTGTTCCCACGAGTAGTGAACAATTCAACAGCCAACCTCCCCAATGGTACATGTAGGAAGGCAAGGCTAACTAATACAGGGTTTCAACTGGTTTCCCTGACTTGAACTTGGCTCCATCATGAAACCCTCGAAACCAAGTGCAATATATTGGACTCATCGAAACAAATCATGTGACCCCAACTCAAGGGATTTACTAGTAGCCACTGAAGAGTTCCACTATCCACCTCCTAGCTCCATCATCAGAACCTCAACACCAAGTGCAATCTATTGGACTTATCAAAACGAATCATATGACCCCAACTCGAGGGGTTTACTGAAGACACTCTCTGTATGGAGAGTGTGTCTTTTATGAAAACAACCTACAAACTAGTTTCTGAACATCACTATGAATATGCATTAAATACATAAAAATATATTACGTGTAAGTTGTTTATTTAATAGACGATGAATATTGAATAGTTTGTACATAACAATTTCAGATGAGAATATTTTCTTGTTTTAGTTTTTGAACTTACTTTCTTTAAAATATCACAATAGACGTAAGAAACTCAGACCGATGCAGAAAACAAAGATATGCAATTGTTACAGAATTCTTATATGTTTGAACAACACAAACGGAGATAACCAGTGTGTTTCCGTGGTTTGACGTCGTTAGACATCACAACATCAGATAGTTAAGTTCGAAGATAATTAGTGCAAGGTTTGTGCGAAACGAAACCTAGATCCGGTCACAGTGAACCAATGGACAAACTAATTCCGTGATCACAAAAACCGCTAGGATTACATTGACGTGCAAGGAAACTGGGCAAACAAAGTGAATGTGCAAGCTACTGGGCAAATTAACTTTGTTAACGTGTAAAGCTTCATCTGCAATTAAAAAGTGCCTGTAATTGATTTATTTGAAATAAATGCTTTGAGTTTTTTTTTTAGTTTTGAAATATTTACTTGTTAGGTTAGGTTACGGAGGCGGTCCGATCGGCGCGGCGACAGCGATCTCTCGCGTCCGGCCCTGGTTCAGGCCATGGTTCGAAGCGAGAGGCCGTCGCCTCCTTCTGCGAAGCAGTAATGCTCGCGAAGGAGGAGGCGGAACGCGTGAGGGAGAGGCAAAATTCGTGCCCTCACGCCCCTAGTCGCCGCGGGAGACACCCCGGGCTTCGGAAGTTGCAGGCTGATTCCCGGCCACCGCAAGCTCGGGCTTGCGGATGGTGAGCGATAGGTAGCTCGCCGTCCGATAAATACCAGGACCGGGTCGATGGCGCCTTGTATCCCACGTGCGCCTCAAAGAAATATCAGCACTAACTGATGGGGTCCGTTAGGGCCAATGCCAGCCAGAATTGCAAGTTTGTCCGAAAGGGATATCGTGGCCCTGGCACACATGCATCTGAAGGAACACGGTTGAGTTTTAGTCAGTAAAAGTCTGACACACCCTCCCGCTCCGCCCAGAGCGGGAGAAGTTATTTGATAATTTCCCACCCCAAAAAAGAAGATATATCGGGAAAGGCTCCTTTGAATTTATTTGGAAATAGGTTATAGGTCAATCGAGGTTGAGTTTTATTAGATGAAGGAAATGCAAGTACAAAATTATAGGGAAGAGCTAAAACTGTTCATTGCCGGAAAGGAGAAACGAGCTCGCCTTCAGAGAAAACCAAACTGTTTATTTTTTTATGACACAGCAGGGTTAGAAAAATGGCATAAAAATTTGTGCCCGTATTGTGGCATGGTGATTGTTTACTTCGATTGATAATGTTACTTGTGAAAATCAAATCCTGCTAAGGAAAATCTATAAAAATGAGACGAATAACTATTTTCATAAAAACTTAATTCATTATTTAAAACAAAAGTGTACTTTTGTTTAGCACATAACTTGGATTAGTTGTCTATACACAGGAGACAGGTGCATTTAACTAGAAATCTAAATTACAGTAACTAGTTTCGGTATTAATTAATCACTTGATCTTTGTTATTCCACCGCAATAATTCATGCTCAAGTGGCTCATGTGTTCAGTATCAAATACCATTTAACGGTAACTGAATTATTGAGAAACTGAATACCTACTGAGAGTAGGAATGATAGTTGAGCACCTTAAGTAGCGTTGATGAACGGTCGTTAACGCTAGCGGGTTGGTGAGCTTAAATAGTGTTGAGCTATACGAAGTGACTGGTGAATGCGCGGTTGTGACGGGTTAAAAGCAGGTAAAAATGTTTTTATTTAGCATTTTTTTTAATTTGTTTTTTGTTCTAACAGTTACTTGAATGTTGTTGTCTTATCAATGAAGGATAATATTTAGACTTTTCTTTTTGTGCTTCAACAAGTTTCTCAAGATGGTGTTCAATCCTCGAGTGAACACCATCATTAGAAACTTGTATTGAACAGAAAAGGATTAAGGCTCCCGCAGAAAGGCGCGACGCTACGGCCCTACGCAATTCTGGTAGAACAATCTCCATGAAGTTTTCATAGAAAATGTGCTACTACTTTAAAGAAAATACAAAGTTATTATATTTTCTGAGCATATCTTTTTATTTTCACAATTCCAAGAACTAAGCTGAACAAATAAAATTTTAAAAGCGTTCGAGGTCCACAATGGCCCATACAACATAGAAGTAAGTATATAAATATGTAAAGGCGAACTGGAAAAACGTCATGCCGTACATTCACCAGCTCTTCGGTACACTGTTAACATTGGAGGTAAGCATATAAAGAGTCTATATCGGCAGCCCACGAATAAACGGTACATAATGAAAATATATTACATGGCCTGCCCTCGTAAACGGGCGACGGACTTGAATGTTATTCAAATAAACATTACCCTGATCGAACGTCGTCACGGAGTTCCAGAAATCGTAAAATTTATAACTGTGCTCATGCGAACATTTGCATGTATGTAGGTAGGTAGATATAACCCCGCTTTGGTGTAAACGAAATCAATGAGTTATATAAAAATCAATGGCGCGTTCTATAACGGCGTTTAGAGTGATTTAAACGCTCTTTTTTTTATTATTCGCCGTTTTTTAGGGTTCCGTACCTCAAAAGGAAAAAACGGAACCCTTATAGGATCACTTCATTGTCCGTCTGTCTGTCTGTCTGTTAGTCTGTCAAGACCATTTTTCTCTGGAACGCGTAGAGGTATCAAGTTGAAATTAATATCAAATACGTAAGTTTATAGTCCCTTGAAGCTCTAAAAAAATCAAGCTTCCAAGTCAACGCAATAAAAAAATACGGAGATAGAAGCGACATATTTCGATACTCACAAATAAATCAAAACAAAAAAGGGTACTTGCCGTTGACCTCGAATCATGAAATTTGGCAAGAAGCAAGGTCTTACAGCACAAGTATAGGAAAAAGTCCTAAAATTGTAAATTTGTAGTTTTATCACATTAAAAAAAATTGCGAATATCTCGCACATAAATCAAAACCTATAGGGTACTTTCCGTTGACCTAGAATCATGAAATTTGGGCAGAAGCAAGGTCTCACAGTACAAGTGAAGGAAAAAGTTCGAAAATTGTTAATTTGTAGTTTTATCACATAAAAAACATTTTTTGCGATTACAAACTTAAATTATCAGTTGGAAAATTGACCGTGGCGTATATCAATGTATGGGAGAACCATGTTTTTCAACTACAATGTTAACACTTTCAAGGACACTAGACGCCCGTAGGCGTCATAACAATAAAACCTCTATTGTGTCTCGTTCAGTGTCCTTCAACCTGTTAAGTTTGTTTTAGGGATAAATTCATCCTGACTACGCAACCCTTCATTGTGCGTGGTCCGACACGCACTTAGCCGGTTTTTTTTTTAAATTGTATTCGGGAATTTTGTTGTTTTGAAAAAGACAATTAACTTTATGCTATATGATCTAACATTTACTTAGGATAAAACAATCTATTCAGTTAGTGCTTAAACTATAACTATTAAAATTAAATAAACTATTATGTCATATTGGCGACTGAGGGCCTTGTGGCTAAGTAATATCAGCCACACGGGTCGTACGATAAGGTTAAGCTACGCTTGCCGCGGTTCGTCTGTGGATGGGTGACCATCTTTACATACCAATACCCCTCCGTGCCTGGGAAAGCACGTTAAGCCGTTGGTCCTGGCTGTTATTTGTAGATCTTTGACAGTTGTTACGGGTCGTCAGAAGCCCGAAAGTCTGACAACCAGTCTTATCAAGGGGTATCGTGTTGCCCAGTAACTGGTTTGTGGAGGTCAGATAGGCAGTCGTTCCATGTAATATACTGGTATTTAGCTGCACCCCGTTAGACTGGAAGCTGACCCCAACATAGTTGGGAAAAGACTGGGCAGATGATGTCATATTGGCAACTGGCTTCTAAGATTCGTTGTAATCTAGAGGGTGACCCCTCACCGATATGAATGAATATGCAAACACTTAGCTTACTTAAGACCATTTACATTCTACAGAATAAATTAATAAATGCAAACTCGGCTGGTTACAGATCATTCAATATTGTGCTTGGTTTATATTCTAAAGTCCTCTGCCAAATTGTCTAAGATAGCCGATAGTGGATTCTGATTTATATACTTTAAATGCCATGACAACTCCCATTGAATAATATATCAACGCATACCAACGTGCTACCTGCATCAGGTGATAGAAGAAAGCTTTTGGCCTCAAGATGTGGTATTCCGCCCTTTTCGCGGTCATTTGCCACCAGAACGCACAAATACTTAGTGCATCTAAGTGATACTAACATAGCTTTAAGTTTTATTGACTAACGCAATTTATTATATAATTATGTATACTTAGGTTAAGGTATCTATGGGTCTTTGTAACCTGAAAATAAATAATAGTTTATTATTATTAGGTATTATTAATAATACCTCGAAATGACTAATGCCGCTTTATTTTTGATTTCTTTATTTAGGATCAGACGTGGAAATTAAATTTCTACTTATTCATAATCGCATTAATTATAAGGGACTTAGCGGATTTTCTCTCGTACAATGAACAAAAGATGATGAGATGTATGTGTAGCTTATTTCTTGGTTTTATTTATTTATATTTGAGTGGCTTGCAAATCATAAAATAAGCCCTTGCAGGAGCGGGTGGCTTCATCCAATGCAATATTATATATATTACCTTTTGAAACTTTTATTAATATACTTGGTTTTTTGTAGTAAGTAGCTACTAGCTCATTCTGATTTGCGCGAGTATTTAGTCAACTACGGACTAAATACTCTTACATACTTGTAAGGATGCGGACGCACCTCATTTTTAGGTGGTCTGCTGGGTTAACAGGATTATGAATGAATGTAATGATGGATAAATGAAGATGAATAAAAGGGTCGTATTTCAGATGGTAGCAAGTGCAACAGGAAAGGATTTTTACCCAGGTAAAACCCCTAACCAAGCGGCGGGGTATTGTAACGTTGTATCGTTACTATCTTCCAAACCCTTTCCGTCACATTGGCAAAAGCACGAAATAAATAGGTTCCAAGAAACCACAAGCATTTTGGGATAAATCATTGTTTGATCCGTTTTATAAAAACAAATAATAAAAAAATGGCACAATGAAGAAGCATACTGCGGTACAGAGCCGTGGCAATCCGAGGTTACACATTCCGTCCGATTTTCTGCCAGACCACTCACAGCCCAGATTCTTTCACAGTTTCTTCCTGTTATCTTCATTAACAATCAGGCCCCAGATTCGCGAAACAAGTGACGCGACAGGATTCGTTTTCGCTCGTCATAATTTCTAGAGGGTTCAGATTTAATGCATTTGCAAAATAAATATCCTACTTAGAACCAATTTCACCAATGAAACATAACAAGATCAGCATATCTAAACCGCATTCGAGAGCCGTCAGAGTCAATATTCCATAACGATAATGACAGTAACAGGTCCTAAACGCGGTTAAGATGTACTGATCGAATTCAGTTTCATTGGTGAAATTGCCCTTAGTCGCTTGTACGTTCTGATAGTTATACGACTGCGTGTCTTGGCTGATATGAAATAGCGAATTCTGGTCGTGTACGATTGTACACGACCTTTAAGTCCTAATTTCAAAACAACATGTTTAGAAAGAAATTCTAAAATTAAGACAAAATTGCGAATCTAAAAATCTTCGCAAACTTTTACTCAGATTATGCATCATGATTGGGTTGTTCATTACTTGATAGGTTGCCTACAGACGAGCACTAAAGCAAATTCGGTCGCGGGCCCTGGGAACGAGCGAATGATTGATCGTGAGTACGGAGCCTGCGGTGATCCATCAGTTGGTCGGTCCAGTCCGCCCGATTAACGCTGTAACGGCATCACATTTTACTAATTTATCGATAAAGCAAGAAAATAAAATTAAAATAGAAATGTGTTATTTTAGAAAGTAGACAATTCGCTGATCATCTGAAATATATTATCTATTTCAGAGTAGACTCAGAGAGAGAGTAGACTACCTCCCGTGCTATTTATCTTCCATTATTCAAATCTTTTAAAATGATAATAATAAATGAGTTGTATATATTATTATGCCTGTTCATCTAGTTTAGCACTTCCTTGTTATAATTTCGATATCCTAAGTTTTTCACTCTAAAACACATACACACCCATACACACACACACACACACACACACCCATATACGCACACACACATACACACACACACACACGCATATGTCTACACTCATCAGCACAATATACCGTTTGTCTTCTTTTTTATTTTCTGTTTTTGTTTTGTTTTTCTTAATTTAGTTCTAAGTCTTGTTTTGCACCTAAGTTGTCCCATATTCTTGTGCTTAGTAAGAAACAACCTATAATTCAATTTAATTTTTAACCTTGTTGATTATAACTCTCATCACATCTAGATATTTCAAAATTATTCCTAATTAAAGTACATATTATTCTTACCTTCACTTATGTTGGTGCTGCATTTGTTTTTCGCGTCCGTTTTAATATTATTCCACAAGCTAGGCACAAAAACAACGGCTATAATGATGACGAGGGTGGGGCGCTGATACCTATAAATACAAGATATTAAGTTATCTTAGCTTAGGTATTGGTTGCAACTCTAACCTCCAACTTTAATAACCTTAAGGCCTATTTCATGTATAAATCATGTTCTTTTTACTTAAAGGTGCAAATAAACATTTTTTATTTTTTTTATTATCATTACGTTGGGTATGGTTTTTGAAGAAATTACAGACTCATGGGAGGTGACTCTGCTTCGAAGGTTGACAACGCATCAACTTCTTGCAAATCCTGTAATAAGTACTAAGGGACTGCGCCGGTATAAACTTCGCAACATCGTGTTTGCCAATCATCATTTCAGCCGAAAGACGTCCACTGCTGGACATAGGCCTCCCCTAAACGGGGAAGGGGGATTGACATAATCGCCACGTTTGGCATACGGGTTTGCGATCGCAGAATGGTGTTAAAATGCAGGAGAACTCTGCTGCCCATTCCCTAGTAAGTCCTTTAGTCGCCTTTTACGACACCCACGGGAAAAAATAGGTTTGCCAATCAATTGCTTTAAAAAAATATTCAGACAAGTTTGATGGATTACGCTACCATGGTTCACACTCCCGATTTTGTATTCCTATTGGTTTGCAGCAAGTAGGTACCTCATACCCATATTATTGAGATACTTTAAACCTAGGTAGGTACTAGAGTTATCGTTTCTTAACTGCCCTTTCAATGAAGTAATTAACGAGACCGATTTTAAAATGACTTACGTCCTACTTAAATTAAACAGTTTTAGGCAGGAATTTAAATAGTTGGGGTGACTTTGTTTATTAAATCAAGAGACTTCAGATAGTAAACTATTATTATTACTCTTATAAAGTAGGTACGTCTCGGTACTTACGAAATTGCTCCATTATTTTAAAAAGATTCAATTTATTCGTAGCCGTTTACAGTTATGAGCACCTGATTTTGATATTCAGAATGATAAAGGTCGACAGTTATGTACTTACATAGCCATTATGCAGACTTATTCGCTTGTTCTTATCGCCGCCATTATTATGACTCCCTCAGAAGTCACAAACGCAAATAGGTCATTCACAATAACATTTTTTATTGTTTTACTCGAACTTTTAATACAGGTTCAAGTACGGTCCGATGTCCTTAAAATATGTTATAAAAAATATGGCATTTCTTGTTATATACAAGGATGAATGATAATGAAGTTATCAGTCAGTGGGTGCGTGGATAGCTGACGTTCTGATGACGGTTATTATGGGAATTTGGCGAATTCATTGCCCACCCCTTTATGAGACGTGACCCGACGCCCAAGCAGCGCGTGAGCCGCATAACTCAACCCTAGACATTTACACTTACGCAGAAAAATGAGAGGTTCATCCCGTTTTTAAAAATCCGCCTATATCTAACACAGGTAACACGTAGTTAGGCTCGGTTAAGCAGAGTTTGCACTAGTTCAGTAGCGAACCAACGCTATGCTAAAATAGTTAGTGAGGCCAACATCACAAAGTGGTGTTGAGGCAAGGTGCCCGATTAGTTAGTCAACATCCGAGGCCTCGGCAAAAGGAAAACTTGGACCGTGCTGGCGGGGAATTCAAGGGTTAATAAATAGCGTTTCCGTGACACCAAATATTTATTCACGTGTACATTTAAATAGACGTAAAACGTGATTGATCGGCAGTTAGAGAGGGTTCGTTTTAGTAGCGTCTGGCTTACGAGTAAATGGCTGGATCGGGTAGTAGATACGGTTGGGCTGTAGTTGATACATCCCGGCCGATGGATGACCGATCACACGGCACATCGGAATCCCTCTGTTCTCGCTCGGTGCGTAAAGCTTGGTATCCGGACTGATGCTGGTAGTCAGCGTTTATAGAAGGAACATTATCAAAGGCATTTGGAAATAGACACAAGAAAGATAGATATAGTTAGTTATTTCTGAGAATAATCATTGTAGTGCATATTCTTGAAAAAGAAAATCATTTCAACATTTTTCATTTGATCTTTAAAATATTTCGCCGATGCTCTTTTAAGTACTCTGTCTAGCCACTCTTTTTTAATTTAAAAGGTATTCTGTTGAATGATTGTCTTTTCTCCGTAATAAAAAATGTTTTTACCCTGCTCTAGACAATGATTGCCCTGTCATAGATCCTTAACAGACTACTAATTGCTAATAGCTCGTGGCTAAGTAATAACAACCGCACGGGTCGATGCATAAGGTTGCCGGGGTCGGTCCGTGGATGGGTGACCATCTTTACATACCGAGACTCCTCCGTGCCTCGGAAAGCACGTTAAGCCGTTGGTCCCAGCTGTCATTCGTAGATTTTTGACAGTCGTTACGGGTCCTCAGAAGTCCGAAAGTCTGACAACCAGTCTTACCAAGGGGTATTATATTACCCAGTTACTGTGTTGTGGAGTTCAGATAGGCAGTCGATCCATGTAAAATACTAGTATTCAGCTGCATCCGGTTAGACTGGAAGCCGACCTCAACATAGTTGGGAAAAGGCTAGGCAGATTGATTTAATTGCTAATAGGTACCTAATAGGTCAAGGATTGATCAGATTCGTGGTCACATCGATAACTGAATGGCAGTATTTGTATATACTAAATATCATTATCAACTATAGGTAGGTACACATAACTATAACTACGTTGAAACTCACCACAGATACCCAAGCTTGTTATTCAGGAAACATTGGCGTTCGCTACATAATTAGAAATTCGTTGACCTGTAAATTTCCGTTTTCCGTTGTGGATTATTCTGTTGACGACATGAGCAGCTGTGCCTACATTTGTAATAATTTCGTCATTAATTTCTATCGCTTGGGTGACCAGAGTAGAAATTGATTACAGTGTGGTACTAGCAGGGTTTGTTAAACATGTTTTAAATACTCAGATGTTATTATTGTATATTGTGTTTACAATGGAAACAATTACTGGAAAATTTGCGTTTTATTATTTAATTGTTAGCAAAGGTACTCGTAATTACACACAGCGACCCAGCTGTAGGACTTTTTCAAAGGGTTACGGAAATATTTACTTACCCCTTATTTTGTGTTAGCTCTTGAGTTTTAAACAAATTCAGTTAAGATCGTCTTTTAATACTGCACGCCCCTCCACTGCTTGTTGCAAACTCATTTTAAATGTTTGTATATAAATTATAGTTGAGGGGCGTCCAGTTTTAAATTGAACGATCTCTACTTGCTGTATGCCGTGAACGTAAGGCACCAAGGCAATGAAAACTGCGTACCTACGATTACACTAAGAACCATGCTCCATCCTGCTTCTTAGCACGCTTCTAGCATTGCCCTGAATAGCATTATGCTCTTAACATTGGCTTAAATATAGCTCATAATTCCCATAATGTTAGCCTGCAATTAAAACTCCTTAAAAGTTTTATTTTTGGAACTAACCTTACCCGTCATAGTTTTTTAAACATGACATAACATCACGCCTATATTCCCCGAAGGGTCGGGCAGAGGTGTACCTATAGTAGGTATACCGATATTTTGCCAGTTATGTTTAAGTCCCATGTAACAAGAGGCGAGCGTATTGCCATCAACCAGGAACAAATCCAGAGTCCTGGCAGCTACTGAGCAATTCCAGATGGAAAAACCCAATATCACTTTGCTCGACCCGGGAATTTAGCATAGGCCCTCATGCTCACTTGCGACTGCTAGACCAACAAGGCAGAGCATACTTTTTAAAGGGGTTTTACAATACCTTCTTGATAGACAGACAAGTCGAAATCAAACCGTATACCTACCTACTTAAGTTTAATTTGCGTTATGTATGTATGTATATTGTATTGTATGCTGACCCGTGCCCACTTCGTTGTGCGGAGTCTTTTAATTTTTCGGATTAATATATACCCTATGGCACTCACAAATAACGTAGCTTTCTATGAGTTAAAGAATTTTCAAAATCGGTTCAGTTGATCCAGAGACACCCCCTACAGCCTCACAAACTCACAAACTTCCCCTCTTCATAATATTAATATAATCTAAATTAAGTATAGATATGTAAATAGTACATCACAGACAACCTTTAGATAGATTAAAGGGGAAGGAGAGACAACACTTCACAGTATTGTCTCTCCTTCCCCCTTAATCCAACCAAAGGTTGTCTTTAAAAGATCGCTTTTAGCGAAAAAACCGCCCATTGTGTCGCCCTATGTAAAATGTCTACATTCATATCTGTAATTTTTAGTGTGTACATAATAAAGAGTATTCTATTCTATTCTACCTACGAAATTAATGAGCCTTCAAAACAGAAAACGTTTTTGCTAAAATAATAATAAATATAATGTAGCTTAGGATACGTCAACATGTTATCGGATTACCAGCTGCCAATCCGAGCTTATCTCGTTGAGATAATACAGAAGTGGTAATGCCGCTTAAAACCACATCGAGTGATAATTCTATGAATTACCAGCTTCAGGAGTGTTACGTATGATGTAGGACTTTACTTACAATCACCTAATTCGTTATAATATCACTTTCTCTCTGTTTAATTTTCGAAGACACTAAACCATCCGCTCTGTCAATTTAGTTTTGGGTACAGCTAATGAGCACAATAGTTTGGTTATATACAGGTCAAAGTTTTATTTGCGATTTTGTTGCTCCATCGGGACATTTTATTTTCAAAAAGTTTATTTGTCTATTTGCAAAGGCTGTTTGGAGTGAAAGCAATTCAAAGAAAAACAACGTTATTGACGAAAACCCTTTTTTCGCCAAAGTTCATTTCCAAACGTTATTGTGATGCGATTTAATTTCCACGAAATGGAAACTATCAATAGAACATTCACATATAATGTCACCAATACGTATTATAGTACCTCGTAACAGCACTTAATTATAATGTGCCCAACAGTAAATTCCCAGTAAATCAGACGTTTTCAAACGCTTCCATTATATTTTTACACTCAATTTATTAGATTCCGACATCAAAGAGCGTGGGTTTCCCGCCGTACTTAGGTATACATTGCACTCCGAATAAATTAAAAAGAAACTTTCATGGATATTGCCCTGTTTTATTGAAAACTTCGGAAAAGTCCGTCAATTTGCTTTCATTTTGAGTATGTTTTAAATAATTTACAAACGTTTTGGGCTTAAGCATACCAATATTTTCGAAAATGTTGGATGTATAATGTAAATGAATTGATACAACAGCAATACCTTTTCCCTACTGGTGCAACTTGCTCTTGTCACGAATGTGACGCTCGCTCTGCTAAACCTTGTGATAAAACCGTAAAACCGTAAACATTTTATATTATGCAAAATCATCAATATATACATTTTTTATACATTTCTGAATATTATATACCAAATTACATGAATATTTACTTTGAAAAGTATTATATTTCTTTAACTATTGTGAATGTGAGCGCTACGCTGTGGGTGTTTTTTTTTTATTTTCTTTTGTTTTCACGTTAGTTTTAATTATGGTCTGGCATTTTGAGTACTTTATGCGGCCTACCCAAATATCCTTTCTTTGGTATTGTTCGACGAGTCGTTGAGCTCATTAAGTCCTGAGTTGAGCTGCACGATTACTGACAAATGCTTACACTGATTGGGCAGGTCCACTCAAATTTGTGTGGTTCTTTCCTCAAAATACCATTTCAGACGCGGAGAGAAAATAATAATATATAAACATAGATCGATTGGAAATGAATAGGGAATGTCGACTCCATCTAGCTTATTTTTTTTTTATATGACGTGTAAAAATGATTCCGATATCCTATTTATAGAATAAACAATTTCATTTCAATTCAATGATTCGTTCATCGAGAAATGTTCATAAAAGATCGTGATCGCATCAAAACCCATCAGATTTTCTAGCCTTACACGAATATACTTTCAGAGTCAGTCGGACGAATTAATTTTATACCTACTATAAGTAGTTACTCCGTTATTCACGAGCGCGCGTTAATTATTGTAATTTAAACCCAAATGTAAATGTCAATAAAAGTCAGAAAACGCGCCCACTTATAATTTACAATATCATTAATGATTATTGTTTATTTGATTTATTTATGTGCTGTTATATATGTAGACACATTGTTTATACCTTCTTACTGATAACGACAATGCCTGGAATGAATTGAATTGTACTTTGAATTTAATAAACTCCATTACCTCCCTTGAGCCTTATCTTTCATGAGAATTATTCGTTGTATAACCTTTCCACCTTTCAAATTACAATTAAAGGTCATGGTTGTGTTCCGAACAAATGATAAACAAAACATTAAATTATTGTGTCATTTGTACGAGTACTTATAGAAAAATAGATAGCCGAAGCAGTAATAAAACCCAGTTGGTAGAATAGATTAAAGAGATAGTCTGAGTGTTAATCCTATTAGTAAATAGGCACACGTGACATTTTATACAACCTGTAGAACAAAATAACAAGTAGGTTCCTCGAAAAGTCGTGACTGAATTCGCATAAACACCAATTGTACGGAGCGCTTAATAAATTCATAAAACTTTGGTCACGTACAACCATTATTCCTTATTATGAAATTATGGAAAATCTGATGGTCTAAATGGTCTCAGTGAAGTCGTTAAGTCAACAAACGTGTCGGGTAAGGTGAAGCGTAATAACGTAACTACAAACAATTACAGAGCGCCACGGCAGAGCTTTCACTCTCCGAAAACCCGTAATACATTACAATTTGTACAAGCTCATACAGAACGCTCCCGTCAAAGTTAAACCACACAACTTCGTACTAATGAATGAAGACTTTGCAAACTAATTTGCCACCATGCCGCAATGACAGCACTCCTTAAAACTATTAATATTGTCGTACGTACCTCAGCAGCGTACGTGTGAGTTCAGACCGTAGCGACATGCTTTCTTGCATTTTAATAATCATTATATAATTTTGTAAAAGACACTTGTCTGTAAAAACTTCATTAGTAGGTAGGTAGAGATAAACTACGATAACATGGCTCGCCCCTCCAAATTACTGTTTCAATGTGTGTAGTCACATCCTTACGAAAGAGTTTGTATGTAGTTGTAAGTACTCGTAATATCTCACTTATTACCAGATTTGTTGGTCAACTCATCATAACTAGCCGATCGCGCAAGACAACGCACGAGTCGTTTTCATAGAGTACGTCAGTGCAGCGCCATAATAATTAATAATGAACGATTAATGACGCCACTAGTCGAGCAACAAATCCGTGATTTGTTTTTGTTTGACGGCCGTCTCATTACGCACACATACTTTCAAACGTTTTGAATTTTGGAGGGGCGGGCCATATTGTCGTAGTTAATCTCATCATGAACATGAAGTATCTGACCATTTTAATGAAGTGAAAACTTATTTAGGCACTCTTAGCGCTCTTTCTGAACAGTGAATGAAACTGAGCTGTCACGCTCGGCGGGGCAATTGCATAAAACACTATCAGCAGCAATGGGTTTCATTTTGACGGTTCAACAACATTCATTGCGTTATTTACGTTGATGAGCAGACAAATTTTGTGAACATATGAAGCAATGGATTAGCAATATATATTCTTTATCTCGGACTACACATACAAGTACACACAATCCATATATTATAGTATTAGTAACAATGACTTACAAACTATGTTAGTAAACTTTTAAAAACTAAAACAACTAATAACTACGTGGCCCAACACACGTTGGCACGTGCCTCCGTACCCAGTGCCTTACGAAGGCACTATCCACTTTGTCTAATAGTGTTTTTAGGATGCTGTTGGAGCTTCCGTGCAACCTACCCATTAATGACGCTGTTCTATTCCTTATAATGGCAAGAAGATCGTCAACACGGGCTTCCGCGAACTTCTGCGAAGCGCTGCAGAAGCGCGGAAGCCCCATCAAGATCCTAAATCCATTATTATACTGTCCGCGTAGGACGATGTAGGCTCTCTGCGTATATTTCATCCAAAAGCTGCACGTGTAGAAGGTTTGCCAGTATGCTTTGAAAAGCGATACCTTAACAAAATCAAAATCATTGAGATTGTGATTCAAACTGTTTTACGCAATTAGGGAGCTGGTGGGCGACGCTGAATCGGGTATACTTGGCTCCAGTCGTAAGTTTTCACTTCTATTGTGTGGCCCTAAGTCCCCTCCTCCATCCTATTTTTTTTGCTGAAGCAAATGTTTTCTTTACTGAATTATGCGAATCCAGAATCCATCGTGTCGATTATGGCAATTCACCAAGAAAGTTTCATCTACAATCGATCTGTAGTAGGTATCTAATTATGATAAATGTACTCAGAGTTTATTCAACAAACTGCAAGATATTATTAACGAATAAATCACCTAACTAGTATAATCGTGAGTCGAACATGCACAAGTATAAATTAATAAAGGCCGAAGGATACGTCTCCTACGAATTATATCGGACTGATCTCAAAGGGTAACTCGATCCGATGTAAATAGAGACTGTCACGGAACCTGGGTCACATAACTTTACACTAATGAACGACAACTTCACGGTTGTCGCTCCGCGATGGAGCTCTTTGCGACTAATGAAATTGCGCTTCCACGAATACTGGGAACCGAAGCGTATTACGCCATGACAGTTTTAGAGGAGCGAAGAAACCTCGTGTGAGGTTGTCGTAATGTTTGCACGGTCAAAGCTTCCTATTTTTATGGATTATATAACATGTAATATTTATAGCGTTTCTTTTGACTGTTGAGTTAGTAATCCCATTTCGTAAAACGTAAGCACTAATTGCTGATAAAAAGAGATACGTAGTGTTATGAAGCCCAGGTAAAATCGCAGAAATGTATCTACATCCGATGCTTGCTATTTATTATGCTTATCAAGGATACCTCTTCGAAAATTTGAGTTTAACTGTATTTATTATAAAAAAGGCAAACCCTACCAGAAATATACTCTTATAACCCGATTAAAATCCACTTCAATCATATTAGCAATTAAAAACAAGCCACACAAACCAAACTCAATCAGAAAAAATCTCACACACATATTTTAATCCTCAGCAAAGAGTGAATGGGTCGGATTTTAAATGAAAAATAAGGATTAGACTGAAATTTGCATGCAGCACATCGATGGTAAATTATCGGGGTGTTTGGCAAACAGCCAGCCGACATTTACCAACGGTATTAAGGACACCGAATGTTCTGTTACCGAAGAGGAGAGGCGCGTGATCCTAATCTGAATTTTGTGAAACGATAATATAATCGAAAGGTCAGCACTGATAGCGGTTACAGTTCGTTCATTGGGAAATGGAAGATAAGGTATTAGGAAAGGTGACAAAAATCCGAGTAGATAGCTTTATTATCGCCTCGCCTGATCACCGATTTGTTCTTACTTTCTCGATTTTTTGCGGTTTCAAAGAGTTCTTTGATTGGCAAAGTGACTTACAGTGCTTTTATTTTCTTAATGTCTCTCGGCAAACTTCGTGTTTCGTCGGATTTCCATCATTTGCCCTTTGCACTTGCTGCAGGCCGGACAGGCTCAATCGACTTGGAAGTATATTATATAGATTTGTTACTACTCTTTTTACTTATTATGTAATTCATTTTAAAAATGGGAGGAAAGCTGCTAAAGTTGGAAATCTGATGATTTCCGAGAACCATTAAGAAAATAGAAGCACTGTAATCACATTAAACTTTTCAATCTAAAGACATGTCGCAGGTATAGAATAGATGTAATTCCATCACACAAACACCCCATGCTTTCACCCAAACAATTTAACCACGGTGTTAATTACCTACTCCGGTAATTCATGCCGCTAAGTACTTTCGTAGCAAACATCTCACAACAAGCCGTCCACTTTGCACGTCCTTACGTTTAAGGAGCGTAAAATTTATCTAGTTGAAATAATCGCGGCCAAACAGCCACGTTGGGCCACGTCAGCCCATTATGTCTGGCGCCTGGCCAGACATGGAGCAAGCGAACCACTACCGACTATTAGTTATTGCGTTTATTTATTTAAAAATACTATTGCGCGGTACGGTAGCAACAAAAAAGGAAAAAAGGGATAGTAATTTACGGTTTGTGGAAATGTTGTCAAAGGTTTTTTTTTTTTTACCAATGAATTGATACCAGTGTTGAACGGCCACAGGGGCCAGATAATAGACCAATGATTGTCCATTGTCACGAATTCATAACAGATTGTGATATGAGATAATGGTGATATCTGACTTGACCAGCTTGGCTTTATGGGTGACTAAGTCCGTGTTACCCATGACGTCTCTGAACCTAGAAGAATAAGAAATCATTCGAGTTGTTTTTAGGAAAACGTTTTTTTTTTTACCTTTTTCTGTAAATATGTGAGCACCATGTATCTATCACTTATTTATCTGTCATTGCTTCATTCTTAATTCTTTTACCTATTGTGGTATAGTAATTTTATTCTAGGTGCATCGTCTTCACATAATTATAATAAATAAATATATATTTATTGTACCTATAAAAAATATTGTAAAACATTTTAAAAGAGTAACGGTGGAGTTTCTTACCTATTCTTCTCCATAAGAACCTTTTGGACGGGGCGACTAGAATCAATTCTTTTTTTTTTTTAATTATGACGTTCAAAAGTGCCATTTATATGCCTCTTGAAATAAATAATTTGACTTTTTGACTTTTTTTTTACTATTAGTACAAAAATTGTGCTTAGATTTCTCAGACCATGAAACATCTGCCCACTTCTTGCCAGGCAGTTCTCACAATATCTTGTTCCGTATCTTTTAAATGCAACGACCAGACAATGCGTCTGCTAAGTTTTCCTGAAACAAAAGATGTTCAAGAAATATCGGTTGAACTGTGCAGAAAAACGGTTCAATTGTGTCTCGCCGACTTTATGCGAATATTTCTATAGAATAAAGATTTGTAACTCTTGGAATCAAATTGGTTCTCCTTTATTACGTTAATAATGAAGATACATTGGAATATAAGACCAGTGTTTATTTATACAAGTTATAAAGCTTTTAAAGGATAATATCTAAATAAGGATAACTTTGATAAAATATCTAACTTATCAAAAGATACGAATCTCGGAAAAAAATACGAAAGGATCGATATACGTAACCTACATTTTTCAACATCATAAACCCTGAGCAGTGAGGCTTGATACTCAAATCCCAAGATAATATACTTAATTGAACTGGGAATCTAATCCAATTAGGCCGATCGCACTTATCAGCATTAATTGCATTTAATTTAATGATTTTGATTACGTTTATACGCTTCGCGTGCTTAGGCAGTCATCAAAGAGGAGTGTTTGTGAAATGAATCGTTCGATTAACGGTCATTACTATTATTGTTATTTAGAGTGTTTTGAATCAAATCTAAATATAATGAACTCCATTAATGCATGAAGAATGTGTCATTATGTTAATGCTTTCAATTATTTCTCATAATACCTCAATTATAAATAATGTCTACAGGACCATTCCACAGAAGAGACATGCATTTTATACTATGTTTTTCATGCGAAAATACTAAGATTATAACCCTGACTTTCGACCTCTCCTTAGTAGTGCACTTTCCATTACCAGTTTTCTTCCACTAACGAAAAAAGCGAATCCATCTATGGTCTTCGTACAAACAACAGCACAAAGTTATAACTTAATTGAGGTATACGTTCAAGTACGTAGCTATACAAGTCAGTGATGAAGCGGTCCCAATATTCCAAGCAGTTACCCAATATTCCCCGCGTTGGATCGGAGCCAGTTAGCGTTACTTATTTCTACAAATTCTGGATTAACTACGACTCGCCCGCCACCTGCCGTTAATTTACTCTCTTACTAATACATTATTACACCTAATTCAGCGGTGGAAAGTAAACAAGTATTGAAGGTGTTTTTGTTAAACCCTCCCGCTCTTAGCTGAGGTCCGTAACCCACGGGGGTGCCCTTAGCGTGTAGTCGCTTAATTTGTAAGTTTCATGCCCTGTCTAGAGGCCTTAATTTATTGAGGTACCCACAGGAAAGTCCGGTTAAACAGGCTAGGTTGACCTGCGAGATGCCTATTTAAAAAAAAACCGGCCAAGTGCGAGTCGGACTCGCGCACGATGGGTTCCGTACCATTATCTATGAAAACGGCAAAAAAAAATAACGTTTGTTGTATGGGAGCCCCCTTTAAATATTTGTTTGGTTTCATATAATTATTTATTTTTAAAGTGAATATATAACTTAATATTCTGTGTACCTGGTGCCGTTATCAATATCGAGCAAAAACGTGATCACGTTTGTTGTATGGGAGCCCCCTTAAATATTTATTTTATTCTGTTTTTTAGTATTTGTTGTTATAGCGGCAACAGAAATACATCATCATCTGTGAAAATTTCAACTGTCTAACTATCACGGTTCATGAGACAGCCTGGTGACAGACGGACAGACAGACCGACAGACAGACAGACGGCGGAGCCTTAGTAATAGGGTTCCCGTTTTACCCTTTGGGTACGGAACCCTAATAAATATGTTAAACCTTCAAAGAATTGGTCATAGGTATTGTTTGTTCCCAAAAACCTAAAGCAACTAAAGAATTTCATTTTGCGGGTCGGCTGATCGGGAAGTCATAGGTTCCCAGGGCGAGCAAAGCTTTATTGGGTTCCTCCATTAAGAATTACTCAGTAGCAGCCAGTCCGAGGTTGTGCCTGATTTAAGGCAATAGACTCGCTCCTCGTACCTGGGACTTAAACATAACTGGCGAAACGTGAATACTACACCCTTACCCCTTCGGGAGATACAGGCGTAAAATTGTTAGTTGTTTTTGGATAAATCATTTACAGGCATTGGTGAATAATTAGATTCATTTTTTGTTTTTCGTGATGTGTGATAACATTTTATATGTATTGGTATACAATAACCCTTATCACAGTACCTCAGCTATGTATTTATGAAAACAATCCTGACATTTTTTACTGTAGACATTTAAACAATTCTGAGCAGTGCCTCCGATATGACCTTCATTTTTAAAGAGTCGTCAACTAAGAATAGACAATTATGAAAAATAACTTACTGTTGACAAACGTTAGAAATATAAAAGGGGTAACTGTACAAGGGCAAGTACATACATAATCAGCCTATAATATTCCCACTGCTGGGACACAGGCTTCCTCTCGGTGCATGAGAGGTGGTGGGCCGTAATCCACCACGCGTGCCCAGTGCGGGTTGGTAGATATCACATGTCTTCGAATTTTTAGTTCTAGGACATGCGGTCTTCCTCACGATGTTTTCCTTCACCGTTTTGAGAGCAGTGGTGATGAAATGATATACACAAAGTAAAGCGCCTGTCTGGGTTTGGACCTACGACCCACAACTCATAAAACGCGACTGTTACCGCTGGGCTAACTAACACGGCCGCTGGGACAAGGACAAGTAATATTACGTAAATGTTTGTAGGGTGTTTATTGATACTAATCCTTGTTATGAGAGATTCTTGGTTTGTTACGAAAGTAAAAAGTACTGGGCGAAGCCGATTCGTCTACTTTTCTTCAAACTATTTTCTGTGTTTACGCAGTAACACAGACATATCAATTCGTACCACGCCTAAAACTCTATCATACCCTAAAGTTATTGCCCAATTTCATGAACTGGGGATATTTCGGGTACTTTAATCTTGAGTAAAAATGGGTTCGAAGAAAAACCGTTTTAGGGAATAACGGTCCATTCTCTAGGTACTATAACTACATAGCTAGACCGTTATATTCGGTCGATTTTGGTTTTCACCACTATCTTTTCGTAACATTAGATTGTCTAAACCGTTTTCTCTTAAGCCTCCTAAATGATGATTTATTAATACCAAAAATGTTTTTGATAAGGTCGAGAAAATAATATAATATAATATTGTGTTACGGAGATAATTACTTCAGCCGCTACCAAGTCTAATTAAGCCTCGGAGATCATTTAGTTAGACAAAAGAAGAAGTCTTATAACACGGTCAGTGACGTAATACATTTCAAGTTTTTGTTACAGCAAATATAATTCTTCGTTAGTTAATTTCCTGATTCTAAATACTTTAATTACATAGTACCTATTTTATAACTATGTGTACCTATCTATTTTGTTTATAATCTATTCGTTCGCAAAGACTTTCTCAACCAGAACTATTACTATGTTATAAATGACGTCATAATAAATTCAATAACTAATTTAAAAAGTCAATCAAAGTCGAGTTTTCATAATTTTCACTGCAATATCAGATTTTTAGATCTATTCAAACTTATTCAATATACAAATTCATATTCATTAATATGTATTTCGCACAAGTTCCAATGATTTCTCCAATGGTCTTAAAGTATTAAAACATAATTTATTTATGTTTTAATTTTTAATACTTGTAAAACAATCTGAAACGATTATGAAAACCTTTCAAATTATCTAACAAGAATTTTACAGTCAAGAAATTTTGAAACATTGGTACCTAGTGTACCTACAAACTAAGTATTAGTATAATACGACTTTCATGATCTTTTAAAAATATTATAAAAGTGCAGCCTAAAATTTTTAGGGTTCCGTACCTCAAAAGAAAAAAAAACCCTTATAGGATCACTTCGTTGCCCGTCTGTCTGTCTGTCAATCTGTCAAGACCATTTGTCTCAAGAGCGCGTGGAGGTATCAAGTTAAAATTAATATCAAATACGTAATTCTATGGTCTCTTGGAGATCTAAAAATCAAGCTTCTAAGTTAACGCAATAAAAAACTACTGTCATTTATGCAACATACTTTGATCATGAGATGTGGCAAGAAGCAAGGTCTCACAGCACAAGTAAAGGAAAAAGTCCGAAAATCTTTCATTTATAGGTTTATAAATTAAATTACAAACTTACATTTGCAGTTGGAGAATTGACCATGACGTATATTGATGTATGAGAGAACACGTTTTTCAACAGCAATGTTAAGTTTTGTTTTTGGGATAAATTCATCCCAACTACGGAACACTTCATTGTACGTGGTCCAACACGCACTTGGCCGGTTTTTTTAAGTACTTATACCTACATTCAACTTTATTCATATTTTTTGGTAATACTTAAAATAAACAGCATAATAATTAACAGATGTCCACATACTTAGTACGTACTTACGCACATAGTCATTCATTTCTAATGTCAGTCGACTCTGGCGTATAACTACGGTGTGTCCAGATGCTACTGTGCCTTGCAGGGAAGCAAGCTTGGCTTACTGCCAGATGCCAGGCTGGTTGCGAACTGGACAATGGACATACGCTACAAAATTACTGCCCAATATTTTTATTCGTTTATTGCGCTGAACATTTTGGCTCATTGGTGTTGTACTGCCTATGTTTTTGTGCAGTTCTGGTCTTGGCTAGCAGTCGCGAAGGGTCAATATAACTTGATTCCTTTCAGCTTTAAATTTTAGATACGGTAGTTACACACTTTCGAACCGATGTCTTTTCAAAACTATCACACTTTGCCACTGCTGGATAAAACTTAAAATGGAGGTTACCACTTTTAAATAAACAATATGAAACTTGACAAAACGTTTTGAAATTCATAATAAGTAGCACTACAATTTTACAAATATGAAGCAATTATATAGGCATTCACAAGGCCGGATATAAAGCTGACGACGCAATTGGGCAACCAACGAGTGGAGGCCCCGAAATATTTTTGGAACAGACGAATATTTTTGTTTCACAATTTTACCTTTTTTTCGCCGTAACCGGTGAACCTACAAGAAAACGGTCTAGGAGACTGTCCTTGAATTTTTTTAAAACTTTGATCTGCATTTACAGATTATAAAAAAAATAGAAAATCAAAAAGGTAACTTGTATATGTGAACTTTTTTCTCTTTGATGGACACAAAGGATATCTTTTTTTCTTATCTAAAAAAAAATTGTATAGGCACCTTCCTTATGGAGGCCCGGGGCTAGAGAAATCTGGCCCAGGACATTCACAATACATAGCCGAAACAATCTGTGGTTAAAATTTCAACTAAAACAAGTAATAAGAATAACAATATAATTTCAGACAAATTCTGATATTAGGTACTATCTCGAGTTGGGAACAATGTCGTTTATAGCTAATTACGTCACCAATATACTTATTATTGTGATACATGAAAGCTTAAGAATAAAGTACGCGAAATTTTAAAGCATGCGCTGGCTGATTTACTTACCTGTGTGAACATAAACGGGTTTTCATGAAAAGGAGAGGTCAAAAGTGGTATAATATTCCAACGATTTTTAAACGCTAATGTGATGTACCTTATTAGAAAGCTTATTTATTATGCTACTCAATTATAGTTAAATCTGATTTTTTCAGCTGATTCGTTTTTGTGAAAAAGTGAAAAATGTTTCAATACAAACAAAACGCACATAGTCTTTATTTATTCATTTCTATGCAATATAATTATTTAAATGTGGCTTATGTTTCCGTTTTATTAAATACTTTGAGATTTTATTATAATTTTAGCTGCAGCTCCATGAAATTAAGACAAAAAATATTGATTATCATGACAATGCAATAACAAAACGTTTCGAAAAAAGGCAAAGCTGTAAACTCAGACTAAATATCCGCTGTAAATGTCAAGCCGAGTCCTGCTGACTGACGTTGTCATTGTCACGTCATTTGCCACAGGGCTGCCATACCTAAAATATAAATAATGCTTGCAAACATTTTATTTTTCAACACTTGTTTTAAAAGAAACGGGCGGCTGTAAAAAAAAATTAAATGCCCAAATACATCAAAATAATTACCCTCTTTCAGCCTATATAGGTCAGAAGGCTGTTTAAATTTTCAATTATTTTAGTACCAAGGCCCATACATTTTGTTAGCTTTAACTTTAATTTGATCGTAAGATTGTTCGTCGTTGTAAGTCAGCGAGTTCGTGTATCTTGGGTCTTTGATTACGAATGATCAGGGCAGCTGATTTGAGGAAATACGCCGTCGTACTGGTATGGCCAAAAGTGCAATGACCAGTCTGGGGAAAATTTGGAATAATCGTGGCATCCGTCGGTATACTAAAATACGACTGATCCGTGCTCTAGTTTTTTCAATTTTTTTATATGGTGCTGAAATTTGGTACATCAAAAGTCGCGAAAGCAATAAGATAGATGCTTTCGAGATGTGGTGTTGGCGGAGGTTACTTCATATACCATGGACCGCCATGAGAATGAACGAATCCATACTGGAGGAACTCAGTATTACCAAGCGACTTTCTACAATATTCCAGGAGCGTGCCCTCAGCTTTTTCGGACATATTATGCGTTCACCTAAGCATGGTATGGAAAGGCTTATGACACTGGGCCGGGTGGAAGGAAAACGCGCTCAAGGCAGAGCACCGGCAAGATGGTCCGACGCGATCAAGAAGGCTGTTGGAGGTAGTATTTACCAAGCGGTCCACACTGCAGAAGACCGCATAACTTGGAGACGCGTCGTATGTGGTCGCGATCCTCAGCTTTGAGGGAACGACGAAGAAGAAGAAGATAGTACGAAAACGTTTCGATTGAATAGTTAAATATTTATTATCATCTCGCAATTGCCATTGATCAGCTAACTCACCATTTCGAAAGCAATATTCTATAACGGATAGTTAGTTCCATTCTCTTGTGAATAAACTAGTTTTAGATTCAGCGCTAATCATTTAAACTTATATATATGTAATCAGAAATAGGTACAAAAATATTGATGTTAATCATAATCATAAATCTTTATTTATCTCAACATCATATAATATATATAGGCACTGGTTAATAAATGTACAATCTTAAATAGAGAAAGGTGTCTGAGGTAGGAGGGTCCTGAGTTACAGATCACCCGGCTCTCTTAGATAGGACATGTTCATTTACAAAAACAGTTATGGTCAAGATACTATAGGGATAATAAAAGTCTGAAATCGCAGTTTAGTATAAGCAGAACTTATAAAACTAAAGATATAGTTAGAAATGAACAGACTATGCAAACTAAAACACTAGACGAGCAGAATTCAGGGCAAAAGCAATACGTAGGTACTCAAACTAATCTGCTGCAATAGTGCAACATTCGCGTCCATGCCCGACTTTTCCTACCGGGTACAATAGACAAAAGAGTTATCGTACCGACATGACACACATGCTCAATACTAGCACGAAAGCAATATATAATAATAATAATAATAACGTTTATTTGGACTCAATAAAATATAGCCTAATACAGTCATATTCCTTAGAACTAGAATACAAATCATGGAAGTGAGTAGAGAACTTTATGAACTCCTGAATTCTAAACTAGGTAAAAACCTGTATCTTGGAAAACAGTGCTCTTTCGTGGTAAATTAGGTGTGAGAACTTAAAAATTTCATACATGATAATTTCCAAAATTAAATAGACTATGAAAGGAGGTAATTAAGTCTAGACGGGTGAGTGATGTAAGTGAGTGTGTGTAGTGTGGATGTAGGGTATGAATGTGTGTGGAGTGTGTAGTGTAGGTATAGGGTGTGATGTGTGTGGTGATATACATCAATCTGCCTATCCTTTCCGAGCTATGTTGGGATCAGCTCCCAGTCTAACCGGATGCAGCTGAATACCAATATTTTACATGGAGCGATTGCCTATCTGACCTCCACAACCCAGTAACTGAGTAATACGGTTCCGTGTGGTTCCGGACGTAAAGCATAGCACCATCCTATTTCTTCCCGTGGGTGTCTTAAAAGGCGACTAAGGGACTTACTAGAGAATGGGCAGCCGCATTCTCTATGCATTGTAACACCATACTGCGCTCGCCAACCCGCCTGCCAAGCGTAGCGTAGCTTAACCTGATGAATCGACCCGTGCGGCTGTTATTACTTAGCCACAAGCTCCTCCTACTCCTAATACTAGCACGAAAGCAATCCATTATTATTAAACAATCGCTACTTACGACTTTCTGAGTTTATCTTGGACATTACTGACATCGGTAAAGGAAAAACATGGTGAGGAAACCTGAAAAAAAAAACAATTCTTATAGATCAAGCGTGGTGATCAATGCTCGTGCCTTCTGTATGAGAAGAGGCTGTTGCCCTGCATTGGGACAATAATGGGCTGATATTATAATCACTTATTAGCAAGTGTCGCGCCCGCGATATCGCACCAGTCTGTACGAGCCTTGAATCAGAAAAGAGCATGCTAGTTTTAAGCATGTTTTTAATGAACATGTGTGAGATTTAGTTACCTATACAAGCAAAAATACGAAAAATACGCTTACAATATTAGTAATAGTATCTAACATTTTAAGATTAAGGCACTCTGAACACACTATAGGTAGGTAGATAATCGAAATATTGTTTAAAAATAGTTGGAAGTTAACTGTCTGTACACCTATCACTTTGTTTGTCGGTACCTAGGTACCTACATTCAATTAGACTTCCACCAATTTGTTGGGACACGTTCGAACCGACTACGGGCAGAACACACTTTGTCCAGCCAGCGCAACAAAACTTTTGTTGTACAATGAAAGCCAAAAAAACAGTTCCACCAAAAAGGCCGCTTACGAACAGATCTTTGGGAGTTTGGAGGCCTTTTGTTTGTTTGTTGTGAAGGGGAAATAAATACTTTTACCTACTTACTCTTTAGCTAAACTATACTGAAATTTGTTATTCTTCCTGCTTTAACTGCAGGCATAAAATTTGATTCTCCACGCTTTCCTAAGTGAAACATGTACAGTATGTTCACACAACAACAACATGTATAGTATGTCCGACACTAGGCTATTGACGAGGCGTTGAACCGTTTTCCATTGCTCTGCTTTTTAACTGCAGGCTAGTTTAAAAGCAGAGCACTTCAAGAAAACATAGAACGCGTAACGTTTCATTAATTTTATTGATGTTCAAGTATTTCTACCATTGGTTAGTTTACAAAAAATAAAACTAGAAAATAAATAGGCATTCAAAAATATTAACTGGTTCCAAATTGTAGTCTTCAGTTCTATTGCGAGGCACGTCGGCAATATAACTAAAGACTACAATTTGGAACTAATTAATACAATTTACATGAAATCTACTTAATTGCTACGACTTTAGAATTCTAGAAGTTGGAGGAGAGACACTGGACTTTTTTGCACTAAAACTTAAGAAACAATAACAATACGAAAGCTCTGCGAAAATTAATAATTTGCGTGTAGCTTAACATAACCGTATCCAGTGGAGGTTGGATGTCCGCCAACTCGTTAGGAAGCGAATTATCCACACGATCGGCTGCGACCAGCGACACGAGCACACCATCCCGCACACATGCCGCTTTCATTTCAATCCCACTAAATATTATGGACATCTCAGAAGCGCAAGTTAATTATCGCAATTAATGGGAGCCTGAATATCCAATATCATCATTATTACGACGGCTTTGATATTTGATATTATGCCTCAATTAACCGTATTCTCTGATGGGTTTAAGTGGACTAATCTACCTTTATTGCCTAGACATAACAGGGTACATGTCTCAAATTTGTGAGCGGGACTAGCGGATAATATTAGAATACAAAAGGACGACATCAGGCCCAGGGGTCTACTCCAAGCGCTAAACCAAAGTATCGGCCGAATGTTCGGCCGTTTTATAAGTTCCACACTTTCCGTTTTAGACTTTGAGTCCTTACCCGACTTCAAGCCACAGTTTTGACTTTGGCTTATCTCTTCGACTGTTTTTTTTTTCGCCGTATTCAGCGATAGTTAGCTGTAGTAAAGAAACGACCGAACATTCGGCCGATACATATATTCAGAGTAGACCCCCAGCAGTCTCAACATAGATAGTGATCGCTTTACGAACGAATTCGGTCGCAAAGTCCTAATGGGGTCTCTAGACGGTCAAAATTGCTTGACAATTGTGATTTTTTCGTGCTTATCAAGCAATTTTTGACTGTCTAGGGACCCCATTAGTACTTTGCGACCGAATTCATTCGTAAAGCGAACAAATTAGCATGCATTAATTAAACATTATTATTACTCAATTATTTTATTTTATATTAGTTTTTTTATTTTATTAAAATTTACCAGTTTATAAAATAATATGTACATAAATAACCTACTATTTTCATTAATAAAAATAATAAAATTATATCCTATCTAAAACTATTCACAAATTAAAATATGGCGTCGAAAAATTCATCCACATCACTGTCGACTGGTAATGTACCCAAGAGACTGGCGGCATTGCCACGTTGTATGGCAATGCTTAGCCTCTGGCCAAGGTAAAAGCCAGCCCTTGGGTCACGGGAAGTGTCAATCAGCCGTTTTGAGATTTCATTAAACAGACCATGAGCACTCGGACCCCACGGCCCGAGGGTTTCAACCCCAAACGGCTCGAAAATATAATTGCCAACAAGGTTATCATACTTACGCCGCTTGAGGTTCTCCGCAGCCGCAGCAGCAGCGCCAGCACAGCAAGCCGAGCCAGGAAGATGGGATGGCGCAAGAGTATCGACACACGTGGCATCCCACACTAAAGGCCTACCCACCTTCCATGGAAATAAAGACATTCCGTCCGGTCTCTTGCCATCGTCGCGTGCCAAGCCATTGGGTTCTAATACAGCTGGAACGCCGACGGTGACAAGAGCTCGTCGGATGATGTCGTTGATGTTCGCGTGCCGTGCCAAGCGACCCGCACTTCGGCTGCAAGACAGGCCGTGGTGTCCGAGACTGTTGACAACTTCGCCACAGTGACAGCGATGAGGAGAACAACATGGAGCTCCTAGTCTTAGGGAAGCAGCGAGTCGGAAAGTAGTGTCGTCGAACAGAGTGCCTATGTTCGACGACGGTAGTGCATGAAGCCACAAACCCGACTCCCACTTACCCACAGCCAGCAGGCGCGCACGCTCCGCAGTAGTAGCAGACGTGTCAAGTAAATTGTTCTGTACTACTGCAGAGCGGCTCATCCCACCGTCTCTGGGAATATGGATTATCGGGTAGATCCGAGTTCGGGCAAGCGAATCTCCAGGCATTGATAGCCTCGGTGAAGCACGGCACATCAAAATTAATCAGTGTGGAGGCTAGGATTTTCCTGATTAATTTATCAGTGCCGTGGACCGAGGATATGAAAGCCGGTAAACTAATACTAGAAATTTTGCGGACGCCGAGGCCTCCCATACGAATGGGAAAAGTAGCTTGTGCCCAAGCTCGGTCGTCCATGGCCACATTTAAAATCGAAGTTAATGTATGTCGGATAATTTGGTCAATTTTATCTAAAAGGTGAGTGTGCTTCCATAAATGGGAAGCGCGAACGAAATATGTTAATTTGGGGCCGAAACAGCAGTAACGAATTAAGGTGATGGCCGAATGCATATTAATTTGGAACAATCTTTCCTTGAAATTTTGAATTTTTTCATCAATAAAAACGGGAAAGGAATCCTCAAAGATTGGAGACCCAAGAAGACGAAGAGAGCTTTTTTCAACAATTTGGAGTTCTGGAGCTATTGCGTTAAATTTGGGAAGTGTCAGTTGTCTGTCAGTACTGTCCGCTAAGTATAATTCACATTTCGAAAGGTTGAGATCAAGGCCAATGGAATGAAGTTCATTTTTTAAGAATTTTAGGTCATTTAAAACAGTTTCTACATCGCCTCCCAAGGTTCCATCATCGAGATACCAAACATTAAATTTGGAATTTAGCTGTCGAATAATTGGGTGAATGGCTAAACTAAAAATCACTGGCCCGAGGGGGTCACCTTGTTGACAGCCAACAGCAGATTCCAAAAGGTTGTCCCGATACAGTAATTTAGATGGGTGTCTGTAACATTGCCAAAGGAAACTATAGATTTGGGGTATTTCTTTTTTAGTTTCTGCCAGCAAGGTGTCCCTATTAACTGAATTGAAGGCATTATTTACGTCAACCTTCAAGATGACCTCTCCTTTGCCAGAATTTAGGTAGGTCGACAAAGCGTGTACGGCAGCCTCACAACCCCCTTTGGAGCCGTAACCTAGCTGCAGGGGCTGAAATTTTTCCGAAGCCACCTCACCATAAAATTTACAACAAATCTTGGCTGCCATACGTAAGTAGTTCCTACGGCAATAGGACGAATGCCGCCATCTCTATTATGCAGGGCGCATAGATTGGCCCCGTATAGAACGTCGATGACGACCTCGTTCACCTTGCCGGAGAGCATGAGGTTAATCAGAGCCGTAAGCTCCTTCAAGATCAACTCACCAGCTTCCCCGGCGCCTGAACATAGAAGGTCCTTAAGGTGCTGAGGACTCAGACCGTTGAGGCCGCCAGCGGCGCCGCTCCGGAAGGAACAAACGGCTGCGACCAACTGTCGACCTGTAATGGTGAGGGAGTGATTATCCGAGTCAGGGGGGTCGGGAAAAGAAAGGCCATCCGCTGGAGCAGGATGTTTGCTCTCCAGAGCAGCGAGCGTTTCTGGGGAACACGGTGCAACCACATCACTACTAAAAAGAATCCTGGCTGCACAGCTAATGTCACCTTCCCCTAACTTAGATTCTACTAGATGGGATATAGCTCTTGAAGAGCTATATATTTGTGTCAGTAATTTTGAATCCAAATTATGAGCCGAAATATTACAGTTTTCTTTATGTCTTTTTGGTTGCCAAATTTTTTTGTACATGTAGAATTCTGTAAGGGAAGGTGAGCAGCTGTTCCCAAGCACTTTGGGAGTACTCCCTGGCGGCAATACGAACGCAACCTGCTAGGTGTTGTGCCACTAAAGGTCTAGCGCCGCGGGGAACTCGCTTCAAAACAGGATGTAGCTGGTGTTGTAGGTATAGCTGTAATAAATATTTTTTTTTACTTTTATGAATGATTAGTAGTCATTGGATACATGAAGTGGGCTGCCGTTGTAAGACGATTAAAATGCCACGGTGTATAATAAGGGCTATCGCTTAACATTTTAATTCTTGAGGATGGAGCGAATAACCTCTTTTTATGGCGAGTGTTGGCGTTGTGCGTATCTTCTATTTTAGTGAACTTGTCGATAAAAATACTCAAATATCAAGTATGTAAACTATATTGACGGCAGAGTTAGAATCTGATATTTTATAAAGAATGGTTTGCAGCTCTCCGTATTATCTATTTGGGCTAGAATCAGCAGCCGCATAGTTCGATCCATCAGGTTAAGCTACGCTTGCCGGGGTTAGTCCGTGGATGGGTCACCATCTTTACATACCGAGACTCCTCCGTGCCTCGGAAAGCACGTTAATTCGTTGTTCCCGGCTGTCATTCCTGGATTATTGCCAGTCGTTACGGGTTTTGGGTTTTCAGAAGCCCGAAACTCTGACAACCAGTCTTAACAAGGGGTATCGTATTACCCAGTTACTGAGCTGTGGAGGTCCGACACGCAGTCGCTCCATGTAAAATACAGGTATTCAGCTGCCTCCGATTAGACTGGAAGCCGACCCCAACATAGTTGGGAAAAGGGTAGGCAGATTGATTGAACAGGACGGCATCTAAATGATAGATTGCGAACCTTTATATCCCTTACCACAACCCAACAAATCCTCAAACATTTCAAAATATTATAACAACTGCTAAATCTATCAAAGTTACATCTGTCAAAGTTCCCTGATCCATTCGGGGACCCATAGTTTGTTTTAAAATAATGACATCCATAACTCACGATCCCTGGGAATAGTCCTTACTATTTGTCACAAAGATTATCTACTTTTTCTGTTTCCGACCCGTGATAAATGTTTTATTCATCTCCCTTGTCTTCATTCCAAATATGACATCCTACATAAAGTAACGGATATAAAAATGTCGGTACATCACCTCAGGTATGAAAAGATGAAAACAATACTTCAAAGTGTTTGCACACAGTCATTTATTTCCACAGCGGGAAGTTCCGATATTTTAAAACGTATCGACGCTGCTGCCATCGTAAAATGAGCTGTATGTCAGAGAGATTAAGGTGACTTGAGAATATTTCATTATTCGCATAGCGGGAGCTCGCGTGACGTCATGAAAAAATGTATTCCCGAATTATAGAGAGGTTAACGAGCTGTAGGTGTTCGTCGTTAAAGCTGCCATAAACTGTGCTAATGTGACGTGAGGTCACACCTCCACGGGCTTAGGTACTTACGCGTAAAGAAGAGAAAGCCTATATTTTCGTATTGGAAAATCCTGTTCATCGCTATTTAGGGATATTTCGAAGGTAACCAAACGAAATTGTGTTTTATGAAACTCAGCATACTGTGCGTTGTCGACTAACTTGATTTAAGAGCAGTAATCAATTAGTGGGCGCTGAATATGATTGCAAGTAAATAAATTAATTTCTGCTAATGGATCGAAATGATTATTTTCCACAGAAAATATGACTTTCATTTATTGAGCAGCAAAAGTAATTAGGAAAATCATAGAAGATTTATTACCAAAGCAAGGTGCGTTTTGAATGTTTATTGAAAAATCCGGACAAGTGCAAGTTGAACTCGCGTGGTGAGGGTTCCGTACAATGAATATATTATCTACCATGTTTTTTATCCCCAGGACAAACTTAACATTGTAGTTGAAAAACATGTTCTTCCATACATTCCTACTGCAAATATAAATTTGTACGCACAATATTGAGAGATTTACCATGTGATTTCAACACCATAGACTTCCTATAGGTTTTTCTGTTATCTATAAGTAAAGAACTATTTTCTGTTAGTTTCGAAGATAAGGGGGAATGGTCAACATTCATCAATTTTCTTAAATAACTTTAAAACTATTAATTTTTAAATTATTGAAAAGGCCCTTTCACTTCGTACGTCACACAGTACAGTTTGCAAAAAAAATGTTTTTATTGGTCCCGCAAAAGTGACCCTCCTATTAAAAAAATCATTTATTTACGTTACACGTCCGTGTTTGGGTCACAAAAATTCATATGCGTACCAAATCGGTCCAGTAGATTCGGCCAAATCGGCTGTGACAGATGGACCGACAGACAGGCACACGAGTGCGGAACCTTAAAAATGTAATACAAATTCATTAAAAGATGCACCAGAGGATCGAATAAACTGTTTCGAAAATCTTAATCAAACGGCTTCGTGAATCTTCCCAAGTATTTCGCTAAGCGGCGACATGCATTCTTGAGCGTGCAAGAAACATTAAGTCCCGACGTCAAGGCCTCAACTTAATTAATTTTAAGCAGAACACTTCCCAAGTTGAAAATTATCTCAAAAATAAAATTTTAAAGTAACTATATAAACACAAAACGCTCATAAACTGACTTGGATGGAACTAAAATTGTGGGTGGCGCTTACAAACGGCTCTGGCGCCGTCAGTATTAATCCCGCGGGGAACGCAACATTTTAATAGGTTTAAGACCAAAAATCCACGGACAAAATGTACGAAACAAGCTTTAGATTCACCTGAGTAATTAGTTAGGCGGTTAATGAGGTTATTTTTAATGGTTACGCAAGTTGTAAATTTAAATTGTCGCTTCCAGAGTAATGGGATTTGAAACAAATATTACTCATCTTGTTTGCGCGTCAAGGATAATTACTTATTATGATAGAGTTTTGAATATACTGAACGATTTTTGTCAAGACTCTTATGTTATCGCAATTAATGCCGCATAATCTAAAATCAAAAGTCATTCATTCAAACTACTAGGCTGAGAATCAGCACTTTACGAACTTCAAAATTACATAAGACAGTTCCACAAAACGCCCGTCCTTCACCACTTCCTAGTCCTTTAGATGGGAAGAAGAAGTGGCGCAACAAACTCCCCAGCAGCTCCATATAGTTCTGAAACTACGTTTTCTTGAATGCTAGCCCACGTTGTAACGTAAAATTCGGCGTATTTCGTTCGAATACATGAAATATATCACTTTTGCTATAGGTAGGTTACAGATTGATTATCCATAATCGATTACATATCGTATTCGTGACACCTCCGTGCCTCGGAAAGCACGTAAAACCGTTGGTCCCGGCTGACATCTGTAGATCTTTGTCAGTTGTTACGGGTAGTCAGAAGTCCAATAGTCTGACAACCAGTCTTATCAAGGGATATCGTATTACGCAGTTACTGGGTTGTGGAGGTAAGATAAGCAGTCGCTCCATGTAAAATACTGGTATTCAGCTGCATCCAGGTATCCTGGAAGCCGCCCCCAACATAATTGAAAAAAAGCTAGGCAGATGATGAGATAATCAATCTCATAACTAAAATTGTAACCTATTCATCACATAATGGTGAAGACAAACGTCACCCAACATGTCTGTAATTGACAAAGCACTCTGTAGTCCCCCCGCAAACAGCTGCCAGTCTTCCACACTAGTCTTACACTTGTGCTATTTACGAAGCTGCTACACGGACGGATAACTTCAAGCGTATTTACGAATATGCTGCCGACCGGACTGGGTCGCAATAGTCGCGATATTGGAAGGCGGACGCAGAATGTGTAGACCCATCCTATCGTTATGAACGGAACATTCCACAAACAAAAATGCACACTCGACAGGCATCGTGTGCATGCAATTTTGTGGATTGAATATTGTTTTCTGTGATGTTCTTGGAACGAACTTCCTTATAGCACGTTATACTCTGCACGCTTGGCAAATGAGAGCTAGGCCGTAAAAACGTGTGCCATCGGGGGACCCCCGTCAAGAACGAAGTTCCTTACGGGATACTCGCACGCACACACACTCGTATGGAATAGAAAGAGGCGGAGAGAGAGACAAAGTCGCATAACGCTTTTTCCTTAAAGGTCTATACCTACTACCTCAGCGCCACCTCCCTCTTAATCTCGCTCGCGCACTATTCCCGCGGTCACGCGAGCAAGCGAGACAGGGTGGCAGGGAGAAGACTCCAACGGACCGATATATTAGCTTATTTCTTTTTACGGTGAAAATAACATAAAACCTGCTTTATAGTTAGTTCAGTTAATATGCACAGTTTCATTATCTAATTTGAAGTATTTTTTGTATACCAGCGGTTTGTTGTTTGGTTTGGAGGTAACTCTGGAATTAATTCTAACAAGAAAATTTTATGGAATCGTGTTTTCTTCAAACATAGTACTTAGCATTAATCCTCAACTTTAACATATATTTATTTCAAAATAATACTGCAGTATTATTTTGAAGTAAATATACGGTAAAGTTGAGGATTAATGCTAAGAAAATTAAAATTTTCTTTGTTTTTTGCAATTTGCAGGTTTGTGTTACTGATCTGCAAATTGCAAAAAACGTAAGAAATTTTTAATTTCGCGGGGCAACCTGACGCTTTCGCCTTAAATGATGATTTCTACCAGTCAACTCCTACCGCAAGCCGCAATAAAGTGATAAAAATAAGTCATAGCGAACTGGGCGGGCTTATGAATGAGACAGAGTCAATTACTTACACATGCAAAAAAAGAGAGCGCAACAATACGCTGGAACCAAAATAAAAGAAAGTAAGAGCGCCGAACCAAATAAAAATAAATGAAGCTATGTATCGAAAATATTTTCAGCCAGTTTTCAATTACCTAATACGCACATTTTGAATGCAAATTTTTACTGAAATTACTTAGGATTTTATAATTACTTAGTTAAGTAGAGGTCTTTTCGAAATTAAATTCTATCGAGGAAATTTAACGCAATTGCGTTGTTTTCCCTCAGTCAGAGTATTAATCAAATAGTCAATAAACATAATATCAAAAAATTTAATCCATACATGCTGTATTAGGGAAATAAATGGTTACGAAAATCCCCCAATTAATTTTGGTATTGCCTTAAAAAACTTCGTTCCAAAAAGTGTAACATTAATTTTTTGTGTTGACGGTCACTGACGTCACTTTTGTTACGTAACAAAAGTGTCGTGACGGTAAAAATGTTACACTTCTTGGAACGAAGATTTTTAAGGCGATACGAAAATAAATTGGGGTATTTTTTTCGCCAAATGTGCAAAGCGAAAGGATTTTCGTTACAACCGGGAGTCCCACGACTCCTCTCGTTTTTTTGTTTCTCACGACAATGACAACAGCTAAAGCTCGGTCACTATCGGACTGCATACAAAAGAAAGAGAAGCAAAAATAAAAAACAACCAAGTTCTGCGTTCAAATAAGACGTTTTTGTTATTTATTAAATACCAACCGTACATTGTTATTTAATAAAGATATTTTGGATTGGAACTCAAAGTAAAAGGTTAGTTTACCGTTAATTTGTGTCGAGATTTTTTTTCTAAAATTGTTTTGGTAACAACCAAGTTCAGAGAAATAATATGTTCAAGAATAACATATATATTTTTTTCCGCTACCACAAACTATATAGATTCGCATTTTTTTTTTGTTTAAGACAAGCTTACTTAGATCATTTGCCTCTTTTCAGCGCCTTAACAATAGAATTGGTTTGCCGTGAAATACGCACTTGCCTTTATACAAATTCGAATTAAAAGTCTCTTTATTTGGACCGAAGAAGGTGATAGTCCACAAAACATTGAATTTTAATTACTTTTTTCAAAGGAAGTTTTTTTTTAGAGATTTGCTGGCCTAGTGGTAAAGGCCCCAACTTACGTGTTGTATGTCGTGGGTTCGAATCCAGGCAGGCACTTTATTTTGTGTAAATAATTTAATCACGGTACGTCCTAGAACCAAAAATTCGAAGACATGTGACATCTACCAACCCGCACTGGGCCCGTGTGGTAGATTACAGCCCACTCTTTCTCGAAGAGAGGAGGCCTGTGTCCCAGCAGTGGGAACATTATAGCTCATTATGCTTCAATAGGTGGCTTTATTAACATTTAATGTAATATTTACAGAGAAGTATATGAGGTTTTCACTCACAGTAAATAAATTGGGTGGCAATGCTTCGCTTTACTTTACTTAAAATGTATCTATATATTTGGTAGTTCATTATAATATGTGTATCTACCAAAGTACACATATTATAATGAAGCCAATATGTAACGTCTGTTTGCGTAGGTAAAATTATGGTTCATTAAAGTATTTCAAGAACATAAAATAGTTGACAGAGATGGGAGGGAAAATAAATTATCTCCATTTTAAGGTTGATGTCTACGTTCTTTCAAAATATTTTATTCCACATAAACCTACATGGGAACTTATGAAACGTCAGAAGCTGAAGTGCACGGTTCCAATTGGTCGTTTCCTATGGTAAAGACCCGGCAAGAAACTCCACGGTTACTCTCTCTTTAAAAATAATTGGGTTTTACAACGTTTTCAAATTACAGTGTTAATAGGTATGGGAGGACAGTGTAGGCCTGTCAACAAGTACTTAACAAAATAGAAAATGGTCTACAAATCTACAGTCTATTAAGCCTACAACATTCTCGCATTCACAAAATATATTTTAAAAAATGTAATATTATCTTAATACGATATTTTCTTGTTAAACTTACAACGTTTTTGTGCAAAAGTAACAGTAATTATGTAGCTACATTGTACAGTCGGGGAAATTATTTGTTAAGCAAATTGATGCCATACGTGAATTTGTCGTGTCATAGCCATTTCGTCAAAAGGTTATGATTTGAATAATTTAAGTTGGTATACAAATTGCTTAACAATTAAAATCCCTGACTTTAAGTTAAGGTAAGCATAGTTATTATATTATAAGTATCGGAACACATCGATTACTTTTTCTTTTACGAGTTTGATATATGTAAAATCTAGAATAGTGTATTTGACTGCTACCAAAAATATAGATGAATTAATTAATAACTATTTTGTAAAAGTGTTACTAAAAAAACGATTTGTGAAAAAAAAATATTAGTGAATAAATGGAGAAGTTACACACTTCTGAAATTTATTCTACACTATCCTTGTCACGCAAAACGATCATTGTACCGAATGGCGCAGGCGCGAAGTTACTATGGCGTTCCTGTGTTGTGACGTCAGATCGCAGCAGTGCTGTCTCTATAATATACAATAGACTTTAAAACGCATACAAATTCGGCTTTCTTTTAGATATTGAATCAAATTTTTTTTCAAATACCCTATTATTTCTATACCTTTGCAAAAACCTTAATCGCCAAAACTTAGCTTTTCTTTTCTGTTAACACTAATAAAAACAACATGTCCCCAGTACACAAGTTGCAAAGCCACCATCCATCATGCTAAAGATTTGGTGAAGACGATCGATCAATTAGAAGTGTTCAAAACGCAACCCTGAAAAACAGGCCAAGTGTGAGTCGGACTCGCATCCGAAGGGTTCCGTAACACCGTACAATATTTTGCAATAAACGCAGAAAAAAAACACGTTTCTTGATAAGAAACGTCTTTTTGATCGTTAACGGATGTTTAAAGTCCCTTTTTTTTTGGGTGCTAATTTATCAAATAACTTCTCCCGCTTTGGGCGGAGCGGGAGGGCGTGGGCAGTCTTTTACTGACTAAAACCCACCCGTGTTCCTTCAGTCGCCTGTGTGCCAGGGCCACGATATCCCTTTCAGACAAACTTACAACCCTGGGTGTTTAAAGTCCCTATGGGGATGGACTGTTATGTGATTTTTTTACTTTATTTAATTTTTATTATTGTTTGATAAAGCGGCAATAGAAATACACAATCTGTGAAAATTTCTACTGTCTACTATAATGTTGCGGTTCATGAGATACAGCCCGCTGACAGACAAACGGACGGTCGGAGGCTTAGTAATAGGGTTCCGTTTAGCACCCTTCGGGTACAGAACCCTAAAAATAAACAAACATCTATCATTCTTTGTCTCTTGTTACTTTTATCTATTCTTGTTGCTGTATTTAACTGGCAAGCTTCGGTATCGAATTTGCCAACAGTCGGTCCAAAACCCTTGGGGTCTGACGGTCAGACCAAAGTATATATTGAATACGGCGCAATAACAGTCGGTAATTATATTCATTGGATAGTTCCGATCTCTCAAATTGTTGACAAGTACTTTTGAACAATTTCTGGCGACCATTCAATTATTTCCAGAATTCTGTTAGCTCGTAAACTAGGCAGTGTTTTGAACTGTTTGTCAGTAAACTGACTATAACTCAAAATTTTGTTTTTACATTATCTTCAACACTAGCTTTGTCTGGACATGCCAGTGTCTGCAATACTGTATAAAAAATCATCATCATAATCATTATTTCACCTGAAAGACGTCCACTCCAGGCAGCCCCCAAAAGGAAAGAGGGTTGCCATAATCGCCACGCTTGGCAGGCGAGTTGGCGATCGCAGTATGGTGATAAAATGCATAGAGAACGTTGCTGTTCATTCTTTATTAAGTCCCTTAGTCAACTTTTACGACACCCACGGACCCTTCAGACTATTATATGTAAGTTGTGTGGAAGTGGAAACCGCAATAAAATCCGTTCCGTTGTTTAAAAAAACAACGCGGTAAGACATATATAAAAAGCGACTTTAATTTGTAGTATGTATAGATGCAGATACCGACAGTGGACATTCTACGATAGCTTAAATATTAAAAAAGGGGGGATTTGCCATAATCGCCACGCTAGGCAGGCGGGTTGGCGATCGCAGTATGGTGTTAAAATGCACAGAGAACGCTGCTGCCCATTCTCTAGTAAGTCCCTTAGTCGCCTTTTACGACACCCACGGGAATAAATAGGATGGTTCTATTCTTTACGTCCGGCACCACACAGACTAGTATAAAAAATAAGCAACATAAATACATCATAATTATCGTCATCTGCTTAGCCTTTTCCCAACTTTTGTTGGGGTCGGCTTCCAGTCTAAGCGGATGCAGCTGAATATCACAGTGGGCCCTATCAGAATACCAGCATTACCAGCGTTGCGACATTTATTTTTAAGTGCCGCAGCATCATGCTGAGATAGGGGTCTTTTGACCTCGTACAGGACTTTCTGTCTTTTTTTTTTGTCTTTTTCTTTGTTTCTATGAGCGAGTTTTATTATAATTTGTGATCTGTGCGAGTCCCAATAAATGCTTTTTCTTTCTTTTCTTTCTTTCTTTAATACCAGTATTTTACATGAACCGACTGCCTATATGAACTCTAAAACCCAGTTACTAGTTAATACGATGCCCCTTGGTAAGACTGGTTGTCGGACTTTCGGGCTTCTGACGACCCGCAACGCCTGTCAAAGATCAAAAAAAGACAGCCGGGACTAACGGCTTAACTTGCTTTCCGTGGCACGGAGGGAACTTGATATGTAGTAGTGTTGCCCAAATGCAAGAACAAGACGAGACTTAGCCAGTCTTGGTCTTGGTCTTGCGCCAATACACCTGGTCTTGGTCTTGGTCTTGGTCTTGCGCTCCCAGTCTTGGTCTTGGTCTTGGTCTTGCAGCAAGAGTCTTGCAAGTCTTGCAATTACCTATTAGTCTATTACTATTTATTAAAGTTTACTTTAAATCTTAGAAAAACGTATTTGAATTGGAACATTGTGAGCTTGAATTAACATAGCCATAGTAAAGATCAAGCAGATTAATAAATAACTGAAGATTTGATAAGAAATTCGAAAAATCAACTGACCTATATGTCGTTTTCCATGGAAGTAACTGTTTCTTAATAAACATTTATGATTTATAAGCTTTGATTTATAACCTAATCATAATACTACTTGCGTGATCAGTATAATGTATTCATTTTCATTCTAAGCACTCTGAAACTTATTTATTCTTTGGAACACCTGTAGGTACTCTTAAAAAAATTCGAAATTATTTTGCATGAGTATACCTACGCCCTATGGCGGCAATCAAATAGTGTCACAAATGTTATGATTTCGGCGTGGCGGCAACGATTGTTTTAGATTTCAAAAGAAGCCACCGGCGCGTGTATCATAACCATGTACTTCCGAAAAGCGGCAAATTTCTTTGAGAAGTAAGTACAAAACCTTTGATGCCGCATTATCAAAGTGCCGATGGTTAAAACATAACTATGCATGCACTCAGTTTGATTTTAATAGATATTTTTTTATTCGCTATGTTTATGGTATTAGTCGTAATGCGCATAGGTCCAGTTTTTCATATTCTTTGATACAGTTTTTTGCGTCTCATAGAATTCCTAAGCGTACCTACCTATACACCGAACTGTTACACCTAACTACTCAGTGAAATAGCGCTAAGTCCTAGCTGCAAGACGCAAGAGTCTTGCAGGCTATGTCTTGTTCTTGCTCAAGTCTTGCACGGTCAGTCTTGGTCTTGGTCTTGCTAAAAATACGCGGTCTTGTTCTTGGTCTTGGTCTTGCAAAAACGCAAGAACAAGACCAAGACTGCAAGACCAAGACTGAATTTGGGCAACACTAATATGTAGGTAATCGATGGTCACCTATCCACGGACCAACCGCGGCAAGCGTAGCCTAACCTCGATCGACCCGTGTGGCTTTTATTACTTAGCTGCAAGCCCCACAATAAATACATATCAGTTTGATTAATATTGAAAAAAATCAGTACAATAGCAAAGTTAAAAACCCAGCCAAAAATGAAACTACACTGATGATCTTAATCAAAGTATATTTTGTGCCGTATTTACGATATAAAAAGCGCAATAAAAATACACTCACAAAAAATGGGTATACATTTTTCAAGTAATTACCGTTCAAATTTTCGCCCGCGTGCGTCGGTCGTCCCAATTTTCACCGCTGCAACCATACGGCTATACGGCGTAAAAGCGCGTAAAGGTAAGCAATAAACAGAACATTTCGACTTGGTCGTTAATCACAGTAACAAACGCGATGTCTGTCAACGTAATCACATCTTTTTCGGAGTACGGACTGAAATGGGAATCGGTCTCAATGATTTATAACGCTGCTTAACCACTTAAGAGTTTTGATTGTATTAAATGACGAAATAAGAACGAATTATGAATAACTTCATCAACTTTTTTGAGAGATCTTATTTCAGATTCGGACTCAATGAAATGTTAATTTGTTTTGTAATGATTTGATAAAAACTTGGCATTTAATGGTTGAATTTGATTTGCAATGGCTGGAAGCTATATATTATTATATAGGGGCCTACTCCGAAGCGATAATCCGAAGTACCGGACGAATGTTCGGCCGTTTGACTTCCAAAGTTTCCTTATTTGACTTTGAATCCTTACCCGAGTTAAAGTCACGTTTTTGACTTTGACTTATCTCTTTGACAGTTTTTATTTCTTTCTCTGTAGTCATGATAGTTAACCGTAGTTAGGAAACGGCCGAACATTCGGCCGACACTTCAGATTTATTTTCGGACTTGTACGATAGTACTGTCAAATAAAGTGTACAGGGGGTCACACTTTTTTTGACAGTAATAACGTACAATATACAAACGTTTAATATCAGAAGAGTCTCGTCGAACAAAAACACAAGTCGTGATCTATTCAAACGTTAACCAACTCAATGGTATTGTTCGCTCAAAGCCTATTGATTTAGGTGGAAAGTGGTAGTCTATAACCGCTCTATCTAAAACTGAGGTCCCAATGAGGCGAAGTTAGCTATCTATTGCAAAAGTTTAGCGTAAAATTACATCTTTACCGGCGATATTAAATTTCTGTTGTCTCATGTGATTTACGATGTCTTCGTTCGCTTATTAACGGGTCCATAAGATATTGATTCTCGGAAATTTAACATTCTATAAGAATTTCATTGAATAGCGATAGATAGAACTTTAATTAAACAGTAATTAAAAGAAACCAAAAAAGTTTGACGCTTTTGTTAAAGAATCGGTGAGCGATCTATAATACTTTACATTATTGAATAAAAAATCAATAGGTGTACATAGCAAGAGACGCTCTTCGTGGTAAAACTGCTAATTAATTCCTAAAACTATTCATCAATAAAAACTTTATAAACCGATGAATATTAAGTAGGAATTACCTATTAATATTAAAATATAATTTATAATCTGTTTAAAACTGAATGCGGCGTCTTCGACAGGCGCCTGAAAACTTTATTCATAAACTCTTATTGCGCGTCACTCAAGCCCTGCATTTGATTTATTTGCATTTGATTAAGTCTTATTTAATTCAATTACTTTGAAGAACAAGTTTTTTAATTTCAACTTTATTTTTTATTTTTGGCATATATTCATACAAATTGATAGAGCCGTCCCGCGTGATAATACTTCAGTTTATCCAGCGCCCTATTATGGTCGCACTTAGTCCCGCCAAATATCTGCCGAACTAGCTAGATAATCTTTTCACAGTGTCATGCTGAATCACATCTCAATACCTATACGACACACAAATATTTTCATCAAAAAACTTAGTTATTGTGATTCAGTGTACCTTTATATTGAGACACACGTAGTTTCGTGATAAATTCCAGTGTGCCAACTAAACTATGCTCGTTGACTTTTACAACTCTACCAGTGGAATATTTTCACATCACATCAGTTTGTGACAAACACATAAACTACCTTTTATTATTTTAATGTCAATTTAATTTTAATTTCAAAACATTTGTCACATAGCCTGTCAGGTTAACACTGCAATAACTTCAGATCACAATAATCTGATACTACCAATAAATTAACATTTCATTGGGATCCTAATAAGCACGTAGAGAGTAGAGTTCACTGTTCACCAAAACTAATGGAATTTAAACTAATTTAAATACATTAGGCATGCGACCTTTTCGTATAGTTACCCAAGTTATACGTCGACTGTCGGTAGAAATGCCTATAGGTCCGTGTGAGGATTTATCGAAACTTTCTACGGCGCATAATGTGGACCCTTTGAGAAGGGAATACTAATTTCCAGGCTCCGTAACACCCTCTAACGTGTTAAATAGTCAGTTTAAGGGTTGTGACTATTTATTTCAATTGTGTGCAGAACTAAATGGTGTTAACAGCTTCTTTTTAGGGTTTCGTACCTCAAAAGGAAAAACGGAACCCTTATAGGATCACTTCGTTGTCCGGCTGTCTGTCTGTCAGTCTTTCAAGACCCTTTTTCTCAGGAACGTGTGGAGGTATCAAGTTGAAATTAATATCGAATAAGTAGGTCTATGGTCCCTTGGAGCTCTAAAGCATCTAGCTTCTAAGTCAACGCAATAAAAAATATATAATTGGCCTATTTTGATACTCGCAAATAAATCAAAACCTATAGGGTAGTTCTCGTTGACTTAGAATCATGAAATTTGGCAAGAAGCGAGGTCTCATAGCACAAGTAAAGGAAAAAGTCCGAAAATCGTTGTAGTTTTACCACTTAAAAAAAATGCGATTGCAAACTTACATTTGCAGTTGGAAAATTGACCGTGGCGTATATCGATGTATGTGAGAACATAATTTTCAACTTTGTTTTTAGAATAAATTCATCCCAACTACGGTACCCTTCATTGTGCGTGGTCCAACACGCTAATGACCGTTTTTTTTTTAATTAATTAGCGGCCAAACTTGATTAAAACACAGTATATAGAGGTAAAAACAAAGCTTTATGTTAACAAGAATACATGGTTCCTAGCCTCGAGGTATTTATAACAAATGTTTCAGTTTAAAAATAAAAAACTACGTATAATTTGACGGTTCCGCATAATTACCTGCCTGCTTAAAACAACACTACTCGCCTCTTTGGTAAAACACTGCGAATACTGAGTACGTCATTCTTGCTACCTGCAAAGGGAAATGTGAAAATTTTATAGGTATTTCGGGAAACACCTCGTGACTTCTCGTCATTTCAGTTTCCAATCTCGAAACATCTCGTAAAAATCATTTGGGTAACAACTTTACTATTTTATTCCGTGAAGTATCCTTGGGGATGAACAATCTTCTACTTTGCCTTCACAATTACATAATAAGCCTATAATATGTCCCCACTCTGTGAGAGGGAGTGGGCCGTAATCCACCACGCGGGCCTAGTGCGGGTTGGTGGACGTCAGATGTCTTCGATTTTTTGGGTCTAGGACCTGCCGGTTTCCTCACGATTTTTTTCTTCAACATTTTGAGAGCAGTGGTAATGAATTAATGATATAATTTACACAAAGTAAAGCACCTGAAATGGTTTGAACCTACGACCTACGACTCGTAAGTCGCGGGCGTTACGACTGGGCCACCACTGCTCTCACAATCTGCCCTCAAAATTCAGTGCATATTTGTTTTTTCAGGTTGAAATAATTATCATATTTTTGATTACTTACCGATACGAAAGTTTCATAGGACAAATCCTGTATTCCAAACGCTTTGAGGATAAGCGGCTTCTGCGCCTGCGTACAACCAATGAGGGTTAGACTTCGAATATCTCGGTGAGAGTCCTTTTCCAAATCGTAGAGATGCCAGCCACAGTTGTAGAACATAGCACTCGATAGCAAGGATGCCTGGAGAACAGAAACCAGTAGATGATTTGTTATATGTAAAAACAATTAATATTTTAGTGAATAAATAAATTATTTTAACAATTTTTTATATTTTTCACTACATATTAACCTTAATCTGCGTATTCAAAACATTATTTTGTGTTTATTATATTTTTTATATAGGCTGTTTAGTGGTTTTGCCAGTGCCTGTATTTATACCTGCACGCGCATCGCTGGCGCGACGCTCGGAAAAAACAAAACAAGTGCGCCATAAGTGTGTTGAAAAACATCGTCTGAAACGTGTGTGCATTGACCTGTGGCGGTATTTACATCGCTACATGTGAACTACGCGTCACACTGACGTCACGCAAAATCCTGCATCGCGCAAACAGAGTTTACCGTGCGACTAGCATATTTATTAAAACCCTATGCACATGTAAAAAAATACCGTACAAAGGCGGACTTATGCCTTAGGTATTTTCTACCAGTCAACCTTAGGGTGATGCACAGTGGGAACATGTCATGGCATATGCAACGTCCCGACATCACTCGTCGAGCAGTTGCCCACCAGATACAATACCTGTTTAGTTTTTCTATAGAGGATGAGTGAACTTTACACCCTGCTCATCATACCTCTATAGATCATTACACACTCGGCTCTCATAACGCCATAACGAATAATACCGCCTTGACCTTGACCGTGTACTGACCAACATAGCACACTTGTATCATAATGTACAATATAAATAATACATAAAGTTAATATAAATACACCCATAAATATACCTACAAACACTACAAAACTATAGACACCTTAAAATTACCTTTTTCTTTACAAGTAATTTTTTTTTTTGATAAGATGAATATGCGTGACAGTTTTTTGGAACAAAGTTCTTTAACGCAGCTTGCGATAGGATTAAACTGGCAGAAATCGTCATGTAACGAAAAAGCGATACACCCGAAAAAGTCAATTTCAAGTGTCAGGCAAAGCCATCTAGATGGTTATGTTATGACGATGGTATTAATCTAAAAAAAAAATATACCTAATACGAGTATTATATTTTATTTTTCTTAGATTAATACCTAATATCTAGCGAAAGGAACACGCCACCTCCCGGCATTTTTCTAAACCTCTTCGAGCTCCCGGTACCGTAGTATTTAAGTATGAAGCATACCAGCGGCAAGATTCGACGCGGCGAGATGAACAGATGCATGTGGCTCACGTGCTGCCCAACGAGACGTCACAAGGTATATACCGTGCGCACAAACATCCTTCCAGTACTTATTTAACATTGCGTGACTTCAGTTTGTGTGTTCTAGACCGGTTAACGTCTCGAGACTGCACTATGCCTCGTATTTTTTGCAAAATGTTTCATACCATTTTGATTTTTCTACATTATAAAATCGTCTCGTCTTGTCACCAGTGTGTGCCAAGGCTTAGAAATCCACTTTTTTTCAGTCTTTCTAAAATCTACCAGACTAAAAAAAACTAAAATGAAACAGCGACGCACTACCAAAACTACTAAGGCAAAATGAATAAAATGTCCTAAATGTAAACGTACATTTAAAATCCCTCTGCTTATCATTTGCAAGAGATTACTGCAGACTAAGATCGTTATTTGTTACTCCAAATGTTTCTACGCTGAAAGCTATTTCTAATTCATATAATATTCGGGGCATGTATTCGTACCCATTTCGTATCGAGTCAATAGTCCGACTAAAATCGACAGGATAAAGCTCTCGTGTTGGATAAACCTTTCTATACTTACAATAAACCTTTCTGATGTAGTAGGGAAAGTGGTGCCCAAAATAAGACCATGCGGGACGCCTAAATACAGATGATTTATAGTGCCTTCTTTATTTGTCGAGCTTTTTCAAAAATAAGTTAGAATCTGTTTAGGAACGAAAACATGAACATGTACCTGGTAGGTGACTTCTCCTGCATTCCACAAATTAAGCGCCAGCAATAAGAAGAGGGATCCGACAAACGTATAGGTCATGAAGGCATTAGTAAGATCCAGATGAGGAGACAGCTGTAATTTTAGAAAATTATAAATTATAATTATGATGTCTGGACTCAGTGATAGCCTGATTGGTGCTCTAAAATTATTTATTAATTCCTATTTGTATAAAAAATAGGACTCCATAAGAAGCTGGTTGGTTAACTGCAAGCTATGACGACTTGACGAACATGACACCTAGGAGAAAAAATCGGCCAAGTGCGTGTCGAACCACGCACAATGAAGGGTTCCGTAGACGGGATGAATTTATCACAAGAACAAACTTAACATTGTAGTTGAAATACATGTTCCCTCATACATTCCAATTGCTAAAGTAAGTTTGTACGCGTATTGAGTGATTTACCATAATATTTTAAGACCATAGACTTGTTATACGTTTTCCTGTAATCTGTTAACAGTAGTTTAGTAGTAAAGAACTATTTACTGTATTTTATATTTATTCATATATTTTCTCAAATAACTTTAAAAGTATTTACTTTAAAATTATTAAAAAAATATTTTTGAAATCCTTACAACAAGCCCTTTACTTGATACGCCACAAGTACCGTTTGCAAAACTTTTTATTTTTATTTTCTATTTGCCACCAAAAATTACCCCCATATTCAAAATTCATTTATTTACGTTACACGTCCGTGGTTGGATCACAGAAATTCATATGTGTACGAGGTTTCAAGGTAATCGGTCCAGTAGATTCGGAGAAAATTAGCTGTGACAGACAGACAGACAGACATACAAACAGACAGACATGCGAGTGATCCTATAAGGGGTTTTTCCTTTTGAGGTATGGCACCTTAAAATCAACATACCTACTTACCAAACTAAAAAGTCTTTGAAAGTTACACCAAAAAGGATTTACGCACCGCTAAACGCAGCAAAAGTAACACGGCGACGGCAGAACTTTCGCACACTTGGAGTGACATTATTATTCCAAAAACACGATGTATCTCGCCTGCTAAACTAAACAAAGAACATTACATGAAGCCTATAGAATAGAATAGAAAGTTTTTATTTCAGACCGGAGTCCATAGGGTTAGTAACAATTTTACTTATACAACTCAAACAAAAAAACTCCTGGCTAACGTCAAACTGTCAATTTGCTCAAAAAAATAAGCCAATAGGATTTTTATTATCGTTATAATAGTTTTATCGCTCTCGTTTACAGCGCCAGGTGTGCTGTTTATTTAGAATTAAATGAACGTGATTTTTCTGAAAGCGATTTATTCAATTTAGCTTTACTAGTTTTCCATAACACCAGTCGGCTCCGTTAGAATATTAATACATAAACATAATTTTGTAAAATACTGCGCGTTTTCGTTTCCATTTCGTTGTATATCAACTTCTACAAATATTTATTGTATCGATAAAATATACTACATGAAAACAAAGATACAATTCCATCCTAGAATCATTCATTACGTCGTCCGTAAATCCTGTTTATTTCTTGTCGGCGAACAATAGTTGCGCTGAATAATACAATAACAAAAGTTAAACAAAAGAACTTACTACAGAAGTTTCTGATGCATCCGAATACCTTCCAAACATCCAGCTTTTAGTTTGTCTATAGCTTGCCTTTTGTTCATTACTGTTATATCCCCATCAAACTCGGTCCGTATCCGTTCAAAATGATGGCAGAGAGTTATAAACTTGTAAGCCATGGTAATCAAGTGCGTGATGGGCATGCAGTCGGCCGACATCATCGGCAACATCATGTACAACCATGTTATGTAGAAGAATATTCGGAAAATCAATGCCACGACTGAATTGTCATCGTAAACCGGTAAATATGTGATCACAGTATAAAAAGGGGCCCCTGGAAAGGAACAGATAAAATAAAGAATTTATGATTATCGTTGATCTGGCTACCCGGATGATACCATGAACGTGACTTTAAGCTGGCTGCATAGTAATAATAAGGGTGATGAAGTAGAAGGACAGTAGATACGCATAACTTAACAATCTATGGCATAAAGGGCAAAATATTAGTAGTGAATAAAATGGATATGAGAGTTAGTTTACAAGCCAATAAAGGAACCAGGTAGTAATATCAGTAGGGAAAAAATGGTTTTGTAGTAGAGACCTACCTTCCACGATCGACCTCCTAGCGCTCTCGATGCCATACGCAGTAAGAGACAGGTACACGGAAATGACATACAACCATATACCAACTGTCACTTTACGGTATTGTTTCTTCATAACGTAATCCTCTTCAAAGTTCTCCCCAACAGTAGCCATTTCGTAATTTAATTTCCTTATAGACGCTTTATGATAATAGAGAAGAAACATCTTGGTGAGAACAATGTTGTGGATGGCGGAAAACATCACTGATGAATTCTTTTCCACTTCAGGGAAACTCCCGAATAATGCGGCAACGTTTTCCAGGAAAATCATTATGGTGTAGATAGAGAATGTAAGTTTGCTGTACAGCTGGTATAGGATAGTTTCATGGTAGATGTCTTCGTACCAACAGTTCCCATAGCCGGCAAAGTATACGTACCTACAAACTTTTCTGAGTAAGGATTTAGTATTCATAGGCATGATCCTTATTTCAGAGAACTTTAGCGATGACTTTTACACACACCTGTTCACAGTATGAAGTTCAAACGCTTTATGATAAAAGCATGTAAAATATTTCTAACACGTTAATTATAAGTGTTCATTAGAACTAATTAAAGTGAGGGAACTTTAAAAACAGAACATTTTATGAACAAAATATTACATATACGAAAACAATAGAAAAAAAAACCAACAAAGTCCGTGTCGGACCACGCACAATGAAGTGTTCCGTAGTTTAGATGAATTTATCCAAAGAACAAACTTAAAATTTTAGTTGAAAAACATGTTCTCCCATACATTCCAACTGCAAATGTAAGTTGTTTGACTATTACTCGTTAACTTCGTTAAACTATCCGTGATTTTTTCGCATACCCAAAAACAGGTCCTTGCCACACTCGACTCTGACAAAAAATCGGTTTAAAGAATTTATTCTCATAAAGAACACAAAGAAGAAAATTGCACTTTAAATCTTAATATTTCGCAAACGGATCCCTGAAAATGGTTTTTACAGACCCGCAATATTTTTGAACGGGCATATCCAACGATACCCCACGCCATGGCACAGACGAGAAAAATAATGTGAAGAGTGTGTGTGTGAGTGTGTGTGTGGGTGTGTGTGTGTGTGTGTGTGAGTGTGTGTGGTGTGTGTGTGTGTGTGTGTTAATGTGTAATGTGTTGTTTAAATTAAATACAATTATTAATTTTTTTAGTTTTACCGTTTTTTCGGCGTTATTAATATGTATACCCATGCCAAATTACAGCTTTCTAGTACTAACAGTCTCTGAGCTAAGCCGCGGACAGACAGACAGACGGACATGGTGAAACTATAAGGGTTCCTTGATTACGGAACCCTAAAAACCTGCAAAAGTTACCTTTAATTAGTACTTTCAGGCGGTACAGAATAAAAACGATTAAAATATTCATTGTTATTAATGAACCTCCTCAGTATCGTAAGTCGAAAATTGTGAAAGTTTGCCGACGTTATAACATACTGCTTATGATTCATTAATTACTGAACTAATTAATGTGAAGAGTATTATACTGGTATATTTTATTGCTCGACATTGCAGTAATAAACGTGAATATTACTTTATACCTCCTTAATAAGCTGAAAGCATATAATCAAATTAACTATTTAGGCTCTACTTGTATGTTTCGAATTATACGTGTAATCGAATTATTTTCGAAACAGTAGATGCGTGATTTTACTAAAGTTGGTAAAGATATAAACCGTTCCAAAATAAACTTATATAATAGATATTTCGTAATGCATCAGATATACGATCTGTGTATATTCTATTCTATTTTTCTTTCTGGCAATGGTGCCGTTGTCGACAATTCTGCCAATGTCAGATGTGTTGAGAGAAAACGTGCGGAGGAAGAAAAAAAAAGAAAACTAAGTCCAATAATATGTTGATTACTTATTTAATAATTGAATTTAATGTGAAACTTGTTGACAACTATTAGTACACTGAAACAAACAGATAAAGCATATTGTTATTTATATTAATAAATATGTACATAAATGATCACAAACAACACAAAAATAATCATAATTTGATATCATTAACGCGGATAGATCTGTGTATATTTCGCTTAGATCAAAATACTGAATGTCAGCTGTCTTGTTCACACAGGAGACGAGCGAAGGGAAAAATATGTATATCATTTACGTACGATAACACTTTTATAAAACGTAGGTTACATAAATAAAGGTATATTTTTCTTCAGAGGGTTTGTATTATATTCATTGTTTTCTTACACTCAATTGGATCCATTTTAGGTTGACTTCGTTTCACAACATGCCTTTTCTGAAGCCTCTCTCGACTCGAAATTTGATATCATCCTGTAGGAAGTTAACGTTTCTACATAATCCATTTCATTTTAATTTATTCCAGTGCGTTGTTTTTTTTTTTCTATTTACCATTATAAAAGTAACACTCATGCATGTATAAGCTACGTTAAGTATCTATAGGCCCTTTTTTTTTTTTATGCATTTAACCATTTTCTAAACTACGAGATCTCTTAGTATCATCATTCCAGCCCAAAGACGTCCACTGCTGGACTTAGACCGCTCCCAAAAGGAGGGGTTGTCATAATCGCCACGCTTGGCAGGCGGGTTGGTGATCGCAGTATGGTGTTAAAATGCATAGAGAACGCTGCTGCCCATTATCTATTAAGTCCCTTAGTCGACTTTTACGACGGGAAGAAATAGGATGGTGCTATTCTTTACGTCCGGCACCACACGGAGCCTGCGGACGAATTCTTTTAATATGTAAGTTAAAGTCTAATCTAAATTATGGTTGAAACCGCAATAAAATACGTTCCGTTGTTTAAAACAACAACGCGGTAACACAAACAGACATAAAAAAACCACTTTAATTTGTAGTATGTATAGATGTAGATACCGACAGTTGACATTCAGTCATCGATCTCTTCAAGGTGAACAGATATTTCCGTTCAGAACGAGGCGTTTCATTACATTGCAAACAAAATGAGTGTTAGCACTGTTTACATGTGTGATGGATAGAAATTGATTGATTGACATCTGAGTTCTGACAAGACATATATCGTTGGGAGTCTTCGTGAAATGTGTGTCTATAAAAATACCCCATAAACATTACAAACAACATATTTGCAGCAAATTACGAAGGTGGCAGCCGGAGGACTTAAAGAAAACCGAAGTTATTTTAAAAGAGATTTTTAATTAGGTAAAAATTACAATATAAACTTATGCTAATTTCTAAGTCTAGATTCGGACGATGCTAGTACCGAAGTTCCGATTTATTATCATTAACATTACTGTTGGTCCATAGTCCATTTGACTTTACAAAAATGAATCGATTCTTACTTTCTCATAATGGCAACACTGTCAGTACTGTCACTCAATGTTTAATATAAAACCGACAACTGTCCTCAGCTAGTTCCTCTTTTTATATTTGTTACGATAGGAGACAGACATAATTCCTTCCCTGTGAAAGGTCAAATATACTGAATATTATTCAATTCAAAGTACTGCTTTTTAATTCACGCCCGTAACCCGTTACGGGTCGTCAGAAACTCGAAAATCTGACAACCAGTCTTAACAAGGGTATCGTATTACCCAGTAACTGGGGTGTGGAGGTCAGATAGACAGTCGCTCCAAGTAAAGTACTGGTATTCAGCTGCTTCCGGTTAGACTGGAAGCCGACCCCAACATATGGAAAAGGATGATGGGGTGAGGATTGGGAAAAGGCTAGGCAGATGATGATTTGAGTTAACAGATTTTTTTGTATGCACATGTTTCCGTAACTAATTTAGAATAGAATACTCTTTATTGTTTGTCTCTTTTTTCCTTTATTTTTCTTTTAACTTAATTTTTTGCTCTTTTTTTTATTTTTCTTTAAACCTATTTTTGAAGTGAAACTTCTTAGGCGATGCTTCGTTAATTGGACGAGAATTGAGAGTGAAACAAGGACGCGTCACGTTTAGACCATTTCGTTACATGAGAGAGAAGAAAGATATAGCTTTCTCCGTCTTTCACACTACATACATACACATACATAAATTCACGCCTTCTTCCCATGGGGGTAGGCAGAAACTATAGAACGCCACCTGCTACGCTTCTTACATACTCCTTTGGCTTCGCCTACGTACATACATCTGGTCATACACGCACGCCGGTTGCGAGTACTACGCACCTGACCGTTCTGAAGAACATCACCAATTAGGTTGGCGTTTCTACTCACCTCTGCTTTGTAAATACCTTTTGTTAGTCGCCTTTCACTCATCCTCTCAACATGACCAAACCACCTAAGCACACTCTTTTAAATTGTTGTCACTACATCTTCTTTTAAACTGCACCGTTGCCTTATCACCTCATTTTTCAGCCTATCATTCATAGTCACGCCAGACATGCCATGCCATGCCATGTCCTTCACACTAAATCTCTCTTATTCTTTGTCTTTTATGAAGGTTCGCTTTTATTTTTTCCTTTATTTTCACTTACAGTAAAAACTGCTTGCAAAATAACTCGACAGCAAATTCTTCAAAACAGATTTCAAGGATTTTTTTGTAAGTATTACCAGTGTACACTAGACATAGCTGACTTATTTATTCATCTAGAATTCGAAGGCACTCTACTTATTCCTAACGATATTTACCTTGTATTATTATTATCTGACTTGAAATAATTGGAATGCCATTGAGAGAGCAGGTTTCTACTGTAGTGACCTAATTTCCTTTCCCTAGCATTAAATATTTTAAATTCCCATATTTGCTCCCAATTTGCAATTACCTACAACTATTTATTATTAGCCTATAAGGGTTCTTCGACTAAACGTTTAACATTCTGAAAGTGTGAAATTCCCCTTTACACACCGGGATCTGTCCTTTGGTAAAATGAATTCACCTGCCATTAAATAACGCCAGTAACGACCTTCGCAAGCGACCCACATTACCACGTGCAATAAAGCGTTGGGTCTTTTAATTGACCCGTTACGAAACCTCTAAGTATCCTTACTATAGTAAGCTCACACGGAAAAACACTTAGTATTCGCCACTATATTAAGGTACCTGATCACGTAGAAGGAAATCTGCCTGCCCAATAATACACCTTTACCCTTTCCCTAATTTGTATTCAGGGCAAGGATGTGAACCCGGCAAGGATTACAAAACTGTGTTCGGGAAGAGACTGTAAACAGCTTTGACTCCTTTATTGGTGTTAGGCCCAGTTTTCAAGTGGCGCTATATTGAAAACTATGTTTGCAACGAGACTAGCTTTCATGATGCTAATCTTTAGGTAGACGTGCAGTCGTGAATACAAGATTGATAAGTTGAAATTATGACGTGTTTTTGAGACTGTCACACAGTACAAAAACGACGGAGATGACGCTCTTCGGTTTTTTCATAGTTATTTTAAGTACCTCTGACATCAGCAACCTTATTGTACCAGAATAAACATCACTTTGATTTTGACTGTGATACAAAATCAGAAGTAAAAAAAACGACCGAGCCTTACAGTAGTCGCTTAAGATGTGTACATCTGTCATCTCACCTTGGTATAGTACTTACTAATTCCATGAGTACACTACTAATACTAATTCCATGCCATTCCATAAAGTACTTACTATTTCCATGCTATCAAAAAGTACTTCAGCTTGAGCATGGAATAACTTCCTGTTACACACTTCCGTCCCTTGTCACGAAATCACTCCCACATAAAGCGCGAGGAAAGATGTGACACATCAATAACTCTGTAAGGAACCATCTGTCGTGATTTCTTTGATTTAATTTAAAAAAAATGTATTATTTTAATACCGAATTATAATATTCACTGTGGCAACACTGTCGAAGTAGAAATTATTAATGTTCTAACAACACCTTTGGCAACACAGAAATAACGGTTGTAATGTTATCGTTATTTCTGAGTGGGGGAAAAAACATTTTGTAAAATGTAGTGCAGAGCCAGTCGTCGTTTAGTTGTGAAATAGTGCAGTTGTGTGGAATAAAAGTGTTAGCAAGAAAAGTGTTTTTCTTCAACCATCTTATCATAATTATTTTGTTATTATTATTATTATGTTAGGTTGCAGCTGTTAGAGCTAAAATAACTTGAAAGGACTGAAGAGCGTCATGTCCGTTGTCTTTGTATTGTGTGACAGTCTCTAAAACACGTAGTAATTTCAACTTATTTATTTATTTAAACTTCTCGCACACAATAAAATACAAAGGCGGACTTAATGCCTTAGGCAGAGTCTACCAGTCAACCAAGGGTGGTGAAGAGATAAGATGGCGAGTGCTCTGCTTGAGAGAAAATATTAATATAATATAATTACGGAACAAATATTTGTATGACCTATAAGTAGTTGTTCCGGGTCTGGCTGTTTGTGTATGTGACTTTAAATGTTTGTAAACGCACCCACGATACAGGAGAAATTCCTAGTGTGGGGCAACATATAAAAAAAAAAAAAATAGTACACAAGTACATAAATAGGTTACAAACTTAATACATATATTTACTATAATATATTCCTACGTTATAAAACATTAAATATTAGAAAAAGTTCGGCTGTGATTGTTCACGCCGAACTTTTTCTTTTATTCGATGTGCTACAAAGGCCGAGTACCATAAGAAGGTTTCTAATCCAGATAAGTTAAAGCGCACTGTGTCTGGAGATGAAACTCTGCCCTTCCTTACTTTTAAATTGCTTCTTAGTCGAACTTTGGCGACCCCCAAGAGATGGGAGCAATGTTTTGCTTTTACTTTTTGGTTTTGTTGTTAGACTTTCATTTTTTTTGTTCAGAAAGAACCGCATTGTTTATTTTTCATTTTAATCCAAGTACTCATTATCAGAATCGAAAAAACATTCACTTTTGAAAAAAAAGTATTTATCATTAATAATATTATTTATGTATCGTGATGGCCCAGTGGTTATAAGGCCAAGTCTCTCATGCATAAGGTTGTGGGTTCAAAAGGCAAAGGGCAAGTACCAATATGACTATTTCAATTCAAATGTACTTTGTGAATTTATCTTGGTCATTCCTGACATCGTTGAAGGAAAAACCTGGACTTATAAGTTAAAGTCAAATTATTAAAAAAAACCGGCCAAGTGCGTGTCGGACCACGCACAATGAAGGGTTCCGTAGTTAGGATTAATTTATCCCTAAAACAAACTTAACATTGTAGTTGAAAAACGTGTTCTCCCATACATCGATATAAGCCCATCTACGTATGGTATTCCGAAATACCGCTCACCGAAAGGACGGTTTTCCGATAACACTCTACTCCGACGGTTTGTTGAACGAAAAAATGATTGGCCGATGAAACGTTTCGCCGAAAAACTCAACTATTTCGATTGAGTTAATTTCTTCTTTAAAAAAAATGGGTAGGTTAGGTTAGGTTAAAACTATGACTCCTACGCACGAGCCGAGCGAGCGAAGCGAGCGGTGCCGCGGCAGCGGCCGGCGAGTTCCAGAATTCATTGAATTCACAGAATTCGATGAATAATATTTTCGGCGAAACGTTTCATCGGCCAATCATTTTTTCGTTCAACAAACCGTCGGAGTAGAGTGTTATCGGATAACCGTCCTTTCGGTGAGCGGTATTTCGGAATACCATACGTAGATCATATACGCCACGGTCAATTTTCCAACTGAAAATTTAAGTTTGTAATCTAATGATTTTTTTATGTGATTAAACTACAAATCAAAAATTTTCGGACTTTTTCCTTTACATGTGTTGTGAGACCTTGCTTCTGCCCAAATTTCATGATTCTAGGTCAACGGGAGGTACCCTATAGGTTTTGATTTATGTGTGAGATATTCGCATTTTTTTTTATGTGATAAAACTACAAATTTACAAATTTCGGACTTTTTCCTTTACTTGTGCTGTAAGACCTTGCTTCTGCCCAAATTTCATGATTCTATGTCAACGGGACGTACCCTATGGGTTTTGATTTATGTGCGAGATGTTCGCAATTATTTTTATGCGATTAAACTACAAATTTACAATTTTAGGACATTTTCCTATATTTGTGCTGTAAGACCTTGCTTCTTGCCAAATTTCATGATTCTAGGTCAACGGGCAGTACCCGATAGGTTTTGATTTATTTGCGAGTATCGAAATATGTCGCAATAAAGTCGCTTATATCGCCGTATTTTTTTATTGCGTTGACTTGGAAGCTTGATTTTTTTAGAGCTTCAAGGGACCATAGACTTAAACGTATTTGATATTAATTTCAACTTGATACCTCTACGCGTTCCTGAGAAAAATGGTCTTGACAGACTGACAGACAGACAGAGAGACAGACGGACAACGAAGTGATCCTATAAGGGTTCCGTTTTTTCCTTTCGAGGTACGGAACCCTAAAAACAAAAAAAATAGGCATATGCATCATGATATGCATAGGCATATGTGTCAAATAGGCACATTGAGCATAAAAAGCACTTTTGAACGTAAACAATTTACAAAAATATAGAATTGATTCTAGTCGCCCCTTCCAAAAGGTAGTTTCGTATGGAGAATAATGGACAAGAAACTCCACCGTTAATCTTTTAAAAATGTTTTATAATATTTTGTTTAAGTACTTTAATTATATAATTATATTTGAAGACGACGCACCTAGAATCTAATTAGTGTACCACTAATCATCACACTAATCACACTAATATTATAATGGCGAACGTTTATGTGTGTGTGTGTGTGTTTGTTACTTCTTCACGCGACCAATTTTGATAAAATTTTGTATGGAGGTAGCTGACATCCTGGATTAAATAAATAAATAAATAATCTTTTATTTCGGACCAAAGAATCCATATAGTGTTAGTAACATACAAAAGCTTACTATCTAGTGTTAGTACCTATCACCCTCCTCACAAACTGCTTCATTATCTGAGAGCTGAAGCTCTCTCCTACAGTCCTCAGGATGCTGTTGTGACTGCCCCGCACCCTCCTCAGAAGTGAAGCTGTTTTTTTGCGTAGAACGGCATGGAATCCGTCCGTACGAGCTTGCGCAAACATTCCCGAGGCACTACAGTAGCGAGGCAGTCCCAACAACATCCTGAAAGCATTATTGTATTGGACGCGCAGGACATCCAGCGATCTTTTGGTATATCCGACCCATAGATTGCCCGTGTACAGACTCTGGCAATAAGCCTTGAAAAGTGTAATTTTTACTAGGTCCGTACACCGAGCAAATCTACGGGCCAGCATATTGCTCCGGACCGCTAGAGCCCTACGCTCCCTCTCAATATCTACATCGTCTTTAAGGTCGTCGGCAAGAACATGGCCCAGGTATTTAAAAGTAGTCACCCTATTGATGACTGAACCGTTCATGACCAACTCGGGTCCGTCCTCACGGCACTTGCCGCCGACCTTAAAGACCATGTATTCACATTTCTTAATATTATATATTAAGCCATGTGCGGCAGCGTAGGCTTCACAAGTTTTAATAAGCTCTCTGATTGCCCCCGCCGACGGACCCAGCAGCACCATGTCATCCGCATAGCTGATGTTGTTAATGCTAACCCCATCAACGCTGCATCCGACACGCATGCTGCTGAGTTCCGCTATGAGCTCATCCACGTAGAGGTTGAAGAGCCTGGGAGACGTCAATCCTCCCTGTCTCACCCCGCACTCCAACCCATACGGCTCAGAGAGTGTACCGTCCCATTTCACCTGATTGGTTTGGTTACCATACCAATACTGGAAGAACTGACATAATTATTTCCGCAGGTATACCCCTGTCTCCCATCTTCCTCCAGAGCACATGATACGAGACAAGATCGAATGCCCTGGAGAGATCAAGGAAACAGGCGTACACCGGCGTCTTACGATCTATATAATATTGAACTGTATGCTTGAGACTCAAAATTGCACTTTCAGTTGAAATTCCGGGTCGAAACCCAAACTGCGCGTCATGGAGATGTATGTAATCATTAAGGTAAGAATCAAGCATACCGTCCAATACTTTTGCAATTATTGTCGCAAGAGAAATGGGACGATAGTTTCCTTTGTCCGAGATGTCACCTGTCCTATTCTTCACAATGGGAACTACGATGGTCTTCATCAGGTTAGTGGGTAAGTACGCGTGTCTAATACACATTGTGAAGAACATAGACAGGACTCTCGGCAGATGGACACCTGCGAGCTTCAAGTGCTCAATACTGAGCCCATCATGCCCCGGCGATTTGCCTCGTTTCATATTTTTTATAAGAGCACTTACTTGTTTAGCAGTGAAAAGTATCAGAGGTTTCACTCCACAGCTGCTGGGCTCAGCATTGTTTAACAAAGATAAGGGACCGAGTGGGGATTGAACTCTGAAATGTTCCTTGAACATATTCGCTATGCCCCTAGGTTCACTCATCCCTCCGACACTCACAGAGAGACCAGTCTTCGCATCTAACTTACTGGTGGACTTCCGAAATTTTCCAAAATTTTTACTAGCTCGCTCTTCAGCTAACCTATCCATAATCATTTGCTCAGCGTTGTTTTGACAAAATCTCAGACGGCTTTTAAATGTTTTCCGTTTTTCATACATTTCATCATACACAGGACCTGAAGAGGGACGGTTGTTAAGTATCCAGGCCTGAAAACTACACCTGGCCTCTTTGTGAGCGTCTCTTACATATTCATTCCACCCACACACGCGCCTACCCCGTCTCGGCCCTCCCACCCGTGTCAACTTAGATTGCCTAGCCGCCGCACATAGTATATCTACAATCTGCCCATACAATCTATCCAGAATAACTCTATGTTCGGCCAAGCTGCATGACCCACTACCACAGCTCTCAAATTCATGAGGGAAGTCAACGTCACGTAGCTTACTATTACATATATTATGGTAATTTTGCGATTCCGACTTAGTTTTTTCACCCCACACAACAGAGCTGCGGCAGTCACCTCGTTTCATCAACTTAGGTCTCACTATTTCTAGATTGCATTCTAGATAGACAGGCAAGTGATCAGAAACATAAACATCCTCAGAAACATTAACACTAGTGATAGTGTGCCAAGCTGACATTGATACCACACAGTGATCCAACCATCTCCTACTTCCGTGAGCATCACTAATAAAAGTATAGGTATCACTATCCACCCCTCGTTTCTCAATATCAGCACATATCCAGGATTGGTCACTACAAAAGTTAATTAATTCTTTATAAAACAATTCATGAGGGTGAGCATTAAAATCCCCCAATATAAATACATTTTCTACCTCACAGCTTGCTATGATAGCACTAATCTCACTTAATACGTCAGTAAAAACTGGTAAGTTATCTGGACAGTTTGTAGGCATGTAAACAGAGAATACAAGTAGAGTACGATCCCTTGATGTGGCTGAGATGGCCACTAATCGAGGACTGACACAGTTAACAACAGAAACTGACTCAAAGATACCCTTCCTCCAGAGAATAGCTACCCCCCCATGAGATCTTCCTCTCAATAGGCCCTCGGAAGTGTCTACAGCCGACTTACCCGTATATTCGAAGTCCAGACTTATTGTTCCCAGCATTGGAATATCATAAGGGAGTAGCCAAGTCTCTTGAAGGGCTACCAAATCCGACCATATACATATATCTTTAATATTATCTATGGATCGTCTTACCGATTTACAATTAAAACTAGTAAACTTAAGATAATTATTATTATTAATTGATTAAGACATAGGCTACTTTTTATCTCGATATTCCTACGGGATCGAGACTCACGCGGGTGAAACTGCGGGGCGCAGCTAGTAATACTATAATCCTATAGAAGTCTAAAATCGCCAACCCATCTTGGGCAAACATGGTGATCAATGCTCGTGCCTTCTCTGTATGAGGACTTTAATAGACTGTATTATTAATATTATATGTAGGCATGAAAGTAAACAACAGAGCTTTTAAAAATCGTTCGGTAGGTAGTTTAAAAATCGTTTTCTAAAACCATACAACGAATTCTATTGCGGCTATTGGAATTCCTCTACATTTTATCTATTACAGCGACTATCGAACGAGGCTTAGCCGATACGCATGCCATGTGGACCGGCACTATTTGGTTCTGGGCGGCTCAAACAGGGCGTGTGGAAAATAAACCTATTTGGATATTTATATGTAGGTACACGCGTTTTGAATGGATTTAACTGAACGTGCAGCCGGCCTAATTGATTAAAACAAACAATTACCTAATCGAATTGAAGTTTGATTACAAAACACATTGTTTGGATTTGTTACTAACTTGACCTCGTATTTAATCAATTTCATTGTTACACTAATTAATAATAGAAGTTATTCGGAGACTTTATGCGCAATATTTATGCAGGCTGCCTTCCAGGCTATACTTTATGGCACAAGATAGCATCCCCAACCTATTTCCACTTTGGAAACATTCACAGCAAATTAACATGCTGCTGTTACCAACTGAAAAATTTAAAAATGTCAACGTATAGTGTTCTTAGTAAAAAGAACGATAAGGTCATCGTCGCAGGTTCACACAAAATAAACTTATTTGAAAATCAAACATGTATCAGTAGATCAAACGCACAATATCTATGAAAAAGATAGAATATAATGTTTATACTGAATTTCATAGAAAACAGACTGCGTAAACAAACATGACAAAGAATAAAGCCTCTACAAAATTTGCTTCGCAAACATCTTGTTTCAATAAGATTATCTTCGTTTTTATACGCCTATGCTTTTGTATACAATTTACTGAGCTATTTATATAAAGAGCTTTAGTTTACATAGTACAAAGGGGGATGAAGCGGTAGGCTCTTCTCACATGGAGCTACTCAAACGCAACAAAATTACTTGTTCTACCTAAACCAGTAACTTGCATAGTAAATATTTCAATTATTACTAACGAGATTTTCAAGATGTGGAGCAATTAATTACTGCCGAAGCCAAATGCATTTCATATCAGTAAATCAGACGACATCTTAACAACTAGTGTCGAAGAAATCTCGTCGAAATGTTACAAAATCGCAGTGATGTGAGAAGAATCGAGTGACAAGTTTAGTTGCTAACAAATTTAAAAATCAGTTTAGTTTGTTCTGAGTGGCTACATGTGAGAAAAGCCTTAGAGTTCGATCTATGTCGACTGGGGATTTCAATTGCTAGATGGATATTTAGCGGGCTTCCTCCGACACATCCCAGTCGGCCGCCTATTCATTGTAAAGTTATAAATCACCGCGCACACCTACGGGATACAGGTTTAATTCAACCGGTGTCGGTAGTGCGCACTACCTATTGGTCAGGCCACTGATTGCGGAATGTACCAGAAAATATGATATTTATCACTTCTGAAAAGACTATACAGTGAAATGAAATGAAATCATTTATTCTGTAAATAGGATATCGGAATCACTTTTACACGTCATATTAAAAAGTAAAAAATAAGCTAGATGTAGTCGACATTTCCTATCTGACTACCCCTGAGAAGAAATGACGAAACAAACTCAGGGGTCAAAGTCCAGACATAATCTTGGTCAAATCATGTGAGAACCATGTAGATCCGTGTCTGAAATGGTCTTTTGAGGAAAGAACCACACAAAATTGAGTGGACCTGTCCAATCAGTGCAAGCATTTGTCAGTAATCGTGCAGCTCGACTCAAGACTTGAGGAGCTCAACGACTCAACGAACAATACCAAAGAAAGGACATTTGGGTAGGCCGCATAAAGTGCTCAAAATTCCAGACCATCATTAAAAATGAGAGGAAAAAAAAATTGGAAAATATTTAAAGAAAAAAAAATGAACCACATTCACAATAAATTAAATCAGTAAATATTCATGTAATATTGTAAATAATATTCTGCAATGTCAATATGTATATAAAATCTCAACAGTGTACTGGTGTATGTCTAATTGTCTATAAAGGTATATTACTATACAATATGCTATGTGTTTCTCTGTTTAAACAACATTAACACTTATTAAGTAATTGAATACATCATTATCATTCTCCTAGCCACCCTTATCCCAATTTATTTGGGGTCGGTCCCTTTCTTCCATACTTCTCTATTAGTCGTCATCTCGGTGGTCACCCCCTTTCTCTAGCCCTTTCATCTTTCACACAGTCCATCCATCGATTCATTGGTCTTCCCCTACTCTTATAGCCATCGACATTCATACTCAAAACTTTCCTCCCGACATTTTCCTCATTCCTCCGCATCACATGCCCATACCGTGACAACCGATTTCCGCACAACTATTCAGTCACTGGTGCCTTCCTCTTATGTACTCATTTCTTATTCTATCCATTCGTGTCACACCACACATTCCTCTTAGCATTCTCATCTCAGCTACAGGCAATTGCCTTTCATTCATCCCTTTTGTGGCCCAACATTCTGATCCTAATACTAAGTAATTGAATACTACTGTATGTACAAAATGTTAAATAAACAAGTTCATCTCAGATGTTTAATATGAGATTGTGGAGGCATCAACATCGCCATTCGAACTACGCATAAGTCACGAGAAATCCTGCATCGCGCAACTTTAGGTACATCCAGTTCCCATACCTTTATAAGATTACAATATTTACCAACCACTTAAATTAAAAGGCTTTAATAACAATTCATTTAAATAACACTTGAAACACATAAATTAGCATTATTGCCAGTACAAATACCTAAGGTCTAAAGTCGTTTGTTTAGCATATTAGACTTTCAATGTAATGCCTAAGTTAAGTGGGTATTTTGTGAAATATTTCAAAGGAATTGTAACGTAAAGTATATGCGAAAGAGAGTTCAGAGGGATAACTTTTACAAATTAAAATTGAATAAATGCACTCTAACTTTGTTGACGTCCACTTTTACGGTACATGAAACCAAAAACGTATGATAAAATATAAATAAGGTTTGTTAAGTTTGTAAAGGTTGTCTGTAAAAGATCGCTTTTAGCGATAAGAACGCCCATTGTTTCACCCTGTGTACAATTTCAAAGCTTATATCAGTAATTTGTATGGTGTGTATAATAAAGAGTATTCTATTCTATTATATTTGTTGTTATCCCTCTCCAGATCTGCTTGTGGCGCTGATGATTTTCATCCGTCACAATAATATAAAATTATGATTTGTTTCCCCAAATATTGTCTGCGTGGATGTGGTTTATGTATATTTAATGTTCTAACAATTAAAATAATAATATGTATATATATTATTATATAATATGTATGTTTAGGTTAAGGTATTTATCTATGGGCCTGTATTGCCTGAAAATAAATGGATTTATTGTTATTATCTCCTTTTTTTCACTAAATATACATATAAATTATATTTTTAAATATTCGAATATAAAAAAAAAATGTTAAAAATATTTAAAAATAAAAAGAATATTATCATTATAATATTTACGTAATTTATATATATCATATAATAAATCTTTTTGTTTGTTTCAGTCCGACCAGTACTAACCCCACAAGATCTATGTAACATTAAGTGCAACAGTATCATTAAAGATTTTTATCATTCTATTTTATTTATTTTTTTACTAAAGAACAATGTACACTTGTATTTTCCAATTCACTATAGACATTGGCAGAATAGGTGACATCGGCTCTGCTTGCCTTTTTTAAATATAGAATAAATAAGGTGGGTAATCAGAATTACATAAAATTATCCGTCTAACTTACAAAAAAGTCATATAAAAAAGCGTATCAAACAAAATAAGGTTTTATTCAATAATATGGTTACCAAACACCTCTTGAAAAGATCCAAACAACATATTCTAACTCACACCCTTTAAACCTTCGAAATACGTTTAATGAGCGATAATTCTCCGTACTGCGAAGATTTACACACTCCACAAGAATAGTTAGGTGAGATAGGCTCCTGAGAGCTCCATCCGATACTACAATATATCAATGAGAGGTTCCCGGAGGATACAGTGTTGGGTCACGTATCAGAAGTGTTTTCGACGAACCCTACATTACCACCGTGAGAGAAAAGTTCAGCATCACAAACTTATAGGGGTATTCGACATAATAAACATTCGTTATTTTTATATGTCTATTTAAGAATCTTTTCTCTTTACCCTTGGCCAGGTACATATTGTTACTTTCAAGCATGAATGTTTGTTTGATAGTTTTTATTTGTCACCGTAGTCTACCTTTCTCCGAAAGTAAAAAGTTTCACAAAGGTTTCATATTTTCAGCATCCTTCTAGCGTTGTTATGAAAAATGTCAAAAAGAAAACTACCATATCTCTGACGCGTGTGGGTGCATATATTTTCTCTGAGTTTTACTCGTATATATTCTTTAAAAATGTCGTGTTTATGTTGTATTTTTTTAGGGATTACCTACATAGAGGTAGACACTACACCGCGCGATTTAAAAATCTAACCAGATTGGCCCAGCCGATTGGGTGTCATGACCCTGTCTGAGCAGCCACATCAATTATCCAAACAATACGAGTGAAACTCTAGTAAACTACATTTAACATTTCAAAAGCGACGTTACTCACTCTCAACGCTACTCATTCCTAACAGAGTCTAGACAAAATACTTTCATCGAAATACCAGATTTTTTTCCTGAAAAACATTTCTAGAACTCAAACTTTTATAAAAGAAAACCTTGAATAAGTCTCAGGAATATCAAATAAATTACATTACTACCCGCAGTACCTTCATAGAGAAGAACAAGTCAATAAAAACCGAGGTTTTCAATCCTACTTAAATAAATAGTGATATTAAAAGATGGAAGCCATTCATTACCGTGATGGAAATGAATATCGATTGGTTTGAGCAAACGGCATGGAAAATTAACAGGTATTGGTTCTAATTGCATTACTATTTAATTAACGAGACCGCAAACCAACCGATGTGGCCAGCCAGTCGAGATTCCGGGAAGGACTTTAATAAAACTACTCAAACTGTTTACACTCCTGACAGTACTGAGAATGCCAATTAGTAAGTGCTTAAATTAGAAATGAGACGGTAACTTCCACGAATATATTATTTACCTAAGTTATAGTTCTACCTATATTTTCATAGGTATGAATTACCTACATAAATAAGATAGCTACGCTGTTATCGAATTCATAAAAGATTAGTAATGTCACATAATCTATATAAATATAGCTTAGAACATATCTGTACATATTCTCTGCTTATCATGGGCATCCTTTGAGAAAGAGGTATATATAAATTCTTTCATTGACAGACAACTCACAGCGTAAACCGCTGTTTCTGAAGCATACAATTTTACACAATGTCTCTCTGTATTTTGCTGTGTGTACGAGTACTACATTAAAAATAAATAAAAATAATAAATAAGAGTTCCTATAACAAAAGTAAGGATTTTTGAAAAATCATCCCCTAAAGGAGTTAAACCGGGGATGAATTGTTTGTATAGATGTTCGTCATCTTTGCTGATGGAAAATCTACACGGGCACACGGCTTATTTTTTTTTTTTCTAAAGCACTTATCCCAGCCTATTGTGCAGTTTGGTTTTAGCCACACAACGAAAACCTGTCAAGGTTTATCTGTGTGCTGGCGACCCGTTCATTTAAATTTTACAAAATGTTAATTACTACAATAATACATGTTATAATCACACTAATATTATAAAGGCGAAAGTTTGTGTGTGTGTGTGTGTGTGTTTGTTACTTCTTCATGCCCTAACGGCTGAACTAATTTTGATAAAATTTTGTATGGAGGTAGCTGACACCCTGCAGGATTAACATATAGGCTACTTTTTATCCCGAAATTCCCACGGGATCGAGACTTACACGGGGGAACCGCAGGGCGCAGCTAGAACTTTTATAATGATGATAATAGTTTAAAGTTACATTAATACATACATTAGGAGAATTTTTGTATAAGGAAACGTTTTGATTAGTACTTATAACTTTTCGAACTCGTTTTGTATAACGTTTGCAATTTTACTGGAAGTTTATTAAGAAAAAAAGGTACTAAATAATCTGTAGCCCTCACTCCGTACACAATAATTGAATTTTGGTAGGATGTATTTATTTCATCACCACTGCTCTCAAAACGGTGAAGGAAAACATCGTGAGGAAACCAGCATGTTCCAGAACTAAAAATTCGAAGACATGTGACATGTACCAACCCGCACTGGGCCCGCGTGGTGGATTACGGCCCACTCCCTCTCACCAAGAGGAGGCCTGTGTTCCAACGGTGGGAACATTATAGGCTGTGTATGTGTGTATTTATTTTTAAGTGGTATCGTTCTCAAAAAATCAGGTCTGGTTTATTCGGTTAGCAGCTAAGGGGGTCTACTCCGAACACAAATCCGAAGTATCGGCCAAATGTTCAGCCGTTTCTTGAATACGGTTAACTATGGCTGACTACGGCGAAAGAAAAAAACGGAAAAAACGACAGTCAAAGAGCTAAGCCAAAGTCAAAAATGTGACTTGAAGTCGGGTAAGGACTCAAAGTCAAAAGAGGAAACCTTCAAAGTTATAAAACGGCTGAACATTCGGCCGATACTTATACAACTAACTATATACTTATACTACATTATTGCTTCGGAGTAGACCCCCAGGTCTATTGACTTCTGCATAATATAGATGCCTTTCTAATAACTTTCCGAATAAACCTTCTTGAAAGCATCAAAATCCAATTAGTAAGTAGATATACATAAAATATAGATAATAAGAGCAGACAGACATAGAGACCGCGTTATTATATCTGGAGCAGCAACTTTTTCTCACTTAATTAACACGTTAACTTTATTCAAACTTAAACAATTACGCTTGTTATTGTACAAGTTTCTCTGAATGAACAACACGTACTTTAGATTTTACAAACTTAAATAGTTCTGTTGTCGGTGTTTCGAGAGTAATGAAGACGAGTATAGCAATATGACGTCACATGCATTCATTGCCTACAGTTGTTAAAGGAAATGCGACCAACTTAGATGTACAGACGCCAGCACATCGAGCTACTACTAACTATCAAATTTCTTTTAAAGATTTTCAACTTTATCGTTAAAGCTTAGTTTCAAGGTTGATTGGGAAAATTTGACAGTTTCGGGTAGCTTGACCTGCTGTACATCCGAGTTGGGCGCAATTACTTGGCTATTTAGTGCCAATTTCACCAATGAAACTGAACACGATCAGCACATAAACCACGTTTATGAGCTGATCATCATTTTCTTTGGAATATTGACACTGACAGCTCTTGAACTAGGCTTAGATGTGCTGATCGCATTCAGTTTCATTGGTAAAATTCGCACCTAGTATTTAAAATTTTTTAAGACCCCAAAATAGGAATTAGTTCAGATTCACAGAAAGAGTCGCAACCATTATAATATTAGAGTGTTCAATAATATTTAAGGATAAAAATACCGGCCAAGCGTGTGTCAAACCACGCACAATGAAGGGTGCCGTAGTTAGGATGAATTAATCCGAAAAATAAACTTAACATTGTAGTTTAAAAACACGTTCCCTCATACATTCCAACTGCAAATGTAAGTGTGTATGCACAATATTGAGAGATTTACCATGTTATTTTAATTAAAAAACTTACCATAGACTTCTTAGAAATCAAAAGAAAATCAAAAGAAATCTTCTAGAATAGGTTGGGGAAAAAGTTTCTTCGCATTTTTTAAGAAAATTCAAAACATTTTTTAATATAGTTTATTTACATTTAACTAAAGTATGTAGGTACCATTTTGTTCGATAACTTTTTGCCATCTTGTAGGTAGGGACATGATCCCATTGCTATAGAAATTTTGGGACTTCTGATCAAAATACCGCGACAAGTGGTTTTGGCAGTCCTCTCGTGATGTTAACCTGACACTGCCTAAAGAATTCTGAAGAGACCGAAACAGGTGGAAATCTGAAGGTGCAAGGTCAGGACTATACGGCGGATGCATTAACACCTCCCAGCCAAACTCTCTTAATTTTTGCTGAGTGGCTAAAGATGTGTGAGGTCTAGCGTTATCATGATGAAAAACCACACCCCTTCTGTTGATTAATTCCGGCCGTTTTTCTCAACTTCTTGCTTTAATCTCAGCAGTTGTTCGCAGTAGAGTTCAGAATCGATGGTCCTGCCTGGTGGTAACAGCTCATAATGAATAATGCTCTTCCAATCCCACCACACACACAGCATCACCTTGCTGCGTGTTAATCCGGGTTTCGCCACAGTCTGTGAAGCCTGACCGGCCTTTGACCACGACCTTTTTCGCACGTTCTTGTCGTACGTGATCCACTTTTCATCACCAGTTATCAGCTTCTTCAAAAATGGTTCTGTTTCATTACGTCGTAATAAAGAATCACAAACGAGTACACGGTTCATTAGGTTTCTTTCAGTGAGCTCGTGAGGTACCCAAATATCGAGCTTTTTTATGTACCCAGTTTTTTTTTAATGTGCTAAAACTGTTTTGTGGTCAATTCCCAGTTCTTCAGCTACGTCGTAACTACTGATATAAATTCAAATAATTATATATAATAATATATATAATAATTTTATTTATCTTGCTCCACTTTTCAAAAATGGCATCCATTTTATCCGTAATAGGGCGACCAGAGCGACGTGCATCTTTGACATCAAAATTTCCGGATTGAAAACGCTTAAACCAAATTTGTGCTACTCTCACAGACACTACACTAGGTCCATAAACATCGCAAATTGCATTTTTACCTTTTTTGTAGTAAAATTTTAAAATGTATCGAATTTCTTCATTAGATTCACTCGTCTTGAAAGTACGAAAAACAAATGAAAATCACACATTTTCCTAATTTGAATTTGGAATTATGTTCTTTAAAATTTAAACTTTCAATGATAGGTTCCAAAACCAGCCAGATACAAATAGTATAGCCAAAAAGATTTTATTACAAGTTCATACATACTATAATGCGAAAAGACTTTTTCCCCAACAGTTTTCCTGTAATCTTAAGTAAATAACTAATTTCAGAACTTTAAAAAAAATTTAGGCTCAATAGTTTCGGAGATAAGTGAAAAATTGACTAAATAAATTTAAAAGTGCTTATTTTAAAATTATATAATAAATATATCTGAAATCCTTACAACAAGCCTTTTCATTTGATATGTCACACGGTCCATTTTTTTCTAAATTGCCACCCAAAAGTGACCCCCAGTTTTCTAAATCGCCATTCAAAAATCATTTATTTACTTTACACGTCCGTGTTTGGGTCACAGATACTCATATGTGTACCAAATTTCAACTTAATCAGTCCAGTAGATTCGGAGCAAATGGGCTGTAACAGACGGACAGACAGACAAACACACGAGTGATCTATAGGATCCGTTTTTTTCCCTTTTGAAGTACGGAACCCTAAAATATGGGAATTATTTGAGTTTCGATTAAATACATGCTGTTTTTTAATAAAGATAGTGATGGAATTGCAGTTTTTATTGCATTTTAATGTCATTGCGATAAAAAAGAAGCACAATATCGGGCAGATAGATAGATATAATATTGTTTGCCGTAACAATTTGCCATGGTGGACTTAGGCTAAGATATCGTTTTAGCGTAACAGCTAGAGATTCCTCAACCTATGAAACATATTCATACATTTAGGTACTTAATTTTTTTACTTTTGTACCTTAATTAGAGTTAATCACCCTTAGGTTTCCCTCGGGCTTCGCTCAAGCTTCCCTCAGGGTACCCTCAGGCGTAGGCGTAATACGTAGGATCATTAGCTATTTCTATATCCACAAAACGACAGATAAATGTGTTTTTTTTTTATAAAGCCTTCATTCACTTCAGGGACTTATTTATTTTAGAAGAATGAACACTCCTCCACAAAGCAAGACTTTGTAAACGACCCTGATGTCAAAACGTGAAGCATTGAGGCAGCCACTAGACCGACCGAATTTATACTAGAAGACGTGAACATTATCTACGTTTTACGGATCGAGGGAATATATTTACATACTTCAGTGACTTATTTCTTTTAGAAGAATTAACACTCCTCCACAAAGCAAGATTTTGTAAACGAACCTGATGTCAAAACGTGAAGCACCGAGGCAGCCACGAGACCGACCGAATTTATACTAGAAGACGTGAACATTCTCTACGTTTTACTGATCGAGGGAATATATGTACATACCAATGTTAAACACAAATATCTATGTCTGTGTTTCGCCATACAATATTACTGTATAATCTGATGAAGGTACAGTCGACAGCACGTTAGAAGTAACAAAACCAGCATAAGCTGGCCGCATATGCTATTGAAACACTTTCAGCTGACCTAGCGTACCTGGGCAGATGAAAGTGTTACCACTGACGTGTGGTCTTCAGTACCTCCATACTCGTATACTAACACACAACATATTATAATAATTATTGAAATAAAAGTGCGCGCGTGTACACTGTTTCTTTTACATATCAATTTAATATTTTTTGAAGGAGCTCGTGGCTTAGTAATAACGCACGGGTCAATCCATCAGGTTAAGCTACGCTTGCCGGGGTTGTTCTGTGCATGGGTGACCATCTTTACATACCGAGACTCCTCCGTGCCTCGAAAAGCACGTATGACGTTGGTCCCGGCTGTCATTCGTGGATCTTTGACAGTCGTTACGAGTCGTCAGAAGCCCGAAAGTCTGACAACCATTAAGACAACCAGATACAAGGGGTATCCTATTACCTAGTAACTGGATTGTGGAGGTCAGATAGGCAGTCGCTCCATTTTAAATACTGGTATTCAGCTGCATCCGGTTAGACTGGAAGCCGACCCCAACATAGTTCACAAAGTGGCTATTAACAATGAGTTACGATAAGACTAAAGATTTCCTACATGTATCAATCGCTTAACCTTTAAGAGTAGTTAATAAAGTCATATATTTATACACACATCAACACTGTCTAGGGATATTTTGGATTTACTCAATTTATTCAAAATTTATTAAAAATAACATACAACATGCATATATAATATTTTTATAAAGCCCATTTATCAGACTACACTCCAGAATATAAGAAAACCATTTTTTTTTGCGTAAACAAATTTTTATTCAAATAAAGAAAAAACGTGAAATAATGGTAAAACTAACAATAAATGTGTTTCTCAAGAAAAAGTGAAAAATAAGGAAAAATTAATCTGTTTTTAACAGTTATGTGAAAATCGGTAGTCAGTAATACCACCCATGACGTTAATAACGGTCCTGCAACGGTTTTTCGGCTGCGGTATATTGTCAAAGGTCCGGCTAAGATGCAAAAAAAGTTGCTCTTCCGTCGCAATGTTTGCAGGGAAATTCCTCAAAGCCTTCTTTGGAGCATGCCCCACGCGTGTTTTATGGGGTTTAGGTCAGGCGATTGAGCGGGCCAGCCTAAGACCAATACGTCGTGCTCCTGCAACTAGCTCGTCACCACTCTCGCTGTGTGCGGACGGGCGTTATCGTGCATGAGCGTGAATTCTTGGCCCATTTGTAGTCGATGGGGGTAGATTATTGGTACTAGCACCTCGTTAAGGTATTTTTCAGCCGTCATGGTGTTTCTGATCCAAACAAGGTCTGTTCTTCCACCAACACGAATTCCCGCCCAAACCATAATTATCCCGCCGTGGTATGAATGGACTTCTTGACGATGTTGCAGACGGCTCTCACGACCAGGAACTCGCCAAATACGTACTCTACGTGTATTGGGATGGAAACCGAACCGGGACTCATCGGTAAACAGCACTACAGACCACTGGTTATCTTCCCAGAGCAAATATTCACGAGCCCACTCTAGTCGTCGTCCACGATTTCCTCGGCATAGTGCTGGCGTACGAAGCGTTCTGCGAGCATGAAGGTTAACTTCATGCAGCCTTCTCCTCACAGTTTGGTCACTCACAAGCAACTGGTGCTCTAACTGGAGCCTCTGAACCAACTGCATGGCCGTAACATTTGGTTGTCTTCTCGCGGCAACTTGCAAAAATCGGTCTTGTCGTGGAGTGGTTATGCGCTTCCCGCCTGAGTGTCTTTCAGCCACTTCACCAGTAGCACGATAACGTGACCATAACCTTGATATCACGTTTTGACTTGTTCCAATCTCCTCAACAATACTCCGTTGAGTAGCCCCAGCTTGGAGTATGTCTACTGCCCTTAACATTTCCTCTCTCGTTAAATGGCGCCGCTGCATGATGCACACAATAACATTTATTCGAAATTAACCGATAACTTGTTATGAAACTTAAATTTGACACAAAAAAATAGCCAAAAACTACTGTAGGTAAATGAAACCTTCGGATTTCGCTACCATTTTGCCGCGTAATTCTTTTGTTTTTAATTTATTTTTTCAAATTCAAATTTAGAATCGTTCACAAAAGGTTTACAAAATAAGCTTTCTTCAAAAGAATTTTTCTTTCAAAGAACTTTATACAAAATATCCCTAGACGGTTATGATGAGTGTAATTATACTTTTGGGGGCATGAGGAACAGGGTGTAAAGTTCACTCATCCACCATAGAAAAGGGAGGATCCTCCGACCAGACGGGTGTTGTGTCTCGGGGGCAACTGCCCAACGGTTGATGTCGGGACGTTGTATTTATGCTATTTGCGCGGTAAACTCTGCTTGCGCGATGCAGGTTTTGCGTGACGTCAGTGTGTCGCGTAGTTCGCATGTGGCGATGTTGATGCCGCTACATACTTACACAGACTTACATACTCTCTCTCAATACATACACATACCTATACAGGTACTTTAATAGGCCACATCATAATATGCATTTTCTAGTAAGTAGTTATCTTAATAACAATATACTGTGCTCGTCATACAACTACCGATATAAGTTCAAATTATAGGCGAGGACGATGGCACCCTAAACACAAGTTAAATCTTACTCTGGGTGCCAGAGTTCATCGAAAACACTCTTTCCCTTAGTTGTTACGCTGCATAGTTTTTGTACAATTGAAGATAGTAAAGAACTTTTTTTTTTTATAGTTGGGAAAAGGCTTGGCAGATGATGATGATATGAAGCAGTGGATTAGCGATATACTTCAAAATCATTCAGATTGTGATTGATTGTGTGATTCGCATTATTTGTTAGCTTTTTTTTTTTTAGAGTGCAGGATATCAATATCTTTGCTCAGGTTTCTGTTAAAGATTTCCTGTATCATATATTATTAATAGACAAATACAATTACAATACACAATTACTGCCTCGTTGGTCTAGTGGTTGCAAGCGCGACTGCTGAGCATGAGGTCCTGGGTTCGATTCCCAGGTCGGGCAAAGTGTTATTGGGATTTTCCATTAGGAATTCCTCAGTAGCAGCCTGGAGTCTGGATTTGTGCCCGGTTGCTGGCAATAGGCTCGCCCCCTATTACATGGGACTTAAACATAACTGGCGAAATGTGGGTGTACTTTAGGTACACCTCTGCCTAACCCTTCGGGGATTACAGGCGTTATGTTATGTGTGTTTAAATACGATTAAACGGCATAGAATAAAATTGGTACCTAACTATTTTTGTGAAAAAAAAGTTACAGCAAACATTTTGGCACAAACCCACGTAAAATATTCAATCCGTTTGACATTTTGCGGCGCGATGTGTAGCAGAAAGGCAGCTTGCAATCGAAATGCAAACTTTAAACTAATTTAACTTTAAAATGGCTTTTTCCCAACTCCAGTGAAAATAAATGTTGACATACAATGGCCTATTTGCGTTTCTAATCTTACATCGAGTTGCTTTTGATTATAGAATACTAGCGATCCACCCACGGTTCGTACGACTTGACAAAATATCTATATTTCCTTACTTTAAGTAAGTTTAATATCCATGTTTTATAAACCATCCGGAATAAATTCTTTATAAGATGATGAAAACTACATCATAATCTGTTGCGTAGTTGTTGTAGTATTTCTAAATACAAATCATGTGTATTTTTCATTAAAATCTCAATGTGTTGTCCGCCTCCAGGCAGTCAAACTATAACTCAATAGTGGTGTACGAGCGCTTCGGCTTATGTTTCGGCCACGCATTCGGCTTCGGGTGATATACGGCCGAAGCTTTGGCCAAATCCCCTGTCATACAAAACACGATCGCGTAAGAACGCGGACTGAAAATAATGAAAGTCGGATTTGTGTGATCAAGAAAAATACTTTTGCCAAATAATAGTTTTGTAGAAAAATATATCTGTAGCGTAGCACTTTCGTAGCATTCATAGACATTTGCTACGAAAATTTGACGTTCAAAAGTGCCTCTTATGTGCCTATTTGAAATAAATGGTTTGACTTTGACTTTGACTTTGAAAAAGCGTAGCAGCAGATTTGAAGGTGCAATTTTTATCGAATCATGCATTAGGCTTCCGTCTCTCTTCCAGTGGGTACCATAAGCCAAATTATTGATAAAATTTAATTATACTTTACCTTTTGCCAAAGTAATTACAGCCAAATATCAGGGATTAATCGAATAAGGTAGGTATGAATATGCGTTGGATCATAACTTTCGGAATTCGGAAGCTCTTACCCTTACTTAATAGGGTAATACGAGTACCAGAAGATAGGTAAATTTATTCCTTACGATACCGTAAAGATCGCCACTTATGATTACGATATTTATTTGGGTACCCATTTCGTCCATCATGTTTTCATGCCTATCTACAATCCTAATATGGGCTCCGATATAAATATAGTAACGGCCTATTGTAGACACATAAAACCACAAAAGCGGGTAGTGAATTTAATTTGTATGGTTCTGAACCTGCAGAAGACATGAAAGCCGAGTAACTTTCACTTTTATAGCCCTCGATATAAATCATATTTTTATTATTCATTTGTACTTGCTCGTAAACTGGATCTCTATAAACAAATGTGGGAATAATTTCACAAAGACGAAGCTGAAAATGCCGAATGGGCTTGGTATCGGATAGTCGACGCCAATCCAGTGCCGAAAGCAAGAACGGCGCAGATTTATTCCGCCAGTTATTGCACATTCCCAGCAAATGTGCACTGAATATGCACCCAGCCTGAATATTTCACAGCTTCAAGTGCGCGCTTAGCACCAAATAAAAAACTTCCGAGCTCGTTTGTGATCTCTAATTCTCGACTAAACTGCCTGAATTATTTCATTTAGATCTCTTTCAATGTATCACAGGAATAAATTGTTTAAATTGTTAAATTTGTATGTGGTGTGTTTATTCATTTATTATCAGCCTTTTATACACAGCCTGTAATAACATGAATCACCAACGCAAACATACATATATTCCACAAATAGTTGCCAGGTGTAATGGCAATCGCAGAACATGTATACAACTATGTAGGAATAACATGTCATATACCAAATATTGCTTTAACTATAAAATAAGCAAATATAGGATATCTGCTATTTATACAACAATGAAACTAACTTATAGAACCAGTGAATATATATGAAAATAAGGATAAATACACGCTATATTACATTTTCGTTGCGAACAATTTCTAAAATACATACATGCATGGAATTAGATAAACAAACATGACCGATCCTCCGATAAACCAACATTTATTTAGTTGTAACGTTTTAAGCGACTGCATGCAGTCTAATATACTTTGTTAATATTCATTTATTGTGAGGTGATTTTCGGTAAAGTCATCATCACACTAATATTATAAGGGCGAAAGTTTGTGAGTGTGTGTATGTTTGTTACTTCTTCACGCTCAAACGGCTGGACCAATTTTGATAAAATTTTGTATGGAGGTAGCTGACACCCTAGATAAATACATAGGCTACTTTTTATCCCGATATTCCCACGGGATCGAGACTTACGCGGGTCAAACCGCGGGGCGCAGCTAGTTTGTACGATAATCCATACTATAATGTTATGCAAAAGTTCTTTAAAAGTCTCCTTTCGGTACATGCAACATTCATTTTGATTTTAGAAAACATAAATGTCGACACGGTTGGCGCAGTGGTTAAGCGATTGACTGCTGCGCTGCGTGTCGCGGGTTCGATTCCCGCACGGAACAAATATTTGTATGACCTACAAGTAGTTGTTCCGGGTCTTGCTGTTTGTGTATGTGAGTTTAAATGTTTGTAAGCGCACCCACGATACAGGAGAAATTCCTAGTGTGGGGCAACGTTTTTTTTTAAAAAAAAAAAAAGAAAAAAAAAATTATTGCTTTTTAGTCATGAATGAACCTACTAAAATATAGAGATCCATATTACATAATCAGCTTATAATGTTCCCATTGCTAGGACAGAGGCCTATCCAAGGCATATCCAAAGCAACCATTTAGCTGGCATGGGGGGATACTTTGGGCACGCCACAAAATTGTGGCGATAAGTCGCCCTCTTTGAGGAGTGGATAGAGAGGCGCCACGGCGTCTTCACCTTCCACCTGATGCAGGTTGTGTTGTTTCGGGAGGTTCCTGTTCAGGATAAAGCGGGAGGAAACGCCCGGGTGTTACCACTGTGTGGATCGCCCGGAGGACACGGTGGAGCATACGGTGGAGCATACGGTGGAGGTCTGCCCGGCTTGGGCAGAGCACCGCCGTGTCATCACGGTGGCGATCGGCGGCAGCGATCTCTCGCTTCCGGCCCTGGTTCAGGCCATGGTTGCATGGGAGGCCGTCAACAATAATAGATGGTAAGCAGTAATGCTCGCGATGGAGGAGGCGGAACGCGTGAGGGCTCTCCCTCACGCGTTAAAAAAATTCCCTCCCAAAATTCGCTCCCTCACGCCCCTAGTCACCGCGAGAGACGCCCCGGAGTTCGGGAATTGCAGGCCGATTTCCGGCTACCGTAGGCGCGGGTTTGCGGACAGTGAGCGATGGGTAGTTCAGCGTCCGATAAGGACCAGGCCCGGGTCTACGGCGCGTTGTGTTCCACGCGCGCCTCAAAGAGATGTCAGCACGAACTGACGGGGTCCGTTAGGGTCAATGCTTGCCAGGGTTGCGAGTTTGTCCTAAAGGGATATCTTGGCCCTGGCACAGAGGCAATTGAAGGAACACGGTTACACGAGTGGGTTTTTTGTCAGTAAAAGTCTGACACTTTTCCCGCTCCGCCCAGAGCGGGGGAAGTTATTAGATAATTTCCCACCCAAAAAAAAAAAGTATACAGGCCTGCTCTCTCGAGTGGGATTGGGCTGTATCCACCACGTGGGCCCAGTGCGGGTTGGTAGGTGTCACATATCTTCGAATTTTCGGTTCTAGGACATGCCGGTTTCCTCACGATGTTTTCCTTCACCGTTTGAGAGCAGTGGTGATGAAATTATTTACACTTAGTACAGCGCCTGTCTGGGCTTGAACCTACGACCTACAACTCGTAAGTCACAGTCGTTACCACTGGGCCACCACTGCTCTCTGTTTTCGATATTATTCACTACTACCTAACGTAATTTTATCTATAAATCAATTATAAATAAATAAATAAAATAAAATAAATAAAATATTAGTCATAAAATACTCCATACTAAACCCGTCTAACATAAAAGCCACTCACAATCCCCTAATCGTATTGTTTTACTTTCAACATCACAAATCCCTAACGCAAATAAAACACGAACAAACATTTTAGTGACATTACACTGCCTTTGAATAGAGCTTTCGATCGACTCTCGCATAAAAAAGCACACGTCAAAAGCCGCAATCAGTTTTTAGATCCGAATGATTCCAAACAAAATACATACTACACATATTTACGTTTTGGTGCTCACCTAAATATTGAAACGAGTTGTCAGAAATACACAGTCCGGAAATTGAACGTGAGTGCCTCAAATATTTACCCATCACATAACTGTTTGTATTTACAAAATGTAAATTTACTCTTCCTATAAAATAATAGTGTGTAAATTATTATATTTTCTAGACCGTTTTGAAATAATGACTTATTCATTACTTATCTACTTAGTTGATATCTGAATACACAAACGAAACGCGAAACGTTGGTTTACTCTAGAGTACACCTCTGCCTTACCCTTCGGGGATTACAGGCGTGATGTTATGTTACATTTGTGATAACTAAATAGTTAAAAATCGGGATATACATTAACTCAAATGGCACATGAAATGGATCATGTTTCTTTGTTGACAAAAAATAAAAATGACATAAAATATCGCAAAAAATATCTTGAGACAATTAGCTTGACGTTGTAGGATAAAAAATGAAACATCCTAACAGTGAGCTCTCAGAGACCGTGTGATTATAATCCACAACCTGTTCAACGTGGTCAAAACATCAATGAACTTCTAAGCTATTTTCCCATAAATACTCGTGAAGTAATATTATGCAACGCTAGACAGTTATATCCAAACGTTTATTAAAAGTGAATAAATGTAAGCTTTCGACAACCGTTTGGCGGTACATCAACATTAATTAAAACAACGAGGGTGTTATCCGAGTACCTATCGTAGGTAGTTTAATTACAAGCGGCAAACAAAGGTCACGTTTATTGATTGTGGAGAGTGGGGAGTGGGCATTGGAAATTCGTACCTTACAACTTACAAAATGGCATGTATTTAATCAATTAAGTAAGCATATCGCAGTTCACTGCTGGACACAGACCTCTCCCAAGCTGCGCCACAACACCCTGTCCTCCGACTTACGCCTCCAGCCTGTCCCAGCCACCTTAAGCTCCCACCCACATAAGCAGGTTGCAAAGGGCTTTTAACAGTACTTTTCAGAGAAGTATCAAATACCGGTGGTATTACAGGTGATAAGAAGAAATCCAAAGAACATATTCATCTAACTGAATTATTGCAACAGTAAAGTTTAGAGCAGTTCAATGTAGAAAGAGAAGAACTAACAAATAGGGCAAAGGAACACATAATTAAAAATCAGGAACAAAACAGGAAAACATAATAATAAGAAAAAAGGAAAGTACTAAATATCAAGAAGTTTTTGCGATTACCCGATTTGCCTTGCCCCCGACAATAACTTCTCCCGCTATGGGCGGAGCGGGAGGGCGTGTCAGACTTTTACTGACTAAAACCCACCCGTGTTCCTTCCGTTGCCTGTGTGCCAGGGCCACGATATCCCTTTCGGACAAACTCGCAACCCTGGCAGGCATTGGTCCTGACGGACCCCGTCAGTTTGTGCTGACATCTCTTTGAGGCGCGCGTGGAACACAACGCGCCGTCGACCCGGGCCTGGTCCTTATCGGACGGCGAGCTACCCATCGCTCACCGTCCGCAGGCCCGCGCCTACGGTGGCCGGAAATCGGCTTGCGACTCCCGACGCCCGTGAGAAGACCCCCTACGATACCATTGATTGATGTTGATTCGGCACGGAAGCGTATCGAATGGTTGTGAATAGCGATGCAGAACTCAAACGTCCATTGAAAAGAAGTTATGAAGAAATAGCCCGAGGACGTATGTGTTGGGCTCAAAAGAATACACGTTTGCGTTTGATAAGTTTTTTTATTTCTTATGGCATAAAACATAATGTAGGTCTGTGTTATTTATGTAAAATAAATAAATACGTTAAATTTGATTCAATGTTTAGTGTTATAATGGTTTTTTTGTTCGTATATTGGTATAGTACACAATCATGTTAAGTTTAGAAGTAGTAACTTGGAATATTGTTGTTATGAAGATTTATTTTTAACTTTTTGTGTTTGCAGATAGGTATTACCTATACTAATTGAAGTTGTTAAAAAGTTGCTAGAATTCAATTTGTTATTTTATGATGTTCTAAGGAAGAGACTGATAATTGTGTGAAGGTATATGTGAGCAGCTGGTGAGTGCATGCCTGAGTGAGTCATGAATGTCAGAATGGCTGAATGTGGGAATGAGTAATAAAGTGGCAACATACAAGATATGGGGGATATTATAAGATGGGTATGACATCACTGTGTGGGTGAGATGGTATGACAGATAAGATAGACGATGGTTATTAAAGAAAAAACGTGCGCGATAGGAATAATAATATAAAAATTGAAAGAAGTTTAAGAAGTTTGTTTTCTATTTACAACGATCACTACTTTTGCCTACACTTTATTACTCCTAGATATGGTATATTGCTTAGACAAGCTAAAACGTGGTATTTTGTTACTGACATTTTCTTTTTAAAAACTTTATTATCCTAGTCTGGCATGATCGAATCGCCTGTAGTCAGTCATGCGGATTGGTGTGAAAATACCCCAGTGATGACTGAGTGGAAAACGAAATTATATCGTCGACGTAAATACCAATAGCATATTGGTGATCATTAATTTATCCCACATTAGTAGTTCAATCAATCTCCTTAGCATTTTCCTAACTAAGTTGGGGTCGGCTTCCAGTCTAACCGGATGCAGCTGAATACCAGTATTTTACAGGGAGTGACTGCCTATCTGACCTCAAAACCCAGTAACTGGGTAATACGATACTCCTTGGTAAGACTCGTTGTCAGACTTTCGGGCTTCTGACCCGTAACGACTGTCAAATTTCCACGAATGACAATGGGTACCAACGGCTTATCGTATTTTCCGAGACACGTAGGAGTCTCGGTATGTAAAGATGGTCACCTATCCACGGACTAACCCCGGTAAGCGTAGCTTAACCTGATGGATTGACCCATGCGGCTGTTATTACTTAGCCAAGAGCTCCGCATTAACTTAATCACACATTAGTAGTTGATCGCGACGATGGGTCTTAGTGGAGAAAAATGAAAGGAGTGGACTGTATAACATGTGTAATGAAAAACAAAAGGAAATATGAAATTACAACTGTGTCGATTAGAATGGAAACAAGATTAAGTATATAGACGTTAATATAAACGCGTAAGCGCAGCCGTGAATGAAGGCGTGCCACAGCTGACTTGTGTGGCGCGGAGGCTCGCGTCCGTCCGTGCGGCCGGCTTACTCGCCGCTGCCCCCGCACCCCTCGTGCAAGAGATCATTCGCCCAGATCAAATGAAGCTGCATGTACGTGGTGTCCGTAAGACAAAAAATGGCGGCGTTATTATTAGTACAGAGACAAAACATGACGCTGATAAACTGAAGCACGCGGTCCAGCTCTCTACATCCGGACTTACCGCTGACGAACCCAACAAGCGCAAACCTCGGATCGTGGTTGTAGGTGTGCCGACTACTTTAGCTGAAACTGAAGTCTTCAATTGCATTTACGAACAGAACGTAGCCGACAAATTTCCAGAAATGCCTATGGAGTCCTTTTTGAGCTTGGTTAAATTAAGCCACAAATCTGGTAAGACGTGACTGGTAAAACGCATCCTGCGTTGACCTATAATTACGTTATTGAAGTTACAGCCAATATACGTAAAGCCCTATTGTCCCAATCTAGGCTTTTTATAAATTGGACAGCCTGCCCTGTCAGGGACTTCACCCTAGTTACCAGATGCTACAAATGCCAACAATATGGTCATGCAGCAAAAACATGCAGAGAGCTGAAATCTACGTGTGGTCACTGCGGTGAAGAAGGACACTCGATGTCAGAGTGCGCAAAGGAAGCTGACACACCGAAATGTGCAACTTGTTCACGCTTTAAAAAGCCCAATAACCACAAAACGGGAGATGCTGCGTGCCCTGCTAGGAAAATAGCGGAATACAGGTACATCAACTCTATCGACTATGAGGGCGCCTAGAGCGTCATAATCAAAGCCAGACTTTCGTGTTTAATGCCTGCTGCTGACTCAACAAACACTGCACTGACCTACAAACCCTCGATTTTGTTGATGTCTAAGCACATCAGTCACCCGCAGCAAAAATCGAATATAATATACACATAGCCTGGAATGTGATGTGATTGTGCAACAATTAGACTTATCGATTCTGCTGACGCAGAATCATAACATAATTATGTGTTTAACTAGGTTATAAAGTGCAAGAAACTATTTTACGCAAACTAAATAAGAAATTACGTTTATAAGACTTTTTGTTATTTTTATATTTAAGGTAAATAGTATTTAAGTAAACTAGGTTTAAGATATTGAATTAAGTAATTAAATTTTGCCATTATTTCAAGACTTGTATTGTTAAATATTGGTAAGAGTTTTATCGTCCTACAATTACCATAAAGTATGAGCTCATGCCGCCTGTCATACAGGTTTAACCTAGTACAGGCATCTAACATTATAATACCTTTGTAAATTATTTGATTTTATGTTCATGTTTTACCAATTGTAATACTGAATAAAAATATTATTATTATTATATTATAAATATGTTAACAACATAAACTTAATACACAATAATCATGGGTACATACATGATGACAATTACGCAAAATTATTTAGTTATCACTACACAGTATAAAACAAAGTCGCTTCCCGCTGTCTGTCTGTCCCTATGTAAGCTTATATCTTTAAAACTGCGCAACGGATTTTATTGCGGTATTTTTTTTAATACATAGAGTGATTCAAGAGGAAGGTTTTTATGTATAATACACGCATAATATAGCAGAGAAAATCAGCATTGCAACCGTGCGAAGCCGGGGCGGGTCGCTAGTTTGTTATAATTTTACTGTTCGCATGTAGGTATCATTTTTTTTTTTATAATTTGCCGATTGCACTGTGCACGTAAAAAAGAAAACGGAAAACGTAACATTGGAAGGCCTCCTACAAGGTGGACTGATGACCTTGTGAAGGCTGCAGGTATCCGCTGGATGCGAGAAGCACAGAACCGGTCGAAGTGGCGGTGCTTGGGGGGCCTCGTATGTCCAGCAGTGGACGTCTTTCGGCTGAAATGATGACGGTGTACGTATGTAAATATTAGCAACCGATGACATGACCCAAACAGATAAGTTTTCACTTCATTAACTATACATGAAACAAGTAACTCGCTGTTAAAACGATAGTTTTCACACGCAATACTGATGACGCGCAAATCCGTAGTAATCTGGGATCCAATTACATAAAACGAATCCCTTTAGAGGTTTTAACACTCAATCGCCAGAATGCAAATCAGATAGTTAACATCTGTTTCAAATTAATTTATTCAATTTATAAAGTACTACAGTATGATAATGTTAAGGGTCAGGGGTCGACGTAATTCCATGTAAATAGGTATTAATCAATAAATTGTAAATTTCTTTGAGAAAGAGGCCTTTGTGTGTCGTGGGTCGACAATTCTTTACAAAATAATGTTGGAATTTGATTGAATAGGATTATAAAGATAATACAGAATTGGTCTTCATGTTTTACATACCGTCAATCTTTTATTATTCGTTTTTTTTTTAATCACACCGTGGATGTTCTTGGTCATCATCTCACATGATGGTAAGTGATGATCAGGCCGAAGGTGGAAGCGAGCTTCAACCGGAATCCTCAACCACAGAGGAACTGACTATCTTACCTCTAACTCCCGAAACACAACAATAAACAGATTGATTGATTAATTGTTAATATAGACACGTTTTCATACAACCACGAGAAGTTTCTCTTTTCATATGGTCACACTTAGAAAATTAGCGACATTTAAATACATATTAATAGTGATCCTACTAATATATAAATGTGAAAATTTGGATGTTTTGATATTTGTTACTCAATCATGCGAAAACGTCGAAACGGATTTGGATGAAATTAGGCACACAAAAAGACCACGACCTGGGTGACGACATAGGATTATTTTTTATCCCGGTAGTATCCGACAACCACGCGGGCGAAGTCGCGGGCAAAAGCTAGTAATATTATAAATGCGTATTGTCAGTAACTCTCCGCCAGTTGCAATTAAGTTAAATTAAAAGCAAAGCCGTCTTTATCGGAACGGAACGTATCAGAAAGTGACACCAGAGTTAGCTATCACTTTGTGATACGTTCCGTTAGATAAAGACAGCTTTACTTTTAATGGGGAATTAATGGACTTACGTGCAACTAGCGGATAGTCTGCTTGTTACCTTTCCACGCCTCACTGAACCGATCGTTATGAAGTTTGACTGGTAACCTGTGACCTGGAGAAGGACATGGACTACTATTTATTCTGGAACACAGACGAAATCGCAGCTGCAGCTTGTATTCAATTTTTTTTTAACTTTAAATCGGGTTTACCGAAATGACACATAGTTTTTAAACCACAAAAAAGGATGATGTCTGTTACAATATCTTGTTTTATCTAAACTTTTAATCACGGGCTCAGCGAGCTTACATGATAAATGTAAGCTTGCTGTAGTACCTTTAAGTTCTCTTGAATTTCATCATCATCATTTCAGCCGTAAGACGTCCACTGCTGAACATAGGCCTCCCCTAAAGGAGGGGTTTGCCATAATCGCCACGCTTGGCAGGCGGGTTGGCGATTGCAGTATGGTGTTAAAAAATGTTGAGAACGCTGCTGCCCATTCTCTTTTCCTTTTTTGGAGCGGGAGGGCGTGTCAGACTTTTACTGACTAAAACCCACCCGTGTTCCTTCTGTTGCCTGTGTGCCAGGGCCACTGACACTGACAGGCATTGGCCCTATCAGACCCCGTCAGTTGGTGTTTGTTGCTGACATCTCTTTGAGGCGCGCGTGGAACACAACGCGCCGTCGACCCGAGCCTGGTCATTATCGGACGGCAAGCTACCCATCGCTCACCGTCCGCAAGCCCGCGCCTATGGTGGCCGGAAATCGGTCTGCGACTCCCGACGCTGCTGCCCATTCTCTAGTGAGTCCCTTAGCCGCCTTTTACGACACACACGGGAAGAAATAGGGTGGTGCTATTCTTTACGTCCGGCACCACACAGACTTGAATTTAAACCCTAATCTCTTATATCAAGTCTAAAAATCTCTATGAATTTCAAAGTACACGTATTGAAATTATCTACAAAATAGTGACCGGCATGGCTATATCATCATCTGCCTATATAGCCTTCTCCCAACTATGTTGGGGTCGGCTTCCAGTCTAACCGGATGCAGCTGAATACCACTATTTTACATGGAGCGACTGCCTATCTGACCTCCATAACCCAGTAACTGGGTAATACGATACCCCTTGGTAAGACTGTCAGACTTTCGGGCTTCAGACGACCCGTTGATAAAATTACCTTTGCTCGTCGAAGTTTCGTTCGACCGCAAAACTCTGTAAAAACTTTGTCTAGTTTTGCACTACTATTGTTTATAAATCAATTCGAAACAAGTTATGCTTCCTTCCCAGATCTGTATGATATGTTTCTCGTTTATCCCGCGAGGATATAACATGTTCTAGAATGCTACAATCCGGCTCTTTTAGAAACATACATTGACTAGACGCTGTTGCAATATGCAGGTACTTACCCACTCCTTAGTTAACTTAATTTGATATTATGTCTATATTTGTTTCTCTATGTGTTTGTGCGTACTTTTAAAATTCTGGGAAAAAAAACACTTCCTCTCTCCTTAAACATCAGCATCACATAATACAGTTCCTTGCTCTTGTTGCATGTTTATTATTGTATGTTGTACATATTATATATTTATATAGATAAGTGTATGTATGTATTTATTGTTTATACCGGATGACTTTATTTGCCGTCTTGAAAAAAATAGGGTATATGTATTAGGTGAACGGAGTAGAAGCCTATGGCATAGTCCTTTTTTTTTCATTTTTTTTTATTACGTGGTAAGAAATTGATCTATCAATAAATACTCCACATTTGAAATAAAATTTTCATACTAGAACTATAAAAAATCGATTTAAAAAAAAAAATGAAAAATGATAAAAAAAAATATCGAAATTCAAATCATACGCACCCTACTAAATGCGCGGCGAGTAACTATCGCCCGGCTTGTTGTTCATTGATAAAATATTCAGCGGGCGATTACTGGATTAAAAAACGGACTATGCCATAGGCTTCTACTCCGTTCACCTAATACGAGTATACCCTATTTTTACAAGATGGTAAAAAAGTATCCGGTATAAATGGTACATCACTGACTACCTGCAGTATTGTCTATCTCCATCCAAAGATTGTCTATAAAAGATCGCTTTTAGCGATAAAACCGCCCAATGTGTCACCCTATGTAAAATTTGAACATTTATATCTGTAATTTTTATGGTGTACAAAATAATGGAGTATTCTATTCCATTCTATTCTATGCAGATTTTAGACCTCTAATCAACCAAAAGATTTTAAATGCTACTCTAAGACATTATTGCACGTAATACAATCATTAAAGTCATAAATCATCCATACAACTTTCTCATTAGAACAAGATTCTTTATCTAACTCATACAGTTGAATTTATGTCATGCCTATTGTAGATAATTGAAACATTTATACAAACATAATCAAAGATCTTTAATTATGTCTGCAGAACAAGATGGAGCCTACTAACAGTGGTTGGCAATTCTTATTTAAGTTTAAATAGGTTTCGCGATGCAGCAATCTACGTGAGCACAGCGAAGGCCGGAGATTGAGCGCGGGATCGCGGTGAGCGACCGGCCAACTTTGACAAAGAGTAATGATGCGCTGCGATCGGACCGACACCTACCGCCGTAACCACACAGACTCGCGATTTTACCACAAAAGAAATATTGTTTCTTGACAGATTTATTCTTCCTTTAGCCCACTGAGTTTTGTCCTACATAAAAAAATACTAGGACGTCCCAAACAATATGCTTCCTTCGTCCCAAAATATAATTTGAATTATTTTATTCCCGCTTTGTCCTATTTTATATTCCTTCTACGTCCCATATTTTTTTTGTATAGGCCAAACTTACTTTTTTGTACAATCGGCAAAAAAGGGTTACGTTATTAAATATTTAACATCAATCAACTATTTAAAACCACCGCTTCTATCTGTCTTCTCCACGAGAGAAAATGTACTCGTATTATTTTAAAATAACACTCTTTAGCCGTTCTTAATGAGCAAGTTATATTAAAAAGTGCATGGTGTTTTTGAAATTATAAAAATGATTGTTTTTTTAAACCTTTTGTTTTGATACTCTCATTTAATTGTTGGTCGGTAATTTTCTCTTGTTATGTCTCAAATATTGTTTATTATACAGATCTGACTGTTCTGTAATTGTTTTTTGTTGACTGTACCTTTAAAGTACTAATTGTCTTGTAATTTGGGACGAAGCATAACTTCAATAGTGATATGGGACAAACTAAGATTTTTTTTGAATGTGGGGCAAAACTTCAGGACGATCGAAGAATAAATCTCTTGACAATATTCAACCTGTCGCTTGTTGTTACATAGGTACCTATTTACTACGTCAAAGATTCAGGTTTCTAGAACCTACTTTAGCAAATATTTTTTTGCGAAATTAATGGTGTAGCTCTACTTACATAACAATGTACGCCACTTCGAAGAATTTCTAATGTAACCACGTAGCAATTCTAAAGGAAAAACCATACGTCTAGTCGAATAATAAGTTATTGTGTGCGCAGAACGAAAGAACGGGACCATTTTATCGCTCGATAGCGTACCGTTGTATCGACAATCTTCGAAACGAAGTTGTTATCTTGGCGGCTCTCACGTTTTGTTGAATTAGTAAGAGGGTCAGACAAATGGCCATGTAAGAAACACGGAACGATCTCCGACTCGAGCCGAAAGCGATAGTGCTCCACTAGTTACGATAATAAATAGGGGCTTAACGCTAGCAAATGGCCGATTAGGGCATTCTTGACTACAACACGGGCATTCTGATAAAGTTAGCGTTTGCTTTGCAACGAGTCTCATGGGTTTTATGGCTAACAAATAGATTGCTACGACATTAAATCACTCACTTGTTTTAAGGTTTAAACGGTTTACGTGATCTTTAGACTGCATTGACGCTGGTAGCACACCACCGCGAAACCATAGCAGCGAAACCGCAGTAGTTCAATTGTACTGGTTCGCGTCATGTTCCGCTACTCGCATCCGATTCGAGAAAAATACGCGGTTAGCATACTTTTAGACATGACAAAGGCATATGACAAAGTACAGTTTAAAATTTTGTGACAAACTATACGGAATAGGAATTCGTGGAACTACACATAAGTGGTTTGCGTCCTACTTAAGAGATAGAGAGCAATATATGCAAATTGAACCAAACCAAATAATACAAGTAAGGTCCGATAAGAAGATTATAAATTCATCAATTCCCCAGGGCAGTGTTATTGGATGCCTCCTATTCATCATATACATCAATGACCTTCCCAAAATCATGAAAGAACCGTGTGGGCTAATTGCAGACGATATATCTCTGCTTACTACATGCCACACTAATAGTAATATTAACGAACAACTAAATATGATATTAAATAAAACAACAAAATGGATGGACAGCATAACCTTGAGATTAATTATAAAAAAACTCAACTAATGACGTTCTACCCTCAGCAAAAATCCCTATTACAAGTTAACTTCATGAAAAACGGCACAAACGTTGAAGTAGTTAATGACTTTACGCTATTAGGAATCACAATAGACACACACATTTCATGGAAGCCCCATATAAAAAAGGTACGATCAAAGCTCTCAAAATTCACCTACGCACTTCGAGAAGTCAAAAAAACTACTGACTTGCAAACAGCACTTGCTACATACTACGCCTACGCTCATGCATGGCTCAGCTATGGCAGTAAACCCTTTTTTATAAAACATAAAATACTCACCTTACCATCTATCTATATCCCGGAAATATGCAAATTTGTTAGAAAATACATGAACTTTTCACAACCCGCGGTGATAAACATACTCGTATCGACCGATCTGTCAGATAAAAAAATATGTTAATGTTACCCTCTTCGCGCATGAAACTACATTCCAATAGCCCCTACGTTCATAAAAATATTTAATAAAATGCCAGATGCACTAAAAGACGAAACCAGCGACACGACATTTATAAATAAGCTCAAGCAAATATTAATTCAAAAAGCATACTACACAATAAACGAATACATACATGACAAAAAAAATGATTTAACACAAACAGTTAGTCGTCAGACACATGCATACGAGTACATACATAGATAAATATTATAATATGTTAAATGTTTAATTGACCTAAATAATAGAATTATTGTACATTTTGTACAACCTATGACTGATCTCAATAAAATAAAGTTTATATTTATTTAATTAATGTTAATAATCTATTCAAAAATTGTTGATTGCCAATTATTTCCTAATTTTATTTTTATTTTATAACATAACATCACGCCTGTAATCCCCGAAGGGTAAGGCAGAGGTGTACCTATAATACTCCACCCACATTTCGCCAGTTATGTTTTAAGTCCTATGAAATAGGGGGCGAGCCTGTTGCCATCAATCAGGCACAAATCCAGACTCCGGGCTGCCACTGAGAAATTCCTAATGGAAAATCCCAATAACACTTTGCCCGACCTGGGAATCGAACCCAGGACCTCATGCTCGACGGTCGTGCTTGCCACCACTAAACCAACGAGGCAGTCAGTTTTTTTTTTTTTAAGTAACAATTTTATCACACCTTTTGCTGTGCCCTACAAGGTCCGTAATTGTACCTTAGCTTTAAGCCATTGTAAAACCTTTACTTAGACATTATGGAATGCAAAAAAATATATGAATATGAGTAGCGGAACATGACGCGTGTGCGTCAGCGACAAAAATATATTTTTCAGAAATTTCTAAAGGCTTCAAAAAATGCTTGACAGTCTTTATTATAAACAATACTTAATGCCTACTGATAAATCGACACCTACGTAATTTATACCTTCCGTATTGCATCATAGACTCCACTTCCCATTTAAATTACCCATTTGAAACAGAATAAACAGTTAATAAACACTAATGCAAATCGTTCAATTGTTTAAATAAGACTACTAGCACGCTACGTGAAATACGATTTCGCCAAAATTAATTCAACCTCATTTTAACGAGATTCAACCATTAGACCTTTTATTAAGGCCAATTCGACAAATTGGAAGCTTAAGGTTTAATTAAGATAATTTCTAAGTCCATTATGGTATCATCGCTTATTTCGATCGTTGTATTTGATATTTTGTTTTACTTATCTTATTTAAATCGCAATCATCATTTCAGCCGAAAGACGTCCACTGCTGGACATAGACCTCCCCCAAAAAGAGGGGGTTTGCCATAATCGCTATGCTTGGCAGCCGGGCTGGCGATCGCAGTATGGTGTTAAAATGCATAGAGAACGCTGCTGCCCATTCTGTTTTACGACACCCACGGGAAGGAATAGGATTGTGCTATTCTTTACTTCCGGCAGCACACAGAACATCTTATTTAAATAATTTTGGAAAATAAAGTGACCCAATATCCATCAATATTTTCCATTTCAGTTAGTTTTCCTTAATGTCAATAGAAAACAATAATGGGTCACCTATTATTTGGATTAGTATCTCAATTGCCTATTATATTATAAAATATGAAGGTATCATGGACTATTGTTAGGATTATTTTAAAAGATTACTACAATAGCTTGCTTTGCAATACTACGTGAATATTATTTGTATTCATTATATTTTTGACTTATGTAATAGTGGAATCTTTAGTTTATTTGTTTTGGTATTATTCTTAGATTTATTTTTTGACATTTAACATAATAACAGGGAACTGCAAATGATTTATATTGTAATTCTTTTAAATTTTAATTGGTATAATTTTGTGTAAAATTTCGATACCATGTAAAAATTGCTACAGAAATAAATAAATAAATATGTACCTAATTAGACAACAATTTACTATAGCCACAGTATAATAAAAATACGTTAAGGAGGAAGCTCTAAGGTAGCCCGAGAAATACAAATGGTCTTAAGTTTTTTGCAATTTGCAGGTCAGTGTCAGGTCAGTTGTATTTTGATCAATATTATCATTCGCGACAATAATAATTTATTTACCTAATTATAATGATAAGAATCATCAATATAACTCTCCCAGTTAGAATTGACCTCAATGATCTCATGAAACAGTCATTCAATAGGGTAATTTGTACTTAGAGTTGTTTTGATAATTTTAATGATTAGAATTCTGTAAATACATACTTGTTATTGTCGCGAATATATTTTCAACACACCACCTAATACCCCACCCTGGGGAGCCTGGATCGCTCCAACGCGGATGCATACGTACATCCGTGGTGGGGCGACCCGGACTGCCAGGCACTTCTTCTCCTGCAACCGAGCGGGTGGGCAGGTTGCGGATAGCCCAACTTCGGCTGCGGGACCGAATGTTTAAAGGTCGATCCCGCACCCGGAACATCTCGCAGAGATCCCGGACAAGAGAAGATTCCGAAGGCCAAACCCCAGGCTTAGGTTAACCTTTCTACCTTTTCCTATGCACCCATCACATAACCACCCATCCTTCCTTCTCCATACATCCTGTCGATTCTAAATCCCTAGGCCAAATTCCAAACCTAGGGTGACCCTCCCCCCCTCCACCCCCCCAATTACCCACGCTCTCTACCCACGAATACTTCCCTCCCATCCCTATATATCCCGTCGGTCCTAGAGGAGGGGTAACCTCGATTCCAAAAAAGCCCACCCCCCCAAAAAACCATAATGAAACAGAATGAGGAGGCACCAATCTGTTCTTTGGCGCCGCGCTTATCAGCGCGGCCGGCTGCTTCTTTAGCGCCCACTACTCAGGCTGCGACTCACGCGCCCATTAGCCCCGACCTTGGCTGCGATCAACGCGCCCAGATACGGCTGCGATACACGCGCCAGCAACCCACACGAAAACCACGCTTTCCGCGAGCATCTGGCAGCAGAGCATCGTGCGGAAAAGCTTTGCCTACCCAGAAAGGAATACAGACCGACACGGACAGACAGAGACGGGGAAAGATGACGGTCCCAGCAGCTCCAAAACTCTCCCGGTTGATGTTGATGGAGTACGCCGCCTGAAAAAGCGCGGAAAAATCTTGGCCCGGGAGAGGAAAGTAGGCGACCGAAAGCCCGAAACCCGCCAAGGCATTAGCCAACGCGGTGAGCGATCGGACGCTGAAGAGAGAGTACGTGACCAGCCACGAGTACGCGAAGGGGAAACCCAGCGCGCAAAGGGGCCGGACGCGGAATCACGTCACCAGCCGCGAGTACGCGAAGGGGAAACCCAGCGCGCAAAACGGCAGGACGCGGAATCACGCGAGCAGGGGCAAGTACGCGAAGGGGCAACTCAGCGCGAAAAGCCTCCGCAAGCGACGGAGTCTGACGGGGCCGACAGCCGACCCCATAACACTGACAGCACCCACGACCGACCTCGACCTAGACGCAACAGGGGTAAGAGATCCGGAGGCCTGTTCCAGGCGTCGCCGGCAAAAAATACCCAGCCTGGCACCTCCAAGCCGCAGCCTGGACCGAGCGGTACAGGGCCGGCAAGGGGGAGCGCCCTGATGACACAGCTTCACCAAGCATGTTCCAGGGGAACGCCAAACGCTCCAGGATCCAATCCACTCTGGGGGGGCAGAGGACCTACGCGCGAGCCACGAAGGACAACCCTGCGCGGCTGAATCTGCTCCCCCCCCCCCCTCCAGGGATTTGACGAGGGAAGAGGCCGAGCACGTTAAGACAGACCTGGAAAATCTTGTACTGGACAAAGACTCGTCAACGCCGCTCCCGGCCTTCCGCGGATACCCACGGGTAGCGGAAGGGACCGTGCAGATGTGGTGTGAGGACGACAATGACCTTACTTGGCTGACCCAAAACGTGCCCAAAATCAGACTCCCAGACACTGACCTAACACTGACAGTACTGCGACAATCCGACGTGCCCACCCGAGTCCGAGCCTCGCTTTTCGTCCCTCGTTACGATGGTGACGTGGCCCGGCTCCAGAGTATTCTGATCGGTCAGAATACTTGGTATGACATCGCAAAGTGGTCACTGTACAGGGCGACGTCCGTCGGCGGCGACAACTATGGGACGTTTTTGACCCTGGGTGTACCGCCGGAGGAAGCCGCAAAGGTCCTAGCCCGGGAGCGACGTATATCCTACCTGCTTGGTTCGATATACGTTCGCTTTTGGCCCACCACCGTACCACCTGACACCCAGACTGACAGCACGGATACGACTACGACACAACCGGCACAGACAAAGGACACGGACATTGCCCAACTGGAGGAGGTCATGGCCAGAGCAGCAATGGCCGACGACGAGGACACCGTACCGCCCTCATCCCGTGGCTGGCACGAGAAACTGCTTGCGTCGTCGCCAGGCGACTACAGAGAGGAGGTGGTGGAGGGACTGTCCGATGGATCCACCACGGACTAACTCCACTCCACCATCGTCACCGTACCGCCGTACCTGAACATCATCCAGACCAACCTCCAACATAGCCAGGCTGCCACGGCTAGTCTACGAAGGGCATTGGAGTTGAAACCCCGAACCATCGCACTGATCCAAGAGCCGTGGATCAGGAACAACAGAGAATGCGGCCTCGGTAACATCGGAGGTAAGCTTATCCTAAACACACACAGCCCGGACAAACCAAGAACCTGCGCTTACATACCCAAAGAAATCCCTATCGCACCACTTACTCAATTCTGTTCCAGAGATCTGACAGCTGTCAGGCTCCAAACAGAAGGCGACGCTCCAGATGTTGTACTGGCCTCGGTATACATGCCAGGCGAGAACGCTGACTGTCCGCCGAAAGAGATGGTCGACTTAGTACAGCACTGCGAGCACGCCAACTTAGACCTGATCATCTGCACTGACTCGAACGCCCACCACCCGCTCTGGGGCAGCGACGCACCGAACACCAGAGGAGAGGTACTATCCACCTATTTATTTACAACTAACCTTAACATCGTAAACCGCGGCTCGGAACCCACTTGGGTCACAGCCTGAGGACAAACGATCATAGATCTAACGCTTTCTACAGAAAACGCGACAAACTTTATCACAAACGGGCACGTGTCGGACGAGCCTTCTTGCTCAGACCATAGAAGAATCCGCTTCACACTAACAACCAACGTTAAAAAACCCATACCGAGACGAAATCCTCGGCGCACAAATGTACCGGGATATAAGCGCCTCCTGGCCTCACTGCTAGATAGGCACCTAACACTAACAACCTTAACAGATCCTGCACAATTAGAATACACTGTCACAAAGTTATCAGAATACATTACCGAAGCTTGTTGCAAACTAAGGGCACCACAAACCAAGACTGAGAGAAACCCCTGGTGGACCGCCGAACTCAGTAAACTCAGAGATGCACTTCGTAAGCAATTTAACAGAGCCAAGAACACGAGACTCCCGGATAACTGGGAGCTATACAAAGAAACCCAATATCTATACTGGAAACAGATTAGGACTACCAGGAGAACAGCTTGGCGGAAATTCTGTGAATCCATAGAGACAAATAACGAAGCCGCAAGGGTAAGGAAAATCCTGTCAACTGACCAGGACCGAACTCTTGGCGCGCTGAAAAAACCCGACAACACATATACCACAACTGACCATGAAACCAGCAAGGTCCTTCTTGAGAATCACTTCCCGGACTGCAAACTCCTGGAGGACAGGACGTGGGAGGTTGTGCCAGAATGGACCCCAACGGACCAAGACTGGTCAAGAGCCCATAATATAGCAACAGAAGAGCGTATAAAGTGGGCTATCAACACGTTTAAGCCATTTAAGTCCGCAGGGCTGGATGGTATCTTCCCAGCCCTGCTACAGTGGGGGATAGATCTTCTGACACCGTGGCTGGTGGAGACCTATCGAGCGTGCATAGCCCTCAGACACATACCACTAGCATGGCGCGAAGTGAAAGTCATCTTCATACCAAAACCGGGCAAAACCGACTACACACAACCCAAGGCTTATAGGCCAATCAGCCTTACATCCTTCCTACTAAAAATCCTGGAGAGACTCTGTGATAGACATATTCGAGACGGACCTCTTCGGGTAAAACCACTCCATAAACAACTGCACGCGTACTCCACAGGCAAATCGACAGAATCCGCGCTACACAGCGTGGTCTCTAAGATAGAATGCGCAGTGGACCACAAATGCTCATCACTGGTCGCCTTCATTGACATCGAGGGCGCCTTTGACAAAACCATGTTCAACAGCATTAACATGGCTCTAGACAGACACAACATAGACCCGACCCTGAGCGGCTGGATCACCAATATGCTCAAAATGAGAGCTGTACAAGTCACGGTAAATGACACTACAAGGGCCATTGTGGCCAAGGGCTTCCCGCAAGGGGGCGTCCTCTCGCCGCTTCTATTGAACCTGGTTGTAGACAGCCTCATCAAAACACTCAACGACAAAGGTTATTTCACCGTAGGCTACGCCGACGACATAACCATAATAATAAACGGCACCCATGAGAACACCTTATGCAACCTAATGCGCCAAGCTTTGAAAATAGTAGAAGACTGGTGCAACAAACACCAACTTTCGGTGAATCCGTCAAAAATCGAATTGATTCTCTTCACTAAAAAGAGGAAGCTGGCGACACTACAACTGCCACGACTCTTTGGAACTATCCTAAGCCTTACAACTGAAACCAAATACCTGGGCATATATTTGGACAAACAGCTGAACTGGGCAAAACACACCAACTACATCACAACAACAGCCAGCATATCTCTATGGCAGTGTAAACGACTGCTTGGAAGAAATTGGGGCATCAGCCCCTAGGTCACCCACTGGCTATACACCACAGTCATCCGACCAATTATCACATATGGTTCACTGGTCTGGTGCCCCAGGACGGACCTGAGCACAGCCTAAAAAGACCTCGAAAAACTGCAGCGGTTTGCTTGTGTAGCAATAACTGGCAGTATGAGGACTGCACCCACTGCCGCACTACAAGTAATGCTAGGACTGCCACCACTACACCTTATTGTGCGAGAGGAGGCAGCCCTGGCTGCTTTCAGGCTCAGCATAACGGGAACCCTAAGCAAAGACTCTAGGGTCAAGCACACACGCATAAAGGAAGATGCAATCAGACGACAACCGATGATGGCATCACCCTGCGACAAGGCCCCGAAACTTCACTTCTTTCAGAAGCACTACAACGTTATACTCACAGAGGAAAGGTGTGACTACTCAGGCCCGAGAGAGATGAGAGTTTACACCGACGGATCAAAGACCAACTACGGAACCGGAGTCATCTCACACGATTTTAACATAAATATACCCAGCCCGTTGGGAATGTTCAACACCGTCTACCAGACAGATTATTTTAAAAGATTACTACAATAGCTTGCTTTGCAATACTACGTGAATATTATTTGTATTCATTATATTTTTGACTTATGTAATAGTGGAATCTTTAGTTTATTTGTTTTGGTATTATTCTTAGATTTATTTTTTGACATTTAACATAATAACAGGGAACTGCAAATGATTTATATTGTAATTCTTTTAAATTTTAATTGGTATAATTTTGTGTAAAATTTTGATACCATGTAAAAATTGCTACAGAAATAAATAAATAAATATGTACCTAATTAGACAACAATTTACTATAGCCACAGTATAATAAAAATACGTTAAGGAGGAAGCTCTAAGGTAGCCCGAGAAATACAAATGGTCTTAAGTTTTTTGCAATTTGCAGGTCAGTGTCAGGTCAGTTGTATTTTGATCAATATTATCATTCGCGACAATAATAATTTATTTACCTAATTATAATGATAAGAATCATCAATATAACTCTCCCAGTTAGAATTGGCCTCAATGATCTCATGAAACAGTCATTCAATAGGGTAATTTGTACTTAAAGAGTTGTTTTGATAATTTTAATGATTAGAATTCTGTAAATACATACTTGTTATTGTCGCGAATATATTTTCAACACACCACCTAATACCCCACCCTGGGGAGCCTGGATCGCTCCAACGCGGATGCATACGTACATCCGTGGTGGGGCGACCCGGACTGCCAGGCACTTCTTCTCCTGCAACCGAGCGGGTGGGCAGGTTGCGGATAGCCCAACTTCGGCTGCGGGACCGAATGTTTAAAGGTCGATCCCGCACCCGGAACATCTCGTAGAGATCCCGGACAAGAGAAGATTCCGAAGGCCAAACCCCAGGCTTAGGTTAACCTTTCTACCTTTTCCTATGCACCCATCACATAACCACCCATCCTTCCTTCTCCATACATCCTGTCGATTCCAAATCCCTAGGCCAAATTCCAAAACTAGGGTGACCCTCCCCCCCTCCACCCCCCCAATTACCCACGCTCTCTACCCACGAATACTTCCCTCCCATCCCTATATATCCCGTCGGTCCTAGATGAGGGGTAACCTCGATTCCAAAAAAGCCCACCCCCCCAAAAAACCATAATGAAACAGAATGAGGAGGCACCAATCTGTTCTTTGGCGCCGCGCTTATCAGCGCGGCCGGCTGCTTCTTTAGCGCCCACTACTCAGGCTGCGACTCACGCGCCCATTAGCCCCGACCTTGGCTGCGATCAACGCTCCCAGATACGGCTGCGTTACACGCGCCAGCAACCCACACGAAAACCACGCTTTCCGCGAGCATCTGGCAGCAGAGCATCGTGCGGAAAAGCTTTGCCTACCCAGAAAGGAATACAGACCGACACGGACAGACAGAGACGGGGAAAGATGACGGTCCCAGCAGCTCCAAAACTCTCCCGGTTGATGTTGATGGAGTACGCCACCTGAAAAAGCGCGGAAAAATCTTGGCCCGGGAGAGGAAAGTAGGCGACCGAAAGCCCGAAACCCGCCAAGGCATTAGCCAACGCGGTGAGCGATCGGACGCTGAAGAGAGAGTACGTGACCAGCCACGAGTACGCGAAGGGGAAACCCAGCGCGCAAAGGGGCCGGACGCGGAATCACGTCACCAGCCGCGAGTACGCGAAGGGGAAACCCAGCGCGCAAAACGGCAGGACGCGGAATCACGCGAGCAGGGGCAAGTACGCGAAGGGGCAACTCAGCGCGAAAAGCCTCCGCAAGCGACGGAGTCTGACGGGGCCGACAGCCGACCCCATAACACTGACAGCACCCACGACCGACCTCGACCTAGACGCAACAGGGGTAAGAGATCCGGAGGCCTGTTCCAGGCGTCGCCGGCAAAAAATACCCAGCCTGGCACCTCCAAGCCGCAGCCTGGACCGAGCGGTACAGGGCCGGCAAGGGGGAGCGCCCTGATGACACAGCTTCACCAAGCATGTTCCAGGGGAACGCCAAACGCTCCAGGATCCAATCCACTCTGGGGGGGCAGAGGACCTACGCGCGAGCCACGAAGGACAACCCTGCGCGGCTGAATCTGCTCCCCCCCCCCCTCCAGGGATTTGACGAGGGAAGAGGCCGAGCACGTTAAGACAGACCTGGAAAATCTTGTACTGGACAAAGACTCGTCAACGCCGCTCCCGGCCTTCCGCGGATACCCACGGGTAGCGGAAGGGACCGTGCAGATGTGGTGTGAGGACGACAATGACCTTACTTGGCTGACCCAAAACGTGCCCAAAATCAGACTCCCAGACACTGACCTAACACTGACAGTACTGCGACAATCCGACGTGCCCACCCGAGTCCGAGCCTCGCTTTTCGTCCCTCGTTACGATGGTGACGTGGCCCGGCTCCAGAGTATTCTGATCGGTCAGAATACTTGGTATGACATCGCAAAGTGGTCACTGTACAGGGCGACGTCCGTCGGCGGCGACAACTATGGGACGTTTTTGACCCTGGGTGTACCGCCGGAGGAAGCCGCAAAGGTCCTAGCCCGGGAGCGACGTATATCCTACCTGCTTGGTTCGATATACGTTCGCTTTTGGCCCACCACCGTACCACCTGACACCCAGACTGACAGCACGGATACGACTACGACACAACCGGCACAGACAAAGGACACGGACATTGCCCAACTGGAGGAGGTCATGGCCAGAGCAGCAATGGCCGACGACGAGGACACCGTACCGCCCTCATCCCGTGGCTGGCACGAGAAACTGCTTGCGTCGTCGCCAGGCGACTACAGAGAGGAGGTGGTGGAGGGACTGTCCGATGGATCCACCACGGACTAACTCCACTCCACCATCGTCACCGTACCGCCGTACCTGAACATCATCCAGACCAACCTCCAACATAGCCAGGCTGCCACGGCTAGTCTACGAAGGGCATTGGAGTTGAAACCCCGAACCATCGCACTGATCCAAGAGCCGTGGATCAGGAACAACAGAGAATGCGGCCTCGGTAACATCGGAGGTAAGCTTATCCTAAACACACACAGCCCGGACAAACCAAGAACCTGCGCTTACATACCCAAAGAAATCCCTATCGCACCACTTACTCAATTCTGTTCCAGAGATCTGACAGCTGTCAGGCTCCAAACAGAAGGCGACGCTCCAGATGTTGTACTGGCCTCGGTATACATGCCAGGCGAGAACGCTGACTGTCCGCCGAAAGAGATGGTCGACTTAGTACAGCACTGCGAGCACGCCAACTTAGACCTGATCATCTGCACTGACTCGAACGCCCACCACCCGCTCTGGGGCAGCGACGCACCGAACACCAGAGGAGAGGTACTATCCACCTATTTATTTACAACTAACCTTAACATCGTAAACCGCGGCTCGGAACCCACTTGGGTCACAGCCTGAGGACAAACGATCATAGATCTAACGCTTTCTACAGAAAACGCGACAAACTTTATCACAAACGGGCACGTGTCGGACGAGCCTTCTTGCTCAGACCATAGAAGAATCCGCTTCACACTAACAACCAACGTTAAAAAACCCATACCGAGACGAAATCCTCGGCGCACAAATGTACCGGGATATAAGCGCCTCCTGGCCTCACTGCTAGATAGGCACCTAACACTAACAACCTTAACAGATCCTGCACAATTAGAATACACTGTCACAAAGTTATCAGAATACATTACCGAAGCCTACCATGCTTGTTGCAAACTAAGGGCACCACAAACCAAGACTGAGAGAAACCCCTGGTGGACCGCCGAACTCAGTAAACTCAGAGATGCACTTCGTAAGCAATTTAACAGAGCCAAGAACACGAGACTCCCGGATAACTGGGAGCTATACAAAGAAACCCAATATCTATACTGGAAACAGATTAGGACTACCAGGAGAACAGCTTGGCGGAAATTCTGTGAATCCATAGAGACAAATAACGAAGCCGCAAGGGTAAGGAAAATCCTGTCAACTGACCAGGACCGAACTCTTGGCGCGCTGAAAAAACCCGACAACACATATACCACAACTGACCATGAAACCAGCAAGGTCCTTCTTGAGAATCACTTCCCGGACTGCAAACTCCTGGAGGACAGGACGTGGGAGGTTGTGCCAGAATGGACCCCAACGGACCAAGACTGGTCAAGAGCCCATAATATAGCAACAGAAGAGCGTATAAAGTGGGCTATCAACACGTTTAAGCCATTTAAGTCCGCAGGGCTGGATGGTATCTTCCCAGCCCTGCTACAGTGGGGGATAGATCTTCTGACACCGTGGCTGGTGGAGACCTATCGAGCGTGCATAGCCCTCAGACACATACCACTAGCATGGCGCGAAGTGAAAGTCATCTTCATACCAAAACCGGGCAAAACCGACTACACACAACCCAAGGCTTATAGGCCAATCAGCCTTACATCCTTCCTACTAAAAATCCTGGAGAGACTCTGTGATAGACATATTCGAGACGGACCTCTTCGGGTAAAACCACTCCATAAACAACTGCACGCGTACTCCACAGGCAAATCGACAGAATCCGCGCTACACAGCGTGGTCTCTAAGATAGAATGCGCAGTGGACCACAAATGCTCATCACTGGTCGCCTTCATTGACATCGAGGGCGCCTTTGACAAAACCATGTTCAACAGCATTAACATGGCTCTAGACAGACACAACATAGACCCGACCCTGAGCGGCTGGATCACCAATATGCTCAAAATGAGAGCTGTACAAGTCACGGTAAATGACACTACAAGGGCCATTGTGGCCAAGGGCTTCCCGCAAGGGGGCGTCCTCTCGCCGCTTCTATTGAACCTGGTTGTAGACAGCCTCATCAAAACACTCAACGACAAAGGTTATTTCACCGTAGGCTACGCCGACGACATAACCATAATAATAAACGGCACCCATGAGAACACCTTATGCAACCTAATGCGCCAAGCTTTGAAAATAGTAGAAGACTGGTGCAACAAACACCAACTTTCGGTGAATCCGTCAAAAATCGAATTGATTCTCTTCACTAAAAAGAGGAAGCTGGCGACACTACAACTGCCACGACTCTTTGGAACTATCCTAAGCCTTACAACTGAAACCAAATACCTGGGCATATATTTGGACAAACAGCTGAACTGGGCAAAACACACCAACTACATCACAACAACAGCCAGCATATCTCTATGGCAGTGTAAACGACTGCTTGGAAGAAATTGGGGCATCAGCCCCTAGGTCACCCACTGGCTATACACCACAGTCATCCGACCAATTATCACATATGGTTCACTGGTCTGGTGCCCCAGGACGGACCTGAGCACAGCCTAAAAAGACCTCGAAAAACTGCAGCGGTTTGCTTGTGTAGCAATAACTGGCAGTATGAGGACTGCACCCACTGCCGCACTACAAGTAATGCTAGGACTGCCACCACTACACCTTATTGTGCGAGAGGAGGCAGCCCTGGCTGCTTTCAGGCTCAGCATAACGGGAACCCTAAGCAAAGACTCTAGGGTCAAGCACACACGCATAAAGGAAGATGCAATCAGACGACAACCGATGATGGCATCACCCTGCGACAAGGCCCCGAAACTTCACTTCTTTCAGAAGCACTACAACGTTATACTCACAGAGGAAAGGTGTGACTACTCAGGCCCGAGAGAGATGAGAGTTTACACCGACGGATCAAAGACCAACTACGGAACCGGAGTCATCTCACACGATTTTAACATAAATATACCCAGCCCGTTGGGAATGTTCAACACCGTCTACCAGACAGATTATTTTAAAAGATTACTACAATAGCTTGCTTTGCAATACTACGTGAATATTATTTGTATTCATTATATTTTTGACTTATGTAATAGTGGAATCTTTAGTTTATTTGTTTTGGTATTATTCTTAGATTTATTTTTTGACATTTAACATAATAACAGGGAACTGCAAATGATTTATATTGTAATTCTTTTAAATTTTAATTGGTATAATTTTGTGTAAAATTTTGATACCATGTAAAAATTGCTACAGAAATAAATAAATAAATATGTACCTAATTAGACAACAATTTACTATAGCCACAGTATAATAAAAATACGTTAAGGAGGAAGCTCTAAGGTAGCCCGAGAAATACAAATGGTCTTAAGTTTTTTGCAATTTGCAGGTCAGTGTCAGGTCAGTTGTATTTTGATCAATATTATCATTCGCGACAATAATAATTTATTTACCTAATTATAATGATAAGAATCATCAATATAACTCTCCCAGTTAGAATTGGCCTCAATGATCTCATGAAACAGTCATTCAATAGGGTAATTTGTACTTAAAGAGTTGTTTTGATAATTTTAATGATTAGAATTCTGTAAATACATACTTGTTATTGTCGCGAATATATTTTCAACACACCACCTAATACCCCACCCTGGGGAGCCTGGATCGCTCCAACGCGGATGCATACGTACATCCGTGGTGGGGCGACCCGGACTGCCAGGCACTTCTTCTCCTGCAACCGAGCGGGTGGGCAGGTTGCGGATAGCCCAACTTCGGCTGCGGGACCGAATGTTTAAAGGTCGATCCCGCACCCGGAACATCTCGTAGAGATCCCGGACAAGAGAAGATTCCGAAGGCCAAACCCCAGGCTTAGGTTAACCTTTCTACCTTTTCCTATGCACCCATCACATAACCACCCATCCTTCCTTCTCCATACATCCTGTCGATTCCAAATCCCTAGGCCAAATTCCAAAACTAGGGTGACCCTCCCCCCCTCCACCCCCCCAATTACCCACGCTCTCTACCCACGAATACTTCCCTCCCATCCCTATATATCCCGTCGGTCCTAGATGAGGGGTAACCTCGATTCCAAAAAAGCCCACCCCCCCAAAAAACCATAATGAAACAGAATGAGGAGGCACCAATCTGTTCTTTGGCGCCGCGCTTATCAGCGCGGCCGGCTGCTTCTTTAGCGCCCACTACTCAGGCTGCGACTCACGCGCCCATTAGCCCCGACCTTGGCTGCGATCAACGCTCCCAGATACGGCTGCGTTACACGCGCCAGCAACCCACACGAAAACCACGCTTTCCGCGAGCATCTGGCAGCAGAGCATCGTGCGGAAAAGCTTTGCCTACCCAGAAAGGAATACAGACCGACACGGACAGACAGAGACGGGGAAAGATGACGGTCCCAGCAGCTCCAAAACTCTCCCGGTTGATGTTGATGGAGTACGCCACCTGAAAAAGCGCGGAAAAATCTTGGCCCGGGAGAGGAAAGTAGGCGACCGAAAGCCCGAAACCCGCCAAGGCATTAGCCAACGCGGTGAGCGATCGGACGCTGAAGAGAGAGTACGTGACCAGCCACGAGTACGCGAAGGGGAAACCCAGCGCGCAAAGGGGCCGGACGCGGAATCACGTCACCAGCCGCGAGTACGCGAAGGGGAAACCCAGCGCGCAAAACGGCAGGACGCGGAATCACGCGAGCAGGGGCAAGTACGCGAAGGGGCAACTCAGCGCGAAAAGCCTCCGCAAGCGACGGAGTCTGACGGGGCCGACAGCCGACCCCATAACACTGACAGCACCCACGACCGACCTCGACCTAGACGCAACAGGGGTAAGAGATCCGGAGGCCTGTTCCAGGCGTCGCCGGCAAAAAATACCCAGCCTGGCACCTCCAAGCCGCAGCCTGGACCGAGCGGTACAGGGCCGGCAAGGGGGAGCGCCCTGATGACACAGCTTCACCAAGCATGTTCCAGGGGAACGCCAAACGCTCCAGGATCCAATCCACTCTGGGGGGGCAGAGGACCTACGCGCGAGCCACGAAGGACAACCCTGCGCGGCTGAATCTGCTCCCCCCCCCCCTCCAGGGATTTGACGAGGGAAGAGGCCGAGCACGTTAAGACAGACCTGGAAAATCTTGTACTGGACAAAGACTCGTCAACGCCGCTCCCGGCCTTCCGCGGATACCCACGGGTAGCGGAAGGGACCGTGCAGATGTGGTGTGAGGACGACAATGACCTTACTTGGCTGACCCAAAACGTGCCCAAAATCAGACTCCCAGACACTGACCTAACACTGACAGTACTGCGACAATCCGACGTGCCCACCCGAGTCCGAGCCTCGCTTTTCGTCCCTCGTTACGATGGTGACGTGGCCCGGCTCCAGAGTATTCTGATCGGTCAGAATACTTGGTATGACATCGCAAAGTGGTCACTGTACAGGGCGACGTCCGTCGGCGGCGACAACTATGGGACGTTTTTGACCCTGGGTGTACCGCCGGAGGAAGCCGCAAAGGTCCTAGCCCGGGAGCGACGTATATCCTACCTGCTTGGTTCGATATACGTTCGCTTTTGGCCCACCACCGTACCACCTGACACCCAGACTGACAGCACGGATACGACTACGACACAACCGGCACAGACAAAGGACACGGACATTGCCCAACTGGAGGAGGTCATGGCCAGAGCAGCAATGGCCGACGACGAGGACACCGTACCGCCCTCATCCCGTGGCTGGCACGAGAAACTGCTTGCGTCGTCGCCAGGCGACTACAGAGAGGAGGTGGTGGAGGGACTGTCCGATGGATCCACCACGGACTAACTCCACTCCACCATCGTCACCGTACCGCCGTACCTGAACATCATCCAGACCAACCTCCAACATAGCCAGGCTGCCACGGCTAGTCTACGAAGGGCATTGGAGTTGAAACCCCGAACCATCGCACTGATCCAAGAGCCGTGGATCAGGAACAACAGAGAATGCGGCCTCGGTAACATCGGAGGTAAGCTTATCCTAAACACACACAGCCCGGACAAACCAAGAACCTGCGCTTACATACCCAAAGAAATCCCTATCGCACCACTTACTCAATTCTGTTCCAGAGATCTGACAGCTGTCAGGCTCCAAACAGAAGGCGACGCTCCAGATGTTGTACTGGCCTCGGTATACATGCCAGGCGAGAACGCTGACTGTCCGCCGAAAGAGATGGTCGACTTAGTACAGCACTGCGAGCACGCCAACTTAGACCTGATCATCTGCACTGACTCGAACGCCCACCACCCGCTCTGGGGCAGCGACGCACCGAACACCAGAGGAGAGGTACTATCCACCTATTTATTTACAACTAACCTTAACATCGTAAACCGCGGCTCGGAACCCACTTGGGTCACAGCCTGAGGACAAACGATCATAGATCTAACGCTTTCTACAGAAAACGCGACAAACTTTATCACAAACGGGCACGTGTCGGACGAGCCTTCTTGCTCAGACCATAGAAGAATCCGCTTCACACTAACAACCAACGTTAAAAAACCCATACCGAGACGAAATCCTCGGCGCACAAATGTACCGGGATATAAGCGCCTCCTGGCCTCACTGCTAGATAGGCACCTAACACTAACAACCTTAACAGATCCTGCACAATTAGAATACACTGTCACAAAGTTATCAGAATACATTACCGAAGCCTACCATGCTTGTTGCAAACTAAGGGCACCACAAACCAAGACTGAGAGAAACCCCTGGTGGACCGCCGAACTCAGTAAACTCAGAGATGCACTTCGTAAGCGATTTAACAGAGCCAAGAACACGAGACTCCCGGATAACTGGGAGCTATACAAAGAAACCCAATATCTATACTGGAAACAGATTAGGACTACCAGGAGAACAGCTTGGCGGAAATTCTGTGAATCCATAGAGACAAATAACGAAGCCGCAAGGGTAAGGAAAATCCTGTCAACTGACCAGGACCGAACTCTTGGCGCGCTGAAAAAACCCGACAACACATATACCACAACTGACCATGAAACCAGCAAGGTCCTTCTTGAGAATCACTTCCCGGACTGCAAACTCCTGGAGGACAGGACGTGGGAGGATGTGCCAGAATGGACCCCAACGGACCAAGACTGGTCAAGAGCCCATAATATAGCAACAGAAGAGCGTATAAAGTGGGCTATCAACACGTTTAAGCCATTTAAGTCCGCAGGGCTGGATGGTATCTTCCCAGCCCTGCTACAGTGGGGGATAGATCTTCTGACACCGTGGCTGGTGGAGATCTATCGAGCGTGCATAGCCCTCAGACACATACCACTAGCATGGCGCGAAGTGAAAGTCATCTTCATACCAAAACCGGGCAAAACCGACTACACACAACCCAAGGCTTATAGGCCAATCAGCCTTACATCCTTCCTACTAAAAATCCTGGAGAGACTCTGTGATAGACATATTCGAGACGGACCTCTTCGGGTAAAACCACTCCATAAACAACTGCACGCGTACTCCACAGGCAAATCGACAGAATCCGCGCTACACAGCGTGGTCTCTAAGATAGAATGCGCAGTGGACCACAAATGCTCATCACTGGTCGCCTTCATTGACATCGAGGGCGCCTTTGACAAAACCATGTTCAACAGCATTAACATGGCTCTAGACAGACACAACATAGACCCGACCCTGAGCGGCTGGATCACCAATATGCTCAAAATGAGAGCTGTACAAGTCACGGTAAATGACACTACAAGGGTCATTGTGGCCAAGGGCTTCCCGCAAGGGGGCGTCCTCTCGCCGCTTCTATTGAACCTGGTTGTAGACAGCCTCATCAAAACACTCAACGACAAAGGTTATTTCACCGTAGGCTACGCCGACGACATAACCATAATAATAAACGGCACCCATGAGAACACCTTATGCAACCTAATGCGCCAAGCTTTGAAAATAGTAGAAGACTGGTGCAACAAACACCAACTTTCGGTGAATCCGTCAAAAACCGAATTGATTCTCTTCACTAAAAAGAGGAAGCTGGCGACACTACAACTGCCACGACTCTTTGGAACTATCCTAAGCCTTACAACTGAAACCAAATACCTGGGCATATATTTGGACAAACAGCTGAACTGGGCAAAACACACCAACTACATCACCACAACAGCCAGCATATCTCTATGGCAGTGTAAACGACTGCTTGGAAGAAATTGGGGCATCAGCCCCTAGGTCACCCACTGGCTATACACCACAGTCATCCGACCAATTATCACATATGGTTCACTGGTCTGGTGCCCCAGGACGGACCTGAGCACAGCCCAAAAAGACCTCGAAAAACTGCAGCGGTTTGCTTGTGTAGCAATAACTGGCAGTATGAGGACTGCACCCACTGCCGCACTACAAGTAATGCTAGGACTGCCACCACTACACCTTATTGTGCGAGAGGAGGCAGCCCTGGCTGCTTTCAGGCTCAGCATAACGGGAACCCTAAGCAAAGACTCTAGGGTCAAGCACACACGCATAAAGGAAGATGCAATCAGACGACAACCGATGATGGCATCACCCTGCGACAAGGCCCCGAAACTTCACTTCTTTCAGAAGCACTACAACGTTATACTCACAGAGGAAAGGTGTGACTACTCAGGCCCGAGAGAGATGAGAGTTTACACCGACGGATCAAAGACCAACTACGGAACCGGAGTCATCTCACACGATTTTAACATAAATATACCCAGCCCGTTGGGAATGTTCAACACCGTCTACCAGACGGAATGTGTGGGTATTATACAAGCGGTCTTACGCCATAGAAGCCAGGGAAGTTACGGACACCCGTATACGTATACTGTCCGACAGTGCCTCAGTTCTGCAATCCCTAGAGAAAAAGTATATTACCTCCAGATTAACACTACAATGTCACAATGCACTGGAGCGAGTGACGGTGTGCAACCGTAACACAGTGACACTGCAATGGATTAAAGGACACAGCGGATCACTAGGTAACGACGCAGCTGACGAACTAGCTAGGAGAGCATCCGGCGCGTCAGTCTGTGGACCCGAACCCATCGTACCCATCCCCTTTAACCAACTACGTAGGTGGCTACCACCAGAAGTAGGAGTTCACCCACACACAAGCGGAGAACTGGTGGACCTCGACACCGGGCTGCAGGCAATCTAGGGAAGCCATGCCATCCTTAGATGGTAGACTAACCAGGCGTTTGCTACGCCTGGACAGGAACGGCCTGCGCCTGATGACGGGGACCTTAACGGGACACTGTTCACTAAACAAACACTTACACACAATATGCATAACGGATAGCCCTCTGTGCAGGGCGTGCATGGAGGCTGAAGAAACCGTTGCACATGTGCTCTTTGACTGCACAGGCGTCACCCAGATCAGAACAGAAACCCTCGGGTCACCCAGATCCTTCACAGATATCCTATGCAGACCAGAAGACCTAATCAGCTTCTGGAGGGAGGTGAGCTGGTTGGAATAAACCACTGACGGCCGCCATGGCCCACGCACAATGGTCCACATGAAGGACTAAATGCGGAAACCATACCCTCTAACATAGAATATAGAACCCCACCCACCCACAAACGTACGTTATAGAATGTCGTTGTAGAATGTCGAATTTCGCAGGCTGCCCTGCCCAGCCCACCCTGGCGCTTTCGCCTTAAGTAAAGTACTTAAGTTCAAAATTAAATACCTATAATTTCTACGAAATGTTTTTCAGTCCCATGATTAAGTAGCAAAAGTTCGCAACCAAAAATATCACATTGTCTAGTTCGTAAAAGACGACCCGCTTCAAATTCAAATACTCCTTGGTCGTAGGTGTAAGGCTCGGATCGAGCAAAGAGTAATCACTTTTTTTTCTGTTAAAAACATCTTTGAATTTATGCCAGGTTACAAACGCGATCTATATATAACCCTTTGAGACATAATCCCTAATTTCTATAAAAAAATACTTGTTAAAAGTGATTTTAATATCCCAGATGCAAAATAAATTTCATTTCAATGCCAACAGATCTATCTAGCCCAGTTAGAAGCATGACATTTTAAACACAGCAAATAAAGCTTTATCAAAAAATCAAAATATTAAATTTTAAAAAAGCCTACACGGTTCCAATTTTTCGTTTCCTATGGAGAAGACCCGGCAAGAAACTCCACGGTTACTCTTTTAAAAATAATTGGCTTTTACAATGTTTTCAAATTGTCAACAAGTACTTAACAAAATAGAAAATGGTCTACAAATCTATACATCATTGCCAAATCTACAGTCTAATAAGCTTACAACGTTCTCACATTCACAAAATACATTTTAAAAAACCGGCCAAGTGCGAGTCGGACTCACGCACGAAGGGTTCCGTTCCATTATCTATAAAAACGGCAAAAAATTACGTTTGTTTTATGGGGGCTCCCTTAAATATTTGTTTTATTTTAATTTAATTATTTATTTTTAAAGTGAATATATTATATAACTAAATATTCTGTGAATATTTCAAGCGTCTGTAGCCGTTATCAATATCAAGCAAAAACGAGCAAAAAAAGTCACGTTTTTTGTATGGGAGCCCCCTTAAATATTTATTTTATTCTATGTTTTAGTATTTGTTGTTACAGCGGCAACAGAAATACATCATCTGTGAAAATTTCAACTGTCTAACTATCACGGCTCATGAGATACAGCCTGGTGACAGACGGTGAGACAGACAGACGACGGCGGAGCCTTAGTATAGGGTTCCCGTTTTACCCTTTGGGTACGGGACCCTAAAAATGATATAAAATATTATTAAAATAATAAAAAAATAAAAACCTTTGAATATTTTTCCATTGTGTTGGTATTACATATAATACTGTGGCCATTGTTATTATAATAGTGTAACAGAATGATTGAAGTTGATACTTGAATATAAATGGCGTTGAGTAGGAATATAACCAAATAAAAAATTAAATTATGTGTCATTGCCAAAGAGATTTAAGATAGATATTAAAGAGAGGCTATCAAAAGTAATGTCATAGAAAAATTGTGATCCCGTATCTCAGTGACGACATCTACCGTAATATAGCAAAATTACATAATAGCTAAGTTTGACACTTTACACTTTTACCGACACCAACCTTTGATTACCAACCGTCAGTTAGTTTGAAACATCTAAGAAAATTATTTATTTTATCTAAATACTGGGTAAATTACAAAATACTAACGAAAATAAACCGTGGTAAGACTAGTCGTTTTGTCACTATGTGATTTGCAATACCATAATGTTAATGTTTAGTTCAGTATAAATATACTTCGAAAATAATTTTCTTTTGGTGGACACGAATGCGACTTGACATAGAGGCTTACCACACTAGACTGAGCGACTTTTGCCCACTAGGACAAATGTATCGGATTACGATTTTGTTCGCTATGTCCCGTCTATTGTTGAGTAAATAATTTAATGTCTTTAGTCATTGCCTAAAGAGGCAACAAAAAATAAAGATATAATTGTATACCATCTTCAAAACTACGGAGTTTGCAACGTAGCAACATCAGCTACGCTGTAGCAATAGGAGCTACGCCGTAGCAGCTACGACGGCTACGCAGCTGTCGTAGCGCGTAACCAAACCACTGTCCACCGACATGTCTCGATTAGCTTCTATTAAAATTGCAATTCATGAGTCGTCCGCGAACTTTAATTCAATTATTCCTTAGAATAAAATGAAAGAAAAATTATTTGACAAATAAGCTACTCCACTGATTTCTAAACCCTATTGAAAATAACCCACCGACATGTCTCGATTAGCTTGTATTAAAATTGCAATTCATGAGTCGCCCGCGAACTTTAATTCAATTATTCCTTAGAATAAAAGGAAAGAAAAAATATTTGACAAATAAGCTACTCCACAGATTTCGAAAACCTATTGAAAATAACAAAGCCGTCGTTATAATCACATTATAATTTTCTGTCCCCAAAATGGTAATACCTCCTCGAAATTATATTTAAGTACAGGTAACTAGGAAAACTTTATGTCAGTTTGGAGAGTTTTGGTGGCATTCGGTTCTCAGCACCATACAAAGATTAGATACCTACGTTTCACGTAGGTATTTAATCTCAAAGTTCTCAAAGTTAATGAAAATAAAAGAAGAAGCTATTAACACCCATCTTGGAAATAAAAACTAAGCATGTTAAGGATAACAGTGAAAGAAAAGCCCACGTTTAAGAAGAAACGTGATAATTACGCGCGTCGGCTGAAGACTCAGAAACTGATCAAGTATTTACAAAGCGAGTTAAGAACTTCCTCAACTCATGGTCTGCCTTACATCGCTAATACTGAAATACATTGGTTTGAAAGGTACTACCTACGTAAATGCTGATTCAATTATTAAGGCCGTTTTCGAGTATGTACGGTACGGTCAGTATATCACATACTCAAGAACGGCCTTAATAACCGAATAATGACCGATTTTTTTTTGGGTGGGAAATTATTAAATAACTTCTCCCGCTCTGGGCGGAGCTGGAGGGCGTGTCAGACTTTTACTGACTAAAACCCACCCGTGTTCCTTCCGTTGCCTGTGTGCCAGGGCCACGATATCCCTTTCAGATAAACTCGCAACCCTGGCAGGCATTGGCCCTAACGGACCCCGTCAGTTCCTGCTGACATCTCTTTGAGGCGCGCTTGGAACACAACGCGCCGTCGACCCGGGCCTGGTCCTTATCATCTGACCCCTCTTACAAAGAAGAAGGGGAGAAAAAGGGGTCAGGTTCTGCAGATCACATATTGCGACTTACGAGTTGTAGGTCGTAGGTTCGAACCCAGACAGGCGATTTACTTTGTGTAAATAATTTCATCACCACCGCTCTCAAAACGGTGAAGGAAAACATCGTGAGGAAACCGGCAGTTCTTAGAACCAAAAATTCGAAGACATGTGACAACTACCAAGCCGTACTAGGCCCGCGTGGTAGATTACAGCTCCTTCTCGAAGAGGCCTGTGTCCCAGCAGTACATTATAGGCTGATTATATCTATTAGAATTACACTGTAGGTATGGCGAGGCCAGCTGAAATTGAACGGGTCCTATTACCAAGGTCAAATAAAATGCATTTATAAAAAAGTTTTCATTTCACTACTTATTTCTAAATAGTACAGTCAGCATATCTGCGTTGTATAGATACTCTCTTCATAGGGTCTTAAAATCTTAACTATCATCACATCACACTAATATTATAAAGGTTTGTGAGTCTGTGTGGGTGTGTGTGTGTGTGTGTGTGTGTGTGTGTGTGTGTGTGTGTGTGTGTGTTTGTTACTTCTTCACGCTCAAACGGCTGGACCAATTTTGATAAAATGTTGTATGGAGGTAGCTGATACCCTGGATTAACATATAGACTACTTTTTATCCCGATATTCCCACGGGATCGAGACTTACCTACGCGGGTGAAAACGCGGGGCGTAGCTAGTAATATTGCAAAAGTGAGTTTGTTTGTTTATTTGTTTGTTTGTTTCATACGCTTTCACGCTATAACGGCTAAACGGATTTAAATGCAATTTGGTACATGGTACACCATGACCTGGGTTAGGACATAAAACACTTTTTATCCCGATATTCCTACGGGATCATGACTTACGCGGGTGAAACCGCGGGAACCAGTTAATACTAGACTTTAATCTTGTTAGAACAGGCTAGCTTTACTTGCATTTTAAACGGAATTATTCTATGGATTTCAGAATATTTTGGGCGGCATGCTTTGGCATATCCTGCGCTATAATTTTCGTCCTCTTGTCTGCTCAATATACCAGACTTGTGGTAAGTTATAATACCGACCAAATATACCGACGATATTTGAGTAAACTTAGGTACCTACGAAGATACCATAGGCCTACCGACATCGAGTTTTAGGCTAGGTCTAGCTAGGGCCTAAAACTCGATGTCTATAGGCCTCTGGTATCCTTTAAAGGTCAGTTTGGCATACAAGACTGAACAATCTGATTATTAATAAATTTTGAAATTTGAATCGCTCTTTAATATTTACCCTCAACCATCAATAACATTGAGCAATACGTGATATTGCACAATATAATTGACCGTCTACAATCCGCCTCAGAAAGACTGTCCACGTAAGTTCGACGACTCTACAAAGCCGAACTTTTTCTTATTCTCGATGCGCCATATTAACTTTCAGGTACCAGTGGTAGGTAGGCACTTTTATTCCCATTGTTATAAAGATCATTTTAGCGTAACACATTTTACTTCCAGGGGCAACCAATAGTGAACAGTGTAGAAAAAGACTACTTGAACTGGAACGTGTCCTACCCAGCGATTGTACTGTGCCCCGTGACCAAAATTGACGATGAAATGTTTAGTTATTATGTCAAGTAGGTACCTATGTTTTATTATCAACTAGCTGACCCCACTGACGTTGTCTTGTTTTAATTTCAATAGGAACATTTTAAAACAAAAAAAATGCCAAATCATTCCTACCATTCTGGAGTCCAACAGCATTTCATTTTTATTACAAGCTTTATATTAGCTTGCTTCGTTCGTATGTGTTTCCAATTAGTCGCATTGTCGTCTATTTTTCAAGCAGTTCCTGCCACGGTGCAACGCAAAAATATGATACTATCGAGCTAGTCTGATGATGGAGCCCGAAGATGGCCATAGGAACTCGTCAACCAAACAAGATAGCACCGTCCTGTTTGGCCTCTTTGGATATGTCTTGACAAGTGCTATAACATACGGTAGTGTCCAGGGTCTGATGATGGAGTCGGAAAGTGGTCACGGGCACTCCTCAAGTAAACCAGACAGCCCCGTCGTGTTATTACACTAGGTGTTGTCCAGGTTCTGAAAATGGAGCTGGATTGTGGTCATAGGAACTCAACAAGATAGCCCTGTTGTGTTTATGTCATTAGTTCTGTCTTGACAAGTTGGTACGTTATCCACTGGTGTAGTTCTGGATCTGATGATGGAGCTGAAAGCTCGCCATAGGAACTCCTCAACTAAACAAAATAGACTCTTTGTGTTCGGCTTACTTTGTTTTGTCTAAAAACAGGAAAAACCGTAGCCCATGGCTACAGTCCAGGCGTCCAGGGTCAGATGATGGAGCCGGATGTTGGATGATGGTGGCTATAAAGACTTTTCAACGAAACAAGACCGCCCCGTTGTCTTTCGGCTATTTTGATTTGTCTTGACAAGTAAGCCCTGGTTTAAGTGTAGAGTAAGATGGTGTGACCAGAAGGTGGCCACAGAACTCCTCAACTAAACAAGAAAGCCCTGATGTGTTTGGGCTCGTTAATTTTCCTTGACAAAAACTAATAAGCCCATGATGCTGTAGCCCATTGTGCACAGGAACTCCTCAATTTTATAAGATAGCCCTGTGGTGACAGTCTCGTTGGATTTGTGTTGACAAGTATCTTACAACTGAAGGTGCAAGAACAGATATTTATAAATATAATATATATTTTTTTTCAGTGACACTCTCAACAGGACTGGTTATAACTTGGAGTCATACTACTCTGGGATTATATCAGTGTCTTTGGAAACATTGAATGTTCTGGATCTACCTCCACCTGAAATATTAAAGGTATGTAAAAATAGGCACCTACCATAATTTTTCATTTGTCCTACCCGTCGATAAATTCCCCTTTTCTCCTAGACGGTTTAATTCATCCATCAAATAAATAAAATCGAATTGTCTGTTTGTATTGTCAAAATAACAGCTTTTTACTAAATGCATATGAAAGTAGGATATACGTGACATATAACAAAACAAAACTGTCTGTCTGTTTGTTCCGACTAATCTCCGAAACGGGTGGACCGATTTTGACGGGTCTTTCACTGGCAGATAGTTGATGTTATAAGGATTAACTTAGGCTACGTTTATTTTAGAAAAATCCACGCGGGCAAAGCCGCGGGCAGCAACTATTAATTAATAATAGCGATGTGACTACCAATTCTCTATGTTTAAAGCTTATAAATCCTGAAGACTACGCGACAATTGCAGCAGATTTGTTCATGAGATTTAACAACCAAACATTGACAACTCTAGTAAAATGGCCCATAACTGTGGACACTACTATGACTGAGATGGGAATATGCCACATTATAAACTCGAACGTTGCGATACTCGACGATCCCACGTAAGCATTTATTCTAGTACCTACCAAAGAACCTCATTGCACAGTAGATAAACTCTGCTGGATAAATGAATGGGACGCTTAATTCTAATTCTTGGCATAACTTAATTCAGCGTTTACCTACCTACTATAGGTACTCGTACCTACTTCCAGTTATGTGTGTCTAACAATGTTTTAAAAGCTTGATGATCGATCCATTTTACCCCTTGCTCCAGTGCCGAATCAATGCAGTCTCGTAAAACCCATGTCTGACCCAGACCCGTGTCTCTAGAAACACACTAAATAGAGATCCGTCTCAAGCAATAAATGTTGTCCCTTACCGTACCTATGGGTAGATTTGATTACAAGTTATCTGCGTAATTATATCTCATGGTAAAAACCTTCCAAAACAAGCAAATAAAATCACACACATTCACACACCCTCACTCTCACTCACACACTCGCATGCCTGCGTGCGTGCTGCATGTTTAGCTTTAATTCTCTTTCTTTTTTTTTTTAATTTTATTTAATATTGTTTAGACTTTTGCATAAAACAAGTAAATTATACTTATTTAAGTTATGGAAAAGCGGAGTCTCCTAACACAGCCATATCTGCTTAAAAGGAGGCTTCAATCACTAGTTGTTAAGGTTTACTTGTAAAAATAATAAACCATTTTTCTTTTTTTTTTATCGAAGAATTTGTAAGTGGGTACCTACTTAGCAGTGTTGCCAGATTTTTTTACGGGCAAAGCGGGATTTTAAAACCGTTCGAGTAAAAAAAACGGGATTCTTTCGTCGAATGCGGCACATGATAAAAAAACGTAAATAGTCAGTAGTTTTTTTTTTACTTATCCTTCTATTTAAGTTTCAAATTAAGTTTACAAAGACAGCCGTAGGAAATGTATTTTAACGAAAATACGTTAGGTACTTTACTTTAATATTAATAATAACAACCGCACCGTCGAGTAATCCCCGAAAACCTAGTCTTCTCCGAACATAAATCCGAAGTATCGGCCGAATGTTCGATCGTTTCTTTTGTACGGCTAACCATCGCTGACTATGACGAAAAAAAAAAAATCAGTCGAAGAGATAAGCCAAAGTCAAAACTGTGCCTTGAAGTCGGGGAAGGATTCAAAGTCAAAAAAGGAACCTTTGGAAGTTATAAAACGGCCGAACATTCGGCCGATACTTCGATTTAGCGCTTCGGAGTAAAACCCCAGGACAGCCTGCCCCGCGCGAAAAATCGGAAAGTCTAGCAACGCTGGTACTTAGACGCGCTTTGGAGTAGACCCCCAGGACAGCCTGCCCCATGCGAAAAATCGGGACGTCCCGCCAAAATTGGGAAGTCTACTTAGACGTTTCTGGAGGTTATGAAAAGTCCCGTGCCAACCGAATCCAATTTTAACATTCGCGTCCCAACATGTTTTTTATTTGTAGGCTTACATTTGCATGACGAGGGACCACACGAACCATGTTCCATTAGGTAGGTAACATTCTCGTTTTGTATTGCAGCAAATGGAGTGACAGCAGTGTGGCATACGCCAAAAACAACATTGAGCTCTCCGTGCACGACATTGACTTTTTTGTGCAGTTAGTTAACTACGCCGGTGTCTATAAGGTCAGTTATGCACTTATGCCCAGTTTCTCCAACGAAAATTCTCGCAAAATGAATGTGACAAATTATCAAGCGCGCTTAAACTGCTGCGATTGGTTGAATGATTTATCAACAGCCAATCGCAGCAGTTTACGCGCGCTTGACAATTTATCACCATTAATTTTGCAATATTTTTCGTTCGCGAAACTACGCCATAGACATTTGCCCATTATCGGCAGTGGTCAGCAGAATGTTGAGCTCTTAATAAAAATATTATGTTTGTGTATCGGGGGAATAAATAGGTACTTATCACACTTTGAAACTTTTGAGTTTAATTTCATTAGAGATATGACAACTTCGTCCTCTGCCTACTCGCACTCTGATCAAAGTTGTAAGTTACACTCAGTGGCGTAGCTAGCACGGGTGACACCCGGTGCGGATGGATGCGCATAATTGTGTCACCCAATAATAAAAACCGGCCAAGTGCATGTCGAACCACGCACAATGAAGGGTTCCGTAGTTGGGATGCATTTATCCCAAGAACAAACTTAACATTCTAGTTGAAAAACATGTTCGCCCATACTACATTCCAACTGCAAATGTGAGTTGTTCGACTATTACTCATTTTCCTTTTAACTTCGTTATACAGTATGTAACAAAAACCCTGTTGTTCCTTTTAGGGACGTATACATTGACATACAAGCACAACATTGATGGAATTATAATTTAAAAAAATTAAGCATTGGCTAGTCGATTTGTTATTTAAGAGTTTAAGGATTAAATATTTATTTTAATTATATTTGTTGTATACCGATTCTTAAAACAACAGGGTTTTTGTTACATATTGTATACACTACTGCCGTGATTTTGATTTTAAACTATTGCCCTTTTTTGCTTTATTTAAATCATTTAGTTTGGATAACTTGGTTACAATGGCTTCCAGCCTAAGTGGTTTATCGTGATAGAATGTTTAAATTTTTTTTCACGGTCATGTGTCACCGCTAACCAAGTCGCACCCGGTGCGGACCGCCCGCCCCCGACGCCCTAGCTACGCCACTTGTTACACTGATTACATAGCTATAGGTTCCATCCAGCCACAATGGGGTAATAGAATCTTCCGCAACATATTGGTTTACCCTTTAATTGACTATTGATTTCCGAAAACCAATTGTTGTTGTAATAGTAACACACCGACCAGCACCTTAATTGCGTACAACTCTTCGTGTATCAATCACAATCTGAATAATTTTGAAGTATATTGCCATCACACTGATATTATAAAGGCGAAAGTTTGTGAGTGAGTGAGTGAGTGAGTGAGTGAGTGAGTGAGTGAGTGAGTGAGTGAGTGTGTGTGTGTGTGTGTGTGTGTGTGTGTGTGTGTGTGTGTGTGTGTGTGTGTTACTTCTTCACGCTCAAACGGCTGGACCAATTATGATAAAATTTTGTATGGAAGTAGCTGACACCCTGGATTGAGACAGACTACTTTTTATCCCGATATTCCCACGGGATCGAGACTTACGCGGGTGAAACCGCGGGGCGCAGCTAGTTGCTTTATAAGTTCCAAAAATTTGTCTGCTCAACAACGTAATTATTTAATTGCGTTATCGCAATGAATGTTGTTGAACTGTTAAAATGGCTGTAAAAATGTTTGTACACCTAGGGCAGCACATAGTGACACAATATTTTTTATTTTATTAGGTACAGACGCCAGCAGGTCAAGCTACCCGAAACTGTAAAATTTTCCCAATCAACTTTGTAACTTAAGTTGTATCGATAAAGTTAAAAATCTATAAAAGAAATTTGACAGATTGTAGTAGCTTGATGTGATGGCGTCTGTACATGCATCATGTACCAACATTATACACACCTGTGTAAAAATAAATTTTTAATTTGAAAATGAAACCCATTACTACTGATAGTGTGTTACGCAATTACGGCGCGCCGGTAACCTTAATCCCTACGAAAATCATTATCAAAATACCATAGAAAAGAGGTACCTACCTACACTACACATTTTAAAATTGCAGGTTTATACTCTGAGCCCCGACGAAGTAATTCTGAGCGGAACGCCAGCGTTAACTTTCGAAACTGAAGGGTTCTTGTCTTTTGGAGTGCAAATTACGAGCACTCGAGCTTCAGAGGATCTCAAGTACATTCCTTTGCATCTTCGGAAGTGCAGGTAAGGATGATGTCGTGATTCTAGATACAGTCACGACCTAGTTCGTTTCGATCGAGTTGATTATTTAAGTATCTCTATCTACCTACTTGTTTCTACAATTTTAAAAGTATCTACCTGCCAAGCGAGTTTTTATAACTTATCGAAACCTATACCGGAACCTACCCAGTTGAACCGGACCTATTGATCGTTGCAGATTTACCAACGAAACAACTAGCAAGAGGTACCCGATTTACTCGTACAATCGTTGCTTGTTGGACTGCAGAATTAGAATGATATTCAAACTGTGCGGTTGTATACCGCATATTTATAAGCCACTGGGTAAGTCAATAAAATACCTATAATGCTGTTCAAAACCCGGAAAAGCCTACTTATAAAAATACCTACTTTTATTTTCATTCAGGAAACGAACCCGTGAGAATTAGCACAGCAGCCACTGTGCCTACCGCGCCATAAAAGTACGCCATAATCGCCTTACAACGACATCCCACTTCACGTATCCATTGACTACTAATCATTCATAAAGATAAAAAAAATATATATTAACATTTTTTTTTTAATATTATTTAATAAGACGCATGATGTAGTTTGAACCACCCTTCTTTTTTTTTTTTTTTGGGTGGGAAATTATCAAATAACTTCTCCCGCTCTGGGTGGAGCGGGAGGGAGTGTCAGACTTTTACTGACTAAAACCCACCGTGTTCCTTCAGATGCCTGTGTGCCAGGGCCACGATATCCCTTTCGGACAGGCTCGTAACCCTGGCAGGCATTGGCCCTTTCGGACCCCGTCAATTGGTGCTGACGTCTCTTTGAGGCGCGCGTGGAAAACAACGCGCCGTCGACCCGGGCTTGGTCCTTATCGGACGGTGAGCTACCCATCGCTCACCGTCCGCAAGCCCGCGCCTACGGTGGCCGGGAATCGGCCTGCGATTCCCGACGCCCGGGGCGTCTCCTGCGGCGACTAAGGGCGCGAGGGCGTTGACTTTGCCTTACCCTCACGCGTTCCGCCTCCTCCTTCGCAAGCATCACTGTTTCGCAGAAGGAGGTGACGGCCTCCCATGCACTCTCGCTCCGAGTTTGAACCACCTAACCACATTTACGAGCGCGGTGCGAGCCTTGCGTTCCAAGGGCGGCGCGGAATGGAGCGCAAGGCTCGTACCGCGCTCATAATTGCGTTCCAAGGGCGGCGCGGAATGGAGCGCAAGGCTCGTACCGCGCTCGTAAATGGATGTTTCAAACTACGTCATGCGTCCCAATGAATAATATTGTTTTTTTTTTAATTATTCAAATGTCAATAAATATTTTTTACTTTTATGATTGATTAGTAGCCATTGGATACCTGAAGTGGTCTGCCGTTGTAAGACGATTGCCTAAAATGCCACGATGTCTAAGTACTTGAATGACAACCTTACCTACCCTAGTAAAATAGGGATAGCTTTATTTATATTGCAGTTGATGATTGTTTTTCATTATATAAATAAGTGTGCTAGAATCAAGGCATAACAAAAGTCTTGTTCCAGTGCTCGCACTAACTGATTTCATAATTATGCGATTTCAGATCACGAAAAAATATGTAACTTAGCTGAACTGGAGTGTGTTCTTGAATACAAAAGAGAAATATTGAAACTGTCCATTGATAATGTAACTATGGGAAAATTCGACAGTACCGACGACTTGCCAAGATCTTTCCGTGATTGTGGATGCTTGGGTAACTGTGAAGAGCATGTGTTTAAGAACGACCGTGAGACGTTCTTGCCACAGGTGAACATGAACCGACTGAGAGTCAGCGTATCTGCGTTTCCCAAAGTGAGAGTCAAGAGGGAAATTATATTTAGCTTTTATGACCTTTTCTGTAAGTATATATAACCAGTGCCCAGACACAAAAGTACAGTCGCGATCTGAAATTGCTTACCACCTTGATTAAGGTTTATTATTGCATGCACACATATACGTCATAAGGTCGATGATGATTTAAGTGATTTGATTAGGTAAAAGCAGAGTTTTTTTATTTATACGGCGTCTGAGATTTTCATTTCACATATACGTCATTTGAGAATTCGCCGACGACACGTGTATATTGGTCGCTAATAAAAACATACATGACGCTGAGGAATCTCTACAACGTAACTTCGACCAAATGTGTAAATGGGCTCATGACGTAGGGTTGGTAATAAACGCAACAAAAACAAAAATTGTTCACATACATTCATCACATAATAAATGCTCCACTATACCTACAGTCATAGCTCACGAACACACTTGCCTACATAGCTCGCCAAAGACATGCATGTGCCCGACATTACAAGTAGTTGATAAACATATGTATATCGGTCTAATGGTGGATAGCCGATTCTGTTGGCGACCGCACATAGATTACGTTTGCAATAAACTGAGGTCTATTTTAGGTAAGTTTAGTATACTTAAATATAAACTGCCTTACAAAACGCTTAGAATATTATATATGGCCCTAGCAGACTCGGTTATCAACTACGGACTCAGCAGCTATGGGAGAACTTATCATACATACCTGACAGACATCTATAAGCTACAACTAAGAATATTAAAAGTAATTACGCCAAAACATTTAAACAAGAAATTCAAAAACAGTGACGACGATCTCTTTAAATACTGTAATGTTATGAATGTTTTCAATAAAGTAAAATTTTTTACTCTTGCGGAAGTCAATAGACCTGAGCTGATAATCGAAAAAACAAGACCTGACTTTTTGAGAATGATACCACTTAAAAATAAATACATCTTACCTAAATTTAATAATGTGTACGGGATGAGGGTTGCAGATTATTTAGTACCTTTTTTTCTTAATAAACTTCCAGACGACTTGCAAACGTTATACAAAACGAGTTCGAAAAGTTATAAGTACAAATCAAAGCGTTTCCTTACACAAAATGACTCCTAATGTATGTATGTAATAGAGTATGTTTAAATTATTATCATCATTATAAAATAATATATCATTGTAGTAATTAATTTTAAAAATAACATGTTAAACATAAAATGAACGGCTCGCCGGCACACAGATAAACCCTGAGGTTTTCGTTGTGCGGCTATAAAAAAATTGTAAAATAGGCTAAGTGTTTTAGAAATAAAAACAAAAAAAAAAAAAAAAAGATAGATATAATAGGTTGGGGAAAAAGTTTCTTCGCATTTTTTAAGAAAATTCAAAACATTTTTTAATATGCTTTATTTACATTTAACTAAAGTATGTAGGTACCATTTTGTTCGATAACTTTTTTCCATCTATTAGATAGGGACATGATCCCATTGCTATAGAAATTTTGGAACTTCTGATCAAAATACCGCGACAAGTGGTTTTGGCAGTCCTCTCGTGATGTTAACCTGACACTGCCTAAAAAATTCTGAAGAGACCGAAACAGGTGGAAATCTGAAGGTGCAAGATCAGGACTATACGGCGGATGCATCAATCACCTCCCAGCCAAACTCTCTTAATTTTTGCTGAAGGGCTAAAGATGTGTGAGGTCTAGCGTTATCATTTACACTATTATATTTACACTGTCTTTTGACTGGTTATATTTACCAAAATTGTCCAATATGTAACTAGTTAATCGTTCTACACACTGAGATGATGATTGTTTATAAAAGTTTTAGCTTTTTAACACTAAAACCAGATGCATTTTTCTAATATTCAATTCCGAGTGATTTGGTCCACTCCGACTACCTGTGAAAAAAGGGGTCTAGGGTCACAATGGGTTGGTTTGAGTTCCTAGAATTCTCATTATTAGTAGTCAGCAAACGCACAAGTGTAAATATCTAGGATACAAAGCGGTACTAAGCGGAACTTTTTTTGAAAGTCTATGAAAACATTTTTTTTAATGAAAGTTAGTGGAATTAAATCGTCATTTATTATTGCATAATTAGTCTATAATTAGGGTAAAAAAATGTTTTTTATTAATAAACATACCTACCTGTGACTTCTATGTCCATAATTAATATTTTGATTTTTGCACGAGGTAATAGAAAATAACACGTTATAATGCTTTCGGGTTTCGAATGCAACTAGCCGTACACTGCACAACGCTTACCTGTCGGCGCCTCGGGCGCCTTTGTTATAAACATAACAAAGGATATTTATGGCCAGCACCATGGACCAAGTATTTGACTCGAAGAATATAATACATTTTAGACCTTATATTAAAGTAGACAAGTCCTATTATTGACCGTCTAAAGTGGTCATTTTGCCGTATGTGCGTCTAATAAAGAATCACAAATGAGTACACGGTTCATACCCGGATGACCCCATTACTCTCCTTCAGGAAAGCAATAGGGCCACAAGTACAGTGCACAAACACAAACCGTCATTCCGTCCTCGCCGCCGAGGTACCACGCGAAATTCAAGAATAAATTGTTCCCCCCGTCCCTTGCACGTCGAACCGCCAGCCCCGAGGCTGAGTGAGCCGTAGCATTTAATAGTAATCCCCGTTAATAATCATGAACTTAAACTTTTGATCCAGCCCGTCCCCAATTTGCTTTGTTTTTCCCCAACGACGCCCTAAGCCGAGGTTCGTACCCCACAGGGGGTGCCCTTAGAGCGCTGTCGTTTAGTTTTTAATACTTTTATTTACGCTCCTGGCTGGAGGCTTTAAGCTAATACCTTAGGGCAGCCACAGGAAAGACCGGTTAAGCAGTCACGGCCTCTCAAGGTCAACTGCGAGATGCCATATAAAAAAAAAAAAAAAAAAAAAAAACACGGTTCATTAGGTTTCTTTCAGTGAGCTCGTGAGGTACCCAAATATCGAGCTTTTTTTGTGTACCCAGTTTTTTTCAAATGTGCCAAACTGTTTTGTGGTCAATTCCCAGTTCTTCAGCTACGTCGTAACTACTGATATGCCGATCTTGCTCCACTTTTTCAAAAATGGCATCCATTTTATCCGTAATAGGGCGACCAGAGCGACATGCATCTTTGACATCAAAATTTCCGGATTGAAAACGCTTAAACCAAAGTGCTACTCTCACAGACACTGCACTAGGTCCATACACATCGCAAATTTTTTTCGCGGCTTGCGTTGCATTTTTACCTTTTTTGTAGTAAAATTTTAAAATGTATCTAATTTCTTCATTAGATTCACTCATCTTGACAGTACGAAAAACAAGTGAAAATCACATATTTTCCTAATTTGAATTTGGAATTATGTTCTTTAAAATTTAAACTTTCAATGATACCAAAACCAGCCAGATACAAATCGTATAGCCAAAGAGATTTTATTACAAGTTCATACATACTATAATGCGAAAAGACTTTTTCCCCAACCTAATAGAAAACCTTTTTTTGGTAAAAAAAAAACCGGCCAAGTGCGTGTCGGACCACGCACAAGGAGGTACGGGTTCCGTAGTTGAGATGAATTTATCCCTAAAACAAACTTAACATTGTAGTTGAAAAACATGTTCTCCCATACATCGATATACGCCACGGTCAATTTTCCAACTGAAAATGTTAGTTTGTAATCGCAAAAAATGTATTTAATTTGTGATAAAATTACAAATTAAAAACTTTCGGACTTTTTCCTTTACTTGTGCTGTGAGCTTGCCAAATTTTGATTCTAGGTCAACGGGAAGTACCGTACTTATAGGTTTTGATTTATTTGCGAGTATCAAAATGTCTCATAAATCACCGTATTTTTTTATTGCGTTGTGGTTTTTTTTAGAGCTCCGAGGTACCGTCCACATACGTTTTGTATATTAATATCAACTTGATACCTACGCGTTGTCTACGCGTTCCTGAGAAAAAGGATCTTGACAGACTGACAGATAGACAGACAGACAACGAAGTGATCCGGACCCTTATAGGGTTCAATTTTTTCCTTTTGAGGTACGAACCGAACCCTAAAAACGATAATATATTAAGTATCTGGCATATACGGACATTAACAGGCGCGGATCCACCGTTGTGGGCACCGTGGGCATACCCACAACACTAATTGAGGTCGATAGGATAATGCTCATCTCGTTGTAACACGCGACCAAGATGTTGTACCCCAACATAAAAACTTTCTTACAAATACTGGCACTCTACGCATGGTAAAATCTTGGTTGCGTGCGTCAATGGCACAGGAAAGATTACCCGGGCTAGGTCTCCTAAATATACAGAAAAATGTGAGCCTGGATGTCGATGCTTTCGCGAAAAAGAAACATACCTAAGCTTGAACTTGTTACACCGAAATAAAATTATTCAGTGCAAAATGTACCTATATCAGCGTTTAAATACAACTGATTAGCTTTCAAGATGTAAAAGTTTCATCAAAATCTGTTTAGTAGTTTAGTCTTTTTTTTTTTTTTTTTTTTTCTTTTTTTTTGGGTGGGAAATCATCAAATAACTTCTCCCGCTCTGGGCGGAGCGGGAGGGCGTGTCAGACTTTTACTGACTAAAACCCACCCGTGTTCCTTCCGTTGCCTGTGTGCCAGGGCCACGATATCCCTTTCGGACAAACTCGCAACCCCGGCAGGCATTGGTCCTAACGGACCCCGTCAGTTTGTGCTGACATCTCTTTGAGGCGCGCGTGGATCACAACGCGCCGTCGACCCGGGCCTGGTCCTTATCGGATGGCGAGCTACCCATCGCTCACCGTCCGCAGGCCCGCGCCTACGGTGGCCGGAAATCGGCTTGCGACTCCCGACGCCCGGGGCGTCTCCTGCGCCGACTAGGGGCATGAGGGCGCGAACCTTGTCTCACCCTCACGCGTTCCGCCTCCTCCTTCGCTAGCATAACTGCTTCGCAGAAGGAGGTGACGGCCTCCCATGCACTCTCGCTCCGAACCATGGCCTGAACCAGGCCCGGACGCGAGAGATCGCCGCCGCCGATCGCCTCCGTGAGGACACGGCGGTGCTCCGCCCAAGCTGGGCAGCCCTCCACCGTATGCTCCACCGTGTCCTCCGGGCGATCCACACAGTGGTGACACCCGGGCGTTTCCTCCCGCTTAATCCTAAACAGGAACCTCCCGAAACATCCATGTCCGGTGAGGACCTGCGTCAGGTGGAAGGTAAGGACGCCGTGGCGCCTCTCCAGCCACTCCTCAAAGAGGGGACTTATCGCCACAATTGTGGCATGCCCAGCGCTGGGTTGCGACAATCGCACTCTCCATGTCGCCATGAGATCCCTCCGGAGCTCCGTCCGCTGTGCCGCAATTTCTTGCAGCAGCGGAGTTATGCCCCGGAGTTTCGCCTCTTCGCGCCACACCCAAATGTGCGCGAGGACTTTCGCCTCCAGATCCCATGGCGGCAATCCGGCAAGGAGGCTCGCCGCCTCACGGGAGACCGTGCGGTATCCCCGTACCATCCTGATGGCCATGACCCTTTGGGACGCGTTCAACCGCTGCGCTGGTCGCAGCCTCAGAGAACGCGCCCACACCGGTGCCCCGTAAAGGGCCATGGACCGCACGATCCCCGCGTAGAGCCTCCGGCAGGAGGCGTTTGGACCCCCTAGATTGGGCAGGAGCCGCTTCAAAGCAGCCCCGGCCCGCTCCAGTCTGGGAGCCAAACGTCGAAAATGCTCCACGAAGTTCCACCGGCTGTCGAGGACGAGTCCCAGGTACTTCATCGTCGACTCGACGCCGATGTGAACCCCTCCCGCCGTTATTAGTAGTTTAGTCTGGATGTGATATTGTGCTAAGCAAATAAACACATATTTATTTTTGTAATGTTCGTCAGCAAACAGGCTAACATGGTTTATTAATTCACAAGTGTTCGACTTTGATTAATTCACAAGTGTTCGCCCCGCGACTTTGCCCGCGTGGATTTGTACACTGTACAAGGTCTTGGCCTGGGCATCACACATTTTGTAAACGTCTTCTTTGTAGAAATGCAATATATCGTTCATAAGCGAGTCCGACTCGCGTTTGGCCGATTTTCGGGTGGCCGTTTCCACTACCTTTTTTGAGGGCTGAATCCGCGCCTGGACATTAACCAAGCAAGGTCGAACTTATTACTAAAACAGGAAGAAATAATCAAATAGAAATCCAAAACACCTTAATTTTGATACGGTATTATTTAAATTCTGTCAAAAATTTATTGTTTTAATAACTAGTATAGCCTCCATCAGCAGCTATGACGGCACGTAGTCTATCTCGCATAAATATGCGACAAGACGCGCGCATAAATCAGTCCCTCTGATAACATTTCCGTGCACAATGGATCTAAGAGCTTCAGGGTCTCTTTCTTTCTGATAATCCCAGCGTTGAAACATTACGCTCCACAGATTTTCAAGATTCATATTTGCCGACCGAGCTGGTCATTCGAATCATTCATGGCAGACGAATGCCACGGTGCACGTTGAGCCACGCCATAGTAGACCGGGCCGTTTGTATCGGTGCATTATCCTGAACGTAATTAATTTGTGGGAATTCTGTTGCAGGAAACACAACGCGCACACAGTAGGCAGCATCACCTGTTCCAAAACCGTACCACATAATTGTTCGTAGTATTAATACTTTCTAACAACGTCAGTTCTCCGACGTCGTCGTGGCTCATCCACCCCCAAAAGTTGACTGTTATGCGACCATTAATTTTGACACGATATGAGCTTCATCATATCGAGTGAGACTATAACACCATAAAGTTAATCTTCCGATTTTATTGGATTTAATGTTTTTTCGTCGGTAGATACGAGTATAACAATCGACCAATCAAAATCAAGATATTGTCGCGCAAAATTAAATCGAGCAGTTTTGTGGTGAGGTTTGTTACACTATAGCAGCATGTCTAGCCCCGCTTGGTGCAAAGCTCCTCGAACCGTCCGAGAACTAGACATGGGCGAAATAGCTCACTGAAAAGAAAAAGAGCGATTAGCTCTTTCACTCTAAAGAGCTATATCACTCTTCTAGCTCACTAGCTCTTCTATAGCTCAGTGACTCTGACGCAGACTATTAGCTCATTTGACACACGCAACACGCGCGTTGAAGGAGACGGCTTTGCTCGCTCAATAGTCAATAGCTCTTTGGAAGTTTGGACTCTTTGTTACTCACTAGCTCTTCTATAGCTGTGACTCAGACGCAGACTGTTTGCTCATTTGAATTACGCCGCACGCGCGTCGAAGGAGGCGGCTCGGCTCGCTCAAGTCATTGTCAAATTCTGAGTGAGGTAACTGAGCTAGTGATCTATTTATCGAGCGAGTGAGTGAGAGAGAGCGACGTCAATCGAAAAGAGCTCTTTTCTATCACTCGCTCACGAGCTACCCATGTCTACCGCCGAGGACTCACATCATACAAAGCAGTCGAACCATATCAGTTATTTGCGCGGCGGTTAGTATCGGCCGTCGTCGTCCTGAATCGGTTCTATGATCAGTTATTTGCCCTTCTTCACGGTGAATCGAGATATACCTACCTATTATGTTATCGTGTTAAAGCACTAATATTCAAACCATCTTCATGGATACCTAAATAATATTTCAGCCCCTTTGTTGCAGGGTTAAACTTGGCATTTTATTTCAATCAATTGTTATTCTATTTCACACCTAATAAAGTGCGGTCATTGTAACAAAAGCCCTTTGTGGTTGTAAACACAGATAACTTTTGTTATATGGTAATTAACCTGACGCAGGACGCGATTAAAACAACAAAATTCAGTGAGTAGCACTGAATTTTGCAGTCATGTGATTGGTAATTCTGTTCTATCAGTGACAATTTTGAACTCTATTAGTAATGAAACTGAGACTGCAAAATTCAGTGCTTATGACAAACCAAACCAAGTCAAATCACGCTTATGACAAACCAAAGGGCTAATTGCGTAACACACTATCAGTAGGAATCGGTTTCAATTTGACAGTTCAACAACATTCATTGCGTTATTTACCATGTTGAGCAGACATTTTTTTCTAACATATGAAGCAATGGATTAGCAATATACTTCAAAATCATTCCGATTCAAACTGCGTTACGCAATTAGGGTGCAAGCTTTTGAAAACTTGAACGCGGTCCTAGTCCACTTTGATTGGACTCCGTCATCCAATGAAGCGCACTGCTTTGATCAGCGTTGCCACGATCAAAAAAACGTCTCAAGTAGTCGTCAAATCTACTTTGTCCAAGCGTACTTTGATTGTGTCAACGCGGCTTTAGAAATGAGTTTCATCATCAGTCATTAATACTCTCTTTTGTTAGAATAGATGCTTCACAACTATTAAAAAGTACCTGGATAGGTTCAGCATTTTAGACTTTACTGCACAATTTGAAAACTGATATTTATTTTTAGACCGCGACTGAGATTTTGGTTTGTTCGTAGATTAGAATTAGGTAGTGTGTAAAATTTATAGGCGTAGAGATTATATCTACGCCTATAAATTTTCACCAACTTTTAAATTCTATATTTATGTAAGCCGAAGCATGACCAAGGTTTTTATTACAGTGCGAAGTGGAGGTGTCATTAACCTATGTATCGGAACATCAGTCATTTCGATAATGGAGTTAATGTTAACAGCACTAAGGATCCCTATCTACGAGATAATGCAAATTGCAAAGGGTGTCTGGCGGAGGTACAAAAGGTCAAAATTACCTAGGTTGTCTAACAGTAAAAACAAATGTGAATAAAATACGGTTTATTATATTTCTCTTTACAATAAGACTTTCACTTGTCTACTAAAAAACCGGTACCGCGAGAGACAAAATACCTGTAACAAAAAGAATCATAGTTAGGCTAAAAATCGTAAATGAGGGCTGAAAAGAACACCGATGCTAGACCCTAAAACGTCTGATTTACCTCACCATTTGAAGCGCCATCACGATGTCATCGCCTGTTTTTACTACCCTTTCCGCCATATAGGACCAAACAGTACATGCGCCATCTGTAAGTTAGTAAACACAATGATATGCGATACGAGATTACTGTTCTGTGGCGGTGTTTGAACAAAGGACACGTCCAGTGGGTCAATGAACGACTGGCTAGGTACAAAACGTGCCACTAAAGATGAGACTTGACACACCTTGAGTTTGACTTGCGCAGTAGACGATTTATACATGTTTACTACGTGTTCCTTTTGATTTCCTATAACTCCTCTAGGCCTCTAGGGTATTAATGAAACCATGTCAAAGATTAAACTGGCATAAATGAATTATTTTTATTTTTTTTCGTTTGCATTTTTCATACAAAATAATTCTACCAGTCACGATTATTTATGTAAAACATCATTACGTGAAATAAGACAACGTCGCATTTTCTTAGCTTTAAATTAGTTTTTATTAGATGTAATGTCATTCGCTACAGTAATAAATGTAATATGTTTGTTTTACTACAACACCATCTGTAGGTACTAACTTGTGAGATCCATGGTTTTTTTTTTGCCTGACCAGATTTTGCAGATTTTAGGTTAACATTCTTTTATTGTAATACGAACCATTTATTATTTACTTGAAATTACATGTTTAGTTCCATAATTATGTTGGTTTCATTCTTCAATACCTATCCATTTTTATTTATCTCTATTTGTTTCTACTGAATTAGGATTAAAGTAAGTTATTATTGTAAGCAAAACATAAAGTAACTTGTTGTCAATGCCAATATGAAACATAAAACATAATTAGGTCATAAGTCATTCATATCAGGAAAATGGTATTTAAAAAAACACGTTTTATGTGGTACACATGTTTTAGTACATAATCTTGGCGTATTTTACACGTAATTACGTTAACATATTCCTTTCATCTAAAATAATTGACTTATAGTTCACACACTATAAAAGCAATTTCGGAATAAAAAAAACGACAAAAACATCGGAAGCTCAGTTAAGTATTGTTTTTTGTTTAGTATATTGTTCCGCAGGCTTAAAAGGATGAATAAATACATAGTAATTTAAATCTTAATTTTTAAATCATACTGTAAAACCCGCAATTCAGAACCAGAGAGCAGAAACTTGACAGAACTTTAATATAATGAATGGAAATGTCCAGTATTGTCCAATAATGGAATGTCCATTCCCATAGTAAAAGCACCAAATTTCCCGGCAATTTTATTTTTTTCTTTCCGTATGAACCAGATTCGAACTATTACGAACATTTTAAAATAATTAATGGACAGATCGGTTCAGCCGTTCTCCAAATTATGCGCTTACCAACGAACATCATTTATTTTTTATTAAATAGATAATGCAATTTTTAAGGACGTTAAAACGACCTCATCACCGGCCGCCTACCGTCCACGGCGTCCCCACTTAGTACTAAAGGTTTTCTTATAAATTAGTTATTTATAGGTCAGATATATACCTACCAGAAATAAATTCATACAGAAGGTTATCTACCTGCATTGCTGTCAGCTCAATGGATGGCGAAGTCTCTTTCTGTGCTTACAACATCTTTCCATTTTAGGAACATAAACAGAGTCGTCATAACTTAGCTCGTTGTTTGTACCCTGCAATAGATGTTTATTAAAACAAACACGTTTAAATGTTACACGTTGAGTTAAAAAAGGGATTTACGAAAAAATCCAAACTTGCAACTAGTTATCCAACATGGCATGAATCACGAAACCTTCGAATAGAAATGACGCAGTGCCTACATCCAAACACAAGTTACAAATCGTGAGTCTATTACATTACGTCCGCTTATGTAGAGGATACGAACGCATAGGGCAGCGGACAGTACAGGGACCGACCAAACCAATCTTCTTTCCAATTCCAAGTTGACTGATAACCAACAGTACTGAGTGTTCAAAAGTCGCTCCTTGAAACGCTGGATACGCCATGACATGTAAAAGGGCTTTCGTATATAAAATTTGGAACCCGGCGCCGATCTAAACCTCTCTTGTGGAGTGATTCAAGTAAGTCTGGACAGTATTTTCTAAGTATGACAGTTCTATAAAACCCCATGCACACCCGAAACAAATAGCAAAATTCCAAGTTCGATGACAGAAAACTTACCATTCGAGTCGATGAAGTCTGAAGACGTATTTCATAGTAATTGCGACGCATCACAGACCCAACTTTTGCAATCTTCGAAAACTTTTCATGTTGAATGAGACAGCTCAATGTGCAATGTTTAGCTACTTATTGCGAAGTAAACACAAGGATAGCTACATGTCTACGATTCCGATTTTAACAATCAGTGGTCGAGAGATAAAATAGTGAGTAAATTACAATTATAGCAACCAAACAGAAGTCATAGCTCATTCAGCTATTTTTGGCATACTGATGAAATATTACGTCTCGTTACACATAACCAACTAACGAGCGTGGCACAAGCAAATGTCGACCGAATTCAAATTCTTAAGTAGTGCACAGTAAAACTGTGTTACGATAAGTTTTATTACCAGAACTTGGTAAATGTAAACACGCGCCTATTAATAACCAGTCAAAAATATTTACCAAATAAAAAAATACTTTATTCGTTCTCAACAACAACATACTTAGTAAGTTTCAACTGGCAATGGAATTGGAAAATCAAAAGCAATTCAAAAATACAAGCTCCGTTGTTTGCCAATGCTGCAAGATTTTTCAACACTTTTAAATAACTAATACCTTGGGGTTTTAGAAATTAAGCCCATTATTCACCATCTTACTCCGCCAAGCCTTCTGCCATTTCATAACTATCACGCCGTGCTTGGCAGAACCCTATTGCCAAGTTGTGACTTACAAAATTTACCAAATTGCTTCACTATTCCAGAAACAGACAGTCGCCTCAACAACATTTGCATTTGTTTACACTTAGCGACATCACCAGTTGCACAATGACACTATTTGCCTGACACCTCGAAATAGCATGAGACGTAATTGTGTAAATATTAACAAGGAACTGATTTATTATCAACGTTTCAAATCCATAGAATTATTAATGGATCGGTCGAAAAAAGCGGAGCATAACATAACAAAATATTTTTCCTCAAATGAAATTTATTAAGCTTTAATAATTAGGGCTACATAAAACATACAGACGCTTACATTAACTTAACCTAAAATACAAGTGTTTTATCGATAATTAAACGTCAAACGAGACAAAGTTTTGAAAACACATCACCAAACACAATTCAAGACGAAGATGGGAAATCATTCCTTTATCCAGGCAGCAGAGTGTATACAAACCCCAAATCAGACCGACTTCAAAATTTCCCTGAAATCACAAAAATTACAATATTTAGATGTCTTTCCGAGACATTCATCTCCGTTCAATTGCAACTTATAGACGCAAATTTATTACGATGAGTAGATTTTTCAGCAGTTTCCTTGATAATATATTTTTAGAATTTCAAGACTAGTAAAGACGGGGAGCAGGTATCCACATATCCATCTCCTAGGACAAAATGTGCAGGCCGGACGAACGACATTAGCAGGAAAATAACATGCTTATTGCTGTTGATGGAACCCGACAGCAGATAAGTGACACATCATCAAATGCACACAAAACTAAGTATAATTATTCATCTGACAAGTCAATACGGTACATGTAAAAGGCTAAGGATATACTAAGATCTTATGCACCCAAAAATGGGGAAAGAAGTAGAAACACGATGTAGGCGCGGAAAATCTGGGCCGTGTTAGAAAAATCTACTCATTGACTATTTTCCCGAAGGCACGAGTCTAACATTTACGAGAGTTAAGGGAAATTGCAAAGAGTATTCCTAGAAGCAAGGGTTTCAGTTTTCTCTGGAATAAAAAAACAACGCAAGGAAAATAGAATGCAACATAAACAACATCATTAGTCAAAGCACTCACTGTCCTTCTGCCGAATGCTAGAAGAAGCGAACATCTATTGTCCTGCCATCGATGCGGGTGCGGTCGAACATTTCTGATTATTGTGCTAAGGAAATCTATTACAAAACAGTAGGATTATCCAATTAAGGCTCCGTGCGCAAAAAAAAACCCTTATTCGTCAATTTCTTATCTAATTGTGAGAAAGCGTGGAATAATTGAAACAAAGTTTGTAACTATAAAAGTACAGTTTTCGTGGTGCTAAAACATTCGTAACAGTCATAGCACCTGTTCATAGTTTCACCACTTTTGTGCTCCCGAAAATATAGTTTATTTCACCTTTGATTTACTTACGTCTCGTTACACATTACCAACTAACGAGCGTGGCACAAGCAAATGTCGACAGAATTCAAATTCTTAAATAGTGCACAGTAAAACTGTGTTACGATAAGTTTTATTACCAGAACTTGGTAAATGTAAACACGCGCCTATTAATAACCAGTCAAAAATATTTAACAAATAAAAAAAACTTTATTCGTTCTCAACGACATACTTAGGTAAAAACATGAAGATATTGCAAAATCATAAAATAAAATAAATTATATATAGGATAGCTGAAGCCCAGTGTATGGTTTTTAAATTTCTTAATAAGGTTTGCTAAATAATAGGAAAAAATACATTACATGCTGCAATAAAAAAAATTGTGTGACGCATGATCAACTCCAAGTCTTATTGTAAAAAAGGATACTTATTGCCCTATCGGCATCCCATTCCTTATGGAAGCGGACCACGGCCGTGTCTGGCGCGGTCATTTCGGCGAACTTGACGTCGCCGCATTCGCTAAACTTCTCGCGAATCAACTGCCAAGTCACGGTCGGCGGCAGCTACAACAACCATCATTTGACTTCAATTTACTCCGGTTACTATTTTATTAAGTAGTAACTTGAATATACAATATTAGTTTTAGTATATGCGTAACCCGAAACACCTGTCTGGTATTTTGATGTAACGAATCTATGTACAAAATTTCAAAACTGTATCATGAAAAATCACAAAGTTATAAGGTTGTTATGTTACCGGGTTGTCCGTACAAAAACAGCGGCGCGGCGCCCCCGCGCCTTCAGGGTCGTCTTGCGCTCATTGATAATAATTTGGCAGTAGGTACCTAACCGTACGGCGATTGTATTGTAAGTAATTAGATGGTGATAACATTTTCCATCACACTTATATTTTTTTGGGACAAAATATTACTATATTACATGGTGTAAAAATTATTGAAATCGATTCAGTTCTTTATTCTGAACAAACTATATTCAGGTTTCGCATAAACTAAAAATAATGTTGTTTATGGTGGAATCAATCATTATTTGAGCTCATAAAGACAAAGAATTGCAAAAACAACGTTAATAGAAACATGAGTGAAGTGATAGGCTTCAAAATCAGGCAATACTACTGTCAAGATATCAGAAAATATGACAATAGCAAATGTTGAGAGATAAGATTACAGATGTGATTACACTTACATTAGTGATAATAACCATGTCGGATGTCTTCTCCCGGTTCGACTGTTGCACGCCAGGGTCCCGTCCATATTGAGCAGACACTGTCACACCTCCCATTTGTCGACCAGCGCCTAAACGTAAAAAAAAAACAAGACCATTATGACGAAATTGTAGCCAAATCGATTGTTTTTTGGTCTGACGTGATATTGTTCTGACCAGCCCAAGCCTGATAGATTTTTGTGACATGAGAATATGTGTGAATAGTCCACAGGTACAAATTATTATAAATTTAAAGTGTAATTTCTACTGTAGTATTGTATGATTCAAACTTTATGGCGGTTCGGAATATGAGGCGAGTCACTGCGCCAGTAACGAATTCATGTGTCAGCGGGGGTGAGGGGTTGCGGTACTGCGCAGCCAGTGGCGCACTTCAGAGCCGCCATAAAGTTTGACATGAACTATACTAACCTGAAAGTGGTCCAGAGCTGAGTGAATTATTTCCCATCACACTGTTCAAGCCAGAGTTGCTTAGGTTTAAGCCAGAGCTCAAATCTTGATTACCAAGACCCATATTATTTGAGTTCACATTGGCTTGAGCACTGAGCACTGTTGCCAAGTCATTAGCAGTTAGCCCTTGTTGGAGTAACTGATTCTGTAGGGCTCCCAATCCTGTGAGACTCAGGGCCTGAAAACAGAAGTATGATTTAAATCTTCGCTATGAAGGTCATTTGGTATCTGAAAACCTGATCACAACTTTGATAAATTAATAGTTCCCCTTACCTGAAGTCCAAGATTTCCACCTAAAGCCGAGTTGGCATTCAGTTGGTTTGCTGATAGACCTGCACCAAGACCATTCAGGGTCACACCAGCGGATGGTACTGCCCCCAGAACTCCGGCACCTAAAGCTGTTCCAGTATTTGCAAGACTCAAGTTAGTTGTAGCAGGAGTCTGTGGAGGTAGATTCCTTGCAACATCCCTTAGGGGCTCTCCATTGGGTCCCAGACCAAGACCAATGCTCTTAAGACCTTCAGGAAGCCTTACTTCACCCTTATCTGTTACACCCCTGTCCATGCGTACTGTCATTCTTCTGTCATACAGCATTTGTTTATCAAACATTGAAATAGTCTGTGAATAAAGCAAATGCATGTTAATGGTTTATTTATTTAACATAAAACTTGATAGTACCTTCTTCAATCACATATAAACAGCTTCATTATATTAAACAGCTTACTTGAACGGCTTCAACAGGATGATCATATTCAATCACAGCAAATCCTCTGCTGTTGCCATCTTTATCTACTGCCAGATCAATGTTACGCACTTTGCCGGCCATTTTGAATACCTCCTTTATTTTAGCCCTGTCTGCTTTGTAATCAAGCTGAAAATAACCAGATTTTAAATTTTTTGACAGTAAAGATGTTTCTTGAAAAATTCATAAAATGGAAGCTTCATTTAATTGTTATAGAATTTATGAAAATGCTAGCATCATAATGATATTGAATGTTTATCACTTACATTAGCAACAAACACTTTTTTTACCAGTGGTGGTTGTACATTGATAGACTCAAGGAACTGGAGGCTAAGACCGTAAGTATTGTAATTCTCCGGTTCCCTTGGTTTGTTGATACCCCAACTGAAATTACTTTCAAATAGAAAAATACCTATTGTTAGAAAAGGATAAAATAAGGCAAATAGAGGTAAAATAAAAATGAGAACAAAGCTTCAAAAAACTTTGAATGAAAGTAACAAAGAAACATGTTTAAAATCTGTGATTTTATGAGTATTTGAGCTAAATTAATTTGTCTTCGACATTAACTTTTCTTGTAAATTGTTATCAATAAACTTCATTACACAGGCATTAAAATGTATTTACCCAAGATTCATTACAACCTGGCCACAATTCTGTACTAGAATTACTTAGCAACATTATAAGTACCATGAGCTCGATGAGATCTGTCTTATTGGCAATAAAACAAGTACTCAAACAAAAATGTATTTAAATATATTTACTTACTCCTTATCATCTCGATTGTTTCGGCCACCACCACCGCCGCCGCCGCCGCCTCCACCACCACCACCACCACCCCCTGATCTTGAAGAGTTTATCCTGTTCCTATCATTCCCTGAAACTGGGGTTAAATATGATTGTAATTATGTTCATGAAAACAAACACAGTAAGACAAGTAAAAGTAAGGCAACAATACCTGTTTCTTCCTTCAACACAAGTTTCCGCCCATTTAACTCATATCGGTGCATTACAAAAAGGGCTTTCTTCATTGCCTCTGAGTTTGTAAACTCAACAACACCACATCCCCTGGGTTTGCCATACTCATCATTGAATAGCTCAACATAAGCCACATCTCCAACCTACACAGTGTACATCAGAATTAGAAAGCTTGTTGTGTATGTGTACAAACAACCATGTCAAGATGATAACATACCTTTTCTTTAAATAAATCTTTCAACTCCGTCCAACGGAACTCATAGGGAATGTTGGATACAAATAATCTTTTCCCGTCAGGGCGCTCGCGATCGTTAGAGCGGTCCCTAGTTGCGTCAGAAAATCTGGATGGCCGGTCGCCGCGCCTCGACCGGTCACGTTCTTTTTCTCGCTGATTATCCATTGCAGGTCACACCTGATAAGGATAGTTAATTTTATTTTAAAATGCAATTATAGTGAGCGTAGGTACATACTAAACGCCGGCACATCGTTGCAGATCGACAATACAAAATCGATCTAGTATTCATGTAACTTGTCAGTTACTCTAACATACCAGAACACAAAATCCCAAGCGATACAATTATATGATCAATTTTAGAAAAAACACCAAATTAATGATGACGGAAAATCACGTTCATTACTTGCATACAAAATGGCGGCAAAGCAAGCATAGAACAGAACAGTTCACAGATAACTATATACTAGTCAGAGACAGATAGGACAGTACAATGGTTGACGATTAATTCCAAAAATATGCGCCAAGCGCTAGTGTCGAAATGTCACCTAGTGATTACCCACAGCTTAATAGAAAAGTGACGATAGCGATTACCATAGAATATCGATAGCATAGTGATGTTCCATGGAAAATTCTTATAGGGTTAATTTTATTATTTGCTAGGTTCAATAATTTCCTTTCGTTATGTTCATTGGATACGAATATAACGAAAGAAATGTAAAAATAAAACGACATTTCAGATTGTTGCGTGTTTTTCGAACAACAGTTTAGACCTTTCAAAACTTGTATATTTTTCATTATGTTTGGCGTCTATCCAAAAATTGTAGAGTTGACGAGCGTTCGGCTTTATTGGCCCACGCAGTTTGCCCTGGACAATGCTCCCTCGAGATCCGTTCACACTATCAAAGAGTTTATCGATGAATGCCACAGCTTCGCCTGTTGTAGCCATTGTCTCACTGACATTTTGACCGGAGGCTGTAGTTTCTGAAATATTACATGATTATATATAAGTATAACAAGGGCAATTAGCAATTGGCTTTCTTCTTTGTGTCCCATTTTTGTGTTTTGTGCTTTGGTACTCTAAAAATATTATCAACACCACATTACACATTATAAATTAATTTCAGCAAACCAGTTTATTGTTCTTGGAAAATACAATCTGTCAGTTTAAAAGATAAATACAACGCCCAAAATGGCTGCCAACAACATGGCTACCGAAAGTAGCGCCATAACGCATTTTTTGGAACTAAAGCTGTCGCAGGCCTGGAACAGTTCAACAGGCAAACGGCAAAGCCAGCAAAAAAAATCAGCATGACTCAACTCAAAAGTGTTGCCAATAGAACTCTCGGTAGAGAGTAGATTCTTTGAGACAAACTGAATAATCAACTATTCGTTTACAACCAAAGCCTTAGAGCTTAAAACTCCGGCCGTAAGATGACCCACTGACCGAAATAAGATCTGAACTGTGTGGCTTCCCTTTTCGCCACGATACGTCATTTCTCAGGTGTTCCCTTGCTTCGCAGACAGAAATTTCAGAATTTTGTTTCGTAGAAAATGTTTCATATAATATTTGGCCCTTGTATTTTTATATTATATTGTTTCAACAACTATTTAGTTTAATGGAACCTATTTCACAGGAACACAATTCAATAAATTTTATAGTAACATTTTTTTTTAGAACAAACTTTTCAAACGGTAGAATTATTTTTTAACGAATATTGTTTGTTCGGTGTATTTTTTCATAATGCGTCAGATACCATCTACTGTTATTGAATAATTTGGGTTAGGTTAGGTTAGAAACAATGACCATTAACGCGCGAAGGCGAGCGAGCGTGCCGCGGCGGCGGCCGCTGAGCGCCAGATTCCCTCTATTTTTAACCGACTTACAAAAAGGAAGAGGTTGTATGTTCGGCTGTAAGATTTTTTTTAATTTTTATTTTATGTATGTTCCCCGATTTCTCTGTCAATTATGGACCGATTTTAAAAATTCTTTTTTTGTTTGAAAGGGTATGCTCCCGAGGTGGTCCCATTGCCACAAAATCAAAATCATCTGATGAGGGGATCGCATAGAAATCGAGGGAAACCCTCAAGTTTTATAGGCAAACCTATAGTGATTTGGGTATTTTTTATATTAACTCGTGCATTTGCTCTCCGAAATCACCATTTGGTGAAGTGGAACTGATGATGGAGACTACAGATGGCCACCGGAACAACATAATAATAAGTATTTAACGGGTTACGATTTCATTAGTAATTTATTAAGATTGATAAGCAATTTATGCTCGTCACAATATGGTCAGTGGCAGTTCTCCTGGTTGATACCAGGAGAACTCCTCAACAACTAACGCCCCAGCATCGGGAAAAGCAATATTTTGTAACAGGTGATAAGCAGTTGACATTAGGCTATTGTAACTTAGATAAATTTAAAACTGACCCACTAAAAAGTGAAAAATAAAAACTTTTTATGTAAAAAAATAACCGACTCCCAAAAAAACACTACAAAGTGAAAAATAACTTTAATTTCGGAAGTCGGTGGCAAAAACCTAAAATACAGATTGAAAGACACTGACTTCCGAAATTAAAGTTGTTTTTCACTTTGTAGTGTTTTTTTGGAAGTTGGTTATTCTTTTTTATAAAAAGTTTTTTTTGGTGATTTTTTTTTAATGTTTCAAGTAACTCAGAGCTGTTAGTCATTTCATTTCAAGATTGAATTTTAAATCCTTCGCATATTTTTTTGCAAGTTTGTTTGCTTGAATTCTTCTGTAAAATAAAATAAAATCAAATTATAATTTGAAGTATAAGATAAAAACACTGAATAACAAGATTGTTTTCCTGCAACCCGCATTGTTTTTGTGAACGCAGTGTTGTAATTTTATAAGAGGATATGCATTATGTCAAAGATACGAATTGAAACGTTTAGAAACTGTCACTCGATAAAATGTTTTTCTTGGTAATTAGTTTGATAAGCAATATGAGGATAGAGAATATATGATTTGTTATTCTATGATATGAATTTAAAACATAAAATTTTATTTATGACAAAAATTATTGACTTCTTCAAAGTAAGTATTCTGCATATTGATTATTCTATGAAATGATAATATGAGAAAAAATTATGTGAAACGAAATTCTATGAAACTATTTTCTATAAAACAACGTGCAACCACACTATTTCTCATCAATCATCAGAAATACCTACTTCAAATTACCTTAATTTACGAAAAGAACAAGGGCCTCGCAAAGATCTGCCGTCCGGAGCCTCGCCTCCGGCCGCCGCTGTTTGAATGTAGCTTTATCTTCCTGTAAAAATAACACGTCCTATCTAATAGAGCCGGGTGATCTGAAACTCAGGCCCCATCTATTTCAAAAACCTTTCTCTATTTATGATTGGGCATTATATTTAACCAGTGTACAGGCACTGGTTAATATTTACTGAAGAGAATCCCGCATGGGATGCGGGATGCGGGATATTTCTCGCGTGGATTGTACCTAACCGCAACTAACTTGTATTAGGTTTTTCATAAGACGGCTCCACACGCTTGGCACTTGTACAAATCTCAAACCTCTTTTAATGCTCAAACATGTGGATACCTCGCAAGCGCTTTCCGTAAGCTCGAACTTGTCGAGGTTTAGCAAGCATGTGGTACCTTGCCAGCGGCATAACTTGTCAGCGATTTGGGTTCCAAGTATGTTATCTGCTTTATAATCTAGCAGAACTCACGTCGCATGTAGTGGCAACTTTGAAGCAAATGATGTATTTGGCAAATCAGGGAAAAGGGCAACGTCAAATAAATATTCTTCCAACCAATCAGGTTTGAGATCGTTCTCCATTTACGATGAATGTTGCCAGTCCTTTTGACGTAATGCGTCGAAGGTTTCTAAGTTTATACCATAAATTACTGATTTTTTTATGCGACATCCCAAATAACTACTATAGCGCTATCTGTCGGCATTTTCTAACTTTTGTTTGCTCCTCACGGTCGGTGACATATACACGCACACATTCATGTTTGTGATTGTATTGCTTCATAAATATTTTTCGCTTACGATAGCCATGCAGGAGGCAACCTGCGCTAAATTTTTATTAAAATAAGTAGTTTTATTAATCTACAAATTATGGAGCAGAGTAAATCTATTTCACCTAGACTATTTGTGTGCACCGCCATAGAAAACAAGGACGAAGTTGAGGAGGTACTGTGTAAAATTTCGCAGTTTCTCAACAAAGAATATCTGTATAGTCGGCCATGTACAATCGTATTTTCTAACACTAGTAGTGGTGGCGCTGCAGTGTGCGTGGCGCGAAATTCAATTTTGTGAATGCTTTCAGTGATCTTATTAGATTTTATCGTTTTCAGAGGTACGAGAGGGCTTACAACTACTTCCAATCACTAGTAGCTGACTGCAGCGAGAAGGAAGCTCACGATGCGCTCAACAATGCCGTATGTAAGAATCATGAAGACGTGTCTCTCGGAATGCTGATGTCCATCCTCACAGAACCTCACAATGCAACCAAGTGCTACAGAGATCTGACGCTGGTCACTCGGGACGGTCTGACGTGCGTGCTCAATAACCTATCCAACTTGATCTTAGAGAGGTACTTGAAGTTCCATGATACTACTCGCAACCAGCTACTATGGCTGATAAAGGAAATGATAAGGAATGCAGTAACTGGCGTAGACAGTGTCTGTTGGAATTTAATGCGTTATGCATCTGGAGGAGATATTACTCCCAAGAACATAATATTGGTAGAATCTCTTTTAGATATTTATATTGAAAACCGGGCATGGCTAGACAAGTTTCCTGTACTCATTTGCATGGTGGTTTACACATACATGAGATTGATAGAAGATCACAATATACCACAGCTGATGAGCTTGAGACAGAAAGAAGTCAATTTTGTTATCACTCTCATAAGAGAACGCTTCACGGATGTGTTAACTCTGGGTCGAGATTTGATAAGACTGCTGCAGAATGTTGCTCGTATTCCTGAGTTTCATCAGCTATGGCAAGATATATTGTTAAATCCCAAAACTTTATGTCCCAGTTTTACAAATGTGTTACAACTCTTACAAACAAGAACATCTCGCAGATACTTGCAGTCAAGACTTACTCCAGACATGGAAAGGAAACTTGTATTTCTGACATCACAAGTTAGGTTTGGTCATCATAAGAAGTATCAAGAATGGTTTCAAAGGCAATACTTGGCTACTCCTGAGTCTCAATCACTTAGAAGTGATATGATTCGCTTTATTGTTGGTGTTATACATCCTACTAATGAACTCCTGTGTTCTGATATCATTCCACGGTGGGCAGTCATTGGATGGCTACTTACTACCTGTACTTCAAATGTAGCTGCATCAAATGCAAAGCTAGCACTTTTCTATGACTGGTTGTTTTATGACTCTGAAAAAGATAACATAATGAACATTGAACCAGCAATCCTTGTAATGCACCATTCAATGAGATCACATCCTGCTGTTACTGCCACTTTACTTGATTTTCTATGTCGAATCATTCCAAACTTTTATCCATTGTTTGCTGAGAAGGTGAGGCAAGGCATTTTTAATTCACTTCAACAGATCATAGAGAAGAGAGTGCTTCCAAATTTACATCCCTTATTTGATTCTCCAAAGTTGGACCGTGAACTAAGAACAACTGTGAGAGAAACTTTTAAAGAGTTTTGCACCAATGGCAATGGTGAAGGTGTATCAGGAGTTCGTGAAGAAGGAAATGATGACCTGCCAAGGGTAAGTCCTGACGAACCTGCATTTTCTGATGATGAAGAGGACAATACTCCTAATATTGCAGAGGACACAGATGATGACGATTTGCCCCTGTCGGAAGTTCGTGCGCGGGAACGTCCTGAATTAGCAGCTGCAATGCCTCTGATATTACGACCTCTTGCTGAAACATTACTAGATGATCGCACAGCCGCGGCAGCCACTGCTCTGATCAACGCCTGCAGCGCGCCGATGCCTACGGCTACTGCTCTTGCAGATCTAGTTACAGCAGCTGTGCAAGATGTTCCACCCTTGAAAATAAGCCGTACGCCAACCCCAGCCGAGATCGAAATGATTCTTAATTCACCAATTTTTTCCATGTTTACTTTTCTTACCAGCAATGACGAACCCAAACGCAAACTTATATTAGAAACATTTAAAGAAATTCAAGCTCAAAACACTCTTCGCTCTGTGGGTCTCTGTTTGCTGTTTTATTTAAAAGTTTGTTATGAGCGTGAAAAGCGCGGTGAACGCGACGCAGCGAAAAGGAGAAACGTTAAATTCAAATCAGATGTTTATAAAGAGTATTGTAGCTATTTAGAAATAAAGCTGGCTGAAAGTTTAGCAGACGACTTCGAAAAATGTCAAGAAATTGATGCAAATGTTTTGGTGTGGTTGATCCCTGATGTGTATAGAGAATTTAAAGATCAGGCACAGAACCACGTAAGATTGTTACATGCTATTGTTTCAACATTGGACGCAACTCAGCTACAGAGACTCATTTGCTTGAACCTACAGGGCACTTTGATGATGTTCAAGTCCGATGACATCACATTATTGCTGTCGACGAGCTTAGGCTGGGAGACGTTCGAACAATATTGCCTTTGGCAACTTCTGACAGCACATGATATATCAACAGAGGATGTGTTACCCATCATACCCAAGCTGATTTATAAAGAACATGCTGAAGCTATGACATCAGTCCTTTTGATGTTCAAACAGGAAAAACCCACTGCCGATGTAGTACGACAGTTATTCTGCCGAGCTGTAGATGATGAAGATACTTTTGTTGTATCAACTTTAATGTGTTGGTGCCAAGATTATGAGGACAAAGTTGGCGATTTACTTTCAGTTCTTTTAAGCACAAGATATCCAGGTACCAGTCCCAACAAAAGAAAACGTCCGGGAAAACATAGCATTCCTCCTAACGCGCCGCCTTCTGCTGAACTGGTAAATATTAGCATTTTAAAACTTATTTTTTTTAATAAATATTTCTTCATCCTAAGTTACGTCATAATTCATGTTTATGTTAATACTTTACTTACTTCATTAACGGGATGACTAGAACTGCAAAGCAGAAAACCACATGTCGCAGGCTCGTGTGAGTTTTAAAGATAATATTTGGTTGCTAGCCTATGTGCCTCAATAGAAACCAATATCCTTAATTGCTTTTTCAACATGCACAAAAGCAAGCTGAAAACCTCTTGAACACCAGAGACCCATTCACTTTAGCTGTCTTTGAAACTTGTCGCACTCCTTCTCCTGCATTGAAAAAGTGGTTCCGATTATCTGCAACTTATATCGTAATAACGATTAATAATCGGAACATATCGCTTCAATATCACGGCGGAGGTTTGCTGCAGGCCTATAATTATACACTTGACGAAGCATGGGATGACGAGCAGCTAAAACACAGTGCTTTTCTTATTTTTTAAGATTGACGTGAACATTCGTATTAAGAAAATGCCTTGTGCGAAATGAGTATTCTTACCTACAGTTTACAGTTTGTACTCAATTCGACCATGGGCCGTATTACGACGTATTAGAGGCCATCATTGCTCCAGCACGAGAGGGAAATGCAGCTATACAAGACGTATACCTACGTAGCTCAATCCCTTTTTCACAACGGAGGATTGGTTGGCTATAAGATGAATAATACGGCCCCGTTCGCGAGCTTCTATTCTTGTCTAGATAATTAGGGTTTCAATGCGATTCCCATAAAATTAAGCAGATTTAGAATTTGCAACTTTACTGATGGACTTGCCGCCTAAAATAGTGGGATCATATTTTCGCTTTTCTTCCATTGTACGACTGAGCAAGACAAGAACCCAAATGAAATATTTTATTTTGTAAAAAATGCAAATTAATTATTGTAATTTAAACAGGTGCTCGGCCACTTGGAGCAAATGAGAGTGTGCTGTGTGGAACAAGACGACATGTCAATTTTTAATATGGAGTGTATGCAGAAGGCACTTCAGCAAGCACAGTCGAATAGTAGTGATAGTTTAAGGGTAAGTTATAGCTAATTTCTTATGTGTTTATAAGGTGTATCTATTCATACACGAAATCTCTTAAGAGGTCATTGTATTCATCATTATGAACAACTTTTACTATGGGACGAAACTGGCGAATTAAATAAACTGACGAGTGCGGGAAACTGACCAGTGATTCGCGGACTCAGTAAAAGTTGTGACCCCTTAATAGATTTCGTGTATGAATAAATACACTTAATAGTTTTAAATGTTCCTTTATACCCACCCCACTAGCCTTTTAACGCGTATTTTCAGTGTTGTTCAGATAGCATAGTTCTTAGATAATAAACATAGGCAGTCATGGGGACTGCCGACAGAAGTGAAAACTTATCGCTCAACGCGCCTAAAGAAGTTTTCACTTCAATGAAATAATGATTATCTAAAACACAATTAAACAATGCACAGTAGGTAGGTATACACAACTTATCACGTGGTCAATTTAACTTCACTTACCGCTACTACAGCATGTCGGCGCGGGCATATCGGTGACGCGAACCCAGAAGTTTTTCCCCTACTAAAAATCGTTCAACTTCCGTAAAGAAGTTTTCGCTTAAAAAAAATGGAATTATTCCACTCTGTCCACTAAGCAGCCCCTTGTTTAAAATTGTGATGTCTGCTTTGTCCCATTAATCAATGTTGCTGTAAAAAATATATAGGCTGGCAATGTTGGATTTCAGAGAATTTATAAATAACTGTCGGACAGCGCCGTACAGCTGTCCGGCGCGACTTTGTTCGCGTGGTGTCTTACTCCTACCCTACCCCTAAACCTTCGCGGGCGTATGCATTTAAGCTCACAAAAATTTCATCTAAATCGGTCCAGCCCTCTCGGAGTCCATAGAGGACAAACAAACAAACATTGATTTTTATTTATATAGATTTCGACTGCCTCATTGGTCTAGTGTTCGCAAGCGCTACTAAGTTTGAGGTCTGTCTTGGGTTCAATTCCCAGGTCGGGCAGCATTTTTGGGGTTTTCCATTAGAAATTTCTAAGTAGCAGTCCGGAGTTTCGATATGATTCCGATTGATGGCTATAGGGCCATTTATTACATGGAACTTAACATATTATATAACATGCTTACTACTCAACATATACGCACTTCTCCACTTCTGTTTTAGGACGCCCTAACCGTCATATTTACATAAATATGGCTTTGCGTAAGTGAATATATTTAGGTACCAGTTTTCTAGATATACCGTTCGGATAGTTAGAAATGCTTCCTCTGTATTAATTAAACAAAAACTCGTTCGGTGGTTAGGTATGGCTCGGACACGAAATTTAAACCAGCAAACAGACTTTTATGCAAATAGTGGATTATGATTCTGTGTGGGGATAAAGTTATATGAGTAGGTATAACAATTATAAGGAAAATCGGAATCAATATTTTATTAGTACAGGATAAATCGGACCGTAGGATTACTAAACATTTGCTCCATTAATTCTGATAAACTCGTTCTAGCATCTAGGTTATCTTAGTAGTAGGTATGTCCAAATACTAATTAGGTAGGTAGGTACCTATCTACGTTACGCGTTGTTCTAAATTAATTTGAGTTGTTCTCATTCCGAAGCCACAACAGCTGAATTGTTAATAGCTTGCTCAAACTCAGTCCTTTGGGGATTTAAACAATTAAACTCAGTATGAAGTCTCTTTGAATTCATTTATAGGTACAATATGAAGTAGGGGCCTACTTATCAACGCGCGATAGTGCAGTGGTAACAAGGTTGGCTCGAAAGAACTGTGGTTCGATTTCGATCCCCAATATATTATTAACTGGGGGCCGTGAATGAGAAATGCTATGTGTGACGTAATAGGTCGTTTAGTACAGTCGGTAACCAGCATTATCAGACCATCAGACCCCTCTTCCATTATTCTTCTTTGTAATGCTGGACACTGACTGTACACAAACTTATTCCTTTGCCTTTTGATGAATGTAAAAACGGTTATTATTTATACCTACTTACATTATGTTATTTCTTTATCATTACAGAGACAATATAGTGATTTACTTGCTTTGGCATGGGAGGACGAGTTGCCTATCTCAAGACGAGCCAGGAAATTAGTTTCTAATTCATTACCAATGAACCCGAATCTGCATTCATCTAATGAAGATAGTGAGGTAATTAAAGCATGTTAATAATTATTGTTAATTAAAAACGAATCACTGGCAGGCACACTTTCAAAGTAGGATAATCAATTGTATGTTCTTTTCTTCTTCGATTTTTTATGCTTGAAACGCTCGAAGTGCAAGAAATCTATGTACAGACGCCAGCAGGTCAAGCTACCAGAAACTGTCAAATTTTCCCAATCAACCTTGAACCTTAAGCTTTAACAAGTTGAAAATCTTTTAAAGAAATTTGACAGATTGTAGTAGCTTGATGTGCTGGCGTCTGTACAATAGAATAGACTGCACGTTAGTGATAACAAAAGCAGTTTATGCTGGCCTCGTATTATATTAAAACTCCGTACTACGCTAGGCTAGGTCAAAGGGTTACCAATGTCGTGCGATCAAACCGTACAATCCAAATCGATGCCTTTTTAACTAGCGTTAAGCCGGATTCTCACTACTGTGTCGTGTTGTCGTGACGCCTTCTGACGTAGTGTTAATCAATATGAGTGTGTAAGTCCTGAACAGATTCGTTTGATTGGTTTATCCCGCGTAATGAGATAACACGACACTGTAATGTGTCGATGACTAAATGGTCGCAGCACATTTATGGAAATTACGAATAAAGAAACTGGGGGTCTACTCCGAAGCGATAATCCGACGTATTGGCCAAATGTTCGGCTGTTTCTTGACTTCCAAAGTTCAGTTTTTTGACTGAGTCCATACCCGACTACAAGTCACATTTTTCACTTTGACTTATCCCTTTGACTATTGTATTTTTTTTTTTTGCCTTAGACAGCCATAGTTAGCCATACTCGAAACGCCGAACATTCGGCCGATACTTCGGATTTGTCTTCGGAGTAGACCCCCTAGATGTTACTCAAACACATGAATATTTATTTTCTTTTCCAGGAGGAAGAGATAGTTAAACCTAAGCAGGCTAAACGAAGAAAGAAGGCAATCTCGGATAGTGATTGACATATCTTTTGTAGAAAGGATGGTAGTTTTAAACACCAAAGTGCAACTCTACAATACAATAAATATTAGTAGTATGTGTAATACATTGTTTGTTACCTTTTGTTATTACACAGGTGCAATTCAAAGAATGGTACCTACCTAATTCACTGTCGCATAATTTCGCCTTGGTACTGTGTAAATGTAATTTATGAAGATCCATGGTTTTATCAGATATTTTCGTTGGAGTTTAATTTATTTTAAATTACTTACAAATTTTAAAATCCTAACAGCCATAGTACTGGCATGTTGTGACACAACAGAAGAAGCTCACTTGCAATATTGTAAGTAATCAAACCACATAAAGTCTCTTCCTATAGCCACATACTTCAGAGCAAACTTTAGGGAGTATGTTCTAAGGTCAGACATGCACTGTACATTTTTCCACGGTAGTCATATAATGTAAATGTAGGTGGTACCTTATTGTTGTACAGATTTTTTTTATCCCCGTACATGTTAAACTTATTTTAAGTATAAGGTATGAGACCAAGAATTTTATTCAAAGGATATATTGTATTCTGGAATTTTCGAAATACATTTTACACTAGGATCAATAAAGTATTTCCCCTTTATTTTATGTTTTAATTGACCTGATAAATAATGTATGTTTGATTAAAACAAAATATTATGTATTTTCGTGTTATAATTTCTTTTAAAACATCCAGAATATAGGGATACTGATTGTAAACAGATTGTTTAAATATTTCAGTATTTAACATAAATTCAAAATATTTTCTAAGTACAAAACTAACATAACTATATAAAAATACTAAACATGGATTAAATTTTCAGGAAATGGTAAATATTTTATTATAAACCTTAACTGTTATTTCAATAATTTATTGATGAATAATTTGTAGTTTTAAAATGTCTTTTTGTCAAGTCTTTGAAACGAGGACTATCTATATTATTGGACTAGCAGAACCTTTAACAACACAACACCTCCACCCACCAAGCCACTGATACATGCTTACAATCTAATAAATCTTGTAAAAATTGGATCATCAAATATAAGGAAGATTCTTATAACTAAAGTTTCCCTTGCTTATATCTTTGTCTAGCTTGAGCCTTACTGTACTTTGCTTTCTTCTCAGGTACTGTTGTATCTTTTTCGTTAGAATTGTCGTTTACACCTGCAATCAACACAGTTAACAATTAATATGAGAAGCTTTGGCTCTGATATTATAGCTACCATATGCATAATCAGTATAATGGTCCCACAGCTGGGACAAAAGCCATCTCTCTGTGAGAGGGAGTGGCCCGTAATGCACCACGCGGGCCCAGTACTAGTTGGTATATGTCACGTCTTCGATTTTTTTTTTCTTCTTGTACATGCTAGTTTCCTCGCGATGGTGGTTTCTTTTACCGTTTTGAGAGCAGTGGTCAGACCAAATAAAAAAGGTAGACGGAGCGCGGCGCTCTCAGAGTGAAGCAGGGTAAAGGAAGCCAAATTTGAAATAGAAAGCCGACCGTGTTCCAGAGCGACGCGCGGCACCGAACGCGCTCGACATCATAACCTTGAAAACGAGGCTTCACTTATTTGAACGCTATTGTTGGCGTACGCTCCGTCTACCTTTTTTATTTGGTCTGAGGAGCAGGGGTGATGAAATAATTCACACAAAGTAAAGCGCCTGTCAAGGTTTGAGCCTACGACCTTCCACCACTTCTCTGTTATTATAGCTAGGCTGGTATCAACTAGGGGCAAAATATAATTATATTAAACTCCACATCATGACTTCCCCGGTTTAATTGACTTGTGTACTGACAACCCACTCATGAAAAAATAAAGGAACATTTCAACAAGAGAGATGTAACCATGCAGGTACAGCTCCCTTTCAAACCATGATGTATGGTACACTAGAGAAATCATTGACACTGTTTTAAAAAAAAACCGGCCAAGTGCGAGTCGGACTCGCGCACGAAGGGTTCCGTACCATTACCTATAAAAACTGGCAAAAAAATCACGTTTGTTGTATGGGAGCCCACCTTAAATATTTGTTTTATTTTAATTTAGTTATTTATTTTTAATGTGAATATATAACTAAATATTCTGTGACTATTTCAAGCGTCTACCTGTGGCCGTTGTCAATATCTAGCAAAAAATCACGCTTGTTGTATGGGAGCCCCCTTAAATATTTCTTTTATTCTGTTTTTTAGTATTTGTACCAGCAACAGAAATACATCATCTGCGAAAATGTCAACTGTCTAACTATCACGGTTCATGAGATATAGCCTGGTGACAGACGGACAGACAGACAGACGGCGGAGACTTAGTAATAGGGTTCCCGTTTTACCCTTCGGGTTTGGAACCCTAAAAAGTATCATACAATAATAAGGGATGCTATCATACATAATGCAAAGATGTTAACATCTTGGCTGATTACTTATCTCTCTTGGTGTGTTAATAAACATGATTAAATCAGTTGAAATGAGTGGTACATTTTTGCCATGTAATGATGACATTTTATATCCTATGAGCAGGCAGTTTTTTACGGTGATGAATAGAGTAAATGTTGATTTAAGAAATTGGAACTAATGGCTACAATCTGAACTTACAACGTAGGTGACTTATCAGTTTTGGGATGGGCATGGTGTCCATGGTGTGTGCTATGTGGTAAAAGCAAACATTATCTTGAAGATGTACCAAAATAGCTAAATGGAATACCTAAGTCATCAGGGGGCTGCAGAGATTTGCCGGCACTCCAAGAACTCATCAGAGATACACTCTTTCCTACTGCCCAGCCCATTCCTGCCAAGGCTAAGGAAAATGCTAACATGCTGAAGGGATGCTGAAAATTTAAAAAAACAGTTTTATGTTACAATCAATCATAATAAAGATGACCTTTGTATTTCACAGCATAACTGGGGGCCAAGTCTGCTAACGCAGTTGTCTCTGAATGGCCGATCATTGGCACTGTAATTGTAGAGTTTGACAGTTTTGCTAATCTCCTAATTGAAAGGCTTCTTTATGATTTGCCAATGATGTGCCCCTGATACTCCATTGGAGAAATTGTCTGTATTTGGTAATCTCGTACTGACAAGCTCCTATTATTTTGACTTCCCTATGGACCACTGTCACACCATTATGAATTTAGGAGGGTACAAACTATTGGCACAATGGTCATGGCATTGCCTTGGTATGGTTGTCGTAATGACCAATCATTAAAAATAGCAGACTTGGCCCCCTGGAGCAGTGGTCTCAAAAGAATTGTGTATGCTTTAATTTTGAAATTAATTTAATTAAATGAAGATTTGGTATATAATTTTGTCTAGCCCACTACTACAGGTCTTCATTTAGGTGATTATACTAACCGATAATGTAGGGTTTGTGGTTAAACTGTAGTCCAATACCACAATTCCAATTCCAAAGATTAAACCCACACAAGTGCATATCCATATTATATTCTGACTGTCTGGAAACAACCAATTTATTATCACTTATAAGTTTTACAGCACAATAAGCAAGTTTCAATATTGAGTTCAGAAAATTCAATAGCTGTTCTAGTATCTTTGAATTTATACTTTGAATCTGATGTCAGAATATTATAGCACTATCTACAACATGAACAGTTTAGAAAAGCAATATTGAATATAGTATTGGTGTGATTATTACCTTTAATTTTCTTTTTCTGCATATCTGTAATACTTTTAATTGACTCCATTAATTTAACATTGTGAGGGTCTAACTGAAGTGCCCTTGTGTATGATATTATAGCTTCATCGTACAGTTCACTGGCAGCTTCGACCTCAGCACGACGGAAGTATCCCTAGAATATAAAGAAAAATCGACGCTTTTCATAGTATGTGAAACAGTCAATTTTAAAACTAAGATAGTGGTAATGGTAACTTACCTTAGCCCATTGCGGTTGCAGTCTCACTGTTTCATTAGCATCCTGTAGTGAGAGATAATGCTGATCCAACTTAAGAAATGCAAACGATCTATTGCTGTGTAAGAGGTAGTTATTAGGGTCCAACTTAATTGCTTGAGTATAATGTAAAACAGCTTCAATAAACTTCCCTTCTTTTACGCACTCATTACCCTTAATTTTAAGATCTTCAACGCTCGCAGTCTGGGTACCTTTCTTACTTTCCTCCATGGCTCTTGATCAAAACCTAGTTCTATTATGGTTAGTTGTGCAAATAAATTGGAATATTAAAAATTATATCATATAATCGATATGTGTCCTATAATGTTATCATGTATTTAATAACATAGTTTGCCGGGATGATTTAAGTAGATTGAACACAGAGCATATAATGTACAATTGTAGATTGAAGTGGGAAGTAGGACATCCCATCCCAAACCAAATCCGAATCCCCAACCCCAACAATGACATTGACAAATTGGCAGTGGCACCACAGAGTACCTACATTTGTATATAGATAGGGTAAGTGGCACTAGGTTCTCTTGTGCGGCAAGCAGTGTTGCCCCTGACTACATTTGGGGTTACCGTACACAAGTGGGAAAATTACCGTACTCTGTATACAAACAATTAACTGAAAAAAAAACCAGTCACGAGCGAGTCAAACTCGCGCACCGAGGGTTCCGTACGTATATATTAGGTTGGGGAAAAAGTCTTTTCGCATTATAGTATGTATGAATTTGTAATAAAATCTCTTTGGCTACACTATTTGTATCTGGCTGGTTTTGGTATCATTGAAAAATTAAAACTCCGCCTCAGATTATGATCGCTCACTACTGTTAGAATGTGTTGTTTTGATAGGTTAGGTGGCATGCGACCACGGCTGTCTTCTGAACATCATTATGAATATGTATTAAATACATTAAAATATATTACGTGTAAGTTGTTTATTTAATAGACGATAAATATTGAATAGTTTGTACATAATAATTTCAGATGAGAATATTTTCTTGTTTCATACTTTTTAGAGCGTGATTTTTCAGTAGTCGGGTTTTAGTTTTTGAACTCATTTTTTATTTAAATTATTTTGGAGTTATACTTTCGTGATAAAATATTTGTAGAGGCGCTTTAAATTTTTCTTTGGTTAGGTTCATTCGAGTCCACCTCATTCATTCATTCATTAGTTTAAATGTTTTGTATGTACCTGTGTAATATACCAAACACATACCATAGGTTTATGTTTCCAAATTTGAAAGACTTCTTAACTTTTCTAATTCGATTCGATTTTTCAGCAATTTGTTATGATCCAAGGAACAAATAAATAATCCGTCTAAGAATCTGAGTCTGCTGAGGGTAACATAGGCCTGTCCCTTAGCGAATAGTGACTTCCCTAAATCAATTACCGCTTTTTCTAGAGAGTGCACCCATACAACTTGTGCACAGTAACTGCCGAAGTAAGGATTAATGGTAAAATTTTGCGTTGAATTTTTCCCGATCCTCATAATCCGTCAAATTCAGTCAGACAAGGTTCAACTCTAACAAGCCCATCTTCATCTGCATTTATAGTGCAATCATCGAATTGTATGAGAACTGCACTTGGCTGTTCTCCATGCTCCAGCTGGTCACGACGAAGAGCAGGCCATATTAAGTTCCTGGCCACATTGAAATACGTATTTATTATAATATAATTATGTATTTTGTGTCTAGGTTTGGAGAAAAAATATGTTTGTTGTTGCTTATGATTTTATAGAAATTATACCTAATTATTGGGTGCATGCAAGCAAAGTTATGAGCAACACCTGGATATATATATTTTTGAAATGTGCTAATTAGTTTGATACCCAACATGGTATAAATAAATATTTTTTGTTTTTAGGCTTTGACTTTATGTCCGCTAGAGGGCGCCATATTGAATTTAATGTAACTTTACATAGCCTATAACCAGCGGACGATCAAGACGCTTCCAACAATACCTCATTTGTTTGTCAAATTATGACAAGCGGTTTAGAAGTAATGAGGGAACAGATGAACATACATACATACTGGTCAAAATCATAACCCTCCTTTTTGCTTCGCCGTAGTCGGGTAAAAATGCAACGCAAGCCGCGAAAAAAGTTTGCGATGTTTATCGACCTAGTGCAGTGTCTGAGAGTAGCACTTGGTTTAAGCGTTTTCAATCCGGAAATTTTGATGTCAAAGATGCACGTCGCTCTGGTCGCCCAATTACGGTTAAAATGGATGCCATTTTTGAAAAGTGGAGCAAGATATCAGTAGTTACGACGTAGCTGAAGAACTAGGCATGTTCTATGTTCTATGTTAGAGAGTTTGGTTTCCGCACTTAGTCCTTCATGTGGACCATTGTGCGTGGGCCATGGCGGCCGTCATTGGTTTATTCCAACCAGCCCACCTCCCTCCAGAAGCTAATTAGATCCTCTGGTCTGCGTAGAATATCTGTGAAAGATCTGGGTGACCCGAGGGTTTCTGTTCTGATCTGGCTGACGCCTGTGCAGTCAAAGAGCACATGTGCAACGGTTTCATCAGCCTCCATGCAAGCCCTGCACAGAGGGCTGTCCGTTATGCCTATATTGTGGAAGTGTTTGTTTAGTGAGTAGTGTCCCGTGATGGTCCCCGTCACCAAGCGCAGGCCGTTCCTGTCCAGGCGTAGCAAACGCCTGGTTAGTCTGCCATCTAAGGATGGCATGGCTTCCCTGGACTGCCTGCAGCCCGGTGTCGAGGTCCACCAGTTCTCCGCTTGTGTGTGGGTGAACTCCTGTAGCCACCTGCGTATTTGGTTAAAGGGGATGGGTACAATAGGCTCGGGCCCACAGACTGACGCGCTGGATGCTCTCCTAGCTAGTTCGTCAGCTGCGTCGTTACCCAGAGATCCGCTGTGTCCTTTTATCCATTGCAGTGTCACTGCGTTACGGTGGCACACTGTCACCCGCTCCAGTGCATTGTGACATTCTAGTGTTAGTCTGGATGTAATATATTTTTTCTCTAGGGATTGCAGAACTGAGGCACTGTCGGAGAGTATACGTATACGGGTGTCCGTAACTTTCCTGGCTTCTATGGCGTAAGCCGCTTGTAATGCCCACGCATTCCGCCTGGTATACGGTGTTGAACATTCCAAGCGGGCTGGATATATTTATGTTAAAATCGTGTGAAAAGACTCCGACTCCGGTTCCGGAGTTGGTCTTTGATCCGTCGGTGTATACTCTCATCTCTCTTGGGCCTGAGTGGTCACACCGTTCTTCTGTGAGTGTAACGCTGTAATGCTTCTGAAAGAAGTGTAGTTTCGGGGCTTTGTCGCAGGGTGATGCCATCATCGGTTGCCGTTTGATTGCATCTTCCCTTATGCGTGTGTGTTTGACCCTAGAGTCTTTGCTCAGGGTTCCCGATAAGTAGAGCCTGAAGGCGGCCAAGGCTGCCTCCTCCCGCACGATGAGGTGTAGGGGTGGCAGTCCTAGCATTACCTGTAAAGCGGCAGTTGGTGCAGTCCTCATACTGCCAGTTATTGCTACACAAGCAAACCGCTGCAGTTTTTCGAGGTCTTTTTGGGCTGTGCTCAGGTCCGTCCTGGGCCACCAGACCAGTGAGCCATATGTGATAATTGGTCGGATGACTGTGGTGTATAGCCAGTGGGTGACCTTGGGGCTGATGCCCCAATTCCTTCCGAGCAGTCTCGGCATTGACCACAAAACAGTTTTGGCTCATTTGAAAAAAACTGGGTACACAAAAAAGTTCGATATTTGGGCACCTCACGAGCTCACTGAAAGAAACCTAATGAACCGTGTACTCATTTGTGATTCTTTATTACGATGTAATGAAACCGAACCATTTTTGAAGAAGCTGATAACTGGTGATGAAAAGTGGATCACGTACGACAAGAACGTGCGAAAAAGGTCGTGGTCAGAGGCCGGTCAGGCTTCACAGACTGTGGCGAAACCCGGGTTAACTCGTAACAAGGTGATGCTGTGTGTGTGTTGGGATTGGAAAGGCATTATTCATTATGAGCTGTTACCACCAGGCAGGACCATCGAATCTGATCTCTACTGCGAACAACTGATGAGATTAAAGCAAGAAGTTGAGTGAAAGCGGTCGGAATTAATCAACAGAAGGGGTGTGGTTTTTCATCATGATAACGCTAGACCTCACACATCTTTAGCCACTCAGCAAAAATTAAGAGAGTTTGGCTGGGAGGTGTTAATGCATCCGCCATATAGTCCTGACCTTGCACCTTCAGATTTCCACCAGTTTCGGTCTCTTCAGAATTCTTTAGGCAGTGTCAGGTTAACATCACGAGAGGACTGCCAAAACCACTTGTCGCGGTATTTTGATCAGAAGTCCCAAAATTTCTATAGCAATGGGATCATGTCCCTACCTAAAAGATGGCAAAAAGTTATCGAACAAAATGGTACCTACATACTTTAGTTAAATGTAAATAAACTATATTAAAAAATGTTTTGAATTTTCTTAAAAAATGCGAAGATACTTTTTCCCAAACCTATGATGATTGATGATACTGATGATTTGTGAAAAACTGTGCTATTTAGAGATATCGTTATATTTTTCCTGTATTCTTTACACTTTCTATCACATAGAATAATTTCAGATTTCTATCTATGCAAACTTCGGAGACAAGGGGGAGGAATGGTATTTTTTTTTTCATTTTTCATCAAAGTCTGTTTCAAGTTTCTCACAGCATGTTCTGTCGCATCATCCGGCTTAAAAAAAGACGGGTTTTCGGTCAGTTTCGCAGCTTTTATTTGGTTTTCTACGAATGCATTGTTTAGCCAAAAGCGTCTCATTGATTGTGGATGTTATGGTTCCGAGATTTTGTTTTTATTAAATTACTAGACGTTACTAACAACGATCAGTGCTACTGACAGCTTTCTTTACACAGTTGACAGTTGGCACTTGGGAACCATAATATCAAGTTGCGTTCCATTTTTCAACAAAACCTGTGAAAGATGCCTTTTTATTTAATGTGATGAAATTACCGTATTTTAGCGTACGGTAGTAACCACTCGGCCGTATGCCGTACATTGTGAAATTTGAAGGCCTATTTATTTATTTATTTAAACTTCTCGTACGCGATTAGGTATAAAAGCGAACTTAATGCCTTAGGCAGTCTCTACCAGTCAACCAAGGGTGGTGAAGGGATAAGATGGCGAGTGCTCTGATTGAAACTTATAATACACATACATACATAATTATTTACAATAATATTTATATCCCTACATTATGTAAATAAATATATATAAATATACGTACAAATTCAAGGAAAAGAGGTAATTAAGATGACTCTACGCTATTTATTTACCGTATAAAACGACAATTACCGTACTTATGGCAACACTGGTGCCAGGTGCCCAAAAATGTAATTCTCATGTGTCAATCTCCGTAAGGTAGGAGTATTAATATTCTGTGGTGTCGACAGACGACAGACTTAAACTTTTTGGAGTTCTTGTTCTTGGCGGGAAAATGAAGCGTAATGATTAGCAGTTTTGTTATATTTTCTAAAACTTGTGTTTAGGCGAATATTAATGTGTAATAATGGTGGATTATTAACCATTAAGAGTTCGTGAACGTGCATTAGTGTAGAAAAATGAAACAAAACATTGTAACATATCACTTCAAGTTCTCTCAAGTAGTCCGCGTGAGGTCTCAGTAAAGTGCCACGTCTTTACTGAAACTCAAGGGGAGGTTACGTTACAGGCGGGGGTGATATCATCTATCATGCATTGTTTAAAATTCATTTCATCATTATACATATAAAGTAACTAAATAAAGACTTTGCTAAAAGATCCCAGCAACCAGGCCATTAAACTATTATTAAAAAAAAAAAACTGACTTTTTGTTCAAAAGACTCTGCAACACACACCAATGCTATTCTTCGATATCGCGAAAGCGTTCGACAAAGTCTGGCACAACGGCTTATTGTATAAGCTATACAAATTCGGTGTGCCAGATCGTCTCGTGCTCATCTTACGGGACTATTTGTTGAACCGCACCTTCCGCTATCGCATCGAGGGTGCGCTCTCTTCCCCTCATCCGATCCGCGCAGGCGTCCCTCAGGGGTCTGTGCTGGCTCCGCTCATTTTTACGCTGTTCTCCAGTGACATCCCGAAAAGTAGAAAGGCGCAGTTAGCTCTGTTCGCAGACGACACGGCCATCTACTACACCGGCCGCAGTCAAGACCAGATCTCCCGCATCCTACAGACCGAAGTCAACAGACTCGGTGACTGGTTCAGGAAGTGGAGGATCGAGGTCAATCCTGATAAGAGCCAAGCGGTCCTCTTTTCTAGGCCCCGGCGTAGACCGGACCTACCACGACAGATCAAGATGTTCGGCAAGCCTATCCCTTGGGAGAAGCGAGCCAAATATCTCGGTGTGATCTTAGATCACCACATTTCGTTCGCTGAGCACATAAAGCAAGTGCGTTCGCGCGCTGCTTTCGCTCTCGGTAGGCTTCATTGCGTCCTGAACTCACGCAGCAAGTTGTCCCTTAAGGGCAAATTGCGTATTTACACAGCGTGCATCCGGCCGATTATGACGTACGCGTGTGCCGCTTTCGCACACGCCCGTCCCCATCTCATTCACAGAATGCAGGCACTTCAAAACCGATTTCTCCGTAAAATTACGGACGCTCCATGGTTCGTTCGGAACGAAACCCTACACGTAGATCTTAGAATCCCCACCATTAAGCAGTTTTTGAAACGCGCGACAAAGCGGTTCTTCGAGTCCGCAGATAGACATCGCAACCCCTTGGTTGTGCAGGCAGCTAGCTATAGGCCATCTCAAATTAGTAAGACTCGCCGACCTAGGCATACTCTTTTAGACCCGGATGACCCCATTACTCTCCTTCAGGAAAGCAATAGGGCCACAAGTACAGTGCACAAACACAAACCGTCATTCCGTCCTCGCCACCGAGGTACCACGCGAAGATCAAGAATAAATTGTTCCCCCCGTCCCTTGCACGTCGAACCGCCAGCCCCGAGGCTGAGTGAGCCGTAGCATTTAATAGTAATCCCCGTTAATAATCATGAATTTAAACTTTTGATCCAGCCCGTCCCCAATTTGCTTTGTTTTTCCCCAACGACGCCCTAAGCCGAGGTTCGTACCCCACAGGGGGTGCCCTTAGAGCGCTGTCGTTTAGTTTTTAATACTTTTATTTACGCTCCTGGCTGGAGGCTTTAAGCTAATACCTTAGGGCAGCCACAGGAAAGACCGGTTAAGCAGTCACGGCCTCTCAAGGTCAACTGCGAGATGCCATATACAAAAAAAAAAAAAAAAAAAAAACACCAATGCTATTATTAACCAACTTCCAAAAAGGAGGAGGTTATATTATGTTAGGCTGTTTTTTTTTTATGTATGTTCACCGATTACTCCGACAATTGTGGACGGATTTAAAATTTTTTTTTTTTTTATCGAAGGGTATGCTCTCGAGGTGGTCCCATTGCAACCAAACCAGAAACTGATGAGGTGATCCCATGGAAATCGTGGGAAATCCTCAAATTTTATAGGCATACCCATAGCGATTTGAGTATTTTTTATAGTAACTCGTGCAATTGCACTCGAAAAGCACCATTTGGTGAAGTGGAACTGATGATGAAGACCACAGCTCGCCACCGGAACTACTTAATAATAAGTATTTCACCGTTTCGATTCGCTTAGGCACTTTAATATGGTTGCTAAACTATTTATGCTCGTCAAAATGCATAATGGTGAAGTCACCATCAGTTCTCCTGGTTTTCACAAGGAGAACTCCTCAACAATTAACGCCCTAGCATCGGGAAAAGCAATATTTTGTAAAAGGTGATGAGCATTTGACATTAGGCTATTAAATTAGATAAATTATAAACTTCGGAAGTCGGTGTCTTTGAATCTGTATTTTAGTTTTTTGCCACCGACTTCCGAAATTTAAGTTATTTTTCACTTCGTAGTGTTTTTTTTGGAAGTCGGTTGTTGTTGTATTGATTAGTTGGTCAGTTGCTGGCTGGCTGCACTGCACCTAAAAACTGCTTTGAGTATTTATCCTGTGGATATGGTAAGCATTTATTATGGCAAGTAGCGAATCACCGAACAACATTTTCTGCCACTTTCTGCGGGAGGCGAGGAAAACACATCAGCACACTACGAAAATTTAATTATTGCACACAGGTAGGTACTAGCTTCCTGTATGGAATAGGCATGTATTTTTTTTCTTCACTAAATCAATAATAGACAGTACTATAAACCTAAGAAAAGTATTGAAAGTTAAATTAAACTACTGATAGATGCTCAAAAAAATTTAACATTTTTCTACTACAGTTCAAACATCCGTTTCTGTGGCGGTCATGATGTGACGTCATTGTTCACGAAACTGCTTTGTTTACATCTGTTTTTTAGCCCCAAATTATTAAATTATTGTTTATGCTTTATTCAAGTAGAAATCGCACTTACATATTTACCTTAGTGAGATTTCAAGCATTTAGCAAAGAATAGATTTTATTCAAATGTTTTGTTTCGTCACTTCCGGCATTTTCGATGAGGACGCGTTTTGAGTTTGCGTTCCGTTCCAACAAAAAAACGCAACATAAATTAATTAATTGTAAAATAAGTACCTAATGCGTTGAAAATGTAAAAAATATTGGAATTAGTTTCTTGACTCCTACACAGTGTATATTAAAATAATGGATATGTTTTGAATTACGTGCATATTCCCTATTGCCATATACGATCACTTCAGAATGATTATATCAGAAATAATCTTTCAGTGGGATTTTTTAAACTCATATAAAATAAAATAAAACACTTAATTGAGTTCTTGGCGGGAAAGTGAAGCGTCATGATTAGCAGCTTTGTTTTATATTCTAAAACTGGTGGATTATTAACTATTTTGTGTTCGTAAACATGCATCAGTGTAGGCAAATGAAACAAACCAGTGAAACATATCACTTCAAGTTCTCTCAAGAAGTCCGCGTGAGGTCTCAGTAAAGTGCCACGTCTTTACTGAAACTCAAGGGGAGGTTATGTTACAGGCGGGGGTGATATCATCTATCATGCATTGTTTAAAATTCATTTCATCATATTATGAAATAATCAATGCATGATGATGATTTCCACGCCGGAAATCATCATCATGCATTGATTATTTCATTTCATCAATATTTAAACAAAGTAGCTAAATAAAAACTGGGCTAAAAGGTCCCAGCAACTAGGCCATTAAAATATATTATATTAACAAAAAAAAACACTCAATTCCTTTCCCCTCCGCTAGGAGTAATAGTGTTCTGCGCCTTTCCCTACCTAAGTCACCTCCACAGAACATATATACCCTAAAGGCAGCGTTGCCAATCTGTGGGGAATTCCCCAAACTGCGGGGATTTTCAGCCCAATTGGGTAATTTGTGGGGAGAGCATTTATGTGGGGAAAATGCGGGGAATTTAGACATTTACACTAGAGCTGAACTTAGAAGTAAGTATAATTTATAAATTATTTGTATTTGATTCAAGTTTAACTCAACTTATCCGGCAGGAAGGTTATCTACTGGGAATTGAACTGACTAAGGACATTACTAAGCGTTTTATTTTTCGGACATATTATTTTCATTTATATCTATAGTGAATCCGTCAGAAGCTCAGCAATTTAAAGTTTAAGCCCTTAAACCATTGTTGCAACGATTTCCGATACTTGAAAATGTAGTGGCATCTCAAAAACTAGTTGACGAATGGTCGTGAGCCCTTCAAGCGATGCTATATTACTCTGCTCTTGTTTTGCAAGATGATGACGATCCGGAAACATACTGGGCTAAGGTATTCCGTCGTTAAAAACAGGCATGCAGGTCATGAAATGTTTTTTTTTATTTGAAATACGCAATAAGCCTATTGCGGGTTCTGCCTTTCTCAAACGCATCTGTCGAAAGAAAATTTAGCGTTCTGAAGAATTGGAAAACAGAGAATGGTAATCGCCTGCACAATGACACTTTAGTAGCGCTAATGGCCACTAGAGAAGGTATTCAAAAGAAAGGACCCCCTCCTTTCTTTTTATCCGTCCTTTTGCTATAGGCTATAGCCTATTTGATCCGTCAAATAATATGTTAACAAAACAAATTTGGCGCAATGAAGAGCCTATACCTTGATAAAATCATTAAATACTTAAGTATAAGTAATAAATATATTTGATTTATATGAACAGAATTTCTTTGCTGAAAACTTGTGGGGAAAATGTGGGGAATATCGATTTTATTTTCCCCAAAATTGGGGATTTTCAGTTACGTTTGTGGGTAATCCAGACCGTGGAAGTCGGCAACACTGCCTAAAGGGGTCACCTCACTCACTCAGAATTAATTATTCAGAAAGAAATTCGTATTTGCCATTTGCTAAGAACGGAACCATACTTGCTCGACTCCACACGACAGATTCTCATTTATTGCAATGGAATTCAATTGAAAGAAAACAATGGCTTGACATGATTGAATATTAACAGGGCTGTGTAGCAGCAGCTATAGCAGTGCCAATAGAACTGGCTAGGCGTAAGGTAAGGCACCAGGTATAATAATTATGCAGTTTGCAGTACATTAGTTTGTTAAATTGTACGGTTTTTGCACCTTTGGCAGAATTGGCGATGCCTGCAGCACGCCCGCGTCCCTGTTTTACACACTTAAACTTAAGGCACACTATTCAAAATCTGTTAATTTAAAAGTACTTACCCATAATATAAATTTACTGTTTTTGTTGAATAAATTAATATTTTTGTTGTAGTGTTGACCACTTAATATATATGCCCTGCAAGCATTTTGAACTAAAACTGACGTGAAAATGTCTTCTGCAATGAATAGAATGGATATGCAGCAGATAGAGTTTCGTGCTGTCATCAAGTTCCTTACGAAGCAAGGGAAGGGGCCCCAAGCTATTTTAAACGAGATGAAAGCCGTTTATGGTGCACAATGTCCTGGTAAGACAATGGTCTACAAATGGTGTGGGGCCTTTCAACTCGGCAGAGAGATGATTGAAGACAAACCTCGAACTTTAAGCTTAAAACGTCATTGTAACACGGAACGCAGAGCTCTTTCTCCTATTTTTGATGATAGTTTTATTGATAAAATACAGAATGAACTTCTCGATGCTGAGCTTTAATAAGTACCATCACATAAATTCCAAGATTGTAGTGATGCTAATATTGTATGGGATTTGGAGAGTCTCTTGTACTACAGTCTCTGGCACCTCAATAAGCTGCAACAATGGAAGGATGTCTATGCACTTGTAGATTGTACTCGGATCAGAGAAAGATGTATGTCCTGAAAAGTCTATTGGTGTGAGCCACATATATGTACACGGAAGTGTAGGTATTGCACCAATCTAAGGAGCACAGTTTGAGACAACTTTTATACACATGTGACTGGAATAATGGCCTATCAAGACAACAGTATGAGCATAGCTGGCAGGACATTGATTTTCTTGAAAGAGTTGAAATTAATTTAGTATAGTTTTGGGGACATCACCATCACTAGATATGAATTTACTGCCAAAATATTCCACATTTTACCCACACCACACTACCTACAAATACCAACATATAAATCTGGAGACTCCATCAATAACATAATTATTAGGTTTTATGTTTGTAGCAGTAGTATTTAAATTGTTAGAAAAAGAAATTTAAAAAAATATTCTGTAGTGAATTTAGTGCTAAAATAACGTTTAGGGTGTGTTTACATGTAGTTATAAAACTCATATTATATGCAAATCAATGAAATACTTAACAACAGTAATACAGGTTTAATAAAGTTATAACATTTTGTCAAGGCATCTTACAATATTAACTGAATAAAACATAATCAATTCCTTCAATGAGATTCAATGATTTAAGATTTTTTTCAAATTCACCATTAGTTAAATCCAATTTAATGCATATCAATAAAGGGGGCTTTGCATCTGTAAAATGGATTACAGGTAATTTGATAATAACTCTCCTTTCAATAGGACAATATAGCTCAACAAATTGGCCTATTTTATTTTTGTCAACATCACAGAATGCCACAACTTTGTTTAAGTTAATGGGACTTAATGAGCGAACTAATCTTCGACCTGCTTTTCCTGCATTCCAAACGGTGAAACAATCCCAATGTGGTAATACACACTTTTGTAATCTGTCAAGCTGTATTTTCCAAATCTGTTCTCGTTTAACAGAAAAAGTAGCTGCACCTTCATGGTAAGCATACACAACCAGTTCTTTATCCACCCTATGTAAATCTCCGCCACAATCTAAATGTTCATAGAAGAAAAACAGATCTTCAGGTGTTCCGTGTCCAGTTTCAACAAAACCTCCAACTTTATCATAAACAGATCTATGGCAGAACCATGTTGGCATAAGCAAAGTAGGCCCATTGGAAGTATAAATTTGATTCTTCAACTGTTTATTTGTAAGGCTGTTAGCCCAATGAGCATAACGAGGAGTTGAATTTACAGGTACTCTAGATATTTTAGTACCAATAAGAGCATTATGGTTTAACTTTGCTGCTTTCCATTGTAAATATATTCTGTGGGGGTGCATTACATCATCAATATCTTGAAAGCATAGAAATTGCCCAGTACTTATTTTAACAGCACCATTTTTTGCAGCACCCACACCTTTTGATGTTTTGCTGCCTGATAACACATAACCTACTCCTTGAGACTTAAAATATTCTCCCCATTTCTCTAATAGTTCTTGGGTCTTATCAGAACTGCCATCATTGTAAATAGAGATTTCTAACTGTTTACTAGTGTTTATAAAAGATTGGACTGCTATAGAATTCATGCAATTATCTATCCATTTTTCTCCATTATGTACTGGTATTATTACAGAAATGTCAGCCATTTTAGATATATTTGGCAGGAGTCCATAGTTAGATTAAGAACCACTAAAATTATTTCTTTATACACAGATGAAGTAGTCAGCACACTCAAGTCGTATGGTCATAGGACACTATTACTCCTGGTGGAGCAACTTGAGAGGGTTAGGTATGTTATGTTTACAGCAGAATAACCAACGAATCTTGTTACATTCAGAGTATGGTTCAATATTATTATTTCATGCATTCATTAAATTATATTTTTTGTAGCTTCTTGAAGTAGGTTTTTGTGGAAGGCACCACAATTTTGTCAATATGACGAACGTAGCTACTGATCAACCATCTAACGCAGATTATGCTGGACGCTGGAGAGTGTAAGTGATAATCACAGAATGGAAATCACACAACTTCATGTTCACAGTGTTCACTGGTATTAAAAATTACTGAGGTCATGATCACACAAAGTAGTACTCACAGAATAGTAGTACTGTCATAATGTATCAATAACAAATGTCCGTGACTACCGCAGGACCACGAACGCCAATCGCTTCCATATTTGGCAAATAATTAGTGCTCAATTGGTGCTAATTAGTGCTCGAACAACAGAATTGGTGCTTTAGTAGTTTTCGAGAAAATCGACTTTGAAGGTGGTCCTGCGGTAGTCACGCTCCCTTCAGCAGGACCACCATGAGCGCAGAAAAAGGGGGCATGCTACAGCTATTCTATGAATACAAATAATAAGTGCCCTTAAATGAGATTCATTTCATAACAAAAACCCAACTGAAACATTTGTATTTACCGAGAAATCAACGACGATAACTTTCGCGCGCTCGTTCAGCAGGACCACGACTTTGAATGTTGATTCCAAGTTTCAGGAGCTAGTCGCTTTCCTCAAACCTACATAGAAAATTAGTGCTCTGCGAGATAAAATTGATACCCAAAATTCAAAATTACTACTCCAGTAGTTTACGAGATATACCATACCATTGGTGGGGTGGCGGTAGTCACTGTCTTAAATTTTCATTTGAAGATTTTCCTATCAACAACTGTGATTTCTTCCCAAATTTATACAAAAATTAGTGCTCCTAAAGAAGTAATAGTGACCAAAAATTCAGATTCCCAAGTGTTGTATTTAAGAGAATTTTGCATTCATTACTTTTCCATACTAAATCTCCGCGTATAACCCGACCAAATTAAGTTGTCAAAGCTGTTTATGAGATGTACACTCGTGCACATAAATTGATGGATGTCGGAATAGTAATAAAAACAGTTCAATATCTATAATTTTTATACAAAATGTGTACCTAGGTACATATTAAGAAAAAAAATAACCTGTCGTTACCCATGGCCTGTGATACCTGTGTTAATGACGTGGGTAGGTAGGTACTCGAATAATTATTTTTCTGTATTGTAAGTACCTAGCTTTTGTGTTGTTACATGAATATCATTAAAGAGCGATAGGTATTTCTTATTTATTTCTTTCCTACTAATTTACCGTTGCTGCAAGCAGTACCTATCATCAATACCATTAATAATATGTTGCTAATAACGCATACTCCTATAATGTAGATATTTATCTATATAATGATATATGAATATTATAAACTTACTAGGCAGACTTCACACAAACTCCTTCAAGTAAAGTCTCAATTAAGAAGACTTCATTTATAACAATTGGTCCTTAATTAAAATATACAAGCTAATTCTAAAATATGTATAGAGTGGCAGAGAGAGAGCGAGCGCTGGTCGGATGGCACGGCACATCAGTATTAATGACATCATCCATCGGGCTCTTGTCACCGCCGGAGTGCCAGCTGTTTTAGAACCCAATGGCTTGCCTCGCGGCGATGGGAAGAGGCCAGACGGAATGTCCATAATGCCATGGAAATTGGATAGGCCTTTGGTGTGGGATGCAGCCTGTGTCGACACCCTCGTGCCATCCCATCTTCCTGGCACAGCGTGTTGTGCTGGGGCGGCTGCTGCAGGAGCAAAAAACCTCAAATGGCACCAATATAACAACCTTATTGGGAGCTATATGTTTGAGCCGTTTGGGGTTGAAACACCGGGTCCGAGTGCTCATAAGTATTTCGGGACATTGCCAAGCGGTTGGTCGACTCTTCACGTGACCAGAGGGCTGGCCTACTTTTAGCCCAAAGAATCAGTATTGCCATCCAACGTGGCAATGCTGCCAGCCTTTTGGGCACTTTTCCCATTGACAGCGATGCGGACGAATTTTTTGATGCTCAATGAGCACTTCCCCCCTTTTAATTATTTTATTATATACCTACTTGTACATACTATTAAGTAGACTAGATCATTTTACTGTAATCCAAGTTTAATCTGAAAATAAAAGTAAGTTACTATTTTAAATACGTACTGGTAAGTACGTACTAATTATTTGAAGTATTTAATAAATATAGATTGTGTTATTTCATGCATGGTATCTAGGTATACTTACATAGGTTTTGTCAAAAAACGTAAGTCAAGACACGTTCAAACTTAGATCAAGTGGATCTATGTTATAATTCACACAAAGTAATTATGTATCTTCATATCACAGGGCTCATTTTAAGTTCGACTCAGTTAAAACAAACAAAAAACAAAACTAGTTAACTGACAGATTCAGATGATTTTGAATCTCATTTTTATCTTGTCTATGGCACAAAATTATTTTGTGGCATGGCGCGCAGGTTATCATTACCGACGTAAAGCGTTCGCGAAGCGTGTCGTGGTACCTACATCGAATTCTTTTTTTATTCGTTTATTAAGGTATCACAGGCCATGGGTAACGATAGGTTATTTTTTATTCTTAATATGTACGTAGGTATGTTATATGTAGGTAAACAGTTTGTATAAAAATTATAGATAATGAACTGTGTTTATTTACTATTCCGACATCCATCAATTTATGTGCACGAGTGTACATCTCATAAACAGCTCAATACCTTTGACAACTTCATTTGGTCGGGTTATACGCGGAGATTTAGTATGGAAAAGTAATGAATGCAAATTTCTCTTAAAATACAACACTTGGGAATCTGAATTTTTGGTCACTATAACTTCTTTAGGAGCACTAATTTTTGTATTTTGGGAAGAAATCACAGTGTTTTTAATAGGGAAATCTTCAAATGAAAATTTAACACCGTGACTACCGCCACCCCACCAATGGTATGGTATATCTCGTAAACTACTGGAGTATTAATTTTGAATTTTGGGTATCAATTTTATCTCGCAGAGCACTAATTTTCTATGTAGGTTTGAGGAAAGCGACTAGCTCCTGAAACTTGGAATCAACATTCAAAGTCGTGGTCCTGCTGAACGAGCGCGCGAAAGTTATCGTCGTTGATTTCTCGGTAAATACAAATGTTTCAGTTGGGTTTTTGTTACGAAATGAATCACATTTAAGGGCACTAATTATTTGTATACTTAGAATAGCTGTAGCATGCCCCCTTTTTCTGTGCTCATGGTGGTCCTGCGGTAGTCACGCTCCCTTCAGCAGGACCACCATGAGCACAGAAAAAGGGGGCATGCTACAGCTATTCTAAGTATACAAATAATTAGTGCCCTTAAATGTGCCTTCAAAGTCGATTTTCTCGAAAACTACTAAAGCACCAATTCCGTTGTTCGAGCACTAATTAGCACCAATTGAGCACTAATTATTTGCCAAATACGGAAGCGATTGGCGTTCGTGGTCCTGTGGTAGTCACGGACATCAATAACAACTGTCAACTCTACTCTGTCAAGCGGACATCAATCAGACAGTAGGCTGCATTCAAATTGGTAAGCGCAACTCTGAACGCACCGTCAATCAATGACGAGCATTGACATACGGTGCGTTCCGAGTTGCGTTGCAATCGATTTTAACCTGTTAACGATTTAACTATTGTGTGACGCGTGAGCGCAAAAACCATGAAGGTATACCTTCATGGCAAAAACGATGTCGCGTGAGACGTCATAGATGGCGTGATGACATGCGCCATCTTGCGATAGCGCTGACCAGGGTGGCATTTTCGAAATTGTGCTTCTGGTGACAGTCGCTATCTAACCAAAGAAGAAGTGTACAAATGTGTGTGTGGTGTATACCGCCTGAGTATAAGTCTTCTGTGGTGTATATGTTACGGCTAATACCCGAAGTGCGGCTACACCTAGTTTTAGCCGGTTAGAACTAGGTGTAGCCACTTACTCTTGGTTAAACCTAGTACGAGCCGATTGTTTTTATTATTTCTTAATCGCTGCAAAGTCATCTACTGTTATTGAATCATTTGGGTTAGGTTAGGTTAGAACAGTAACCATTAACAAGCGAAGGCGAGCGAGCGAAGCGAGCGTGCCGCGGTAGCGGCCGCCGAGCGCCAGATCCCCTCTATTGGCGGGGCGGATCTAACCGGCTAAAACTAGGTGTAGCCGCACTTCGGGTATTAGCCGTAACATATACACAAACAAATACTGTAATACAACCGTGAGCGTGTTCACGAGCATTCCGAATTGGTGACAGCTGTCATAATCGTGATAGCTAACTCGGAACGGAAATGAATGATGTGAGCGCTGTTGCTGTAAGTCGTGTTTTACGAGTATTTCAATTGAATTGAAAACACTTTTTATGCAATCGGTTTTTTTGATATTTAACTTTTTTATTTCATATTTTTTAGTTATATCGGCGACAACGACAACTTTTCTCGGATGACTTAGTATTCAATGATTATATGTCATACCTCATAATTATTACAAAAAGATTTTATGGTGAATCCGCAGTGGTAGCACGCAAAATTCAAATTTTCTTATTTTTTTTGCAATTACAAGCTAGTGTCAGAATGTCTTCGTCAAAATATGATTCGCGACTTTACCAGATAATATGTATTTACAGAATTAGAATCAATATTACATCTTTTTAAGTTAGATTTGATCCCCAATGTCATGATTTCATGAAAAAGTCATTCAATGGAACAAATCTAACAGCTAAAAAAATGTATGGGTACGACTTCGGTTGACAATCGCACGATTTAAGGGGTGGTAGTAGCGGAAGGGTTTTAGAACCCACCTTTTTAAGGATAAAAAAAATCATATCTTATAAAGGTTTAAGTTTTTAAGATATGATTTTTTTTATATTCTAACCTAACTTTCAAATTTTCTTGTGGGAGTGGGGGTGGGAGGGGACGAGGGTAGAACCCTGTGAAAGAAAAGGTGCGGAGCCCCCCCCTTTTTGAGTTTTTTTTTTATATTTTAACCTAACTTTCGAATTTTCTTGTGGGAGTGGGAGGGAACAGAGGGAGGGGTTGTAGAACTCCGCCTGTGAAGGAAAAGTTGCGGAGCCCTCCCTTTTAGAGATATGATTTTTTAAATATTCTAACCTAATTCTAACCATTAATCTCCGCAACTTAAAACTTTACGTGGAGGCTTCTAATAATATTATTTATCCGTAAAAAAATATGGACCACCAACTCGTGGGATTGTCGACTAAAACTTAGCCCTCAAGCATTATTACGACTAGTTTTAAGTAATGCTTGAGTTTTGAGTGAGGTTCTGTAATACAGCCCTAAGAGTGGGCTGTTAAAAACAGAACAAGTAACCAAATGGGGTTAAAAACTGAAAGCTAGGTGGCAGCACTGCTGTTAAGGGTGCCCGCCCACGAGTGACAATCGCTGAGCGATTATTTTGTCGCTGAATATAGAACATACAGAGTTCAATATTGTAACGCCCACGTGCTACAAAAAGTAGCTCATAAACAAAATCGCTGCATCCCGGGCGAAACAATTGTCACTGTAAAATAGAACATTTGAAAATGTAAGTACTTACTAACGCACACGGGCTCACCGACAATCGCCCGCGTACTCTTGCTAAGGAAGAACGTTGCGTCAATGCTCCCCGATGGATATCGATATCGAAATTTTAATCAATGAAGTCGAAAAGCGGCCTGCTTTACACGACAGGATCGCCAGAGTATCATATAAGCAATATAAAGAGAATGTTATGGGAAGAAATATGCTTTAAATTAAATAGTAGATGGAAACTACTTAATTACCTATTCTGCAAAGAAGGAAGTAGACTTTTGGGTAAAACATCGTCGTAAAAAAGTACGTAAATTACCTACTTACGTAATTACTTATTAACACTTTTTTTTCATTAGGTGGGTACATCGTAGAGCAAAATCATTTTTACGGTACTCCGTAAAAATGTTGCAGAGGTGTGGTCGATCCTCAGATTATAGAAAGAAGCAGATGGACCGCATGGAACAATAATGTGAGGCACGTTTGTAGACATGTGTGCGTGACAGCCGCGTGACAGCACTATAAGAATACGTTCATCTATGTGTGTGTACGGTTGTCAGGCTATTGAAAAATTTACCCATAATATTTCATTACTTAAATAAATAATGTATTGTCTCAGAAAAATGCAGAGAAGAGTTATACTTGGGTCGGCCATCGAAATCGTTTACAGAATTGAGCGAAAGAAGTAAAAGAAGAAAACTTACCACGTTTTTATTAAGTCACTTTCTTGTTTGTCTGTCATTTCGGGTAGAATCTTGCAACTCAAATTTCGAGCACTTCCCGATTAGCTATCCGGCTGAAACTTTTAGGTTAGCTCACAACTCGATGACAATGCATTCTAAATCCATTTATTAGCATGCAATCCGAACTGCACTAAAAAAAAACATAAAAACCGTCATATCGTGTAAAGGAGGCGAGATAGAGCAAAAATAACACTTTTTAGCGGTTTTCTAAAGGAGTTCACTTAATCATGACACATGGATCGAGAGGTCCGCAAACCAATTTTTTGCTTTTTACTTTAAAAAATCAGCAATAAATTAGCAATCAAAATCTTCTTTCTATCTATAACCTGAGCCTATAACACACGTTTTAAACTCAACCATACAAAAATAAAATAATAAGTGTATAATCGCAAGTTGATAACTATTTACGCAGAAATATCCCGCATAGTACCGACTAGGGCTGCATTCCGTATTAGACTTTTATCGCTGACAGCGCTCACATCAATAATTTGTGTACCGAATTAGTTATTACGATTATGACAGCCGACAACTGTCATCAATTCGGTACGCTCGTGACCGCGCTCACGGTTGGATTACAGTATTTCTTTGTTTAAACACCACACGCACACATTTGTACACTTCTTCTTCTTTGGTTAGATGGCGACGGTAGCCAGAAGCACAATTTCGAAAATGCCACGTTATTATAAATAAGATAAGACTCAAAACAAAACAACGCAACTGTCATTTTTGACAGCGCTCACGGTGATATTAGTTTAGGGCATGGTCGGCGTTATCGCAAGATGGCGCATGTCATGACGTCATCTATGACGTTTCACGCGATAACGTTTTCGTGCTCACGCTAATAGGGAACGCGTTTAAGCGCGCTAAAATCGATTACAGCGATTATGGCCTTAATTCGGAATGCACCCTAGGCATCGTATAATACTTTGTTGATTTTTCGAATGACAAGCTGCGGGCCGACACGTGCTAGCGAGCAGTAGCGTCGCCGACGCCGAGCGACTATAGCTTTTACCCGCTAGATGGCGTTAATGCCAGTGACTTTATATTACTACGCGTTCATTCATAAAACTCAGTATGATACGATTTGAAAACTTCTGAATATTTATTTTCACCTACTTACGTATTAAGTTTTTGTAAGTACCTATGCGGTTTAGGTGTTAAAGTGATATAGAGGTAAATACATACCTAGGTAGGTACTAAGATGAGTTTTTAAAATGGTTTAATATTATGTTAGGTATCTAATAAAATGGTAGGTAATTCTTATTGTTATTATTTCAAGCGTTAGTACTTATTTGAACTATTGTTTTCGGTTGAACACTATTCTTCGAATAAATAAATTCATCGTTCCTCTGTAAATCCATGACGTGCACATCCCTCGATAGCCAGTGACAAAATATCGGACGTGTGCGTTGAGTCGCTCACAAAATCGCTGAGAAAAATCGCCGAAAAATTCTCTGAGATTATCGGAGCTACAAAAAGTCGCTAGTGGGTGGGCACCCTAATTCAGAAACCGCAATTGTTTTGTGTGTGTTTACTTTTGTGTCGATCACAAATTAAACGAAAACTATCCAAATATCCTGCAACTTGGAGTATAGCACTATTAAAAAACAAGCTAAGGAAAAGGGAAGAGTCTCCCACTTGTAGTTTGTCCGAAAGAAATTTGACAGACTATAGTAGCTTGATGTGCTGGCGTCTGTACATACACATTGACTGTGTACACACTCACTTCGCAGACTGGCAGGCTTATTACGTACTAGCTGCGCCCCACGGTTTCACCTGCGTATGTGTCGATCCCGTGGGAATATCGGGATAAAAAGTAGCCTATATGTTAATTCAGGGTATCAGCTACCTCCATGCAAAATGTTATCAAAATTGGTTCAGCCGTTTGAGCGTGAAGAGGTATCAAACACACACACACTCACAAACTTTCGCAATTTATAATATTAGTGTGATAAAATAGCAATCAGCAATTATCATGCACTCATCGCGCGATCAATTGCTTAACGTTATAAAAATCGCTATTATCTAAAAATCGTTCGCCAATCGCTCGCTGTTTGTTACTATGCATCTATCACTACGACACTAGCGCCAAAACAATGAAGTAGCAATCTTCGGAACCAACCTGATAAAAAATAGTACATGTAACAAAAGTTTTGCCATGAAAAAAAAATTAAAAATCCACTAAATTCCACTTCAAAATTACCAAAAATAGCTTGGCGTTGGCTACAAGATGCTTGTGTGGGTGAAATCGGTGTTTACTTGGACTACAAATGATATTCGACTCTTCTATCAACAAATACGTTTTAAAATACAAACTGATTCTCAGCCTAGTTTGAATAAATAATTTTAGATTTTGTTTCAGTATGAAATGGCAAATAGTTTCAAATGATCAACTCTTAGGAACAACTAGATGAACTTTTAGAGTTTCTAGCCATCCTTACTCAATACTTCAATATAGTGACGCAACCATTTTTTTTATATCGCTAGAATACTCTGAATTAATAATCTTTTACGGTACACAGTTTATTCTAATGAACACACGACACACGTTGGAGTTAAAACTACACAATTTTAGGTAAATTTGTTCGAATTATAACACAAATTTATACTTAGTATTAAGCGAGCGATAGGCAAGCGATCCGCGACAAGGGAAAAGGTTATTGCAAATTGACAGCCAAATTTGCTCGCCGATGGCTGTCGCTGTGTTGTCAAAAACCATGCGTAATACGAAATAATTGCGATCACCATGCGATCACTGCACATTTTAGTTGACTGATTGTTCTCTAGAGGCAGCACTATCGCTAGTTTGCTTTGGTATGGCTATCGCTGATACATAATACGGATTTGAGCAATTCTTGCGCAAATTTCGCGACCCACTGACCCAGGACACCATTTGAACTCGCCAGTGTCAGTGACGTTCTGTGACGCCAGTGACGCTCCGAGGCGTTCATTGATCCGACGTTAATTTTTAGCGGACAACAATAGCAGTATTCTAAGCATGAAGGTATAGATAAAACACCTTCATGATTCTAAGATGGAAGACGAAAAGTTGATCGAATTGATTCATTATCTTGGTGTGTACTTAAAGTGCCTCTCTTTAAGTACACATCTGATAGCTCTGACAGCTCAGAACGCTCGTGCTTCTTCTCTTTTCCTCCGGGCGTTATGAACGTATTGCCTTTTTCTCACATAAATTTCTTCGTCTGTATCTAATAGTAATCGCTGCTATAATTCTTTATTAAAATATTAAAGACTAGAAAACAAAATAATTTCTAAAAAATAAAAAAAAAATACTTTCCTTATATTCTAAAGTTATAAATAACATCTTTTTTTTTTTTTTTTTTTTGAATACATGCATATGTCACGACAATACGTCAAAAAACTTAATCAAATAACCCACCCCTAACTGTTCCCGGCGCAAAGGTGTCCATCACGCGTGCTGCATTGCCACGTTGGATGGCAATGGCTAACCTTTGCACCAAGAACGAGCCGGCGCGGGAGTCACCCGTTTTTAAACGGAGCTTGTGCCCTATCTCCCTAATGAACTTCCTGGCCTCAGTGGCCTCAACGGCAATGGGCACAAAATGGTAGCGTTCCACCAACGGTGCGTATTTCACCCTCTTCCTCTCTGCGTTGTCTTCCACTGCTGCTGATAGTGAGAGGACGGTGCAATCAAGGTGGCTGGCGGCAACAGTGCTGACGCAAGTTGACACAAATACCCTCCGCACAATATCGTTGAGCGCATGGTGACACGGGAACCTCTCAGAGTGTTGAGAATTACAGGGACGAAGTCAGCCACCCCATGTGTCGACGCCAGGAAAGCCGGCAGGCCCACATCATCCACGCACCGCACCCCTAGACCCCGTACCGCATAGGAAGAGCCGCCTGCCTCCACTGCGTATCATTCAAAGACACATTCAGGGTCGACTCAACCGTTGACTTTAGAGCACAGTCTAAAGAACATACCTCCTCAGGACAAAGCCAGGTAGGAGCAGTCCGCAAGAGATTATGTTACTTTAATTCGTTAAAGTGTATTATCTATGCTGCGATATGTATGTACATACGCCAGCAGGTCAAGCTACCCGGAACTGTCAAATTTTCCCAATCAACCTTGAACCGTATGCTGTAGGGCTAAGGTTGAAAATCTAACAGAAATTTGACAGATTGTAATAGTTTGACGTGCTGGCGTCTGTACTAAAAATCAATGCCCGCGTCAGTGTTTGCCTTAGGTGTCTGGTGTCTGCTCCAGTCTGCACTGACCTAAGGCACTGACTGTAGTACATACGAATAACATATCACGGAAGAATGGAACGGATCAGTCGGTCACTTGTCGTCACTGTTGTGTTCCGGACTTCGGTTCGTAAATAGTTACTCTACTCTTTGCTTCCGGCGGACTAGTCCTTGTGGGTACTTTCTATTGCCATGGTGCCGCCTGTCACAGCTGTCATTTTGTGAGAGTGAGACAAAACCTAATTTTCTCTTTAAGTTCTATCTCAGTCTGTCCGTCAAGCACTCAACAGAAGATCGTCTATAAAAATTTGTTTATTTTGTCGTAAAATGGGTTTAAAGGAAGCTAACATTTATTTAGATAACCAATGGAATACATATTACGCCGGACAAACCATCAACGGAAGAATAGAATATGTTTTCGATAGTCCTAAAAAAGTTCGAGGTATGTACACATACGATTAGCTGTTTTTATTAAGATCTCTGACTCATCCACAAGATTGAGCACGAAAATAAAACTATATTGATAAAGACATTTAAGTGATCTGAATCGCCTCATAGTACGTATATAAAAGGCTACCCAGAAATTGTATGAATAACGAATAGGAATTTTATTTCCTAGGTATCCATGTCAAGATTAAGGGAGAAGCACATACCGAGTGGCGTGAAAGTAAAAATGAAGAAAATTCAGATGGGAAGACAGAATCTACCGACACCGTGCACACGGGACATGAGGAATACTTCCAAGTCTCATATTATTTGCTGGGTAGCAATTCAGGTGAATATCAATAAAAACAGTCTAAAAATACTCAAATAATGATCACCCCCTATTACGACCCACTGACCTAACTTAACAGTAATAATACTATTTTATTGCCAGAAACCATAGCTTTAAACATTACATAATTAAAATACGCAAGTCTATTGGAATGATTACAAAAGTCCAAGTTATCCTTAAAATACCATTCATCACACTAATATTATAAAGGCGAAAGTTTGTGAGTGTGTGTGTGTGTGTATGTTTGTTACTTCTTCACGCTCAAACGCTGGACCAATTTTGATAAAACTTTGTATGGAAGTAGCTGACACCCTGGATTAAGACTTAGGCTACTTTTTATCCCGATATTCCCACGGGATCAAGCAAAATTTTATCAAAATTAGTCCGGCAGTTTGAATGTGAAGAAGTAATGAACACACACACACTCACAAACTTTCACCTTTATAATATTAGTGTGATTACACCTATCAGACATCAGATCAGTTCTAATGGATGTATTAAATTAAGAAAACTATCTGGTTCTATGATTCTTCTAAAGTAACATTAAGCCCTGACTTCATTTAGATTACTCTGGAAATGTCAATAATCACCTTTATAAAGATGACTAATATTCTTTTAAAAGGTTGTGATATGAAGCACTCGTTTACATTTGTAAATAAGATAACAAGATACTGTAAATGGAATTGCCTTGTAGTCATAATGCAACAGAATAGAACTTTGTGAAAATATGATACAGTAGCATGCCATGTCTGTATCCTACTAATATTCTGTTAAGTAATGGTGTATGGTTGTTACTCATTTGTTCAAAAATGGCTGAATGGATTTAAATGAAATTTGGTGCACAGATATATAATAACCTGGATACTTTTTACTCCCAATTACGTTCCATGTCATAATTCGCAACATCTATGCAGGCGAAGCCACGGTAATAAGCTAGTACATATTATTATAAACTTTCACTACACAACTGAAGGTCATTGTGTATGCCATTCTGAACAGATATTTATTAATATTTTTCCTGCATTTCTTACTAAACATTGCCTTAATCATCAGTATGAATAATGCACTACACTACCTACACAAAACAACATAAAGGTTTTGAGGAATATTTTTTAACTAGCTGCTGCGCCTTCTTCTGCGATCCATGAAAAGTAGCCTCTGTCCTTCTCCAGGTCCCAGGCTATCTATCACATTTATTATATTAGTAGGATTGTGTAGACTATCCCAATCAATATGAATACATTTAGATAGAATATCACCAAAAACTGGACCTGGCAACATACAACACGCGTACACAGCGGTGGGTGACCAGCAGTCCCAAGGTGGTGTCGGGTTTATCGTCCATAATAAGTCCCTTGTGAGCAACGTGGTGAAAATCGAGGGTGTGCAGACCAGCGTGGCGTACCTTATACTCAGAATATCCGCAAGATATTCGGTGAAGGTCGTACAGGTTTACGCTCCGAACTAGTCACACCCCGACGATGAGGTAGAGACCATGTATGAGGATATTTCCAGAGCCATGCATATTTCTAAAACTCACTTCACCGTTGTCATGGGGGACTTCAACGCAAAATTGGGCAAACGGAGCGATGATGAGCTGCGAGTGGGGCAATTTGGAGTTGGACGTCTGAACCACCGGGGTCACCTACTGGCCAGTTTTATGGAGAAGGAAGACCTCTTTATGATGAACTCCTTCAGAAAACGTGAGCATGGAAAGCGGACCTGGCAGAGCCCTGATGGTCCAACAAAAAATGAATTTGTATTCATTATGTTGACGAAGAAGCAAGTATTCAATGATGTGTCTGTGATCACCGCATGGTAAGAGGCACATTGAACTTAAATATCAAGCTGGAAAGATCTCGACTCATGAAGTCTACGCTCTACTCAGCACCGATCCAAGTCCAAAACCGCGAGAGCTTTCAGTTCGAACTTCAGAATCGTTTCGAGTGCCTGGAGAGCACCATTAACGATGGGTTCGTGAAAGCTGTCCATACGGTCAGGTCTCACATCTTCAAGACCCGTCGTACAAATAGAAACAAGAATCTCTCTGATCCTACTTTACAGCTCATGGAGCAGAGGCGCGCGATGATTCTGTAGTCTTCAGACGATGCGCTCAAGTACAATAGACAGCTCAATAGACGGATCCAAGTCCTTGAAAAGCGACCTTCGCCGCTTTAATTGAAGACGCGATATAGCTGAATAAAGGCTCCAAAGTCTTTGCAAGAGATCTGTCTATTGGGCAGAGCCAGCTTACGAAACTGTAGACCGATAATGGTCGGATTGTATCCGCCAAACCTGAGCTGTTGAGAGAGATCGATAGGTTCTATGTTCTATGGACAGTTATACACGTCAACAAGTAACCCTGTTAAGAATCTGCGAAATGACCCAAGACCTAGATTGACCTGACGGTGAAGACATCTCGGACGTCAGCTTGTACGAGATTAGGATGGCTCTGAAGCAGCTCAAAAACAACATGGTGCCGGATGATGTCGGAATTACGGCCGTACTCCTAAAGGCCAGCGGAAAACTGATTCTTAAGGCCCTCCAGAAGCCGCTTGATTCCGTCATACTCGAGGGCAAAACGAGACATGGAACAGAGGTGTGGTGATACTTTTCTTTAAGAAGGGGCGACAATGCCCTCTTTAAGAATTATAGGCCCATCTCACTTCTGAGCCATGTCATCACGAACCGTCTCGCGTGCACGTTTGACGACTTCAAGCATCCCGAACAAGCCGGATTCCGTAAAGGCTTTAGCACCGTAGACCACACGAGAAAAGTCACACAATGGGCAAGGGAGAGGTCTATGCTTGGAGTTTCGCTACGTGATCGAATCAGAAATGAAGAGATCCGCAGGAGAACCAAGGTAACTGACATAGCCCGAAGAATTGCCAATCTTAAGTGGCAGTGAGCAGGGCACATTGCTCGCACAACAGATAGCCGATGGGGCCGATAGGTTCTGGAGTGGCGACCACGCACCGGAAGACGTAGCGTTGGAAGGCCTCCCACAAGGTCGACCGATGACCTAGTGAAGGTCGCAGGAATACGCTGTACGCGGGAAGCTCAACCGGTTGAAGTGACCGTGCTCGGGGGAGGTCTATGTCCAGCAGTGGACGTCTTTCGGCTGAAATGATGAATGATGATGACCATAATAATATATTTGATAAACACATATGAAACTTTTTGTTTGTGTACAAGAAGTAGTCGCCCTAGGTAGGATGGGAGTGAAACTGCTAGCAATAACTAGTAAAGATAACATTTTCTTGCTATTAGTCACTAGCAGCATTTCTGTTAAAGACAATCATTATCTGTCTTGTTTATCAATTAGTGGGTCACTCATTAATATTGGCTACTGTATATCATGGTTATCAATTTATCATAGCCTTTCAGAGACATACATTACAACATGTTTTTCATATTCATTTTAAATTAATTTTTAGGAAATGAAATAGAAATCCCAGCTGGTAAACAAGTGTACAACTTCACTTGTGCCTTGCCTCCCGTATTGCCCTCGTCCTTTGAAGGTCAATATGGATACGTCAGATATACCGTGAAGGTGACTCTGGATAGGCCCTGGAAGTTCGACCAAGAAACAAAGATGGCTTTCACTGTGATCAATGCATTTGATTTGAATCTCAACCCTTCTTATAAGGTAAGAAATTAGGTTCTATTGGAATATCTACTTTGTATTTCAGTCAATAATATTAATGTCTATTTAGGATTTATGCTGTGTGAGATGTTAAAACTATGAAACTTTCAAACTGCCTGGTTATTCTCGCAGGCTTGCATAAAATATTATCACTTACAATATGTCAATCCTTTCTAAAAGATTTGGTTACTTTTTAAACATTTGGAGAAAGTTGCCGACACTCTATTTAAGGATTTTATTTACATGTCCATATTGTCCATGTGCAGCCATTGTCCATTTTGGCTGAAATGATTGTCCATGTTAAATCATAAAGAGAACGAAATTCAATATAAAACATCTAATCAAATGAAAGGCGAACTTTCAAAAGTGTTTCACAGTCATAATATTCTTCATATTTGATTTTTAAATTCCTTTTAAAGGTGGTTTTTAATTTTTTGATTAATACAAAATTGCTTTATCCAGGAACCAATCCACATTCAAATGGAGAAGACGTTCTGTTGCTTCTGTTGCGCGTCGCCTCCGCTGTCCGTTGACGTCCGAGCTCCCGTGTCGGGCTATGTTCCTGGTCAAAAAATACCGATACGAGTGGAAATTGAGAACAAAAGCAATGTGCAGTTGCACCTTGTCAAGATCTTCTTGAGGAAGGTAACAAAGCATTAAACAAAATTATGTCTTGTTTAAAGTTGATTGAAGACACTATGTTCTGATAATTGTCTATGTCGCGTTAGAGTCATCATATTATTGTTCACCAACACTTTCATAATACGTTGAATCAGACGACAGACACACACCTTATCAATTGAAATATGCCCCTGTAAACATAAAAATAATAACATTTATGAATGAACTAGCTGCGCCCCGCGGTTTCGCCCGCGTAAGTTTCGATCCCGTGGGAATATCGGGATAAAAAGTAGCCTATATGTTAATCCAGGGTGTCAGCTACCTCCATACAAAATTTTATCAAAATTGGTCCAGCCGTTTGAGCGTGAAGAAGTAACAAACACACACACACACACTCACAAAATTTCGCCTTTATAATGTTAGTGTGATGTGATGTGATTTACTAGTTAAATTCATGATTTTTTTGTTGAGTAAATGATGAATGGGTAATAATACTCAGTGTTGTTATGAATCAAACATAATACAAGGCTGGTGTTAACACTAATTTACAATAGTTAACTTAATTGAGTTCTCATGCACCATGCTCTTGTGGTCATGAAACTTGATTATATCTTACTACAGACTGTCCTTCATAGCTTGTTAGGCGACAATTTAGGTCAATGTTTTATTGTTTAAAACGGCAATATTATTTATTTGCTGAATCTTGTATTACTTAAAAGAAGTCACAAGTAGATAACTAATTTTTTAATATATTGGTCAAAGTATTGTTTGTAACATACCAAAAAAGTTTTTTTTTAAATAATTAAGTTGCACATTGATTTACAATTTATAAAAAAAACTAATATACTAACTTGGGACATTTTTTAAAATTTTAAATCTCGATTCCTCTAAAAACAAAAAAAAAATATAATGTATAGTGGTATCAATGATGATAAATGATTTATTTCTGAAGTTAGGTTAGTACAAACACTTTTACACGTCAATCATATTTAAAAAAACTAGATGAGGTCGGCGTTTCGTATCCGACTACTCTGAGAAGAAAGGCCGAAACAAACTCAGAGGTCACAGTCTCTTTTAAAGTCCAGACATAATCTTGGTCAGATCATGTGAAGACCATGTAGATTAGTGCCTGAAATGATCTTTTGACGAAAGAACCACACAAATTGAGGGGACCTGTCCAGTCAGTGCACGCATTTGTCAGTAGTCGTGCAGCTCAACTAAGAACTTAAAGAGCTCAACGATTCAACGAACAATACCAAAGAAAGGACATTTGGGTAGCCCGCATAAAATTACTCAAACTGCCAGACTATGATAAAAACTGAGAAAAAAAGAAAACTGAACAATAACCCACATAGTCTTCACATTTACAATACTTAAAACAATATAAATGATACAACAATATAAATGATATTAACAAAGTAAATGATGGATAAACAATGAGTTTCCTAGCAGCTGGGATGCCACATGGTTTGCTTGCATCTTGCTTTTATGAACCTTACAATCAAGATGAGCTGAAACTGCCATTTAATGTTATAATAATTGGCGTGTAATAAAATCTTTAGCCGTTTTAAAGTAGCTTAGGTTACCGGGATACCGCACGGTCTCCCGTGAAGCGGCGAGCCTCCTTGCCGGACTGCCGCCATTGGATCTGGAGGCGAAAGTCCTCGCGCACATTTGGGTGTGGCGCGAAGAGGCGAAACTCCGGGGCATAACTCCGCTGCCGCAAGAAATCGCGGCACAGCGGACGGAGCTCCGGAGGGATCTCATGGCGACATGGAGAGTGCGATTGTCGCAACCCAGCGCTGGGCACGCCACAATTGTGGCGATAAGTCCCCTCTTTGAGGAGTGGCTGGAGAGGCGCCACGGCGTCCTCACCTTCCGCCTGACGCAGGTCCTCACCGGACATGGATGTTTCGGGAGGTTCCTGTTTAGGATTAAGCGGGAGGAAACGCCCGGGTGTCACCACTGTGTGGATCGCCCGGAGGACACGGTGGAGCATACGGTGGAGGTCTGCCCAGCTTGGGCGGAGCACCGCCGTGTCCTCACGGAGGCGATCGGCGGCGGCGATCTCTCGCGTCCGGCCCTGGTTCAGGCCATGGTTCGGAGCGACCTCCTTCTGCGAAGCAGTTATGCTAGCGAAGGAGGAGGCGGAACGCGTGAGGGTGAGACAAGGTTCGTGCCCTCGCGCCCGTAGTCGCCGCAGGAGACGCCCCGGGCGTCGGTAGTCGCAAGCCGATTTCCGGCCACCGTAGGCGCGGGCCTGCGGACGGTGAGCGATGGGTAGCTCGCCGTCCGATAAGGACCAGGCCCGGGTCGACGGCGCGTTGTGTTCCACGCGCGCCTCAAAGAGATGTCAGCACAAACTGACGGGGTCCGTTAGGACCAATGCCTGCCGGGGTTGCGAGTTTGTCCGAAAGGGATATCGTGGCCCTGGCACACAGGCAACGGAAGGAACACGGGTGGGTTTTAGCCAGTAAAAGTCTGGCACGCCCTCCCGCTCCGCCCAGAGCGGGAGAAGTTATTTGATAATTTCCCACCCAAAAAAAAAAAAAAAAGGTTACCGAGTAGTCATCGTGGAACACTTTACACCGACCTGCTTTTAGAGCGGAACAAATTTTCAGCTTTTCTTTCTTATTAAGTACTAGCTGCGCCCCGCGGTTTCACCCGCGTATGTCTCGATCCCGTGGTAATATCGGGATCAAAATCAAAATTGACCCAGCCGTTAGAGCGTGAAGAACAAACTTTTGCTTTTATAATAGTAGTGTGACTAGCTTCTGCCCGCGATTTCGTTCGCGTGGAAGTCGTAAGTCACCGCAATATACAAAAATAACAGCCAAATTTTTATAAACAACTGCCTCGTTGGTCTAGTCGTCGTTAGCGCTACTGTTGACCACGAGGGCCGGGGTTCGATTCCCAGGTCGGGCAAAGGGTTATTAGGTTTTTCCACCAGGAATGTCTGTAGCATTCCGGAGTCTGGATTTGTGCCCGGTTGACGGCAATAGGCTCGCCCCCTATTACATGGGACTTCCTCTGCCTAACCCTTCGGGGAATACAGGCGTGATTTTATGTATGTAATATCTTTCAAATTATTTAAGGTGGTGACATACAGGGCCACATCACCATCAAACCAAACGAAGAAAATAAAAGACATAGTTTTAACGATTCAAGAAGGGCCGGCCCCCGCGGGTTCCACTAAAAGCTGGGAGTTGACGATGGAAGTACCGCCGATACCGCCATCCGATCTTGTCAACTGTAACATTATCGATTTGGATTACGATTTCAAGGTAAGACCGATTGAATTACAATAATAATGGCTGGTCGGCGCAATTATGCATTATCTTTCAGGGTTGAAATAACCGCAGGCTAAAGAGAAATTCCAACTTCATAAACAGACGTATTTGTTGGGCGTTAGTTAACAAACTATCCGTTTACGCGAGTTCAATGGTTGGTGGGCTGATTCATTCACATAATAATTATGCATTGTGATTGTGTGCGGCGAAAGTAGCAAGTAGAGTATCCGTATGCCATTAAGAATTGAAAACAAAAGTGTATAGCAACTTATCAAAAGTAAACTTTATAAATATGTTAACGAGGTTCAATTTATAATGACGGTCGTTAACCGTAAAACAATATTTTGATTTGAATGCAATGGGAAATGAATATGAATATGTTTAAGTCAATATGAACTTTGCATTCTAACAAATGCATGTCTGTCATTACATGACTTGTGTATTATGTACTAGGAAAATAAATTCAATGCAGAGTAGTTAAATAAATGGTTCATGGATTTAATTTGTGTTGTAGTTTCCAAGGTAACTTCGTTATGTGATACAGGTTGGCTTATCTTGCGGTGTTTTTGTGAATGATCTCATGATGAGGTCATACTTGAACCCAAATAAAAATTCACACGTAACATACACAAAGAACAGACATATATTTATTGATAGAATCAGATAATTATGGGTATGAAGCAACAGAAATAATGAATACAGTTTATAAAAAATTTCATCAAAGTCTGGAATATCTGGCTCTATTATGTAATGTTTCTATTTCTTTTAACAATACAGTGTACATGTCGTAGCCGAATTGTATAATATGGCGTATTTACAAAACGTCTAGCCGAAATACATAAAGGCGCTTTTTTAGGGTTCCGTTCCCTATTACTAAGGCTCCGCCGTCTGTCTTTCTGTCTGTCTGACCATCTGTCACCAGGCTGTATCTCATGAACCGAGATAGTTAGACAGTTGAAATTTTCACAGATGATGTATTTCTGTTGCCGCTATAACAACAAATACTAAAAAACAGAATAAAATAAATATTTAAGCTCCCATACAACAAACGTGATTTTTTAAATCGTTTTTGCTCGATGTTGTTAACGGCAACAGGTAGACGCTTGAAATATTCACAGAATATTTAGTTATATATTCACTTTAAAAATAAATAATTAAATTAAAATAAAACAAATATTTAAGGGGGGCTCCCATACAACAAACGTGATTTTTTTGCCGTTTTTATAGATAATAGTACGGAACCCTTCGTGCGCGAGTCCGACTCGCACTTGGCCGGTTTTTCTATTACGGCTGATTGACGTTCAGCCAAAATGTATTACGGCTAAATAAACGTACGCCGCATTGTGATAGCACATCGCGTCCTACATGCGGCTGAACAACGCTCCGCCATAATACAATTTGGCGCGTTGCCGGTGCTTTGTAGTTTTTAGTTCCAAATACCATTTCTGCGACCAACTTGGATGTATCAGTCGCCGGTCGCTGCCGTGGCATCGCTCGCTTCGCTCGATCGGCTCGCGCTCGGTTGGTCACAGTTCTAACCTAACCCATTTAGTCGGGGTGCCACTAACGGCGATAGGGCCGTTAGTGGCCACCGTTTTGTCAAACGTACATTACGACATTTTGGCTGAACGTCAATCTGCCGTTATAGAAAAAAGCGCCTTTATGTATTTCGGCTACGACATGTACACTGTTGTTTATGTTCGATTATCTCGACAAAATGTAGGGAACAGCTGATTTTTTGAAGTGAAAACTTCTTTAGGCGCGTTGAGCACTTTTTGGGTTAACAAAAATCATGGAACTCGCGTCATCGTCACCGAACGCTAGCTCGACGATACAATTCACAAGTTTTCACTTCTATCGGCGGTCCCTGAAGACTGCCCCGCATGTTTTTTCACGATTTCAGGTTTGGTCCCATAGTAAAAGTAGTTCATATTGATGAGTACAATGACCCCTTAAGAGGTTGTGCGTTAATTCTGGGACATGTTGTATAGACGTACTACTTTACCAATTTGGAATAACTATCAATTAATATAAGCTGACACTTTCACTAACCAGCTAGTCTTTATTATTCTGCACAACATCGTATCAAGCGCGTTTCAGATCCTGCGGGGTAATGGCGTAACACTGTCAGCAATGGTTTTCTTTTTGACAGTTAAACAACATCCATTTTCGTTCTTTACGTTAAAGAAAGCTTGTAGCTAAGTAATAACTGTCGCAAGGGTCGATCGATCAGGTTAAGCTACGCTTGCCGCGGTCGGTCCGTGGATGGGTGACCATCTTTTCATACCAAGATTCCTCCGTGCTTCGAAAAGCACGTTAAGCGTTGGTCCCAGCTGTCATTTGTAGATCTTTGACAGTTGTTACGGGTCGTCAGAAGCCCAAAAGTCTGACAACCAGTCTTACCAAGGGATATCGTGTTACCCAGTAACTGGGTTGTGTAGGTCAGATAGGCAGTCGCTCCATGTAAATACTCCGGTTATACTGGAAGCCGACCCCAACATAGTTGGGAAAAGGCTAGGCAGATGATGACGTTGCTGAGCAGACAAATTTTTCGAACATGTGAAGCAATGGATTAGTAATATACTTCAAAATCATTCAGATTATGATTGATTGTGTGTTAGGCCCTTACTTGCTAAGCATGTGTGTAAAGAACAATTTACAGGAAGGTACGTAGTACCAACGTTAGCGAATTAGCTACCCCCCAAACTTATATCGCATGTCAAGTCTAAGGACCAACTTAAAAGAGTTCTACACAAACATTATATCTCATTGTGTCCATAGAAAATGTTTCTTTTTTTTTTGTAAAGTGTGAGATTTTTGATCTGAACTAGAGGTATTTATTTTATAGTTTACTTAGCACAATTAAATTAAGTTATAGCATATAATTTTCAAAATTTGTAATCCATTGCTAGACGAGAACTACTGCCGACAAACTGTTTTGCAGTTTGGCAGACTTTATGTAATTGTTACGAGTAATACAGATTTTGAATAAATAAATAAATAAAAGAAATGTGTCTAATTCAGCACATTTAAAACTATTATCCATTGTACTATAACTGTCATGCATGAACAGTTTACCTCTTGGTGACTAAAGTTTTATTTATTAATGGTAATCAGTGAACAGCACTGTGGGCTACTTTATTTATGTTTTTCCGTTTTTAATATTGCATAATGATGTAGCTGTTTGTTGTTATAATAGAATACTCTTTAACCTTCGATATTTTGTATGCCTTTTGGTGGGACACAGCTCGGATCTTATGTATTATAACACCTTCTATTTGTACCCTGTGTTCACTTAATAAATTAATTTGAATTTGAATTACATTTATATAAATGTTGAAATTTTAAATAGGGTACCACAATGGGCGGTCTTATCACTAAAAGCGATCTTTTACAGACAACCTTTGGATGGAAGAAGGAGATACATTACTGCAGGTAGTCAGTGGTGTACCGTTTACATAATTATACAATAAATACATAAAGCATAACACTTATCTATATAAATATACAATATGTAACAAAAATCCTGTTGTTCCTTCTACCTACGTTTTAGGAATCGGTATACATACGTAATAAAGCAAGCCATTTATAAAAACTGTTCAACAAAAATAAATATTTAATTGTTAATATTTGTAATGTTTAACTGATTTCTTACCTCTTACCCTTTTATTATGACTTCTTGACTAGCCAATGCTTAATTATTTTAAATTATAATTCCACCATTGCTGTGCTTGTAGGTAAATGTATACGTCCCTAAAAGGAACAACAGGGTTTTTGTTACATATTGTATATATATACAATAATAAACATGAAACAAGAGCAAGGATCTGGATTATGTAATGATGTTTATGGAGAGGAAGTGTTTTTTTTACCAGAATTTTAAAAGTGGACACAGATTGAGCATGCCTCACTCCTCGCGGTTGTTCTTATTTAATAAAATTCAATAATGTGAGTCACTAAAAATGCTTGCTTTCTTTATCCCTCAGGTGGAATGTGTAGTATCAGGCATGCATATGAACATGAGGGGCAAGAAGTACATTGCCATTGGCACGGTACCATTGGTTGGTATGATCGGACAAGTGGTGCCATCTGCACCGGTTCCGGAAAATATAGGAAACGGAGAATCGGGACCCTCCTCTCCTAGCCAGCCAGCTGTACTGCCCGTTAGTCCGGGAACACCGATGGTAAGTTGAGAATGCATTTCTTAAACCTTTAATAGTAGATACTGGAAATGAGTGGACTGCTAACTATTAGCATTGATCCAAATGACTTATCATGGGCGCGGTGAACTAAAAGTTCGTGAGATTCAATTCTTGTGACTATACATTGCAGTTTAGTTTTCCAGCAGTACAGCTGTCTGTAATAATTATAATAAACGCCCCTGACGCGTCAGACCAACTTAGTTCAAAATCCGCAGAAGTTGAGGCGGCCCAGTAGGTTTCAATGATGTAGCTAATGCAGCAGTCAAAAGTTTTGCCGCCCCGTAATTTAACAAAAAAAGGGAAAAGTCTTCGCTACCGCGGAAGTGGTAGTGATTTAACGGTAGTTTTACAAAAATAAGCAGTAATATGCGAGAACGAGCGAAGCGAGCTCGAAAAGTTTTTGCTTCTCGGATAGATAAGATTTTCTTTTGACCTTTGTAAGCTACAACGAACTTTTTGTTTTTCAGGCGCCTTCAGCCCCGGGAGGTGAAGCATCTCCAGGAGGTTGGGTAATGCCGGGAGCGGCACCCGTGCAGCCATACCAGACATTATACCCCACTTTGAGTGAGTTGAACAATAACTATTATTTACTTGATTCAGATAATTTAATATGTGAATATTGTTTGCCTGATCATGCTAGTAAAATTATCCTTTATTGCTTACAATGAAGGATAATTAATCTTCCCATTTTCTCTAAAATGTTCAGTAGATCCTTGCTAGACCCGACGAAACATGTCCGTGACTACCGCAGGACCACGTACGCCAATCGCTTCCATATTTGGTTTTTAAATAATTAGTGCTCAATTGGTGCTAATTAGTGCTCGAACAACAGAATTGGTGCTTTAGCAGTTTTCGAGAAAATCGACTTTGAAGGTGGTCCTGCGGTAGTCACGCTCCCTTCAGCAGGACCACCGTGAGCGCAGAAAAAGGGGGCGTGCTACAGCTATTCTAAGTATACAAATAATTAGTGCCCTTAAATGAGATTCATTTCGTAACAAAAACCGAATTGAAACATTTGTATTTACGCGAGAAATCAACGACGATAACTTTCGCGCGCTCGTTCAGCAGGACCACGACTTTGAATGTTGATTGCATGTTTCAGGAGCTAGTCGCTTTCCTCAAACCTAAATAGAAAATTAGTGCTCTGCGAGATAAAATTGATACCCAAAATTCAAAATTACTACCCCAGTAGTTTACGAGATATACCATACCATTGGTGGGGTGGCGGTAGTCACGGTGTTAAATTTTCATTTGAAGATTTCCCTATTAAAAACTCTGTGATTTCTTCCCCAATTTATACAAAAATTAGTGCTCATAAAGAAGTAATAGTGTACAAAAATTCAGATTCCCAAGTGTTGTATTTTAAGAGAAATTGGCTTTCATTACTTTTCCACACTAAAACTCCGCGTATAACCCGACCAAATTAAGTTGTCAATGGTATTGAGCTGTTTATGTGATGTACACTCGTGCACATACATTGATGGATGTCGAAATAGTAATAAAAACAGTTCAATATCTATAATTTTTATACAAACTGTGTGCATACGTATTAAGAATAAAAAATAATCTATCGTTACCCATGGCCTGTGATACCTTAATAAACGAATAAAAAAGAACTCGATGTAGGTACCACGACACGCTTTACTTCGGTAATAATACCTACGCGCCATGCCACAAAAACATGTTTTGTACCATAGACAAGATAAAAATGAGATTCAAAATCATCTGAATCTGTTGAGTTTTGTTTTTTGTTTGTTTTAACTGAGTAGAACTTAAAATGAGCTCTGTGATATGAAGATCATAATTACTTTGTGTGAATAATTATAACATAGATCCACTTGATCTAAGTTTGAACGTGTCTTGACATACGTTTTTTGACAAAACCTATGTAAGTATACCTAGATACCGTGCATGTAATAACACAATCTATATTTATTAAATACTTTAAATAATTAGTACGTACTTACCAGTACGTATTTAAAATAGTAACTTATTTTTATTTACGGCTTAAGAAAAGAAAATTTATTTCACTCAAAAAGAATACAATTATTCACTTCTATGAGGAAAAACATAATAATTAAGATTAAGATAAGCGACGGTTTCCCTGGGTTATAAACAAAAATGAAAATACAGTAAAAACTTACAGTTCAATCAAATCAATTTTCAGATTAAACTTGGATTACAGAAAATGATCTAGTCTACTTAATAGTATGTACAAGTAGGTATATGATAAAATAATTAAAAGGGGGGAAGTGCTCATTGAGCATCAAAAAATTCGTCCGCATCGCTGTCAATGGGAAAAGTGCCCAAAAGGCTGGCAGCATTGCCACGTTGGATGGCAATACTGATTCTTTGGGCTAAAAATAGGCCAGCCCTCTGGTCACGTGAAGAGTCGACCAACCGCTTGGCGATGTCCCGAAATACTTGATGAGCACTCGGACCCCAAGGCCCTAGTGTTTCAACCCCAAACGGCTCAAACATACAGCTCCCAATAAGGTTGTTATATTTGTGCCATTTGAGGTTTTTTGCTCCTGCAGCAGCCGCCCCAGCACAACCCGCCGTGCTAGGAAGATGGGATGGCACGAGGGTGTTGACACAGGTTGCATCCCACACCAAAGGCCTACCCAATTTCCATGGCATTATGGACATTTCGTCTGGCCTCTTCCCATCGTCGCGCGCCAAGCCATTGGGTTCTAAAACAGCTGGCACTCCGGCGGTGACAAGAGCCCGACGGATGATGCCATTAATACTGGCGTGCCGTGCCATCCGACCAGCGCTCTCTCTACCACTCTATACATATTTTAGAGTTAGCTTGTATATTTTAATTAAGGACCAATTGTTATAAATAAAGTCTTCTTAATTGAGACTTAACTTGAAGGAGTTTTTATGAAGTCTGCCTAGTAAGTTTATAATATTCATATATCATTATATAGATAAATATCAACATTATAGGAGTATGCGTTATTAGCAACATATTATTAATGGTATTGATGATATGTACTGCTTGCAGCAACGGTAAATTAGTAGGAAAGAAATAAATAAGAAATACCTATCGCTCTTTAATGATATTCATGTAACAACACAAAAGCTAGGTACTTACAATACAGAAAAATAATTATTCGAGTACCTACCTACCCACGTCATTAACAAAGGTATCACAGGCCATGGGTAACGACAGGTTATTTTTTTTTCTTAATATGTACCTAGGTAAACAGTTTGTATAAAAATTATAGATAATGAACTGTTTTTATTACTATTCCGACAACCATAAATTTATGTGCACGAGTGTACATCTCATAAACAGCTGAATACCTTTGACAACTTAATTTGGTCGGGTTATACGTGGAGATTTAGTATGGAAAAGTAATGAATGCAAATTTCTCTTAAAATACAACACTTGGGAATCTGAATTTTTGGTCACTATAAGTTCTTTAGGAGCACTAACTTTTGTATAAATTTGGGAAGAAATCACAGAGCTTTTAATAGGGAAATCTTCCAATGAAAATTTAACACCGTGACTACCGCCACCCCACCAATGGTATGGTATATCTCGTAAACTACTGGAGTAGTAATTTTGAATTTTGGGTATCAATTTTATCTCGCAGAGCACTAATTTTCTATGTAGGTTTGAGGAAAGCGACTAGCTCCTGAAACTTGGAATCAACATTCAAAGTCGTGGTCCTGCTGAACGAGCGCGCGAAAGTTATCGTCGTTGATTTCTCGGTAAATACAAATGTTTCAGTTCGGTTTTTGTTACGAAATGAATCACATTTAAGGGCACTAATTATTTGTTAACTTAGAATAGCTGTAGCATGCAGGGGCGACGGCTTCATAAAACCCTATTCCTACCGGCTTCCCTTCGGAACAAAGACTCTTTATCTGAGTAAACTATTACTTAATAATATAGTACATAGTCAAATTACAGGTATTTAATAAGTAATAAGAAAAACGCGTTCCTAAGTTCGTACGCGTTTTTAGGATAGACTATAGGTATCCTAAATCGCGAACGCAGTTTACATTTTCTGTTTTAACTAAGAATTCCGACAAATTTAGATGGCGTTAAATTAAGAAAAGTAAAGGAATGACAAACATTTTTGAGGTAATTTTGATGTTATCTTGAATTTATGTGAACTGAACAACTTTTTCTTCGGCTTCCCTCTAATAGAAGTTGTAGCCTCGCTACAGCATGCCCCCTTTTTCTGCGCTCATGGTGGTCCTGCTGAAGGGAGCGTGACTACCGCAGGACCACCTTCAAAGTCGATTTTCTCAAAAACTACTAAAGCACCAATTCTGTTGTTCGAGCACTAATTAGCACCAATTGAGCACTAATTATTTGCCAAATATGGAAGCGATTGGCGTTCGTGGTCCTGCGGTAGTCACGGACATCGACGAAACATATTTTTTTTGTATTACACTGTTTTTGGTGCCAACCAAACCAACCCATAACCTATGTAGGTCTAGCTCAGAATTTGACCTTGTCCTTTATAATTTTCAGCTACACCAATTTACAAAGAATCTCCATACTCAGCGCGCACGATTCAGGACAGAGGAGAGTCTAACCACATGATGATCCGAGGCCCGAACAACTTTGCTCCATTTTATCCTACTTATGCTGCCGTCCAGCCTCCTCCACTACCTCAGTAGATCTAAATACGTCATACCGAACAGAGCTTAGCATTTTGTAAACGTTTTTAATATTTAAGCCACGTTTACAAATATTTGTAAACGTGGCGCCTTTTGGCAATGTCGCACTAGCTATCTTGTGATACTAACATTGATATTATATATGCTATTTGAATATGTACTACTAATGTATGTGCTATATTTATTAAGCTATAAATGTGCACAGCTCGACAATTGTAACTCATGAAATACATGTCTGGAAATCTTGATGAATAGAAATATGGAATAAACTCAATTAAGTTGGGCATGACAGCAGGAACACTAGTTTCACAGTCTAACAACATCAGTCAATTTGCGATGGCAAGCTGTGGTTAAAGATCTATGGTGGCAATGTACCATTTACACGAGGCCAATTTGACGAGCGGCGCCGAAAATTTGAAATCGTTCTAATTAAATGGATTGTCTTTACTAATGACCAGAAGTGGGATTGTCTCTATTTACACAACGCCAATAATAGCTTGGCTTAGTGGAATGGTTCGTCAATTTAATCGTGTAAATGGTCCATTACACTGTGAGTTTGTGTGTGGGTCATGTTGCTGAAATGCTAATCTAGGTAGGTACATTTATTGGGGGCTTCTGCTATAATAGTCTTCGAATGTCTATGAATTGGTAGTTAGAAAAAGTAAGTAGAATTTCCAATGATTTATTTGTAGTCATATGAGATTTTATAAATTGGAATGTTTTTTTGGACTGAAATAACAATAAAATTGTATTACGTGTTTTCGCCTAAACTTAAAGTTTTGTTTTGAATCTGTAAAAGAATTACAAAGACTTACCTTATTGGGTAAAACGTCTTAAATAAAAGTAACTAGAATGATTTATTTTTTAATACAATATTGAACGGTTTTAAAAGGCAGCTTCATTGTGATCAGTATCTATCTAGCTAGAGCTTCTCTGTAGAATGATCTTGTGTAGATGGTAATTTTGTTTATAAACTAGCCTATAAAAAAAAGCTTTAAAAGACTGTGCCAACGTTACTGGAGAATATTTTGCGTACCCAACCACTGTGCCACTAGCATTGTAATGCAGTATTGTTGATGGGCACAATTTAAAAGTATTGTTTTTTAATCTCGTTTTATTTATGTAAATATTAAGCTACATAAATAATATATAAAATGCTATATTTATCTGTAAGTCGTCTTTTGTATTGGAATAATAAAACAGATTGAAGGTGTTTGCAATAATTTAGCATATATTGAATGATATTATGTTTTTACAAATAAAACTGCATTATACTTATGACTTTCTTTATTGATTTTCCTTCACACACAAAAAGTGTTAAAACCGTCTAAGACAGTTCATTAATAAGGTGTTTGCAATAGGTAATTTAGCATAATTATATTGAATGATATTATGTTTTTACAAATGAAACTGCATTATACATATGACATTCTTTATTGATTTTCCTTCACACACAAAAAAGTGTTAAAACCGTCGTAAGACAGTTCATTAATAACATAAATGGAAGTACATATGATAGACTGTAATAGCCAAAGAAACCTTTCCGCAATATTTACTTACAGTTTCAAATTCTTTAAAACCGTTTTGAAGACAACATTGAAGTTTGATTGGCATCCCATTGATAACAATTATTAGAAATATGTATATAAATAAGAAGTTTCAAAAGGTACCTCAGGGAATGTTTAGAGCATGTATTCACAGAAAACAAAAGAATTTCGACATAGTGTTCCATTGCATTTTGAAAGGAATAAAGCATATTATACAGCTAATTTTACAATTTGTACATACATGTTACAGCCATCAAATTAAAAGGTTATATATTTTTAAAGTATATTTTGATCGCCATGTGATAGATATCAATTAGTCCATAAAAATATTTGATTTCTTATATTGTTATCTCATTAAGCTATGAAAAAGTTTGATGAGAAGGAAAAACAATATAGCCCGGTTAACATTGATATTGTTTGTCTAACATGTAGATCTTACACTGTTTGATATCGTCAATGATAAAGAAGTTAAATATGAACATTGTGAATTTCCCTATAACGAAAACAAACCATTACTAGAATTACTGTATGATTGTGTCGCCTAATAAATTATATTCTGACTAACTGGCATAACATTTTGTTTTTTATTACAATGTTAAATAAAAATGAGTTTAAATTTCTACGAAGCGAACTGAGGTGGTATTCGTTCGCGTACCCAAATTTTTGGTAAGTCGCGATTTGCTAATACACCTAGAAACGAGAAAACAAGTCTTGCCATTATATACTCGAAAAAAAAAATTGATTTTTATGAATGATCTTAAGAATATCTCTATAGTGTTTTAATGATTTTAGGTCGTAATAAAATAGTCCCTTACAATTCTGCCACTGTAGGAATTATAATTATCTTACGATTTCATAAGGTGTTCTTTCAACATAGCTTTTTTTTTTACAAAATTTTATATATAATTATCCATCCTTCTTCCGTCGTAAATTTGCGTCCTCCAAGCCTTTAAAATTCGATCCGAGTCACCTTGATTCTCCCTTTAGACGTCATTGTCTACTCGTTTCTAATTGTTACAAAGTAACGCTTGTAGTAATAGAGGATAGCAACAAGTTTATAGCAATGTCGATTTGGTGCATACGTGTCTAATGGAGGTACATTTAACATTTACGACCAATTTACTTAGAGCTTGCATTATTTTAATTACCCTTGTAGTAACATCGGTTTTATTTCAACATCCTATAAAAATACTATCCCTGTAATGGAACGGTTACATTTTACCTTAGGCAACGAAACTTGTCGCTCAAGTATGCTCCGCGCGTGACACAATTTCTAAGTTTGAGCTTTCACTCTTCAATACGGTCGATGGGCGAAGACTAACAAAGTCGCGGTCGGATTCCGCCGCCGGCGCAACCGATTCAACCCCGCGATCGTAACGCACCGCGGGGAACCCTCCGTCCGTCTCTACACCCGAGCCGAGGTCGTCGTGGTCAGGCGTGCGGTGCGCGTCGGCGTCTGTCAGTACCGTGGATGTCACCCGGGCGGGTGTGTCGGCAGTGCGCGGCCCCGCGGCGGTCCGCCCGGCACTCTCAGTACTGGCTGCAGCGCGCTCGGAACCCGCCCTGGTACGTGGAGTCCTGCGACAGAAGCCCGTCGGGCTGCGACGGGCAGTCGGGCGCCGCCGACTCCTGGCTGAAGTCCGGCTGCGACGCTCCCTGCGACAGCGAAAGCGGAGGCTGCTGCGACAGCGGCTCCTGCGACAGGCGCGGCGGCCGTCTGCGACCGCTACGTGCGGCCGGCGGGGCCCGCGCCATGCCACGCTGCGCCGCGAACGCAGCCGGCGGCACGGGCGCGTGCAGCAGGGCGGCGCGCTCGGGGCCCACGTAGGCCAGCGGGTCACGCAGGGGCCGCGCGCGGTCGTACACGGAGCCCGGCACCATCGCCTCGCGCGCGTCGAACATCGACGTTGACATGAAGTGGGATCCCGGATTTTGTGCATTCACCAGCTTCTTTGGTTTTGCAAATTGGATAGCAGATTCCTTCAGATTGGAAAGCGGACCCTCAGTGAGCACGCGGCGTTCCTTGTAGAACGCTAGCAAGTGATTCCACAGTGGCTGTTTACTCAACACCTTGGGATTGCCGACCACTATAAGACCATACTTAGCGCGTGTCAGAGCTACATTCAGACGACGAGGATCGCTCAAGAATCCGATTCCTTGGTGCTCATTAGAACGAACGCAGGACATAATGATAATGTCCTTTTCTCTGCCTTGAAACGCGTCCACACTGGCCACTTCTATCTCTTGGTAAAGTTTAGCGTGCAAGCTACCTTGATACTGCATGTGCTGCACGAGGTAGGACCGTTGGCCCTCGTAAGGTGTGATGATGCCAATCTGTTCAGGACGTACGCCCGCTTTTAAAAACCGTGTTGTAAGTTTCTCAACATTAGCAGCTTCGGTTCTGTTCAAGTACGATGTTCCAGATCCAGCAATTTCCTCTTGTCCTTGCGTTACGTAAAAAAACATTGGGCGGTCGGGTCTCGGCCACGGGAAGTCAATTTTATGCAAACGACGTTCCTCAGCGCTCACTCCGTTTTGCAGAGACCCTTCATAGAAGAAATCAGAGGGGAAACGCGATAGTTCAGGATGCATCCTGTATTGCACTTCAAGACGGAACGGACGGATGCCGAGGACGACCAAACGTTCGAAAAGACTTTGGCTGAGGCCAGCCTTGGCCGCTTTCTTGCACATGACGACGGGGCCGAGCTGGCAGTGGTCGCCGACGAGGATGAGCTGGCGCGCGCCCAGCACGACAGGCACCATGCACTCGGGCTCCGTGGACTGCATGCCCTCGTCGATGAGGATGGACTGGAAGCGCATGCGCGCCACGCGCGGGTCGCCGGCGCCCACGCACGTGGTGCACACGACGTCGGCCGCGTCCAGCAGGCGGCGCTCGGCGGCGCGGCGCAGCGCGCGGTAGCGGCGCTCGTCGGCCGCCGACAGCTCGCCGGCCTCCTCCTTCAGCCTGGTCAGCTTCCTGAGCTCGCTGTCTGCGGAGCCCAGAGCCCTAGCTTGTTCGTGGAGTGCCAAAAACGACACTGAGGACTCCATCGCTTCTCGCGACTTGGCGCAAAGCCGCACGACCTTGAGGCCGGTTCTATGGATCTTTTCCGTGAGTTGGTCGACGGCGGTATTGGAGGGAGCGCAAACGAGCACGGGGCCGCTGTTCTGTCTCACCAGCTGGTACACGATCGTTGCCGATGTAACAGTTTTGCCAGTACCTGGCGGCCCTTGGATTAGAGAAAGAGGGCGCTGTAGTGCATGTTTTACTGCATACACCTGTAAAAATAAAGAAATACTGTCAAAAAACTAAACATAAATCAAGAACCTCTTCCATTTAGAATTCGGGTTTAGATATTAGGGTACACTGTGATATAATACAATATTTACCTGAGAACGATTGAGGTCAGGCAAGTTGGGAGCGCTGAAGTGCTTCGGCAGATGAACGCGAAACAAAACCTCTTCAACTTCGTGCCCCAGGAGGCGACGGTAAATGTAGCCGGACACTGAGGAGTCATCTACCGCGAACTTGCGCAGGGCTAGTTGCATCCTACAACGAATAAGAAAAGAATATAAATGTGAAACATACGCACTACGAAAACTTTCATTAATTTTACGAGTTTGACAAATAGCAAAACGAGTTTTCGCTAGTACGTAATCTACTAAAAACTATTCTTTTTCATGAGTTTTATTTTAGGGAGAGTTTTGCGCGAAGAGCCGACCATACAAAACTAAGACTGCACTAGCAACTATTAGCAATTTGGAAAACGCGCTAGCGGACAACAACAACGCTGATGATATGGATATTTGAGATAGGTACCTTACCAAGTAAACAAGAAAAACAAAATCAAAAGTATTTAAAGTAAGTTAAAAAATCAAACACCGGAGTGGAGGCGATAGCCAATGAGACTCCCAAGGGAGGTGTTTGAAATTCTCTTGCCCCTGGTGGCCTTGCAGCTAAAGCCGCGGGTACCTGCACGGGCGGCTGTGGCGAAAACCACAGCTAAGACCAAAAATAAAAAGTTCCTCTACAAACAAAGGACTTTGGCGCTGATTGGGACCATTACCGAGCCTGCCAATACTCAGACGACGACTACGGCAACGACTAATACCACTGCCGGTCCACGGTAACACTGGCACCGAGGTCAAACCGAAAAGCGGCCAGCTTATCTTCTCCGCAGGAAAACGGTCGCAGACAGAGGCCGGCCGACCAGCACCCTGTCGACCGCCAACCAGTGTTCTAGAGAGACCGGCTGTAGGAACCAATAAAACAGAGCGACCCGATTGAAAGGATCAGGCTGCTGCCAAGCGGGCTCTCAACGAGACTTTTACACCTCCGGGGAGCACAAGTAGTCGCATCTTGACCAATCCAAACGGGTCGACCAACGAAGCTACGAGGGCTGCACTAAAAGTATCGGGAATGGAATATTTCCACTGTTCCTGTCATATTAAAATCTTTTTAATTGAAAACTCCTTGGTTTTAAAAATCGAATACCATTTATTTATTTAAAAAAAGATTATATTTAGTCGTTGAGAAAATGGAATTGACTCGAGAAAATTCTAGAGCGATGATTTATTATGACTTTCGAAGTGGTTTAACACAGAAACAGTGTGTTGACCGGATGATTTCTGCATTTGGTGATGAAGCCCCATCCAAAACCACAATTTATCGCTGGTTTGCTGAATTTCAACGTGGACGTGTCAAGCTCAGTGATGATCCCCGTCAAGGTCGTCCAAAAACTGCAGTCACCCAAGAAAACGTTGATGCTGTGCGTAAGCTGATTGAGGAAGATCGACATGTGACATACCGCGAAATTCAGGCAACTTTAGACATTGGCATGAGTCAAATACAAATAATCCTGCATGAACAATTAGGTGTAAAAAAGTTGTTTTCTCGATGGATACCGCATTCGCTCTGTGAAAAGCAAAAAGCGGCTCGCGTTACTTGGTGCGTCAGAACTCTCGAAAGATTCCACGCAGGATCCTCAAATGCTGTATACAACATTGTATCAGGTGACGAATCCTGGATATACGCGTACGAACCCGAAACAAAAAACCAGTCACGAGTTTGTGTGTTCGAAAATGAGTTAAAGCCAACAAAAATTGTTCGTTCACGGAGTGTTGCAAAAAAAATGGTGGCCACGTTTGTCTCCAAAACCGGCCATGTTACGACTATTCCTCTTGAGGGACAAAGAACGGTTAATGCAGAATGGTATGCTAGCATTTGTTGGCCACAGGTCGTTTCTGAACTCCGTAAAGAGAACTGCAACCGCCGCATCATCCTCCATCACGACAATGCGAGTTCTCACACCGCGCACAGAACAAAAGAGTTTTTAGAGCAAGAAAACATAGAATTATTAGACCATCCGCCGTACAGCCCCGACCTAAGCCCTAATGATTTCTATACTTTCCCTAAAATAAAGAATAAATTGCGTGGACAGAGATTTCCATCACCTGAAGAAGCTGTGGACGCCTACAAAACGGCCATTTTGGAGACCCGAACTTCCGAATGGAATGGTTGCTTCAATGATTGGTTCCATCGTATGGAAAAATGTGTCAAATTTCGCGGAGAATACTTCGAAAAGCAATAAATACATTTTTAAATAGTAATGTTGTGTCACTTCCTTGATTCCCGAAATTTTCAGTGCCGCCCTCGTATGCCAAAGCTGCCAATGCCATCTGCGACCGCACGGAGGTTTTCAGCAAGGAAGAATCGGGCCAGGTACTCGCTGCTATCCAGAAGCAGATCATTCTCGAGCCCTGCTTCCCTCAAGCAAGACACTCCAGGGCCGACCTTTAACGCCAAGCCTCTGTTCGCCGGGGGTGTCCTTAAACTGTGGTGTACTAACGACCACACCTTAGCCTGGCTAAGGAAAACAGTCTCCGACCTACCTCTCCCAACTAGCATCTCGTTAGTAGGCAAGAGCCAGTCAGAGTTCCGGAAAGGAGTACTATGTGGCGTCCTGATCCCAGACGAGCGGGGGGTCTTCAGACAGCCGACCAATATTGGATGCGGTCTCAGTTACCAGAACCCTTGGGTCGACAATAAGAGGTGGGTACTTGTGCATGCCACAAACAAATCGCGGCATGGTTTGTGGTCGTCGGTGTCCTTATGGACCAAATCCCGACGATCCTGACGGAGTCTCTCAATAGGTTTGGGGGCTGTGTACATGAAGTTCCAGGGTCGGAACGGTAGGCGTCGGTTAACGACGTCCCTCAAAGATGGAACTCCGCCACTGGAACCATCTGCGAGGCGCTGAAGCAGCTGTCTCTGACATCAGTAGAGGACTCCACTCCCCCATTTAACAACCCGGAAGCATCCGTGGCTGGACTTGCTGCAGCAAAGTCAGCCCCTGCCGCCGCCACCGTCCCTTCTTCGGATGAGGAGTTGACGACATGTCCCTTTTCCCGGTTTCAGGCTCGGGAGGGGACGGCTTCGACGAGGGTGACCTGTTTACCGGGCTCAGACTTGCCAGGAGACGAATAGGGTTCGACCAGCGATGGCGTCCCTTTCGTTGCTCTAGCCGTTTCAGCCATAATGGCCAGAGCCATAAGGGCCAGAGCGCGGTAAACTCTGCTTGCCCGATGCAGGATTTTGCGTGACATCACTGTGATGCGTAGTTCGCATGTGGCGATGTTGATGCCGCCACGGATCAAAGGACACAGCGGTTCGCTAGACAACGATGCAGCCGACAAACTTGCCAGAAGGGGGTCGAGCATGGCAACAGTGGGACCTGAACCCATCGCGCCACTCCGTTCGGGTACTTACGCACTCTGGTAAGGAAACGCACCAGGGACCAACAGCACAAACTATGGTCGAACCAAGATAAGTGCAGACAGGCTAAGGAAGCACTTCCTACAATTGATGGCCGCCTCTGACTAACTAAACAGCAGCTGCACACAGCAGCTATAACTGGCCGCGGGTCATTTAATAAACACCTCTTTGTCATAGGAGTCACAGACATTCAGCTGTGCAAGGCCTGCATGGAGGACGACGAGACAGCAGCTCATGTGGGAAAAGTACTTTGATAACCCAGGCACTCTCTGTGAGATTGTCAGAAACACCAAAGTTTTGTTGGTCTTCATTGAGGAGCTGGGGTGGATCGAATAATCGATTTTCCCACCCGTACGCAAAATACGCGCATTGACGTGGAGTTGCGGACACCAGCCCGTATTACCTAATTAAACAAAGTAGTAAACTACTAGGTGAGGTGGATACTTATCTCTGTCCACTGACTGGACATTGTGAAATTAATTACACTGCCAAACGAAAATGGCCAAAAACTAAAACATGAAGAATTGATTAAAACGATTGATTGATAATAGAGATACAGGGTAAATCTTTCAACCATGGATTTTTCTAAGGAAATTACTTGGTAAGTATTGATTGGTGGAAGAAATTTAAAACATGCATTTAACGCACTCTATGTAGGCAAGCATATTAAAAGTTGGATGATTACATCGTAGATAATGTTTTTTCGGCCGAAAACAAAAAATGCCGAAATTGGGTGCGGAAACTTCGTGTAATTTGAGTTTATACGTTTCCTAATGGTTAAAAGAATGATACACTGTATTTTTTTACTTTTTACCAAACAAAAACTATCGAAAAACTATTTTTTTTTTTCTTTTTTTAGCCGAACAGAAATCAGGCCATCGTTTTCGGCCGGTCTCTAATGACCTATTATTTCAATATTTAGACTATGTTCATCCACCTGTCAAAAGAAGTACTCTTCCAGATGAAATCGACCACAAAGTTGGAGGTGCAGTCCAGAGGTGCGCCGGCGCCGCTCTTGAGCTCGAGCCCGACGTCATCGCCATAGTTATCGGGTACCTTAATCACGTGGCCCACGCCCGACCACGCTTTATGCAGCTCACCCACATATCTGTAATAGAAACCATCATAATACTGAATAATCTGGTGTTTATGGGCTGGGGTTTGTGTGGAGGAGTAGACATAAATGTAAACATGGCTCATTAAATCGCACCACCAACGCGTCAAAATTAAACGCAAGTCCAAGTGATGAGATTGACTGTTGATAATTCATGCAGTCATCACAACAGGTTACGCGCGCTTGACAATTTGGTAGCTAATTTGTGTTTGCATTTTCGTTTCAGAAACCTAAGAGATATAAAAGAAGTACCATCAATTTAAAGTCGTCAAATTATTTAGCGATAGTAATATATTGCGTTCTTCTATGCGTTTTTGGGCTGAAGTCAATTTGACGCAACAGCTTCAGATGAATGCTGCAATCATACAAAAAATAAATAATCAAGGTGTCTCTAGCAGATTTCCGCACAGTAGCTGAAGATAGAAAAATTACTCAAGAGTCCACAAATATAAAATTACCTCAATCTCAGCTCATCTCCATGCATCAGTTTCATATCGCTATCAGTTTTAGCGAGCGTGAAATACGCGATAGTCTTCTTATTGAGCCCAACATCCCAACGGACCTCAATGCCTTCTTGAGTTTGAGACTCCTTCAGCCTCTTGTCGTAGTCCGCTTCTAGCTTCACGAGAGGACCAAAGATGTTCTGGTATTGGTAGCCATCTTCGTATCTGAAAAAGGAACAATCCAAATTATAAATTCGAAAGTGAGTTTGTTTTATTGTTACGGTTTTACGCTAAAACGACGGAACGGATTTGGAAGAAATTTGACACACAGATAGACCATGACCTAAGTAAGGATATAGGCTACTTTTATCCCGGTATTCCCACGGAATCGAGATTTATCGATGAAGCCGCGGGGCACAGCTAGTACTTTAGATAAAGCTGAATCAACATTGCAGAAGTTGACTTCTGCAATGTTGATTGTGAGCTGGCTGCGATTGTTTACATGATGAGAATTGCTTGGCGAAGTCAATTTCTGCAAGTTAAAAGCTCAACACACAGGCAGCGGGCGCAGGTCGGGACGGCGGTACGGCGGGCTGAATTCTATGTATTTATATAAAGCTGCCTGTGTGTGTTGAGCTTTATAGCTAATTTAAAGTTTACTACACACCCTTAAGTTTCTTAGGCTTTGGTGTCCTATTTTATGCTACATACGACGTCTGACTTCAGCGTCAACGTTCCAATCGACGTCTAAATGCAATGCACAGCGTCGGCGGTCAATAAGTCCGCAGTTGACGACAACGCTCCAGTCGTTGTTCGCGAGTGTCGAACAATGAACATGACGACGCGACGCAAAACGTTTGAATGCCGCGTAAGACGTTAAGACGCCGACGTCGACGTGTGAAGGAGACCATAACAGAACATTTCTATAGTAAGCATCGTCATCATCGTCATCGTCATACGTAAGCGGCCGACAGCGTTTATAGAAGACCATAGCCGGCGACAGAGTCCGCGTCAGATATTATTATGACAGTGTCGCGACAACCTTTTTGGTTGCTTCAGATATAAACTTTGACGACTTTTCCAGGACAAAAGTTTATTCACCTGATTTAGTCAAATCATCATCATTGTTTTGCCCTCATCCCAATTTATTTGGGGTAAGGTAACTGATTTCACACATATTATTGTAATTTGCTAAGACAGCAAAAAGCAAATAAGCAGCTCCATTACGAGTATGTGATGCATGGGTTTCAAATTCAAATCATCATTTCAGCCGAAACACGTCCACTGCTAGACACAGACCACCCCCAATGGGAGGGGGGGTGCCATAATTGCCACGCTTGGCAGGCGGGTTGGCAATCGCAGTATGGTGTTAAAATGCATAACAAACGCTACTGCCCATTCTCTAGTAAGTCCCTTAGTCGCCTTTTACGACACCCACGGGAAGAAATAGAATGGTGCTAGTCTTTACGTCCGGCACCGCACGGAGCAACGGAGGGTTTCTGATCTGAGTTAGGTAAGGATTAACATTTGAAAACACATTATTTACAGCACTACTAACCTCAACAGCACTTGATGAGGTTCTTCATCCACGCCTGGTTTCTCCAGATCCTGGAAGGTAGCATCCACATTGTCGCGCCACAGCTCTTCGAGGCGACCAATTTGCTGTGGAGTTACCTAGAAGAAACAACAATATGTTTGTAGTAATAAAATAGAAATAATCTTGTAACTTGAGTATATTTCCAGTAGTCAATAAAACTATTCTGGACATAGTCTTTACCAGTGAATAAATAAATTGTTAATTTCTGCATAATGTTAACATTTTCATTGTTTTATGATGAAAGCTGTTACCAAATCATTAATTTATTGTAAGGTACTATACTGATAAATGCTAGACCACCATTGTATCTAGTGGCCACATGCATGACTGCTGAGCTTGGGATCCAGTTTGATCCCCAGATTGACCAGTGTTAATGGGTCTGTCTTCTATTAGGAAATACTCTGTACCAGCCTGGAGTATGGATTTGTGCTCAGTTGAAGGCAATAAGCTCACCTTTAATTACATGCAACTGTAGAAGAATGTTGGTATTCATCTCTGTTTACCCCTTCAGGGAATACATTTACAATGTGTAATATCTATACTATAATGCTATAAATCTTCCTGTATGCCCATTATCTTTTACGCACCTTAATGGCTGAATGGATTTGAAATAACGGAATTAAATTAGGCACACAAGTAGACCATGACATGGGATAATTTCTGACCCCTACGAGGGCGAAGCCGCGGGCAACAGCTAGTTATTTATATTTTACTTATGAAGGAGAATAATGGGCTTACCTGGCGAGCTCTCATCTGCTCAGCCTCAGAAGGTACTTTCACCAGCCAAGATAGAAAGGCACGATCAGCTGCAAAATGTCAAACACTTTTGTTACAAAACTTAATAAATATTCATCACCTTTATTATAAACATAGTATTACGTCATGGCTCATGAGTTTTAATTTAATTGGTTTTGATTGAGTTAGTAACCATAAGGAAAAGGAAATATTTACATTAAAATTTTAACTCAATCTTTGAAGATGTTAATATTTTAGTAGCCCTAATTATAGACAATTTTATGTATGGTTAAATAATGCAAAACCTACATATCAAAGGTTTCCACTGTTCTTGATCCCAGTTCATGTCTTTCAAGGAGCTTTGAGCTGCACAAGGTTGGCTGAAAATAAAGAACATAGATAGTAATCTTAAAGTAATGTAATAACATCATAATTTTTATAGGAACAACCTAAATTGCTTTATTTTTCTTTAGAATTATTAATTTTGTCAATCTGCCAGCATTTGATAAAACTAAAATTTTACTAAACATAATATTATGCAAGACATTATATCATAACACTATTTGAATACTTAGAGCTGTTATCTATTGCACATGTTTATATATAAATACAAATCAGTACTTTTCTTACCGGCAAAGCAGCACGACAACAGAGTCTGCCTTAGCTGGTATAAAGCCAAGAACAAACACATTCCTGGCACCGCATGAGTAGCATTCCAGCAACGTCTCCCCGAGTGGTCCATCTCTATGCAGTGCAGCTTCCTTGTGCTTAGCACGCACCAAGTGGTTGATGATATGTGAGCCTGAGGTGTTTCCACGCCCATTGCAGAACCTTTAATAGGTAATTTGCCCAATTATAACTTTTCTTATGAAATGTTACTATAAGCACTTGAAAATGAGATTTTAGCCTAAACGTAACAAAAATAATAAATAATTACAAGTTTGTTTTGTAACTATTTTATATCTTATTGCACATTCAATGCGAAACAAGGTCACCTGACTGAATCAGAATTATATAATTGCAGAGCAACACAGATTCTTGTGTGGATGTATCAAAACATAAGTCCTGTTTAAGTGAATGTTTAGTTCTTAGCCTTGTTTGAATGTGTACTTTTTGCAGTTAGTGATGTAATGGAAATTACGGTTATTGTGATGCAAATTAAACTTGTAATTTCAATTTGCATTCTTGTAATTTCAAAAGACGGGAAGGTTAAACAACACTTGACAGTTTTTTACTATGAATAAATTAGGTAATGACCTTCATACGAGGGTAAAACCAACATATCTAAAACAATGAAGTTTATACAGAATTTTAGGTGTAATTAGACCAGGTTGTAGCATGTCAATATATTATTGTTTGAAGCCTTAAATCTTACAGGTTAGTGATAAGGCGTGTAGAATAGACTGTTTTGTTTGACGTGCCACTAATCATAGATAGTGTTTTAGTGTAACAAGACACTAAGGTGAGAAAGTGACTCACCACTTGTTGCAAATATTGCACATGACAACAGTGGCCGGATCATGTATGCCACAGTACTTGCACGCGTGGTCAGGCAGCTCCTTGCTGTACAAAGCTTCATCTTCTTCTTCAAATTGCAATTCCGCTATGGCATTAGTCACATTGGAAACTTTCGATGATAAGTCAGAGCGACCCAAACCGTTCACCTGAAATACAAACAATACCGTGTAAAATACTAACCGAGACAACTTACGTAGTTACGTATTCACTATTCATCAAAATAAGGTTAGAGGGAAAACAAAAATATTGAACTGTTTTCACTAACCTGATTTGACGATGACAAGCCATGATCATGTTGAGAAGCCTGTGTTTGGCTTTGAGAAGGAAGGGTGAAGTCAGTGAATTCGAATTCGGAGCCCTGAGTATCAGCCCCAATAAGATCCGCTTCCTCAGTGTCCAGAAACGTGAGTGTTTGTGAGCTCGGTCCGTAGGCGTCCACACTCATTTTTCCCCGTTAAAATTATATTGAACAAAACAAAGAAAATGTGTCAAAAAGATAAAATATTGCACGATTAAACCAAATTCCCATAACAGCCACGCAATAATTATCAAACGACATGCGAAGAATTATGAAAAATCGCCATGTTAGCACATGGTTTGTTTCCGTTTACAAACTAAATGATTATTGGTTAAATCAAGGATGGTATACGATAACGCCAATCAGCAACTCGCATTATTGCAGGTGAAAAATTGTAACCAATCACAATGAAAGAAAACAAGAACTATAGACTAATAAATATTTTCTTAAACATTATTTGATAAATTTGAGCTTAGTTACGTGGATATTAATCAAGTTGTAGAATTTAATTATTTTTCTAGACCACGCTCCATGCACGAACACCTAATCAGCAAGCTTTAGCCTATTTCAGCCGACAAAGGCACTCTGAAGTCAGAGCAAGAAATTATAAATAGAATCGCTGGCTGGACAGTACACAATGCATACAACAATTAGTCTCTGAGATCGAAAGCAGAAAATTGACAAACTAATGTACTTATGGCAAAGTGTGGCAAACACGACGAGGGCGCTGCAATATCTGGTTCCTTTTCAGCAATGGGGAGACATGCAGTGGCGTAGCTAGGCGTGGGCGAAGCGGCCCTCACCCACGGCCTCATACATACAGCAGCCTCGCGCGACGCCCCTTGTCGGTGAACGCCATAAACTCTAAATAGTTAGTACTAAGTATGGAAAATCGAAGCTTGATGGATGATTGAGAGGCATACGCGAGTAAGTGAATACGCGATACGATGCGGAAAATTCCGCGCGGGATTCGCGTTAGTTTGATTTGATCAGAGCTGATAGAATGAATGAGCGTAACAGAAAACGGAAATTATAATGACTTGAATCTCTCAAATACACAGGAATTCCACATTAAAAAAAAAAAACTAAATGCAGCTTGTCTAGTATTATTGCCTTCACTGGGCCTCGCCCGGGTGGGAGTCTCTCCTGGCGGGGGCTGACCGCCGTGGTGTCGTGAAGAAAGCGGCGCTGACATACATGCGTCCCGGTGCGCCTACCTGAGACAAATAGCAATCACTTACATGGGCGCATAAATGCGCTCAACATGCCATAGTCGACAATAGGCGCACATAATTAAACGAATACACAAACATAAACGTATTTTCATTCCTTTTTATTTATATTGTGGGGCTCGCGTTGATGAGTCACCTTGCTTGCTTCCGCGGACGAGGGACTAAGTGTCCTATGTGGGCGTCCTGAGGAGTCCAAGCAAAAAGGGTCCAGTAGTGGGGTATTGAATTAAGACTAGATTCGGTATTTATAATAGTCAATAATTTATAATGTTAATAAGGGTTAAAAAAAATTCAAAAACAGCCACATTTTTTTTAATCAGACATTTGAAGTTGAAACTCTGAAAAAGCATTTTCAAGACATCCGACCACTGGTACTACCTCTTTACTAAACTTTTCTCTTAACATTTCTGGTACTTAGAAGAAACATCATATTATAAAGTCATTTACTTTAAGAATTTGTAGTTAATTGAGCATTAATTAATCAATTAAAATCGCGAAATGCAATTTTTCCACCCAACTTGACAAAACTGCTTAAATCTCGGGAACTAAATGCCGAGAACTGGACCCTTTTTACTTGGACGCCCACATATTATTATCCTTACATATGTCAGTGAGGTCAGGTACAGCAGTGGTGGGAGCTATTCGGCAACTTATTATGATGGACATAGAACCATGGTTAGGGTCTCGAGGTCTCTACCTACCGACAGACAGATAACATAAAAAGTCCTTGGATGATTTGGCTAGAGATTGCGCGTTACAGTGTACACCTACTATCTCTCTTTGGCCTACCAGAGTTTCCGCTTTACAGCGTAATACCTCTTTTTGGCGGTGGATCTATTTAGCAGATTAATAAAATATTAATAATCAATATGAGTGTTACGGCGGACACCAGAGGTTCTTTACCGTGAGACAGTTGATTAAAAGTCCGACGAGCTGTTTTTTTTTATGTGTATCTTTCCTCTCGGTTTCTGTGGGAGTGATTTCGTGAAAAGGGAATGACAGCTTGAGCATGGAATAAGTAAGTACTTTTTAATAGCATGGAAATAGTAAGTACTTTATAATAGCATGAAATTAGTGTACTCATGGAATTAGTAAGTACTTTATAATGGCATGAAATTAGTGTACTCATGGAATTAGTAAGTACTATATAGATCGTAAGTAAAGCGGATCGAATTTCGACCCGTGGGCGACCACTAGTAATGAATAATTAATCGAATAAATATTTAATAAGTATTTAGCTTTTTGAATTTTGATGTTAATTTCTGTCGCTGCTCAGTTGCTTATTACCTTATTACCAATGTGAGATGTCAGATGTTACACAGCGACTACTGTAAGGCTCTTTCATTTTTTTTTAATATAAAGTCTAGTTGGTCAACCTAGGAGGTTGTCGGCTGGATAACCGGGCGATCCTGTGGTTGTCTTAATAAATTAAGGCCTCCAGCCAGGGCATAAAACTTATAAACACCCCCTGTGGGGTAGGTACGGATCTCAGCTTAGGGTGTCGCTGGGGAGAGCAGTAAGGATAGGCTGGATCGGATCGTTCCAGCGAGCAAAACAAAAAGCCGAAGGGCATTATTTTTGTAAAAGATTAGGTCAAACAGGTTACAAATTATATAGTTAAAAAAATATGCATTTCAATATTCTCTGCGCACTTATATTTCACTATCGTGAATGTGTGCTGGGTTTGCTTTTGTATTCACAAAAAATATGGTAGGATCTCTGCATTAATCTTGGGATTAGGTCCTGAAAGAAAAGGGGCCTCGCTGACACGACTTCGCCCACATCTAGATTAGTCCACGCTACACCACTAGAGATATGTGGCCTAAATATATGATTAATGTCGTATGAACCAGCGATTTTTCCTATGAAAAATACACCCTAAACGACAATAAATACAATCGTACAAACAGTGGAGCTCTTTTATGCTAACGGCTTCTAGTAGGCGGTAGTTTGACGGATTAAAGCTGAAACATATCAGCGGGATAATTGCAAAACTACCTACTCCAACATAGAAGGGAAAAAGGCTAGGCAGATGATGATGAATTGCAAAACTATCTACTCTGTATGCACGATTATGGGTTGAGTCGATTTTGTTGCTCGCGAGTGTAGTGCTTTTAATTTATTTTCAATACACATGAGTAAGACTAGACCTGGACTTCTTGGCGGGAAAGTGAAGCGTCATGTTAGCAGTTTTGTTTTATTTTCTAAAATTTGTGTTTAGCCGAATATGAATGTGTAATAGTGGTGGATTATTAACCATTAAGTGTTCGTGGACCTGCATTAATGTAGGCAAATTAAACAAAACAGTGCAACATCACTTTAAGTTCTCTCAAGAAGTCCGCGCGAGGTTTCAGTAAAGTGCCGCGTCTTTACTTAAACTCAAGGGGAGTGGGGCGGGATATCATCAATCATCTTTATCATGCATTGAGTGGAGTTCATTTCATAATTATAAATAACTTTGTACTTGCTACCAAATTTGACATGACACTGGCTAAATGCACAAACCGTGCGAAGAAAAAAAAAAAAAAAAAAAAAAACTAGACCTGCAAGTGTAAGAAACATAATACGAATAATGTTATGAAAATGAAACAATATCGTTAAGGACCTAAGTCGTAAAAACCTAACGTTGGTTTAACTTTAAGGTGAGGTTCATAAAAGTTTTTATTGGTTTGATTGAAGACCAAGTTTTTCCAATACAAACCTACATACATAAACTCACGCCTTCTTCCCATGGGGGAAGGCAGAAACTATAGAACGCTACCTGCTAGGCTCCTTATATACTTACTCCTTTTGCTTCGCCTACGTTCATACATCAGCAGTGCTATTCTGTAACCATCTCACCGTGAAACTTAGGTGAAGTGAGCGTGGAGTGAACTGTCAGTGTGGGATTGACACTATTAACTTGTCACTTCAAGCTCACTTCACCTACGTTTTCACGGTGAGATGGTTACAGAATAGCACTGCTGGTCATATACGCACGCCGATTGCGAGTATTACGCACCTGACTTTTCTGAAGAACATCATCAATTAGGTAACTATATGTCCGTCCCCTCCCGGCAATTCCACTCATCTCTGCCTTGTAATAGTAGATTATTAACCAAGGGGATAAAGCAGTGTCTTCTGTCGCGGATGACTTAAATCCCTCGCTACACTCAGGACTCGTCTTAAATCCCTCGCTTCGCTCGTGATTTTAGTTTTTAACACCCTCGCTACGCTCGGGAGTAAACCTCGAGTCCTTCGTTACGCTCGCGATTTAAGTTCACTCAAGACTAAGACAGCTTTATCACCGAGGAAAATACTCTACTTTTCGTACCATTTGTGAAAAAATTAACACAATAATAATATGAGATAAGCATTTATTAAAAAGTTAAAGTTAACATTCGAAACATTGGTCCAATTATTGATACATTTAATTATTGAGTTACATTTTGTTTGGTACATTTATTGTTGATGAGTTTTTTTTTTTTTTTTTGGGTGGGAAATTATCAAATAACTTATAACACGGGAGGGCGTGTCAGACTTCTACTGACTAAAACCCACCCGTGTTCCTTCCGTTGCCTGTGTGCCAGGGCCACGATATCCCTTTCGGACAAACTTGCAACCTGCCAGGGTTGCGAGTTTGTCCGAACGGGCATTGGTCCTAACGGACTCCGTCAGTTTGTGCTGACATCTCTTTGAGGCGCGCGTGGAACACAACGCGCCGTCGACCCGGGCCTGGTCCTTATCGGACGGCGAGCTACCCATCACTCACCGTCTGCAGGCCTGCGCCTACGGTGGCTGGAAATCGGCTTGCGACTCCCGACGCCCGGGGCGTCTCCTGCGGCGACTAAGGGCGCGAGAGCGCGAACCTTGTCTCACCCTCACGCGTTCCGCCTCCTCCTTCGCTAGCATTACTGCTTCGCAGAAGGAGGTGACGGCCTCCCATGCACTCTCGCTCCGAACCATGGCCTGAACAAGGCCCGGACGCGAGAGATCGCCGCCGCCGATCGCCTCCGTGAGGACACGGCGGTGATCCAGCCAAGCTGGGCAGACCTCCACCGTGTCCTCCGGGCGATCCACACAGTGGTGACACCCGGGCGTTTCCTCCCACTTTATCCTGAACAGGAACCTCCCGAAACAACCGTGTCCGGTGAGGTCCTGCGTCAGGCGGAAGGTGAGGCCCAATTGTGGATGAGTTGATTTGAGTATTTCTCTGTTCTTGCGTCTGAGGAACTTGCGTTTCATTGTAGATGTATACGTCGGAGATAGTGGTGGTGGTGCATCGTGAGTTACGGACGAAGATAAGATGCCGGAAGTTGATGGTTGTGGCTCTTATGGATTAAGTTTTATATTTTTGTTAATTTGACTGCTTAATATGGTTTTATTCGCCATTGAGCTTTCGATATAACCCTCAGCTACTCTATCAGAGCTCCAACCACCGTGTCTTTTTATTGACGTAATATCCGCCCCTGAATCCGCCAAGAAAGTCGCCGAAGTTCTTCTAAAGCAGTGAACGGTGTAGAGTTCAACATCTTTAAGTTTTAAATATTTAGCAATTTCCTTCGGCATATTGCTAATTATATTTTTGCCGATGGCTTGTCGAGTACATTTCCCATTCCGATAGTTTATAAAAAATCTATTGTTTTCCATGTTGGTGGGACGCAATGCTTGGTATTTATGAATGATTTTAGTATATTGCCCTTGTACAATGAATGACCGATTTTTCTTTGCCTTAGTTTCCTTTACATTAATCAGCAGTAACTCATTGGAATGATTTTCAACGTCCTCCACCTTTAAGTTTACAAGTTCACATCCGCGGCAAGCACCATTGAGTCCAAAAATTAAGGCCACCTATAACAAAGATAAAAAACAGGTAAATATATAGAATAATTACCATTACTAAGATACGAAATATTCATAGAGCAGAATCGACGACGAAAACACTTGCCCCAGACATAGAACATACACTACAAACTTTACTTTACACTATATATTCATAATTAATCATGTATACTTACTTCTGTGGCCAGAAAAATTTCGTCAGGAGCTTTTAATTAAGACATTTTTCCACATTTTGAGTCGTACAAAATTTAGACTTCTTTGCGCAATGCCCTTCTGATTTTCTTTTTAAAAAAGTTAGTAATTTCGTGCATCTATTTATTTCAATGCTGTGTTTGATGCTTATTGTAGCTTTCAGTTTGAGTATATGCACCAAAGTGTATTCGGATTCTTTGTCTTGGATAAATAATCAAAATAGACAAGAAGTACTGATTCTGAAATTGATAGGCCTTTCGCACTTGTCCACGTTGATAAATTATTCTTCATAAGTTTTTAAATAATTTTCCTTGGATTTTGTTGGAAGCAAATTATTTATAATTGCGGCAGCATTTGCACTGATGGAATCCGACAATTCACTGTCACTGTCGCTTTGATTTAACATCGTAACGTATTTTTAGAACATTTACTTATTTATAAAAATAAATTAAAATAACTTAACGTTTATGTCTTTGAAGAAAACAAAAACGCGGCAAATTCCTAGACTAATATTTTTTTGTCGGAAAAGCAAAGGCATCAAGCTCATAGTGCTCATACGGCCTCGTCGGTTTTCGTAATTTTATTTAATAATCCTAACTGCATAATAAATGCGTATTCCTTTTTCAAAAAGATATTTTCGTACCACTTGCTCAAAAAAGTGATATTCTATGCCACAAAAAGCGAACATAACAATAGTCATTTTTAATCTGTTAAAAACAGGTAAAGAAAATTGTACTGAATTTCATTCATCCTCTAGGGGGAGAATGTGATTTAAATTTGGAATACTTACCGAAATTTATATTGAACAACATCTGTGTTTACACCATTGAGTTTGTATATAAAGCATTATATATCTTTTATTAGTCGCCTTTCACACATCCTCTCAATATGACCAAACCATCTAAGCATACTCTTTTAATTTTTTGTCACTATCTTCTTTACTGAACCATTGCCTTATCACATCATTTTACAGTCTATCATTCATAGTCACACCAGACATGCTTCGCAAGAAACGCATTTCTACAGCATTTATTCTACTTTCATGCTTATTTTGCCACACCCAACATTCAGGTAGATAGGCACCACGACACCAGTGTGAACAGCCAGTCGAGCCTTTATGGTCATCGACTGGTTGGTCACAATTGCATGTATACCATTCACTTTGTTTCCCGCATTTACTCTCCTTTCCACATCTTCATCAATCTTTCCATCCCTTGTAATCTGACTCCCCAAATATTATATATAAACTCACTTACTTGCTCCAGACTTATCATTTATTTTCACATCACACACCGATAGATCCTCTTCTCTTTCAGACACCATGACCTTCGTCTTATTCACATTTATATTCATCCCTTTCCTCATTGATGCTTCATCCATCACAGTCACCATGTCTTGCAACTGTTCTGCAGACGAAGCAATTTCCAGTAGATAATTGTTTATAGAAAAAAATCAATAGCTATGTACCTACCTACCTATCTATTACTAACAAGACCCATATCCTATCTAAAAGTTAATTATGGAGTTAGTATTGCAATTTATTAGCTTTGCAATTTAATTTTTGATTGGTAGTTCATTAGGATTCTCTTTTTTCATTTTGCCCCGTTATGATATTGATACTTTTCTAATTGGATTACTGATAGTGGTTTTATGATTACCATGAAATTAACATTTAATTTGCTGACGTTTCTGGCTTTCTCATTTCGGCTTCTTTGTGTCTGTAAAATTGATTAGATACATAGGTAATTAAATCTAGTTTTAAATCAAACTACATTAGACCTAGTTTAGATTGTAATATTTATTTATTTACTAGCTTTTACCGGCTTCGTCCGTGTGGATGTTGGAAATTATCCCACGGGAACTTACTGCCGGTATACGAAAAATATATTATGCCCTAACCCAGGTCCTGGTCTATCCTTATGCATTTCATCCAAATCCGTTCAGCCGTTGCAAGGCGTGAAAAGGTAATAGACACAGACACGTTACTTTCGCATTTATATTATTAGTATGAATAGTATGGATGGAAGTATTACTATGGGTAGTAGGTATGGAAGTAAAAAAATCGTGTTGTAACCTCTTTCATATGTTTATGACCTTAAGACGCTGACAACAGCTAAACTGCGGTCACTGTCAAACTGCATACAAAAGAAAGAGAAGCGCGATGACGGAACGCTTGTAATTTATTGCAAATTATGAAGCATTTATCTATTTACTCAAAAATGAGTCGAGTAAACGAAAATAAAAAAAATCAACCAAGTTCTGCATACATGTAAGACGTTATTGTTATTAATTAAATACCAACCGTACGTTGATATTTGAATACAGATATTTTAGATTGAAACTCGAAGTAAAGGGTTAGTTTACCGTTAATTTGTATCGAGATTTTTTTTTCTAAACGTGTTTTGGTCACAACCAAGTTCTCAGAAATATGTTCAAGAATAACATATCTATATTTTTTCCGCTACCACAAATGATATAGTTTTGGCAATTTTTTGTTTAAGACAAGCCTATTATCATTTGCCTCCTACATAAGGAATGCCTTAAGGGGGATGCGCAAAGGTAGCCCGCGAAATTCAAATTTTATTACGTTTTTTGCAATTTGCAGGTCAGTAACCTGCAATGTTGATTTAAATATGATTCGCGGCCGTAACAAATATGGCTTTACAGAATTATAATCATTAGAATCAGCATTAAGGTTTTTTATTTTCAGATTCAAATTTTATTACGTTTTTTAACGTAACTAAGGTTAGAATCAGCATTACAACTCTCTAAGTTCATAAAATCCTTCAGAATGATTATTTCAGAAATAGTCATTCAATAGGATTTTACGAAGAGAGTTAGTTGTATTGCCGATTCTAATGATTATCAGAATCATATTTAGATCAACATACAACCTGTTACTTACCTGGAAATTGCAAAAAACGTAATAAAATTTGAATTTCGCGGGCTGCCTTAGCGCATCCCCCTTAAGGGACCTCTGCCTTAAGGATCCATACTTATTGAAATGTAGCAAATGTTTTGCAAATAACATTTTTGATTTTGTCATCTTTTGCTAGCTAACTCTAAAATATGTATAGTATCTATGTACAAGTATGTATATAATAAAATAATTAAAAGGGGAAGTGCTCATTGGGCATCAAAAATTGGTCCGCATCGCTGTCAATGGGAAAAGTGCCCAAAAGGCTGGCAGCATTGCCACGTTGGATGGCAATACTGATTATTTGGCCTAAAAATAGGCCAGCCCTCTGGTCACGTGAAGAGTCGACCAACCGCTTGGCGATGTCCCGAAATACTTGATGAACACTCGGACCCCAAGGCCCTAGTGTTTCAACCCCAAACGGCTCAAACATATAGCTCCCAATAATGTTGTTATATTTGCGCCGTTTGAGGTTTTGGTTTTTTAGGTTTTTTCTTTTGCTAGAATATTAAGATTTCTTTACTGGGCTGGTTATACTATAATACCATTTTGCACACGTATGAAAGTCACTCTACGGAAAACATGAACAACAACCCCGCGGGCAAAAAACACGTCATTTCCACACCGCCATGTATCGAAAACACTGGTAAACTCAAACTCTCCGCTCTGTTTACACGGTTTAGTATTTTCATTTTTTTTTTCACCGTGTAGGTAAATAAAAAAGCCGGGAAATTAACGAGGTTCCTAGATTGGCTCTCACTTCAGTCGCCTAATACTAACCTGATTAACAGGTTAGCATCGTTAGGTGACTGTCCGCAGTTGCACGTAAGTTCATCAAAATTCCCCATTAACAATAATGCTGTCCTTATCTAACGGAACGTATCAGAAAGTGACAGCATTACTTTTAATGGGGAATTAAATTTAATGGACTTACGTGCAACTGGCGGTGTGACAAATCTAAGAACCTCGATGATTTCCCGGCCAGTTATTTTTTTCGTGTTGTTAAACTGTCGCGGAGAGGAACGGTTTCTTGATGATACTGCTATATTTGAGATCGACTTCCACTAACCGTTTCCTGATAGTATTTTGAGGCACATTAGGACCCTTTTTCATCAATACTTCCTGGCCATAATGAATATAGATAACCGTGGTATCTGTTTGGAAGTTGTATGTTGCTTTTGTTCTTCGGCGGGACTGCACATCCTAAGTACTCGATGTACCGCTGGTTGGTTATTGACATTTTTAGTTTTCATAATGTTTTTTACCTACTTTTACTTCTTCAAATAAAAAAACACTTTCCAGGTTGATCATGCGATGTTTTAGGTTCTTTTAGATGCGAATACTACGACTATGACTATATTCCCAATTTCTTAAATCTCTTATAAAGCGGAATTTCAATAATAAATGTGAATTCTAAAATCATTGGGAATTTTAAAATCATTCCGTATTTTACCCCTTAGGGGGATGATTTTTCAAAAACGCTGAAACACGTATTTCTTACCAAAAGCATAAATTAGAATTTTCACATCCCTAACTTAAGAAATGCTAGGTTTTCCATACAAACCTTCATCCCCTATTTCACCCTCTTTACGATTATTATTCAAATAAAAAGTACCTAATTTTCTTTCCCAGGAAGCCATCTATATCCTTGCCAAATTTGATCAAAATCCGTTCAGTAGTTTAGGCGTGAAAAGGTTACATACAGACAGACAGAATCACTATGAGAGAGTTGGTATAATTATAAATAATATTTATTTTTATTTGACATAAAAGTACACTGATACAGGGTGACACTTAATTTAAGCATAGAAATAGCCTGGTACAAAATAAATGATCAATGACCCCCTAGGAAATCTAGGCTAGGAAAAACGTGTGTTACTGGGGTCATGGGTATGGATTTATAATATTTGTATGGATTACACGTGTACACGATATTCACATAAAACAAAGCTAGCTTTACTAGCTAAGTAGTGCGATAATTATAGGACTGTGTGTAGGTAGATATTTATTTATTTGTATCTATTCCAAATGTTTTATTTACTTCTGAGTATTATCATTACTGTTTGTGAGTATTAACGATGTAATAAAATCCCGATATCTTCCGGCTCAGCAATCTCGGCTACTGGAGCATAGGTCCGCTAACTCTCGACATCTTGGCTATTTTCGAATGATCTCAAAACGCCGGTCGACACTGAATTTAGAAAAATTAGACCGCGTATTGACACCAGAATGATGTGGGATCACTTTGACGAAACGCCAAACTTTTTAATTGCGTTTCCAGCGAATCTTGCGGCGACAAAGATGAGTGCCTACACGTTGTAAATGATCGTAAACTCAGCGGTGGTAACTTTTGCTAAGATAAAAATTTGCCAGTTTTGAGGAAGATAGGTTCACTGGTCAGAATAAATTGTCAAATTCCATAATTGAACAGGTTATTCGTAACCTGTTTAATTATGGACTTTGACTGAATAATCACCATATTAATATATGGTATTCTTCTTTTATTTACCAACCATTATTATAATTGCTAATTAGGTTGATATTGTTATTCTTATGATTTATTTAGGGTCGGTTAATTTTTTTTTTTTATTATTTGTTTGATCTGCTTATTTTGTTGTTTCTTTTGGTTGAAGGTTATATTATTAAAATTGTTCTAGTTTTCTACAGTATGCGATTTGATACGGATTCTGTCTTGTTGCATTTGTTATTTGCGATGGTTTTAAATGAATAAATAAAATATAATGTAAATGGTGGTGTTTTATTATGTGCGGTTAAGGATGATTAGGTGTCGAGTATTTAACCTATTATTCTATATTTGTATTTTCCTCAACCTTTTGGAATCCAAAACTCCTACAAATACCTGGGTAAAGGTAAACTGGCTTTCCGTTTCTGAAAACTAACGGTGACCTATTTGTGATAATATCTAAGCTTATCCATATAGCCGACTTATAGATACAGAATAAGTATAGGACATAAAACATAAGATAAAACCCCATTACTTTTGGCATTAAAAGTTTAATATTCGCAAGCACTTGACGATACCGCAGTCTCGGTAATACCTAGTAACAACCAGAGGAACATATAAATAGCAATAATTTTATTAAAGCAAATAGATACAGTGCATTTTCGTCTAATTTAGATGCCCGTTTCTTTGGCGTCCATCCAAGTCTAGATTATCATCAAAGAGTTTTAGTTTTACTTACACAAATGTACATTTCACGAGACATGATGGCTGCGTCTGGTAATGCACTAGATACTTTTTTATTTTTAATGTTACAATTTTGTGGGAGCGTCTTGTTAGACTTTGTTAGTAGCTATGTTCCGTTCGTTTCTAGGCATTTTCTGCTGTTCTTTACTCAGTGCTTTTCTATTCTATAAGGGAACTTTCTGCAGTGAATCAGCACGCATACCTAGGTACGTACATACATAAAAACTTCGGATTACTCATTCCTTCCGCACTAACCAACCAAGGTAACTAAGTTCCAAAAGCAGCTAGATGTACAACAAAATCATAATTCGTAAAACTAAAGTGCTTTCAGAGGGCGGAATTCCTGACGTATTTATTAACTTTCCGCTCTAAACCCTGCGGCCTGTGACTGGGGGCGCAATCCACTAGTGCGAACACCCTTTTTTTTTTCTTTTTTTTTTTGGGTGGGAAATTATCAAATAACTTCTCCCGCTCTGGGCGGAGCGGGAGGGCGTGTCAGACTTTTACTGACTAAAACCCACCCGTGTTCCTTCCGTTGCCTGTGTGCCAGGGCCACGATATCCCTTTCGGGCAAACTCGCAACCCCGGCAGGCATTGGTCCTAACGGACCCCGTCAGTTTGTGCTGACATCTCTTTGAGGCGCGCGTGGAACACAACGCGCCGTCGACCCGGGCCTGGTCCTTATCGACCGGCGAGCTACCCATCGCTCACCGTCCGCAGGCCCGCGCCCACGGTGGCCGGAAATCGGCTTGCGACTCCCGACGCCCGGGGCGTCTCCTGCGGCGACTAAGGGCGCGAGGGCGCGAACCTTGTCTCACCCTCACGCGTTTCGCTAGCATAACTGCTTCGCAGAAGCAGGTGACGGCCTCCCATGCACTCTCGCTCCGAACCATGGGCTGAACCAGGGCCGGACGCGAGAGATCGCCGCCGCCGATCGCCTCCGTAGTGCGAACACCCTGACTCTACTTCTATCATTATGTTAATAATCTCCATTCCAGAAAGAGTTTTCTACAGCTTAAAAAGGCGAAGCACATGAGTGTCACTCTAAGTTCCACAGCTAAAGTACATGTCGTCATTCCTGCACGCGTAGCATGACCACGGGTGGGTTTTAGTCAGTAAAAGTCTGACACGCCCTCTCGCTCCGCCCAGAGCGGGAGAAGTTACTTGATAATTACCCACCCAAAAAAAAAAAAAGAAAGCATGACCAGTTCTATCTCTACTCTACGAAGAATATACACAGCTCTTTCTATACAAAGTGAGATTTCTTTTCTCCATTTTTGACATCCCACCGTAGATATCCATAGACAAGGATTAAACGAAAGACAAAATGACAGATTATAGAATCTGTAATTTTGTCTTTCGTTTCTCACGATCTTTGTCTAGGTCCTGTAGACGTAGACTATTCTATTCTATTTTTAATTATGGCAAGCAAAGCCGAAGTCGACTATTCTGCCAATGGCTTTTATTTTATTTTTTTTGGGTGGGAAATTATCAAATAACTTCTCCCGCTCTGGGCGGAGCGGGAGGGCGTGTCAGACTTTTACTGACTAAAACCCACCCGTGTTCCTTCCGTTGCCTGTGTGCCAGGGCCACGATATCCCTTTCGGGCAAACTCGCAACCCCGGCAGGCATTGGGGCGAGCTACCCATCGCTCACCGTCCGCAGGCCCGCGCCTACGGTGGTGGCCGGAAATCGGCTTGCGACTCCCGACGCCCTGGGCGTCTCCTGCGGCGACTAAGGGCGCGAGGGCGCGAACCTTGTCTCACCCTCACGCATTCCGCCTCCTCCTTCGCGAGCATTACTGCTTCGCAGAAGGAGGTGACGGCCTCCCAATGCTGCCAATTCTGCCAATGGCTAAAGTGAATTGTAAAAGCAAGTGTGCATTGTAGGAATGAAAAAATAAAATAAAAGTTGAATGATAAAAATCTTTGATTACTGTTGAACTTTATGTAGATCTTATGGGGCTAGTACTGGACTGAAACAAACAAAATGATAAAATTACGTAAATATTATAATTTTTAGCACATTAAATATACATAAACCACATCCACACAGACATAATATTAGGGAAAAAAATCATAATTTGATATTATTGTGACAGATGAAAGTCATCAGCGCCACAAGCAGATCTGGAGAGGGATAAGTTAAAAGGGAAGGGAAATTAATCGGAAGAGGGATCTTAAATTTAAGGAGACGGTTATAAAAATCTAGAGGAGGGATGTTGTTAGAACATTATAAAATATGTGATCCAGAGTGCCCTCCTCCAACCCGCATTCACAGAGAGAGGAGGGTCACGGATACGGATTTTGTGTAAAAAGAGCGGATTCTACAGAGAACAGAAATAACAGTTTTAGATACTTTTTTATGACCGAAAACCCACGGTTTTGGTTTTATGGTCGGTTGCACTGCATAAAAAAGACTGCTTTTCTTTTTGCTTGACATATTCCACCGCTCCTGCCAGGAACACTGCAGGTTCAGTCTTGGAAGGGACAATAGGTAACCCTGATAGGTATTGTGTGTGAGATCTGACGAGGAAGATGAACAAGCATTTTTAGCCAAAGCATCAGACGTAGACTATTTCAGAAGAAAGTTTTCTATCCCAAACTGTCAAAATCACACTGACAACTGACAGTTGTCTAAGGTAGTGAAGACAATAATTTTTTTTAATCGCCATGCTAAAGACAGTAGAAAAATTTCTATCGACGGCCACAAAATTTAAACGGTTATCTACATGATTTTACAAGAGAGCGTGTCCCAAGATACGGTACTTCGACACTTTGAGAGAAATTGTTGTAGTCGTATTTATTATACGAGAATTAATATCAGTAAAAATTGAAAATCAAACAGAAAAAAATACTATGACAAAACAAAGAATTCTGAGTCGAATTATGTAAAAGAGTGAATTTCGTAAAAAGTGCAGTTGACTCTTTCTACTTTGCTGCCGTCGTACTCTCTACACGGAACGTAATTTTTATCTTCTCTTCCGTCGACAAAACGGTGCTCGTGCTAACCCTGATGGCTGTACCCGTAGTGCCTCTAACTCTTTGATTAGATACTGGCGAATCTCTACAGCTTTGAAGCTGACTCACAAAAGAGGCGCCTGCGCTCACATAAAACTTATATTAAACGTTAGGCATTCACACAAATGTCTGAAAAGGACTGTAATGATATTTTTATTGGACGTTGATGCATTCTAAATCTCAAAATAATGTTTATGATGAGTGTCTGAGTGTTTCTGTATCAGTTTCTTGGTGCTAATGAAAATAAGATGCTACTAAAACTGCTTGCACCGCTCCCATTATGATAGCTGGTCTTCCTTTATGCAAATGGCTTTAAGTGGCGTGCGTAATTGTTGTTTTTGAGACAAAAGGATTTTGAGAAGCTGTAAAGAAATGTAGGTATACATATAGGGTGATTCAGAAAGTTTTCATTAGGTATTACAAACACAGTAGCTACTTACATATAAATAAAAATTGTCATTTTCCTTATTTCTATCTTACTATTTTTAACCCCCGACGAAAAAGAGGGGTGTTATAAGTTTGTAGTGTGTATCTGTGTGTCTGTCTGTGGCATCATTGCTCCTGAACGGATGAACCGATTTTGATTATTATTTTTTGTTTGAAAGGTGTCTTAATCGACAGGGTTCTTAGCTATTTTTCAAGAATATCTGTCCGGCAGTTTCAAGATCATAACCTCTTTTCTTCCATAGGTCTGATCGATTGGAAATTTGAAATCTTGTCAACGAGACAGGTTGTCAATGATATTACAAAAGTATGATAACCTTGACCTGATGCGCAGGCATCACCAGGATCCTGCAGGATACCCTACCCGCCAGGAGAGCTCCTCAACGGTGTACGGCATCTACCTTGTGTGTCGGTTCATACGATGCGTTTTGACGAGCACATGCAAGCCAATACAAGCTAAGCGGTTAGGGTCATACCTAATAATCTACAGGTTAACTACTCTAAATGTAAACATTTTGATTAAATATCGAAGTTCAACAATCGATGAAACTCGGCCTTGCATTTTCGGTTGTCTACTGACTACTAGTAATATATAAGGTTAAAAAAACAGGAAATAAAAGTTAAATTAAATATTTTAATAAGCCCCCGACAGAACCTAAAACCCCAAACAGACGAGCCTGGTATCTAGCAATAATTAATGTTTGCTATTGTATGCTATTTTCATTAGCCGTCCTCCGCCGCTACGACGCGCGACGCGACGCTTGGATCAAAATATTACCTACAACTTATACAGAAGCTTAAAGGGCCAATGCCCAATACAATATATTTTTTTCCTTTTAGAAGTTTTTGTTTGTGTTGGAGGTTTTTTCCTGATCAAATACCTACCTACCAATCTTGTCGTGCTCAAATGTTAATTTACAACACCATAAATGTCATGTGTTAATTTACTCTCTTGAACAAATTATGCGCATGCATATATTCTTCACATTACATTCGACCCATTTCGACTGAAGGTCGTCTGGATCCCTTCCGTCTTACAATCTCTCATTTTATGCTTTATTTCACCTTTCGTCAGTTCGCGTGACGACAATTATCCATGCGAGAAATTCACGTCATTTGACCACCCGTAATAATCAAATTCGAGACCCATAAAGTTCTTTATCTCAATTAGAATAAAAATAAAACTTCAATAGCCGCTCAAAATGCCATGTACATACATCCAATTAAGGGTCGGCAAGTGGGTAATGTTCAACCATAAGGGAACATATCAGATTACGCTGCAGTCTCTCAGTTAACTCTCAAAAGCTAATTGATGCAAACGTCTTGATTGATGAGAGCGACGACCTTCAGTCGTATTTATTTATAAATACTCAAGGAGACCGGTTATGTCAATTAACATTTTACAATGCCCTTATACAATGGGAGTAAATATAATTATTACTGTGCAATGATTTCATTAGGTCGTTTAGCAAATTGTACGCGTGACATACAGTAGTAGGACTACCACGAGACAATTGCCGACAATTGGTGCGCAGCGGCGCGGGCGCCACTCGTGATGTCACCGAGACTGAGACACAACCTCTCTAAATCTTAATGTAATAACATTTGAAACGGTTACTCACATGTATTGACCCTACAGTTCTAACATTAAAAGATCTCTGTGATACTCAGCCAGCAATACGGTGCGTTCAATTTATAAGGTCCGCTAGTATTATGGACCTTTGAATCCAGTCCCTAATTGGTAGATATTATGGATATGGCTGTGCTTTCGTGAATTTAAGCGTAGCTAAGGGTCTACTACATATCATGTTGAAGCATTAATGTCTATTACCATCGTCGTAAAATTGTGTAACATGAGCAATAAACGATGTCGTATAAGTCAGCATATTTTTATTGAATGATTGTAATGAATAGCTCCTGATTAATAGCTACATTTGACTTCCTGCATCTGTCCAATGATATTCATATGCAAATCTTTAGTGAATTCGCTCCAGTACCATAACATCATCATGAAAAGTAATAAAACATAATGAAGGGGTGACGACACAGCCTGTATTCTGACTCCACAGTTGTAAATCTCGACGGCCGCGGCATCAGGGCGATGAATGTGTCTCGTGAAATATAGCAGTAGTCAGTTTGAGAATAGATCATGATGGATGGTGGAAAGTTTCATTTTCTCATTTTGACAGATATGTTCACTTAAGAACACTGAAACATTGTTTAGTGCTCATCTTAACTAACTACTTGCTTACGAGTAAAAAGTGAACCACTTTAAGTAAACATGCAGAGTGATGCTTTCCAGAGGAGTGGAGTAGACGTTTAGTAGGTAGAATTTATTTTTGGAAGCAAAATAAAAATAAGGCGAAATGTGCATAAGTTTTTCAATTCATAATTCAACGTATCAAAATTATCTGCGTTCTTCAGCATTCGACCCAAGCAGCAGAATGATTTAAATGTTGAGATTGTGACCGTGTCAAAATTCTCCGTAACAAAAATTCCTAATATACTTATTAGGAATTTTTGTTTAATAAATTGATTTGGTTATATCTTCTAAGAACATATTGACACTAAAGATTGCGCGGAATAAGCAAGTTCGTTGAAGACAGAACTACACGGCACGTTTTAAATAATTAGCTATGCCTACATCATACTAATATGCAAAGGTGGCGCCGCGCCTCATCAGGATTCACGGCGCGGCTCGCTGACTCTAGTTCGTTTCTCAAACTTTATAGACATATGAAGTGTGCTCTACCTATTTGTAAAATCAGTTTCTCATTGAGAATGGGTGCAAACGCCCTGATTGTCTAATTAATTAATGCAATTTCCGCACTAGTCACAGCTACTGGTTTTTAGGGTTCCCTAGTCAACAAGGAACTCTTATAGTTTCGCCATGTTCGTCTGTCTGACGCTGGTAGCACTCCTCCGCCGCGGAATCATAGTAGCGAAACCGCAGTAGTTCAATTGTACCTACTGGTTCACGTCATGTTCCGCTACTCGCATCCGATTCGAGTAGCGGAACATGACGCGAACCAGTAGGCAATTGAACTATAGACTGCGGTTTCGCAGCGGAGCTGAGGTGTCTATCAGCGTGATTGTCTGTCCCCAGCTTAGCTCAGAGACTCTTAGTACTAGAAAGCTGTAATGTGTTGGCATGGGTATATATAATAGTATTAATCACGCCAACAGTGGTAAAATAAAATCCTGAAAAAAAATTTTTTTTGATACCTTACACGTAAAGTGTGGATGATATTGTTTTTCTCGTATCCCATGATGTGGGGTATCGTTGGGAAGGCTGTTTAAAAATATTGAGGACCCGTGGAGACCATTTTTCGATTCAGGGATCCGTTTGCGTAATATTAAGCTTTAAAGTGCTATTTTTTGGTAGGCAAGAGTCCCTTCCCCCTGCCACCTAAATGGTTGTTTTTGGATATGTGACAAAATTCATGGCGGTAGTATATATAACGAGATTAAAAGGAAAATTATCATAGCTATTTAGGCTTTACAAGTTAACGAGTAATAGCCGACCAACTTATATTTGCAGTTGGAGAATTGACAATGTTAAGTTTGTTTTTGGGATAAATTCGTCCCAACTATGGAACCCTTCATTGTGCGTTGTCCAACACGCACTTGGCCGGTTTTGTTTTCTTACATCGTAGGGTTTGTCTCTTTTCGAGAATTTCCTTTACTTCAATCCGTTTTTGGCCTTCGTTAATCTCTACCCAATTTAGTATTAGGAAAATTATGATATCAAAGTTTATACACTTGCTAGATAATAAGTAACTTAACAGAATAAAAGGTTTTGGAATATAATTTCCATTTTTTCCCACTATACCCGCATCATTTGGGCATTTCTGCGTAAGACCTGACTTTGAAAGAGTTATTTAATTTATGTCTTATTTCAAGTTTTCTCATAATATAAGTTATTGCTTGCATTTCACAAAAACCAGCAAGGATGACGACCAGCTAGCTAATTGAAACCGATTCCTACTGATAGTGTGTTATATCAGTAGGAATCGGTTTCAATTTGATAGTTCAACAACATTCGTTGCGTTATTTACGTTGTAGGGCAGACAAACTTTTCTAACATATAAAGCAATGGATTAGCAATATACTTCAAAATCATTCCGATTCGGATTCAAACTGTGTTACGTAATTAGGGTGCTGGTTTGATTTTCCATTAAGTATTTATAACTTGAGAAAACTTTACCGCAACTCGGCAGTATATTACAGTATTACGCAAACTATCAGACGTTAACGAGTACAGTGTAGAACACGGTCTAGACTGTAGACAGTGCAGTCGTATTTACCTAGACTAAATTAAGAACAATTTACGATATGGTTGTTTTATGTTTCCAGACAATTTGGTTCACGGCTCATTCGCAACTATGAATTGCAACAAATAACTCTGCATTCTTAAATGCAACCTAAATACCTCAGTGTGGTTAATTTTCCTTAGTTACGACTAGCTGTGCCCGCGGCTTCGCTCATGTGCTTAGCTGCTTGTGATGATATTCATTTCAGACGTTAAATCTGTATCTATCAACAATATTACCTATAGAAAAAATTCTCGTCTAATTAAATCTCGCGTTAAACTGTTGAGGAATACGGACATAATGCAATATTGCTATTCCTTATAGTTAATAGTGTTATACAGGGTAAAATTAAATTAGCTAGCGAAACTCCGTAGACGTGATGGATATCGATATATAAACATGATAAAACAAAAAAGAAATTAATTGAAAGAGTTTTTTTTTTGGGTCGAATCTTTTTAAATTATTATTTTTTGTGTTTAGATATCGAAACCCACCACGATCCTGCATATAGCCTATTCGATGAGGACCTTTAAGGGGGATGCGCTAAGGTAGCCCGCGAAATTCAAATTTTCTTAGGTTTTTTGCAATTTGCAGGTCAGTAACACGTTAATGATTATAATTCTGTAAAGCCAAATTTGTTATGGCCGCGAATCATATTTAGATCAACATACAACTTGTTACTGACCTGCAAAATGCTAAAAACATAATAAAATTTGAATTTCGCGGGCTACCTTAGCGCATCCCCCTTAAGGAGTATTTGTGAAAAATTAGAAGAATTTATTCAGTAGATTGTGCGCCAATCCAAAACAAACATCCGGATAAAAAATCTAAAAACTATATTAGCGGCATCAGACTCGTTCGCACACCTCGTAGCAATTACTTTTTTTCAAAAATATTGAATGTACAGTTTTGACTTCGTTACTATTTTATTATATATATAGAATATAATCTGAAATCTTAAATGTTATGAGAATAATAAAATGGCCTCTTTTTGATGCAGCTTCTTTGCGTGGTTTCGCACTAACTAGGCACTTTGATTATTAATCGGATACAGAAAAATATTTTTATGGCGTCGTTTGCGATGTGGACTTTTATCATCGATTTGATCTTGTCTCCAAATTGAGAATTATTGGGCTGGAAGTTTTTTAGGCACGTTTCGTTTTATAGCCATACACCAAGTTGTAGGCAGGTAACTATTGAGTTCTATGACACTACATAGATTCTTTTTGTTTTGTTTTCAGGCAAGGAAAAATACTGCTAATGTCCTTTCTGTTGTGAGTACTGTGAGTTCTCGTAGTCGAAAAGAGGACCGTAGCTGACGAAACTGTAGTAGGGTGACTACAAAACTCTTAATTAAGCACTAGGAAGTGGTGAAGAGCGGGCGTTTTGGGGGACTGTCTTATGTAATTTTGACGTTCGAAAAGTCCTGATTCGGTTTAGTTTGAATAAATGACTTTTGATTTTGATTTAATCATTATTTATGATTTTGGCAATATCTCTCACGATCATTCATTATAAGGTCAAGAGTCTACGAACTCAACTATAGTGATGAAAATTGTTCGACACGTGATTTTTATTTAACAAATCTCTTTCAGTATTCAATCGTTTCGTAATTTCATTACTTTATTGGATGAATTGGCGCATGCTAGTAGGCGTCGATGAAAAAATCAAATGATTACGCTTCGTCAAATAAAAACGTCAAATAAAACAGTAGAATAATCATCACTTGTGGACTGGAATTTAAAAAAAAGCATGTTAAAAAGGCAGAGTTTTGTTAATAACGGTATTCAATATTTAAGTTAAACATCAATAGTTACTGTTAACTAAAAACTATAGAATTTTTACTATTTATCAACTCATATGCAGGATTAAAATATCTTTAATACAATCCGCCCAATACTGAACAAAAGGCGCCAAGCATTTTGTGACCACTCGCCGTCTGTATTTCATCAGATAACTAAAATTATTTCAACCCACGGGCTTTGAGAACTATGACCATTGTTTCAGCTTTAATCACGATTGCTTTTGGCGAGCTAGCGAGAATAAAATCCTACAAGAATGCATCCATGTGTTTTTGTTTGAAACGTACTTCAATTCGATTCACAATTTTACACTTTGAACATTACCGCAGTTTATATTTCCACGTCAAATTAGTCGAGGTTCTTACTCGTATAATGGCAAATTAATTGCGACCATTTGGTCGACATTTTTCTCAAGCTACACTCATTAATTTTCTTGGTTTACCATATAAGAACTCGTACAATTCTATACCATTTTAGTTTAACGAGACCTTGACAGTCCTTACTGGATAATAATATAATTATGTTTTGTAATCCATTACGAGATGACATGTGGACCCAAATTTATACGTATGACGTCTCTGGAGGCAGTTTGGGTACCATAAAGTCCATTTTAGATCCCAAGTATAAAAATAAAAATAGATAATTGCGTGACGCCAATCTAAAGAAATAATTTGAAGTATACCGGACGTGCATTGCCTTTCGAAGCGTATCTTATTGGAATAATGTAACTTCAAGCTACTTGAGTAGACAAGCACCATCTTAAATATTAGTTGGTACATAGTAATTGCTAATCAGTCTCTTTTAAAATCGTGGTGCAAACGATTGGTTTGCTGCGCACGTTTGTAGGAACTACGTCACGATACGAGTAGTCGTTCTTACGTCAAAAAGTTTATAAAGCAGCGTTTTCGGTTTTCGTTGTTGTCATTGAGTTGATTGGTAGTTTTATTCGTATTCGTTTGTGGTAGTTCTGCTATACGTGACGTGCCGGTGGACATATCCATAGGCAGGAACTGATGCCGGTTCATTGGTTATGGTGGCCTTAAAATTGATTCGTCACTGGATGTCCGCTGAATGGCCTTCACCGTCTGCGTCTGCGCCGGTCGTTCACACATCTCTCTAGCTAATTATAGAAACATTGAATGGGTCGCGACACATTCTCTTTCGGCATTCTTTTAGCTAGGTACCTGGATGGGCATTGTTTTAATACTCGGACTTCTCCAATCTCAATATAAATTCATATAAAGTTGAACGTATAGTCGGCTTCAATAGATTAGGTTTGTTAGTAGATTTAGCGTCGGATATGGATAATGGTATTTTTGAAGTGTAAACTTCTTTAGCCGTGTTGAGCGATTTTTGGTAGGGGCAAAACTTATGGGTTCGCGTCACCGACATGTGACGTGTTGCGCCAGACTGGCGACAGCGGCTTGTGTACATACGCATAGGTATATATAAATTATGTTCTTCCAAAGTTTTAAGTTTTCACTTCTGTCAGCAGGCAATTTTTTTTTAACGAACTGTTCAAGCACGAAGGTAGTCCCACAGAGACTATCTGCCTAACAAAGGCATTAATTTGACCCGGAAACACGACAATTTTCGCGCAGACATTGTCGCAGGCATAGCCAATTATCTAACTATTATATTGTAATGGAATCATTGTTTCAGGCCAATTAAATGTCGTTGAACTATTATAGTGATATTAGTACCCGATAACATGGTAGGGAGATTCGTTAAGGCCTGTAATGCATTGCCTAGGTACATCAGGGACGTGTTTTACTGATAGTCCAATTATTAATGTGACTTTCCACTGCTGCCGTAGGCTGTTCATCCAGCTTTCTATAGTTTTGGGATCATCATTACCTACATCAAGGTAATAGAGGACTATTACCTTGACGTAGGTAATGATGATCCCACAGAGGCTTTTAGGAGCGGGGCTCCGCGGATCAAGCTTTGAGTATGGCTGAGCTATACTATAATTTAAGTATGGCTGAGCTATACTATAATTTAAGGGTCAGATAGTCGCCGTTGACCTTGGCCATACAAATGCGCGTCGCGCTCATGCCGCGCAACCATTAATTTTCATAAGGAATATTTATTTTTAGTAACGAATATATGAATATTTGAATAAAATCACAGATAGAATTATAGATAATAAAACAGTCTATTCATACAAAATAAAAACATGGAAATATCTTAAGTAGTTTGAAAGTAATATCGTTTTTTATGCTTTGGGTGGTAAACATTACTTCCTGAATTTATTTCATAAAGTATTTTAGTACAACACTTAATTATTCACATATAAAATTGATGTGTATGCGTTCTAGTTTAACATATCTACATTTTTTGCATAACATACTAGCATTATATGAAGGCGTAATAACAGATTTAAAGTCACTAAAATCAGATATCTGCGCCTTAATAGGTAAACGCGACGATGCCGTGAAAGTGGCGAAGATTTTGGCTAATAACATTTTATTCACTGTCGAGCCATCGACACGACGTAGAATATAGGTAAATGGACTTGAAGAAAGAAGGAGCTATTCCATAATCACCGTTCTAGTTTAAGGATCAATCATTAGTTGTTAGAAGGATATAATAAAAACCTCTTCACTTAGTACTTTATGAACTGCTAGCGCCGTTGTACGAGTATCAATGAGCTCTTCAGTTGTTTTATCGCGATAGTGTCACCTAGCGACCCCATTGTCGATCAAAGCTAAATTGTTATATAACATGATTATAAGGACTATTATCTAAAACAGGATGGGCAGGGATATAGATACTTCAACTCTTAAGAATCATTGACCTAACGTCCCATTAGGATGAGCGCAAAGTTACGTATGACTAAAGCCTCGTACAGACTCGCGAAATATCGCGGGCGCAACAGTCACCGACAAAGAAATTGTGCTACTAGTGCCGCGTCGCGCCCGCGATTTCGCACTAGTCTGTACGAGCCTTAGGAATATAAATCTATAATTCGGTTGAAGCAAGTGATGGCGATATAAAGAAGATAATGTTTATAACTACGAATCAAATCTGTCATCGTCCGTTGTTATGTATGTTATGTATCGATGGCCACCCATCCACAGACCAACCCCTGCAAGTGTAGCTTAACCTGATGAATCGACCCGTGCGGCTGTTAGAAATCTTAATCCAGGTGAATTAAAATCACGTGGCTAGTTGCCTATTTAAACGTGTATTTGAAAAGGATGATTGATAATTAATGATACCTAAATATTTTTCCGTGCATGTGTGGTGCCGGACGTAAAGAATAGCACCACCCTAGTTCTTCCCGTGGGTGTCGTGTCCTTGGGGACACAGCTGTGTCCAGCACTGAACGTCTTACGGCTGAAATGAAGATGATGATAATAAAAAAAAAAACCGGCCAAGTGCGAGTCGGACTCACGCACGAAGGGTTTCGTACCATTATCTATAAAAAAAAAACGCCGTTTGTTGTATGTGAGCCCCCCTTAAATATTTGTTTTATTTTAATTATTTATTTTTAAAGTGATAGTGATAGTGTTGTATATAACTAAATATTCTGTGAATATTTCAAGCGTCGACCTGTTGCCGTTATCAATATCGAGCAAAAACGAGCAAAGAAATCAAGTTTGTTGTATGGGAGCCCCCTTAAATATTTATTTTATTCTGTTTTTTAGTATTTGTTGTTATAGCGGCAACAGAAATACATCATCTATGAAAATTTCAACTGTCTAACTATCACGGTTCATGAGATACAGCCTGGTGACAGACGGACAGACAGACAGACAGACGACCAGACAGACGGCGGGGTTTCCGTATTACCCTTTGGGTACGGAACCCTAATTAAGAACCAGACAAGATGTAAGGAGAACATGAATTAAATTAACTGGATATTTTGTATGAATACTGGTGTATAGTTTCCCACGACATTGATTGATACGTAAACCAGCAATGATAAACCGTTTTCCATACCATCGTGTCCTCGTTTTTATAAAAACAAAGAGTCATTAATTTCCCTAGGTTTGCTCAATGGAGTATGTCTTGCTTTGTCGAGTCGTTGATCGAGCTTCTCAGCCCACACCCAATGATGCTACCATTACACGCGCCATTACTTCCAAATTATGTTCCATAGGTTCCATGTCTCGATTTCAGATGAGCATCATTCAAGATCAGCTGATGGATATCAATTTAGATTTCAATGTCTATGTTCTGGAACTTGTAACTAGCTAATTATTAAATTCGTAATTCAGTTTGAATCTTTCGTGTGCTTCGTTTAATTCTAATTAATGGGCCGCGTGAACCATGTCGTAGATTTCGGCCCTTCCCATATTACATCGAAGGCTGTCGTGTATTGAATTTAAATGATTTCCAAAAAGACACGTGACTTCGACCACACAAGAACGCGGCCCTAAATCCGAATACCTGCTGACTTGAATTCCACCGGGAATGTTATCTTAGCTTATCTTCCATCCGTGAAAGAACTTGTGAAATGTTCACATGAATGTTTGCCTTATGCAATTCTTAATGAATGACATGGTTGCATCAGAGTGCATTGAATTGTATTACATTAGCATGGACACAATGCAGTGCTCCACACAATGCTGCGCGTTCTGAAGACCCTCTGAAATCAATGCAAATGCATTAATACGCATATGAGCTTACACAATAAGCTTTCTCGTTCAGAAACAAACGCATTAACGGACAACGTAATTGTTAATGATACGCTGTGTTGCATCGGTAAACGTTCACAAATACAAAAGGATGAGAGAGATCTTTTGTCCATCCTTATCAGCATAATCTAGAAAAATAAAGAGAAAGCACTAGTTTACTAAAAGGTTAATATCAATTGTTTCAAATGTCAATCGGATGAATTAATTTTCGAACACAATAGATGATTCGCATATCAATTTCGTTTATCGAAAATTGTATCTGAAAATATCGAATCTTTAGATTGCTGTGGGTGTCGGTGCGTCTCCTACGCTTGTTACTTTAAAAGGAAGTTGAGTCACGCATTAGTTCCCAAGCGATAAATATCAATTTGCTTAATATTCCGAAGAGGACCCTGCGCAAATCATTCTGCGGAAAGGCGACCAACAGTATGTACCTACCGGGGGAATTTGATGCGACAGTCATACTAAATATTAAAGAAATTGAAAATTTGACTGTCAATAATATTCGGAATTTATAACCTTAAATGAAGCAAGTATTAAATTGTTAAAACAACGGCCTGATCATGTGGCTTTGTATGTAATCGAAATCGATCTCATCTGATGTTCTCCGACTCAAAAAGAAATAATTATGAATGATACCGATACTATCGCCAATTCAAGCGTTACAAGCATGCATATTAAATCAACGTAGGTAGGCACTTATTATGATAACTTACTATTTTTATTCTGAAGGAAAGCTCGCGTAAAATCTAGGGCGTAGTATTAGTTGTGTAGATAATTTTTGTGTGAATCTCATAAATTACTACGTTATTTACTTAACCGAAGATCAGCGTTAATGAAAAAAAAAACGAGTCAGCCTTACAATAGTCTGATATGATGTGTAACATCTGACATCTCACCTTGGTAATAAGCAACTGAGCAGCGACAGAAATTAACCTCAAATTAAAAAAAAGTTAAATACTGAAATATTTGTTCGAATGGGTAAACATTCATTACTAGTGGATGGTCGAAATTCGACTTACTTACAAATATACAGGATGGATTTTTGAGATGGGGCAGTAAGGGCAACTACCTTAACCGTTGTAGCTACAGGAAAACGGTCTTAAGAGACTTTCCTTAACTTTTTGAGAAGTTTTATCTGCATTCACAGATTTTGAAAAAAACGTACAGTCAGCAGGAAAATGGGCAATTTTCACAAAAAAAAATTATGTTAATCCATCCTGTTTCTTATTTTGATCAAAACCCTCCACTGGACTAACTGAGGTTTGAGTACTAGAAAAGTCATAAATCGCGAAAAACTTTTCGTTTCGTAATTTTGTAGGAAATGAGACTCTTTTTCCTGTATTTTTTTCTGTAGCTACAACGGTTAAGGTAGCTACTGTTACTGCCCCATCTCAAAAATCAACCTGTATATAGTACTTACTAATTTCAGGAGTACACTAATTCCATGCTACATTTTATAAAGTAGTAAGTACTTTATAAAATGTAGCATGGAATTAGTGTAGTAGTCAGTAATTCCATGCTAAAGCTGTCACTTTCTGTTACACACCCCTTTTCACGACATCGCTCCCACAGAAAGAGAGACGAAAGATGATTTATATGCAAATAAAAAATGCCGACATTTTTTAGGTAGGTACAGGATATTTGGCAAAGGTGTTCAAGGCAGCATTCCTGTAGTAATCGAGAGAAGGACAGGAAATGATCGTAGGAGATAGTGGATGCGTGAGACCGGATAAAGTGACGTGGAAAAAAAGAGGATGCTTGGTTATTCCAAGCTTGTAGTGACTATTGGGGAAATGTGGACTGAATACTTTTTTTAAAATTATTATTAATGGCCTGGTTGCTGGGACCTTTTAGCCAAGTCTTTATTTAGTTACAAACAACATTTAAAAATGATGAAAATTATATCCCCGCCCGCCCGTTCCCCTTGAGTTTCATTAAAGATGTGGCACTTTACTGAGACTTCACGCGGACTTCTTGAGAGAACTTGAAGTGATGTTGCACTGTTTTGTTTCATTTACCTGCACTAATGCACGTTCACAAACACTTAATGGTTAACAATCCACCATTATTACACATTAATATTCGGCTAAACACAAGTTTTAGAAAATAAAACAAAACTGCAAAAGCGTCATGTTGACGCTTCACTTTCCCGCCAAGAAGTTGGACTGAATACGTAAATGAGACGTCCACAGACAGATACTGATACTCCATAGTCAAGTATTGTTCATACAAAACACATAACTGCGCACCGCTGTCTCACAATTCAGTTGCATTTACAAATACAAATCCGCATATAGCGTTAAAATCAAACAAACAGTCAACAGAAAGGACTCAGTGTAAGTTGTATGCAAGCCTGTCTTACGTAACAGGTGGTAATTGGTAATTTGTGGACGGCATTATGCATGCAACGACCAACGTCGGGCGCAGGTCTATTGCACAACGAACACCTCGTCTCTCACACCAACTCACCAACATAATCATTTGCAAATGGTCTTGCTAACATAAACTGTCAAAACGTGGTGATTACTTGAAATTAAGACAGTTTTAACAGCAAATTGCTTGTAACTGAACCGATCAAGAAAAGTTGCAGGTATCCTGTAATCACTCTAACGTTAACAGTTGGTAATTTGTCGGTTTAAATTAAGAACTAAATGGTCAACAACCTATAATATTTTATGTAAATAGTTTTGAGTATTCATTCGTTGCAATTTGTAAGTAAATTATGAGCTAAGGATATTGGTTGTTTATTGGTGCCGATTGAAAGCCAAAATGACACTTCTTACTGTAATTTCGTCAATAACTTATAAATAACACTTTTTATGTTTTATCAATTATATATTTATTTTTGTTTGCTTCATTCTCGTACGAATCCAACAAGATCTACATTGTGTTCGACTATATCAACCGAAGAGTTTTATTAGTTTTTTTTTTAACATCTACTTAATTGTTTTTTTTTACCATGCACACTTGTTTTCCCAACTCACTTTAGACATTGGCAGAATAGTCGACACCGGCTTTGCTTGCCTTATAGACTAAATGGCAGTAAGAAGTGTCTTTACTTAGAAAAAATAAGAAACGATGACTTAACTTGGATTTACTTACTTATGGATAAATATCAAACTAATGAATTTAACTGGATCTACCTTAATCATCAAAAAATAAACTGATGAATTTACAAAAAAATACTATACGATCTAACTAATGACTAGGCAGCATGGTCTCAGACCCTAGCCTGTTCCAAAAGGAACAAAAGGAAAAACAAAGAAAGGTATTTTTCTGTTCCTTTCTTCTTGTATGTTTATATAATATATATGTACATAAATGGTTAAATAAATAAATTAAAAAAAAAAGTAAGAAGTGTCATTTTACTGCAGCGTTCTCTAAGTAGTCATGTAAAATGCGAAGGTAAATGGGGTCGTGAACTAGATAAGGTAGATGAAGGACTTGGTATTGAGATAGAACTCACAAGAGACCTATGCCCACTGCCTGTCTACGATGTCTGTGGCCATTATAGACTTTACCTTTGATAGATTTTTGACTTTAGAGTCGCGTTGCAAAAGATCTAAAACACACCGCATATCCTGGTGTGCGTGACAGCTACGTCTTACACTCGCGCCACGTCTCTGTGCTGTCAGTGTTATTCTAGTGTGCGTGTATTTTGCGGCCAAAACTTGAAGGGTTTTTTTTTTTCCAACGAGCTCACAGCTTGTACTGTCTATCTAGATGTATTAATATCTTTGGATTTTTCTTATCCTTTTGCGTGAGAGGAGGAAAACTGCCTAGTAATATCAATTTAATTTTCTCTAAAGAAGTTATTTTCTATTTGTTTTAAATACCTACTCATCTTCCAATGAAATAAGATACTTAATACAACACAAATAAAGTTCACTGGACTTCAAAAGCATCACACACATTTGCACATGAAGCATCGAGATTATCGCTGTAAGTATATCATGAACGAACGTTCAATTTGATTTCCAAGAAAAGCAAAACAGTGCATCTTGTTTTAGTTTCAGTTCTAGCAAAATATTTTCCATGTGTTCTACGAACTTGACCTTCCATACAAATGTTTGTAAGTAGTTCTAGTCATCATACACCTACCGTTGAACTTGGGTTTTCCAAATCCGGAACGGTAAGGGTTATTACCATTTTACTGAGCTTGTTAGGAGGATCCGTGCACCGCAGTTTGTTGTTACGAGCTGACAGGAGGACGCTGTTTTACATCATTTATACATCCCAGTTTGTTATTTAAAAACCATTTACAATTAAGGTGACTTAGCGGATTTTTTTCTTTGTTTAATTTCCTCCGAAGTGTTAGGAAAACGTTATAAATCTTGTGTAGGTGCATCATGTAAAGCTCTATGAATATCTGTGTCGTCCATTTCCTAGCATTAGTGAGTCATGTTGCGCTTCTGGATGCTGTTTATGAACACATCAAGTTTCCTGGACATGCTTTGGAGAAAAAAAGATGGAATGTAAATTGTTTCAAAAACAATTTCGTTAGTGGATCCACGGAAGTTAATGAACTTACTGCGTTCTCAAGCAATGTACCATATTGTAACACTTTTAACTTTTTTTTATTTTATTGAATACTAGGCTTTTGGCTACCTTGCATTAGTCTGTGTTTTATGTTTATTTAGTAATGTGCGTCTTATTTGTACACAATACACAAATTTTCTATCTTTTTCTTCTTAAAATAAGTTTTTAACACCATGCTCTTTATTTTTCTCTACCTAGGAGAGAACCTTCAGGAGGCTAGCTAAATCAAACTGTTCTTGATAAACCATTTTCACCGTGAGACAAAATGTGAAATGAGTTGTAAAAACAATCAAATGTGAATTAACAACTATGACAATCTAATTTTCAAATTTTAATCTAACATTCCATATTTAAATAACCTCATACATGCAGCTACGAGTATGTCGCAAAGGAGTCTGCATTACAAAAGATGGATGTTAGTTAAAGAGCTTTAACTTGACTCATTGAATTTGTAACTTCAGATTTCCTGGTTTTCCTTTCATTTAATTTATCATGTTTGTTAGAGAGATTTCATCCTTATAATTGACCCTAACGATCGATGCAATAAAAGTACAGGGTATAATTTTTTCAGATTTTAGCCGGTTCGATTCCCGGGTGTGGGAGAAGAGAATTTTCGAAAATCTTTGAATGCAGTTTGCTTTCTATTCAAAAATAAAGGAATGTTTCCTTTGAGTAAAATTTTCTATCTGCAGTATTAAGAGTACTTTCCCTCCAGGTGGCATTACAAAATTCCACCCTGTATATTGAAACATTTAATTTTTTCATCATTTGATTTTAATTATCAATTTAAATCATTTAATTTTACAACATATAATGAAATTTTTTAAAATAAATAAATAATAATAATAAATCATTTATTTTCAGGTTACAAAGACCCATAGATAAATACCTTTGCCTAAGTATACATAAATTAACGAATGTGTTAGTAAATATAACTTAATTAAAACAATGTTAGTATCACTTAGATGCACTAAGTCTTTGTGCGTTCTGGTGGCACTTGACCGCGAAAGCGGCGGAACACCACATCCTGAGGCCAAAAGCTTTCTTCCATCACCTGATGCAGGTAGCACGTTGGTATGCGCACCACAAACGCCTTAAAGTTGACGTTGCGATGCGACTCTAGCAGCTGCACTCTCGGCGCGTACTTCAGCCTTTGGCGCACGTACTTCACGATGTCTTCCGCGTCAGTGGTGTAGTGGAGACGGGAAATATACACCGGAGTATTCGGCTTCGCAGCACGCAGTTTTTCGTTTGGTTTTAAGGTTGACTGGTAGAAAATGCCTCAGGCATTAAGTCCGCCTTTGTACATTTTTTTTTTACTTCTGCATAAAGTTATAATAAATAAATATTTTCCTTCCATTCTATTAGCCATCGTCTCTGCGCTTACTTCCTTGCAAGCCATGCCATGTTGCACACAATATACCAACTGGCTCATTATCATTAATCGATAACTCTGTCGATATACATCATGCGGGGAATTCCCGCAGACGGGATAGTGACGAATGAAAGTCATAAGTCGATAACGTGGTCGGTACACTATCTGCAGAGAATTCCCGTAGCGGGCATTTCGACAAATGAAATTCATCGAAAGCTTGCGGAGACTAACTCCCAATGAAAATAACAACACCAGTGCAGATTCTCCGTATACCGTTGTTTCCTATCGACAATTGAAAACGGTTCCCTGCATGCGGGCCCTATGCCGTGCGGGAGATTTCTGTAACGCATACCTGATACAGAAATCTTCCACACGAGCCCTATCGACCAATGAAAACGAGCCTTCCTGCTATTGTGAAAAAACCTTTATTTGGTCCAATCCAAATGTCAACGGTTTCATTTACTTGTTTTCCAATTTATTTTTAAGCCAATTACTTTGGACATCATATTTTGTTGATTCTTATTTCCAACTCCTAATATGAAAATAATTGCTCTGTGGGATTTTCATGATGTTTCGAGAACAATTACGCTTTCACAACAGCCACAGAACTTTCTCTGTGCAATGCAATCTTTACTTGGTGTAAGCAAGTAATGGCTCTAATGCTTATTATGGTTGCCTTCACCGATTATAACTACCGTCGCTTACTTTGCCTTAAACAATTAGGTACCTACTGCTCTTTAAAACAAATTGTTGGGGATTTCTGATAAATACTGTAATTTGGTTTAACTAAACCCTAAAACACAAAGATAGCATGGACAACGTGTAATTAATTTACAACAGATTGTTTGCTTTGACAACAAACGTAAACGCAGAAGTTTATCTAAAAAGACACAAGTGACTAACACCGGCCTGTGCGTGTGGTGCGTGCCTCAAACGTAAACATGAAAATTCACAACAAAGTTTCCATAAACACGTTTATTGGGAGTTTGTATGGAGCTTACATAGTTTCGGGGTTTGTAGTACAAGGCGAAGGTTAATTTTCATTGCTAATATTCTCCTGTAAGTAAATACAGCGTGGTCCAACAATGTAAGTATGTATTTACTTTAGCAACTCCAAGTATTGGGTCAATGACGGCCGACAGATAGATTAATCGTATTCCGTTACCAGGCTCCCATGCAGCGTGAACTTGGTGACATCACGTTATAATTTATATAAAAAAAACTAAGTACATAATACATATTTGTTCAGCTTCATAAAATCAGTCGGTTTTTCGTCCTCCATGCCATGAGAGTTTTTAGGCGGAAGTATTGTAGTGAGTCATGAATTTATTAATACTCGTATGTATTCGATTTTTGATGACCTACACGGGGTATCGATAGAGCGTTCGTACTGCGTTCCTGTTTGCTGAAGGGAGCAAAGAGGTTTGATTTGCGCATAGAAACCAATAGTTCGCATTGCAAGATCCTATTAGACACCAGGGGGCTAATTGCGTAATACTCGTACACATAAAATGACAATTATTAATCGCAATGGGTTTTACTACAGACGCGGGCGTGGAATACTCGTAATACGAGCATATTCGAGGCCTGGGAGGAGTCGCAGGATACTCTTGGTATTTTCTGCGACTTATCTAAGGCCTTTGATTGCGTTCATCATGATACACTCATCCGAAAACTGCACCGTAAATAATCTTCTCATGAACGAAAAAAAGACAAAGCTCATTAAATTGTCAATGCCAAATGTCAGGCCTACCAATGTTCAACTTAATGGAATAGAGTTGGACCCTATTGAGTCGACAGTTTTCTTGGAATAACTATTGACGGTAAATTACAATGGGGCTCACACGTAGAAAAATTGCCAGGAAGGCTTAGTTCGGCCGCCTATGCTGTTAAAAAAATTCTACAGATAACTGACGTAGATGCTGCCAGAATTGTTTATTTTAGTTATTTTCATAGTCTTATGTCATATGGGATTCTTCTCTGGGGAACCTGTGCGGACATTAATTCTACCTTTGTTTTACAGAAAAGGGCTGTTCGAGCCATTTACAATCTAGGTCCAAGAGATTCACTTCGTGAAAAATTCAAAGAAATAGATATTCTGACTACAACACACTACTACTTACTATATTCTACTATATATATTTGAAAATCTATTGTATGTACACAAAATATATCAAATTTTAAGAAAATGTCCGATATCATAGTTTAAATACCAGGAATAAACACAATCTTGCTGTAAATCGCACTCGCCTCCACAGAGTAGGCAACTCGTTCATGGGTACGCTTTTACAACAAACTTCCTACTGACATTCGAAACTTACCCATTAAACGATTTAAAAGCTGTATTAAAATCAAACTTTGTAAAAAAAGTACTATAAAATTTCTGATTATTTAGAAGACAAAAAAGCTTGAGCTGCTCGCTCTGCTAGCCTTGTGAACAAATTGGAAAACTTGACATTTTTAATTATTATGCATGATTTTATATACATATTGACATTGCAGATTATTATATACAATATTACATGAATATTTACTTTGAAAATTATTATATTTACTGCTTTAATTTATTGTGAATGTGAGCACTATGTGGGTCATTATTTTTTTTCTTTAAATATTTTCCTATTTGTTTTTTCTTTTTTCTCAGTTTTAATGGTGGTCTGGCATTTTGAGCACTTTATGCGGCCTACCCAAATGTCCTTTCTTTGGTATTGTTCGTCGAGTCGTTGAGCTCCTTAAGTCTTGAGTCAAGCTGCACGTCAGTCACCTCAAATTTGTGTGGTTCTTTCATCAAAAGACAATTTCAGACACGGATCTACATGGTCCTCACATGATCTGACCAAGATTATGTCTGGACTTTAAAAGAGACTTTGACCCCTGAGTTTGTTTCGCCATTTCTTCTCAGGGGTAGTCAGATAGAAAATGTCGACTACATCTAGCTTATTTTTTATTTTTTAATATGACGTGGAAAAGTGATTCCGATATCTTATTTACAGAATAAACGATTTCATTTTCTTTCGTTTTGACAGTTCACCCACGTCCATTGCGATATTTACGTTGTTGTGTAAACTAATTTTTCAAACCTATGAAGGAATGGATTTGCGATATCCTTCGATACTCTGTTGTGATTCAAACTGTGTTACGTAATTAGGGTGCTCGCAAGAACACTTATATCTCTCTATAAAGTCCTTTTATCCTCAAAACGAGCAACTTAAAATACCTTGGGGTAATAATAGATGACACACTCTCTTTTAGAAAATATATTGAAAGTCTAGTTAAAAGAATGCGCAAATTTGTATATGTTTTCAAAAAAATACGCTCATTTGCAGGTTCAAAATTAATCACACAAGTTTATTTGGCCCTATGTCAGTCTATAATTCAATATTGTATCACTTCTTGGGGTGGCGCACCAAAAACTAATTTACTTACTCTGGAAAGAGCTCAGAGAGCAATTTTAAAGGTAGCAAACTTCCATCCCTTCTTTTCCCCCACAGATCTACTATATAAATCCTGCAGCGTACTGACGGTTCGCCAGCTTTTCATTATGCACTTAGTATTAAAACAGCACACTATGCTTACCTACAATGCTGACAATACTAACAAGAGACGGAATGATATAGTATGCTTATCTAATGCAACCTCAAAACATGTCTGTGTAGAAAGATTTTTTACATTCTTAGGCCCATTTCTGTACAATAGATTAAATAGAAAACTTAGTATTTATAAACTAAATTACTTTAGCTGTAAAAAAAATATACACAAATATTTACTAACCATAGATTATGCACAGTCAGAAGGTCTACTTGTTGTCTGCAAATAGAACTGCTAACATGCTATTTTATTATTTACCTAAGTTTTAATTTTAGTTTTTACTTTATAGTCATTGTTAATTTATTACATTATTTATTTAGGCACTTTCTAGCCTGAAGCACAGGTTCAATCTAGTTCAGGCAAATATGCAACTGTGCTCTATTTTAATTGTTAAGGTTTTTATTGCACATGTGACCCTTTTTTATAAATAAACGATTATTAAAGAAAATTCGACAACAAAACTCCGTTTAAACGACGTTGCCGGGTCGATGTCTGACTTAGTTGGTTATTCCAATATAGATCTTTGTTGAACAATGACGTACCAGCAATAAACTTGAAAGTGCTGTTCTCCTTTAAAATGAAGTGTGAACCTCATGATATCACTACCAGAGACTAATTAGAACGTATTATACTAATTAATACCTCTAATTAGCATGTTGAAATAACAGACTACGCGTGTATGTTAAGACCGTCTGCAGGTACATGCCAACACCTACTCATGTGTATAATTTTACGATCTGCTAAAAGGCTTAGGTGTTTCTGTTTTGACAGGCTACTCTGTGTACATTAGACGTTTGCGCCTGTCTACAAACTTAGGTAATAATTGGTAACCTCAGCTAGCAGACTGCGGGGCGCTTAATATTGCATTGTGCTCATAGGTCGTGATTTTAATTAACTATGAGGATCCACATTGTCGTGGCAGACTCAGAACCTGATAGACTCACATCATCATTAGCCGCAGTCGTTGAGTCGATGAGTTCTTTAAGTTCTGAGTTGAGCTGCACGACTACTGACAAATGTGTGCAATGACTGGACAGGTCAATCTGTGTGGTTCTTTCATCAAAAGATTTCATCATTTCAGGCACCAATCTACATGGTCTTCACATGATCTGACCAAGATTATGTCTGGACTTTAAAAGAGACTGTGACCTCTGAGTTTGTTTCGGCCTTTCTTCTCAAAGTAGTTAGATATGAAACGCCGACCTCAGCTAGTTAGTTAAATATGATTGACGTGTAAAAGTGTTTGTACAAACCTACTTACAGAAATAATTCATTTAATTTTATCATTTGCCAAATTACTTCCACTGCTGGATACCTTTATGCCCTAAGAAATAATCGAAAGTACTTGAAATGCAGAAATTGTGTAGGATCGCTGAGAGCAAAACAAGTTTACAGAAAGCATTCCAACAACAGAGAACTATGCCCATTTATACAGATCAGCGTTACGCGAATATGAAATTAGTGACCAAGCCCTGATGGTGTCATCAACAAATTCAAAAAATAATAATTATTCACCACTGTCATCGATTATAAAAATGTATATTTCATACAAGAAAATCACTCTATCAAAATTCATTCGTTCATTGTTATCACTGGAAGACAATGGGGCGTTGAAAAGTTTTGGCAATACGGTTAATTCTGGCCCACGCTACATGCCATATTAAGCGGATTTAGTGATGAAAGGTTCGGTAGACAAACCGCGTGTTAGACCGTAGACTGCAGGACGAAGAAGGAATACCTAACCAGTTTTGACTGCATTTGCCATCTTAGCTCACTTTTATTCCAGGTTTCTGCTTATATTTATGCATATGCATTTCCTAAAACTTTATTCATCGGTGGAGTTTGCAATTTACAACTTTTCAGGAACTCTTGGTTCAGAATATAATGTTTTCACCTAAAATGTGTAGTGTGATTTCCATAGTTAAAAAAAAATACCTACTGTTAAACCACCTCTGACACCCCCTATATGGTCCTTAGTGGGGACCTGAATAAGATTTAGCGACCACCAAAGCAATGAATGCAAGAAAGGATAGTAAAATTAAAATTATGATATTTGGGTGGCATTTATTCAGCGCACGCGCTTGCCTCAGCTGCACCTCTGCGCGCTATGGTTTACAGCCGCGCAAAGTAAAACATACGCGGAAGGATTTCAGGCGTGAACGTAACCTAAACAAAACTAGAGCATCTAGTTTCGCCTGAGAAAGCGTTCCATAAACAAAGTCAATTGGTCTAAACGAGTGAATTTTTATTCTGGGGCGATGAGATCATTAGGTGAATGGCCGGTGGCTGAGCGGTTTTGTGGAAATGGGTCACGGGGACTCTACCATGACATTGATGGGTCGGCCTCGAGAGGCCTGCTATGAAAGCAGTCATTTGTTTTATAATTGTACCTATCTCAAACAAATAGGAGAGGGGCAGAGTCTGTGTTTATTTCTGCACGTTGTGTATAATACTTGCCTCTCAATATTTACTGCACATATAATTGGGTTGCACCATAAGCCAAATCACTGGTATTTAAATTTGATAAAGTAAATAATCATAATTATAACCATCACCATAACTCTTTTAATTAACAATTCAGTTAGTAAGAACTGCCTGAAAATATATGTCAAAGCCCAAAGCATCTATTTTGTGTATAAACTCTTATAAGACATGTTTTTACATAAGAACGGAAATTAAATGCAATTTTGACGGTGACAAGCAATTCACTCTGAAAATACGAGGTGAGTTATAAATATATAAAAATTCTGTAGTAAAATTATTTTTATTATTCTTGTGGCGCCTAGACTGGGCTTGAGAATTCAAATACGTCCTAGATTTGCAATAAATATATTTTTATGTATGAACGCTTTATCTTTGGCAAACAAAAAGAGTTCTTAGTTTTAAACAGTTAAACTACACCGTAAAAAAGAATTATTCATAAATCACAAAACCAATAGCTATGCATTTTTATTTTAGAGGATTTTCAGGGGTTTTTTACTGGAAACTGTGTACACAGATGCCTTTGTTTCGATATCGTTGATTTAATTAGCCTCGCGAGTATAATTAGAGCAATTTGTGCTTTTCCAAGTCTTGACAGGTTGATTCATCATAACAAAGGCTTGGAAACATGCTGAGAGATTTATTGCGCGATAAGTGTTTGTTAATTCAGAGGAAAATGGAAAGAGCATTCAGCTTTTCATAATATCAATCTCAGTGGCTCACTTTGATCTTGAAAGTACTTTCGTTCGGAGTTTATTTGGATACTGGTGGTTAAGACTTAAGACTAGTCAGCCCAAAAGTCTGATAATCGGTCTTACCTCAGTATATCGCTTTTTAAAGGTAGAGGACGGTCAATTCATACAAAATATCAAGTTAACTGCCTCTGGTTAACTGAAAGACAATCCCATACAAAATTTGGAATATTTGTGAATAACGAATAGGTAGCTACTGATAACGACTTGACTGTTGGTAATTTCAGACCATATTGTGTCCAGTTTTCCTCACTATATTTTTGTTTGACACTCATATTTGGGACGTTGACATGAATAATGCTTTTTATCCTGGAATCATTACCTATGGGTTTATAATTTCAATGAATAATTATAACTAGTCACTTTTTTTTAAATGTGTGGTTTCTCCTACCTACCTACGAGTATATGGCCTTATTAGACACCCCTTGACGATGAAGGTATGCACCTGCATAAGGATACTTTATACATAAATTGGTGGGAAAATACATATAATAATTTGTCATGTTGTATCCTGGGAATATACCAGTATATGCGGTGCTGTACGTGAAATTAATACAATATTCGCGATAGTAGGTGTTGAACAAGCATATTTATGACGGAAGATTGGACGAATGACAAAATAAATAGGTACCTATAAATGTTGAATTCAAATTACCACTAATTTTTAACAGATTATAAAATAATTAAAGAAGATTATTCTTACATAAAGGGGGACGCGAGTCTATATAGTAAAGTAGTTCCACTTTATTTATTACAACAATTATGATGCTAGACAAAGGCTCCAGTTCTGGAGCCATAGCGCTAGATGGCGTATTTCTCCCGGTTTGCTCTCACTTTCGTTATATCGGTTCACTCGTGCAAAGCGATGGCGAAGTAGATCGGTCTATTCAGCACAGAATGAACACTGGATGGATAAAATGGTGCCCGGTCACCGGAACAATCTGCGACTCCCGCTTAAACTTAAGGGGAAGATTAATAAAATAATGGTGAGACCTGCTGTCTTCTATGGATCAGAATGTTGGGCCACAAAAGGGATGAATACAAGGCATACAGCTGAGATGCTAAGAGAGATGTGTCGTGTTACGCGAATGGACAGAATAAAAATGAGTATAGAAGAGGAAGTCTGAAAGTAACACGGCGATTGAAAAGTTGTGTGGAGATTGGTTGTCATGGTATGGGCATGTAATTCGGAGGAGTAAGGAAAGTTTTGAATATGAATGTATAAGAGGCTGGCTGGCTTTGTATATTGACTATAAGAGTAGGGGAATACCAAAGAAACGATGGATGGACGGTGTGAAAGATGATATGGCTAGAAAGAGGGTGACTAACGAGATGACGACTAATACAGAAGCATGGAAGAAAAATACATATTGTGACGACCCTAAATAAAGGCTTAAGGGAAAGAGAATGAAGGCAAAGGCTACTTTGTATATATCGTAAATACAGTCGGTTCACATCTTACAAAAATCATAAAAACTAGTCGAGTTCGATTCGAATTACAAATTTTTATTACATTAGATTGGTACCAAAAGCTATAATTAAATATAAATTCTTAAAAAATCTGTATCCTCGTCTTTTTTGAAATATGTACGTCATACAACATCTCAAAATTGATTGGACTGGTTCATTTTCTTGACATTTTCCGCTCTAATTCAAAATCTAGAAATAATTTATTTGCATTTTTTTGCAAAATTGATTGGTACATACAGTGCTGGACAATATTCATTTCATTAAAAATATTTTGGCGTTGCACTGTAACTAGGTAGGCTAGCTGTATAACTATAATAGATTTGTGTACCTAGTAATTCACAGATCCGTTAAACCCCGTAGGTGCCTTGTCCAAAATTCAGTTGAAGTGGAAAAAATAATCAGTAAACAAGTATCCCCATACAGGAGGATTAGCATTAACAAGAAGATAATTGTTGTTTCAAGGTCGCCCAGCGTGCTATGGAGCGGGCTATGCTTGGAGTCTCTTTGAAGGATAAGGTTAGGAATTAAATTATCCGGAAAAGAACCGGACTAACCGACATAGCTTGCTGAGTAAGCAAACTGAAGTGGCAGTGGGCTGGCCATGTTTGTCGAAGGACCGATGGCCGGTGGAACAAACGAGTCCTGGAGTGGACCCGCGTATCGGCAAGCGTAGTGTGGGACGCCCCCCAGCTAGATGGACCGACGACCTTAAGAAGGTGGCTGGGTCAGACTGGATGCGGAAGGCGGAGGACAGGGTGTTGTGGCGCAGCCTGGGAGAGGCCTATGTCCAGCAGTGTACTGCGATAGGCTGAGTTGATTGAATTGTTAACTACCTGAAATCAAAAATTTTATGGAATCTAAAATGGGAAGAGCTCTACTCAAAAACATCCTTATTCTAAAAACATGCACCGATTAAGTCTGATTGGTTTATTTTTTATTATGATTAGTGCTCCATTTCTCGTCTGTCGACATGAGATCCCGTTGATAGATCGCGCGCCATCAATCTGACTGATTGGTGAAATTGATAGGCGCCGTCTGCTTCGCTAACAACTAGATGCACTGCAAATATAAACTGAAGAAAAACAGAAGCTCAACTGCGTAAGACTAAATTGAACTTGTGAAAGAAACGAAAGAGTTCAGTTAGTTTACTACAAACATGTTTCTCAATCGGCAAGCTACTCGATAAATCTATCACAGTCATTCAGATTGGTTTGATTTTATTGATTGCTTGCGTGTGAAATGCGTAGGACGACAATTATATGAGAATGTTATGGCAATAGCAGTTTGTAATTAACCTACTGTAATTCCGAGAGAATATTTAGGAACCAGAACAATTAACGAAGGAATTGAGTTTAAAATCAGTATGACTTCATGTTGTAGTTATCTCGATGTTGAGTGTAAGTCTGGTTCTTCTGTAGGTCTCTGTATTGTGCTACGTCGTTGTTAAGAGGTCTGACTCATTGTGACCACGTGAGTGCCCCATTTGCCATGGAAATCATCTAGGATATTGCTTTTAGTCGCACTAACGTACAACAAAAAGAAGTCGTTTCTAGACTTTTTACGTGATCTGTGTGTGGATGGTCTGATTTAAAGGCTAATTTATTATTCCTTCATCACACATACTTTCGCTACAAAATTTGCAAAAATAAACGAAATGCTTCAACAAAACTTCATCATCATTTCAGCCGAAAGACGTCCACTGTTGGATATAGGCCTCCCCCAAAACTTGGGGGGTGTTGCCATAATCGCCACGCTTGGCAGATGGGTTGGCGATCGCAGTATGGTGTTAAAATGCATAGAGAACGCTGCTGTCCCTTAGTCGCCTTTTACGACACCCACAGGAAGAAATAGGGTGGTGCTATTACACAGTTAAGAAGTAAAGCATGAGCTTCAAGAAAATGCAAATGAAATCGTTATTTTAAATATCTTTATTTTTTCTTGCTTATTCTTATGATGCTATTTTAACCGAAGAGTCTCTAGGTATTCGGGCGCCAACTGTTGCAGATGTTCCAATATACTGCTTGGCCTATATTTCAAGACAAGATGAGTTAGACAAGTTAGCTAAATAATTGAAGTAAGAAAACTAATTTCTCGGTTACATCCGATTGCACTGTTTACTCAGCCCTGAGTATTGGCTACAACTTGCGCCAGAATGTCTCTTAGTGTATTTTTATATTATAAGAATCACAAATAACCAATTGTCCACTACTCGCAGCCGTCATAATAATAGCATTTGACACACTTTGAAAAACGTTGGCGTTCTCGGTTTATGAAAGTGGCGCCTGCTGCGATCCGAATCTGTAAATCATACAATTTGGCACTGCGCCGGGCAAAGATTAGCGAGTGAAGCAATAGGTAGATTACGACAAAAATTATTTTATAACACAAGACGAAATACAAAAAAAAAAGTTGAATCACGGTTGGTAAAAACTAAAAAGTGTTTTCAGGAAACATATTTCTACTTGCATACAAAATATTGGTAATATGAACATTAAATAGAACACATCATATCGTGTCCTAGTTTTGGCGTAACATATTGCTAACTACCGGATGTAAGTAAACCGCATCCCGGGATTAATGTGTGGTAGATGTACTAACGTCAATGAACTGCGCATTGATCTTATTTACAGTACTTATAAAACATTTGCGCGCGGCTAGATATATATTTTGGTTTATCTCGAGAGCCTTTTTTTTTTGTAGCCATATCCCCAACAGTTGTGATTTATTTCAGGAGGGTCCGTTTTCAGACTAAAAATGAACGATGTAGGCGGTAACAAAAGTTGCGCCTACTCGCTTGTTTACAAAACAACAGAGAGGTGAATGAATTTACAGACTGTATCGTAAACATGTTGAGAATTATAACTATTTTAGAACATGTTCGCAGTGTACGATCTGCTTTTATTGCGAGTAAAGACTAATAACAGCTAGACGGGTTAGATACTAGGATGAAACGTTGGAGCAAAACTAGCAGTGCAATAACCGACGGGCATATTTCAAGCAGTTTACGTTGACATGCGACATATCGTGCCAGAACGTATAATTTTTAATAGTAACGGATATCTTGTTCATTGTTTTAATAGACTTATGTCGCGGAAGTAACGCAGTAGAATTTAGGTGATGATGTTATGTAGCTCAATTTTTTTTTGTCTAGATTTTTAATGCTTCTAATTGATATGTGTATTTTTTTGTCTGGAACTGAATATATGGGGTACATTTGAAATGAAAAATTACAAATGACACTTAGCAATAAAATCAAGACTAAGTCATAAGGGAAAATGTAAATTTTTATTTTCCAGATCGCAACTCGATACCAAAATGAAATCGGTTAAAAACGCGACGATATTAGAAGTAACTATAAATTAATGCAGTGTGCCAACTGTCCGATAAAATATGTGATGTTTTTCTTGCGTTCCTCTTTGATTTTCATAATTTGTAAATCAGTGTGACAACTTAATCTGTTCAAATGGCCATTACACGTTATCATTATACCTATTAATACGTGAAGCGAAAGCTTTGTACCATTTTTTACGAAAATTACGCGGACGGAGGAGTATGAAGGCACAGTTACAGTTTATATGGTGGAGGAGTGCAGAAAGCTAATATTTGTATACAATACCTATGCATTAAAAGTAAATTAAATTAATACAAAAAAACATTACTCACGCTACCATGCGTTTGGCATTCACACATACATAGTACCAGGGCCTCATGACTTGAAGATAGATAATTATAATTAATTGAATTTAACTCGTATAATAACAAACCTTTAGCTTTGGATATTCTGTATAACGGTGAAAAGGTACAACGAGTGGATCAATTAAAATTTTTAGGAATTCAAGTTGACGAAAACCTGAATTGGAAAAGCCATGTGGAGCACATAGGTCAGAAACTAGATAGGTTCGTGTTTGCTTTAGAAAAGCTGAGACAAAATGTGTCTGTAGAAGCTGCTCTTGCAGCTTACCATGGTTACGTGGCATCTGTTTTAAGCTATGGACTAATCATGTGAGGTAACTCGACCGATGCCGACCGAGTTTTTAAGCTCCAAAAACGTTGCATCCTGGTATTAAACAGGGCATGGTTCTTGGATAGCTGTAAACCCCTCTTTCAAACATTGAAAATTCTTCCACTGCCCTGTATGTATATAAGAGATATCGGAATTTTTACAAAGACACACATGCATTATTTTAAGCTACATACCGAGGTTGAACCAAGACAGCAAAGGGCTAAGTTTCGTAACCTTTTATATCATCCAGCTAGTCATAAAGATATTTATAAGAAAAACGTGTTCAATATGTGTATATTAATTTATAATACCCTACCGGACGAACTTAAATTGCTGCAAGGTAGTGTTTTTAAAACACAATTGTCAGAGTGGTTACATAAAAAGTGTTTCTACAGCATAAAATATTTTTTAGAACATAAAAATATCTGTTAGAGTAATTAGTTAGTGAATTTGTTTTAGTTTAAAGGACATTTGTATGGAATAATAATTATTGCGTGATAATAATGTAATAATAATTTAATAATAATTTAATAATAATGTAATAATAATTTAATAATAATTTAATAATAATGTAATAATAATGTACTAGGTATAAATAGAATCTGTATAATAATTGTGGCATTAAGTCCGCCTTAGTACCTAATTGTGTGTGAGAAGTTTAAATAAATAAATAAATTGTGACTTAAAATCATGAATAATTTGCACGCTTGCTTGCAAGACTACTATGACTTTAAGGCTGTAAGATCTTCCCTTGTAAAACTTGTATTTTCTTGCAAATAAACAATTTGAATTTGAATGTGATAGGTGACAGAAGTGACAGCTTGAGCATGGAATAAGTAAGTACTTTCTAATAGCATGGAATTAGTAAGTACTTTATAATGGCATGGAATTGGAATTACTAATGGAATTAGTGTACTAATATAATTAGTAAGTACTATATAGATTGTAAGAAGAGGGGGTCGAATTTCGAACAGTGGGCGACCACTAGTAACCTGAAAAGGCCAATGATAACATTAATTTTGGTTATTTTAACTTTAAAATTGTGGGTATATTTTACATATGAACAATAATGTTAGCGCAAGTCAGAATTATTTCTGGAGTTAGTAACGGGGACTGGGTTTGTTTAAGATATCTTGTTTGAAGTGGCTTGTGGTTGCTAAATGGGTGCGATGTTATGACAGACAATCGTCTCTGCAAACGACCGAGCCGCTTTCAGACACCGCATAAAATCATAGAACTTCGCAAATAAGAAATTAAATATACTTATTACGACGACTGTTACTTTAAATTATTTGACTGTTCGATTCAAGTTCTCTAATATAATCAAAGTCTGGATTTAACTAGATCGTATGTATATCAAATTATGCAATGTTGAGTCTATTAATTATGTTTTAGCGTACAGTATTAACACATAAGGAGGGATTAGAAGGTATTAGGAGTACGTGGTGTGGCACGAGTGAACGTGTTGATACGATCACTGACAAGGAGTGAATGCTATTGTACATCAGAGGTGACAATTGATATTATCTGACAACTGGTTGATGGCTGAACGGGACCACACACCTCCGAGTGTCGTGCTTTAAATATACAGTTGATTAAACTTAAGATTTTTTTCGAATCCTTGTAAGGTTCGTTTGAATTATTTATTGATATCATTTATCTTTTTGCTGAAGCCGTTTCTAAGTGAGCCAACGTTTAGCAAATATCAAGATTTTAGTGGCTAAGCTAGTCTTGATTTACAAGCTAGGGGTAAGTACTAAAATTAGTATTCAATCTAAATTCTAGTCAACGGCTTTACCGGACAAATCTTATTAATTGTAAATACTAAAACGTTGTTTGTTTTGGACAAGTTTCTGATTCATTTGTGAAACTTGATTGAAGGAATTGGGTTGAACTGCATTGTTCTTAGATGAATTACACTATGAGCAGTCAGATAATAATGTTGTCCTTTGTCCCAATCCACAGTGCTAAAATTTTAATGCTGAAATTCCATTCCTTCGAGTATAAAACTATTTTAATATTTCATGTCAACTAGGTTCTTATACAATTCGCAAAGGATTAGAACTATGTTAATGACCGCCACGGGTAAATGACTAACGCCTACTTTTATATGTACTCATTACAAGACCCAACGTGCGTATTAATTACGGCTAAGCAGCTTCCTAACTCACGAGCAAAATATAAAGTAGATTCACTGACAAGAAACACCCGTTTCCTAACGAACATTTAGACACAGACATAGGGGGTCAAATTAAATTAGCTAGCGAAACTTAACAGACGTGATGGGCATCGTTATCTAAACATGTTAAAATAAGAAATAAAATAATAATTTTGATTTTTTTGTGGGGTCATCGGCTGCAGTTAGTGTAGTCCCTTAAAATATCAGTTTTTTTTTTGTGTAAAAAACAAAAAATAACCATTCACTGCTGCAGAGTTTCGCTAGCTAATTATATATCCTGTATAGTGACAAATCTCCAGTTTCGATACAGAAACATTTCGGCGTTCCAATCCCGATGTCTGCAAAACATACACGAAATCATTGGTCATGAACAGGAAAATTTACTCCAAACATTTGTTTAAATGTAGCCAACAGTTTTTATATTGCAACACCACATTAAATTTTATCTTCGCGTAGTAAAAGTGAATTATGTTACATTAGTTCAGCCATGTTTACGTTTGATGAAGGGCCGTGGGGCAGGAGACTGGGCGATCGGTGCGCGTACCCAGGGGCCCTAATCCTGACAAGTGGTGTCGATAAATCCGTCGCGATGGTGATTGGTGACATCATCGTCTACTGCTCGACCTTCGAACTAAAAGTCTCATACATTTTCATGGTAAACAGACACATGTAGGTCGAGATGTCTTCAGTAATTGTTAATGAGTTTATGAAAATTTACGCACAGTATTTCGATTGCCCTAATCAATTGATTTAGGACGCAATTATTGTATTTTGTATTACAAAACAAATGTACAAATCAGTACAAATCACTTTTATATTGACATTATTTGCATACATTACTCTCAATCTCAATTATCTTGTGAAGAGTGGTGTACTTAGTAATGATTTTATTTCGGACGTTAAGACATTGTCTTTTTGAAAAGTATTTAAGTAAGATTATTCTCGACCCAAAATAGACTGGCGTGTAGTTAAGATCGAAGTAACTAAGTAGTTTGTATTTTTTTATTTTTTTATTTCTTAGTTATAATCTCACTGTATGCTGCACCGATCGACGTCATCAAGTCAACGCCGGCTGTCGCTGAAAACCAGCGCTGGGGCTCTGTCTCGCATAGGGTCGCAGCATTATGCTGAGCGGTGGCTGTTTTGCGCGGATGTGACGCATATTTTCCCCAACTTGTTCTTTTTGTGTTATTTCTTTGCGTCATGTTTACCGCAATTAAAACGTATTTTGTTTATTTTTCTTTCTAAGTGACTTTTTGCAAAATACTTATCAAAATAAATACTTAAAGTCATCATCTGCCTAGCCTTTTCCCAAAAATGTTAGGGTCGGCTTCCAGTCTAACCGGATGCAGCTGAATACCAGTATTTTACATGGAGCGACTGCCTATCTGACCTCCACAACCCAGTTACTGGGTAACACTTATACTGGGTAATACTTTTCAATTCCGCCCAACATTTTTTGTGTTAGTAACTATTGTCAAACCTTGTGAATTCTTAATACTCGCATGAAGTTATATAACAATCATAATTATAGGATATCAATACGGTAATTGATGAACATAAGAGGGTATCTAGAGTTTGCAAAACTCTGACGAAAGTCTAAACTTTGCGCTGATTTTAGCTGAAGTATAATTAAAGGTTCTTACTATAAGTTTACCGTCATCGTATTATTATATTTTTATAGTACCTAACTTAACTTTAGGGGTAAGGCTCGTGTCACACTGTATGAGGATGAAGGCGTCGGCGGCGGGTAGCGGGCGTAGACACACTTCGTTGTATGCTGGTCGGAAAAGCGCGCAGACGCAGACGTTCCGAACGATATTTAAAATTGGAAGAGTTGAACATCTGAGGCGCGCGCGCGCAGTCAGTGGCCCGCAAGTCGCCGCGACGCGCGCTCCGCTCTCCGAGCCGCTCGATCCCTCTACGCACCCGACTCATTTTCCGACCGCACTTAACTCACAACTCTATCACCGATGCGAACGAAAATACCGATTTATTGAATTAAAATAAAGAGGATTATTTTATAAAAATCGTCTCTAATAGAGGACTCGAATTAAAAATAATAAAACACGTGTTTATATATAGTTGGCGCGAACAGAATACGTTGTTGCTGATCCACGTTTTTCACATGGAGTGAATAAATAATTAGCAGGCGACGACCGACGCACGTCGCGAGAAATTTCACTTTTTACCGGCAAAGATCCTCGCGTCTACGGACTGTCTATACTCAATGGAACGGAGATTGTACCTTTAATCCAAGTGAGTATTCCTTTATTTTATTCTTGCATGTCATTAATTCATTATAATATATTCATATTTTTTATGATAAATTATTTTATCTGTATAGACAGATAGACGTTTATGTTAAGATTATCTGTTAAGCGATAATCATGATTATAATAATAAATATTTTTATGTTCCGTTAGCGATTTTCGTTTTTATGACTCTGTGTGGGATTTCTGCCATTTAAATTAAAAATGGTTTACTAAAAATATGTGACTGGAAAGATGTTTAAGAGAAGACAAGAAAAATATTCTGATTTTCAAAATGCATGTATTCGAACTGTAATCCCTGAACGTAGCAACACAGTCACTGAGCCAACGGGTCTGCAAATATTGTGTAACGCGTTTAATATTTGTGCGAAGGCATTATCTATTGAGCAGAGGCGTTAGATAATCGGAACAGGACGGCCATTTAATTGACCATAAGTGCTTTCTATTTGCCCAAGAACTCGATGTGTACAATCAAAATACACGAGTGGACATAATTTCATATCACCTGAACAAACTTTCGTTATCTCATAGTACCTACCGTGTTCCTATTGTACTCGTATTCTTATTCATTATTTCACGTAGCATCTACTGTTTTTCTTTATTTTCAATATTAATGCATATATCAGTTGTGATAACGATTGGTAAATTTACATTAAAAGTAAAATAAAAGTTTAAATTGCGTTAATATAATTAATTGGGTATTCTAAAAGTATTCAGAGGAGGCGTTCGTGAATACCTACCCACGTTTGTGGGTAGAATTAGTTGAGTGTAATACGTGTAATGAGTGTTTTGTCATACGTATCACTATCAAATTGAAGACTAATATTTTTAGTTCCATTAGTTACTAGCTCTACGTCACTGGTCGACCTCATGATCACCATCATTTCAGCCGAAAGACGTCCACAGCTGGACATAGGACCCTGAAGTGGTCGACCTAATTTAATAAAAATAAATACATTATAATTATGAGTATTTGAAGTGATCAATTCTGTTTTATCGTACAGGTGCATGACCCCTGACATTTGACACCGACAGAGTGACTTCGCGTATATCCAAGTATGAATGAAATCGTTGTTCTGCAGTAGTTTTACAATTTTACTGATTTGTTGTTCTGTCTGGTCTTGTACGTAGTCGCTTGTCTGGTTTTTTTTTGCATTCAATTGGTATGTTATAACTATTTGTAATTTTATAATATTTTTATATGAAACAAAGCGTGTTTTATTTTCGTATCGTGCGCTTGCACAGACAAGCTTCAGTCGCTGAATTTATCAAATTGTTAAGGTTGAGTGATTTTTATGAGCGTTCATATTGAAGTAGACAGATAACTAAATACCAACCTGGCAGGTGAATGAACAGTATTTCACATGTGCTAATTTTCGCTTCTGTCATTGGTTAGCGGTATTGTTTTCCACCATTACTGAAAGAGACCTTGTGGAGCCGACTTGTTAATTGCTTGGCAATTGCAAATATGATGTTAATGAATGCACTGCGATACCGAAAAGAAATAGAAAACACTTTTTTATTTCTACACGTACTCTAAAGCCTGTTTATGGTAACACAAAGTTAATTATTTTTAGTCTGTGTTAGAAGAAACGTCAAAATCTCATGTCAAATTGTAAAGAGAAGGATGACTTCTTGGCGGGAAAGTGAAGCGTCATGTTAGCAGTTTTTTTTTTTTCCTAAAATTTGTGTTTAGCCGAATATAAATGTGTAATAATGGTGGATTATTAACCATTAAGTGTTCGTGAACCTGCATTAGTGTAGGCAAATGAAACAAAACAGTGCAACATCACTTTAAGTTCTCCCAAGAAGTCCGCGCGAGGTTTCGGTAAAGTGACGACTTTACTGAAACTCAAGGGGAGCGGGGCAGGATATCATCTTTATCATGTATTGAATGGAGCTCATTTCATAATATGTACGTGTTACCTAATTTTACATGACACTGGCTAAATGCACAAACCGTGCGAAGCCCAAAAAAAAGGAAGGATTTTGCTCTCGTTACACGTGGGTTGTATTTGTATCTGTATTAGTGAATAATAAAAGGAGTTACTAACAGCAAATAGTTTCAATAGAGCTACCAGCGATTATATAGTTCACCGAAAAGAAAAACAAGAAGTAAACAAAGACGTCATCTGTTATAACATGTATTTATATTTATTTCGATATCGATTATGTTATATTCGGAACTACAATCGTAAATTCAAATTTTATGTCTTTATCAATTTGCTAAAGTTTTTGGTGCTCAGCATGTGTGGCCACTGCTCGCCAAATATTTTGTATTATTAGTCTGCGAATCTCTCTTATGGTCCTATTGGCCCGACACTCATCGAGCCATTTAATGCTGTCAGGTCGTGGCCACCTCACAGCACTTTGTATCAATTAAATCGTCGTTGTTAATTTTCGCGTTAGGCTCGTGAGTCGTGAGAACGACATCGATCCGAGGGTCGCGCGGTCAATGCTGTGGTGACGAATCCTAAGTAATTGTGCTAAGATAGATAAAGCTCATTATTTCATTAAGATGTATAGATTGTATGTTTTTTGTCTGGTGTTTGTGACTTGTTCAAGAAACGTGACGGAGCCTAGTGAGCCTACATCGATTTTGTTGTTTTTTATCTTAGGTTTCGGTTAGAGTAATGTTTTCCTGTAGGAGCAGTGGTGGCCCAATGGTAAAGACCCCGACTTACGAGTTTTAGGTCGTGGGTTCGAACCCAGGCAGGCACTTTACTTTGTGTAAATTCTTTAATCACCACTGCTCTCAAAACGGTGAAGGAAAACATCGTGCGGAAACCGGTATGTTCTAGAACCTAAAAATTCGAAAACGTGTGACATCTACGAGTACCAACCCACACTGGATCAGCGTGGTAGATTACAGCCCGCTCCCTCTCGAAGAGACGAGGCCTGTATCCCAGCAGTGGGAACACTAGGCTGATTATGATGAATTTTTTGCTTACAAAAACGTTTTTGAGAAGAATAAAAAGAATTCATTTAGCTTAATGCATTGTTTATAATATTTTTAGATTTGTACAAACAATTCTTGAAACAGATGTTGCTTTCTTATCAAATCAAATTTAAAGTGGTTGGGATGAATGTTAAAAGTAAGCCTCGACAAATCAAACTTGCTTTTACGTACACGTCCTCTGCTGACATAGACTTTTAAACGAAACTAAGTGATGAATGAAGCATAAATTCTTCACGAATATCAATCAGCTTCAAATGCAATGGCAAATCAACATGCATAATCTATTTACTTTAGTAAGAATGGCGCCTAGAGTTTACATTTGGAACGTAAAAGCATATGTTTTTATTACTTACATGAAAATCCATACGGCGGCGGCGTTGACTGAGATCTATCTCGCGGCGATATTGGTAATAATTTATTCGGATTTAGAAATGGTTGAACTAACTGGAGCTGGTATAGTTTTGTGCGTGGTTTCATATCGCCGAGCACCCCAGCAACCGACGCGGACGCAGCTAAGCGCCGCCGCGGCTGGCTTACGTCAATGAAATGGGTTAAATGGACCGAAGCAATATAAGTAGCCCTCGCCGTGAACTCGCGGATCCGCGGCCTCTGTGGCCCGATGAAGGCCACGAAATATCAGAACACTCTTTGTAAATATTGACCATCGTACGATGTCTCAGTTTTCTTAGTTTTTTTTTTAAAGAAAAAAAAGGAAGAAATAATAACGTTTATTTGGACACAGTTCGTAAAACACAGATAGCAAAATAAAAAATTAAAATAATGTTTTAATAATAATAGCGTGTGCCTCACAGCTGCGCCAAAAAAAATCCAAGGCGTTTTGGAAATTTTGAATAACGCCGGTTTATAATTGTCTTTAACTTCTCTTTTCTCAAAACGAATGGTTCATCATGAATTAAAAAAAAAACCGGCCAATTGCGAGTCTGACTCGCTCACTAAGGCTTCCGTACCGCCGTACAATATTTAGCAAAAAACGCCGAAAAAAATACGTTTCTTGTTAAGGGATGGGGACCCATTAAATTTTGAACTTTATTTTATTTTATCATTTGTTGTTATAGCGGCAATAGAAATACACAACCCGTGTAGATTTCAACTGTCTACCTATTACGGTTCACGAGATACAGCCCGCTGACAGACGGACAGCGGAGTCTTTTAATAGGGTTTCGTTACGCACCCTTCGGGTAAAGAACCCTAAAAAACATGTCAGAAGGGTGGTCTTATGGCTGTCTGCTGAGTGTGCCCGTGATGGCTATTCTATACATATTCACCATCAATTCATCATTCTCCTGCCCTTATCCCAATTTATTTGGGGTCGGCGTAACTTCTTCCATATTTCTCTATTAGTTGTCACCGCGGTAGTCACTCCCTTTCTAGCCATTTATCATCTTTCAGAGCGTCTATCCGTCTATTCTAAACATATGGAATGTATGGAATTTAATGGAATGTATACATTCCATTAAAAAATAGATCCAAAAATGTGCACTCAATTTATGAATATGCTAATAGACCATGATCCATACTAATATTATAAAAATCGAGAGTAACTCTGTCTGTTTGTCTGTCTGTCTGAATGTTACCTTTTCACGCTTAAACCACTGAACGGATTTCGAAAAAACTTTCCAAGTAGATAGATGGTGTCCTGGGAAAGGACATAGGCTAATTTTGTCTCAAAATAATCCTACAGGGCCAGTGGGCGACCACTAATAATGAATAATTATTCAAATAAATATTTCAGTATTTAGCTATTTTAAATTTTGAGGTTACTTTCTGTCGCTGCTCAGTTGCCTATTTCTAAAAAAAAAAAAAAATTAGGCATTGTACACACAATATATGTATACATCTCACCCATAGTGACTACATGTCATACATAAGCAGTAATTTTTTTTAGTACTATTAATTATTACTCATTAAAGTCTTTTTTATTTTACTAAGGTGAGATGTCAGATGTTACACATCATATGCGACTACTGTAAGGCTCGCTCGTTTTTTTTTAATATTATGGTTTCGCATTTTATTGTGATACATTTGAAATACCGTGAACTGTGAAGAGTTAAATTCTTTCAACAAGGAGTAGGTACGGTAAATATGTTCGACGGTAGACTATCTAAGTCAGACAGAGTACACAGAACGTGTAACTTAGGGGTCGCCTATTAATCACGTGATGGTTTTTAGCAACTTTTTTTTACCCCCCCCCCCTACCCTGGTAGAAACCCGCCGTTGCCGTGGTGAGAACCTCCCCCCTACCCAAAATCACGTGTACTTATTTATGTACAAAGTATCTTATATTTTTTTTACGATGAAGTGGTCACGCGCCGCTTTTCGGTTTACAAATTGCGCGTTCAATGAAAAAATACGTGATATCTCACTACACCCCTTCCTTGTGATATTTCGTGATTTTTCCCCCTTTCGAGCCTCACGTTAATAGACGACTCCTTAGCTAAAACGATTTTGAGAAAAAAAAAAAAAATTGTTTGTACTATTCATATTTTATTGGAAAGTAGGTGAAGCACATTGTATACACACGTATAATAGTTTGCAGTTTTGCGCAATTAAAGAATCAAACATGCATGTCAGCAAATCGTCCGACTCGATCGGCAAACAAGGATTTTTGGCACATCAACTTTCTTACCATACTTCACACGATGTGATGAATTGTTAAACAAATGAATATATTTAATCAAAGTGCTAAAAAATGTTAATCAGTTTACTTAGAAATCGAACGTGGCCGCCAGTAATGAAGCGGGGCTTCGCATTGAATGGTAATGATAACAGCGGTCGTTGAACGAAACCGTGAACTTGGCTTTGGCCTTCGTGCCTCGCACCATCTTATTGTTAAGGTACGTCGAGTGTACAAGGTATTGTTACGTCACCGTTTTTGGTTCTAAAATTTAAGTGCGCCATGTAGAAGATTTGTTGCGGGTGCGCACCGAGGCGGCTTGGGACTCGGAGCAGCTCGGGTCGGTTCGGGTCGTGCTCGCGGGTTGTCTCACGACAGGAGTGTAATTAGTTAATAGTTCAACGGCATACCGTTGAGTAATAAGCTTTGTGCATTTCGTTGAGCTAGAGTAGATACTCTGCATTAAAATCGTAGGGGAAACCAACCACTACTTATATTTTATCCACACCAGCGCAGTGGGGTAATTGCGTAAAAAACCGGCAAAGTGCGAGTCGGACTCGCACACTAAGGGTTCCGTACCACCGTACAATATTTAGCAAAAACCGCCAAAATTATACGTTTCTTGCATGGGGATGGGGACCCATTTAATTTTTAATTTCATTTTATTTTATCATTTGTTGTTATAGCGGTAATAGAAATACTCAACCTGTAAAAAATTCAACTGTACCTATTACGGTCCTATTACTATCAGTAGCCTGATGGGCCTCATTTTGACAGTTCAACAATATTCATTGCGTTCTTTACGTTGTTGAGCAGACAAATTTTTCGAACGTATGACGCAATGGATTAGCAATATCCTTCAAAATCTTTTAGATTGGGATTGATAGTGTGTGACGCAATTAGGGTGCAGGCGTGTGTTACAAAGTTTGCACCATAAATATAGTTATTATGAAAAAAAATATCTTATAAGGAAAACTGTTATTTAGATTGTTGTAGCAAAGTTCATTGTTGTATACGAGTATCACACACAAACCTGTATTTTCCAATTGTAGAGGAAAATATGTAGATTATATGAGAATAATAGACTAATTTAAAATACAAATATACAAATATTTATTGAAACTAAAACACAGATTTACAAAAAAAAATTTGTTCGTTAACAGCTACATTAGTTTTAAAAACTGTGTTGCAGCCATTAGCGCTCACCTCCGAGAGTGAGTTAATAATATTGGGATTTTGAGTTTCACTATTATAACGAATAGAACTTAAATAGGGGTTTTCCCTAAACACTGTTTCGTTACCAAACCAAAACGCGATTAGTGTAGGTACCAATCCCAAATAAAAATATCTCAAAAATATATGTCTAATTCAACTGAATCGTAACCATCATCACTCATCATTCATCACTACGGAAGAGAATCATCAATCGTCACTCACATTTATTATCTTCACTGTTCCTACATGTAGGTCTACCCTTCCCGCGTTCTGTGCTAATTAATTAGTACCCGCACGTGACACGATCATAATGACTAACACTGTTTTTAGGATTCCGTACCTAAAGGGTAAAACGGGAACCCTATTACTAAGGCTCCGCCATCTGTCTGTCTGTCCGTCTGTCACCAGGCTGTATCTCATGAACCGTGATAGTTAGAGAGTTTAAATTTTCACAGATGATGTATTTCTGTTGGTGCTATAACAACAAATATTAAAAAACAGAATACAATAAATATTTAAGGGGGCTCCCATACAACAAACGTGATTTTTTGCCGTTTTTATAGATAACTAGTTGCGCCCCGCGGTTTCACCCGCGTAAGTCTCGATCCCGTGGGAATATCGGAATAAAAAGTAGCCTATGTCCTAATCCAGGGTGTCAGCTACCTTCATACAAAATTTTATTAAAATTGGTCCAGCCGTTAGAGCGTGAAGAAGTAACAAACATACACACACTCACAAACTTTCGCCTTTATAATATTAGTGTGATGGTACGGAACCCTTTGTGCGCGAGTCCGACTCGAACTTGGCCGGTTTTTAAATACTAATTTGTTTTTAAGCTCACTATGTAAAGACTCCTGCAGATAGTCACGACGCGACTCTAGTAGAACAATTTCCATAAAGTTTTGATATCAATTTTTCTACTAGAGTTGCGTCGCGCCTGTCTGCGGGAGCCTTAACGCAACAAGTAAGTAAGTACTCGTTATCGACAGGAAGTGGACATATAAATACGTTCACGTGCCGCACATATTGATCAATTAGATCGTATTAGGAGCATATCGCTCCGGAGCAGGTCGGTTGACAGAAGGTACTTATTGATAAGCTTGGAAAGGAGGAGGATGATTCTAATGAATCATTAGTAGTTATCTAACTGCTAGGTATGTATGACTGTACTAATGATTTGTTGTTTTCAAATTCAAAGTCAAATTATTCATTACAAATATGCACATAGAAGGCACCTTTGAACTGACGTTCAAAAATGCCTTCTATGTTTTTTGAATTGATTCATATGGAGAAGAATGGGCATGAAACTCCACCGTTACTGTTTTAAAATAATTTGTATAGGTATCTACATTAATTATATAATTTAAAATAGATACCAGTTTGATTTTGTCTAGACTCTAGACTGTCCTATGGAGCCGGACCAGCATGTTTCCAAGCATTGTTATCTTAAATTTAATATTTATTTCAAATAGGCACATAAGAGGCACTTTTGAAGGTCAACATTTACAAAAAAATAGAATTGATTCTAGTTGCCCCTTCCAAAAGGTAGTTTCGTATGGAGAAGAATGGGCAAGAAACTCGACCGTTACGTCCGGAATGTCGACTAGTGATATTATGTGAAAATAAACGAATAACTATGACATAGTCACATAGCAAATGAAATGGCCCGAGATTTGTGTCTATACTGCACAGCAAATATGGATTATCATTTCCAAGTATAAAAAGCAAACAAGCTAAGCAAAGGTAAGCTTTTTTCTCACTGGATGGTTAATGTGGTAACGGCCGGAGTTGTAGGTCGTAGGTTTATACCCTGGCAGGGCTTTACTTTGGGTAAATTATTTCATCACCACTGCTCTCAAAACGGTGAAGAAAAACATCTTGAGGAAACCGGCATGTCCTAGAACGGAAAATTAGAAGACATGTGACATCTACCAACCAGCAGTTGGTCCGTGTGGTGCACAACCGCCCACTCCCTCTCACTTAGAGGAGGCCTGTGTCCCAGCAGTGGGAAAATTATTGACTGATTATAATAATCTCATACGCTTGATAATTATGGCTCTACTTTTAACTCGTTTCAAACTACTTAACTTCTTCTAAAATTCTCAAAAACATGCGATTCATGGTATATGAGATTCGTACCCACGGCGCAACTATGTTGGTCTACATTTGGGTCGTACGTGATTATATCCGAAACTCTGAACCAGTTCTAGACTAAATCTGTTGGGACCCGTATAACTGACCTCAATTGCTTTAATAATTTTGAACCATTAAACCTCTAATGTATTTCGGTCGTCCTATATTGGTTGAAGACATAAATAGCACATATGTATCGTGTGACTGGAGGATAAATTTCCTCAAACATAGTCTTGTAAAGTTGTGTATGGGTAGGTTGGCACATTGGCCTAATTTTCATAGTTCAATAAAACATTTCCTCGACTAGTTTCCCTGAACTTGCACGCGGTCGAACTGATGCGGACCGCCGACCGAAAATAGATCGCAGACTCATGCGTCAAACAACTGTATTATATGTTACGGAGGACAGGGTCAAATTGGATTAGCTAGCGGAACTCCGCAGAGTGATGGATTTCGATATCTTTACATGATATAATATTAGTATGGATGGAAATGTTTTCCTTTTTATGGCCTGCAAAAATGTTTTCCACAAATAGCTATGTTCAAAACTAAAACGGTCTTTCACCGATCCTTATGACACTGTTATCATCACGTCATTTATCATAATTTCAGCCGTAAGACGTCCACTGCTGGACATAGGCCTCCCCAAAAAGGAGGGGTGGGAGGTTGCCATAATCGCCACGCTTAGCTGACGGGTTGGTGATCGCAGTATTCTCAAGTCCCTTAGTCGCCTTTTACGACACCTACGAGAATGAATAGGATGATGCTATTCTTTACGTCCGGCACCACACGGATCATCACGTAGACTCATCATATTGAAAGTATAAAGACGCAAAGAGGAAGATGACAGGAATTAATACCAATAAAATTGTCTATCGTATGGACGTCCTATACCTATTCTAAGGTACGCTAACCAGGCGTTTGTTACGCCTGGACAGGACCGGCCTGCGCCTGGTGACGGGGACCATCACGGGATACTGCTCGCTTATCAAAGACTTCCACACAATAGCCATAACAGATAGCCTTCTGCATCTCTTGCATGGAGGCGGAGGAAACCATTGTGCATGTGCTCTTTAAATGCACAGGCGTCACCCAGGTTAGAACAGAAACCTTCAGGGCACCCAGATCCATCACAGACGTTCTAAAGAGACCAGGAGACGTGATCAACTTCTGGGGTGGGCTGGTTGGAATAACCACAGACGGCCGCCATGGCTCACGCATAATGGTCCGCCTGAAGGACTAAGTGCGGAAACCAAACCTTCTAACATAGAACGTCCTAATATGTCTTCGGAAAGAATATCGAACAGATACCTATATTTGCAATAAGATGCCGCATTCATTGCGCAAACTATCTTTGCACCCAGTAAGTAGGTGTACCGAGTCGTTCGATTTTTATTTTGGCCGCGAGCCTCGGCACGCGGGCTACATCGTTAAAGTTTTACTACTGAACGTATGCAACACCGCAAATGTTGTTCTCCGCTTCTGTAGGGAGAAAACGGGATAGACAAATATTTTGATCAGCTGTTGCTATGGCTAAGTAGTTTCATCCTCAAGACGACAAAGGCAACTCGTCATTTACGCAAAACTCAACAGTATACATACTCGTATACTAAAAGTAACACAAAAAAAATAACAAACGTATAGTACGAGTACATACAGACACTCGCTTACAACACCAACACAACTGACTCAAATCACACCACTATACATACAGTCTTTTTATATCTATTTTAAGTTTTAACAATGTACCTTATTTATTAATTTATGGATAAAACTGTGAACGGAACGAAGGAGTTGGATCTCACAATACAGGGAATTCTAGTGTGAGGTCTAGGAATTCACTCCACTTGAAAGTAAACTTAGCTAAATAAAAGGTATTGTTATTCTTATTCATTAAAATTATCTAACAGCTTAAATTAAGTGTTTCTGGGAACTGTTGATAACAATGGCTTCAATAAACATTAGTTTGTATGGTGCTAAAGTAAATAAAACTATGAATAATGCTGATGACAGATAACAATCATATTTAATTACTTATTTGCTAACTGAAATCACAGATTTAACCTAGTTTTCCGATCCTCGGGCAAATCAATGAATAATGCTGATAATAGATAACAATCATATTTAATTACTTGCTAACTGAAATCACAGATTTAACCTAGTTTATCGATCCTCAGGCCAATAAATGAATAATGCCGATGATAAATAACAATCATATTTAATTTCTTGCTAACTGAAATCACAGATTTAACCTAGTTTTCCGATCCTTAGGCCAATCAATGAATAATACCGATGATAGATAACAATCATATTTAATTACTTGCTAACTGAAATCACAGATTTAACCTAGTTTTCCGATCCTCAGGCCAATCAAAGAATAATACCGATGATAGATAACAATCATATTTAATTACTTGATAACTGAAATCACAGATTTAACCTAGTTTTCCGGTCCTCAGGCCAATCAATGAATAATACCGATGATAGATAACAATCATATTTAATTACTTGCTAACTGAAATCACAGATTTAACCTAGTTTTCCGGTCCTCAGGCCAATCAATGAATAATACCGATGATAGATAACAATCATATTTAATTACTTGCTAACTGAAATCACAGATTTAACCTAGTTTTCCGGTCCTCAGGCCAATCAATGAATAATACCGATGATAGATAACAATCATATTTAATTACTTGCTAACTGAAATCACAGATTTAACCTAGTTTTCCGATCCTCAGGCCAATCAATGAATAATACCGATGATAGATAACAATCATATTTAATTACTTGCTAACTGAAATCACAGATTTAACCTAGTTTTCCGATCCTCAGGCCAATCAATGAATAATACCGATGATAGATAACAATCATATTTAATTACTTGCTAACTGAAATCACAGATTTAACCTAGTTTTCCGATCCTCAGGCCAATCAATGAATAATACCGATGATAGATAACAATCATATTTAATTACTTGCTAACTGAAATCACAGATTTAACCTAGTTTTCCGATCCTTAGGCCAATCAATGAATAATACCGATGATAGATAACAATCATATTTAATTACTTGTTAACTGAAATCACAGATTTAACCTAGTTTTCCGATCCTCAGGCCAATCAAAGAATAATACCGATGATAGATAACAATCATATTTAATTACTTGATAACTGAAATCACAGATTTAACCTAGTTTTCCGGTCCTCAGGCCAATCAATGAATAATACCGATGATAGATAACAATCATATTTAATTACTTGCTAACTGAAATCACAGATTTAACCTAGTTTTTCGATCCTCAGGCCAATCAATGAATAATACCGATGATAGATAACAATCATATTTAATTACTTGCTAACTGAAATCACAGATTTAACCTAGTTTTCCGGTCCTCAGGCCAATCAATGAATAATACCGATGATAGATAACAATCATATTTAATTACTTGCTAACTGAAATCACAGATTTAACCTAGTTTTCCGGTCCTCAGGCCAATCAATGAATAATACCGATGATAGATAACAATCATATTTAATTACTTGCTAACTGAAATCACAGATTTAACCTAGTTTTCCGGTCCTCAGGCCAATCAATGAATAATACCGATGATAGATAACAATCATATTTAATTACTTGCTAACTGAAATCACAGATTTATCCTAGTTTTCCGATCCTTAGGCCAACTATCGTAATATAAAGTCGACTTTTCAATTGCGTTCTTCACAGTACGTATTAAATGAATCATATTTACATGAAATTTTCAGGACGGTAGTCGATATGTCTGATACTACTTACGTCAATGGCTTATCGATACTATCTAAGATCAATATTCAACAGCAGTGCACTTTACTACCCGGATGTGTGAATGCACTAAATTTGAAAATGCTCTCACTTTTCACACAGTTGCCAGGAGACAATTGCCCAAAAAAGCGTGATAAATCCGAATGATGTAATTTGATAATTTTGGTGTTATCGTAATCTCACGTTTGACATTGAACTTGATAACAAAGGCTTCAGGTTTCAGTTGCATACAAACCTCGTACTTACCAATATACTAAGTAGTTAACATACATTAGATGAGCACTAATTTTCGATTCCTCCACCCAAAAACGAATCGTTTTTATTTTCAATGGTAATATAAAAAAAAAACAAAATTGGAACTTCGTAATTCGTTTGCTAATTTAGGTTTTTACTGTGCTACGCTACGGTAACGCTACGAAACCGCTAGGGAAACGCTACAGAAATCCGCTACGGGAACACTTGTATTGTGCTACGGAATCGCTACGGAAACGCTACGCTTAGTAAAGTAAACACATTAACACTACGCATGAGAACTCATACGAAACAAAGGGAACTTCGAATTTATTTTTATAGCTACGCATAAAGACTGTCGACTCTTCTTTCAAATTAAGGCGGCCCCCACAGTAATTTTATGATTATTAAGTTAATAATAAAAACAATCAACTTGATGATATATGATTGAATCAGCCCTTCCTCGCCATTATTTTCAAGCAATAACATTGACCGCCCTTATGATTAAATGTTTTCGTGTGAGCTAGACCTGCGCAATATCTATCCTACACGGTGAAATTAAAATATGGAGAAACAAAAAAAATGAAAAAGTAAATCTAATCGCTTTTAGCGATAAGACCGCCCATTGTGTCACCCTGTGTAAATTTTCAACATTTATATCTGTAATTTTTATGGTGTACATAATAAAGAGTATTCTATTCTCATCATCATCTGCCTAGCCTTTTCCCAACTATGTTGGGGTCGGTCCAGTCTAACCGGATGCAGCTGAATACCAGTATTTTACATGGAGCGACTGCCTATCTGACCTCCACAACCCAGTTAATGGGTAACACGATATCCTTTGGTAAGACTGGTTGTCAAACTTTTGGGCTACTGACGACCCGTAACAACTGTCTAAGATCTACAAATGAGAGCCGGAACCAACGGCTTAACTTGCTTTCCGAGGCACGGAGGAATCTTGGCATGAAAATATGGTCACCCATCCACGGACCAACCGCGGCAAGCGTAGCTTAACCTGATCGATCGACTCGTGCGGCAGTTATTATTTAGCCACAAGCTCCAAAATAACAAAGTTAAGGGCCTTTATATTAATTAAAGTAAATAGAAAACCGTCGGGTGTAGGCGTTCGCATGCGATAGGCTTGCGCCTACGTCCAAACAGTTACCCATTTTACTCCGTAGGTTTAAAATAGATCCGTCAGTATCCGGTTCTGCTACCGTTTATCATTATTCTAATAAAACTTCTAATTATTACACGATATGATATGAGGCGGGAGATAAAAGTGGCGCCATACGTATTTTCCTTTTAATTGTAATACAGCGTTTATTCAAACAGAGTAAAGTTTATCCGTAGGTCTTAGATATGAACTAATTAATACGAGTACCTAATTATTATAACTTTGTAATAATTACTTACATTATTATCGACATAAAAGTATTTTTTAATGACTATTGGAGAGCGAATGTTTTGTATTTGCGATATTAATAAGATGTGATACGAGAAAAATGTGACCTCAAAGATCATTGTTTATATTATTTACGATGTTAAATAGTTTGTTTTAAGTATTTAAAGTATTTCGGAGAAACAAAGTAAATGATTGTGAATGATTGATGATTTTTTTTTAATGAAAACCCTATACAAAGCAGAATAGGTAGTTTAGAATTTTGTTTGTAGTCGCTTTCTCCTTTTGCCTTAAAAGGCTATAAAATTCTTACACCAATATTAGTACCTTATTCCTTTTACTTTGTACGAAGAGTCAAGAATATTGTTTTCTATAAGTAAAGCAGATCCTAGATAAAAGTTCACAGACGACACCACAACGAAATATAATATATTAGCTTAGCACTCCATAAACTCAGGTACTTCCATGATTGATAGATTGATTTCTGCCGAAAGACGTCCACTGCCGATCATTGGCCTATGTTCAGCAGTGGACGTCTTTCCCCCAAAGGGGAGTTTACTATAATCGCCACGCTTGGCAGGCGGGTTGGCGATCGCAGTATGGTTTTAAAATGCATAGAGAACGCTGCACCCATTCTCTAGTAAGTCCCTTAGTCGCCTTTTACGACACCCATGGGAAGAAATAGGGTGGTGCTATTCTTTACGACCGAAACCACACGGCCGCTGTCGGTTTTTCCATATCACCATGGAAACATTTTACGGTTTATTTTATCGCTATTTAAGTATCCACTCATTAAAAACTATAACCGCTCCATGTAGAACACGGCGGGTTTTGATAATCATGTTAGTAAAATAAATAATAGATAATAATCAGCCGACGGATGGCCTTGAGAGGTCATTATCGCTTGAAAGTAGAGATAACGTATTATCGCGACATCACAGGTTTTGGGACTGATCTGTATGTTATAGCTGACAATTTGGAGTATCGCTACTAGGAGCTTCGATCAATTACATTGATCGAAGACTGATATAGGGTTGAAGTTGGTGATTATAGGTGACATACGAAATTTTTGTCTTTGGTGTACAGTCACGAGCACTAATATGTATAAACTTAGCAACTTTTAAAAGGGATTTCCTCCAACCGTATTAAATGTAATTTTATTATACGAGTATTTTGGAACTCAAACTATTATGAAATAGATCTTTTTTCAAAGTTGCAATCGTTATTCCACTAGAAAATCGGTTATGAATTTTGCTAAGTGTTTACATATTAGTGCTCATGACTGTACACACGGCTGCACATCAAGCTATACATTTCTAGTATACGATGACCTCTCATTGTTCGAAAATCCTGTACATTGCGAGATCAGCTTATACTGGAAATGCTATAGGTTGATGTGTAGCCGTGTATACTAATGTTGTCACGTAAAAGATTTTTCCTAAATATAATTATTTCTATAGCTAAAAAAGTTCTGGAACATTTAAAAAGAGAATTTAATGTAACTGCCTAGCCTTTTCCCAACTATGTTGGGGTCGGCTTCCAGTCTAACCGGATGCAGCTGAATACCAGTATTTTACATGGAGCGGCTGCCTATCTGACCTGCACAACCCAGTAACTGGGTAATACGATACCCCTTGGAAGACTGGTTGTCAGACTTTAAAGCTTCTGACGACCCGTAACGACTGTCAAAGATCCACGAATGACAGCCGGGACCAACGGCTTAACGTACTTTCCGAGGCACGGAGGAGTCTCGGTATGTAAAGATGGTCACCCATCCACGGACCAAGCGTAGCTTAACCTGATGGATCGACCCGCGCGGCTGGTATTACTTAGCCACAAGCTCCTCAATAATAACGGAACTGCAAAAACGTTATATATTCAATCATGCAACACTGCTCTACTTTTAGATTTACATCCAATTATTATCTTAACCATTTTTTACTCTTCTTTTTATATATTTATTTATTCAACCTAATCTTCTTATCATAGATACGATTATCGTATCACTTACCTAACAGAAAGTTGTATGAAAAGTACGTGTTCATTATACCTACTTTGTAAATAGTAAACATCAGATAAATTGGCACAGTTCGTGAAAGAAAAAAACTAGTTAAGTTTTATTGAGAATAAAAGCGAAAGAGTGATAAAATGTTTAATACTACGATATCGAACTAGGCTATCCTATCAGTTTTCCAGATTTATGATTTAGGTTTCGAGTTCAATTCCTGGTTGAAGAGGAAACGTGAACTTCCCGCGTTCGGGATTTTTTATCTAAAGATGTAAAAACTCCCATGAATGAATGAATAATATGCACCGACCCCAGCGTGGTTTGACCAGACTCGATTGCTCGAATGAACCCAAAGATTCACCCTAGCCCCTAGCTCTATATCAGAGAGTAGACCGGGGGGCGCGGTAATGGTAGGGAAGATGTGTCGTTGGGATATGGAAGTATTATTGGAGCCTACCGGATATGCATGCTTGAGCAAGGATAGGAATAGTGGAGAGACGGGTTATATTTATGTATGGGTGGGCATCCTTTAATGCCACCGCCAGGTTGCGTCTGGTCCAGCTTCGCCGAAATAGAAATTACTCATGTTCGAAATCTCTTTCTCTAAACTAATATACCTCATCATCATTCTCCTACCATTATCCCAATTTATTTGGGGTCAGCGCAACGTGTCCCTTTCTTCCATACTTCTCTATTAGTCGTATTCAATCTCACACCACAACCTAACTTCTCTCACTCTCCGAGCTTGCGTATTACGTCGCACCCGCCTTTTCTGGTGCGACAATCCTTGTCCACTTCCTACAGAAGTAAGGTATCATCCCTGCGCGCCGCCTGTGGGGTACGCCCTAGCCCTATCGTGCATCTTATAACTTCCAATCCTGTTGCTTAGGGTTTTGGCAAAGTTTTACAGTCGGCCACCTACCGGACACCAAACCTCCTTGGGAATGCTTTTGTTGGTGGTTTACCCGCCACCGAGCGGGTGACCCAAGGTGCTACAATGGTATGCACTAGGTCTTTAGTTCCCTTAGTCTCCTCCTACGACACCCACGGGATGAAATGGAGTGGCCTTATTCTAAATCCGAGACCACACGGATAAAAACTACTGTACCTAACTCTACTAATTTCTAAACCCAAAAAGATGACAAATAAAAGGCACCTTGGTCTACTTCTTGTTAAAGCAGGTAGGTATATAAATGTGAGTACTTGAAAACTACGGATCCACGCGAAAATTAAAAGGAAAACTCCACAAATCATGCAACGGTTGAGGGAACTTCAATACTTTTACCAACATAATATAACTATATAACAGTTCACGGAAGGAAACGTTACAAACAAGATATACGAACTTTTGTTTAGCTGATAATGATTCAAGCAAAAGTAGATACGCCTAATCAGCAAAGCAAACAGAGAACCACGGCTGTGGTGCGAACACCGAACAGCTACTGATTTACCGGAGCCTGCTCCGTGTGTACAAATGTTCCACTTAGCCAGTTGACTTGCAACCTTACATCGCAGTTGATGACTGAATCAACATAAGATTTCTAAAAATACATCCTCCTGTACAGTGGCTTTGCTGTTTATTTTTACTTCTGGTTAAATAATGCAAGCTGTCATGTCATATCCATGAACAAAGCGATGTACGTTTCTAGAAACATGCCACGTATGAATCTCGTCTCTAAATAGAATGACAGTGACCGTTTTACTAATCTAAACTCGATTTGATACTTAAATCAAGATTCATGCTCGAGCATTTTGAGTAGGGTTTATAAGGGAATGGATTGGTCCCTATTTTGTGCCCAAGATTTCAATATTTTCAATCTCCGTACCGATTTTTGTTGGAGACTCCAAATCTTTTTAAGTTTCTGTGAAAGTTTTATTAGGTACATATCTTCTAGTTGAACGTATCTACTAAAGGTTAAATTGTTACAGTTACATTTGTTATCAGCAACGAAGAGGTTATCGTGAAACCTAGCGAGGTTATGTTTCATTCACAACTTATATTCACATTTAATGATAACATTTTTCTGAATCACTTCTCGTGGCGTTACAAAGGTACGTTTTACATGTAACTTTACACTCATATGAGTCTATAAGCTGCACTTGCGAGGTACAAATCAAAGACCAAAAGGTGATATTATGATAACTTGTTCATGATTAAATCAGCCTGTAAACATCCACTGCTAACCACCCATGATTAAACCCATTTCCTGACTATGTTCTATCTATGGTTTGGTTTCCGCACTTAGTCCTTCATGTGGACTATTGTGCATGGGCCATGGCGGCCGTCATTGATTATTCCAACTAGCCCACCCCCCTCCACAAGCTGATTAGGTTTAGGATATCTGTGAAGGATCTGGGTGACTCGAGGGTTTCTGTTCTGATCTGGGTGACGCCTGTGAATTCAAAGAGCACATGCGCAACAGTTTCTCCCATTTCCTGACTATTTACACTCTGACCACGTCTTTTGGAAGCGCGTTTCAGAGAAACAGATCTTTATTACAAACTCCGCAGTGGCTAATGCGTTCGCGAATCGTAAACGTTATCATCAAGTATATTGACCAGCGTGTTTACACTGATGTGCAGGGGTCGTAAACAATTTACTAGTTTTGTTGGTAGGTGTGAACGTTTAACGTGACCACCGGAACAGTTCCAAGAAGAAAAGCATAATAGATTCAAATGAATTCTGTTGAGAATCAAATATAAAAGTCAGGGTCATCATGTAATTATGCAAAACGTATCAAGTCATTGTAGATTTGGCCCGTTATAACCGTTGAAAGCACCAAGCAAGAAGGAAATTGAAAGTAAGTAGATGTCCCGTACTTGGTAGACAGAAGATAGGATGGACGCAATTCATTCGGATTCCCTTTTTCTTTTCATAGAATGATACCATAGCGTCGGGAAATATACTTACTATCTATAGAATACCAATTTGGTAGACAGAAGATAGGATGGACGCAATTCATTCGGATTCCCTTTTTCTTTTCATAGAATGATACCATAGCGTCGGGAAATATACTTACTATCTATAGAATACCAATTTCCTATAACGATGTTAATAAAATGGCCTCGATGGAATGAAGCAACACAATTCTGGAATGTGTGCGTGCAATCCGACGCAATAAATTGGCACTACATTTAACCCGCAAACAAAACGTGTGAACTATGCACGTATAGCCGTTGCTAAGCCAATATTATTTAATTAAATTCTCTACAAAGTTTTCTAAAGCGACTATTTTCAAACAACTTCTGAAAAAGTAGTCAGAAGTAGAGCTTCGTAGACTCACGTAATATGTGGTCTGTATAAGCGGGGTCATTTTGGGATAGAAAAACCCAATTACAATCTGTTTAATTTTGTAATTAGTAATATTCATAATTATTTACCCACAGATAAGTCGTATTAAAGTAGGTATGCTTTTTGCTATACTTAGGTATTGTAAAACTAACAAAATATGTGACTATAATTATACATGTGATAATACTACTATATACAGGGTGGCAGGGACATCGACGCGAAACCCGTTACCATGGTTCAGAACATCATACTTGACCCGAAATTTCTCGTCGATAACTTTAAATAAAAACATCTGTTTCCTACAGAAGTGCAATACCTACTTGGTCAAAATGTATGGAAAAGCGTTTTTTTTTAAAATAATAACCGAGGAAAAAATTTAACGTAGGGTGGTCAAGAATGATGTACTGAATCCATGGTGACAGGATGCGCGTCGATGTCCCTTCCACCCTGTATATGTGATAATAATCATATATCTTGTTAGTTGCTTTACAGCAAACTTTAGTTCCAATCTAAACCTTTTTTAAATAAGTAAGCTTGCGTTTGACTACTATATCTTCTGAAAGCTACAAAAATGTGTTTATCAGCAGTTACCATACTGCTGAAAAACACAATTTTCTAGCATCTATTTTTATATTATTTTATAACAAGATATTAAGTTACAGGTAAAAGATATAAATAATTTCGCCCGCCCACAATTATTCAAACGGTTCCACAATCCCAAGTTCAGTTCGTTGGTTTCACGATTTTCTCCCGACAATCAAGGACAGATTTATGTATCCTTTTCACCGCCTACGCGTTACTAGATCTCGTTCTATGTTAATGGATGCACCTTATTCTCCAAATAAAAACAAACAATGTGAAATAAACACGTCTTTTGTTTTTGTTTTGGCTATCAATCATTTCTGTTGAGATTAATCAGTATTTGTTTATTTAAAGTTGTTGAGTCAGGTAGGTTTTTGAGCAGCATAAGTATTTTTGTTTAAACGTATCTATATACCTGATGTTAGAAAAAATACAAAAATAAAACACTATATAGTGAAATGACTTCCGAAATTAAAGTTATTTTTCTCTTTGTAGTGTTTTTTTATGGAAGTCGTTTTATTTGTAAAAAGTTTTTATTTTTCACTTTTTAGTTGTGGTACCTGCCCCACAAAAATTCTAATACCACTACCTGCTATGTAAATAACAGTTATAGGAAGTTATTATTACATCATCCATATAGTCTAAGTGAGAAAAATACGTATTATTGAAGATAACTCTGAAACCACCCAAGCAAAATTAATAAAAATTATATGAAACTACTGCGCAAGTTTTTTCTACCAAATGAAAACAGAATTTTCAAAATCGGTATACAATTGACAAAAAAAAAACCAATGAAAATACATTTAAAAAAATACATGACGAACGTATAACCTCCTTCTTTTCTGAAGTCGTTTAAAAGGGACTCTTTTGGGCAAAGTAAGTATATGTAAAAACAGATGCGAAGTTACCATAAAAAGATAAAGTATCAATTTGATTCCTAATGCCACTTAATGTGTCTATTAAACGAGTATTTTGAAGAAATAGCGTAGAAATGTGGGTGTTCAATTTAACATGGATGGACTCAGAAACGTTTAAATTAACCTAATACCACATTAAAAGGTGGCCAGAATTGGATGGCCTATGTCAAAAGATATGACTCTATAAAGATTTGATGATGAATCTAATTCGATTGGTAAAAATCAGGTTTAATAATACTTTAATTTTATGCATTTCCTAAACCTAACCATCTGTACCTAGTAAGCTATTTGCAGTTTCTATAAAAGAACTATTACCTATTTCCTAAGGCAAAATCGGTACCTATCGGCCACAAATATAACATTTAATATATCATTGATAAGGTAAAGTAGTTACAGGAACACAATTGATGACATAATTTAATGTAGCTCTTACTCACCTTCCAAATCTATCCTCATTCAATCGTATTTAATAGTATCGTAAAACTAAAAAGGTCTTACTTTGTTGCTCTATAGTTTAATATAAAAGGCGAAATAAATATGTGCATAGTTGTCTATGAGTGGGCGAAAAGACCACGCGATGCCGCTAAACTACAGCGGAGTTTACACCGACAATGTAGGTACCTTGTACGTGGGCACTTACTTATTGGCCATACATTTGCATTTAAATTGAATGGAACTTTTTTATTTTTATTTAATTTATTTATTCAAAATCTGTATTAACAATAACATACATATAGTCTGCCAAACTGCATAACAGTTTGTCGGTAGTAGTTCTAGTCTAGCAATGGATTACAAATTTTGAAAATTAATATGCTATAACTTAATTATGATAAGCAAACTATAAAATACTATAACTACAGATCAGGGTATCTACTCCGAACATAATTCGGAAGTATCGGCCGAATGTTCGGTCGTTTCTTTACTACGGCTAACTATCGCTGACTACGGCGAAAAAAAAAAGACAGTCCAAGAGATAAGCCAAAGTCAAAACTGTGCCTTGAAGTCGGGTAAGGACTCAAAGTCAAAAAACGAAAATGTGGAAGTTATAAAACGGCCGAACATTCGGCCGATACTTCGGTTTAGCGCTTCGGAGTAGACCCCCTGATCAAAAATCTCACATTTTACAAAAAAGCATTTTCGCAAACGTGAGGTTTGTTACAGACATATAGCTATGGACACAATGAGAGATTATGTTTTTAAGAACTCTTTTTAAGCTGATCTAAAGATTTGACGTGCGATATAAGTTAACTTACTTTAGTTAATAATTATCAGGATATTTGTATCAATTTATTTTTGTTGGCAAAGCCATGTCATGCGTCTTTTTAACTATGCCTGTAAAGACAGCAACTGATAGGCCAGCGGCCGGCCTATCGGTGTTGCATCTCTTCGTAAGGTGGGTCGTTGTTGTCAACCTGCTTGTCAGACTAGGTTTAGCACAAAACAACAATAGGTAATGTTGTAAATATCGCATGCCCACAATTATTGCCCATAGTCATAATGATCTAGTATTCTTAAAACAGGCAAATCATGTAATACAATATGAAATACAATAGACCTAACAAAGCCTACACGAAACAACGCTATAAATACTACAATTTTGTTGCTAATGTCGTAATCAATTTTACACATAATCCATTTATTTTCCGCCTTCATATCGGACAGCGGTATAAATCATGAATGTTCACCTGTTGTACTATGTATTACATTTACGACACTTTTTTTTTTTTTTTTTTTTTCTTTTTGGCTTCGCACGGTTTGTGCATTTAGCCAGTGTCATGTAAAATTAGGTAACAAGTACAAAGTTACTAAATAATTATGAAATGAACTGCATTCAATGCATGATAAAGATGATAGATGATATCCCGCCCCGCTCCCCTTGAGTTTCAGTAAAGACGTGGCACTTTACTGAAACCTCGCGCGGACTTCTTGAGAGAACTTAAAGTGATGTTGCACTGTTTTGTTTCATTTGCCTACACTAATGCAGGTTCACGAACACTTAATGGTTAATAATCCACCACTATTACACATTAATATTCGGCTAAACACAAATTTTAGAAAATAAAACAAAAATGCTAACATGACGCTTCACTTTCCCGCCAAGAAGTCTTTACGACACTTGTGAATGGGGCATACAAACTAGTGTTGTCCGATGTTGGAGCGATACTTCAGTTTCCTTACATTCACTAGCGCCACCGTGGGACTTTTTCGATGTCTATGAATAGATAATTCGTAGCTTTTGACTGTAAATTATGCAAGATAGGTCTTTATTGTTAGCGGTTCTGAATAGAGCAGTTTTATTATTTGCTTGCAAAATATATAAATATATAAACGTTAACTTTCCCAATAATTTATATAAAATGAGGCGTAAACATAGTGTGTAAGATTCTGATAAATTCGTAGGTAGGAAATGACGTGAGAAATACCGAAACAAAAATATTCGGACAAAACTACTGATAACCTGTTTAACAATAACGTAATTAACTATATCGTAATTAACTGAAGGTCAAAACAAAATATGTTAATTTGTTGTAAGGAATGGTTTTTGGACGGAATAATCTTGATAAGCCCCCCTCACTCACTCACTTCAGCCGAAAGACTTCCACTGCTGGACTTAGGCCTCCCCCAACACTTGGGGGGGTTGCCATAATCGCCACGCTTGGCAGGCGGGTCGGAGATCGCAGTATGGTGATAAAATGTATAGAGAACGCTGCTACCCATTCTCTAGTAAGTCCCTTAATCGCCTTTTACGACACCCACGGGAAGAAATAGTAAGCACATTTGACCGAAATGCAGACAGCTTTTCAGCAATTATTTTGGAAACTGATATACTACGAGGACAAGAACGATCGTGAAACCTTTATTATAAAAATCTTTCCTTCTTAGTACAGTTTCAAAAACGTTTTATGAAATACAAAAATATGAAATAGATACCTACACAAAAAACCTTTCAAATTGAATACCGAAAAAGAACAAGGAAATTCGTGAGCTTTTTCTATTTCGTTATTGTATTATCGACAAAAGGAAATAAAGTGTAACTGTTGGACATCACTAGTGGTCGACCTTTCCGTCGGCAGGCAGGCGTGTGACAGGACGAGTTGCAAGGCAACGCTCTCTGCCACATGCAAATCTTATGCGGCTGACAATCTAATTAGCACCTATATCGCGTGCCCGCCGTCCGCCAGTAATGTCATAATCATTTACGACTTTACAAAAGGAAAAAAAATAAACATTTATAACGATATGTGACAGCCCTTCTTAGTAAATATCTACTTAGGATAATTATTACGTAACACCTTTCAAGACGATGACGTCTATTGTCAATAAATTGCCATACCTACAGTTAGTTAATAAACACCTGGACAATCTTTTACGTAACAGAAATATTAACACCTTATAAATACCGTGTAATAACGTCTAAGTTGAATGCGAATTGCTCACAATGTTGTACATATATTTGAACACTAGTTTATGTAAAACGCGTCATTGTAGTAAATGTGAATTCTCACACAGTCCTCGTACGGCAACGGTGCGACCGACATAATTCTGCTGGCCTATTAACATTCTTTCTATTAAAACCGGTATTTATCAATAGGTACCAAATACCGAGTTTCCAAGTATATCTTTTTTTGGGTGGGAAATTATCAAATAACTTCTCCCGCTTTAGGACGGCGAGCTACCCATCGCTCGCCGTCCGCAAGCCCGCGCCTATGGTGGCCGGGAATCGGTCTGTGACTTTCCAAGTATGTCTGTAGATAGTCACAAATTAATCTGACACTATACCCTCTAAGCACGTGGGACACGTTACAGTTCATGATAGACTTGACAGACAATAAGCCGAGCATGATTTGATTGTTAAAATGTGTCTGTTTGCTTTTAAATAAATAAGCACATCCTAACTGTACATACTTTGAGGCGTTGTAGTGTTATTTTTAATTAAGTATACCAACGGAACATGGTTTGATGAAAATAAACCAATATGAAACAAGCCCTAACTGCTTTGCCCGTATTTTCTGATTTAGATCTCTTAACACCAAGCGCAAATTCAAACACACAATGTTTGTGCTAGACATAATTTATTTCGCTATTATTTTACATTAGCTGAGAAAGGAATTCGAACATAAATAACGAAAATATTAATTTGCAGCGATCAACTGTCACATAAATTAGGGTTTGTGTGCCAGTCTATTGATCTCTACAATACTCTGATATATTGCTTATTGCTCAATATTCCAAATAGTCGTTTTATAAAATTAATTAAAGCATTCGACTCTGAAATTCTATTATCTGTTCCATTATTATTCATAAGGTACGATATGTAGGTACCGCACCCTTGCTATTCCCGCCTTAAATTGCCGTGCGAATACACATTTGGATGCAAACCGGTAATTTGTCTTCGAGAAAATTATCTTCAGAGAATAAAAAATGTTATCGTATGTATATGCAATTTCTAACCCGAATAAAGTAGATTTCAATCGGTAAAGGTGAATACAATGGGACATTACACGATAGGTATTCCGATAAATCTCGGCCTACGCATTCGAAATGTGTTACATGCACGAACATGCGCTTGCGATCCTAAATCGGTGTTCTACGAAACTGACGGTTGTCAATGTAAACGATGAGGGGCAATGTCATCACACGCCCGCACGACTCAGGTTTCATTCATACGTCTAGATCATGTAAATACGAGTATGAGTAAACATTATAATTATTACCTATGTATTTAGGAATTTACGTGTCGTTCAACTTTGCCAGTGAAAATTACTACGGTTACCGCCTACATATGCGAGAAGCGCGACTGCTTAAACGGAGTTACCTCATTTCCTATGTGAACTACTTTAGATTCCAAATACCCATAGGGGAAAATTTAAATTAGATTTTTTTAGGTATTTTAAAAGTTTAAACTTAACCCGCCTTATTACAAAATAAGATTTATATTTTGACATGGCTTAAACCCTGCAGCCAGTTTTTGTAATAAGAACGTAACAGTGATTGAAATACCGTTCTTTATACAAAACTGAAAACTTAATTCGGTACTAAGTTGTCAGTTTTGTGTGTAGGAACTTTACCATAGTCGGAATAAAGTTCGAAATTCCGTAATGGCTCCATGTTTTAAACCTGGGTCTGAAGATAAACCTTGTTTTGTAATAAGGGGTAACTAGTTTGTCGTAACCACTGTCAATCAAATATGGTTATTGATTTATAAGTTACAACTCAATTATTAAGTAAATAAGGTCACATTATTCAATTCGACAAAATTCTATGGCGCCAGCATTGCGCCTCATCATGATGACAATGCAGTCACGCGACTGAACGGTTGTAAGATGAACTTCTATATAACATAATAGTTAGCTACATACCACTAAATAACTGTTACATAACATGAAGTCTTATAACTCTGGAATTATGCGACGTTTTTGCTAGTTGGGAATGCAAGATAGTCAAGAGAAACAAATCGTACCATAATCAGCCTATAATGTTCTCACTGCTGGGACACAGGCCTCCTCTCTTCGAGAGGGAGTGGGCTGTAATCCACCACGCGGGCCCAGTGCGGATTGGTAGAAGTCACATGTCTTCGAATATTTGATTCTAGGACATGCCGGTTTGCTCACGATGTTTTCTTTCACCGTTTTGAGAACAGTGGTGATGAAATTGTTTACACAAATTAAAGCGACTGCCTGGGTTCGAACCCACGATCTACAATTCGTAAGTCAGGGCTGTTACCACTGGGCCACCAGTGCTCTCTAGAGAAACGAATCGTATTGATCTAAAAATAGACAGACAATCTATGATCTATTTTTTTTTATTCCAATTCCCATAGTTCAGGCTCACTTTTACAAACAATGGTTTTTATGAATAATTCATAGTGTCTCGCAGACAATGATAGTGTCAGTGTTCACCTAGTGACGAGCCTCCCCTTTTGATCTATGTTGACTCACAACCATCACTATTCACACATCGAATGTAGTCCAACCACAAATCAAAGCTGGATTTTCCATTCAGAAAAACTGTTATGCAGTTTACAATAAAGAACCTACTTGTGGCTGACTTCTTTATTTTATTTTCTCCTTTCTTGTATTTATTATCGATTACCAATACAGATGGCCATTCTGAAATGCAATTGCTAAGTTAATGTGGACAGCATCCAGTTTGAATGGACCTTTTCTTTGATGAATGGTTTCTTAGACTGATTTCTTGACCTGGACTATTGATAACAAAGTGACAAGAATGACAGGTGAATGGTTGACGAATACTTTTTGTACTCTTGACTTGGTCAATATTTTCATAGGAAGACAGACATCTTAGACATCGGTCTCCCACGACTGTATTTTAATTTACACATTTAAATGTGTCATAAAAGAGGATTTGCGGTTGCCATAGATGGTATGCTAATGCCGCCACGTAGCTGTGTTTAATAAATTGGCAGAAAACGTGATAATATAATCAGACGTCAGAGCTGCCACATGTCATATACAAATTCTAGTTATTAAATTCGTGTAGTTACATGTGTAGCACTCGGTAACGATACAATGAATGATTAGAGATTAAATTCACAAAATCTTTAAGTGCTAATACGATTATGGTGGGTAAAGATTACAATTAAGCCCAAATTAATGAACTTTGATATTAAATGAAGTTAATATGCAGGAGCTTAATAATTTTCAGCAAGAAAGTCAACATTACGTACGTATAATACAAGATTAATCTGTTAAACAGGATTTGTCAGGATAGGCTAGTTTACAGAGCTGAGCCGAAGTTCAATAGTTGTCTGTGACGTAGAGTTTACGTAGTAGGTTTACTTTGAAGATAAGATAACAATTATAAGTATACGTAGGAAGGTATATTATATTATATCACCAACCTAATACCTATTCAACTGTTCAGCGATTTAAATAATTATGTATCTTTAATGTTTGGCAGAGTTTCAGATAATCTCGTGAGTATATCGTAGATTCCCTCAATGATTCAGGTCTATTTTGAAAGAAGATCGTAAATATAAAAATTCTATTAAAATCACAGGCTGAAATAGGGCCGATGAACTGAATGGCGAATACGGAATAATTAGGTCGATAATATATTTCGGTACAATCAACCAAACATCGTCATTGATACCCATAGGCCTGCGCCATATACCGGCCTACTTCTATTAGCAGTTTTGAACCACTTGCTCTCAAGTAGTTACGGATCGTTAAAAAGAACGAGTGGACATGAAATCTGGAGCCGACAGTCGCCATTTGTCGGCCGTCTTTACTAATGGCACCTGTCAGAGTGACGCCGTGTCTCGGAGACAATAGGCGACAAAAAAAAATTGTGGCATAGCCCGTCTATACGACATTCTACAGATTCCCTTGAAGAATTTCCGGGTCTTTTTGTTCTACAATGCTCTATATGATGCCAACTATCAACTCATTAAGGCTTTGCACCCAGCTTCCAAATTCGGTATAAATACTAACCTTGATCAAAACAATCAGTCTACCAATAACGGACTTCTTTATTTGTAGGCTAAACGTTGCTAAAATTTCCCACACTAAGGTCATACCTACTAAAGAACTTATCAATCAAACTCTAGGTTGGCAGACAACGTGTAGGCCGCTGCTGTGCCTAATGGATTGATGGAACTATCAATTCGGTTTACATCTGACCTCTGTATCAATTAAGCTTGTTACTTAAATCTTAACCGTCTTCTAAAAGGCATCTTTTCATCATTCAAAGTCAAATTCATTAACTTCTGTTGGTATTACAATTAAAATGTTGTAGTTACAAATTTAGGCAAATGTCAGCTCATATTTTTAGATTATTAATTTGTTCTATCAATTGGCTGGTAAATCATACTTTATCTTGATCATAAAAGAGATTTCTTTTACACATAACCAAGTTATTCCTATTCCACATACCTGTAAATATATTCGAACGATCTCGGCAGGGCAGTCGGTTCATAAAGGGCAATAATTCGAGCCGAGCATAACCGGCGCTACCGGTCCTCACAATGGCTCCAGACAAAGCGCGAGTGCGCGCGAGACGATGACGGATGCCCCCAGCGCAGCGCCAGCGCACGCGCATTGTTAAGCTTCCTTCACATTACAGAACTAAACACTCCATGGAGCTTATTTAATTCTGTTCCGATATTGACATTAAATTGCTCAGATAACAAACAACTCTTGCAATAAATTGCTCATAATATTATCGAGCTTCACGTGTCTTTTAATCAACAAATTATAAATACAGTTTATCTAGTCTTTAAATGCAAACGTTTTACAACATCCGATGTGGAATCGTTAATAGGTATATATTGAAGCTAATAAATAACCATTTAAAAAATTAGATTTGAATCTAAATCGTGTAGAACTTGCTTAATGAAGACGTATCTCTTATCACGTAGACAAATGAGAAAAAACGTATAATTAATCATTATTATAATTTTAAAAATAGCACGTTCATGATAAGAGACTTAAAACGTCAACTCACGTTATGTTGTTTCATTACTCATTTCTGCGGAGAAAAACTTATTTCAACAGGGAAAACTCTGCAGTACAATATTTTGTTTCATAATTTCCAATAAGTTTGCGTAAATACATCGATATTGTTTGTACCAAGACGTGAACATTTCATTTAAGTAGATTGCAAATAATGTTTCGTGACGCATAATAGTGCCTTAAGCTACGTACTCCTACAAGTAATTAATATTTTAATTTAATGATTCATATCTTCAATCTTGACGCAGACACAGCAGTTGTACAGGAAGTGATGCTGCTCTACGCAAAGGTTGATTTTTATTGAAAGTATTTTAATAAGGGACTTGTTTTCATTGTGAGAAGAAAAAAAAGATTATGAGTACGCGTTCCTCCGACCCCTATCTCTGTCCTTCGATGGCGGGTGTTGGCGCCACCGACCCGTCCATCAGTCCGTCCGTCCGTCCGTAGCACTTTTTGTTACCAGAGCCCATCACATTATCTATATTAAGCATACTATTACAAGCTGTAATTTAAATTCACTTATTCGTTGCTTAGTCGGAATTACGAGCAGTAATTCTACGTGATCGAATCCTAACCGGCGGCCGCTTTGTGCATGATTGGAGGTTTAGGCATACATCTTCAGCTTTGTAACTTACAATTGGGGCCTCTCGAGTCTCGACAATAGTTTCATCTTGTACAGATAATGTTAATCATACGTACACACAGATATGAATTATATAACTGCCCAAATGACTACATGGCCTCAATAGAGACGTCTCCTAAGTCTCATTATCAGGTGTTTGAGTAAGACAGTGGAAGAGATTGAGTCCAGGTAATACGTCATTATTAGCCTAGGTACGAATCGGGTCAGCACTAAGATTAGGTGTTGTACACACAGAGATATTATTAACGTTGCTGATAACAATGATACTACGTGGTACCGCGAAATCAGAGAGTTGTAAAGATTAAGATGTGTATACTGCGTGCGGTGTCATTATTCTACACCTTATATTATGTTAAAATTGATGTAATTTATTGATAGGTACTTAAGCGGTAAAATGCATGTAAAACAGTCTTCAAAGAAAGTTCTATTTTCGTGATAAAATCTGCACATTATGCACAAAACGTAATCATTCGATTTTATAAAGATTCGAAAATCAAAAATCAATATCAAAATATATTTGAGTAGCTTAGCTTGTGGCTAAGTAATAACAGTCGCACGAGTCGATCGATCCAGTTAAGCTACGCTTGCCGCGGTTGGTCCGTGAATGGGTGACCATCTTTACATACCAAGACCCCTCCGTGCCTCGGAAAGCACGTAAAGCCGTTGGTCCCGGCTGTCATTCGTGGATCTTTGACAGTCGTTAAGGGTCGTCAAAAGCCCGAAAGTCTGATAACCACTCAAGGGGTATCGTATTACCCAGGTACTGGGTTGTGGAGGTCAGATAGGCAGTCGCTCCATGTAAAATACTGGTATTCAGCTGCATCCGGTTAGACTGGAAGCCGACCACAACATTGTCGGGAAAAGGCTAGGCAGATTATGCAGATGATGATAAACCTACATGGGCACTTATGAAACGTCAGAAGTGAGGTGTGCGGTTCCAATTGATCGTTTCCTATGGAGAAGAGCCAGCAAGAAACTCCACAGTTACTCTTTAAAAAAATGATTGGCTTTTACAATGTTTTCAAATTACAGTGTTAATAGGTATGGGAGGACAGTGTAGGCAAGCAAGTACCAGGTACTTAACAAAATAGAAAATGTTCTACAAATCTACAGTCTAGTCGTGACGTGTTATGATACAGAATGTGTAAAATTACTTAAAACATTAAACACGGTAATAATAAATACGCGATAACACCCAGTAAATGTTACATATTTCTTAGTAAAAATACCGGCAGTCTTATTTTACAGTTTCATATATCATGAATTTCATTATCCTATGAAAGTCAACCTTTACAGCCCTAGCGGTTACCAAGCCGATTTCATTAACGACAGAATAGATTTAAAAATTTACACAGCTGTTAATGAAGCACATTGCTGTTGTAATAATTATGTGCCTAATGTTTGATACAGGTGGCCCATATTGGCACGCGGCATATGGACGTACTCACATGGGCTAATAAAATGTGGCACAAACGTGTTGTCACGCTATTTCACGTAAATGAAAAGGAAACTAAAGAATCATATTAGAATATCGATGATAATTGGAACGTTTTAATAAGATTTTCCACTTTATTTTAAAAATATTGTTGCCACAGCTTTTGTAGTATTATTACTGTAAACTGTTGTCACTCCGTAATTGCGAACATTATGTCGAGCCGTTAAATCTTTTGTCTTTATATGTACTTTCATTCATTGTGTGGCTGTACTCGTATCATTGTTTAAATGCCATAATGGTCAGGTGAAACTGCGTTTACTCCTAAGATAAAGTGGGGTACCTAACTCTTTGTTTACATCTTATAACGTTAATAACGTTTCAGTAAACATTTTTAACAATCCGTCATGGCGCCGGTCCTGCCTCCCGTACGATGGAGCCTAACAAAAACAAAGAGCGCACCTCGTGCTGGCGCCTGCGTTATCGCGCTCGCGCCACGTGGGCCTTACGCCCTTTGATTCTTATTCCTAAAATACATTCCTGTATAGAAAAGCACGTCTTGTCCAAACTATTGTTTCACTTTGTCTTTTACTCTTTTACCATAACAACTAGACATTTCAAGCCACTGCACTGTGAGGATACCTTCACAAGTTTACAACGTTCATGTTAAAATTATATCGACAATAATTTATGTGCATATTTGTGGGGAAGACCGTTTATTTATGGTTTAAAATTGTAAATCGCGCTACAGTCTGTCAATCATTCGTGTTTTGTCGCGATGCCGATGAAGAAAGCTCTGCCTTATAAAGAGAAGCAGTCAGCTATTTGCTGTCCAACGTTTAATGGGGCCAGTTTTTTGGCATCAATAAAAATTATATCATGTTTCAATCTCACGCATCTGTTTCTTGTAACATATTATTATGTTAATATGTCCACATTGTCACTTCATTAGCAATTTTACGTGTTCAGATTCACATAATTTTTGTTACAACTGATATATTTCTGAGACAGTCGTCCCCTGGCATAAACTATATTGTTTTAGTGAATGGATTTCATAAAATGATTACTCTCTGGGACGTATTCCCACATTGTGTGTACATACGGAGTGTGGAGATAATACGTAATTATGAATAATTATATAACCTACGAGCCGGCTCTCAGATAGAGATAGCGATCTATAGACAGCGGACGCCTACATCGTACCGCGTACAACGCTCACGCTCAGACCTGTCGCGTAGCGTCTCGCGCTTCTAATTATTTTAACGTAGTTATCTATTAAATTTTTATAATTATTTTTAATAACTTTAAAGTAATTTATTTTATCATAGTTATGGTAAGTATAAGTAACTTCTACTGTATGGTTAAGTTACCGTTAAAAATGGTGTAAATATTTAAATATTTTTGTAGCTCTTGATTTTAATTATTTTTGTAGCTTTTTTCAATACTGTGAAATTTAAGTTGGCCAGTGACTTCTAATATTATATCTCATTCAGTAATCAAAAACCATAAAATATCAACCATAAAAAATCCATTGACGAATTTAAAATAAGTAGTTACAACAACTAAAAGGCTCGATTCGTGATCAGGATTATGTATATTTTTTGTTTCTCGATTCGTGATCTGATTATGTATATTTTTTGTTTCAGGTAGTGTATGATGACAAACCAGCTCAGAAGACGGATGATGAGCACATTATCAATATCCAACTACAAGCATAAAGCTTCGTAAATGTTACGACGAAAATTAGGACAATCCTTTTGTCGGTAGTAGTGTGGTGACATAAAACAGTGAAATTTTAAGACTAATATTTTTAAACGTGGACTCAAAATGCGTGTAACTGAGTGTTGGGTGCTGAGAAAGATGGATGTGCGGTGTTCCTTGTTCAAACTGTTATTGTTTCAAATGCTGGTGGCGTGGAGCGCCGCCAAGCATGTCACGATAAAACTCACGAGTGACGCCGCCGCCGGAGACTTGGATAAGGATGTCCAAGATAGCATAAGAAACCTATTACATACTGGTGAGTACTTTTATTCATTATTATAATGTGCCTGGTCTGTGTCCTAGCACCATCACCATTGTGTAAAAAAAAGGAAGAATTTTGGACGCGTTATGTTCTAAAATCTTAACCAAAAACCTGAAATATTACTGAATACCAGGTTAGGAGCAGAAAAGATAAATATTTTTTTACTAAAAAGAAAAGCAACCAAATTAAAAAAAAAAACTACAAAGTGAAAAAAACTTTAATTTCGGAAGTCGGTCTTTGGTTTTGTATTTTCGGTTTTTGTGGATTGTTTTTTTTTTTTGTTTTTCACTTTATAGTTGTGGTACCTACCTACTTAGCTATGTAAATAAGAGTGACAGGAAGTTATAACATCATCTACATAGACTAAGTCAAAAAGTTAATACAAACCTACCTACATGTTATTTATACATCACCGCCCAAGCTTTCTCTGCCAAAAGAAAAAAGAATTTCCAAATCGGTCCACAAATTGATGAAAATATCGACTAACTCCTCCTTTTTGAAGTAAGTTATAAAGATGATGCGCAGTTTTAAGGGCTTAATCAAAGCAATTTTTTTTTCTCATTCAATAATAGGTACAGTTACACGTCAAACCAATGACACACTTTTAATATGTCTCTAGGCCTTGTATCAGCATAGAAAATGTATCTATGGAACTAATTGTTTATTAATCAAAATAGCTAATTCATCTATAAAAAAAAACTAGGCATTTGGGTCATATCTATAATTTATCTAGTAGCTATTGTTAGCTAAGGTGATTTATTTTATTTAAATTATAGAAAAAAAATATTCACGTTTTCAATCATACGCATATTAATATGAACAAGTTTATTTGTATATTTTTATTGTTCGGGATAAAATTAAGATCTTTGGCTGTGGGTCGTATTAGTTACCTTAATATTTACCTCGTTGAAGGCTATTAAATTTATCACATCAGTTATTTTTGTTCATCAGCTCATAGTGTCAAGTCATCTGCTACGGTACTAATGTACTTAGATACCCTAGTTTCGCTGAATTTCTCAGTTAAGCGTCTTTAGCAGTTTATTTGTTACCTCCACCAGTACCATGGGAGTAGGGCTATGGCCCAGGGCGACTCAGATATAGGGGGCGACGTCAGGTTATCATCAGATCAGTTAATTGTACTGTCAGCGGGACTATATTGGTACTTATAAGAAAAATATCAAGGCAATGAGACGAGTCGAAGTTGTTCAATTTAGACCAGGGGGCCAAGTCTGCTAACGCAGCTGTGTCAGAATGGCCGACCATTACCACCGTAATTGTAGATTTTGACAGTTTTGCTAATCTCCTAATTGAAAGGCGTCATTATGATTTTCCAATGACGTGCCGACACTCCTTTGGAAACATTGTGTGTGTTTGGTAATCTCGTACTGACAAGCTCATATTATTTTGACTTCCCTATGGACCACTGTCACGCCATTATGAATTTAGGAGGTTACAAACTATTGGCACAATGGTCATGGCGTTGCCTTGGTATGGTCGTCATAATGACCAATCATTGATTTGACGTCAAAAAAATAATAGGTTGGGGAAAAAGTTTCTTCGCATTTTTTAAGAATATTCAAAACATTTTTTAATATAGTTTATTTACATTGAACTAAAGTATGTAGGTACCATTTTGTTCGATAACTTTTTGCCATCTTGTAGGTAGGGACATGATCTCCATTGCTATAGAAATTTTGGGACTTCTGATCAAAATACCGCGACAAGTGGTTTTGGCAGTCCTCTCGTGATGTTAACCTGACACTGCCTAAAGAATTCTGAAGAGACCGAAACAGGTGGAAATCTGAAGGTGCAAGGTCAGGACTATACGGCGGATGCACTAACACCTCCCAGCCAAACTCTCTTAATTTTTGCTGAGTGGCTAAAGATGTGTGAGGTCTAGCGTTATCATGATGAAAAACCACACCCCTTCTGTTGATTAATTCCGGTCGCTTTCTCTCAACTTCTTGCTTTTATCTCATCAGTTGTTCGCAGTAGAGTTCAGAATCGATTGTTCTGCCTGGTGGTAACAGCTCATAATGAATAATGCCCTTCCAATCCCACCACACACACAGCATCACATCATTGCGAGTTAACCCGGGTTTCGCCACAGTCTGTGAAGCCTGACCGGCCTTTGACCACGACCGTTTTCGCACGTTCTTGTCGTACGTGATACACTTTTCATCACCAGTTATCAGCTTCTTCAAAAATGGTTCGGTTTCATTACGTCGTAATAAAGAATCACAAATGAGTACACGGTTCATTAGGTTTCTTTCAGTGAGCTCGTGAGGTACCCAAATATCGAGCTTTTTTGTGTACCCAGTTTTTTTCAAATGTGCCAAAACTGTTTTGTGGTCAATTCCCAGTTCTTCAGCTACGTCGTAACAACTGATATGCCGATCTTCAAAAATGGCATCCATTTTATCCGTAATAGGGCGACCAGAGCGCTGTGCATCTTTGACATCAAAATTTCCGGATTGAAAACGCTTAAACCTAATTAGTATTACTCTCACAGACACTGCACTAGGTCCATAAACATCGCAATTTTTTTTCGCGGCTTGCGTTTCATTTTTACCTTTTTTGTAGTAAAATTTTAAAATGTATCGAATTTCTTCATTAGATTCACTCATCTTGACAGTACGAAAAACAAATGAAAATCACACATTTTCCTAATTTGAATTTGGAATTATGTTCTTTAAAATTTGAACTTTCAATGATACCAAAACCAGCCAGATACAAATAGTATAACTAAAGAGATTTTATTACAAGTTCATACATACTATAATGCGAAAAGACTTTTTCCCCAACCTAATACATTAGAGTTCCATATAATATATCATGTGAAGTTAAATAAGCTTGTAAAGTATTCAAATTATGAAACTAAAGTTCATTTTACGAACGGAATCTGAAATCGAAGCTCCAAGACGAATAAGAAGGCATATTTTTTACGACGAAGGTAAAGAAGAGAAGCAAAGAGCGGTTGTTGGCTTATCCTACGAAGACAATTTTAAACGAAAATTTAATTCAAACTCAAAGCATTTATTTCAATTAAACCATTTACAGGCACTTTTGAATTTTCAATGAGTCGGTCAGTTAGAAATATGAAGCTAGTTACCCATTCCAAAGAGTAGTAGGTTCCTATGGAGAAGAACGGGCAAGAAACTCCACGGACACTCTCAATCGTTTTCTCCATTAGATAAGGTCGTCATCATCTGCCTAGTCTTTTCCCAACTATGTTGGGGTCGGCTTCCAGTCTAACCGGATGCAGCTGAATACCAGTATTTTACATGGAGCGACTGCCTATCTATCCTCCACAACCCAGTTACTGGGTAACACGATACCCCTTGGTAAGACTGGTTGTCAGAATAACGGGCTTCTGACGACCCGTAACAACTGTCAAAGATCTACAAATGACAGATAGAGTAACTGCTGAAATTCAAGAAAGATTCTTGTAACAGTTTTATAGACAGAATTAATGCATAAGCTGCGTCCCCTAGTAAACTTTCCGGCCCCTAGTAACTTTGTAAGATTCAACAGAAAATGGGTTAATATTATCGTAGGCGACGCTCCAGCCATTTGTCTTATTTATACAGTAATTGCGATTTTTAAATGAGACTATTTTAACGACTCTTAAAATATTGTTTTGGCACCAGTTCTTATTTTGCTTAGGTGCTCTGCAATCTTAATAAAGGTGATTAAATAGCAACGAGTAGACAAATAATATTAAAGGTGGTCTGTGTAAAAATTAAGTTTGAAAAAGCTATGATACTCGTATTTAAAACAGTACACATTCTTTAGTCCTTAAATCGATTTTTTCGGTAAGCACGCCTTAGCGAATAAAGATTCGTGCAGACTGGCGCGACACGATGGTGCGGCGACACCGGCAGAACAATTTCTATGAAAATTCCATGGAAATTGTTCTACCGGTGTCGAATCGCGCCAACCTTAAAGCGGGCTTACCGAAAAAATCGTTTGATCATTTTGTTTCACAAATCCATAATGTAATAAAACATAACTTTACGATAATAGACCCATTTATTTAACCACTATAACCCATTCAGAATATGTAAATCAAAAGCGATATAAAACATGTCAAGGTGTGAGAGGTCAAAACTCAAATCTTCGTACTTATAATCCGATCCTATCGGATTTGCAATTAAAGGGTCTACCATAACCATCAGATAAAGTATCACATCCTCAGAGATCGTCACGATAATCTTACGCCTTGTTTTGTAAATGTCACTAAATTTGAAATACTGATAATTGGATTTAGAGCACGCGCGTTACAGGGGGTCTATTCCGAAGCGCTAAACCGAATGTTCGGCCGTATTATAACTTCCAAAGTTTCCTTTTTTGAATTTGAGTCCTTACCCGACTTCATGTCACAGTTTTGACTTTGGCTTATCTGTTCGACTGTCTTTTTTTTTCGCCGTAGTCAGCTATTGTTAGCCGTAGTAAAGAAACGACCGAACATTCGGCCAAAACTTTGTGTTCCCCTGATTATTTTAGGGTTAAGCCTTATTGCCCTTTTGTCGTACTTTGGTTGAGCTGTAGGGTTTTATGTAGATGTAAATATTTTAAGATGAAAGATCATATTGTTATACCTGCCTAAACGAAACTACATAAATTATAGGTACATGTTTAAAAAAACCAGTAAGGAGATTATTAAATAATTTACGTAACATTGCTTTATAATATTTGATTCCGAGCAATAATAAACAGGTTCGCAATAAATTACTATTGTAAAATTATATTCGAAGTGATACTTCACAACAGACTACGTTACACAAGACCAGTAAACCAAGAACATATAATTATTTTAATTACAAATTTCATCTACTGACTTACGACCACACCAGTAGTTATATAGTAATTTCGAACTTGTTATAAAATACTTGAATCCAAAATTAAGTCTCCATTTTTAGGTCGTTACCTACCGCATATAATCGGCTTATGAGACTGTAAAATAAAACCCTAAACTATACTATATAACACACACGATTGTGTTACTGTAACCAACTGACATTTCGGCGCACACTCACCTACGTGGTAGATATTTATATTTATAACCAACAGCTTGTTAAGGTCAAGATTAAAACAGTCCATTTCAACTTTCCGTTTACATAAAAAAATAGATTCAACGACAGTCTAATTTTGTTAAAATCAGCTATTTATATAAATTAAAAAAAGCATCATCGAATAAAATGCTTACGATGCAAAGTCATAAAGTCATACGATGTCTGGCCGATTTTTCTGTTTAGCTGTACAAAATAGTGATGTAATTTCTGCGTATGCATTTGCCCGTTTAGACATGCTGGCTACATGAATGTTAGCTGGTCGTACGTAATACAAATGAAAAACACACCTGCAGAGAATTAATAATCGGTGTACTTCGTTGATAAATTTAAGCGCATCTCAATCCAATAATAAGTGGCCGATGGAATATGAATTAACCAAAGCACTAATGCAGTAAGGAGTTCTATTTGCAGACTTAAGAACACTTCAAAAATAGATCACGGATAACGTAGAGTGAGTTGAACTGAAAGCTTCAAAATGAAGCATAAACGTAATCAAACCAATAACCGTAAAGCGGCAATCGGTGGCGGGATTTATAAAACAAAGCTGTTACTGAGCGACACGGTCGTCGAACTTTCATTCTAAATTCGTACCTGTGCCATTCTGCCCACCTAAAAATTGACATTTAATTGCGAGCGGCAATTTTTAATTAATCACATAAAGTACCTGGTTAATGTTTGATGATCATAACGTAAAAGTACTTAATTGTTGCCTAAATTTATCGCTGGAAAGTGCAAAGTATAACGATCCTGATCTGCTTATCTAATAAGCTCAATATTTGCTCAAACAATCTTATCAGTTAGTGCAGAAAAGGCGCGAATCTGTTGATCTTGGTGACGCGGACCATGACGTAAATGATCGTGCGCCTCTTTACCCAGTAAGCTCCATATACACGGTGCAAGTTTATTGCCTGTGGCATACCATAAAATTGAAGGGCAACTAACTAACTGGAACCGTCCGTGGCAAGTTAGTTGCCTTTCAAAACTGGTATAAGCATAAACAGCACGTACAATGAAATTGCACGTGCAATAAAATCCCATTCAACTCTCCAAGTACGAACGAATGAAACAAGTTATAAAAATCTTGAGAAGTCGTTCAATAACATTTTAATTAAATATCTGGCAACGCAAATACGGGAAATACTTGAATCAATTGTACAAGGACGTGCAACTGTATTAGAACGAGGCAAAACTTGCATGCAATAATCGCCGTGCAATTAAATTGCCTTGGTGTATGTCGCATGCAATTTTATTGAACGGCAAAACTTGCATTCAATTATTGTATGTGATTTTATGGAAATCGCACGCGTGTAAACACTTGCATGCAATTCTTGAATGGCAATCAAATTGAACGTGCTTTATGGCATGCGATTATTGCTCTTGAACGTTTCAGAAACTTGCACCGTGAAAATGGGGCTTTATTCTCAGAAAAACAGGAACTGAAAACATTTTACTGTAATTTTTTATGGAAATGGGAAAGTCTCACAATTTCTTATAATTTTCACTGAACTGTAGATATATTAGGACAAAATTTTACAGGCCCTTACATTCTATATGATTATTATTTGCCATAATATTAGACTAGTTTAGTCACAAAGTAAATAGTTACCCATCTTAGTTTTTTACAGGAAACTATCATTAAGACGTTTGTTCTTGTCACATCACACATAATACCTTTGTTTGAACACTCTGATTATGAACAATTAGGTAAAGGTGATGTAACACACTTTTATCGCCTCACACAAATTAGTTTTGTTGCTCAGCTACTTTGAAATGGGCACAGTTTTACGCATTTGATTCGCTATTATAAAAATTAATGATAAAAACTAATGTCAATTATGTCTTGCCTTGACCGAAGACCCGAAATATAAAGACGATCAAAGCAATATGGAACCAATTCTGAGACGCGAAGATTAGGCCACTAGACTGGTTCCTATCCGGTATTCGAGCTCGATGAATAATAATTAATTCTATTAGATTATATACTTATTATAACCACAGGGGGTACTCGCAGCAAGATAAGGACGGTTCGATACAAATTCTTTACATGGTGAACAAATTAGTTTCTGGGGCCTCGTATGTGACGCCCTACAGAGATAATAATTTTACCTATCTAGGTTGCCTGCTTACGTTAACTGAATGATGTAGTGAACCTGTATGGGCATAAAATAAGTTTACGTAATCGATCTATCGCAACTCATTCTCAACATATGTGCGTGCATAGAAAAGTAGGTAATCAGTTTTAAATGTATTCCACACTTCTATGTTTATTGATTACACATTATTTTGCTAAACTAAATAATTGTATTGTTGTTATATATTGTTTTTTCTTTTTAATTTTACCAAAACTGTATCTTTTATGCTATTAACATGTGGAAACGTAGTGGATTGTACATTTACTTATAGCATGCTGTGTATATCTAGATTTAATATACAATGTACGATTGTCTTCCCAAATAAAATAAATAAATTGTCATGACAGGTCATTAATTTTCTGTAAATTCATCACGATTCATAAAGTCTTATCAAACGCTTGTAAAGAAAATAGACGGGTTATAAAAGTTAAGGGGCTATAAGTTCACCCATTCATAACGTAGTGATGTGCTCTGTTGTCGCCCGGCAGGGGGCGGTACCGACGCACTGTAATTACCAGTAATTGCAGACATGCATAACAACAGCGATGGTGAAAAACTCAGCCCACGCCTCTCATTACAACACTAACATTATTGGTTTTAGATTCATAATTATCATAGATATAACCCACCTACTCGAAGATGTAGCTTACGGCTACTTTGTGGAAACTCGGCTATTATAAATTCAATAATGTACACTTGATACGATGATGTAGGTGTATAATAAAATATTGGGTTTGATTACGATTCATTCATAAAATATCATTTCAATAAAGAATGGCTACTTTTATTTTCTAAAACTTTTTAATAATAGTAAATTTTTACATGCTGTATTCTTAAAATTTGGATGCATAAATAAAATTCTGGTTTTCGCAAAAAATCTCGACAATAAAAAATCGTCTGAGCAACAATTTTCAAGGCAAGTTCTAAGAAAATTATCGCTCTATTAATCCATTTATCGTCTGGGGGAGCACTTAAACCAGCTAAGGCATGAACAATTGCAGTTTTTACCTTAATTAAATTCATTTATGTATGAGTCTCGGAAGACTAATAAGGAGTGAGAAAAAACACGAGTAGCAAGTAGAACCTGTGTGGCCTTACCAGTCAGCGAGTGTCGAGTGACTAGCGCCGCTCCGTCGCTGACCAAGCACACAGATTTCATATGAAATCGTTCATATGATGAGTGATAAGCTAGTAATTATGATTATCTATGAAAAATTGAACATATTACCGAGAATTTCGTTGTCTAGGAACGTAGCGTGCCTCGGGGTTATGTTACGGCCTGGTAACGCCATGGAGCATTGTGGGACACATTTTTACTTCACCACTGTGAATCATATTTTATTGGCTATGGAATGCAGTGTTCATTTGTTAATTCATTTCCAAATTCAAATTCATTAGTGTTTCATTTTCATCAAGGGATAATATTACATGACGTACCCAAAAATTTAGGATGATTAAAATGACAGTTACCATCTTCCCCGATTATTTCCATTACTCTCTTATCTTAATTCGAGGTTAGCCCTTAAACAAAATCAAAATATTTAATGCAAGAAATGTCATCATCATTTATTAGAGGAATGTTGTTGGTGTATAATTAAGGCGTTAATCGCTATGAGATATAAAAGCACGAGTGCAGCGGCGCCCGGAGATGGCGCCATGTTTAGGACGCAGGCGCAGGGAACCACATTACTTCATAAATACAATGCCATTAAAGCCCTTGGCTCATTCTACGCGAGGAGTTGTTAACGTTCCATTGTCTTTTTATTGTAATTAAACAACTGAGTTCGTTTTTTGTATTTATTAAAATAATTAATTTAACAAAATTGGAATTTAATTTGTCAATAATAATTCAATACCAAAAAGTTGAAATGTCAAGAAACATCCTGTTATTAATAAGTAGGAAATAGTTTTATTGCTCCTCAAATTAGATTCGTTGAGCAAAATGCTGAGCGAAAAAAGGGGTCCATTACAAGTATGGTACGATTATTTACTTGCATCAGAGCACAAAATTTATTTATTTACTACCGCCAGCAAATCCGGCAGGTTATTCTCTTACGATTTTGTTTGTTGAATTTGCGTTGTTGCTGGAAAGCACCACCTCACGCGCCGAAACAGCAGTGCCGTCAATATTATGACTAAAATCTAGGTTATAGCCATTAGCTTTCAGAATTTATGATGGATTTTGTAGAATTTTACTTTAAGAGTTAAGTTGTTAATCACACTAATATTATAAAGGTGAAAGTTTGTGAGTGTGTGTGTGTGTGTATGTTTGTTACTTCTTCACGCTCAAACGGCTGGACCAATTTTGATAAAATTTTGTATGGAGGTAGCTGACACCCCGGATTAAGACAGGCTACTTTTTATCCCGATATTCCCACGGGATCGAGACTTACGCGGGTGAAACCGCGGGGTGCAGCTAGTTGACTCATATTTCATCACTTGCGTCGATACAAAAAACTATAGATCAAATTAAGACTTATTCTTCAGAGTAGTCCCACTGGCCCGTATTTATCTGTCTTTATTTGACTGTTACTGATAAATATCACTTGTATAAACAACTGGTAAAACCCATACACGTACTTACTACGATCATTATCACAATAAACACTTTTTATTTACATGCGTAATAGTGCGTATAACCCTTTCATCGTTAACGCCAACCGTTACTCCAACAGCTATTTTCATCTCGGTGCGTAAGATTTACAAACACAAACAATGCTGTAATACCTTCAGTACGTATAGGGAGTAGATACATATGGAAGTACATTATCATAATTTTTCTTTTTAGTGTGTACTGCCAGGTCACACTTTTATAAAAGTAAAGACTTTTAAGACGCTCAAAGGAGCGTCACCTGGCTTTAAACGACTGCCCAAAAAGTAGTTTTATGTATTTAGGGTTCATGTATATGTTATCTATGTCGTATAGTATCTATGTGAGTTTCTTTGTTCCAACATAACTTTAAATGCCTGAACACATTTAGATGTCACTACCCCAGTATCGTTAGAATCCTTACATCATCCCGAGTGATGTATGCTATAAATTTTATATTTTTGAAAAAAAACAATATGGCGGTTGTAGGTAGGTATGGCTCCATTTTCAAATCTGAAAAAAAAAACAATTATTACAATATGGATATCAAATTGAAGGCACATGCCAAAACTGTAAAATTGGTTGACATAAATTTTACATAGGTAGGGTGTACATACAAAAAAAAACATTTTATCCCCACGCCCTCCACGCCGCGCCTGGCCGCCGCCGCGAGAGTATAAAACCACCTATAGTGCTTAAAATAAAAATACCACCATTTATTTAGTATTACATGTTTTAAAAGAAAACTTGTCACTAAAATGTATAAAATAAAAATAAATAATTTTCCTCTTAGATTCAAAATTGTTGCACAGAATGCCCCCGACAGCAATGATAATTTCATTTATCTGTTTAGTCGAAGACTAAATGACCTAATCTTTCTCATAACCTTTCTCTTTGTATATACAGATTAACTAATACAACTTGTTTTTTACTTTTTAGTTCGTGTTTTGGCAGGGCAGTGGTGTTTTAAATTTTTTTAATTATTTATTTTTGTTATCAATATTTTGACTAGACAAGTTGCGATCCGGCTCGAAGGATAATTTTTTTGTAAAGAAACGCAGATCTCGCCTCTTGGTTTGCCACGTGGCCATTTCTTAATGTCTGGTTACTATATGATTTATTTTTACTTACAGGTATCTACTCCCATCGACACCTGGACGCGTCGAAAGTTCAAGTAGTACACCCAGTGAAGGTGACAAGGCACGGCGAGCTGGTCTCGCACGGCGTTGACCATGCGCATGCACATGGACACGCGCGTGCTCGAAGGGATCTTCAGCACACGGAGCAGTATCAGCCGCATGTCGTGCATTACAACCTTACCGTAGATGGCCGTGAGCTCAGGCTGGACCTGAGGTAAGCATCTTTGATTTACTAGACTTTACGAAGTTTTATCACAGCATCAACGTCATTATCAGCCTTTAGCAATTAGCAGCCCAGTGTTGAACATAGGCTTCTTCAATTGCACGTCACTGGGGCTGATCCTCGGCCAGTATCATTTATTTGTTAACAGCAACAGTGCAGAAAAGGACGGAGGGACCAAATTTATTGTTATCCAGATTGATGTACCCTGAAACCTAATAAGTAAGTACCTAATGGAACACAGCAAAATCATTACGAGTAAAGCGCCACGATTTATTTAAAGTTCGTAATAACCTTTGTATTATTTCCTAAATAACAAAGAAAATCAGTGATAAACCCCCGAAAGATGAACAAGCTGACAGTAATAAAAAACACTAAACTAATGTGCTGAGTTAAACATTTCCATATTTTTGCAAAAATAAAAAAATGTTCAGGATAAAGAAAACACACTGTAGTCGATAAAACCCAAAGCAGACCAAACAGATGGCAAAAATCAACCTGTTTTTAACTTGTGTAGTTACTTCTTTTACTTAAATAGATAAGATTATGTTTGTGACAGTATCTGGAGTACACACAGATACAGCTGAAGTTCACGGGCATTGGACAAGTGATATCAAAGAGTACATTGATCGTACAACTATGTTAGTTGCCCCGTGGATTCACTCGTCTGAACGCAAATTGTTTTGGTAGTGAAAATTGAATTTGGTGTGGTTTCTAATAAAATTTACGTAAACCATTTTGTATGCTTGAAAAAAAAAATAGAAGCGGAAATCTGACAGGGATCTTGCCGTTAGGTACAGTCGCCAGCACATCAAGTTACCACAAACTGTAAAATGTTCTCATTCTATTCGCTGGCGACTGTACCTCGATGAATTTAACAAAAAAATAGGTAATTTTCGTCTCATTCATAATACAAAGCAAGCGCAACGGTGCATACAAATATACAAAAGGGTGATGTTCCGAGCCGCTTCTTATAAGAATTAACTTTTTTCAACAAGAGGAAACTATATTTAATTATCTTAGATGTTTTTGTCTGTAAATATTCCTATATTACAAAAACCTAACCCAACGTTTTTATTTTATGTAGTAAGGTTACATGAGAACATGATTCGGATTGTCGTATCTCAAAACGATAACCCGGGCCATGTGAAATTCGGGCATCAGACGTATTACAATAGATAAGAGAGTAAGCGTGCGCTCGCGCCGCTCTCTGTTGCCGACTGGACTGACATAGTTTGTTTTTTGCCTATCGCGGATCGACCTTCTCAAATATTTGAACTTGGCTTCGCTATCGTTCTGGGCCACAGCGACGTTGATCTGCGAGCAAAACTACCACTAATGACACATTATCTCCCTTATCACTAGAGTATGCCATTACGCTTTCATGTACAGGTAGGTTTAATTCTATCACCTGATTGTATGCTTGTTTTTATTTGGTACGCCCACTTATCTCAATGGCTGTAAAAAAATAAAGTTGAAATAATCAATCAAGTTGAATTATGGCCATCTGTAAGCCGGTATCGTTCCTATTATGAAGCAAATCTTCATGAATTTTGATGAGCGTGAAAACCTAGTCTACATACTACAAATATAAGCTTAGGTTAATTTTGTAGCCATTTTAGCTTCTGTAAACATTGTATCTATTAGGAAGTCAAAGTAAAGGGTTCATTTAATGCAATATAATTTTAAGGAATAAATCGTGCCCAAGGTGGCTACAGGCGCCCAAAATCTACAGGACCGATCTCGAAGCGTCTTTGCGGAAAGTCAATGTAGTAAATTCAAACGATGTATCACACTAATATTATAATGGCGAAAGTTTGAGAGTGTGTGTATGTTTGTTACTTCTTCACGCTCAAGTGAGGTAGGAGGAGGTAGCTGACACCCTGGATTAAGACAGGCTACTTTTTATCCCGATATTCCCACGAGATCGAGACTGACGCGGGTGAAACCGGGGGGCGCAGCTAGTATTGCATAAAATCCAGAACCTAATGCTATGGGAGAAGACACTGGCTCCTGTAACACAGGTTTTTTACCAAGCGCGGGAGTCATGGCTTCACTTTGTTTGTACACATTTTTTATGCCAATAAAGAATTTTGTTATCATCATTCATCATTTCAGCCAAAAGACGTCCACTGCTGGACATAGGCCTCCCCCTAAGGGGGGGTGTTTGCCATAATCGCAGTATGGTGTTAAAATGCATAGAGAACGCTGCTGCCCATTTTCTAGTAAGTCCCTTAATCGCCTTTTACGACACCCACGGGAAGAAATGGAGTGGTGCTATTCTTTACGTCCGGCACCACACGGAGCATTAGACATTTATTTTATTATTAATGTTAATTAGGACGTATTCTGCTTAGGGAGGTCGACAGGACACACACAGGCCCAGATTGGTTATGGTCTTTCAGTTCAAATAAGATTAGTTGTTTGGAAGCTTTTAAATCATAGTAAAGAAAGATTAAGAGCTGTGCTAAATTGCAACATATTTTGTAGTTCTGTAAAAATATATACATATAACAATATCTTCTTCGTCTGGAATAATGTGATTTTAATAAGTATTAACCTTGAGACGGTCTGAGCCCGTTTTCGAGGAGTATGCACATAAATCTTAGTAAATCTGCCCGTTGTTCGTCTGACGCAGCATAAATACTGTTGTCGCTACCGGCAACAGAATCACTAGTAGTTAAACAAATGGCTCTTTGTTTATTTTTGTCTTTATTTACTTAATCGCATTAAGAATCTACAGTTATAGTAGGACGTTTTTTGTATTTATTTCGCTCGTGTTTTATTTAACTGTCGTAACAGATTTTGTTGCTTTCTGCTCGGTCTTGAGATCTAATGTTTTAGATTAGGTACTTTACTATAAATAATAGTATCAGTTCCAAAACGTCTACCATCGAACATCTGGATCAGTGATTCAGAATATATTTTTTGGCACACATTTCTTTATCGTTTTGCTGCTTGTAAACTTGTTACTGTCTGACTTTTTTGACCTTTAATACTCTTTGGGAAAACAACAACAGAGGGCACTCTTTTTGAAGGGAACCGCCATAACTGAAAAGGGCTTTGGTATAATAGATACTTATCTAAAACTAAAGAGCCCAAAACTAAATCTATCCTTCCAATGTTTGGACTCACTAGGTCCATTATCCGTACAAAAGGACCAATAATAGAGTATGGTCTGAACGGCCGAAGTCGATCACGGGTGTTGGATACAAGATATTAATTTCGGACATGTAGTTGGCCTCGCGCCTAACTCACCGCACGCACTACTTACTGAAGCTCATAAATTTCAAAGGCTATTTCCGTACATTTTTACAGCAAAACTTGTATCCCCAACACTGACTAATGCTAAACTTTAGCGAGAAAAATATTTATAAAAGTAGAATGCAACGTGAATTAGTCGGAAATACATAAATGTTGTAGCAGATTGTGCTAAGAATCTAAGCCAATGTAGGTCTTTCTGTCACAAAATAAATCAGAAGACAATTCCTTATCTTAATTTAATTACTTGTAATAGTTCAATTTATTGGTTTGGTCGGACAGACTATAAATCACACAACGTGTAATGAAATACGCACCTATTATATTCCGGCCTTACGGTCGCAGAAATCAACATACCTACGACATTCTATGTTCCTTGTTCAACTGCTGTTTTTTCTTAGACTGTTTTTGTCAAACTAGTAGTAAATAATACAGTCATTAGAGAGACAATGATAGATTGAGAGACAACCAAGCAGGTGGGGTGACTATTAAATTCGTACACTTATATTTTAACTAAATAGACGTTTAAGGTAGTAAAGATGTAAAAGACCACGATTTGATCTCAGTTGATTACTACTTAAGATAATGTTGCCGTAATAAATCAATAACTACTGTTAGTGTTACCAGCCGCAAAATAATGCTTAGTTTTCCTAATCGAGCTTAAAGCTTGTTTTATCTTAACTTAGATATAATGAATTCCAAATCTGGAAGGCATAACAGCATTCCTGTGCCGAATAGTGTTAATAATTTATGAAACACTAGATAGTTAATAAAATTAAATTTGTTCGTGAACATGTACTTAGATTATGTATGTACTTACTTTCCGGGGAATAAGTTTACGATAGTTGTTAGATACTTCGAAATGTTCTCTAAGACGTAGTTATATCGCAATACTTATAGAAATGGTATAAATTTAAATTCCCTTATTTGCCTATCTTATCGAATTTATGAAAACGTAAGTAGAAAATGAATGCTCCCTTATCTAGACCAGACATCATTGATATACATTAAAAAATCATTTAGTTTTTTGCATTATATTCATACGGAATCGGTATCAATATATGTCTACAATATAATATATTCGTTTAATTAATGGAGGTGGTCGTGCTTACGCAATACACTCACACCAGTAATGTCGCCATCGACTAACGCAATCCCAAACGTAGGCTATGCACACGGGATCAGATACATGAACCACTCATTATTTCTTTCGAAATAGATAAACCCTTGCCCACTTGCAGCGAGATCGAGATTATTATCATTTATTGCTAAACTATTACATCACACTCTCCGACGTCTTCAGGTTTGCAACATCAACCAAAAAGATGCATATTGGTAAAATTACCATAACCCAAAAGAAGACTGTCAGCCTCTTTTCCTTTTGGCCATGTCAAGAAAATTACACATAATTCGAGTTCTGTGTTCAATTAATTTATAGTTACCGATAAGGAGTAGATAATTATGCTCTTATAGCTATTAAAGTTGAGATTTCATAAGTAGCCTGTCGCATTGATTTATGACCGTACCGAGGTAATGAGACAAATCTAATTACAAAGAGAGGCTTGTGCTTTAAATAGAAGCAGCTGGCAACTGATTGCCATAAAATAAGAATAAATAATAAGTTATCTTGTGGTTTATGCAGCGGTGATCAAAGCTGCGCGGGCGCATCGTGTCGCGTTTTCGCCGCGCAATAGTTTCGCGGAAGAGTCGCTATCACTCGCACTCGTGTGAATGCAAGACAAGTTAGAAGCTGTCCGTGCACTTTTTGTACCTACGCACACCGTCTTGATATAATGTCACGCTTTCTAAATAAATAATGAAAAAATGCCAATAAATGCCTAAGGCGGTTTCTTTTAGGTACTGTTCCATTGACAATAAAAAAATACACATGATCACCTTAATGCAGGTAGTTGTCACCAAACTTGACAGACTGGGGTGCGTACCGCGTGACCTCGTCGAATCTCTTCTTATTCAGCAACGGGGACGCTGGGCTCATGCATTTTTAATGTACTGGGGACAAAAACTCGACAGTTTGAAAGTTGCTGTATGGTCTTCGAAGTTCAATTCATACATATTTATGTGGCAATTATTGTAATACAATGCACGATGAATATTGCAAGGATTGCACAACGTGACCCTACGGAGCGGGACCGTGCACCGAATATAGTAATACCCAAATAAATAAAAAACGACTGTTTAATGCAATCTGTCAATAATACTATGTGAACTTTACCCTTTTCTAGAACTGAAATAATAAATTCACTATCAGAATTTCAACAGTATTTTCGGTAAAAAATTCATACATATTTTTCTGAAACAGCTAAAGAGATGCCTTACTGAGAACTGTAAACATTACCGTTAACGTATCAAATTATGTTACTCTTGAACTGGATAATTATATGAGTAAGGCCAAGGTTTAAAATTGTTTATGTATACAGCGATCAAAGGCCTGAACTATTTTTGAATGCATAATGTAATGCTTACAGTTAACATAATATGTATAGTCTTACGGCGAACAGATCTCCAGTGTGATTCAGCAGTATGTAGAATTGGCTTTTTGTCCAACCAGTTGGAGTCTACATTTGTATGAATAAGGAACAATCTTCTGTTTGACGTTATCCTGGCAAACAAACAAAATAAATGGAACGAGTGCCACAGTATACGACTCGAAGCATGAAAAGGGCCTCAAGTCTGCTATTACAATAGTGTCAGAATGGTCGATCATTGATTTCATAATTGTTGATTTTGATAAGTTTGGTAATCTACTATTATAGTGGCGTCATATGACTTTCCAATGGTCGGCCACTGACACTACATTGAAAGAAATTGCATATATTGGTAATCTCGTACATAATGACAAATGAATGACATTTCTACTAATGGGTTTTATAATAATGGCAATACGACAATACCATTATAATAACACAATTATATTACGAGAACATTGATCGACCATTATGAATTTACCAGATTACGAACTTTTAGCAAAATGACAATGGCATGACAATGGGATCGTGTTGGAATGACTGAATTTATAAAAATAGCAGACTTGGGCCCCAGTTCTAATGCAAAAACAAATTTGCTCAGCGCCTTAAAACAATTGATAACTGCAGCGCAATGATTCATAGAATCCAATGATCAAATCTAATGGACCCCGTGGAGTGTTCAATAATCTAATATTCTTCATTATTTAATAATATCTTTAGTCAGGTTTACATTCCCTATAAAGTTTCAGGATTTTGTAATAACTATAAACGCGCCATAGAAACGATATAGGCTTTGGTCCTTTCACCCTACTAAAATAGTAATAGTTGTCGTAATTTCTAATTTATATGCAGTCCATTAAGTTTATCGAATTATGAGATTTTATAGCTGCGAATTAAGATTGTGAACAGAGAAATGCTATTTGCCAAACACTTAACGAGTGATAATCGCTGATAATTTAGTTGCGCCGTTGTTGTCGAGTTGGAGAACAGTTAAGGAAAAATGCCCGAGTAATTCCACCACGTACAAATAAACGCCTTATTGGAACATTTTATGGCTTAGTAGAAACTTGTACCAGTTGCAAAGGTTATTTCGAAAATTGCACCCGTTATCCGCGCCTGCCGATCTGCGGTTAATATTTTTATCGTGTAAAATTGGACAAGTGATCGCTCCAAAGCGGTCTAATGATTGTTATAAATTTCACCGGTGTTGGTAAATTGGGGGCATCGATAATAAATTTTCGCATTGGTAACATCGACACGGCGCGAGATCAGACAGGTTCTCCGTGCCAAGTCTTTAGGTTCAAATGATTTGCATAACAATTTATAGGTATTTGTGTAAGATTAAAGCTTTTATAGTGTTCCTTATTAGGAATATCTTTATGATTTATTTGATGTTTGAATGTGTTTATTGAGATTAAATAGTTTTGCTATAATTAATTTATATGTTATTGATATGATTTTAATCCTGCCTTCATACGTCTTTAAATGGTAATTTTATGTTATTGAATACACATACGATCCACCTATAGTAGGTGCCGCCTATATCTGCGTAGGAGGTTCCTATTTCAAGACCTAAAATTAAATAACAAAATGAGACGCAGGCCGCAGATATAATTATAGTTTCGCATATAGGTAAACGCATTGCAAGTTCAAGTGCAAGAAACTCGTAAGAGGCTGTAATAAAATAAAGGTTTCGCACGGCAGGGCGCCGAAACCACAGGGCTCTGAGAGATTTATATCTACACACGCTGCATATATCACCGTGCGATACTCGATACGATGCGAAAGCAACAGCAGAGTCAAAACAATACGCTTTTAGTTTTCCTCTTTTATTTTCTGTAGCTAAGGGAGCGTCGGAACATTTCTCACTTACTCCCAAGAAATACTAAAGGTATTACAAAAGCTAGAGCCTACTGCTTTTGCCTTTAATTTTGTAATGCTTTCGCGTTGACATTTTACGAATGACCTATGACACCTGTGAATGTTAAACATCTTGAAATTACACCTATTACGGCATTTCAAAGGACATTGTGTATCTTGTTAATTTTTAATAGACTTCGAAAATATTCGTCAATATACATACTTTTCTGAGAAAGTCTTGTACCTACACTTTCTTCTAAAACGCTCGTAAAAGTTCTCTTCGATCGTGTATAGCATAGGTAGTTAGGTAAAAGATATATATCTACTTAATTGCTTAGTTGTGCACGTATAGTACATACCTACATATATATATATATATTATAATAGGTGAAAGTTGATAAGATGGATTATAAGTAACTACATGTAGGTACATGGATCTTGACGGGGAATAATGTTTCACCAAATTTCCGATGTAAGGTGATCATTTCAATATTTCTCACGATTTCCACTTAGCAAAAGGATTAATAAACGCAACTTTATGTTACCTATCGCAAAAGAGCACATCTCTTAGTAGCTTTCACGATTACTACTGAAAAATAAAGGTGGCCTATTCTCCAGTCGGCAACCACACAGTACTATCAATATTAGGTGCTTTAATGATAGTATTTTAGAGATATTTGCATGTTAATCGCAGCTATTAGGTGTCTATATCGCGTTTATCTTGTAAGGTCTCGCTTCGGCGCCTGTGTTGCCACATATAAGGATACACGTATATTTCACAAACTGGTCTAATCACCTAAACCAGCTTTTAAATGTTACGTAAATTACCCATTTAGCGCCATTTTTCTAGACATTTGATATGAAATAGAAATTAAATTAATTTGATTATATTATTATTTCCCTTAGTGAATGGAACACACATTGTGAATCGAAATGGCGGCTTACTATAAATAGTGAAGGGAAAATAAAGCTCTATTCAAATAGAGCCTTATTTTTCCAAGCTTATTTTTACAAAAGCGATCGTGTGAAGAGCTTGTTAACCCTTAAGTATGGCTGATTAATTTGTATGCAAACAAGAGCATCGCACGATAAGACTGTGAAGGTACATACATTATCTTTAATTGAGGACGTGAATTAATTAGCAGGTTGGCACCTCTCTAATACAAAACAAATTGAATGTCTATATAACGTAACAGAGTCCAAATATTTGGATGCTATCAGACTAAACGATGTTGACATGCAAATCGACCATTGTAGTCAATCTGTTAACTTTTCAACAATGTTACGCCATAGTTCACGCAGTCCGTTACCATTTGAAGCAATCAATCGTCAATTATGACAGGATAGTACCTATATCTAGTTAAGGAGCATGCTCAGACAGACACATACAGACATTTGTGTCAACACGTATCTGGGGCGACTGTGTTTACCTCTACTAATTGCCGTAATGAGCCTTATCTGTGTGCTTAGTGCCATGCTCGCCACTCGAACTGTTTGCTCCTGATCGACAGCCCACGGACCAAGGCTGATAATGTCCACAACAACTAAAAACAACAGTACTTGTCCTGTGTTAGCTTAGTGGCGCCGAGTGGACGAAACGCGCATGTATGTTACCGTTTTTCATTGAAACTTACTTTAATAATTTCATCAATTATTATGAACCGTTTCATAATCTGTAGGTTGTTGACCATATAGTATAATACGAGTATTACCATCAATAAAATTATTCAACGCCAATTACTGACTCATAAATTATTGTCACTTATAGTCAATAAAATAGGATATAAAGGTCGGTTAGTTACAAATACAGTGAGCAGCCGTATATCCTTTCCTTTTTCTACGCTTAATATATCGTTACATTCCACAATTGCAGCATTCTGCCCGGTATCTAAGGCCGGTCCATACTGCCCGATAAATCTTGACCGTGTGCCAGTGCGAAATCTACTTTTTATGGTCGTCGCGGCCGTCGCCGTAGTGGACAGATTCCTTGGACAATATGCGATTAAGTCGCAGTTTGAATTTATAGCTATAGGCTGGAGTTCTTCAATGTTCGATGGTTAGTTGCACGTAAAAATAAAACAAATCGTACGATCCACACGAAAATAACGATAGAACCGGCGCTCTGCCGGAATGTTAATAACACTACTTAGTTTCATAAACAATCGAGAACTGTTGTCTAAGTATAGTTTGCATGTAACTCATTTATTCTTGTTTTAATTTACGGAGTAGTCACATAGTCGTGCGTCGCGCGCAAGAATCTGAGGATCGCGGCGTTGAGCAGAGCTAGTGGTAATCTGCCTGGACCTCGTCGAATAAGGCGCGCCTTCTGGCCGAGAATCCCAATTATGTCGTTATAATCCTACAAGGGTAATACATCAGTAAAATTAAAACGAGGAAACTGCAAATATTTTGCTGTATTTGAATTATGCGAATTACTGGAATTATTGAGGTCTAATGAGAAGGTAATAAATGATAAAGTAATGTTCCATTTAACATAACAAAATCAATCTGCCTAGCCTTTTCTCAACTATGTTGGGGTCAGCTTCAAGTCTAACCGGGTGCAGCTGAATACCAGTATTGTACATGGAGTGACTGCCTATCTGACCTCCACAACCCAGTAACTGGGCAATATGATACCCCTTGGTACGACTGGTTGTCTGACTTTTGGGCTTCTGACGACCCCTAACGACTGTCAAAGATCCACGAATGACAGCCGGGATCAACGGCTTAACGTGCACTCCGAGGCACGGAAGAGTCTCGGCATGTGAAGATGGTCACCCATCCACGGATCAACCCTGGCAAGCGTAGCTTAACCTGATGGACCAACCCATGCGGCTGTTATTACATAGGCACGAGCCATAGCCATTCCTTCCATTTAACATAACAGCGCCTATATTCTCCAAGAGGTTCGGCAGAGATGTGAATTACAGTGTACACCCATATTTGGCCTATGTTCCCATCTTCTCCATCTAACATGAATTCATGGATGTTCTCTTGATGTTCATACATTTTTCCAACCAGTTTTCTACCTAAATACCTACACGTGTATGAATAAGTGACACCAGCTAATTAATCATCTTTGTTCCAGGCCATCAGTAACGTTCATAACGCCAGGGATGGTGGTGGAGCGCCACAGTGTGGGCAGTCGGACTCGACACCGACCACACCCTGACTCGACGTCGTGCCACTACATCGGTTCTGTGAGAGGACAGCCTGCGTCAAGTGTGGCACTGTCAGCTTGTGATGGACTTGTGAGTACCCTGGCTTTATTTACTTCTGTGTGTGCAGCCTTAGGCTTAGAGGTAGCAAATCCAACAGCACACATCATTTTGGCTGGGACAACAATCCAACTTTAGTAAAAAGGATGAAACTTGTAGAAACCACGCTTGGTAACTGTCAAACTTTACCAAATTGTTGCTAGAAAAATTGGTAATGAAATGTATTTAGGCATAATTGTTTACTTTTGTAAACGATTATGCCTAAATACATTTCATTACCAATTTTTCATCAGATTCGCTTCTCTGTAGCATAAGAGATCAATCCAAAACCTTACACTGGAGAATGTGACTCATCTCCCTTTATGGCTGTTAATGCCTAGACGCTGTTACTGATAAGGTATTATACTGCCCTTTAAAGCATAAAACACTACTGATCAGCATTTAACGTTTTGTTTTTTCAAGATTACTTTTTAAATACACTTTCGATTTTATTTGAAATTACCTGCCGATACCTTAATCCTTTTAGAGGAATATTGGTGACTAAGTATACAAAAGGTATTGGCCCTTATCAGTGTCTAAAAATAAAACACGACACGTTTAGCTGGAAACTAAAACACCCGGCAAGTTAGATGTAACTTCGACTTTGAAAAAAGTGCTGTCTAAACGTTTAGCCATTCATTTAGATGCAGTAAAACAAACCCAAAGTTAGCCAAATGATGCGTCAACTAATCAAATGTCCAAACTTTTTATGTCTACGGCTAAATCGTTAATTTTATCGTCAGATATAAATAAACGGAATGTAACATAAATCACAAAGTCTGGTTCAGCAGCGTGAGGTTGTGCAATAAAATATATTGGACACAAAACCGATCAGTACCGGGAATTCACCAAATCAATCAGGCAAACAAATTAAATTATGTGGGTACCTACGACCTATACGTAGTTACGTACGTCCTGCCTTGGCATGTGTGGACCGTCATCATGGTCTTTTTTTTGTGCAAGATTGGAACCTTTGATCCCGGCTTACATTGTAACACTTCTTTTTTGCCATTGGTTCTAAACTGGGCTTCAACTGGGGAGGGGACTTTAGTGTAGAGGGTTACGGATTAATAGAATAGAATACTATTTATTATATATACACCATACAAATCACAAATATAAATCTAGAAATTTTACATAAAGTGACACAATGGGCGGTCTTATCGTTAAAATCTTATTGTAGACATTTAACATTTTTATAGGCAGTATTTAGTAGTTTTGGTAGACCGCCTTTACTTCACTTGTTTACTACATTACGAAAGTTTAAGATTTGATCCTTATTCGGGAAATTGGAAATATATCATTTTGTCACTTATTTTATTTCTACTTACATCAGGTCCTACCTTACATAATTATATGTTTGCGTAAAGCTTCAGTCATTAGTCACCCAAAAGCCGGCTAATAGATACGGCGCCTATTTCAATGATACTGGGTAGTAGGTATTGCGTAATTAATTAGGTAGGTAACATAAGTAGAAGCTATCTAATTATAGTAAATTAATGAGTCTCCATATGTCAGAGTTCATTCACCGATAAGTATTATTGGTTTTTCTTTTGTTCAGAATAATTGTTTTAAAAAGTTTGCCGTATTAATGACAGGAATAAACAAACGTTTAACGAACGATTTATTTTCATCTCGACAAAATCGGGTCTTGAAATCTCCTGCAAATGGTTAGACTAGTAACTAATATTGTGATTCTTATTCAAATTATTCATAAGCAGTCCTAAAATTCAATAGGTCGTATGAAACTCTAAACAGCATTTATTTGTACTAGAAGTATTTTTTTGTGTCCTAAGACTAATGAGTTAGTAGACAGATGAATGGAATAGTAGGTATCAAGCATTTATAATCTTTTATTTAATTTATGCAAATAAATATCTGATAAAATAAACTTATCTTATTGTAAAATAAAATTCGGATTTAAATCCTTTTTTGTTGCTGTAGATTCTTAGAATTATTATTTAATTGACATTAACATAATAGAAAGAAAGAAAGAAAAAGCATTTATTGGGACTCGCACAGATCACAAATTAAACTATACAAAAACACACTCATAGAAACATAAAGATCAAAAACAAAAATAAAGTAAAAATGAAAATAAAAACAGAAAGTCCTGTACGAGGCCAAAAGGCCCCTATCTCAGCATGATGCTGCGGCACTTAAAAAAAAAAAAAAAAAATAAGTGTCGCAGCGCTGGTATTCTGATAGGGCCCGCTGTGATGTCACGGATAGACCAGACACGAAAATAAATAAAAAAAAAAAAAAAAAATATATTAGTGAATTAACATAATAAAAATAACATAATAAAATTATTGTAGGTAATAATAATTGTAAACGTATACCGCGTGTGTGAACCCGACGTAACATCAGTTACTTGTCAGTGCCTTTTCTGCCTATGGTGTTCTATGGTATCGCAGTACTACTTAGTCTGTGGGTATCGCTGTGACCTCGGAGTATTTATGTTCTGTGGCTGTGACAAGTAAAGAGACGCAGGCGCCGATAATCCGGCAAAAATAAATAAAAAACATTACGGCTGTTTAATTGCTACAGTATTATAGTATAGTGAATAATACAATAAAAAGTGCTCTGTGATAGTTGTTTAACGGCAATTAGAGAAATAAAGATAAACTAATGGTATGAGCGTTATAAGAATTTGAAATCACGCCAATGACAAACAACGAAAAATAAAAATAACAAACAATGCGAAACGACAACTGTGCCTGTTCAGTGAACAGTCGCTGCCAAACGCTCGCCACTCCACTATTGCTAGCTACGTGCAGATCATGGGTAAGTCTATAGTGCGGTATCTTTTTGAAGCTGTAGTAAGTACTGTTTAAATTTGATTCTAAAAGTACCAACTGCCTTCATAGCACGAAATGGAGGCGGCAAGTCGTTCCAGCACCGAGAGGCAGCAAATTTGAAACTACCACGGAATGCAGCAGTTCTGTGTGATGAGGCTAACATGAGGTATGAAGATGCTCTAGTTTTAATCTTGTTAACATCGCGCGACCAAGACAGTTTCTTAAATAAATAGTCTGGTTTCTTTGTGAGAATAGTGCCAAAGAGTAGGGTCGCCAGGTGAAGCTTTCTGCGCGCTGACATTCTCATCAAATTACCCTTATTTAAAAATGGAGTGATGTGGGATTGTGGTGGAACATTATAGCAGAATCTTGCGCAAGCATTCTGCACCCGCTGGATTAGTTTCTCGCTTCTACCGAGAATGCACGCCCCATACACAGTGTCAGCATAGTTCAGCTTGGATAAAACAAGTGACTCGCATAGCATGACACGCATATCCACACTTATGTAGGGACGGACACGATACAAGAGTTTGAGTCGGTAGAAGCAGTTGCGCACAGCCTCCAATATGTGAGTTTCGAAATGCAATTGCCCGTCAAATACTACCCCAAGATTACGAGCCTCCAGAACTCTTTCCACACCACAACCATCAATCCTGAGGTCCAGGTTGCAAGCAAGCATTTTGTTCAGGAAATCCCTAGATCCCATCACAATATACTTGGACTTACTAGGGTTCAAGACCAAGGAGTTTCTTCTGGACCAAGCAGAAATCCTTTCTAAATCCTCATTGATAATGACATTACACCAGCCCAACTGGAGCTACATAATCAGCCTATAATGTTCCCACTGCTGGTACACAGGCCTCCTCTCTTCGAGAGGGAGTGGACTGTAAATCTACCACGCGGGCCCAGTGCGGGTTGGTAGATGTCAAATGTCTTTGAATTTTTGGTTCTAGGACATGCTGGTTTCCTCACGATGTTTTCCTTCGCCATTTTGAGAGCAGTGGTGATGAAATTATTTACACAAAGTAAAGCGCCTGCCTGGGTTCGAACCCTCGACCTACAAAGTAAGTCGGGGACGTTACCAATGGGCCACCACTGCTCTCACAACTGGAGCTACAAATACATATTTTAATTATTGTTTTTGTAAAAGTAATAAAATGTTAACAGGGCCATTCTTGCCATTACAAAACATCTAGATTTTTGTGGAAGTTATTCATGGAAATTATAGACTTTAATAACCGCGTAGATAAATTACTTTTCGTGGAGGTCACGATTTTCATGATGCCTTGAACTTATTAATAATCTTACCTTTTTTCTTTGACTCTTTAATAGTGTGTGTGCTACCTCACCTGCACCTCATGCACCTTCGTGGCTTTCAAAAAAACCTTCATCATTATCATTTCAGCCGAAAGACGTCCACTGCTGGACATAGGCCTCCCCCAAGCACCGCCACTTCGACCGGTTCTGTGCTTCCCGCATCTAGCGGATTCCTGCGGCCTTCACAAGGTCATCGGTCCACCTTGTGAAAGGCGTTTAAAAAAATCTTAGTTCTTTAAACTAGCGTAGTCTTTCATTCTTTATTTCGTGAGATTTTCATTTGAATCCATGTAATAATTAAGGAAAAGGTAAGGTTTAGGGTAAGGTTTTAAAGGTACCTAATCTTTTCTCAAGTTCACAATAAAGCGATGTCGTACATTTACTTTCTTATCTGACGATGAGCTTGATGGAAAGTGAAACCATGATTTAGTGGCGGTCGGTCAGCGTCAGGTTTCGAAAACTAGTGTTTGGTTAATTACTTTTCGATGATCACCCGTTTATTGACAAGTATAAAGCATAAATTAGCAATAAAACATTTTTTTATTGATTGGTCCGTTTGTGTCTTCATATGTTTTATCAACACATGTTGAGCAGGGCAATTTCATCTAGCCTTGCATTGAACGCATACCTTTGAATTTGTAATATACTTTAAGTAAAATTAATCATGTTCTGCGAGATTTGAACTTAACTATTTTTATCGATCAGCAATTCAAAACAAAATTCAGAGTCTGTTCTTTGAATTTTGTTTTGAGTTGCCGATCGATATTCATGAATGCTTCTGAGCTCAAAATAACAATTTCAAATCCCAGAACATCCTAAATCTCTATTAATCCAAAACATTTCAGCTCCTTGTTTACATATTCAGCAGAATTCAGTATGAAATGAGTCCGATGACAAAGAAAAATCCAGGTGCAGAGCTCTATCGTTTGATATAATTAAAAATATACTTCGTACATTAAAAATAGTGGGTTGATGACACCTAGCCTAGTATTATTAGCTAGTGGATCATCGACGGATGACTTCTAAGCTTTTGATGCCGCGGGCGCAGTTCGCCGGCATGGTGGACAGGTGCGCACACGTGTCACACGTCATCTCGAACTAAACGGCTGACAAATAGCCAGAGATTTAAATAAATATTAAACCCCTAATGATACCTCCTTTGAAATATTCAAACGATTTATTGCTAATAGACTACATACTACGATATAACGCGGCGTAACATAAAAATAGTTTGTTGCTTAAAATATTAAAATCTGTTTATTTTATGCATAGCTAAAATGCTTTATGACCCACTACGCAGCCTTGATTTGACTAGTGTTGCAAAAAATTGGCATAAATTAGACGAGTTAGTGAAAATTTTACTACCGAATGAAAGTGGGCGTTGTTTTTGGCGCGATTACATTATTTATATGTTTTGACATTGTAATTAGTATGATTGTAGACACATGGGTAGATATGTAAATGATTGATCGGTCAGAATGTAAATGATAAGAGTACCTTGTCATGTAATGTAAATCGACACAGTCGTATGGCTATGCTCGCAAATGATTTCAATTTTCCGCTTACTGTTTTTCGTAGCACGTGGGCCGTGTCGTAGCATGGCGTAGTGCGATTTTGACAAATGCAATATTTGTAAACTCTAAGAACAAGACGTCTGTTATTTTAAAAATGTTGAATAAGACTGTATGTAGGTTATTATTTTTTATATATCTACAATTAGGATACGTATGTGTACGCTGTCACATTTTTTTTTTTTTAGTAGGTACAAGGTTTGATTTCAACTATTAATCAATATTACAATTAATCCAAATTAAATTGACATGTCGGCTTAATGTATAATTTTAGCCATTCTTTATAGTTCACGTGCTACGTAATAAAAAACTAATTGCTTGCTACGCACGTGGGCGGGTAATATAAATTTATTCTTCTTCGAAACAAACCTTTTTGTAAACGATCGAGTCGATAAGAAACATTAAATTATAGGTCCAAGTGTACGCGATCGAATTAAGATAATATCATGTAAACTTTACTGTGGAGCAATATGTATGTTTATAGATAGATGTGTAACAAATCAAAAAATATGATAAATGTTAGACAACAAATATTCCTGCCTACACAAATATTAATTTTGCATCTGACTGTGATTGAAATCCTTTATTTTTAATTCCAGTGTATAATAAATAAACAACTGTCTAAATCATTGGACTAAACTCACGTAGTTACAGCATCATTGTGATTATCTGCCAGTTACCTTGCTTTATCTGATGGAAGTACACACATAATTATTATATTAATAGTCCGAGCTTATTTTTTACAACAATAACTGAACAATTACGTCGTCATAATAAGTATAGATCATAATAACAATAGAGTAGATTTTTCTTGTTTTTCAACTTAATAGCCTCGCAACGGATGTGCTTCATTATATCCAAATAGTTACCAAACAGTTTTTATTTTTGTTCAACCTACACGGTGTTGTAAAAAATTCGCAGTCTTCCTGTAGTTGCTAGCTTAGTTGAACTGCCAACAGCACGACGTGGAGGCATTTTAAGTACTTTATAATATGAATAATCTTCTTGGTTATTATCCCGATTGTTATCAGAATCTGAATTCAGACGAGGGTGTGGCAGTGAGTTGGGTTATGACATCCTGACGATCAGTCACCTGAAATCATTTTAAGCCCTAATTTAGACGCACGACAATCATCTGGACTGTTTAGCTTCTTATTCGAATCACGTAAAGTTACAATTCGGATCGAAGTAACTAGCTTTTTTGAAAAGCTCTAAATCTGCGGTTATAATGTAGGTATTTATTGCACAATATTTATTCAAGGGTACTCATAAGTTTTTTTTAAGAACTTAGAAATATAGGTATTAAACAGCCAGACAATAAAATAATACTTGTAATATTATTTTTATTGCCGAATTTTTGCTATATTATTAAAAAGATGCATATCATATATTAATTAATTTAATTTTATGCAAAAAAACCTACACAATGACTTTCAGAATGCTTATTAATTAGCCAGAACACGTCCATAATGTTCGATCGTCTTTAAATATCAAGTGTTTGACGTTCAATTTGTATGCAAACTATTATTAATAACACAAATGTTTTGATTTGTTCATCTCCTTTATTTATCGACTGTATAAAGATTTGCAGTTTGCTCAAATAAATCCCTGGTCAAGGTTTATGACTGATCTAGTACGCAAGATAAGCACTCAAAACACAAAATAAAGAGCTATCGCGATATTTATAGAGTTTCCTATCCGACGAACACTATCGACGATAGATGCCTGCTACTAGGGATTAGTTTGATACGATAATACAAACGTATCTATGTACACAGTAAGAATGTAGGCTTACCAAACAACATCAATCTTTAAAATCATTAGGATGAATGAACTGTGACAGGTGAATGAATGCTCAAGTTAAAGGGTTGTCAAACACATGATATATTAAACTCGTTCATTTACAAGCTATCCATTGTGTTGGTTTAAATACCGGTTAGAAATGCCTGGAACATAAATTAATGTTCGCTTCTTGTAAAATACGAAACTGTTTGCAGCATACCCATTTATTTGTGAGAGCAAAAGTTAAATTAATAAACCGTGAATGCTATCGTAATTACGATTCTGAAATATGTTTTGCGGTTAAAATTAAGTGTGCAAAAAGAAGCAGACTCAACCTTATGACCCTAGAACCTGCGAGGAATTCAATATCTCATTAATCACATCACATATCATCATTTTGATAATGCCAACAGATTTTTTATTTTACACTATCAACAAAATTAAGGTTCATTTAATTGAAAAAGGCGGACAATCAAAATAAACTTAGATGTTTTTTGAACGGAGAACACGGCGGGATTAAAATTCCGTAGAGATCTTTTTTTATTTAATTAAAAATAATTATTTGTTGCCTGATTAAAGCGGGTTGGATATCAAATGATCAACCTTCCTAGAACTTTTTAAACGAATACCTTTTTGATAATGCATGATATAAACTGTATTTAATGGTGCCTCAAGCGTTTGATGGAGTGTCAGATGACGTCACATGACATTCGCTAATTTCGACATACACACTTTACGTTGAATACAAAAACTGTCCCGATTGAAGTGCATAAATTAAAACCTCCTATTTTCAACCCACATCCAGTACTTTGCATATACAAATGTTTGTTTAATAGCTAATGTATTTATTCAACGGAAAGTTTAACCAATGTTTCGGACTACTTAGACAAACAAACACAGGAAATGTATGTCTAAAAAACTGTGCACGAACGTCAGTGAGCGCCGGCACACCTGAAGGAGCTCGCGGCCACTTGATCGCGCAGCTGGACACCTCTAGTGCTCACATCCGCATCACCATGTTCACTTTCTACCTACAACCGTATCGCCAACATAATAAAATTGAAAGTGAGGCCGCTAGAGGCCAAATAAGAGGGATCGTAGCAGTTCCTTCAATGAACAAGTACGATTTCGATTATTGAGATCGACAAAATGAGATTTTTGTTTTTATAAGCTACAAAAAGAGCGAGTCACTTAACGATGTATAGGAATTATGTAAAAGCTATTTAATAGCAGTTAAGCTACGTTTGCATAAGTTTTACGAGATGGCATCTATAAAGCTATTTGTATGAATATCTTTCGATTTTCCAATAATTTGTTCGGCTCTAATTTATTATAAGCCGGAAAACAGCTTTCCACCAGGGACCGTACAACCCTGGTTAAAAGTTATGCCTTTCGAAGGGGTAATCCATTCAATGGGTTACCTTTATCATGATGTAACCCATTGAATGTGTTTTATACTAGAAACCCAGTGAAAGGGTTACATGATAACCCATTGTATGGGTTTTATACTTGAAACCCAGTGACATGAAAAATCATAATATTATGTTATTTCGGTATCCGCTCAGCACGCGGAGCATGACCAATTCTATCCCTATTCTACCCAGGGACCATTTTTGTTACGATTTTATAAAGCTCATACGGTGTGGGTAATTCTGAATGGCTTAAACTAAGCCGTTGAAAAGGGTTACCCACACCGTATGGGTTTTTATCCAAAACCCTTTCAACGGGTAACCAAAATTTAATTTAAGCCGTTCAAAAGGTTTACCCATATCGTATGAGTTTTTGATTAACCGCTTAAAAAACCCTTTCAATGGGTAGCCAAAATGGTCCCTGCTTTCCACTAAGAGAGGCGCATAACGGCTTCAGTGACATCATAGTGCATTAAAACACCCAACGTTCCCAAGAATCTTAATCTCACACCGCAATATAATATTACTGCAACAAAATTAATACTATCAAAGTCACACCAGCTAAGTGCTATTAAATAAAAATTTACATCAATCAATTTAATGAGTTAAATTGCGTAGTACGACTTTCGCGGGCGGCCTTCTGGTGGCAAGGCCGGCGACACACAGGCTAGGCAGACCACTCCACATAGTTATACATTATTATAAGATCTCTTACACATAGGTGTCGACGACAATAGAATAATTCTACTTTATGTGAAAGTTTCTTAGTCATACTGATGCAGCGGATAAATCAGAAATATTGCTTCAAACTTGAGATACATTTCTCAGTTAGATAAATTATTCAAAAATATCATAGCAAACATTAGCGATGTCAATAAAATTCTTGTATTAGACAAGTTTTCATGTAAATTCAAGGGGTCGTCAAAACTATTTGATGTAAGCAAATCAAAGTGGAAATGATTTACTAAAGTGCCGAACAACACCTGTGCAATATTAATTAAGGGCATGTGCTTATATTTGCGCGCCTAAAAAACTCGTTGTATTTGATTATCGAATAATTTCGAACGTTTACATCCTAATATGTTCTTAAGCATATATATTTTGAACTTAAAATCAAAGCAAACAATTCATCTGACTTTGTAATTGATTACCTATTAGTAAAGTTAAGAGACGCGTGGATATTTTTCTTAGGTATCCAAAGCTCATCTATTAAAATGATATTCGTTTGGCTGATTATCCATGGAGAATAAATCATTTCACAATCACGCAGACCACTAAGTTGATCAAGATATCCGTTCAGATGGAACAGTTTCCATTAAATTTCGCGCAAAGCTGCCTCTGGTTCGTTATCAATCAATTTATCTAGCTTTACTAGCAAACATGCCCGATTTGTTAACCCACTACTCGCTCGACCGGTTTGGAGCTCTCAATGGACCGTAAGCCATTCAATGTTATTTAGATGTAGGTAAATTATGCTGATCGGTAACCTCTATAGTTTTTTTAAACTATTTAAATAAATTATCTTTTAATAAATCGACTCTACAATATCCGACAACATTAAGTATGCAATGTTCATCTCCGGACGATACTTTTCAAAGTAACCTTCGCATCTAAGTTCTCAGTTCTTTGATATATTGGAGTATCATCATAATGCTTTATTATATCATCACGCCATCGCCATGACGCAAGTTAGATAAGCTGTCATAAGAATACCGAGGTTACCGACAAAAGACTACAGACGTTTGTTACCTTAATCAAGGTGATTTATTTAATAGGTTAATCATTTTTGCACGTACAGTGCAGTTATGTTGTAATTTATCTTGTGTTATTTATTACACTTTTTATCTACAGGCGGGTCTCTTGAGAACGGAACATGGAGAGTATTGGATTGAACCATCCAAACAAATCCCTAAAGATAGTTCAGAATCAAGACCGCACGTTATATTCAGAAGATCTGCCGTTGACAAAGTTGAAGCGTGGCATAGAGCTAAGAGAGAAGTAGACAGTAGGACGAGAAGCAACACTCAAATCAAGAGAGATAATCATGAGAAGAATACACAACAACAATATTATAACAAACGAATACGACCAAACGCAAGACGATTCCGCGAAAATAAAGAAGCAGTAGATAAACGTAGAAGGGATTACCTGGAACAGAGGCGGAGAAGAATGGAAATGATGAGGAAGAACCCTGCAGAATACAGAAGACATCAAAGCCTCCTTCGCATAGAAGAAAGGAGGTTACAGCAGACCAGCTCTAGAAGTGACTCAAACGAAAGTAGTAAGTCTGCAGATCAGGTGTCATTGGAAGCGAGAAGGAGGAACCGAAATAGGTTAACCGATGAGCAGAAGTTACGAAGAATTAGGAACAGGCGACGAAGACGAAGATCGAAGAACTGCGGAACGAAGCAGCCGACGTACTTGTGGCGAAAACAGAACATGCTTACAGAAAAAGAAGCACCACGACACAATAACGATCATAGTAACAAGGTAGGCATAAACTATACATGTATCGAATGTTTAATATATTTGAAACATTGCATAATTTTGCGCAAACGCAGCGTCACTAAAGTTCTAGTTTAGATCCACAGATCATCAGATCAAGACACTCACAATTTGTTTAATCTATATATATTTTGCTGTAAAACTTTACTGGACACAAACATCCTCTTGTTATTACAAGCCCAACTGTTATATCTTTGTTTACCCTAATAGCAAAACTGTACAATGTAATAGGTGCAGAGCCACCCTCGTTACGGGCATCATCACAATCCGGCACAGGCGCAGCACACACAAGATGGCGCAAGGCGTAGAGCGCGCTCCGTGAGCAAGCCGCGCCACGTAGAAGTTTTATTGGTCGCCGACAAATCCATGAACGATTTCCATGACGGTAGTTTGGAAACTTACCTGCTTACTATTATGAATATGGTACGTGTAATTGAAACTTTTAATAACTTTAACTTAAATTTTAACTTTTTTTTTTTGGTTCCACATGCACGCTACAATATATTACGCATCTAACTATTTATACGTACTCGTCCGAATCGCTATCATCTGGAAACATGTCCAGAAGACTGTCAGCATTGCCACGTTAAATGGCAATGCTAATTCTTTGGCCAAAAAACGAGCCAGCCCTCTGATGGTCAAGTGTTGATCAGTCGGCGAGAAATCTCCTTAAAAAGAAGACGCGCACTCGGGTCCCATGACCCGAACGTTTCGACCCCAAACGACTCTAAACTGTAGTTACCCATAAGGTTACAGTATTTGCCCCGCTTGAGGATCTTAGCAGCCGCAGCAGCGGCGCCAGCACAGCCAGCCGTGCTTGGAACATGAGACGGTGCAAGGGTGTCGACACAGGTTGTGTCCCACACCAGAAGCCTACACCTCCATGGCAATAACGTCATGCCGTCTGGTCTCTTTCCATCGTCACGTACCAAGCCGTTTGGTTCATAATTACCATAAAATCTTCTTTGAAGTCAGTTTACATATGTATTTTTGCCAATTTAGTATCCATGAGTTATCTTAATTGTTGTCTTTCCAAACAGGTATCTTCACTCTACATGGACCCTTCAATTGGTAACTATATAAAAGTAGTGATCGTGAAGATCATCCGGGTGGACCAGATCGAGGCCGCCCCTGATCTAGAGGTATCGTCGAATGCAGACATAACCCTGGCGTCGTTCTGTCGCTGGCAACACATGCTGAACCCAGAGGATGACGAGAACCCCCACCATCACGATGTTGCCATCCTCGTGACCAGGCAAGACATCTGCAGTCAACACGATGCCCCTTGTAGGTACGGACTTTCCTCCAACATTTTTTCATTATTATTATGGCCTTTTAATTAGTAACTAGCTGTGCCCGCGGCTTCGCTCCAATAGCCGTTCTTATACATGACAAGATTGACTGCTTAGCTCCTTGTAGGTATAGCGTAATGATATAAATTTCAGAGGTTAAATACATATCTGCAATGTTATAAAAATAAAACTCGTCTAATTAAATCTCGCGGGAAACTGTTGAGTAATACGGAGATAATACAATATTGTTAATCCCCCATAGCAAATAGGGTAAATCGATAATTAGGCCTTTAAGGAATATTTGTGCAAAATATTAACAGAATCTATTAAGTACTTTTTGCGCCAATCCGGAACATACATCCAGGCAAAAATTCTGAAACTATATTTTCGGCCTCAAATTGTTCACACACCTCGTTTTTTCAAAAATATTCAATGTACAGTGTCTAGACATCGTTACAATTTTTAACCGACTTCAATTATATGTATAGATAACTAAATATAATTATAGCGGTAGGCGAAAAAACTAACACGAACATATCGCGGAATGCCATCTGGTCTACCAGTCTCAGTGCACAAACTACGCTATGTATAACACTCAGAACGCAGGAGGCAACAGCATATTAGCATTTCTTTTTTACTGAACGCTGAGGCAAGGTCAATGGCAGCAGCCGTCTGTTAGCAAAGTAAACAGAATCGTGATGAGTAACCGACTCACAAATAGAACACTTTCTGATCTCAACGCCGACACCTGGATATTGGTGTGTAACAGTTTCTTAGGCATTTACACTCATTTACGTCACAATTAGTGCTACCTATTTAATTAAAATAGTGTTACGCGGTACACGCCTACATCTAAAAAAAAATATTTAAATGAAACGGATATCAATCTATCTGCCTAGCCTTTTTCCAACTATGTTGGGATCGGCTTCCAGTCTAACCAGATGCAGCTGGATACCAGTATTTTACATGGAGCGACTGCCTATCTAACCTCCACAACCCAGTTACTGGGTAATACGATACCCCTTGGTAAGACTGGTTGTCAGACTTTCGGGCTTCTGACGACCCGTAACGCCTGTCAAAGATCCACGAATGACACCAGGGACCAACGTCTTTAAGTGCTTTCCGAGGCATGGAGGAGTCTCGGTATGTAAAGATGGTCACCCATCCACAGACCAACCCCGGCAAGCGTAGCTTAACCTGATGGATCGACCCGTGCGGCTGGTATTACTTAGCCACGAGCTACTCAAACAAATGGAATGGATATGTACGCGTTTATATAAACGATTTACTATTTAAAGCCAGTGTTATGGTATACAGCGATAAATAGCCAGCACATTCTAGACAAACTTATTTCTAGATCATGCGTTTTTTATCCGATGCAAAAACACACGATGCATCAATCTCAATGTAAGTGGGAATCTTACAATTTCAATTATAAACATGTTATATTAAATCATGTGTGCAAACGAAGGAGATCCAAACACGACTGGCTTACATTTGAACGTTTTGTTTATATATTTTGACATACGCGCAAATAACTTCACTTAGACTACGTTGGTTTTGGTAGATAAATAAAGGTAAATCAAGTAACCGACTAAACGTAATAACTGTCACTTCAGTTGTCATGCTTCGTCACAGTTGTACTCTTCAATTTAGCAACGTTTTATTTCGTTGACATTTAGAGAACTTATCTTTTTGGGCTCTTTACAATAGACAGATTACAAAATATTATAGTATTGTTATAAATCTAACGAAAAAAATGTGCTCAAGTAGTTACATCTACGAAGAATATATGAGTAATAAAAGTGAAAATCAAAAATAAATTTAATTTGGTTATTTATGTTACAACGTATTTATAAACAAGAAAGTGTCATCTATAAAAACCCTTTATATGATTTGTTTACCTTTATTTAACTACCTAAACCAATATAGTGCCCGGGAGGGGTTCTACAGAAATCTACTCAATCTACTCAGGATCTACTGAAATGTAAAATTAATTTGTAATTAAAATAAATCATATTGTGTTGCATTTGGTTCATGTCAGTAGGCAGCCGCTGCCCTGTATACGCCACTGCGCCGCACATGTTGCATAACCGGCCGTGTTTAGTCTATTTAGTTTGAACGTTTACTTTGTCGATATAATCCGCAGAACACTCCACGCTCAACAGTCAAGATCGGCACCGCCATGTCTGACCAAACACACTTGTCATAATATTCAAACATTCGTTCCTTATCAACACCTACTTTCATCGTGCAATGTTTCTATTTTTAAACAAGATAAAAAGATTAAGATACGTTTACGCACACCATTCGGTGCAATGATTATTTTATCGTTTACGCAAACAGAGTTTTCTAGAAAGATTGGATAGTATACCATTTGACATTGAACGATTGCTGTTCAAACAGAGATGGTGAGGAGTGACATTGGCCTCTTAAGTGAAGTTTATGAGTTAATTGCACTTAAGTTAGATATTTGCAAACAGACTAATGACATTAATAGAGCTAAGAAAGACAGTAGTACCGCAAAAAGCTTTAACACGGTTTAAATAAATACAGCTGTGAATAAACGCATTTAAAGAATGCAAAAGCAATCCATCAAGTTCACAGTTACGTACAATGGTTGATAAAAAACGTTACCAAAATGCTGGACCTCTCGACAAATTGCTGTTTACATCATTATCGATTTTTTGCGTATATTTGCGAATCGCTAACGGCGATGTGCCGGCCCGAGCGGTCACATCAAAAACGCCGACATTAAGGCCAAGGATGTTGGGTGGCTACAAATTGGGCATTCATTATTTTAACAAAAGCTTGTAACCATATAGCGTTATATAATTACAAGTACAAATTTTTGGTCATGCGAAGTTTTGTATATTGCACAAGAAGACTTGTTACAGACGCTTATATATGGCGTTGATTTCAACCGCAGAGAGGAATTGAAAACTAATAACGATCGTACCAATTAGTTTTAAATGCGTTGCACGTTGGCACGCCACAAATATTTTATTTGTATGAATCAGACATATTCAAAATATATATATATATATATATATATTTAGCGTTAAAATATGTGTGTGAAAAAACCGTATTTAAATTTTTCAACACATAAATTACGTTTCTTATATCCGACACTGAAAAAAATATTCAAGGAGGCAGTTCAATTGGAAAGTAAGACGTTAACAATCCATATTTTATTAACAACAAGGCATAATGCACATATCCCAGGCCTGGATACTATGAATGAAGTAAAGCAGACCTGTCTTACGTAACTTCCTCCAACGAGCGCATAATATAGTGTTTAAAATCGGATGTTTTTCTACATTAATCTTACAAAGTTCATATAGATTTCTTAGTAGAGCAACTAGTCAATCAAGTCTTGTATAAATGCTTAGACAGTCCACAGTTTTTCACGTCTCGTTAGTCTTAGCAAAAAGTTTTTATACCTGAAATTCACTTCACTGCTTCTTAGAAACTAAGTGTACGATAAAATTATTGTTCAATTTAACAAAAAACCGTTTCATCAAAGAGTAAAACAAAGTTTTTATACCTGAAATTCAGTTCATTACTTCTTAGAAACTAAGTGCACGATATATTATTGTTCAATTTAACAAAAACCGTTGCATCAAAGAGTAAAAAAAGTTTTTATACCTGAAATTCACTTCACTGCTTCTGAGAAACTAAGTGCACGATTTATTATTGTTCAATTTAACAAAAACCGTTTCATCAAACAGTGTGATTTACGTAACACCGACATGGAAAGCGGATGTTGAAAGGAAATTTTATTTACTATGTTATCGCGGAAGATTAGCCAAATAGATAACACTCAAATAGGTACATACCTACACGGTCGAATACTCTGTTGTTTCCAATTTTACAGAAATAAATTTACTATAGGCTTTATATTTAATCATTTTTTTGTGGGGTTTTCCACAAAAGGAGTCGGAAAACCCATTCTGAAATCTCGAAACCTTAAGTTTTCAATTAGAATTTTCACGTAGCTTCACGCTTTTATCCCCTCAGTCACCTTTGTATACAGGTGCTTAATAAACGATGTTGTCCATTACACGGCGTTGAAGCAAGGCGACAGGTCGACAGCGGCATCGACTTGTTAACTACATTAATTCGTATCCAGAGCACGCATGCCCAAAAACCAGTGTGTAATGAATGCAATGAGGAAGCTCGCTGCGTTCGGTAAACGGTACAAACGAGTAGTCGAATGTTCTGGGAAGGCGGCAATCAAAACACAATCGTCGTAACGGTGTCGATGCAAGCCCAGGGCGGGCTGAATGCGCCTGCCGCCATGCATTATGCACGCCGCATAAAAATTGCAATCATCAATATGTTAATCTATGAATATTATTAACTTTTTACTTAGCCGACGACGTGCTTTTAATTTAAAAGCTTTATTATGGGTTATTTTTATTTTACACAACTATAAATTAAAAGTAGTATTCCATTTGTCTTGAAAAACGACTAAATTTAATTCAAGAATCAGCCATGCCTGTAATAATTACCTAGTAAACTCTCACAAAAGTAACATTAACAGTACTACATTAACAGAACAGTAACATTTTAATTATTGCTTAACACTACAAATAATTAAGAAACTTTTTTATTCTCTACTGCCTAGTAATCGTAAGTTAAATATGTACGTATTATTTAATCTTCATTTCGTATTCATACATACGAATCGGCCATAATTTTAACAAAATTACGATCTTAATTGGTGGGGTATAAGAAAAATTTGCTTGTGACGTTCAGTTGCTGCTAATGTGCCTATTTATTACCATCTGTATTTTTCAAAGTATCTAAACATAGTGTATAGTTCAGCAGTGCAGTGCAGTGTTCTGCAGTTAAACCCACGGGTGCTCTCGTTACGCATAACAGCTTCCTTAAACTTATCACCTAATCTCTTCAGGCATTAATCTCCTGCATAATCGAAGTCGCATTTCTGAGTAGCGGCTGTTGGACAAAGGGCGCTCGTTAAAAATAATGACGTCGGTTAATTTTAATTCGTAGTTATGTCGTGTCGACGCCACGCCGTCTCGGGTGTTCGCACTGATCGCTGGACCTGCCCGTACTTATCAGTTCCGCTACACGATCACTAACCTTATAATGTGCCTACTTTAGATTAGACCCCATATTGATCGGCGTATATTATTCAAATTGCCTTTTTTATGACACATTCGGATCGATAAAGAAATAAATAATTAAAGATGGATGTATCCTTGAAGCGAGATAAAAAATACATAAATCATTTTTTGGGCACGTGTCGAACTAAACATAAATCCGTTCAATAAACACGAAATAACTATATCTTGACCCTATTCGATGCAATTATTGACCAAAAATGGTATTGTGACCGAAAAATGTATATGAATTCACAATGCGACTTTCTCCGCTTGTTTGATCGTGCCGCCTGAGGCGAACTCTCCGACGATGTCATGTTCGCGTTCAATTAGCATTTTTTACTTGCGATGGCTCATTCCTCTAGTGGTCCTAGTATTTGGAAAATGAGGGCCTGGGTTCGATTCCTTGGTTAGTCAAAATGTAGTTAGAAATTTTGCGTTTTAGCTGTAATTAAAGAATTACGTTCAGATTTGGCTTGGAAAATGGTAATAACAATTTTTTACCACAAAAATCATAAAACTAGCTCTGCCATCTGCTATTATCCACCTGAAGAAAATTATTTATTCTACTAGTAAGTAGCTCCCTCTGGCGTGCGAATGTCGAATCTTTACCAAACTGCTAGACAGAAAGGCGCGTTGCCAATGTTACGCATACATTGAAACAGATATTTAGCACATACATGCTATGCTTCACGCCAGCTTTGTGTGACATAACAAAGAAAAAGGTCATGTTATCGGATAATTACACAGAGAACCATAGACGGACTTTGGTCGTAGGAAATTCTGAGATGTCATAATTTTACTACCGTTAGTATTTCAACAAACATTACTTTAATATCGTTTAAATAAATCTAGGAACCAGGTAAACAAACAAATTCAAAGTCTTAGATCTGACATACATCAATGTTAGGCCGCATCTTATGTGTGTGCGGCAGCGATGTCTCGGTCTGGCCCTGGTTTAGGCCATGGTACGGAAAAAGAGTGCATGGGAAGCGGTCACCTCCTTCTGCGAAGCAGTAATACTCGCGAAGGAGGAGGCGGAACGCGTGAGGGAGAGGCAAATTTTGCGCCCTCACGCCGCTAGTCGCCGCAGGAGACACCCTGGGCGTCGGGAATCCTAGGCCGATTCCCGGCCACCGTAGACACGGGCTTGCGGACGGTGAGCGATGGGTAGCTCGCCGTCCGATAAGGACCAGGGCCGAGATGACGGCGCGTTGTGTTCCACGCGCGCCTCAAAGACATGACAGCAAAAACTGATGGGGTCCGTTAGGGCAGATGCCTGCCAGGGTTGCGGGTTTGTCCGAAAGGGATACCGTAACCCTGGCACACAGGCAACTGAAGAAACACGGGTGGGTTTTAGTCAGTAAAAGTCTGACGCGCCCTAACGCTCCACCCAGAGCGGGAGAAGTTATTTGATAATTTCCCACCCAAAAAAAAAAATGCCGCATCTTGTACCACAAATTGAAGTATAGAAGTTTCCATTTCCACAGTCAATTTCTGTACTAAGTGCAAAATGGTTTCATTCATATTTCATACAATATCAGAATACCACGATCTTTTTTTTTTGGGTGGGAAATTATCAAATAACTTCTCCCCGTGGCAGACTTTTACTGACTAAAACCCACCAGTGTTCCTTCAGATGCCTGTGTGCCAGGGCCTCGATATCCCCGTCGGACAGACTCGTAACCCTGGCAGAGAATACCACGACCTGACTTCCATATCACAATACTATAATATATGACATATACAACCACACGTTGCGCGAGGCGCCTTTTGACTCAAATCAACGGTCAATTAATTTCTCGTTAATTTCACACCCGCTTAAAAACAAGTGAACAATTAACGAAGCGGCTTGATTTATGAGTGTTCACGTAAAAGGATAATATTCATTGAAGCTTTAAAGTCATTAAAAGGTGATTACATGTTATTGCGAATTGTATTACAACCGCGATAAAACGTTCGGTGATTTTATCGTTGTAAAGCTGTTAGTTAAGTATATGGTTCCAATATAAATTAATTACTAGCCTTGCCCTTGGATGTAACTGTTACTGCGGAAACAAGCTTTGCTTTTTGGAATATATTAAATGGAATATATACAGGGTCAAATTAAATTAACTAGCGAAATTCCGCAGTTGTGATGCACTGAAAAAAAAGTGTTTCCTTTAACGAAAATCTTGTTCAATGTGATCACGCATCTTGACTCCATACGAGCCTAACAAGATCTTGACTTCTGAACCTAAGTATTGAATTAGTTTAATTACGGGTAAATATTTAATTTCGCTCAAATGTTGGCCATTTTAAGAATGATATAATGCTAACAAGTTGCTTATTACCCTGAACTTTAAGTTCATGGTAACAAGCAATTTGTTAGCATTTTTTTTTTGATGTACAAAAGTAAAGAAGTAAAATCAAACAAAGTATATAAGATGTAACAAAGACCGGTGATTATTCTGTACATGTCACATTGTCGATATAAATAAAATGAATTTGATCTGCCAAATATGCTGTCTTTTTTATAGTAAATAGATAGATATTGATTCCAAACATTTTAATGCCAACTAAGAGTTTCATGTTTCATGGGACCACAGAGACCATTGCATATCAAAGAGGAGACGATAAAATAAAAAGAAATATATTTCCTCAGCTCATACTTTGAGTATAGTAACCTACCACCGGTCGTTGACTCCCAAAAAAATCATCAAACCTTTTTCATTTTTATTTGTTCGTGTTTATATATCAATACCGTCTTCACAGTATCGCTAGCTAATTTAATTTGACCCTATATAATAGATTCTACGATTTTAGTATCAAAATCCATTCAACCGTCAGCGTCATTAAATTATACAAATAGCAGTATTTTCAACAAAAAATAATAACATTCAATCAATCAATCTGCCTAGTTTTTTCCAACTATGTTGGGGTCGGCTTCCAGTCTAACCGGATGCAGCTAAATACCAGTATTTTACATGGAGCGACTGCCTATCTGACCTCCACAACCCAGTGACTGGGTAATACTATACCCCTTGGTAAGACTAGTTGTCAGACTTTCGGGCTTCTGAAGATCGTCAAAGATCCTCGAATAACAGTCGGGACCAACGGCTTAAAAAAAAAATATTCAGTCGAGTAAATTAAGTAAGCAAGAAACATATACCCCATAATTATTATTAAAAAAAACTCTTCTCTATCAGGGAGAGAAAATTTTCAAAATTTCAGTGTGTGACAATAGTCGCCCACACTAAACCCACGTTTAGAACTAGGTCTGGTTAATGATCCAAATTGTGCGTGAATTTGGGCTGTTGTTACCCAGAGACCGACAACCAACAACACTGCGCTGACCTAAATCTCAATTTGAACTTTTATAGCACTCACTGAAACGTTCATTAAGGATAGCTCAACATTTTACAATCTACGTTGTAATTGGACAACTCGTATCCGTTTATAATTTACTTACTATTTTACTATAGAGTTTTAATTGGAAATTAATAACTAATAAATAAAATTATAAATTAATTAATTGTTATTTATTAAAAATTAATTAATTAATTAATTATTAAAAACTAATTAATTAATTAATTATTAAAAATTATATAATTAATTATTTATTAATAATTATTTAATTAATTTATTATTATTATCCTTTATTTCATTATATACATATAAATTACATTTTTAAATATTAGAATATAAAAAATATAAATAAAAACATTTAAAATTTTTAAAAATGTGCTTCGCTGGTAACGGGAGCAGGGTCGAAGCTACCGGTGGTTAGGGCTCCAGAGATTATTTATTATTAATTTATTGTAATCGTTAACGTATTCATTTCAGTTATTTTTTTTTTATGTATAATAATTTATTAGTTATAATTAATTAAATAACTGAACAACAGTTTTTGTGTTACATATTTTTACGCCGTTAAGGTAAAACATGACTGTGATCCTTTCTGCAATGTACTTAACTTCTTGCAAGCTTTGTGTGTGCATACTCATGTTTCGGGCAAATAAATGATCTATCTATCTAAATGTTAATTATTATTACTAGTTTGTTTGTTTGTATTTGTTTTGTAAGTTGCTGGTCGTAAGTCCGACCGATACAAAAGACATCAACGCGTTACATTTAATTGTAATATATATCCACTTAATTATTGAGTGAAATCATTAAATTGGGAACACATGTCAAATCAATTTTATCGACTTATAAATCAAACAGCATAAATCTTCGCCATAATCACAATTACTTTAGTGTAGTGACATCTCGATAATAAATGTCGATGTGTAAAATATTTTGATTCTTCGTGTCTCGTAAAGTGGATAAGCCGTTATAAATAAACATATTAATGTTAAAAAACGTAGTGTATATCGAATTTATTACAAGGAATTTATAGAGCTTTTCATCGGCTTCCGCGTGAGTCAGCGACGCACTCGTATTATTAGCAGACTATTCCCGTACGTGCCGACATCAAAGAATAAATAAGACTCGTAGATATGACAACGTTCCCTTTCTAACTATTGTAACGTAAATTGAATTTCACTTTCAACACTAATCATAAATTGTATTGTGACGCAACGATCACTTTTCATTGAAGACTTTCCGAATTTTGAATGCAGTCTGAAATCGATTTATATTATTCACGTAACCGGAAGAAAACCACAATAATTATAATGACAACTTTTACTTTTTTTTTTGTGATATCATGAATCAATTTTAAGTCATATCTTGTCACGACACAACACGATTTGCGCTCGCGCCGCCTAGCACGGGCATTAATGATGATCCCCCCCACCCTCTGCCCCTATGTACCTATATAATTAGCAAGCGATTAGGAGTCGCGACTCGCATTCTTTATTAATCGCTAATTCATATGTAAAACAATAATTATTTCCTAGTTTCCCGTGTGATAACTTTACTTGACAATTATTTAAGTAAGTACAGTTAAATACCTTCATAATTAACTGACAACTCTAAAGAATGAGACAAACAATGTTGTTTAAAATATGGTCATGAATATTTAACTGTAAATAGACAGTTACGATATTAAATATTATTAGGGACGGACAAAGAGATACACGAGTATGTCATAGAAAATAATACATATTTATTACTTACATTTACATTATGCAAATGATAATTAACGAATTCTCATTTTTTACGGAATTAAACGGAAAGAATAAAGTCGAATGAAATTCGATAGATATTCTGTTTAATATTTTCAATACGAAACGATAGTTTTCTATTCCATTCGTATATGAACTGGGACAAGGGCATTCAATTCGTTGGTGTTAATACAAACAGAAACTTATTAGAGTCTCTGTGATAATCTTCTTTACGTAAAACAATGTAATGTATTGGAAATCAACTCAAACAAAATTCTATCGCTTGCAAAATATATTCATATACGGGGAACCTATGAGTATTCGGTAAGCTGGACCCGCTAACTACTGGACTCGCGGGTCCACTTGACCACATAATTTATTTTCTGTATTTTTATTGGTTAACTAGATCCACATTCAAACTAAAAAAAACCTCTATTGTTTAAAGCTACCAGTGGATACAGTCGAGCGCAAAATTCGTTAGTCAAAATATAATAAAATGCAATTCAATTAGGTTTAGACCTATTTAAAATGTGATTCGGTTGAGTGATCACGCGGGTCCATTGCGAGTGGCTCCAGTTGAACAGATTCAAGTTTTATATCTGAACAGACAGCTGTGCTGCTGGGGAGTTTGTTGCGCCACTTCTTCTTCCCAGCTAAAGCACTAGGAAGTGGTGAAGGGTAGGCGTTTTTGGGGGACTGTCTTATGTAATTTTTGACGTTCGAAAAGTGCTGATTCTCAGCCTAGTTTGAATAAATGACTTTTGATTTGATTTGACCAAAGACTCCTATTATATTTGTATGTCTCGATATTTATATAATGTATATCTGTATACTGTATAATATCTGTAGCATTTGAACCGGTTTGGATTAGTTTATGTTTAGGATTCCGTTTTTCTATAGAATAAAGTAGTTTATTTATCGGTTGCCCCGTAGGACACACATAATATTAGCGTGTGCTAGCTGACATATGGCAAATAATTTAATTTAATGTTTTGAATTTCTTTGTTTTGTTATGTTAATTACTTTGCATTCTATTGTATAGAACCAACTTCTTGTAATTTAACAGAAAGCTGTACCACTGGAGAGTTTGTTGTGCCACTTCTTCTTTCCAGTTAAAGCACTGGGAATTGGTGAAGGGCGTGGGAGCTTGGGGCTGTCTTATGTAATTTTGACGTTCAAAATGTGCTGATTCTCAGCCTATTTTGAATAAATAACTTTTCATTTGTTGATTTTGAATACTATTGCCTAGTCATTAAGTTTACTTTTGTTGCATCAATGCAAGTTAGTTAAGACCAGGCAGTCTAAATCAAATTTCCACGCAAGCTCCGCCCCTTGCTCCCCGCCACTCAGTTATGTGCTAAACGCTAACACATCAGTAATAAAGTTGAATATCGCGTGCGCTCTTTTATCGTGTTCGAGCACGAAGCTAAATCGCATAAGTCTCAATTCTTATTTCGTTTATAACTTAAGTAATAATTGATCTAGAGAAAAAATATCTGGTGGCTGGATAGTACACTAAATTTTCTTGCTGTCAATAAAATTAAATTACGTAACTATCTTCAACATGGAAAGAATAAGATCCAATAAATCATATACTAAAGTTTAATTCTGCTTGTATAATAAATTAAATAACCCACATATTATAGTCTTCACATATTTTACAATAATTAAGTGTTGTGTATAATAAACATAAATGTCAAACTTACATATAATAAAGAAACAATGATTTCCGTACCCGCCCCTGCTCCCCATGGTTTTTAAGACTTGACAGTCTTAAAAACCATGGGGAGCAGGGGCGGGTTGCTACTCGTAGTTAAGTTAAATGAGTACTAGCATGGTACAGTTAACCGGATGATTGTTGCAGCACGCTGGGAGTCGCGCACGTGGCCGGGATGTGCAAACCGGACCGCAGCTGTTCCGTCAACGAGGACAACGGCATCATGCTGGCGCACACGATCACACACGAGTTGGGACACAAGTGAGTTAATTCTTTTTTCTCAAACATGCTTGGAAATTCGAGCATTATTTTGACAACCTTCTTCGTGATAAATCGAAATTGCTGTACTGGCCAAATACATGCGAGCAGCGGCCACCAAAAGTTGTATGAAAATCCTTATTTGTCGTGGTTTAGCGGCCAAATAAATTACATAGTAAACTCATATTTATCGTGTAATTTAATAATGGAACGATCTTTTACTCCGAGACACGGCAATCAAGGAGGTAACTTATCAAAGGTTTTATTTAAATTTCGAACTGGCTTGCAAATAGAAAGCTGTTTATGGAAAAAAATAACAAATGAACACATTGGCACGTGAAAAATTATCGTTGTTCGTCATTGAATCAGGAATTTATAAATAATTTACTTTGTTTGAATTTCCGCGCATTATTTGAGAAAAGCACTATACAAGCCTTGGCCGCAACCAGGCATTGATGGACTCACGTATGATTCGTCCATCAATGCCCGTATTGCAGGCTGCTGAAATAATGTACTATTATTTTAATCTGAACTATTATTTAGGAAGTGTTAAGTACGAATGTGGCTATGAGAAAAGAGGAAGACCAAAGTAAAAATAGATACATTCGTCATTTACCTAATACGTTTGGGAAAAAGTTTCTTCGCATTTTTTAAGAACATTCAAAACATTTTTTAATATAGTTTATTTACATTTAACTAAAGTATGTAGGTACCATTTTGTTCGATAACTTTTTGCCATCTTGTAGGTAGGGACATGATCCCATTGCTATAGAAATTTTGCGACTTCTGATCAAAATACCGCGACAAGTGGTTTTGGCAGTCCCCTCGTGACGTTAACCTTTTTTTTTTTTTGGGTGGGAAATTTTCGAATAACTTCTCCCGCTCTGCGCGGAGCGGGAGGGCGTGTCAGACTTTTACTGACTAAAACCTACCCGTGTTCCTTCATTTGCCTGTGTGCCAGGGCCACGATATCCCTTTCGGACAAACTCGCAACCCTGGCAGGCATTGGCCCTAATGGACCCCGTCAATTCATGCTGACGTCTCTTTGAGGCGCGCGTGGAACACAACGCGCCGTCGACCCGGGCCTGGTCCTTATCGGACGGCGAGCTACCCATCGCTCACCGTCCGCAAGCCCGCGCCTACGGTGGCCGGAAATCGGCTTGCGACTCCCGACGCCCGGGCGTCTCCTGCGGCGACTAGGGGCGTGAGGGCGCGAACCCTGCCTCTCCCTCTCGCGTTCCGCCTCCTCCTTCGCGAGCATTACTGCTTCGCAGAAGGAGGTGACGGCCTCCCATGCACTCTCGCTCCGAACCATGGCCTGAACCAGGCCGGACGCGAGAGATCGCCGCCGCCGATCGCCTCCGTGAGGACACGGCGGTGCTCCGCCCAAGCCGGGCAAACCTCCACCGTATGTTCCACCGTGTCCTCCGGGCGATCCACACAGTGGTGACACCCAGGCGTTTCCTCCCGCTTTATCCTGAACAGGAACCTCCCGAAACATCCATGTCCGGTGAGGACCTGCGTCAGGCGGAAGGTGAGGACGCCGTGGCGCCTCTCTAGCCACTCCTCAAAGAGGAGCCTACTAGAGACTTATCGCCGCAATAGTGGCGTGCCCAGCGCTGGGTTGCGACAATCGCACTCTCCATGTCGCCATGAGATCTCGCCGGAGCTCTGTCCGCTGTGCCGTGATTTCTCGCGGCAGCGGAGTTTCACCCCGGCGTTTCGCGTCCTCGCGACACTCCCAGATGTGCGCAAGGACTTTTGCCTCCAGATCCCATGGCGGTCGTGATGTTAACCTGACACTGCCTAAAGAATTCTGAAGAGACCGAAACAGGTGGAAATCTGAAGGTGCAAGGTCAGGACTATACGGCGGATGCATTAACACTTCCCAGCTAAACTCTCTTAATTTTGCTGAGTGGCTAAAGATGTGTGAGGTCTAGCGTTATCATGATGAAAAACCACACCCCTTCTGTTGATTAATTCCGGCTGCTTTCTCTCAACTTCTTGCTTTAATCTCATCAGTTGTTCGCAGTAGAGTGTAGAATCGATGGTCCTGCCTGGTGGTAACAGCTCATAATGAATAATGCCCTTCCAATCCCACCACACACACAGCATCACCTTGTTGCGAGTTAACCCGGGTTTCGCCACAGTCTGTGAAGCCTGACCGGCCTTTGACCACGACCTTTTTTCGCACGTTCTTGTCATACGTGATCCACTTTTCATCACCAGTTATCAGCTTCTTCAAAAATGGTTCGGTTTCATTACGTCGTAATAAAGAATCACAAATGAGTACACGGTTAATTAGGTTTCTTTCAGTGAGCTCGTGAGGTACCCAAATATTGAGGTTTTTTGTGTACCCAGTTTTTTTTCAAATGTGCCAAAGCTGTTTTGTGGTCAATTCCCAGTTCTTCAGCTACGTCGTAACTACTGACATGCCGAACTTGCTCCACTTTTTCAAAAATGGCATCCACTTTATCCGTAATAGAGCGACCAGAGCGACGTGCACCTTGACATCAAAATTTCCAGATTGAAAACGCTTAAACCAAATTTGTGCTACTCTCACAGACACTGCACTAGGTCCATACACATCGCAAATTTTTTTTCGCGGCTTGCGTTGCATTTTTACCTTTTTTGCAGTAAAATTTTAAAATGTATCGAATTTCTTCATTAGATTCACTCATCTTGACAGTACGAAAAACAAATGAAAATCACACATTTTCCTAATTGGAATTTGGGATTATGTTCTTTAAAATTTAAACTTTGAATGATACCAAAACCAGCCAGATACAAATAGTATAGCCAAAGAGATTTTATTACAAGTTCATACATACTCGTACTATAATGCGAAAAGACTTTTTCCCCAACCTAAATTTTCCAACTAAGTTGGGATCGGTTTCCAGTAGTTCATTACCAGTAATTTAGATGAAGTCACTGCCTATCTGACCTCCGCATCCCAGTTACTGGATAATACGATACCCCCTGGTAAGACTGGTTGTAAGACTTTCGGGATTCTGACGACCCGTAACGACTGTTAAAGATCCATGAATGGCAGCCGGGAACAACGGTTTAAAGTGCTTTCCGAGGCACGGAGGGGTCTTGATAAGTAAAGATAGACCTATCCACGGACCAACCGATCGATCGACCCGTGTTATTACTTAACCACAAACTCGTCACCCCTGCGGATAAAAGAAATTACGCTCTTTTTGAAACTGAAAACAAGCTCTTAACAATAAATTTATTTATTAAAACTTTACGCACACGTAAAAACTACACTGTACAAAGGCGGACTTAATGCCTGAGGCATTTTCTACCAGTCAACCTTAATATAGTGTAAAAAAATAGTTTAGGCCATAATTGGTTAACATATGCAGTAGAATTTCGATATTCTAATTACCTATATTACTATACCATTCTAATAGTAGTAATAATAGTAGTAGTGGTAATTAGTTCTAATTACCTATATTACTATAGGTAATTAGAATATCGCAATTCAAGAAACAACGTGCTACCGAAGCAATTTATGAGTAATCGCAACATTTATTTTCTATAAAAATTTATAAAATCTGCGAGTATTTTTATTTAATTACGACTAACTGCGAACAACTGTGTAATTAGATATGGATAAAGGACAAACGCAATTGCGTGTTAATTCCTTAACGATTATTTGTGTAGCTAGTTTCACGGTATGGAAAACCCCAAGATCCGAATTAGGAACACAAACAGACTCCATTCAGGAGAATTAATTTCATTGACACATGTTAACATATCTCAGTCATAATATAGAACATCCTTTATAAATAAACGTACATAATAAATAACGTAATACGTCAACGATAAAAAACCGAAACTTCAGTTTTATCTTAGTGAATTGCTTGGGAATAACATGTACACGTAATTATCTAAGTACATAAATCGTTTTCAAATTATTATAACGAAGAAAGATAAAGTGAAAAATGACAGTACACAAGTACTAGAACGCACTCATATTTTTAATTCAACGACTTGTATAAATCGACGTTAATTTGCGAATGCATACAAGACTTACATTTTTTCCGAGAATCGCAATTCTTAGGCAAGTGGCCAGTACGTATAATAAACTAACAGGCTACTACGTGGCTGGGACATTTGGTTACACACAATTTTTCTAGATTTAATATGTTCTTAACAAACAACACAACACAGCTTCTTTTTAGGGTTCCGTACCTCAAAAGGAAAATTTGAACCCTTATTTTATCACTCGTGTATCTGTCTGTCGGTCTGTCACAGGCGATTGGCTCCGAATCTACTGGACTGATTAAGTTGAAATTTGGTACACATATGACGGACGTGTAACGTAAATAAATGAATTTTGAATAAAGGGGCTACTACTTTTGAGGAAAAATAGAAAATTAAATAAAAAGTTTTGAAAACGGTACCGTGTGACATATCAAATGAAAAGGCTTATTGTAAGGATTTCAAATACATTTTTTTTAATATTTTAAAATAAATACTTTTAAAGTTATTTAAGAAAATAGATGATAATTGACCTTATCACCGAAACTACTGAGCCTAAAATTTTGAATAAATACAGAAAATAGTTCTTTACTTATAGTTAACATGGTAAATTACTCAATATTGTGCGTACATATTTACATTTGCAGTCGGAATGTATGAGGTTACATGTCTTTCAACAACAATGTTAAGATTGTACTTGGGATATTAATGTAATTCATCCCAACTACGGAACTCTTCATTGTGCCTGGTCAGACACGCACTTGGCCGATTTTTTTTTAATCGAAAACCTAAACAAGAAATAATATTTTGAACATTCTTATGTCATAGTTCGGTGGTACTATGGTACTCGTATTGGATTAAAAATAACTTGGAAGGTGTCTAAAGATTATCTGGTGGCTAGGCAGCATCCAGAAGAAAACTTCATGAATATTGTACGGCATGTTCCAACAAAAGCCGTCTGAAGGCAGTTTTCCAGCGCAGCATTGAATACAAGATATATTATGCCCTTGAATTACAGACTCAACTTATTTATAGATTACAATGTGATTAATTTTCTGAAAATCTTTTTCGATTAGATGACTCACCCACCAATCCCACCATCGCACTATTGAACTAGAAATATCAAACGCAATGTAAACATACGGCTTACATAACACGAAATGTACGGCTGGAGTAGTTACCACTGTGTTTGGATAGCCACACAGTACACACCCGAAATAGATGTCTTCAGTCCTCCACAAACTCGCCATGGATGTACTGAACGTTTTATATGCCATAAAGAATTTAATGTCGGATTAGATATGAAAAATGATTTAAACCATAAGTAAGATTTATGTTAACAGCATAGAATTATCATATAGTAGAAGTCCCTACTGAATCGATGCACAGTACTCAGGAATCATAAAATACCAATAGCCAGTAGGCACTAATAAATCCTCATATCTTTCGTAGGTATAGGTCGCACAGAAATTTTTATTGTGATTTATCGATTTATCGCTCAAGCTTTGTGGTAAAAATATTTTATATTTTATCACCCATTACTGTTTATGCATAAGCAGTGTGGATATTGTGAATATTTGCAGCAATGTCCGCGACAAACGAGGTGATTCGTTTGCGGCATATCGGCACAATGTGGCGATAAGTCCCCTCTTTGAGGAGTGGCTAGAGAGGAGCCACGGCGTCCTCGCCTTCCGCCTGACGCAGGACCTCCGGGAGGTTCCTGTTCAGGATAAAGCGGTAGGAAACGCCCGGGTGTTACCACTGTGTGGATCGCCCGGAGGACACGGTGGAGCATACGGTGGAGATCTGTCCGGCTTGAGCGGAGCACCGCCCGTGTCCTCACAGAGGCGATCGGCGGCGGCGATCTCTCGCGTCCGGCCCTGGTTCGGAGCTAGAGTGCATGGGAGGCCGTCACCTCCTTCTCTGAAGCAATAATGCTCGCGAAGGAGGAAGCAGAACGCGTGAGGGAGAGGCAAAATTCGCGCCCTCACGCCTCTAGTCGCCGCGGGAGACGTCCCTGGCGTCGGGAGTCGGGCAGATTCCCGGCCACCGTAGGCACGGGCTTGTGGACGGTGAGCGATGGGTAGCTCGCTGTCCGATTAAGACCATTCCCGGGTCGACGGCGCGTTGTGTTCCACGCGCGCCTCAAAGAGATGTCAGCACGAACTGACGGGGTCCGTTAGGGCCAATGCCTGCCAGGGTTGCGAGTTTGTCCGAAAGGGATATCGTGGCCCTGGCACATAGGCAACTGAAGGAACACGGGTGGGTTTTATTCAGTAAAAGTCTGACGCCCTCCCGCTCCGCCCAGAGCGGGAGAAGTTATTTGTTAATTGCCCAACCAACAAAAAAAAGCATTATCATATCGTTCCTAGATAAATATATAGGCTATACAAACATTACACAGTACTAGTATTGATTCTTATTAACGTGGTCTGTCCTTGGCTACGGGCTTCTAAACCGCAGATGGCATAGCACGTTTGTACATCTACGCAACTTTATGTAAATACGTTTAAAAAAAATAGTCTGCCTAGCCTTTCCCTAACTATTTTGGATTCGGCATCCAGTATAACCGGATGCAGCTGAATACCAGTATTTTACATGGAGCGACTGCCTATCTGACCTCCACAACCCAGTAACTGGGTACGATATCCCTTGATAAGACTGGTTATCAGACTTTCAGGCGTCTGACGACCCCTAACGACTGTCAAAGATCCACGAATGACAGCCAGGACCAACGGCTTAACGTGCTTTCCGAGGCACGGAGCAGTCTCGGTGTGTAAAGATGGTCACCCATCCACGGACCAACCCCGGAAAGCGTAGCTTAACCTGATGGATCGACCCGTGCGGCTATTACATAGCCACGTTTAAGTATAAGCACATACCCCTTTATTTATAAAATGTTACTTAAAGTTAAGTATGGGTAAGTGACTGTTTAACCATTATGTTTTTGACGTCAAGATATATAAATCCCATAATTCATAGGTACACATCAAACGTTCAACTTTTTCTTAAATAAACAATCTTTCAATACGTATCATCTGATTCCCGGGCGACCACACGCTGTTATGTATATTTTAACAAGTATGCGTAATATTGTTAGTATTATTTTGGAAATAAGTGCTCGTTTTATTTGGCAACGGTTGCCGAGTGCTTCGATTATCGCAACTGAGTCATGTTTCTGTGCCGAGATTACCGCAAGGACGTTGCTTTCAAGATAGAAAATTATAAAACATTTATCATTTACTACCCCTTACAATTACTTGTATCAGAACTATCTGTATCATTATATTATTTCTATACCAAATCATTTTGTCACGGTTTAGATTGTTGCTTATGTTTCTAGGAGGTCTGAGACATCGTCGTTAAATCTATCTTTAAAATACTCAAAACTCTGTACATTGTGTTTTTATTAAGGATAGATGAGTTGTACCCACATTTGTTAATAAAAAAATATTTATTTTATATACAGGGTCAAATTAAATTAGCTAGCGAAACTTTGCAGACGTGATGGGTATCGATATCTAAACATAATCAAACAAAAAATAAATTAAATGTTGATATATATAAATTGATGATATATATTTTTGGAGTCGTCAACCGCAAGTGGGGTAGTGACTTGAAACATCAGTTTTTCTGTGTGTAAACTTCAGAGACATGATGGGTAGCAATATCTAAATACGAAAAAATAAAAATTAAAAAGATTTGATAAATTAATTAATAATTTAATTTGACTCTGTATTTATTTTACCTACTTGCATTGCATCCGAAGATTCTGTGTCCGTTCATTTGTTTGTATTATTTAGTACAAACAAGGCGTTGTCACTAGAATTAGACAACGCCCACAATCATAATACAAACACAGGTTATGTAATGTGCAAACAGCGCGACTCAGCCATTGACCTTCTTGTAGACATGAATGCGTCTTTCGCCGCGTACAATGCACCCGGTGCATTGACGGCCACTATCGGCCCACACAAGTTCATTCTTTTTTATGGCGTTATCTTGAATAAAGAATAAGGGGTGTTGTAATAAATTAAACAATTTGCGGGCGAGAGATGTGTATACGGGTCGCGAAGCGTGACTCCTGACCAAAGACATTAAATTATTTACATAACAATAGACGGGACATAGCGCACAAAATCGTAATCCGATACATTTGTCCTAGTGGGCAAAAGTCGCTCAGTCTAGTGTGGTGCCTGACGACTGTGGTGCCTCAGTCTAGTGTGGTGACCTGGACGCCTGCATATCAAGTCGCATTCGTGTCCACAAAAGAAAAATATTTTCTAAGAAAATATGCTGAGTTGCGCATTACGATATTGCAAATCTCGATGTGGTAAAATTACTGGACCTAACTTCGGTTTATTTAGATGGCGTCACTGAGAAATAGCATCACAGTTTTTCTACGATATTTCTTCGTTTATCCTCTCTATAGTAAGTATCTTAAATACAAACACGATCGGGGTACACTCGGATTTTATTGCTGAACGCAATGTCGCTTTAGTTTAACAAATATAAATTTAGATAAACATTAGCTGTAACATTTCTTTCAATTAAAACCGTCGCGGCGCATCTTGATAAAATTAATTGCGACGATATTTTTCCTCCTACCAAAACACCGAATTAACAAGTTTGTAACATCGCGTGCCGACACTTCCGGAGTTTCAACTCGTCTGGCTGAGAGAAGCAATTACATTGATATTTTTACACACGATAGATCCGTTTCAATTTATTTAATCTGTGCAGATTTATTTGTAATTGAAATATTGATATGGAGCCCAAGGTCCCGTAACCAGATTTTTTTGCAATTAGAAGCGATGAAGTGAGAATCCAGTGCTTGACGCTGACCACACGCCCAACGTCCATTGATTGGGTATTGGACGTATGCCAATAATTATTCATACACATTCGCGATAAACTAAGCGTATAACGCCCTGTGTATCGTCACAGGCGCACAGGTGGCGGTACGACAACACAACATAGATAATAGTTATGGGATCCAGTGCCAAATATCACGGAGACTGACTGACTGACCCACTGTTTTATATGTCTGGTCGTACCGTGTCTGGGCTGCAAATAGCCTGGTCCTATTACTCTCTACGTATAAATGTCAAACTATGAAACGTTACTTCATTGACGTGGAGTTGCGGACGACAGCCCGTATTACCTATCTCATTAAAAATACCTATATAAGTATATGGCCGCGTCCTATTGAAAAACGACCGTCGCGTAAATACACGATCGTCGCGCGAATACGCGATCGTCGCGCGAATACGCAATCGTCGCGCGAATACGCAATCGTCGCGCGAATACGCAATCGTCGCGTTCATCTTTTTGTTGGGTGAAACTGAACGTTTTCCGGGTGTTAAATAGGATGCGGGGTAAGATATAATCTACATCCCAAGATTTGGGGATCTGCTTACTGCTGCGTAACCATAGCAACACGAGGCCGACTTTACACATGCCCCGTATTTAATTATCTGAATAGGTATTAAAGTTATTCATTAATAACATTGGAAACATACTCAAATTATCAAGTTTCCAAGAATAAACTAGATAGACCTAACAGATGAATAATTAAGATAATTTATTTATTATTGCACGTCTATTCGTCATTAACGAGCATAAGTCATAATAATTATACAACATTATTTATAACGAGAGAGAGATAACTTTTGACTTTAAACTGTAACCTGAGCAACTTTCATGAACTTGCTGACAGCAATTACAATTAACAGTTTCCGCTTTTCCGAGACTGAACACGCATGTTTCATTAATTTGACGATATCTAAACATGATAAAACAAAAAAATAATTAATCAGATTCTTTTTTTTGTGAGGTTATCGACCGCAGTTTTTGTAGTCACTTGGAATATCAGTTTAAAAATCATCTTTTTAGGGTTCCGTACCAAAATGGTAAAAAGGAACCCTTATGGTGAGACTAAGTCTGTCTGTCTGTCTGTCACAGCTGGATATCTCAAGAACTACTAATGCTATCAACTAGAAATTTGGAATAGTTTTAGATGACGTTTACCCAACTATTTTGCAAACAAGAAATATTTTTTTTTTAATTATATCGTTTTTGCAACAGGGCCTGAAAGGGGTCGGGACCCGGGTAATAAGACGTAGTATATATGCTAGTTGCGCGGTAAACTCTGCTGACGTGTGATTTTGCGTGACGTCAGAGTGATGCGTAGTTGTCATGTGGCGATGTTGATGCCGCTACAGATATCAATACCCATCACGTCTGCTGAGTTTCACTAGCTAATTTAATTTGACCCTGTATATACTTGTAACAAAACATAACTTTTGTGTTAGACTTTTTGAACTAAAACCATGGCAAAACAACAACAAACTCTTGTTAAACTTTGTCAATCAATCTGCCTAGCCTTGCCCAACTACGTTGGGGTCAGCTTCCAGTCTAACCGGATGTACCTGAATACCAGTATTTTACACGGAGCGACTGCCTATCTGACCTCCACAACCCCGTAACTGGTTAGACACACCTTGGTAAGACTGAGTTGTCAGACTTTCGGGCTTCTGACGACCTGTAACGACTGTCAAAGGTCCACGAATGACAGCTGGGACCAACGGCTTAACGTGCTTTCCGAGGTACGGAGGAGTCTCGCTATGTAATGATGGTCACCCATCCACGGACCAACCCCGGCAAGCGAAGCTTAACCTGATGGATCGACCAGTGCGGGTGTTATGTCTGCCTAAACCTGAGTGGTGTGCTTATACCAGATATGCTTATTGCCTATCAATGAGAAAGAGAGAAAGGTTCCTGACTGGCGTGTAATAGTTTCCTTGTGACGGGCTTTTGTTAACACATAGTTGAGCCAGCCTATCACGAATCTACCATGACAAACATTTGTCCCAAAGTTTTGTTCAACCTGTCATAAGTACGTGAAGCATGTCACTGTGCGCATTTTAGACAAGGCCTAAATCAGTGCGTCATAATGAATATACGATCAGTTGCTGTGGCCGTGCCTTTACACTTTACAGGAGCGCCACCGTTCATGCAAAAAGATAACGAATACGAACGATGCTAATAGAGCTATTAAGATTAAGATGTTGCTACACTGCCGATAAACGTCATTAACGTTGCATTAATAACGCCTCATGAATGATATTTAATGCTTAGATGATCCATCTGGGCCGTATCGATAATAACTATATAATAACTATTAAATTATTAGAAATATCAATGGCTCTTTACAATTTAATAGTGGTTATTTCGTAAATTGATTGTGATGCAATATCTCGATTTATTAATTTTCTATGTTATTTACATAATTATACAATTATTGACAGCTTCGGTCACAACGTGTTAAAAACATAATATTTTATTAATATTGAAATAAAAATATCTGGGGGCCTAAAATGGACGCTTTGGCAGAATCATAATATGATCTGCGTACAATTCATATCCCGCAATTCATCTGTTTGACAGGTTTGTATGGAGTTTCGTAAAATGGTCCGCACATTATGAATTGCTATAGTGAAGTCTAATGTCAAATAGCAGCTGTCAAACAGATAAATTGCGGGATGTATGAATTGTACGCAGATCATATTATGATTCTGCCAAAGCGTCCATTTTAGGCCCCCTGATCTTCGAAAGTCAAAATACCAATAAACTACCGGTCTTACGCTAATCATGTTTTTGAAGTAAACTACCTACCTTCCTATATATAAATAAAATACCTACATAAGTAAATCTTTATTGGACATTGCACCTTTGACTATTATATGTGTCTAGATAGAATGTCGCGCTGCAAAAGAACCAAAACAAACAGGACAACTTTGTTATGCTGGAGTGCGTGAAATCTACGTGATACACTCGCGCCACGACAGTTGGACGAATTCTTTTATCGACGAGTTTACTGCTTTGACTGTCTATCTAGACATATTTAAAAAAATCTAAAAAGTTTATTTCAAATAAACCTACATGGGCATTTATGAAACGACAGAAGCTAGGTACACAGTTCCAAATGATCTTTTCTTAGGGAGAAGAGCCGGCAAGAAACTCCACAGTTACATTTTTAAATATAATTGGCTTTTACAAATGTTTTAAAATTAGTGTTAATATATATGGAACGACAGTGTAGGCCCGTCAAAAAGTACCAGGCACTTAATAAAATAGAAAATGGTCTACAAATCTACAGTCTATTAAGGCTACAACGTTCTTACATTCACAAAATCTATAGGTTTAAAATATTATTAAAATAATAAAAGTAAAAACCTTGTTGAAATTTAAATTGTAGGTAGGAAACAATTTTATTAAACTTGTAACCATTCAAATTGTAGGTATCTTTGCAGATAACATTTAGATCTTTAAAAAGTCTAGATACGGTTATTGTTGATAGTATCCATGTACCACTTCCTAGTAGAATGCAAATGGACTACAGATACCGCTCACACTTTTATAACTAACGGAGTATGCAAAACTGCAAGAGATACCAACCTCCAACAATCTAAGTGGGCACTTCTTGAAGACTTGTAATGAGCACATTCTAGGATAAGTTTATCGTTGTACCGTACGATACTGTACCTCCTACCATGAAACGAAACAGACTGTCAGTCTGTGAGTTTTCAGGATTGACAGCTGTCTAGTGTTGTAGATACCTAAAGATTAAAGATATAAAATCAAAAAAAAATCAAGTCATTTATTCAAACTAGGCTGAGAATCTGCACTTTTCGAACGTCAAAAATGACATAAGACAGTCCCCCAAAAACGCCCATCCTTCACCACTTCCTAGTGCTTTAGCTGTGAAGAAGTAGTGGCGCAACAAACTCCCCAGCAGCACAGCTGTCTGTTTAGATATAAAACTTGAATCTCTACAATAAAATGTAAAAGAATTTGCATTACGCAACACAACATTAAATTAAATTATTTGCCTTTTGCTAGCACACGCCACTATACCAATAAAAACATAAAAAATCGTCGAAAACTATACTCAAGCAGAAGACTGTATAAGTAGACTAAGAAAAGACAGCCTAAACCACTAAGAAGACTTACATGATTCATGTTTTTTAGAAACTATTATAAAGGATATTTGTTGAACCTCGACTCTTGAGCTGGTCTTATGATGACAACAAGTGGAAGTTAACATTTCTACTTATTAAAACCTTGTTCCATAAAAATTGTCCATTAAACTTAATTCCCGATTAAACGTACTGCTGTCTCTGTCTAACGGAACGTATCAGAAAGTGACAGCATTACTTTTAATGGGGAATTAAATTTAATAGACTTACGTGCAACTAGCGGTAAGAGTACAGTGAACAAACTTGTTTCTTTTGTCCTCAGCTTTGGGCTCTACCACGATACAGAGAAGATAGGCTGCCATCGCCGTGAAGGATCGACGCTGCACATCATGACGCCGATCTTCGAATCAGACACGGTTCAGGTCGCCTGGTCTAGATGCAGCAAACGAGACGTCACCAACTTTTTGGAGTAAGTGACCCTTTCCTTCATCCATTCAAGATACGGTTAAAGATATTTTATTTCTCAAAAGAACTACAAATTCACTCATAGAGAATACATAAATAGGTTTCAACAATATTATGTGCCATCAAGCGTAGCTTAGAATAAAAATTTTGTACACAATTGTAACGTATCTTAAAAAGATCTTAGATCCATTCTCTTATCACCTTTTTCCGCTAATAAATTGCTTATTGGATTGATCCAAAAAATATTTTTTATTAAATAACAGGAGCAACAAGTCAGTTAATTACCATCGAAGCTGTTACAATTATCAAAAAATTATTAGTTTTTATTAAATTAATGAACGTAAACTAACGAGTTTAATACCGTTTAACTTTAATCCTCCATTTATACTTAAAATCGTTGACTCATTCAATAACGTCTTCAGCGTAAATTGCCAAAAGCTTTTAAGTTTTTCGTTTATTTTACTTTACGCAGTGAAACTTAAATAGCGGCTGATAATAATACATGCGCATGCGCCATTCGCAGCATACTGAATCACCTACCTAATTTAATGAATGGTCAAGCCTCTTCCGTAGCGGTTTCATTAATGATTTTATAGTTACATATTGTGACCACTCCGTTAATGCAACAACTTAATTTAATTCCAACATCATTTTCACATGAAAGTGGACTCGTCTTTACATAATTGAATACTGTCATTACTAGATAAAATGGTTTATAGTGCCAATCAAACTGAAAGCTACCTACGCACACATAAATAAAGATTTTGAATCGAAACCTAATACCGGATGTCGTTATATTCGATCTCGAAAAATTAATTATTAAATGTCGCAACAGAATCTGTATTTTACAGCCATTTTATAGACACACACGCGCCCAACTTACATATTTGTCATCATAAAGCAGGCTAATCATCATAAAGCATCGAATTATGGCGTTTCTATAATTAAATTAAAGCATTCCGCGATGAATAGAAATGTAAACGAAGGCTGTTAAAAAATTGATGGATCTAAATGTGACATGTTTATTGCACGTCTACGCTGGCCAAGGACTGAGTGGTTGTGAAACCATGCGTTTATAGAGGCGTATGCGCTATTCGCAGTTTCGTACGCACAAATCATTGCAAAGTGTGTAAACGCGCTCGTAATTGTGCGAAATGTGCTGAAATGGATCCAGTAGGCGCGCCTGCTTTTCTGCTTCAGTTGTTATTTGCTCGACTACGTAGAAAACGTATTGTGCTACAATTTTATGGTCGACTATTTCCTAATCGAGCTGGAATAAATTTAACGCTGTATAACTTTGAACGACTTCATACATCTCTAAAACGGAACGTTTGTTTGTTTGCATATGACTGAGTTTCTGCTAAACGGATTATAGTGTCGTTTATTGTTATGTATGCGTTAAATATAGTATTTAACTTAACTTACCAATTAATTTTGATATCTTCTCTTTTAGTGCGGGATTGGGGGAGTGCCTAAGCGATCGTCCATCTCAAGAGCCGCTGTATGTCTATCCTAAAGTTCCTGCTGGTAAGTTTCATAATTCATTGCCTTCCAAACTTGTTTCTGAAACTTCAAAATACGTAGATATTAAACTAGTTTTTTTTTTCAGGTGTAACGTTCGATGCTGAGTATCAATGCCACTTGCAGTTCGGCGCGGAAGCGGTCGTGTGTTCTAAGCCTACAGAGTTGTGTGAACATCTGTGGTGCCAAGTTAACAACGTGTGCAAGACGATGCTGCGCCCCGCCGCGCCCGGAACCACTTGTGGACCCGATATGGTGAGTAATGCAGGAAACTCATTGAGCTTTTTGTATTGACGGCCATTCTCACATGTATGTTTTTGCTATTGCTTCATGGGATTTTACACTGGTAGATATCAATATGTTGTGGTCTGTAGATCGAATGATGAATTACGGACCCGGAATGCCTGCCTGTGCTTTACATACATACATAAATAAACTCACGCCTTCTTCCCATGGAGTAAAGCAGAAACTATAGAACGCCACCTGCTACGTTCCTTACATACTTCTTTTGCTACGTTTACGTTCATACATTTAATCATACACGCACGCCGGTTGCTAGGACTATGCACCTGTCCTTTCTGAAGAACACCACAAATTAGGTCACCATAGATATGTCATATAGTGAGTTGACCTAATTCCTGGCGTTTCCACTCACATCTGCCTTGTAAATACCTTTTGTTAGTCACCTTTCATTCATCCTCTCAACATGACCAAACCATCTAAGCATACTCTTTTCAAATATGCAAATACATCCCGAATAAATCCACAGATCCGTTTTTGAAGTCAGTATTTACAAAAACAAATGTTAGGTACATCTTATTCCCCAAACTTCAACTAGGTACCAGTTGCTGGCTCCAAGTCATATTAATTTATAATGCTTGTGGTGGATTAGTTACAGTGAGATACAACCTATATCTGCTGCTGCTGAAGCCAGGCACACCAGAGGAGATTCCTCCGTTCATTTCCCTTCAGAGGTTAAACAAATCATTAATTTCCACAGTGGTGTCAGAACCAGACCTGCGTCCCTCGCACGCCGTCTCCAAAGCCTCGAAACGGCAAATGGGGCCCGTGGTCAGAGTGGAGCGAATGTTCTCGAACGTGTGGCGCCGGCGTTTCTACGCAGTCGCGCGAGTGCAACAACCCAGAACCCAACAACAATGGGAACTACTGTATTGGTGATAGAAGCCGGTAAGCACTGACACTATTCACTCGGATTTCGGTTTTACCGTTTTTAAACGACTTCATTTCTGAGCCTTTGTGTTGCTAAGAGAAGTCTGGATGCTGCTGTATTTAGGTTGTCTTAAGAGTGTGTCAGAACAATTAGCTTTATGTAACACACCGACCGTTATTGAACATTTAGTTTGATTGAGGCTCATTAAACTCTCCATAGCTTGCAGATTTGTGAAATCTATGTACCTAACATTTTCTAGATACAAGGTCTGCAACACCGACTTGTGCCCTATCCACGAGCCAACATTTCGGGAAATGCAGTGCTCCAAACATAACAACATGACGTATAAGAACGAAACTATATCAGAGTGGATACCTTACTTCGATCAAGGTAAGACATTCTTCAAAATTTTAATTTTAATACCTGCAACAAGTTCCAATTTAATTTGAATTAGCAATTCAGTTCTTTTAATCAAAAATTACATGTTACAAACCTTACAAATAAAAAACCGGGTAAGTACGTGTCGGACCACGCACAATGAAGGGTTCCGTAGTTGGGATGAATTTATCCCAAAAACAAACTTAACACAATAGGTACCACTTTGTTGGCATGATTAATATGTAAGTATACCCATGCCAAATTACAGCTTTCTAGTACGTACTAAAAGTCTCTTGAGTAAAGCCGGGGACAGACAAACAGACGCATGTCGAAACTATTATAAGGGTTCCTTGTTGACTACGGAACCCTAAAAACAGAATAGATGTAGAATTTAAATAACAAAAACTCCTATGACATACAAATATACAATGCTAAACAACAGTGTATCGAGTAGGTGGGTACCTACTTGTGACTATTTAGATTTTAGACAACTACTTCACCGTTTGTATGAACTTTCGTTGATTTCCGTACCAATAACGTTTAGGTATGGGTTTTCCGAGAAGAGTAGGTATGTACCTATAATAATTTTAAACGAATTCGAAATTTTACGTATCTGAAACCAATGTGCTAAACGTTGATGCGGTCATAAAACGATGTGCGTTGTTACAGACAAACCTTGTGAGTTACAATGCGTGGCCCGCGACGGCAGCGATGTGGAAATGCTGGGCGGGTTCGTCGCCGACGGCACTCCCTGCAGGCAGAGCGTGGGGGCTCGGGACATGTGCATAGCTGGTAAGAATGTACCACTATTATCACTGTACACCTAGAAACACGCATTATAAGATGTTGGTCATCCTATAATGCATGAAGTTTAAGATCTAAAAGAAGGAAGGTCAGTTGGTTGGTCCTTTTGGTCTCCTTGAGCTGATAATGTAGAAAAATAGGACATAGATACTATAGATAGGCACTATATTATTGCAAGTGGTGATTTGCGCGTTCCCAAAAAGTAGATTTTGGTAATCACAAATTTAAAAAATAAATACTTAGACCTTATCATGATGAGCTTCTTTTTGCATTTCTTGATTTATATTCTAACATCCTTTCCACCGTACATTTTATTAACAGCCAATCTGGCACTAGTACTTACTTGAGTGTCGTATAAAACAGCAATTAGGGCGCTAATCCGATTAAGTTTTTAATCACTCAAACGTGCCCAACGTGGACTCGTATAAACCTATAATAATCCAACCGTTTCCAAAATAAAATAATGATGTCTGATACGGTTTTCGGTAAGATGTTTATAAACCACAGGGTCCTAGATAACCTTAACAGTTAACCGAAGTAGTAAGCCTTTCGGTAGCAGCAGTTTAAAGAAAATGTGATCTTTCGCAGGCGTATGCTACAAAGTCGGATGTGACTGGATAGTGGGTTCAGAAACAGAGGAAGACAAGTGTGGTGTATGTGGCGGCAACGGATCGGCTTGCAAAACGGTGCAGGGTATCTACAGCAAAAGAACCACCAAGCGATCCGGCTTTAGTGAGGTAAGATTACTATCTACATATAACTTTAGCAATCAAATTCAAAACTAAATCTTTATTTAGGCTACATATTTTTTCTTTTTCTTTAGTTTTAAGTTGGCTTGTAGACTATACATGTACCTAGGCTTACAAATTAGCATAATTTTAGTTCATGTGGTGTTTACCTTTAAGTAATTGTTACACTGTTCAAAGTTTTACAGACTTTATTTTTATCAAGATATTAGTGTAAACAATTGTTGGTAAACCAAATAAATAAATAAATCTACTCTTCAAAGAGTTTACCAACAAAGTGATAGACCGAAATGACCCTTCGAACCTTTTTGATTGTGAATGAATTAATTAAATGCACCGACTCCAGCGTGGTTTGACCAGACTCGATTACTCGAATGAACCCAGAGATTTGCACTAGCCCCTGCAGCCTCATGTTTCATGGGGCTACAGAGTTCATTGCAAATCAAAGAGTAGACCTGGGGGGCGTGACAATGGTAGGGAGTACGTGCCCTTAGATATGGAAGGATTATTAGAGCCGTACCAGATATGCATCCTAGAGCAAGTAAAGGAATTGTGGAGAGACTCGCTATCCGTTTCAGGTTTCTTGGAAATCTCGCTAGCAGCCTTCGTGATCGTGTCTCGGTCTTCAGCCGTGTCCATCCAAAAATTTATTTCCTTGTCGAAATAAGTCATGTCCTATATTGGGTGTCATTCCATGTGTAAATAAGTCGGCCCACTTTCTTGGATTTGGCCTTGTACTGCATTGCTGCATGTGACTGGTATGGTTTGTGGCGCCTGTGAACATGTGCGAGATAGCACATCCTGTGGTTCTTGATGCATTTGGTTATGGTTTTTAATTTGGGATGCCCAAATAATTAAAATTGCAAGTCCCCGGTATGCTTTACCTGTAGTTCCAGATAGGTGCCCGTCGTAGTGCGTGGAGTTGTACGTTCCTAAGTCCATCCCTGCTTCTTGTAGGCAGGCTACATGAATGCCTCTGTGTGAAAGTTCAGAGTCTATTTTATCTTTTTTGGGCCGTTTCGAGACTCCGCGGACGTTTCTAGTTACAATACGCAAGTCTGGGCTAGTGTACTTAATTGCGGCAGAAAGCGGATTTCTAAGTATTTTGTATTCAGTGTCATCCGTGACTTCATCTGATATCGGTGTACGTAATGTTGATGCTAACTTGATGCCGGTGTTAATGGGCTAGCTAATTGGGGGCTGTTCTTTTAGAACCGGGGTTTTGTTGACTGTCCATGCTCTTTTCGTATGTTGTACTGGTTAACTAAATTTTCGGCATGTTGTGGAGTTTTGTCGTTGGTTGATTTTTTTAAAATAACAAAAGTATATTGTATTTAAATATATTTAAATTATTATATTGTATTTAATATGAACATGTTATCTTATAAAACTGTTTAAAATAAATACACTCAACATTTAGGTATTTACGTGTGACGTCGAACTTCCAAACTTCGCCAGTCCTTTTCTTTCACCACAATGTCATATAATATAAACATTTGCAATCATATAAAATAAACAACTGAACACAACTCCAAATTCTTAGTGAACCCTGAGTTTTTGTTAGCGCAGACCTACTAAGTCCACTTTGATAAGGTGTGAGCTTGGCAGAGAGAAGCAAAACCCTGAAAGATATGGAAAGGCCTCGCCAGATTAGCTTGCACGGGGGTCAAGCTATGTCGCTCGGGGGCACTGGGTCCTTCGGTAGGCAATTAGTCCTCGTATGCATTGGATCACTCGTCTGAGATCAGGAACGCTCGTACGCTTAGTCCACCCCACTTAATCACTGCTTTAATGAATTTTATTTTTTATATTTTTGGCGACATAAACTCACAACCACACAAACAAAGAGAAAAACTAACCAGACCCTTTGACCTTTTTAAAAATATTTGCCAGCCAGCAGATGGTAGCGGGACTACATTGAAGTATCGCCTCTCGTGGAGGATATTTTAAAGAACTCCTTTCCACTTTACAATCAGTACCTAGATCTTCGGACTGACCGTAGCTTATCCTACTTTTAAACAAGGTATTCAATTAGATAGTCCATAACCATAAAGTTGTCATACGAATCCTAATCAAATCTACATCAACAGGTTGCAGTCATACCTGCTGGGTCAAGGAATGTGAAAATAGAAGAGAAAGTTAATCCAGGCAATTACATCACTATTAAAAGCGCCAAGTCTAATAAAATATACCTGAATGGAACACGGTAAGCCAAGCAAGTAAATTATTTCGTTGAGATAATGTTTCTTTGTAATCCACCATTTTTTTTACCTATTTAAATTTCATTACAGAAATGCTACTTTGACGGAATACTTTGTAGCGGGAACTCCAGCTATTTACGAACGAGACCGTGATTGGGAGAAAGTACGAATTGTGGGTCCGCTCGCAGAAGACATCAAAGTTTATGTAAGTGAAACACTACAAAAGTACCAATCTAATTTACGAGTTAGAGGAAATTACCTAAATATTTGATGTTAATTCATATATTACGTAGTACCTAAGTAGGTAATGGAAGTACCATCGCATTGAGATAATATTTACAAGCAAGCACGGCTTACGAATTCGCAATCGTTTGGCTATGGTCCCTAGTTACCTACCTACCTATGTTGGAGGCGTGGCGAAGGCAATTTCGGCCCCAAAACTTTCATATGTTTTACTGTGGCATTTATTTCATAAAGCCTATAATTCCTTCCATTTTAGCATACTAAAAAAATCGTGAAAATCGTTCCCGTTGGTCTAGTGGTCGCAAGCGCTACTGCCGAGCACGAGGTCCTGGGTTCGATTCCCAGGTCGGGCAAAGTGTTATTGGGCTTTTCCTCCAGGAATTTCTCAGTAGCAGGCCGGAGTCTGGATTTGTGCCCGGTTGATGGCAATAGGCTCGCCCCCTATTACATGGGACTTAAACATAACTGGCGAAACGTGGGTGTACTATAGGTACACCTCTGCCTAACCCTTCGGGGATTACAGGCGTGATGTTATGTATGTATGTAAAAAAATCAAAATATCCTCTAATAAACTGACTGGAACCGCCGGCTATTGTATACGTGGCCTAATACAATTTCTCAGTAGATTTCTCTCCTTCAAGATCTTCGGGCTTTCTTTTTCATCGTATTGTATTTCCAGCAAATGATCTACCGTGGCCGACACCGGAACCCCGGCGTGACGTACCAGTACACTGTTGACCGCCAGCGCCTGCAGCGTCCATTCAAGTACCGCGTGTCTGAGTGGTCGGCTTGCTCCGTATCCTGCGGCCTCGGGTACATGCGAAGAAATTACGAATGCGTCGATGAACATAATCGTAAGTTGATACTTCCAAATGTACCTTTGTGGTAGGGTTTGGTCTTAACTTTGCGTTGATGAAAGTGAAGGTTTCGTCGTGCCTACTGTTGGACAATTAGGATTAAATTAAAAAGTTACTGAGCAGTGGTGGCCCAGTGCTCAGTGGTAAGGACCCCGATCACTTTCGAGTTGTAAATCGTGGGTACGAACCCAGGCAGACGCTTTACTTTGTGTAAATTATTTCACCATCAATGCCCTCAAAACTGTTACGGAAAACATCATCTATAAAAATTGGAAGACATGTGACATTTACCAACCCGACTGGGTCAGCGTGGTGGATTATAGCCCACTCCTCGAAGAAAGGACGCCTGTGTCCCAGCAGTGGGAACATTATAGGCTATGTGTGTTCAATTTGACCAAACGGTAACCTCAAGTAGGTAATTAAAACGCCTACGTTTAATCCATTTTACGTGTTAAAAGGAAGAGGAGTGGTCTCCTACTGGTAAGATTTTAATCTGATGGCACAATTACAAATCTTGCCGTAAAAACTTTATGGCGCTGTTCTCTTTCCATCTCAGTAAATCAAGCTGCCTTCTTCATTACACTTTACTATAATGTTCGTATGTTGCTGCACAGGTAAAGTAGAACAGTCGCAGTGCTACCACATCGAGTCGCCGCGACACGAGGCTCTGATGCAGCAGTGCAAGCAGCCGGCCTGTCCGCCGCACACGCTGCGCACGCACTGGTGGGTCGGCGCATGGAACCCTTGCTCCAAGCCCTGTCACATGCCGGTATGTACCTACCACATGATACGAGTAGTAGCTACATTTAGCGACAAAATGTTATTATTTATGATAAATTATTTTATTTCTATATGTAAGTCTGTAAAAACACTTTTACACGTCCAATAGGATTTTAAAAACTAGATGAAATCGCAGCTTCCTATCCTACTTCTCAGAAGAAACACCGAAACAGACCCAGAGGTCACAGTCAAATGCTGAAACACAATGTACCTATCGAATAATTGATTGTATTGTATTTAGATGATGTGTAAAAGTAGCACTGTTGATCTGCTCTCATGCAGCAGTGAAAAATGATATGTATCCTTATATTTAAATAAATATTGATTTCACAATTTTTGTTATTGCACCTACCACTGGTTGTCTCTGCATCACCCAAAGGTTGACTGGTAGAAAATGCCTATTATGGCATTAAGTCCGCCTCTGTACGTTTTTTGTGCTTAAAGTATCATATAAATAAATAATAAAACATTAAGTACCTTCCTTTGTTACTGTTACCACTAAAAACATACAGTAGTTTGTACAGTTCCGTGTGGTGCCGGACGTTTAGCACAGTCCTATTTCTTCCCGTGACTGTCGTAAAAGGCGGCCAATGGACTTACTATAGAATGGGCAGCAGCGTTCTCTATGCATTTTGACACCAAACTGCGATCGCCAACTCGACTGCCAAGCGTGGCGATTATGGCAACCTCCCTCCCCCTTTTGTAGGAGGCCTATGTCCAGTAGTGGACGTCTTTCGGCTGAAATGGTGATGAGTTAATACAGTTACATGCTTATACAAACCTAAATCTTGTTACAGGGCGAGGAAGCCACGAAGCAACGCAGCGTATACTGCGTGGACAAAATATCGAACAAAGTGATAGACGACTCCGAATGCGACGTACTTATTAAACCGGTGAGCACCATCAAATGTGCAGACGTACCAGCATGTTAATGGGACTCCATCACACGCCATGGAAATGAATCCATACGGTCATCGATCAACGCGGTTTTATGATACAGAATAGTATCACACAGCGACTTTCAAACATAAGTGTTCGCAAGTACACTTGTATAACAATCTCGTCGACACCCCGGGCGACGAGATTACCTGCAACCAGGTACAGCAGATAATACGAAAAAGGGTTCAGAAAGGAACGCAGAAATATGGAATCGAGACAAATGCATTTGAATGGGCAATGTTTGAAGTAAAATGTGAAGTGATAAAAGTTAGTGTGGGACTCTAGAGAGCAACATTTGAATCGCTGAGTTATGAGTGACTATGAACGCCAGTGTATTGTACTTGTTACGTATTCTTTGCAATATGAAATAACCCATCGAATAGACATAAATCAGTTACGTGTAAGTACTCGAATAGTATCCCTACGTGGTGACGTGCGAATCTCGCGAGTACGTTCAACAATGCTCTGCAATTACCACTTACTGCCATATTATAAGTAACTAGTTATTTTGTTTAGTCTTCGCTTAGTTATTAACTACTAATTAATAATATTTTATATTCTGTAACATCAGTATTAAAGTGGTGTATGTATTTCTATAAAATAATGCAAATTAAAGTAATGTGAACGAGTTTAAGTATAATATAAATTTTTGGACCAAAAATATTTTAGAAATCAAATTCACGTTGCCATAATCACTGTTACTGCCAATATGACACTTGTATGATATAAGTAGGTATTTACTTAAGTTCTTATTATTATGTATTCATGAATTATTCATATTTTTGTACAAATGAATTATGATTATTGTGTAATATTTAAGTGGTTTAAAGGAACACATATTGTCACACTGGGTATCCATAATATTAGAGCTGAAATCTGTTTAATCGCTCGTATTGCATACCTATAGACAATAAATAAATCAGCTAGTCAACAACTTAGGCATTTGTACACCAGGCTATACACAGTTGTATTGTATTGAAATCCAATGTATGGTAATTCTAATAACATAGAGTAGTATTAGAATGTAGAACCTCTTACACTATACAGTAAGTACCTATATATATATAATATTATAAATGTGCATAAGGCTAACTTGTAAACACGTTTCAATTAATAATTTGAGTGTATGAAAATATGGACTATATACAATTGTGCCTAATTCTGGAACAAATGAGCCGATAATATTTATGAATATTATTTTAAGAAGCCTTGTTTGTGTCCTCCTTTATGTGACTATGCATAATTTTAAACATTAGTAATACTTTTATTTATCACCTATCTATGTAAGGATAATAATATCAATGTCAATGAGTTTCCAGTTTTCTGATGTTTCGGTTCTAAGATACATCAGAGACCCGTCGATCAATTGATACACAATTTTAATTTAAAAATAGAACTGCTTTAGGAACTAACCCTGAATTGTGCACGGATTTTGTAATACATCCAACTGGTTACATTTCTGTAAATTGTAGTGACATATTATTATACTGTTTTACCAATTATAATTGTGTATGTAATAGATATGGCAATAAAATCGTGCATTGTTTTAAATAATGTTTTTATTTTTGTCCATACAAAACTTATAAAGTCCTAAGAAGTAAATCCATTTACTAAGAATATAAATCACAGTGAAAAATATTGGTGAACTTAACACAGTTTATGCACCAAATTAAAAACATCTTACAATCTGGACAGTAATCACAAATTAAAGTAATCATAATGTAATCACATCATCAAATACAGTACAAAAATATCAAGCGAATCCCATTTTGAACAAGACTACTGAAATAAGTGGTTGCTGTTCAACCTGACAATAAAAAAAAATAAAGGATATTAAAAGAAAATACAAATTAGGATGCAACTGAAATATTTGTTGATATGAAACTGATCATGTGGCATAATTAATATAAAAATAATAATTTTAAATTATTTTGTGCTTGGTTCTGCAGACAAAAAGCTAAGCAATGTATGGGCAGCATCTAATTTACATTACACCTATAGCTTAGTTTCTGGCTCTATGCAGTGGCGTAGCTAGCATGGGTGACACCCAGTGCGCACAATTGTGTCACCCAAGAATAAAAACCGATCAAGAGCGTGTCGAACCACGCACAATGAAGGGTTCCGTAGTTGGAATGAATTTTTCCCAACAACAAACTTAACATTGTAGTTGAAAAACATGTTCTCTAATACATTCCAACTGCAAATGTAAGTTGGTCGACTATTACTCGTTTTCCATACTACTGCCGTGATATTTTCCTCCCCTTTTTGCTTTATTTAAATGATGTAGTTTGGATAAGTTGGTTACAATGGTTTCAAGCGTAAGTGGTTTATAACTATAATTTTTTAATTATTATTTTTCACCATCGGGTGTCACCCCCAATCAGGTGGCACCCGGTGCGGACCGCCCCCGACGCCCCCCCTAGCTACGCCACTGGCTCTATGCAATATACAGTCAAACGTATCGCTTAAAACGACTTACCGGTTATTACGACGAAATTTTGAGGTCCCGCATATCCGTTTACTTTTAAGGTTGATCCGCAGCTGTAGCCCGCGAAATTCAAATTTTATTACGTTTTTTGCTACTTGCAGGTCAGTGCCAGGTTGTATCTTGATCAAAATATGACTCGCGACTATAACAGATAATATGTATTTACAAAATTAGAATCATTAATACACCTCTCTAAGTTAGATTTGTTCCATTGAATGACTTTTTCATGAAATCATGACATTGGGGAACAAATCTAACTTAGAGAGATGTATTAATGATTCTTATGATTATCATTCTGTAAATACATACCTATCTGCTATAGTCCCTGCAACCTGATACTGACCTGCAAATTGCAACAAACGTAAAAAAAAAAAAATTGTCGGGCTGCAGCTGCGGAATCACCTTAACATAGTTTATGGTTATACGACTATAGGTTTTAGCAACCGTAATCTGACGATCCGGTCCCTTCAAAGTCGTTATAAACGGTTTTGATTGTATATTATGTATAATATACAACATCAAATTATTCTGACAACAATCTGTGTATGATACATGAACAAAACAATGTTATAGATAAGTGCACAAATAATTATTTATATCACAATTAAAACTAAATAAACTTTAAATAATGCAGATAGGCAGTATACCTACATAACATGCATTTCTTGGCCTCCCATAACCAATTTTGAATGTCCAATAGAGATATTTGAAATGGATTTTTAAATTTAATCAACGGGGTTTACATAAATCTTCTTTAAAAATACTGAAACATACAATTTTATTAACCCCATAAAAATATTTTTGTTCACTTAAATTGACGGCTCTTAAAATAATTGAGATTCATAATTTGAGTATCATCTAACCTACAGGTACATCTAGAGTGCAAATAACATCCATTTAATACTATAATTATATTTAGCCACCACCAATGGTCACTTCTTGCTTTAAAAAAAAAAAAATCAGTGTCTTGTAATTCTTGTTTTCGGGATATGATATTTTGACGGCCACAACTCAAAAATAGTCTTACATTACAATGAATAAAAATCTCACAGATAATTTTCCGTTTATTTCGGTTTTTATAACATTAATTAGTTTTTATTAAAAATACGTATAAATCTTTTAATTAACCAGTTCCAGAACTTGAATCTTTTACCAGTAAAGCTTCTGATGAAACGTCGAAACGTATGTTTTTCTTTTTAGTGGTATGTTTCTGTAAAAAGATAAAAAGCTTCAGACTACTACAGTATTTACATAATTAAATTGCAGCTTTTACGCGTCAGATTTAAAAAATAAATTTTAACACACAGCTGACACAGCCCTTTCACACATTGACGGAATGTATTTATTTTTAGGTGGCCGGTAAACTCCTGCGCCTTATTCACCAACTTTCAAATAGTTTCAAATGAACACGTAAATAAAAAAAACCTACAACTCCGTGAGGACGAATAGTCTTGTAGTCATGTAAAGGGTCATTCGTTGTTTGACGCAGCGTTTTCTTGCCAATCGGTAATGACGTATGTACAGTCAGCCCCAAAAAGATGTATACACGGACAAGGAACCATTTTATAGTTAACAACCTTTGTTCCATAACGTTGTATCCACCGGATAGTTACAAAATATATATTTAACCGTGTCCCAAAATTCAACGATAAGCGGGCACCAAACGGTAGACCTTTTTTTTTTTTTGTGTGGGAAATTATCAAATAACTTCTCCCCCTCTGCGTGGAGCGGGAGGGAGTGTCAGACTTTTACTGACTAAAACCCACCGTGTTCCTTCCGATGCCTGTGTGCCAGGGTCACGATATCCCTTTCCAACAGGCTCGTAACCCTGGCAGGCATTGGCCCTTTCGGACCCCGTCAATTGGTGCTGACGTCTCTTTGAGGCGCGCGTGGAACACAACGCGCCGTCGACCCGGGCTTGGTCCTTATCGGACGGCGAGCTACCCATCGCTCACCGTCCGCAAGCCCGCGCCTACGGTGGCCGGGAATCGGCCTGCGATTCCCGACACCCGGGGCGTCTCCTGCGGCGAACCAGACGGTAGACCTGGGGGCTGATTGCGCTAATTTTGAACGTTACGTTAAACACATTTCGTATCGCGCTAATCATTTCAACGAAAACGATTTAGCTTTACTTTGGAAGTTACGTTGGAGGAACCATCAATCGAACTTTCAGTATTGGGTAACGTCAACGATTTTGTCGCTCAGAAAACATAGCGCGATACCGTTTGTTACATCAGCTAAACCAAAACCGTTCCGTTCAAACGGTAATTACGTTGATAAATAGCGCGATCGGCCCCCTGGTCATCACTACCAGAGAAAAAATAGTTTTTTTTTTTTTTATTACAAAAAATACATTGAAGTCCTTTGGAAATTGACACCCCAAGATATTTTTAACTATATGACCACAATTTTTCTAATAATTGTTTTTTTTTATATCGGCAACCTAAGTAGCACTGCTATCCACCACAACCCTTAAAAATCCCAAAATACCTGTAGGTTTTACACAAAAATCAATCAAAATAATTTTTTTCCTTAAAATTTTCAATTAATTCAAAAATTTTCCAAAATGGTATAATACTTTAAGAAAAATAGCCACAAAAAAAATGTGTACTATTTATAAACAAGAACCAAATTACATAAATTGTTATTGTTGATAATATAGACCGCGCGCAAGTGCTAGTCACCGCCTGAGGTATGTGAGGGTTGGGACGGGGGAAGTAGACGAAGGCTAAGCTAACTCAGTCTGCCAATCTTGTCAATAGCACCCTCCCCTGTCTCACCGGTCAAATACCTCAGGCGGTGACAAAACAGAAATATTAGAAAAAATGTGGTCATGGTAGTTAAAAATATCGTAAGGGGTGTCAATTTCCGAAGGATTTCAATTTTTTTTTTCATTATTTTTTCTCGGGTTAGGGGAAATAGGTTATGAGCAGGTCCACCGTCTGGTGCCCGCTTATCGTTAAATTTTGGGACACGTTGTATATATATAAGATGTATCTTCATACACGAAATCTCTTAAGGTGTCAAAAAAATCAGCTGTTCCCTACATTTATGTTCGCATAACTCGTTAAAATGTAGGGAACAGCTGGTTTTTTTTCGCGATTTCAGGTTTGGTCCCATAGCAAAAGTTGTTCATAATGATGAGTACAATTACCCCTTAAGAGATTTCGTGAATGAATAGATAACTTATATATAAGTTAAGGACAGTCTCTTAAGACCGTTGTCCTGTAGCTACAACGGTTAAGGTAGCTGCCCTTACTGCCCCACCTCAAAAATCCACCCTGTATACCCGGTGACCTTAAAAATTTAAGCAACATTCTTTATGAACATTCATGATTTACCTATTTGTATTTCAAATTAAAAATCTAAAAACAAATGACAGGTCAGTGACGTCATGCATGACATAAAAAGGACAAAATAAAATTCTTGTTCTTTTTATTACCCGACAGCGGCGTAACCAAAAAAAGTGGGTTATGTCTTTGACCTGTATGTATGTCCGTCCCTATGTTCCCTCGTAACTACTAAACGGCTGAACCGATTTTGATGAATGATATGTTTTTAAATTCGTCTTTATTGCGCGAGTGTTACTGGTTATATTAAAATCATAAAAAAAGAACAAAATGGCGGATTTTTGGCGCAACAAGGTGTTTTCGAAAAAAAAATCTCTCTAGTCTATGGAGTGGGGTATCAAAATCTTTCTCTGTTATTTCTTCTTTTTAAAAAACGTTGCCCCACACTAGGAAATTCTCCTGTATCGTGGGTGCGTTTACAAACATTTAAACTCACATACACAAACAGCCAGACCCGGAACAACTACTTGTAGGTCATACAAATATTTGTTCCGTGCGGAAATCGAACCCGCGACACGCAGCGCAGCAGTCAATCGCTTAACCACTCCGCCAACTGTGCCGTCAAAATGAAGAGTTTTAAAAGGTTATTACAAAAATATATACATATTATGTTTAAATGTAATTTAAATGAGAAATGATAAAAACCTATATAATTCCGAACTTTTGGAGTGAGCGAGTAAGAGATGACGATGGTCGCTGGTGATGACGGAATAACGACAGAGCTCCTTAAACCGGGCGGGGCTCCAGTGCTGAGAGAGCTAGCGAGTCTCTTCAACTCCGTCATCCAAGAGGGTACAACGCCCGGAGCGTGGAGCAGAGGTGCGGTGGTTCTGTTCTTCAAAAAAGGCGACAAAACCTTGCTGAAGAACTATAGACCCATCTCACTTCTGAGCCACGTATACAAGCTGTTCTCGAGGGTCGTCACGAACCGTCTCGCCAGGAGACTTGACGAGTTCCAGCCACCAGAACAAGCCGGTTTTCGAAAAAGCTTCAGTACCGTAGACCACATCCATACTGTTCGGCAGATTGTGCAGAAGACCGAAGAGTACAATCAGCCGCTGTGTATGGCATTTATGGACTACGAGAAAGCCTTCGACTGCATCGAAATTTGGGCAGTTCTGGCCTCTCTGCAACGATGTCGAATTGACTGGCGCTACATCGAAGTGTTGAGGTGTTTGTATGACGCTGCAACGATGATTGTCCAGGTCCAGGATAAGGAAACCAGCCCCATCCAACTACTCAGGGGGGTGAGACAGGGGGATGTGATATCCCGAAACTGTTCACCAATGCGTTGGAGGACGTGTCGTACGATAGAAGTCGTATGACGTTATCAGTATTGTTTACATTGTTCTGGAACTATCACTGCGTACATTGTTTTGTTCATAGGGTGTGTAGATGTTTTGGGCAAAAAGTTTACTTTTTTTTGGGAAAATAAATTGGATACTATGTTTTGTACAGTCAATGCTCTGCACAATCGCATAATCCGACCCCTTTTCCCCTCTTCTTCTTTGTAAGAGGGGTCAGATAATGCAGAGCACTGACTGTACTCACACGGTGAATACAATGTTATGGAACAATGTTTGTAGACAATAAAATGGTTAATTGTCCGTGTATACATCTTTTTGGGGGCTATACCTACTTGTGAACAGACCATTAGGTAAAAGATTAATCGAAAAGAATTTGTGTAAAATAATAGTAAACAAGTAAACACTCCTACCTTGTCTTTGTTGGCTCTAGGGTCTGTGTTCTTGGAGCGTTCTTTCTCTAGGTCCGTGTGTAGTGATGCTATCTCCGCCGTCAGTTCTGCCTGCACCGACCGCAACCGCTCTACCTCTATCAGCACTTCGGCTTTGTCTTTCACTGTAATGTATTACAGTACATATGGTATTGAGTTCTGTTTTCGTTTTTATTCATGCTTGAGTTTAGGTTTCATGATATATTGGCGTGTGTGTATGCTGGCTGACATGTGGCAAATAATAGAATATAATGTTTTCAGTTTCTTTAATTTGTAATGTTAATTATTTTGCATAGTATTATATAAAATAAGGTTCATAAAACTTGACAGACATATTATATTCTGTTGCAAAAACCACTATGAATTGGTTAAAGGCAAGCGTTTTGCGAGACTGTCTTAAGTTATTTTGACTTTCAAAAAGTGGTCATTCTTAGCTTAATTGGAATAAATGACTTTTAATTTAGATTTTTGACAAGTCTATAATTAATCAAACGTAAAATAAAGTACAAAATACAATTTTACATCATTAACATACGCCATTTTAAAGCTGTTTCGGTTTTTAATTAAGCTCTAAGTTTGTTCTCAAAGCTATTTGGGACCATGCCATGCCGTGGGATGTTGCCATGGTGGGCAACATAGCCATGTTTCACATGCCGCGATATGCGATGGAAAAATCTTCATAATTTCAACCGAAAGACGTCCACTGTTGGACATAGGCCTCCCCCAAACGGAGGGGGGGCGGTTGCCATGTTCACGCTTGGCAGGCAGGTTGGCGATCGCAGTATGGTGTTAAAATGCATAGAGAACAATGCTGCTCATTCTCTAGTAAGTAGATTCTCTAATCTCCCTTAGTCGCCTTTTACGACACCCACGGGAAGAAAAAGGATGGTGCTATTATTTACGTCCGGAACCATAAAAAATCTTATGGATAGATAAATCGTAAATGAATCCTTCAACTTACTCTCTCCCTGTCCAAGTATATTACACAACTTCTTATTTCGAGACTTGACTGTATAAAGCTCATGCTTGAGGGTAACAACCTCTTCTTTCAAAGTCTCTATTTCTCTATCCTTTCTCTCTAGGGCGTCAGCAAATTGTACTCTGGTTATAATTTCATCAGAAGCTGGTTGACGATTCTTAACTCTATCGTAAATTTTGTCCTTTAAAAGTTCGGTTTTGGTCTCCGATTTCACTCTTTCGAAGAATTCTGTATCTTTGTCAGGTGACTTAGGATCTTCCAGCTGACATTTTTCATCAACATGGTTAACTGAAAATAGTTATTAGTTTTAAATAAGTCACAAAATAAAACAATCACAGTTTTCTGAACTTAAGTGTGGCAGTTACTGACAATTTAAATCTTCATTGAATAAAACAAAACTAGAAAGTAGTTTAATAAACTTACATTTCATAGTACTATCTTCACCCACATTCATCATGTCATTGAACTGGTCAAGACTCATGACGTTTTTCTTTTTTTGTTTCTTAGAGCCTGCTTTGGCAGTCTGTTCAATTACCTTCTTCTCAATATCGGCATCCTTCTTAGTTTGCTTGTAGACATCTTTCTTCTCTTCAAAATCAAGCTTTGATAGTAGAATAGCCTGAAAACATGTTTTTATAATTTTTCACAGCAGATAGGTACGTGCAGTGTAAAAGTGCTTTGTAGGTCTAGTGGTCGCAAGTACCACTGGTCTTGGGTTCAATCCACAGATCAAGCAGTGTTGTTGGGATTTTCCATTAGAAAATAATTAGTAGCAGTCCAGTCTAGATTTGAGTGTGGTTAATGACCACTTAGTATTATTAGTTGGCTTATTTGGGCAAACAGTGTCTATGTGCATGTAAATTGTAGATAAGTATTGTTCAGGGTTGATTGATTTAAATCAAGTGATTTTTTTAAATAAAAATCATGATTTAAATCAAGTGATTTTTAAATAAAAATAATGATTTAAATCAAACTTGATTTTTTAAATAAAAGTACACGGTTTACTGAGAATTTTACGTGCTTCGCGATTTAAAATGGTATTTTAATCGTTACGGTATTCCCTGTATATCTTTATGGCATTTATTGCACACTGCCCTAGATCCCTTTTTATTTAAATCATGTATTTCAGTATAGTGCTGCCAAATAGGATCTTTTTTTAGTCCAGTCATTCTCGCAACACAACACAAATGAGAATTACAAATTTACAATTATAAAATATTATAAACGATTGCATGAAAATATTGACAATTTAGGGAAATCTCAGAAATACACTAGTTTTTCTTAGAGAGTTATCAATGTTAGACCATTTTAAGGGAATACCAGTGTTTTCTTAGACAGTTGTCAGTTAACAAAATCAAAATCTACTATATACGGTGAAAAAAAAGAAAAATGTATTAAAAAAATCATGACTTCATTGATTTTTTTTTCATAATTTTTTTCGACCCTGGCTAGTGTTATGGGGGATGCGCTACGGAAGCCCGCGAAATTAAAATTTTATTGCGTTTTTTGCAATTTGCAGGTCAGTAACAGGTCGTATGTTGATAGGATTTTACGAAGAGAGTTAGTTGTATTGCCGATTCTAATGATTATAATTCTGTAAATCCATATTTGTTACGGCCGCGAATCATATTTATATCAACATACAACCTGTTACTGACCTTTTTTTTTTTCCTTTTTTTGACGTTTTTTTTGCAATTTGCAAAAAAAACCTAATAAAATTTGAATTTCGCGGGCTACCTAAGCGCATCCCCCTTAATATGTCCTAAACACATTTCCTGCCTCCATTAACATATGCCTCATCATTATTACATAGGGGATAATTTTTTTCGTCATTGTTTTTTACTGTATTACGTTTATGTACATCATAAGAGTGAGCTCATTGTTGAAGAGCCTAATAAATAAATCAATAAATAATAGTTAGAACAACATAAAATTAAATACTGACTTGTTGCAGTTCAGTCTCAAAGTTGCCATCAACCATTTCTTCATCCTTCTGCTTCCACAGTTCCCACTGGTCGGCTGAGACGGGCTGTTGTTTGGACTTCCTCTTCTTGGGTATGGGCTGATACAATATTACAATAAAGTTATTGTTAAAAAGTGCTAAAAAGTCATACAATCTATACTATAATCAATCTATATTACTGGAAATAATATTATATTCCCACAATGTTATTTCCAGTAGTGTAGACAAATTAAGAATTTTACTAAGAATAATCATTTGTAAACAGGATGTGGCCCAACATAGGATTGGTCTTGGGTATTTTAAGTATAGTAGATTATTGTTCAAAGTTTTGAGTGTATGGACACTCAAAACTTTTGTATTGCAAATATGACAATCAGCAACTTTCTTAGCATAGAATCTAGAGGCAAGCTGAACTGCTGCACAGTTTTTGAATGCAGTGGATTATAAAAGGTTGAATGAGTAAAGTATGCATAGAATGAGGAGCACAATATCTGTTTACATTTTGTTACATAATGCTGTAAACTACTGGGACTCAGGCCTCTTTTCTGTCAGAAGAACCACATTGTGCTAACTTTAACAAATCTCTTGAGAGAAAACCTGAAGCTATGTAGCGCGCTACCTAAAATAGCTGTAAAACAGTAAATTGTTATTATACAAAGAAAACTGATGAAAACTGCGCCATGCAAGTGTTCTGAACCCACTGTAATAGCAGATATGCACAGTAGTATTTACATGGACGGGACTTTTTTTCCTATCAAAAGAACTATGTAGCTACAAAATATGCTTTCACCTAAAACTGACAAACAACCAAAAAAACAAACATACACAAGAACAAACTGGGTAAGTTATTATTTTTCAAACAAATTATTCCGGATACATTAACATTAATCACCCATACAAAAATATTTAGCAGTTATTGTTTTTCTAACAAAAAAAGTTGCTTTGACAAAAATAACATCAAGCCTTTATGGGTACCTAATTGTTTAACAAACACAAAATGACAATTGATCACAATTCTTATCATTTTGACAGTTCAGCCATGTTCATTGCGTGATGTACGTTGTTAAGCAGATGAATTTTTCAAACCTATGAAGCAATGGAATAGGAATTTGTGTTACACAATTAGGGTGCTGTATTATTCCCTTAAGATGCTGACAACAGTTAAAGCACAGTCACTGTCAGACTGCATACAAAAGAAAGAGAAGCACGATGACACCACGCTTGTAATTTATTGCAAAATATGAAGCAATTATCTATTTACACAAAAATGAGTTGATAATCAAAATTAAAAATCAACCAAGTTCTGCATATAAATAAGACGTTCTTGTTTTTAATTAAATACCAACCATACGTTGGTATTTAATACAGATATTTTGGATTGAAACTCAAAGTAAAGGGTCAGTTTACCGTTAATTCGTATCCAGATTTTTCTTTCTAAACGTGTTTTGGTAACAACCAAGTTCTGAGAAATATGTTCAAGAATAACATATATTTTTTCCGCTACCACAAACTATATAGATTTGGCTACTTTTTTTGTTTAAGACAAGCATACTTTTATCATTTGCCTCTTGTCAGTGCCTTAAGGGGTAGGCAGAGGTGTATAGTATTCCCACTTGGGTGTGCTTGATCTAATTGTACACAATGTTATGCTAATCTGGAATGTGTTGGTAAAAAATGAATTCAACAACATCAAATTCTGGAACAACATTAAATAAGTGATGCATCAGTGTTTACTTCTTTGAATTTGTGTACCTTAGTACCTATTGATGTTTGTTTGCTATTAATTGTTAGCAGCTGCAGGTATAATTTATATTTTAATCAAATAGTTCTCAATAAGAGTATTACCTGGGGTTTAGTAATGACGGTTTTTGTTTTCTTAGGAGGCTCGATCTTCTTGGGAGTGTTTATTTTAGGTTTTGTCGCCTTCTGGTTATCGTTAGGGGGGTAGTCGTCATCCTCGATCTTCAGACCGGCAAATCGGGATTGTACGAACAATGCAGCCATTTTTTTGATAACAGATCTGTTTGTAAATATTAAAATGTATAATGAGCTAATGGTTTGCGTACATTTTTTAAAATAATATTTAAGTAATTGGTTTTGCATCCTAATAGCGTTCGATTCAAAATAATTTTAGCACCCTAATAACTGTAGTAAAAAAATCTATACATTTATTTCACTTAACTAGACCCTGTACATAAAAATTTTAAATACTTTCACTTACCTATTAGAAAAGAATGGGAAATCGATTAATCTATTGTTCTTCTCAGATTCTGTAATAAATAAACTCCCACTGACTCCCAGAAAGCAGCGCTAAGGTATTCAACGGAATAGACAGCTGAATGATAATATTGCCAGATTACAAAAAATATATAACTTACAACAATAGAGTAGTACGGAAATAGAAGTGAGCAATGAGATGAGAATATCAGTACTTATGGGGGATGCGCTAAGGTAGCCCGCGAAATTCAAATTTTCTTACGTTTCTAGCAATTTGCAGGTCAGTAACAGGTTTCTGGTGGTATGAGGAACAGGGTGTAAAGTTCACTCATCCTCCATAGAAAAGGGAGGATCTTCCGAACAGACGGGTGTTGTGCCTGGTGGGCAACTGCCCGACGGTTGATGTCGGTACGTTGTCTAAATGCTAGTTGCGCGATAAACTCTGCTTGCGCGGAGCAGGATTTGCGTGACGTCAGTGTCATGCGTAGTTCGCATGTGGCGATGTTGATGCCGCTACAGGTTGTATGTTGATCTAAATATGATTCGCGGGCGTCAAATATTGTTTTACAAAATTATTACCATTAGAATAACCAATACAACTAACTCTATTCATAGAATCCTCAGATTATAGAAATAAGCAGATAGACCGCGCGGAACACCGAGAGTGCGGCCAACAAATCAAATACAAATTCAAACGCTAATACAATCTCGAGTCAGTACAACACGGGCTCTAACAGATAATTTCAGAATAATGCCGTCTTGTACTTTTAAAAATTGTAAAAACTGTTCCCAAAATAAAAGAAAGAAGATGGAGTATCTTTCGATGCGCGAAGGTAGCCCGCGAAATTCAATTTTTCTTACGGTTTTTGCAATTTGCTGGTCAGTCAGGTGTTATGTTGATTAAAACAGCGTTCAGGACCGTAACAAATATGGATTTACAGAATTATAATCATTAGAATTAACAATACCCTTAACTTTGAATTGGCCTCAAATGTCATGATTTCATGAAATAGTCATTCAATAGGATTATATGAACTTAGAAAGCTGTTTAATATTTTTTACGACGCGGTGGACGCTTAGCTTTACATGCACGCGAATCGTCCCGCACTGCCGCCACCACCACAAAAACACGACGGCACCGCATCCTTCGCGCGAAATATCAAACCAACTGATCGCGTTCGCTTCATCCGCGCGTTCAGCCCGCGAAATTCAAATTCATTCTTTTTTCCAATTTGCAGGTCAGTATCAGGTTTTATTCAAAATACATACAACTTTTTAAACTTTTGCAGAGTCTATGATTTTGTCGGAGTTCTTGGCGGGAAAGTGAAATGACATGTATAACAGCTTTGCTTTATTTTCTGACGTGTTTAGCCGAATATTAATGTGAATAATATTAACCATTAAGTGTTCGTGAACGTGCATTGGTGTAGGCAAATGAAACAAAACAGTGCAACATCACTTCCAAGTTCTCTCAAGAAGTCCGCGAGAGGTCTCAGTAAAGTGCCACATCTTTACTGAAACTCAAGCGAGAGGAGTGGGCGGGGATATCATCATCATGCATTGAATATTTCATTTCATCAATATTTCAACTAAGTAACTAAATTAAGACTTGGCTAAAAGATCCCAGGAACGAGGCCATTAAAATATTATTTAAAAAAAAATGATTTTGTAATTTTTTGAGTTTTTGTTTGTTGACACAGACAGATTCTATTTCTATTTAGTCCGGAAAGTAATATAAAATCTCATAGAACGGTTCCGGCGGGTCTGTTGTATGAAATAGGTAGTTCTAGTTCTTAAAATTATTAATCATGAAATTGCAATGCCAGGTAGAAGTAATCAATAGATACCACAATAACCTAAACATAATAGGAAGTGGAAAATATTTAAAATCAACTTTAGCACTGGGAAAAGAACCGAAAGGTGAAACAGAATATTTCATTCTACATTTCTCATCTGTTAACAAAACTGGTACAAAATACCGCGTAAAGTGTATAAAACAAGTGTTTGTAAAGTGTATAAACGAAGGCAAAGCAACCATACGTTTTGAAGAACCATCTCATGACCTATGTATAAAAACTGAAACCATACAGCTGAAATGTTTTATGAGACTGTTGAAATCGTGTGTCATCGGTGACACAAAGAACATCCAGCTAGCGCCTTTGGCAAGCTTAAGTGTAACACACAAGGATATTGCTCCTACAAAACTTGTAATATATAATCGAAGTCAATTTCCTATCAAGGGTCTTCCAAGAACATTAGAATCCCTTTACATAAATGGACTGAGCCTTTGTAACTTTAGAAGAGACATATTGTTATTAAAACAGCTTGTAGTACTTGATCTCAGCAACAATGCCATGGAAAAGATACCTCCAGAATTTGGTATGTAACTCAAAATATTTTTTTGTCAGATCTAAGTAGTAGTATCTGTTGTTATAAACATAGTTTGTCTTCCAGGAAGAATGCCGAATTTATGTGAATTGTATCTTTCAAACAATCAACTTGGTGTGAAAGGTGAAGTGGACTGGAGATGGTTGATGGGGCCCCAGGTATGGTTTTATCCTGCTTATCTGTAGCTCTAGCTACTTAGGTATTCAAATTTGACATATTATTTTACTCTTGAAATACATAAAATAATGGCTAAATAATCTTTTTTATTTACTTATGGAAAACTTGAAATTAACTAAAAAATCTTTTATTTTCAGATCACTAACAAGCTCAAGTTGTTGGATATAAGTGGAAATAAGTTGGGATACTTACCACAATCATTATGGAAATTACAAAAGTTAGTTACTCTGAAGCTGGATAATAATATGCTAGACAAACTACCAACAACGCTGGGTCGTATGAGCAGACTAAGGTAAATTGTTTATCACTCAAACTCAAAGCATTTATTTCAAATAAACCAATTACAGGAACTTTTGAATTGTCAAGGGGTCAGTCAGTCAGAAAGATGAAGCTAGTTGCCCATTCCAAAACTTAGTAGGTGCCTATGGAGAAGAACAGGCAAGAAACTCCATGGACACTTTTAATTAACATTATGGTTACAAAATATTGGTTACATCATTTAAGTACTTAATCAAGTTTTAGTTGTTGAATACTTCAATAGGTAACAACGATTTTCCTTTTGCTAGTAAAATTTTATTAATCATTGAAATACAATGCAAGCTATAGTTTTGTATAATTTAAAAGCATTTTTTCTTTTTTTTTAATGTGAGTACCATGGAGCCGTTTATTATGTTATGATGTATGTTGACTTAAAAAAGCCTGGCAGTTGAGAGTATGTCATGCTCACTTAAATGTCTCGCTGATGGTGGAGCGTGTGTTGGATCATTTGGTTCCCTACAAAGTGGTTGAGCTGGATGGTGCTGATCCACGCGTCATGTTCGTGAGCGGGCGCCGTCAGTTGAGGCTGGTCAACTCTTAACTGCCAGGGCTTATTTTGTAATCTTTTATCTTATATTTTGAATGGTTTTTTTAAATATTTTTTTTTTGATTTTAGATTGTTGTCACATATAGAATCAACAAGAATAATGTACCCAGGATTTTGTAATATCTTGATTTAAAAGAGTGTCCTTGGAGTACATTGCCTGTTCTTTTCCATAGAGATCTACGTTTTGGAATGGGCTAATAGCTTGCACGTTCTGACTAACTGACTGACTCTTTGACAATTCAAAAGTGCCTGTAAATGGTTTAATTGAAATAAATGCTTTGAGTTTCTTTTTTTCATATTGAAATCATACATGTGAGAACGATGCATGTCAAAAGCGTCTGTAATAAAAAGATCAATTCATAATTAAATTAAATTAAGCCATGGCAGCTAAGAGATCACCTGTCCCTGCTGATGGCGCCTGTTCACGAACATGACGCATGGATTAGCAGCATTCAGCTCAACCATTTTGAAGGGGGCTAAATGATCCAACACATGTGCCACCATCAGCGAGACGTACCCCGTAAATGCTAGCTTTATAGTAAGTACATATTACTCACACATGTGCAATGCAATTATATGGACGGCACGGTTGGCGCAGTGGTTAAGCGATTGACTGCTGCGCTGCGTGTCGCGGGTTCGATTCCCGCACGGAACAAATATTTGTATGACCTATAAGTAGTTGTTCCGGGTCTGGCTGTTTGTGTATGTGAGTTTAAATGTTTGTAAACGCACCCACGATACAGGAGAAATTCCTAGTGTGGGGCAACGTTTAAAAAAAAAAAAAAAACAACACAATTATATAACTACTAAATATAGTGTGCGTTTCGATGGCGTGGCGTCGAAAATTCGAGGTTTCGGGGATTTCCGCTTTTTGTATGGGCGTTGGTTTTTTATTCCGAGAAAAATCTAACCAGCGTCAAACTACACCGAAATAAAATCGAAAAAAATATGGAATTTGTAACCACTGAAATAATATTTTTAGAAAAATTATAAAATATTTAATGTTAGTACGTATATTGTATTTGTTGATGGCAACCCAAATAAATCTAAAATCTAATCCCTTTCAGTTCTAAAAGGTTAGACTAAACATTTTTGACTGAAAATATCTCATTACATCATATTTCTTATTGCTTACATTGTCATAATCATCCACCAAATATAATACAGTAATGACAGTGCTATGTGTCAATTTTGGCAAGTTTTCTATTTGTTTAGGTTGTGTTCACTTTAATATACTAGTTAGTTAGAAAGGTTTGTTTGTTTTAGGAGTAAATTCACACTAAAATAAAAAAAAAACGATTTTTCTCAAAAATGGAGGCCTTTAAAAATGTATGTTATAGTTAGAACCACTAGCTTTTGTGTTGTCTATCCAAATATATTTAACTGATCCTGGTTAGAATTATTGAATAATAAAAAAACATTTTCGGACATGTCCTTTCAGGAGTTGTAAGACTAAAACCCCATGGCCGCGACATTGAAACGGTGAAAAACACGTTATCGCCGATATCTCGCTGAAAAAGACTCGCAGAGGTCGGATTTTTTTTGTAAAACCTGGATTAGAATTTATGAAAATTTGTAAATATACACAAAAAAATCCTAGGTTTATATTTCAGGAGCTGTAGTACGGTATCGCGTAGAAATAAGTCATGATTATCTATCGAAGAAAGTAAGTATTAGCCAAATGTTGTTTTTGTAAACAACACCTATTAATATTATGTAGAACTACCGATAATAGGAAAAAATTTTTTTTTTCATAATTTAACGCTTTCACGGGTGGTGAAGGAGACACAATAGAAGTTTTATTGTTATGACGTCATCAGGCGTTCACTGTCCGCGAAAGGGTTAACACCTTCAATACGTTTTGAATATTTCGATAGGGTGACCATGGCTTATTATTTACAGAAAACTAAACACCTATTGTATTAGAAATTATATCTCAGTTATATTATTGTGTGTAAAAAAAAAAATATTGATGTTGGAGTGCATGAGTTAACTACAGGGGTTATTTCTGGCATGATATATTTCAAATCATTAAGAGGAATTCAAAACAATGACATTTTTTTATTTAGGTGCTTTATGTACGATAGACGTCACATCAAGTTTCACACGGATAACTCTTATCACGCGCGGCATAAGTGCGTGTATCAAACAAAAATGGGTAACTTGGTGTGACGCCTACTGTATCTATGATATTTTAAACAATGGGTTATTTCGTCTTAGACATAAGTTATGGGTTTGAATATACAATTATTCATCAAATAATGCAGGAACAGGAATTACGAATGTTGTGCAAAGCTGCCAGAAGCACAGTATTTTCAGCTATTAAGCAATGGAGGCGTAAATAAACAATCTGTGCTTTAAGTGATTTTTAAAGAAATAATATACAGGGTGGAATTTTGTAATGCCACCTGGAGGGAAAGTACTCTTAATACTGCAGATAGAAAGTTTTACTCAAAGGAAACATTTCTTTATTTTTGAATAGAAAGCAAACTGCATTCAAAGATTTTCGTAAATTCTCTTCTCCCACACCCGGAATCGAACCGGCTAAAATCTGAAAAAATTATACCCTGTACTTTTATTGCATCGATCGTCAGGGTCAATTATAAGGATGAAATCTCTCTAACAAACATGATAAATTAAATGAAAGGAAAACCAGGAAATCTTAAATTAATTTAATTATTTACAAAAAATGGTAAACTAATTAATTAGTTGCTCGGAATGGGCTCCATTCTCTTGGATACACAAATTTATTCTTTTAACGAATTCATTTCTAGTAATCTTTAATAAAGTGTTGTGGTGATTATTATAAATCGTATTCTGAACTTCAACTCTCAACTCGTTGTCATTCGCATAAGATTTCATGTAAATTTGATTTTTACATATCTCCACAAAAAAAAATCTAATGGGGTGAGATCTGGCGATCTCGCAGGCCATCTGATTGTGCCGTTTGTACCAATCCAGGTATTAAAATGGTTATTAATGTAGGCAGTAGTGATTCTGCTATTATGTGCTAGAGCACCATCTTGCTGTAGAATTATTTGGTTTCCCTCTTCCTCGGGGAAACCATTTAACTCGTTTCTTAAGAGATCCAGTATTTCAATATACTTGACAGTGTTTAAATGACCTTCGTACATCATAATTCCGCACCAAACGTTGAAAGAAAATCTTACTTGATTGTTAGTTTCATGAACACGAACAGGATTCACTCGAGACCAATAATGGTTATTGCGGCGATTGTACATGCCATTATTGCTGAAGTTGGTTTCGTCAGACCATACAATGTTACTCAAAAAATTTGGGTTTCGGTCAATTTCTCCAAGCATTTTTTCACAAAATTGTAATCGTCTGTCACAATATGCAATTTTTGCACCAACCGACCTTCACGATAGCATTTATACTTATACTTTTTCAGCACTTTAAGTACGCGAGTGTGGGTTGTTCCTAATTCATCGGCAGCATCTCTACTTGAAGCCTTCGGAAATGATTCAAAGTATGTTAAAACATCTAGTTCAAAATAGAAATAGTTTTGCTGAATAGTTTGCAGTCTCTTCTTGAAACCACCCGTATTCTTTAAATTTTCTACCATTCTTTTCAATACGAACCGAGTTGGTGCCTGTCGGTCTTGATATCTCTCTCCATACCACCGCAGAGCTAGATTCACGTTTTTGTTATTTAAAAAATAAGCTTCCATTAAATCAAACTGTTCTTGATAAGCCATTTTCACCGTGAGACAAAATGTGAAATGAGTTGTAAAAACAATCAAATGTGAATAACAACTATGACAATCTAATTTTCAAATTTTAATCTAACATTCCATATTTAAATTACCTCATACACGCAGCTACGAGTATGTCGCAAAGGAGTCTGCATTACAAAAGATGGATGTTAGTTAAAGAGCTTTAACTTGACTCATTGAATTTGTAACTTCAGATTTCCTGCTTTCCTTTCATTTAATTTATCATGTTTGTTAGAGAGATTTCATCCTTATAATTGACCCTAACGATCGATGCAATAAAAGTACAGGGTATAATTTTTTTCAGATTTTAGCCGGTTCGATTCCTGGGTGTGGGAGAAGAGAATTTTCGAAAATCTTTAAATGGAGTTTGCTTTCTATTCAAAAATAAAGGAATGTTTCCTTTGAGTAAAATTTTCTATCTGCAGTATTAAGAGTACTTTCCCTCCAGGTGGCATTACAAAATTCCACCCTGTATATTATTTTATTTGTATCTTATCGTTTCATTTTAATTTACTTTAGATTCCTTGAGATATAATTTCTAATACAATAAGTGGAAAATTTTCTGTAAACTATAAGCCATGGTCACCCTATCGAAATATTCAAAACGTATTGAAGGCGTTATATTATGAATAATATATTTTTTTCCTATTAATGTAGAACTACCGTTAATAGGCAAAAAAATATTTTATAGGTGTTATTTACAAAAAAAAGATCTCGCTAATACTTGCTTTATTCGATAGATAATCACGACTTATTTCTACGCGATACCGTGCCACAGCTCCTGAAATATAAACCTAGGATTTTTTTCTGTATTTTAACAAATTTAGTTAAATTCTAATCTAGGTTTTACAAAAAACGTCAGACCTCTGCGATTTTTTTCAGCAAGTTAGCGGCGATAACGTGATTTTCACCGTTTCACTGGCGCGGAAATGCGGTTTTAGTCTTACAGCTCCTGAAATTTAAACCTATATTGACTAATTCAAATCTGGGTTTTACAAAATACTTCAGACATTTGCAATGCTTTTTTAGCGAGATATCGGAGATAACGTGTTTTTCACCGTTTCAATGGCGCAGCCTTGGGATTTTAGTCTTACAGCTCCTAAAATATAAACCTAGGATTTTTTTCTATATTCTTACATTTTTTTTACGAATTCAATGTGTTACCTAAATTTCAGGTCTCTCTAACGCTTAGTTTTAAAGATCTCCGTGGCCGCGCTGTTCTTCGCGTTTCAATGGCGCAGCCACGTTCAAAGCCCTATAACTTTGACAAATTTATGGTTTTGGGAATCGACTTTTAAAATTCACTACTGCTGAGCACGAGGTCCTGGGTTCAATTCCCGGGTCGGACAAAAGTGTTATTGGATTTTTCCATCTGGAAATTCTCAGTAGCTGCCGGAGTCTGGATTTGTGCCTGGTTGATGGCAATAGGCTCGCCCCCTATTACATGGGACTTATGGCGAAATGTGGGTGTATACTATAGGGTACACCTCTGCCCCACCCTTCGGGGAATAAAGCGTAATGTTATGTTGATAAATTAAACCAGTAATTTGTGTGAAATACCAAATGAGGTTATAACCAACCAACATTTTTTTTTTCACGTTTGTTATATCGTGAAAAATATGTTTCTTACAGATATCTAACAATGACCAAGAATGAACTTACATCACTGCCATGCAGTTTACTGCAATGTCGCCTGGAATACGTAGACCTATCCGAAAATAAACTTGATGTCACAGAAACAGCACCAGAGCCCAGTAAACATAGTCCATGGGAATTTTATATTGGCAGTCTTGTAGACTTGGCATCTAAAATTGTTCTAAAACATAAGATATATTATGCTCCTAATATTATACCTTGGTCTTTAGTGGAGTTCCTAGATAATGCGAATATGTGTGTCTGTGGTGCACCAGTATTAAACAATACATTTTACATGAATAAAGAGTTTCAATTAAAAGACTATTTTAGAGTTGTTGTGTTCAATAGTAATAGGAAAAGCACTGTTACGTTCCAATGCTATTTCTGTTCACCTAAATGTTTTAACAGATGATTTTGAACTGTAATTTTAATGAAACAATTATATAATAAGAATAAAATATTTATTTTAAAACATTTTGTTTTACTGTATCATCGGCTTTCAGTTTTACCAGATGCAGCTAAATACCAGTATTTTACATGGAGCGAATGCCTCTGACCTCGACAACCCAGTAACTGCGTAATACGATACCCCTTGGTAAGACTGGTTATCACACATTTGGCCATCTGATGACCCTTAACGACTATCAAAGATCCTCGAATGACAGCCTGGACCAACAGTTTAACGTGCTTTCCGAGGCACGGAGGAGTCTCGGTATGTAAAGATGGACACCCATCTACGGACCAACCCCGGCAAGCGTAGCTTAACCTGATGGATCGACCTGTGCGGCTGTTATTACTTAGCCACGAACTCCTCCACAATACTACTTACACTTTTACTGTATTACATACATATTATTAATTAAGACCTTCAAGCCTCCATCTGATATCTGGAATCACTGGTGCTATCCTTATGTGTGGTTCTGAAAGATGAAAACAATATGAGCATTTCATAGATATGGGCATGGCTCATGTGGCCTAGTAGTATTTACATTACTAATAGGTTTAATACAAAATAATTATAGGTAAGTACTTGTACATGAAAAAATATTTAATTCTAACTTACCAAGAGTGGCAATGCCCTGTGGTGTTATGCTTTGCCCTTCTGGTACATTCTGGGCAGCAATGGTCGCATTAGTCGCTTCTAGTACAAGCTCATTCGTCCAGATATCTTTGAAACTGTCCTTCATTTCTTTTAACACTTTCTCCAAAGAACCCTGTAACAAGATCTTTATAGTATTTTCCGTTCATAACGAAGATCCGCAACTCCGCAAGCATACGGTGGGACGATCTCAGACTAGGTGGAGCGACGAACGTAGTCGTAGTCGCGGGGTAGCCGGTAGGAGCTGGTTAAGTGGTCGGGGAGCATATTGCCATTTCCGTGTACCTACAGCAGGCGACAATGCCGTCCCGAAACGCGCACGGGTATGTAGACCTTAAAATGCCACCAAAGCAGTATTCATTTAAACGCTAATTACGCATGGTTTTGAAATGATATTAAATCTCCTAATTAGTGTCAATTTCGAGCCAAATGAACACGCACACAAAGACGCAAGCGAGTCTGCTGAGCAAGGAGTTAGTGTTATTCGGTTTCCATTATGAAATTCTCAGTGATAGCCCTGAGTCCGGATTGTGTGTGGTCTGTTAATGGGAATAAGCTCACCCACTATTGAATGGGATTTAAATTTATGTCGTGGTCCGATCGTAGAAATGGCCATGTCGTGATCTGCCATTTCACGATACGTAGCCATTTCATGATTTGACCATCTAACGTCCGCAATCTCTCCTTCAACGCTCAGCGTTCGACGATTTGCCCAGCGATGCTTGGGCATGCACCCTGTGATTGCTGCCGCGCAGTCGAGTAATAATTCCTATTCGACCTATTCCTTCCTACTCGGATAATTCCTATTTTAGTGTCCTAAAAATACTAAATAGCCAAGTTACTAACGGCCGAACCCAATAACCTATTTTTAGTGAATGACAGATCGCTATTGATAGACAGTATAATTCTATCGATCCTTGCATGACGTCTCACAATCATTGATAAAGGCTATCTATCTAACGAAAACAATAAGTAGGTTTCTCTACTTCGCCCTCCCGTGCGTTCCGTTACAACCAACATCACTTTAAAAAACAACATGTGTAATTAGTCTTATTATAAAACTTCTTTGTTTCTTACTTCTAAATAAGTTACTGGATTAAGATATAATTCTGTAGAGCCGTATTACAACCAACAATTATTACAACTGACCTGCAAATTGCAAAAACCTAATAAAATTTGAATTTCGCGGGCTAATGTTGGATTTTTTTCTTACTTAAAATTCATGTTCGCATGGTCCTTGCACGGGGGCTGGTACAAAGGGGGGGGGTTAAATTTCTGTTTATTATATATTTATATTTATTTATATATTTTTTGCCTAGGACGCACCGTTGTCGAGATATTTGAATTTCTTTTTTTTTGATTGCTTAAAAAAAATCATCATCTATCACATCTATGATCATTATTGCATGTACTAAAGAGTTCATTTTAGCTTCAATTCGGCAATTCGGGGAATAGACCAATCTGTCATCTTTAGTACTGTCCTGTCAAAGAAATCGTATATTGGGACGCATAATTTGGCATTATCATACAAATAGCTATCCGTTGTAGGCGATACACCCTCCCATCAGTAGATAGCGTGGGCTGGTAAGATTCCATAATGTCTCATAGATTATTGGGACGTTAAAACCATCGATATATAGATTTGTCTATCTCCAGTATGCCGAAACTCGTGATAGATAGGTTATTGGGTTCGGCCGTAAGACCAACTTGGATGTAACGCTCGCCGGCCGCAGCCGCTGCAACGCTCGCTCGGCTCGCGCACTGTTCTAACCTAACCCATCTACCCAAACGGGACTGTGCGTGGTTGTTTCAGTTCTTCACTGTATTGTCTACAGCCGGGGACAGATAAATGACGTGCAATTAAAAAAGCCTATGTTGAACTGTAGTGGACAGCCATAGTGTGAAGCGTAGTTCACATGTGGCGATATAAATGCCGCCACACACCTATATGTCGGGTGACTGTGAATGGAGCAAGAAAAATAATGTATTTACCTGTAAGATGTAAGCTTCTTTGTCCTTACTGAAGTAACTCAAAGCAATGACTATTTCTTTTACTTGCAACCTCAAATCGTATGTAGCAGTAACCAAAGTGTGTAGAGCCATTACTAGGGCAACATCTTCATACTGAGAACCTTCTTTGAGTGATGCTACTTTGCGCTCATGTTTTCGTCTGTTCTTACTCGAACGGAAAGATCGACTGAAAATTAATTAAGAATTTGGAATGTATGTAATAAGTTGAAACGTGAATTAGTTAAAATCCATACTTCTATTATAAATGCGAAAGTAACTCTCATTACCTTTTCACGCCTAAACTACTGTACCGATCGTTATGAAAGACAGATAGGTAGCCTGGGACCTGGAGAAGGACATACTTAGGCTACTTTTCATCATGGGTATTTGTATTAAAAAACCGGCCAAGTGCAACTCGGACCCGCGCACAATGGGTTCCGTACCTTTATCTATAAAAATGGCAAAAAAATCACGTTTGTTGTATGGGAGCCCCCCTTAAATATTTGCTTTATTTTAATTTCATTATTTATTTTTAAAGTGAATATATAACTAAACATTCTATGAATATTTGAAGCGTCTACCTGTTGCCGTTATCAATATCGAGTAAAAAAATCACGTTTGTTGTATGGGAGCCCCCTTAAATATTATTTATTTTATTCTGTTTCTTAGTATTTGTTGTTATAGCGGCAACAGAAATACATCATCTGTGAAAATTTCAACTGTCTAACTATCACCGTTCATGAGCCTGGTGACAGACAGACGGCGGAGCCTTAGTAATAGGGTTCCCGTTTTACCCTTTGGGTACGGAACGTTACAGTTCAGGCAGAAGAAGTCGCGGGCAACAGCTAGGTTGTTTATAAAACGGACTCGAACAAGTTATCCTGTGTGGTAACGCTCATGCTTCGAAATAAATAACGCGCAAGCTATAATAATTATGAGGTTTCCTCTTTCTAACTAACCCTTTGACTGCTTTCACCATGACATTTTTTATTTTATTTTATTCTCTATATTAAAGAGTATGGATCTAACACCATTGGTCGCTTCCTGAATGTATATTTATTGAATAAACTCCAAGTCAGCAAAAATAATCAAATAAACTGTATCCAGTCCAATTACTCGCCATAGGCGTTCCACAGGGATCAATTCCAGGTCTTGTTTTTGTTAAGTAGTTTATGCATATTATCATTCTTACCTTGAACCCCTGGACGACGAGGCAATTGTACTTCCTGCATCAGAATATAAATCACTGTCCTTATTGGTATAGAAGTCGAATGTGTCCACTGGGTGCTTAGTTTTATTTTTTCTTACAACTTGTAGACGTTCACGGTGCCTTATGAATGTCGCCCAGTTCATCTCAATTATTTCTTTCATATTGTTGTACTCTTCTAGTACGGCGGGTAGAAGCTTTTCATCTATAAAGAAGAATCAATTAATATCTACGAGGGCGACTTGTAAACGATATAATAAAAAAATAAGTTCAAATTTTGTCATTTGTTTACGATTTGGCCGTTGGCGGCAAATTGAAAATTGTCTGAGTCACGTCAGCATGAATTTAACGCGACAAAATTTTCGTGAATGAAGAAGCCCCGATGACGATGAAGCCCCATCTCGTGCCACTGGTTTAATGAGTTTAAACGTGGTCGCACTAATCTCACTGATGATCTGCGTGAGGAACGGCCTTCTACGGCGACGACTGATGATAACATTAGTGTTGTGCGGCGTATGATAGAGACTGACAAAAGAGTGACTTATCCGCAGATTCGGACAAGCTTAGGCATCGGTATGAGTCAAGTGCACAAAATCCTCCATGAACATTTAGCGGTCGGAAAACTCAGGAAGCTTTGTGCCCGGTGGATACCTCATAATTTGACAGAAGCCCAAAAACTCCGTCGTGTTGATTGGTGTCGTGAAATGGTTCAAAGATTTAACGGAGGTGACTCAAATGCTGTGTTCGACATACTTACGGGTGACGAAAGCTGGATTTATTGTTATGATCCTGAAACTAAGAGACAGTCTGCTGTCTGGGTGTCTCCTTACTAGGAGTTGCCAACTAAAGTGAAGAGAAGTCGAAGCGTGGGAAAAAAAATGGTGGCCTCGTTCTTCGGAAGGACAGGCCATTACGCAACAATTGTTTTAGAGGATCGAAAAACAGTTACTGCAGAGTGGTACACTAACAATTGTTTGCCACTTGTCTTGGGAAAAAGTTCGGGCGCAACGACCTCGCAGTAGGATCCTCCTTCACTACAACGCTTCGTCGCACACCGCCAAGCAAACAATCGACTACTTGGCGACGTCAGATGTGGAATTACTGGATCACCCGCCCTATAGCCCAGACCGCGCACCTTAGGATTTTTACCTATTTCCGAAAATAAAAGAAAAACTTCGAGGAAAACGTTTTATGGACGCCGAGGAAGCAGTGGCTGCGTTTCAAAAGAGACCCCTAAGGACGAGTGGGCAAAGTGCTTTTCTCAGTGGTTCCATCGGATGCAGCGATGTATTGATGTGGACTATAATAAAACTAATAACTTACTAGTGTGTTCAGTTTTTGATTTTCTAAGAACGTTCAGTGTCACCCTCGTATTAAATAAGCCAAGCTTGACATTTTCAAGTAGTAATAAAATATGTATCAGTATTCCTTTGTAAATATGTACCTAATAAAATATGTACCTTTCAGATTTTTTTTTTTGTATTGTGAACAAAGTCTTAACGCTGTTTTATATTGTCCACATTCAATCGCGTAGGAGATTGTAAGTTCACAGTTACCATAAAATTGATCTAAAATTGTTAGCGCTTCGTTGTGGCGCTTGTCTTGTTTTAGACCTTCCACCAGATCCCTGAAGAAATAAAACAGAGGTTAAAAAAATTTACATGAAAAATATAAACCTTCATAATTTTGTAAGAAACATACATACCAACACAAATCCTTAAATTGTTCTTTAGGCCCTGAATTTGCTAAACTTATTGCTAATTCCCATTCCAGAGCGTCTTTAAAGCATTCAATAGCTTTATCAATACTATTTGCTCTTTCATACACTATTCCAGCTTCTGTGTATTGCTTCTTCAATTTTAAATAGAGTCCAAAGTCATCTGATATCTCGTCGAAAATAGAATCGTTTGGCGAAAACAGAGTCAATGCTTCGCGGTACAGGCTATGGTATTTTACAAAAGTTTTTAACTCATTATGTTTGCTTGTGCCACACATCACAAGACTTTCTACTGCCCTCTCGAACCTTTTTAGGTGTTTATTAATTGTAAATCTCTTGTAATTTTCTTCCATTTCATTCAGCTCATCAAGCATTGGAATATATTCCTTTGGGTCCTTCTGTGACTTATAAGCTACTAGCAAAACTAAGTCAAAATCATACATGCCAAGAGCAACATCAAACAGTTGATTTACATCAACCATGTACAGTAAGTACTTCAATGCTTCATCTGATCCAACTGGCAACTTTGTTCCACTAGATTCTTGTACCTTCAGTTCTTTGATGATCAATAAGGCACTTTCGAAATCTTTTATTGTATTCTTCTTTACAAAAGTTGTGAGTAATGGTAGTATTTTAGTGTCAGTGTCTGGTCTCTTTTTCAAATGTTCTCTTACAATATCACATATATTTTGTACTTTGGCATCTATTTCACTTTTAGGCTTATCTGGCTTGCCAGCATAACTACTTGAGTACATGGTCTTTGTTACATCCGAATTTTCTAAATCAGATAGAAACAGATTCAACCATGAAATATTTTGAACAGATTCCAAAAATATTTCAATGTGCTTTATAAAATTTTCTGGATTGTGGTCATAAATTAGATTCAAATTGATTCTCTGTTTCCTCATGAGGTCAAATGCCTCGTAATACTGAAGACGATCAAGATATTCTCCAATAATCTTCAATGATAAAGGCCTTGGCTGGATGGTTTCAAGATTTCCTCTTGGCAATTGAAACACAGCCCTAGTATCATTTGGTACTACAATTACCAATTTAGCTCCTCTTTCGATTTTCCTTTTGTACACATGATTTGATTCGTTTTTCTGATACTCCATAATAGCATCAAGGCCTGACTTGGTTAATTCTGTGCACAGAAGGACATGTTGCAATGTTGTTAACAATAGAAAATGAGTGTGAACAAAGAATGAACTCACATTGTTCATTATCATTTTTTGATTGATATACAGATGGCCTTTATGTGACAGTCCAATAAAATATATTTCATTATCAACTTGGAACACATCAAATTTTGGGCATGATACTCCAAATGACTCATCTGGAATTTCTAGATCTTCTCCAAGTTTGCCTTGTACAATATCACCATCCTGGAGTTGCAAAAATAGAGAAGAAGGCTCAGTGGGGTGGGATTGAACCCTTTTTACAGGTGCAGGTAAAGCAGTTTCATTTGTGTTTTCTACTTTCTCTGAGGTAATTGAATACTCAACTAAATTGCTAGTGTCATTATTATGTACAACATTAGCTATGACTGTATCAGCACTAACCCAGAACCAATTGAAACATTGAAATGGAAAATCATATTCATCAGCTTGAACAGTCTTAAAAACTTCATACTGTAGAGGAAACTTGACAGTTTGTTTATAGAATACCAACTTATTGTCTGCAGTATAGACAAATAAACAATTAGGATTGCAGTATTCTTCTTTCTGTTTTTGTGGTGCAAAATGAACAGAGTTAATATTGGCATCAAGTTTGATTTCAAAAGCTGACATTGGGGGGGGCATAACAGTTTGTCTAAAGCCTGTCAAGAGAAGTTTGCTTCCATCAATAACTGCCACCACTGCATCGTCTTCAAGCCCATACCCTCTACTGTGATCTACATTCCAAATCCAAGTGTAAGAAAAGTGTTGCCCATTGTGTAAAAATACATGTAGTTTTTTGTTGTTGGCTATATCAAAGTCATTGTCCCACATTATCTTGCTTATGTCCTGATCACTATTGAAAGTTATAGTTTGTTTCAGATACCAGTGATAATTTCCAATCGTGTATAGCAGTAAGGTTTGTATGTTCTTTTCTGTGTCTCTGCATTGTAATGTCAATACCTCCGAGTCAGAGCTCCAAGCGATGTCCTCTACTACTGTGTTGGTATTAACAGGAACATCGAATTCTCCATGTTTTAAGCCATTCTTCTCAAAGAAAGACACAAGATATTTGTCATTTAGTTTTTGTGTGGTAGCAATAAGATTTCCACTGGGTCTCCAAGACAAGTTGGATTCTAAACCTTGTTGTTTTTCACCTGTGTATTGCAAGTTTCCCTCTTTGTCAAAAACTTTAAATCTTCTGATTCCATCCATTAAGAACCCAACAGCATACAGATTGCCATCTCCTCGCCATGATATTTTTACTGCATTGTCACCTATTGTAGGAACTGAAAAGATTTTTTTTTGTTTTTAAATATTATTGCTTACATTTTTAGAGCAGCCAGCTCTGTACTGCATGACAGAATAACTATTTAGTACAACAACACTATTAAATGTTTTCTATTTAATTAAATATTGTAATTACCAGCAGTGACTTCATTTTTCACCTTGGCAGCTTGTTTACCAGCAGACCCGTGGAACTGAGTTTCCTTTTTCCCCCAACCTACAGTTATGAACTGTTTCTCTCCAAAATCTTCATTAAATAAACCAATCTCATGGATGGGATCAAACATGTTCATCAGAATCATCTTCATGTCTTTAGTAACTAGTACCAAAAGTTCTTGATCTGGACTCCATTCCATTGCCTGGAAAGTTATTATTAATTGTGCATATTGCATATTATAATGTTACTGTATGAAAATAAAAATAAAGTAAGTATTTACTATTTGATTCCACATGGCTAACAGCTGTGCCTTGATCTAGGACATGGGTAATCAATAACATGAAATTTTTATAGTTATAATTATAATGTAAGTATAAAGTGTTCGAACTTACCAGTAATCCATTGTCACAAACTCCAGCTAAGTCTAAAGTATTGCCATTGTTGCTGATGGTTATGAGTTCTCCATTGGCAAGACCCACACACAAAGTGTTAGTAAGTGTGAGAAATGTAATGTTTATAGGTCTATTATCAGGAGAGGCAATATCTGAAAGATCCTTGGTCCACTTTGCTTCATTATTTGCATCAAAATTGATCACACTAAGGTTATGTGTACAAACATATAGTTCGTTGGAAGAACTAACTTCATCATGACCATTACATACTATGAGTTTCTCTTCTGACGCCAGATTAAGATCTCCTACGGAGACTTCCCAAAGATTTAAATTTTTCATTGTATCAGAATAAGAAAAACTACGAACATAAACACGTTTTGTATTCCGAACAAATCCGAATTGGGAATTAGCTGTCAAGTGTCACTAACTTGTCCGTGTCAACAAGACAGTGACATATTCTTTTTTCTTTGGCCTATTGTCTTTCGCACCTACAAACATCAAAATAAATCTCTAATCACCGATAAACTTTGAAAATCCGGGAGACCTACCGAATTTATTTTGTACTAGCAGCGGCTTTGCCCGTGTGGATGTCAAAATTATCCCACAGGTAGCAAGTTACGTGCCGGCGACTATACTACCGAGATAAAAGTATCCTATGTGTTCATTCAGGTTATAAACTATCTGTGTGCCAAATTTCATCTACTTTTCAAAAACTTTCACATTTTTAATATTAGTAGGAAGTTCGACTATATCTACTATCTAGTCTAGCACCGCTGCACCGTATTATTATGAGAAAAGACGAACTAATTCATGAATGTTTTTATTTAGTCTTCTAAACAATACAAGGTATCTAAATTAAAACACGCTAGCCACTAGTCATATTATTTATTGTATCTCTATAAATTACAGAAACGCTAAGCTACTCATTATTTAATAATTAAACCTTAGGGTAATAAGTTGTTTCGAACCTCTTTTTGCTCCTAGGATATGGCCGCAAAACTTTAGGAATATAAGCAGGCAGATGTTCATCCAATCTTCTATTGAAGGGGTTGATACCAAGTTCAAATGGCCTTCTCTTTGGTTCAAAGAATCTAGTATTGAATTTAAGCTTATAAATTTTCTCCCACAAGTATGTTTCAGGAGGAAGATCGTGCCTTGGTCTATTGGATACTATATGTTTGTATCTGGATTCCAGCCAGCAGCGTTTGTTGTCATCTTCAATATCTGCTACTACTTGTTCTTCCTGACCTAAATATGGTTTCATTTCATGGTCTCGTTCTTCAGGGCCATTTAAGTAGAACTGAACCAGCATCTTCAATACATTTTCATTAAGTCCTTGGACTTTTCCATTCTCTATGCTATCATACAATTTCAAAGGCTGTGTCCCAAAGCAAATGTTGCTTTTAGGGCTGTCTAACTTGTCATTATGCATCTCAATTGTATTTAATTGGTATGCATACAGTGACCACAGCTGTCCATTTGTGATAACAGTTTGTGTGACCAAAGGATAAGTTATGTCATTGAAGGTAGTAAATCCTTGGTAATTTGCCTGAGCTAGTAGCCATCCGAAACTAGCCTTCATAGCTTGACAATGTAATGCTTCAAGATTATCTTCAGGACCAAATGATTCTTTTCTCGCAAGGATATGACCACGGCCATGATACGACAACGAGCCAAATTCATCAAAATCACCAGGCCAGAAACCTGTAAAATGAAGCATTATGAATTCTTTTGTCATTTTAAGTGCGTTCCGAGTTGCACTGTAATCTATTTGACCGCGCTTACATCCGTACCGAATTAGCCTGAGTGCGAATCGTCATAGATGACGTCATGACATGCGTCATCTTGGGCTGCTTTCCGAATTAGAACCCAATAGCTGACAGCGCTCACATCAATAATTTGCGTACCGAATTAGATATTACGATTATGACAGCTGACAACTGTCAACAATTCGGAACGCTCGTGAACGCGCTCACGGTTGGATAACAGTATTTCTTTGTTTAAACACCACATACACACATGTGTACACTTCTTCTTTGGTTAGATGGTGACTGTAGCCAGAAGCACAATTTCGAAAATGCCACGCTAATTAGATACGATGCGGCGACTCAAAACAAAACAACGCAACTGTCATTTATGGCAGCGCTCACGGTTGATATTAATTTAGGGCATGGTCGGCGTTATCGCAAGATGGCGCATGTCATGACGTCATCTATGACGTTTCACGGGATATCACGTTTTTGCGATCACGCTAATAGGGAACAGGTTTAAGCGCGCTCAAATCGATTACAGCCTAATTTGGTACGCACCCTTGGTATAACGCCAATCATGCCCTAAATTAATATCACCGTCAGCGCTGTCAAAAAACAGTTGTGCTGTTTTGTTTGAGTCATATCTAATAAAAAATGTCATTTTCGAAATTGTGGTCTGGCTACAGTCGACATCTAACAGAAGAAGTGTACAAATGCGTGTGTGTGGTGTGTACACAAAGAAATACTGTAATCCAACCGTGAGCGCGTTCACAAGCGTTCGAATTGTTGACAGCTGTCATAATCGTGTTAACTAACTCGGAACGTAAAATAATAATGTGAGCGCTGTGAGCGATTATGGTCTAATTCGGAATGCAGCCTATGTGTGGTTTCATTTAAAAAAAAAAATTACAGTTGGTAGTGGTACACAAAGAATAATCAATAGTCTATTGCTGCTGGGACCTTTAAAATTATTAAAATGGAAGTTTACATTTGTAATGTCAAAATAACAGCTTTTTGCAAAATGCATATTATGAAAGTAAATATATAGGTATATATAGGGTACATATATAAATATGTAGGTTGACTGGTAGAATATAATTATCTATGGCATTAAGTCCGCCTCTGTACATTTGTGTGCTTTTAGTATTAAATAACTCAATATGGTACTACTAACAAAAAAAAACAATTAAAAAAAAATGTTGTTGTCTGTCTGTCTATTAGTTTGTTTGTTCCAGCTTATCTCCGAAAAGCCTGGACCAATTTTGATAGGACTTTCGCTGACAGATAGCTGATGTTGTAAGGAGTGACTGAGGCTACTTTTATTTTAGTAAAAGCCACGCGGGCGAAGCCGCGGGCAGCAGCTAGTTCAGAAATAAAATATATATTCAGTTTTCACAAGTACATTACCTGGTACATTAGTACCATGCCTATAGTCTTCGAAATATCCAACTGTTTTTGGTATAGCTGTGAACATTGGTACTTTGAAGGCAGGATTCTCAGCTTCACTGAATGGCACAATAGGCTTCAGAGGTTGGCGATTCCTTATAGTTAACATTGGAGTTCCTGAATGATAAAAACATGTATTTTATAAGTAAACAAACACAAGTATGTTACACAATATTCAATAACAGAAATTATAAAAATCTTAATGGTAATAAGCTTGCGCCTAGCCCATGAATGTAACCAAAAATAAATGTTTGTACTCTGCACCTGATAGGAAAAAATTGTTTTCATAATAACTTGATTATGTTATATTTACCTAAATACTGGACTGGTCTGTCAATGGGCTCATACCAGCGATCCTTAAGGCCCCCATACTGCTTCCTCCATCTCACTAGTTTAGGGGGGGCGTCAACACCACCAATAAACCAGAATGCTTCATGACGGGGATCATAATCAATCTGAAATTTACATTGATAAATAATTAAGTAGCAAAGTATTGAGACCAGGCATATCTTGCTGGGTATAGTCAGCAAGGGATGAGCAGGCTTGTCTGGCCTGTCAATGATGATACCAAAGTCCAAAACTACTAAATTCTGTTTACAGAAATGTTCACTGGTAGGTAAATAAAGCTCTTTAGCAAGAGAAAACTGAAGTGTTTTTTTTAATGAATCACAAAAAAGTGCTTATACATTTCCTGCAAAACTATCAATGTATTTTTTTTTTTAATAAGAAAACTAAGACAAAGCTTGGATAGGAATTGGTTTTTTAGTTCCTGTAAATATTTCAGTTCATGAAGTTACCACTCTAAAGTAGAAGGCCTTAATTATTTATTACAAATATTACTATTTATAACTGTACACTTACTTGGGAAGCCAACACATGGTCTACTTTATCAGTTAAGTTGTTTGTAATGATTCTGTTTATCTGTTTTACTATACATTTAGCAAAAGCATCCTCTTTTTGTGATATCTCTGGCTTATCAATAGTAGTACGGAAAGATCGGCTGGAATAAAAATACATAAATATTTATGTCATTAGTAATGATCATTTCAAATGTAACTAAGAGCATTCTTTAAAATGTTAATAAAAATACAGTGATTTAATGGGTCACTAAATATGACAATTTTTTTTCAAGAACCAAATAGTATTTACGTCTTTTTATGTACAGTACTCTAGTTACCCTGGTATACTATAATACACTTCTGCCACCCCTTAGTATAATAGAACCATGATGTTTATGTCATAACACTAAAGCTTTAAGCTTTTACTACAAGATAGTTCATGCTGTTTATTTAGCATTCTTGGTACTTACTTGACTCCATCATTTTCTATAAGAATAGCTTCTTCAATAAGGGCCTTGACTTCTTGAACAACAGCGTCTGCTGCCTCGCTTGTTTCATTGTAGTATTCAGGGAGCTTATCAACAGGAATGAAATGACTTCTTGTGTAATACTGCACTAGGGGCATAGCATTGTACGGGACTTTATCTTCGTTTAACATAACACACTTCCAGCCGTAATAACGAGGTATATTTAAAGCTATTTGTTTCTCTTCTACGGTGTTTATTTCCTTAATTTTCTGATGAAGAGCTTGTCTTTCTCGTAACTTTCTGCCCTGCAGAGACATATCCAGAATTGGTGGATATTCTGGTGTTTCGGTGTATTCATTTTGTTCCGACAATGCTGCTTGGGACTGCTGTCTTGTTATTATTTTTTTTAATTTAGGAAACGTTCTATGAACTCTGTTTAGATACATTTTGTATTCAGCTGGATGATCACTTCGTAAATTATTATTTTGAGGTTATGTTTCGTTCTATAATCGAAATGTCAAAAAATCAAATGAGAAATGCTGACAAATGTCTAGTTTGTGTTGTGCTAGCTTGTTGTTTGATTTGTGATTATAAATTATTTGCCCTAGCCAATAACGTGATATTGAAAACTCATGAAAGTAGTAATTATTGATGTTTGTTTTATATTTTCTAACTACAAGCACTTTTTCCACAGTTGAAAATAGTTTCTAAGATTTTTATTATAATATTACGGAACGTTAAGTTTCTGGACGAAATAGATCTTTTAGCTGATGCAACGTTTTGACATTAGCCACAGCCTGCTATCCACCTGCCAAATTATCTTGAATTCTAACCATTCACTTAAATATTTAACGTTATTTAGCGATTAATTTGATACGTAACCATGGATGACGATATGGTATTTGATCCGTCTTTAAAGAAGAAGAAGAAAAAGAAGACCGGTTTCGACATAGACGCGGCTCTCGCAGGCGAGCAAGGTGAGAGCACGAGCGTGGAGGCGCCCGCTGGGACGGGTGACGTCGACTTGCCTGAGGATGATAACCTCGATTTGGACAATTTTGGAAAGAAAAAAAAGAAGAAGAAGAAGGGAGTGTTCAACATGGAAGAACTCGAAAGCACGTTACCGGAAACACCCCCGGCGGAGGAGCCGGAACAACAGGAGGACGAAGTTATTGACGACCTGGATCTAGACATTGACTTCTCAAAAACTAAAAAGAAGAAGAAGAAGAAAAACATTGAAGAACTTGTCCTTGAAGATGATAGTAAGGGAGAAGACCAAGAAAATGTGGAAGATGTGAGTGGTGACTTGTGGAGTGGCACAGACCGAGATTACACGTACGACGAGTTGCTCGAGCGAGTGTTTGACATCATGCGTGAGAAGAACCCTAGCATGGTCTCTGGCAAAAAACAGAAATTCATTATGAGACCTCCTCAAGTTGTCAGAATTGGTACTAAGAAAACATCATTTGCCAATTTCACAGAGATCTGTAAAACTCTCCATCGGCAGCCTAAACATTTACTAGACTTTTTATTGGCTGAGTTGGGTACGAGTGGGTCTGTGGATGGTAACAGTCAACTCATTATAAAAGGCCGTTTCCAACAGAAACAGATAGAGAATGTCCTTCGTCGGTATATCAAGGAATATGTTACATGTCATACATGCCGCTCCCCTGACACCATTCTCCAGAAAGATACTCGATTATTCTTCCTCCAGTGTGAAACATGTGGATCCCGTTGCTCTGTGGCCAGCATTAAGTCTGGTTTCCAGGCTGTGACCGGCAAGCGTGCTGCCATCCGTGCAAAGACTGCATAGAGTATTAGTGCTTAGTGATAAACTAATTATACAGTCATGGATCTGGGGTACATACAGTAATAGTCCTTATTTATGTTGTAATATTTTTTTGAACATTGTCAGCTGTAATCTGGTGCTGATGCTGATCATTGTTATTGTTGTGCAATTATAAGTAGATCGAAAATAAATTACAGAGGTACATTATGCCTTGAACATTTGTTACAAATTGTACCTACAGGAGTTATAAAAAAAAATACTAGACTAGAATGAACTTGTCAGTGAATTTCAGTTGCATTCTTCAGGATTATGAAAAAATATTAGTGATGTGCTCAAACATTTGTGATTGGTTGCATGAGGTATTGCCTGAATGTACCCCATTCTAACCCCTATATTTATGTATAGCTCACTTCTGTATTATTCTCAATGGTTTTATAAATTGTTGTTTTATTTCAGATCTTAAATAAAACACATTTTATCATAAATGTTGTATAATTAACAAAATAAGTACCTATGTGTAAAATAATGATTTTTAAAGTTCACCTTAAACTAGTTGCTATTTATAAAAAATAATTTGAGAACAGGTTTATATCAAAAAATTTTAGATAACTAATAACATAAACAAAAATAGTAACAATATCATAGTAAATAACATTTAAACATTTTTTTTTATAAAATAGAAGATATTTCATTATTAAATTCGAAAATTGCACAAACAGTTTTTTAAATGCTTGACGAGCAACAGGTCATTATTTATGGAAAAAATAGTTATTGAATAACTTGAGGATTAAAATCATACTTGACAGCCTTATTGAGACTATTGGCATATAAATCAAGGCGCTGAGTCATTGTGAAGCCCCATTTATCCTTAATTTGACGACATAAATTCAGATCAATTTGTGATATCAGTAAGCCGTCTTTCACTCTAGACAAGGATGGAGTTCTGGCACCATCTGGAGCAGTCACATAGCTTGAGCCATAGAAGTGGCCAAACTCCTTGTGGGCTGGCTTCCCATCTCCAGAAGTAAATTCATTAGGGAAAGATTCAGTTCCCACTCTATTTATAGCACAAGTGAAATAGCTGTTAGCTATAGCAGCATTTCTGGCTTCAACAGCCCACAAATGCTCACTGAGACTTGCAACTGTAGCTGAAGGATTAAATACAATTTCAGCTCCATTGACTCCAAACATAAGCCAGTTCAATGGGTGATGACGGCCATAACAAATGTTAATAGCTATCTTGCCATACTTTGTATCAAAGACAGGATGGCCAGTGTTCCCCTCAAAGTAATATGTTGACTCATTGAAATCTCCAACCCGGGGAATGTGATTCTTGCGATGTTTGCCAATGACCTTGCCTGCCTCATTAATGACTACAGCAGTGTTCCAAATGGTGTCCCCATGAACTTCATCTCTTTCTAAAATTGGTGATACTATAACCATTCCATATTTGATGGCAAAATCCTTTAAAAACTTAGTGCTGGGCCCATTTTCTACAGATTCAGCAAATTCACACCAAGGTTGTTTCTCTCTAGTGCAAAAAGCAAAAGGCATGCTCCAAGTTTCTTGGAAACAGAGAACATTGACACCTTCCTCTCCCGCTGATTCTATGATTTTGCGCATTTTATCAAAAATAGCTTGTCTCTGTTCGACTAACGGCTTATCAGTAGACGTAGCAATAGAATGTTGGATAACTCCGACTCTCACTATTCGTGGACTTCTCGTTTCTTCTTTCTTGGTAGGGAAATCGTAGGATGCAACATCAAAGCTATTTTCTTTTGCACATTCCTGGCTACTTTTCTTTACATTTAGTTCATGGTGATCAGTTCTTCCGTAATGAACTCTTTTGTATTCTTGTAAATCGCTGCCTGTTAAGGTCTTTGTTATAAGTAAATCTAAGCTTGGGAGTTCCGATGAAGCTGCCATACTCACTATTTAATTGTTTTAGAATATTAAACTTTCTTCAAAGTACCTACTACTTAAAATGGCGCTATCGCTATTCTGTTTGTTAGTGTTATCTCACTTATCTCTTAACAGACTTAGCGTAGAAGCTGATGATGTGATTTTTTTTTTTTTTTTTTTTTTCTGGCTTCGCACGGTTTGTGCATTTAGCCAATGTCACGTTTTAGTTTTATAAAAAGGTAGGGAAACAAAATTAATATAAATATAAATTTTAACGGGATTTAGGATAGACGGGATAGGATCAGTATTACGTTAATTACACTATAAAAAAATAAAAAATAAATTACAACTTAATATTATTTAGAGTAATGAATGAAACTATACATTTATAAACAAGAGAGCTATTTGTACAAAGTAAAGAAAGTATTGAGGTAGGAAAAGGAGTATGGAGGGATAAGAGGTTACTAAGAAAGGAAGGACGGTCATATAAGGGACAGGAGAAAAAAATGTGATCTAAGTCGCCTACATCTGTGCCACACAAGCATATGGGATCGTCGATGATATGAAGTTTGGCAAGATGAGCTGGAGAACGAACATGACCCAGTCTCATCCGTATTAGAATGGAGGTCTCCATCTTGCCAAACTTGGCCCTGCCAAACCACGGTTTTTCTGGAACGTCGTGTTGAATATACGAAAAATAACGTCCCTTCGATTTACTTCCGATATCCCAAGCCACCTTCCAGGTTTCCCGAAGAAAAGTCTTTGGTAACGATACGAGGTCATAACTAAAATTTGTATAAGGAACTAAGTCCCCACATTGCACCGCATCACCGGCAAGTTTATCAGCCGCTTCATTGCCATGGATTCCAGCATGGGCCGGAATCCATACAAATTGTAGTGTATTACCCTCAGAAATGGTCCTGAACGCAAATTCTCTTATTAAATAAATGATAGGTAACTGCGATTTGTGTTCGAAAGCGGATTTATTGATGGCTAGAAGAGCACTTTGAGAATCAGTAAACATTATAGATTTTTTGAGCTTTAAAATACGGATATATTCTAAGGCTATAAAAATGCCGAAACATTCCCCGGTAAAAACAGAAGTCTCCGGAGGCAGTTTTATTTTTTGTTCGATGTTGTATTGAGAATGGTAAGTACCTATTCCAACACAACCCGTCGGAGAAGGCTTGGCAGCATCCGTATAAATATGGTGGTACTCTACGTGTTCAGCCAGAAAATGATTAAAACTTAAATGGCAATCAGGATCTGATTTACTTACACAGTTATATTTTATAATGGGACTGAATTGTAAACTCTCATAACTATTGCTAAATATAGGAAGTTTATTGGAACGGTGAATAGGAGAAGAAAGTGAAAGGAATTTTTTATAACTTACAACTAAACAAGGATCACGTCTATGGGACCAGTAATCTGATGATTCAATCTGCAACACTAATGTGTCCAGTTTAGGAATGAGAGGATAAGTTGAGAATTGAAGAATCCGGAACAAATATTTGTCAGATAGGAATTGTCTTCTAAGATATAAAGGAGCATCCCCGCATTCAACTTGGAGTGCATTAATGGGACTAGACTTCATTGCACCTGAAATAATGCGTAATGCTTTAGACTGGATGCGATCCAATTTTTTAAAAGCCATGACATTACCTGGCTCTAGAACGAACAATCCATAATCCAGAGTGCTTCTGATGATTGCGTTGTAAATGAGTTTCAAAGAAAAGGGATGTGCACCCCACCACACACCAGAGAGGCATCTAAGCATTTGTTTAGGTGTTTTTCACATTTGTTAACAATATATTCACAATGAGGGACACTACTTAATTTACAGTCAAGTATTATACCTAGATATCTGAATTTATCTTTAACTGGGATAGGTATTTCCTTATAAAGGAGATTTACTATGGGAATATTTCTCTTCCGGGTGAATAAAACAGCCGCGCTTTTAGACGTGGATAAATCCAAACCGTTTAGATGTTAGATGACGCCAAAATAGATAAAGCAGAATTGATGGCAGAGCTAGCTTGCTCAACAGATGGACTTGAAGAATATAATAATAAATCATCGGCATATTGAAGAACCTTAACATGACTAGTTAAGGATAACTCTAAATCATAAGTGTAGATATTGTATAGAAGGGGACTGAGCACAGAACCCTGTGGGAGACCCCTCCATACAAGATGAGATACCTCATGGTCTCCTATTAACATGTTAACAGAGCGTACAGTCAAGATATTAATAATGAAATTCAACAAATTCAATGGAACTTGTAAGGCTTCTAATTTATTTTGTAAAACCGATAATACAACATTATCATAAGCTGCATTAATATCAAGGAAAACTGCAACGGTGGATTGGTTATTAGAGAAGGATAACCGAATATCGTATGTTAATATACTTAAACAGTCAGTTGTACTTTTACCTTTTCTAAAGCCATATTGTGATTCTGCCAAGAGACCCTTACTTTCAACATACCATTCTAGGCGATTTTTAATTAAGTGTTCCGCTAATTTCATCATAATTGAAGAAAAAACTATGGGACGGTATGAAGAAGCATCAGAAGGAGGTTTATTAAAGTTTATTTGGTTTAAGGAATGGCAACACCATTTGACGTTTCCATTCTACAGGGATGTTTCCTGTATAAAAAATAGAATTAATAAGTTCTAAATAATAACTGAGGACTTCATCGTTTAAATTAGCAAAAAAGGAATACGGGATGCCATCAATGCCTGGTGCAGAATCATTAGTTTTATGGATAACAACCTTTAATTCAGTGAGAGTGAATGCAAGATCTAGCGTCGTATGAGTGTCTCGGATATTGGAAACGAGAGACGCGTTATGGTTAGTACAAATAGCCTTAGCCTCAGGAACCCAAGGCGGAGCTAATATATCAAAAAAATCACTGGCTAAAGAATCAGGAATAGGAGAAGGGTTGTTATATATGGACCTAAATCTACGAATGTTGCGCCAGACAATCGTAGGGTGAGTAGGTATTCGGTGAAATTGATAAGCAAAAAATACGCCAAGATTCAAATTTTTTCTTTTTAAAAAGTTTATAAGTTTCATTATTTAACTTAGTAATGATATCAAAATTCGTATCAGACATATCAACGTTATAATTATATTCAGCCTCTTTACGTTTTTTAATCAATTCAGTGCACTCAGAGTCCCACCACGGAGGCGAGGGAATTGTACTAATATTGTTATTTTTTACAGGAAAAACTTCATCAGCCGCTGCAATTAATATGTGTGCTAAAGCTTCAGCACAACTATTTTCATTGCCACCAGAAATTACGGGCAAGGAGCTAAGCTTACTGTCAACAATGTTCCTAAATTTGCCCCAGTCAGTATTATTTCTATTAGGCAGTTTATATTTTAAGTTTGATTTCCTTAATTGTGCATTTGGTTTGGAAAGAGGATAAGAAATAACTATTGGAAAATGGTCACTACCATAAGTAGAGGTTAAAGTATGCCAAGTTAATGAAGAGGCTAAGTTTGGAGAACAGATAGAAAGGTCAATTGCGCTTTGGTTCTGATTGGGATCTGAACGACGAGTGGCAGCTCCAGAATTTAAAATACATAAGTTGTGTAAGTCTATTATATCTATTAACTCATCACCATAACAGTTCGAAGTTGAACAACCCCATGATTGGTGATGGCAATTAAAATCCCCCAGTATTAATAATGGCTTTGGAAGAAAAGAAACGAGATTATTCATCTCTTGAAGAACAGAAAAAGAAGGGTGAGGAATGTAAATAGAAACAAGACAAGTATGATGCACTTTAATAGCTACAATTGAAATTTCCTCACTATGAGGAGGTAATGTAATGGTAGAAAAAGGGATAGAATTCTTGATAAGTATAGCTACTCCACCATACCCATCAGATCTATCCTCTCTAATGGTTAAATAACCATTCATTTTAAAAATATGATTAGGTTTGAGCCAAGTCTCTGCTAAAGCAAAGGCAAATGGCTCATATTTGTTTAAAAGATGTATAACATCACTCTTTTTGTTTACTAGACTGCGGCAGTTCCACTGGATTATTTTGGATGTGTTGTCCATTAAGGATGGATTGTGATACATTGAAAGATGGGGCAACGTTGGACGGTGAAATGTTGAACTGAGACAGAAGATTGTGTAATGCAGAAAGAAAATCGTTTATGGAAAAACTGGCATCAATTTGTCCATTGTTATGATTAGAAAAAGCACAACCATTTGCTGGTTGAGGAATGTCGTAATCTTTAATAATGGCGTTGTGAGCCTCTTTATTATATCCTTGTACAGATTTGGGAGGTGAGCGTGGTTTAAGGAAGACAGTTTTTTTATAGCTACTTGAAACAGGCATTCTATTAGAAGAAGGGAAAGATGGAGTATCTGCAAAGTTTTTGGAAGGAGAAGACAAAAGTGTATCGGCATACGATTTAGTAACTGGGGGATACATTTTTGCCGCTTCAGCATAAGATACTGAACTTTGTGCCATGTATGTTTTAATTAATTTTTGTCTAGACATTTCTGGGCAAGATTTATTAGTAGCATAGTGAAAACCGGAGCAAAGGCAGCAAGATATACTTTCTTGTTCTCTTTCACAACTGTCCCCAGTATGGCCTTGGCCACATTTATAACAACGAGGTTTGGACCTGCACTGAATTTTTGTGTGACCAAAACGACAGCAATTGAAACACTGTACAGTAGGGAATATATATAAATCTACAGGTAACGCATTATAGCACATAAAAATTCTTTTAGGCAGAATCTGCCCATCAAAAGTAATAACTATTGATTGGGATGGTTTCCAAATGGTTGTACCATCAACAACAGTTTTAAAATTGAGGCGTCTGACTTTTAAAATTGGACCGCAACCAATTGGTACAGTTATATTATCAATAACTTCCTCTGGAGACCATTCCGCAGGAACACCACGTACTAAACCCATTCTAGTAACATTAAAAGTAGGTATAAAAGCTTTATAATTATATGTTTCAAGGCTATTATGTGAAATAAAAGAATTTGCGTCCAGGAAATTGGAAAAGCAAAGAGATATTTTATTGCGCCCGATTTTTTTGACGCTACCGTTAATAATATTTTGGAAAGCGTTGTGTTTTAGGAACTTGCCAAATGTAATAGGGTGCAATGACGTTCCATCATCTGGTGATACTAATATTTTTTGTACATGAACAACGTATGGCGCGCTGTCAGTTTTATCATATGTTTTTCGACCAATCTGAGTGGGAATAACTGAAGGCGGAGCAGGAATATCTGGAATATCTTTACAAATTATTTCAGAGCTTTTAGGCTCCGATGGAGTTAGAGAGGGAGGTGTAGAGTCCAAGCAACCACAACCCAAAGACTCTGAACCTTGATTTTTTCGGATACGACGGCGTTTATTGCAATTCTTGCACACATGTATGCGGCTTCTTTTTAAATGGCGAGCCGACGACGACCCATCGGTATCCATGCCCGATTCATTTGAAATTATAGTAACAAAATTGCCTGCCGGGGGAACAAAGTCCCCCGGGTCAGGCAGGTCTTTCATTTTCCCGCTATGAAATAGTAGTAAAAAAAACTTACCCTACTGAAGAAAATATACAGAACTATAATTAAAATAAATGTGAAAGAAGATAAAACACTAAAACTACCTACTACTACTGATCCTATAATACAAGTTAATTAATTATTTTCAATTTAAGTAAAAAAGGACACGTCCTCAAAGTTAGGTTTCCCGCGCTTTCGTTCAACAAATCGATGTGAATTTATTGACAATTGAGAAAAAAGGAAGATAACGCATAAAGGCTAGTACAGAAAAGTGCGATATCGCGACTTTGTCGGTGTCCCTGTCCTGTCACATGTCGCGCCCGCGATATCGCGCGAGTCTGTACGACGAAGTACGAACTCCTGAGTAAGTAAGTATGTTCCTTGAGTACGAACGAACCTATGCCTATACAGGTCAAGTGATAAAGATAAATGAATGAGTCAAATAATAAATTATTTCGATGAAATTGGGACACGGTTCTTCCTGAGGGTTCTTCCTAATGGTTTCTCGGTTCTCCGTTGGTGAACATTTGCCATGATTGCCTTTATTGGCCATCCACTTAGCTAGCTAAGCCAGCCATTTCTATGAGTATTGAGACATAGTCTTGAGATAGTATAATAGCAATATCGCTAGGAGTAGTAGTACTTTTTTGTAGTAGACATAGTTTTCTGTGTTACATGCAAATAGATGCACAACAATATGTGGGTACGGGGTGAGGTCTTGCCGGTTCTAGCCTTCCTGACTAAAAAAAAACGCATCTACATATGGTATTCCGAAATACCGCTCACCGAAAGGACGGTTTTCCGATAACACTACTCCGACGGTTTGTTGAACGAAAAAATGATTGGCCGATGAAACGTTTCGCCGAAAATGATATATTCGTCGATAGAACGTTTCACCTAAAAAAAATGGGTAGGTTAGGTTAGGTTAAAACTATGACCTCTTACGCACGAGCCGAGCGAGCGAAGCGAGCGGTGCCGCGGCAGCGGCCGGCGAGTGCCAGAATCTACCGACCGTCGATGAATAATATTTTCGGCGAAACGTTTCATCGGCCAATCATTTTTTCGTTCAACAAACCGTCGGAGTAGAGTGTTATCGGAAAACCTTCCTTTCGGTGAGCGGTATTTCGGAATACCATACGTAGATCAAAAAAACGAGTGTGCTTTAGATCACACGACTGAAGTAAAACTTACAAATAACTCTCTCTCTTTCTATCTTCACTAACTTATATCTCCCTCTCAACTTCCGTTCGCTCGCTTCCGTAACGCTCTCGTCACGCATTCACCAGCTTACTCCCCAAGTCAAGCGTGAGTAAATAAGTTTTAATTCAAAAAGCCCCAAATATTAACTAATGTGCATTTATATAGGATTGAGGATAGTATGCCAGCAAAGGGAAACAGTGGCATACTAGGGGCCATCATCAGAGTGCGGTCAGCAGCAGCACCCGTCTTCCGCGATTACTAAAGACAAGAGAGAATTCCAATCGACAAGAATGCTCTTCGGATAAAAGATCGACATATTTTCTATATATTTTAGAATACGAGTTGTTTCGTGTTTTCCACCCTACGGTGGATTCACGGAAACGTTCTAGCCTACTTTGTGTTGAGAATTCGAGGCAGAAACAGTCTGTGTGATACCAACTTTATAGTGTTTGTCTGTAATGGCCGTTCAATTTTTTTTTTCCTTTTGTTCTTTGTGGAACACTTGTGGTCTTCCCCGAAGTATCAGCCGAATGTTCGGCCGTTTTATTAATTCCAAAGTTTCCTTTTTTGACTTAGAGTCCTTCCCCGACTTCAAGTTGTTGCTACATTTTTGACTTTGGTTGGCTTATCTCTTCGACTGTCTTTTTTTTTCATTCAACGTAGTCAGCCATAGTTAGTTAGCCGTCTTTAGAGCATTCAAAGTTAGCCGTAGTCAAGAAACGACCGATACTACGGATTTATGTTCGGAGTAGACACCCAGGCTAAGGCCTGAGACCATGCTGCCTAGTCATTAGATGGCCGTTCAAATGTTGTGTTGTCTTGGCGGGAAAGTGAAGCGTCATGTTAGCAGTTTTGTGTTTAGCCGAATATTAATGTGTTATAATGGTGGATTATTAACCATTAAGTGTTCGTGAACCTGCATTAGTGTAGGCAAATTAAACATGTTTTGTTTAATTTGCCTACACACACAAAATTATTTCAAGTTCTCTCAAGAAGTCCGCGCGAGGTTTCAGTAAAGTGTCACGTCTTTACTAAAACTGAAGGGGAGCGGGGCTCCCATATCATCTATCATCCATTGAATAAAATTAAATTTCATAATTATTTAAAAGACCATTCATCACATCACATCATATCACACTAATAAATAAAGGCGAAAGTTTGTGAGTGTGTGTGTGTGTATGTTTGTTACTTCTTCACGCTCAAACGGCTGGACCAATTTTGATAAAATTTTGTATGGAGGTAGCTGACACCCTGGATTAAGACATAGGCTTTATCCCGATATTGCCACGGGATCGAGACTAACGCGGGTGAAACGACGGGGCGCAGCTAGTGTTTAATATAATATCAAAGCAAATCCGAATTCGTAATGTTAACAACTTTGTATGTAGTTACCTAATTTTACATGACACTGGCTAAATGGTCAAACCACACGAAGCCACAATAAAAAAATAAAAAAATGCTGTGGTTGTGGCTTGTGGCTGTCACAGGTGTCACTGTCATTGTCAGTCTCAGTGTCATGGTGGTGTCATGAAGCTCAAAAAATGTCAAGTCAATCATTAATGTGGTCAAATGTTGTCGATCTATCCCTCTCTGAGTATAAGTGTTCTGTGATCTATCCGTACTTCCGTAGTTTCGTTTCTTAAAAATATAACCCAAATTTTTTGTTTACTTGTGTTTTTTTTGGGTATTAGGTACTGCTTGACTGATTTTGTTATCACATAACCAAATAATATCGTTTTGTGCACTAAAAAGTTCGTCAAAATGAATGTGCTTCCAGCCCAACCCGTTGGGATACAGAGCACAGCGGGTGCTGTTCCCATTCGAAATGAAAAAGGTGAGTTCTGTGATAATCCTTGTTCATGTTTACCGATAATTGTACAGAAATAAACCCAATTGCAAACAATGCAGCCTCCTTTACGTGTCAATTCTCTTTGTATGCATAACTAAATGTTTTTTCGTTTACAGGAGAGATTTCTATGCAAAAGGTGAAGGTTCAGAGGTATATATCGGGTAAAAAGCCAGACTATGCTCAAGGTGTGTCGTCTTCAGAGGAATCGGATACTGAGGACTTTATAGAGCAACAGAAACCAGACCGCAGACAGCAGACCTTACCACAAGTTATCAGCAAAAAAGATGAACATCACAGTGATTCTGAGAAAGAGGTAAGTGTACCTAGGGCTCGGAAACCGGTTAATTTTCTATGTAACCTTAACCGTTATTATAAAGATTTTCAAACATATTTTGTTAATTATTTAATATTTTGTTACAAAATCAATGCGGAACTTAATGCGATGAAGCAATCTTTGAAGCTAATAGGTATCAATTGTGTCAAAAATAATTTGTATCTTTGGAAATAAAAATGAACCAGGTTCAAGCCATGAGTGTAACCAGTGGTTTTGTTTGTTTAAAAAAAAGGTCATGTAATTATAGATTCATATTTTGTATCAAGAATCAATATTTTACAAATAGTCTATTTCATTTTACAAGGTTGATGATCCACGTTTACGCCGTTTACGACAAGCTGCACAGTCCCCACCGAGGCGTGCAGAACACAAGCCAGAGATTATTGATGCTGAACCAGAAGAAGAAGTAGAGAGTAGTGTTGAGGAAGTCAGGGACAGTTCTGAGAGTGAAGATGAGCTTGATGAGGAAGAGATTGAGAAGCGCCGACAGGCTCTCAAGGCTAAACTTTCTGCCAGGTACAATATGACAAATTAACTATTATTGTCAAATGTTAAAACCACAGTCAATAAACATGATGCGCCCTTTACCTCCTCCTAGTGTTTCCTTGTCTTGTCTGTTAATCAAAATGAGCAAATTTAATTTATAGATAAACTGCAATACACACCCTTGCAATTTTTTCTGTTGCTATGAGCTGATTATCAATCAAGTTCTTCTACTTTGTGTTATTAATAGTGTTCATTTGTCTCTTTAGGGAAGCAGAGAAGGAAGTTCTCGGTAGAGATGATGATGAAGAAATGGTTGATGGTGATAAAGAAGATAGTGGCTCATCAGACACCGAGTATACAGATAGTGAAGAAGACACAGGTAAAGTTATAAAAGGAAATTAATAATAATTTGATGTTTTGATGGTAATTTGCTACAAATATCATTATCTGCCTGGCCTTCTATGTTCTATGTTAGCGAGTATGGCTTCCGCATTTAGTCCTTCATGTGGGCCATTGTGCGTGGGCCATGGCAGCCATTGTTGGTTATTCCATCCAGCCCACCTCCCTCCAGAAGCTGATTAGGTCACCTGATCTGTTTAGTATATCTGTGAAGGATCTGAGTGACCCAAGGGTTTCTGTTCTGATCTGGGTGCCGCCTGTACAGTCAAAGAGCGCATGCGCAACGGTTTCTTCAATGTCCATGCAAGCCCTGCACAGAGGGCTGTCTGTTGTGCCTATTGTGTGGAATTGTTTGTTTAGTGAGCAGTGTCCCGTGATGGTCCCCGTCACCAGGCGCAGGCCGTTCCCGTTCAGGCGTAGCAAACGCCTGGTTAGCCTGCCATCTAAGGATGGCATGGCTTCCCTGAATTGCCTGCAGCCCGGTGTCGAGGTCCACCAGTTCTCCACTTGTGTGTGGGTGAACTCCTGTAGCCACCTGCGTAGTTGGTTGAAGGGGATAGGTTCGGGTCCACACACTGACGCGCTGGATGCTCTCCTAGCTAGTTCGTTAGGTGTGTCGTTACCTAGTGATCCACTGTGTCCTTTTATCCATTGCAGTGTCACTGTGTTACAGTTGCACACTGTCACCCGTTCCAGTGCATTGTGACATTCTAGTGTTAGTCTTGAGGCAATGTATTTTTTCCCTATAAGGATTGTAGAACTGAGGCGCTATCGGAGAGTATACAAACACGAGTGTCCGTAACTCTCCTGGCTTCTATGGCGTAAGCCGCTTGTATAATGCCCACGCATTCCGCCTGGTAGAAGGTGTTAAACATTCCCAGCGGGCTGGATATATTTATGTTGAAATCGTGTGAGATTCCAGAGTCAGTTTTTGATCCGTCGGTCTCATACACTCTGCCTGGCCTTTTCCCAACTATGTTCGGGTCGGCTTCCAGTCTAACCCGATGCAGCTGAATACCACAAATTGAAAAGCTGAATTTGCTTCAAATATACCACAAGTATTTGGCAGCAGTGTGTGTTTCTATGCAAAAGATTTCTTTTTTTGCCATAGGTAATAGGGACATGCGCGTATTTCGCGTATGGGTGGGAAAATCGTTTATTATTCGATCCGCCCCCGCGCTCCTCAAGGAAGGCCAACAACGCCTTAGTGTTACTGACAATCTTACGGAGGTTACCTGGGTTACCGAAGTACTTTGCCCTGTATGTGGTGACCCAAGCAGTTTAGTAGCACGCCAGCTGCTATCTCGTCGTCGCAGGCCCTGCGCAGTGGACTGTCTCTGACCCCTATGGTAAAGAGGTGTTTATTAAATGACTCAACGCCAGTTATAGCTGCAGTAACTGTACGCAGCTATTGTCAGTTAGTCAACCCGTTTCGTGAGGCGGCCATCAATTATAGGGCCTGCTTGGCCTGCCAACTCACCTTCTTCCGAGCATAGTTTGTGATGCTAGTCCCTGGTGCGTTTCCACACCAGAGTGCGTAAGTACCCGAATAGGAGCGGCGCGATGAGTTCAGGTCCCATTGGTGCCATGCTCGATGCTGTTTTGACCTTAAAAATATCCAAAGGCCTTTGCAAATTCTTTACCTAGAACAATAAGTATAAATATTTTTTCATACAGGTAATTTTCTATAAGTTACAAACAGTTTAAATTTACGATAGGTAAATTTAAACTGTTTGTAACTTATAGAAAATTCTCCCTAGGACCCCGCGTGAAGCCTGTATTTGTCAGAGCATCAGACAGAATGACCGTGCAAGAGAGAGAGAGGAAAGTTAAGCAACAAAAGAAGGAAGAAGTAGAAGCAAGAAAAGAAAAAGAAGAGAGGAGAAGAGATGCTTTGAAACTTGTTGAAGAGACCATTAGGTCTGAACAGAGGAATACACAGGTTTGTTTATTAATTTAATTAAAATTAATCATCTAAAAAACTTTTTCTACAGAGTCTATAGACTGTAAAAAAAGTGAGCCTTTTCAAACAACCGTGACCGAACCGTGAGGTCAGGAAATGTTGTGTTCTGTAATTGGTTTGGGAAAATTATTGTATCAATAATGTACCAATTTAAATAAGTAACCCAAATATTATGAAACTGTTAAATAACAAAATTGGTTAGTCTGTAATGTAACAAAAATTTATTCACAATACAAACAACAATGTAATATCTGTTGTTCTTGAACTGAGGCGTAGTTAAAACTTTTTGATTAATTACAGGGTGAACTTAAGGAAGGTAATATCAACGACGTGTGTACTGACGATGAAAATGATGAACTGGAATACGAAGCATGGAAGCTGCGTGAAATGAAGCGCATCAAACGCGACAAGGAGGAAAGAGAGGCGTAAGTATAGCGCTATAAGGTTCTTTTGGCAGGTTGCCAAAATCGGAACTAATGCCGCCATCTTGTTGTTTCATTACATTTCACAAAACACTAATTACATAAATATTTAACAACAGCGCCCCCCGTCAACGTCATTTGAGCGCCAAAAGATCCATGTACAGTCTTACTAGAATCATCATTCTCCTGCCCTTATCCCAATTTATTTGGGGTCGGCGCAACATATCCCTTTCTTCCATACTTCTCTATTAGTCGTCATCTCGGTAGTCACTCCTTTTCTAGCCATATCATCCTTCGCACAGTCCATCCATCATTTCTTTGGTTTTCACCTACTTTTATAGCCATTGCCATCCATACTTGTAACTTTACTCACAACATTTTCTTCATTCCTCCACATCACATGCCCATACCATGACAACCGATTTCCGTTCAACTTTTCAGTCACCGGTGCCACTTTCAGACTTCCTCTTATGTACTCATTTCTTATTCTATCCATTCGTGTTACACCACACATCCCTCTTAGCATTTTCGTCTCAGCTACATGCAATTGCCTTTAATTGATCCCTTTTGTGGCCCAACATTCTGCTCCATAAGAGACAACAGAGTTATGAGATTATAAAACAAAGTCCCCCCGCCGCGTCTGTTTGTCTGTCTAAAGGCGATAAACTCAACTACCGTACAGATTTTTATACGGTGTTCACCAGTCGACGGAGTGATTCATGAGGAAGGTTTAGGTGTAAAATTAATTAAGGCTATGTCAACTTACACATGCAATTAATTTCTGCTGAAATATGACTGTGATTGTTGAAAATATCGGAAAAAAAATCATGCCGACTGAGAGGTTTACTGGCGTGCGCCGCGTAATCCGTAAGATATACTTACATAAAATGAATGTGGTTAGGATTGTACATCTTAAAAAGTTCAACAAAAAAGTCCGCGATAGCATACGTCTATCTTCTAAGGATGACCCACAGTAACTATTATTATCTCTCAGAATTTGATAAAAAATTAATTGCTATTTCCGAAGCTATTTGGACCGGTATATTATTAATCCTTATCCAATAAAATATGGTATTTAAATTGGGCATTTAATTTAGATTAAAATATGCCATGAGCTTGACATCCCATCATTCAAATGAATACTTTATGAGATTTCACAGATTTAAAATTACGCGTCACAAAATAACTATGGTTGACGGCGGCGCGGCGTTAGGACAGGAGTCAATGACCTTTTCCTCGACTATTAGGTATGCGATCATCGCTGTTTGATGACAGTATGAGGTGGTTGAAGCTAAAAAAATATAAAAAAAATTGGCATATATGCTCTGCTACTCGTGCGAATTTGGGGCGGATAGATAAATAGATAGATAGATAGATCAAAAATAAAAATCATGCCTTTTTGAATTACAGTGTAGAGAAGGAGTTGTTAGCTATCGAGCGTATGCGCAACATGACGGAAGAGGAACGTCGTGTGGAACAACGTCTCAATCCCAAGCTCGTCACCAACAAGTCCGTGAAGGGCAAGTACAAGTTCCTGCAGAAATACTATCACAGGTCAGTTATTTATATCGCATCTATTATTGTGTGTATTCTTGATCGAAGATTATTGTTTAATGAGGTGAAGTCGCTGTTCGTCTTGTGATGAGCTCCATTATAGTTCGAAAGGAGACGAGCAAACCCGAAATAAATACACGAGTTAATAAGACTGCAAACATTATTGACTCACGTTTATAAACTTAAATGATTTAAGAAGTTTGCTGAATACTAAAGAAGCTATTTTTTTTCAGCTTATTACAGATTGTTTGACAAAATCTGTGCTCATAGTTTATGGATCATTGACATTATTTTATTTTTCAGAGGAGCCTTCTACTTGGACAGAGAAGAAGAGGTGTTCAAACAAGACTTCTCTGGTCCTACTCTGGACGATCACTTTGATAAGACTGTTTTACCTAAGGTAATTATATCAATCTATATTTTAATATGTTTAAAAGCTGTAAGCTAGACATGAATAATTGCCCTAGAATATTATAATCTACTGGACTGAACCTGAAAATAAATAGATAACAATTTTAATAACTGCGACAGGAAATGGAGTATTTTTCCAAAATTCAGTTGCTGAACTTAATAAAAAAGAGTCTTTGTATTTGTGCCATCAACACACTTAAAAGAAAACAAATATATACCTTTGCTGTGCCATAGTCTAGTAAAACTGTACTACAGACCCTGTTCTTTGACGTAAGCTATAATATCCTGAAATGTAATAATTTTACACTATCTTTATCAGGTAATGCAAGTAAAGAAATTCGGTCGGTCTGGTCGCACGAAGTATACGCATCTGGTTGACCAAGATACGACGGAGTTCGACTCGGCGTGGAGCAACGAAGGCGCAGCTGCCAGGCTCGCGAACTTCAGGGGCGGCATGAAACAAGTGTTCGATAAACCTTCCGCTAAGAGGAAGCATAATGTGTGATAGTAAATTGTATGGATATAAAATTGTATGGCTATACAAGGATCTTTTGTCGCACGGCCAAAATCGGAACTAACGCTGCTTTCATGTTTTCTCACACAACAGCGCGGCGCCCGCCGTCAACGTCATTTGAGCCACAAAATATCCTTTTATTCTCTCAGGAGTCAATCGAATTTCTTGAGACTGGGGAGTTTTCGATAGGCAACAGTCAGCCAGACTAGGATCAGATCGATTTATTTATAAGATTCGTCGTCTTATACGCTTTTTACGGAAACGCGCTTTTGCCGTGAAACGCTCGAATACGCGATTCTTACGCGCTTAAACGTCAAAATCGCCGCGACTCCCGAGGGGAGTGCGTTCACCTTTTTCTTGACGCGTGATGCGATTGGTAGCACTGAATTTTGTTTCGATTTAAGGCGGAAGCGTCAGGGTAGCCCGCGAAATTCAACATTTCTAAAGTTTTATGCAATTTCAGGTCAGTAACAGGTTGTATGTTGATCTAAATGATTCGCGGCCGTAAAAAAACGGTTTCACAGAATTATAATCATCAATACACAATTAGAAAAGCAATTAGGATCAGCAGTACAACTAACTCTTTTCGTAGAACTAAGAGAGTGGTATTGCTGATTCTAATGAATAATGAAGAAAATTCGAATTTCGCAGGCTACCCTAACGCTTTCGTCTTAATAGAGTTTAAAATGGCGACTGACGAACAGAATTACCAATCACATGACTGCAAAATTCAGTGCTACCAATCGCGTCACGCGTCAAGTTATAGTGTATGCACTGTTGCAGTCACAGATTTAAGAGTAGGCTAGATACCGTATGTGGATTAGATAGTATGAAAACCGAGCGTGTCATCTTTTTTATACCTACGATGACGTCACCCCAGCCATTTAGTGATGTGCTCAACGTAAACCGAATCCTTTCAATCGCTTTAAATTAATATAGTCATTTGTTTTACGTAATTACCACTTAATCGATTCGATGACAGAGGAATGAGAATACAAAAGTAATAAGTTTAAATTATTAGTTTTGTATTCTCATGCCTCTGTCATCGTAGTTTGTTTTAGATAGCTGCTTACATTCTTATGATTTAGATATATATGAGGAAAAGTACAAAAGATATTAGCTGCGAAAAGGGAAGCCAGTCAAGCAAGATATGCGATTTTTCAGCATATCCCTTGTATTAGGATCAGACGGAAGTCTGATCCTAATACAAGGGATATGCTGAAAAATAATAATAAATAGAATTGTCGGATAATTATGCTGTTTCACATAATCGTCTGCACTTTTTGGCTATCGCAAAATCATTATTTTTATAATGTATAGAGCAAATTGTACTATATTTTGAAGGTAACCACTCTATTTTACCCTTCGCTTCAATCAATTTTTCTTTACAAACGGTATCACGCGGAAAACTGAAACATGAAATTCAAATTACATAAATCCCAAAATCGCATTATTTATTCCAAAAGTCCAAAATGCAATTCTCATAACTTTGTCAATTTGGCAATATCGATTTTTGATTAATCAATTCGATTTAAAAGTAACAAAGTAGTACATCACTAGTCCTACCATTTGACAGAAAAATAATAAAAGCGTCTGTACCACGAAACTTACACTGTTGCTGCGTATAGACAAAGCGTCCAATGATGGTCCCTCAAAGCGATACCAACAAGCAGCAGATGAATAGTGTGAAATAGGAATTTATCTTAGTAGTGTTACTTGAACATCACAATAAATGATTAGTTACCGATGGTAGGTAATACCTCCATTGACTCGATTTACTAGCCTAGAAGTTTATAACGGCACAATTTGGCATTTTTATGTCCTTAACGACACAACTCGCCACTCGCGCGATCGTACACAAACTAATGTAGTAGCGCGTCAAGTTTGTGGATTTGGCAAACTTCGGGCACGCTTGGTCTGACAGCTTGTGGTATCTAGCCTACTCTAAATCTGTGGTAGCAGTATACTTACTTAGTTACATGGGCGTGGCCAGGATTTAATTGATGTACATTGACGTTTTTTTAATCCTACTTTGAGTGGCCAAACTTGAACTACAAATGTCTGATTTGATTGTTTTTATCGTATCTTAAGGGCGAACGCGCACTACGACTTTTTATCGCGGGATTATTTTGTCGCAGAAATTCAACATATTGGTTTATATGGCAGTTTTAACGCGATTTTAAAATTGTGATTAATCACATTTTGGTGCGACTGCTCGCGACGCGATTGTCGCGCGCATTGCGATAATAAAATCGCACACCGCGCCCCACGGCGGATGCGCGATTCTAAAATAATGTCGCATAAAATAAATAATAATAATACAACATAGCATGCACAAGTATTGATACACGCTATTTAACTTTTCTTTTTTTTATTTTGTTGTTCTACAATTGAATATTTCGTCTCAAAGCCTGTCCTACGTAAAAACATTTAGGTCTTCCTCTTTTCGAGTCGATGGAAAAGGTAAATAAGGTGGGTAAGGTATGTTAGATGAGCTGAGCCCAGTAGGTGACCACGCCAATCGCGGCATCAGTAGCTTTTTTTAGGTCCCAATAAGTGCAGGAGTATGTGCACTTTGGACACTCCAACATGGGACATGGTTTGGTAGGAGCACCGCATCTATATAAAATAAAAGAATGTGAAATAAAATGAATGAATTAGGAGGAAGATGGTTCCACAAATTATGAGCTACGCCTGTGATGAGTTATTCGTTCATTTGACTACTGTGGCGTATGTTTGAATTTGAATGCGTGTAGAAGAACGTAAACTAAGATAAGATGGCGCTCCCCTCCAAACTTCTGTTTCAATGTGTAGTCACATCCTTACGAAATTTTATAACTATAACAAATAAATCCTTGGATTTATTTTTGTTTGTCGGCCGTCGCAGTACGCACACAATGCGTGAGCCTTGGTGGCGCTTTGTGAGTACAGTCAAAACCGTTTATAACGACTTCGAAAGGACCGGATCGTCAGATTAAGGTTGTTTTAGCCTGTAGTAGTTATAACCATTAACTATGTTAAGGGGGATGCGGTAAGGTAGCCCGTGAAATTCAAATTTTATTAAGTTTTTTGCAATTTGCAGGTCAGTAACAGGTTGTATGTTGATCTAAATATGATTCGTTGCCGTAACAAATATGGCTTTACATAATTATAATCATTAGAATAGATACCTTAGCGCATCCCTCTTAAGTAAACAAATATATGTGTATCAACATTTCGTTGTAATAACCGGTACGTCGTTTTAACTATATATTTTTAAGCACTATTTTACTAACAAAATGGATCATGTTGTCTGAAAAATGAATAAATAATAATAATATAGATCAGCCATACTCAAAGTGTGTTCCGCGGAACCCTAGGGTTCCGCAAAGCCTCTGTGGGGGTTCCGCAAAGCCTCTGTGGGGGTTCCGCAAAAATACTGGTCAGAATAAAAAAATAATACTAAATGAGTGTCTACCTACTATATTTTATTTTACTCTGGTACCTGAGTAACATAATATCAATCTAAATATTGCAACAAAAGTAAAAAAATATGTAAATTTTAATGTCAAGTAATATGATTATTAATGAAGAATACACATAAAACCATTTTTGATTACTTTAGGGCTCCGTCAAATATTTCGTTTTCGAAAAGGGTTCCGTCTCCAAAAAAGTTTGAGAACCACTGATATAGATAAATAGAGCAGTGGTGACTCAGTGGTAACAGCCCCGACTTACGAATTGTAGGTCGTGGGTTCGATCACAGGCAGGCGCTTTCAAAACGGTGAAGGAAAACATCGTGAGGAAACCGGCATGTCCTAGAACCAAAAAATCGAAGACATATTATGACATCTACCAACCTGCACTGGCCCCGCGTGGTGGATTACGGGCTACCCCGTCTCACAGAGAAGAGGCCTGTGTATCAGCAGTGGGAGCGTAATGGGGCTGATTATGTTGATTAATAATAAACGGATTTGACTGTACTTTAACAAATACTTTCAGTTTTGTATTTTGGTGGGCCGGGCCATGTTATTGTAGTTAATCTCTACTACGTTACTTGTGTAGATGCTTGTAAATAGTTAAGGATAAGACCTAAGTTTTGAGAAAAATAAATTGTGTAAAATTATTTTTGTTTTAATTAGCGATCCACCGACTATAAAAAGTTTTAGATGTAGGCTCCCTTTTTTATGTTAATTTGAAACAGTCACACATAAAGGCAAAATGAAAATTTTGTATATGATTTATTGGATGTTTTTCTTTCCATGTTGAAGACAGTTACGTAATTGTAATATTTTCTCTCAATACATTTTTTATTCGAAAAATCATGTCTTTTTTAAGGATCATTATAAATAAACAAACAAGATTGCTTGGCTTTTCTGTCTAAAATAAATATTCACAGCAAGAAAATATAGTTTATTATCCAGCCTTTTTTTGTTTATTTCAGCCAGATATTTTTTCTCTACATCAATTATTACTTTAGTTATAAACGAAATAAGAATTGAGACACGCTATTTAGTTTCGTGCCCCAACACTATCAATGAGCGCACGCGATATTTAACTTTATTACTAATGCATTAGCGTTTAGCACATAACGGAGTGGCGGGGACTAAGGGGCGGAGCTTGCGTTCGAAATTTTATTTAGACTGCTTACTCTCCGTAAACCGCCTTGCTTCGCACGGCTTTTACGACTTGACATAACATCAAGATTGTAAGTTTAATAATACTCAACCTTCCGGAATAAAAATCATGTGAAAATCCCTAGCAGTTTAGAAGAACAACACGGTTGTCGGTGACACAGACTGAAACGATAAGCGACTTTAATTTATGTATTTTAAGCGAATTTTATTATAAATAGATAAAATTTAATATTTCATAAAAAAATAAATGATACCAATATCCAGCCGTACCCAGTGGTAACGGTCGCGACTTACCGAGTTGTAGGTCGAGGGTTATTTTATCACCACTGCTCTCAAAACGGCGAAGGAAAACATCGTGAGGAAACCGGCATGACCTAGAAAAAAAAAATCCGTCACGGGACGACTGGCAGATGTGAAACATCGCACTACACACGCATTTACACACTATGTGCTATTTATAGACTGTATAAGTGTATAGTGGCCGATCGCCACCCGGCATGCGTCGCCCCGCCAGCATTCGGTTTTACGTGCGCTTAAAGATGTTTCACATCAAAAATCGAAGACGTAACGTCTACCAACTCGCACTGGGCCCGCGTGGTAGCATACGCCCACTCCCTCACAGAAAGAGAAGTCTTGTGTTCCAGCTGTGGGAACATTATAGGGTGATTATGCAATAGCCTATCTCATTGGTATTTTGCTGGCAAGCGCAGCAGCCGCACGTGACGTCCTTAGTTCATTTCTTACGGTAGATTCTTGCAAGTTTTGAATATATCGCACACGAACTCTGCTCTCATACCGTCATTGGTGAACTGCTTTTTCTGTAGTGGTACATAGGCAGGATCTCTGCATAGCCCTTAGAAGATTTCAGGCACATTTATATTAAATAATTATAATCCACTTATGCCACCAATATGCTACTTATCTTTGCATTTCGACGCTAGGTAATTGGTTGTTTATGACACCCCAATAAAAACCAAGTCCAAATAATAAAGCTGTTATGTTAATTTATGTATGAAAATTATTTTATTAAATAGGTTACTAGGTTTTAACCCACGTCAAAATAGGGACGCAAGAAGTGCTAAAAAGTAGGCATCGATATTTATATCGTATGGTTATTAAAAAAAAAAAAATGCGGGGGTTTCAAAAAGTCCTTGGTGACTGCCGATAGAAGTGAAAACAGTATACATATAGCTCATGGAAAGCGTTCGGTGACGATGAAGCTAGTTCCATGATTTTTGTTCACCCAAAACGCGCCTAAAGTTTTCAGTTCAAAAATATTGATATCGATTTCGATATATCGAAAATAAAAGCGTCGATAAATCTGTGAAATTGTCTAAAAAGTATAAGTACTTCATGTAATTGTATTGTTTCTGTTTTGTATCATAGAAATTCCAAACTAGAATCTTAAACTAATAAAACATTGATAAAAAATAAATTTACTTTTTACGGCTCTGTATTCTAGCGATGTTAGTTAGAGGGGACAACGATGTTGCTATTGGAAATATATTGTATTTGATACTTGATATTTTATATCGATGTATCGAAATACTAGATATCGCCCAAAAATATCGATATATCGAACAAAAAATATTGATGTATCGATACATCGATATTTTTTCTACAAGCCCGGTCAAAACTATTGTCGCAGTGGATCCTTAGCATGAACCTTGTATTCATCAGCCAAGTCGACTTCGAGCGGATTTAACAAGGAACTTTTATCGTTACCAACTTTTGTATAACGCGCAAGCGGGCGACGACATAGGAGATTTTACTTGATTTATGTCTTCGAGTTCTTACGGCTTACTGGTATCTGTTTAGGCGAGTTATAAAACTTAGGTACTCCTACGCTATTTGTTATAGTTTTTTAATTGATCATAATAAAATTTGAAGGGATTACCCCAGTCTTGTTACACCGCTGGATAATTAAGATTGGGTGTAAAAATATAGGGTAGGTAACAGACGTTAGTGTATATTTCAGACCTCAATCTCTCACTTAAACAAGATCGGGAGTCATTTTTAGGCTTCCATAGTCAACAAGGAACCTTTATTCGCCATGTTCGTCCGTCTGGCCCCGGCTTAGCTCAGGGACTCATAATACTAGAAAGCTGTAATTTGGCATTGGTATACATCATAATCACGCTGACAAATTTTAGTCTAGTAAATTTTTATTAGTGTCCTCCCCCTGTCAGCTAAATGGTTGTTTTTGGATAAGTGAAAAAGTATATCAATATAACTTTTTAATTTTTTTCCATTTTAATGTCGACTATCGACCAACGACCAACTTGCATTGCACTTTTGTAGGAACAAGCTGTTTTTTTTAAAAGGGGATTAAATTAGCTAGCGAAACTCCGCAGACGTTATGGGTATCGATATCTAAATGAAATGGTCCGCCGTTTGTGTAGTCACTTCAAATATCAGTATTTTTTGTGTAAACTTCACAGACGTGATAGGTATCGATATTATATAAACACGATAAAACAAAAGAAAACATGGCTTTCAACAACATAACCGGAATTTGAAAAAAAAGTGGGGCCACTATATCCAATCAAATAAAAAAAAAGAATTTTCCAAATCGGTTTTTATACGACAAAGTTCTGAGGTAACAATTAAATAAACATTTTAAAAAACAACCGAATTGAGAACCTCCTTTTTACCCGACTAACACAGAAGGAGAGTTATGTTTTTCGAATGTATGTCTATTTCTTTGGCACGCTCTGAAGTCTAAACGGTTTGATGGATTTTAACATACCATATGCGGGAGTATAAAGGAGGTATAAAATTTTAGCCAAAAAAGCGAATAAAAAAAAAAGAGGGTTTTTTTTATTTTTATTAATATGGGTATTAAACAAAAGCTATCATGTAGCCAATTAAATTTAATTATATACCTATTAAAAGACATTTAATCTACTAAATGAGGTGATAAGGCAACAGTGCACTTTATAAGAATATGTAGTGACAAAAATTGAAAAGTGTATGCTTAGATAACAAAAAGTATTTATAAAGCAGAGGTGAGTGGAAACGCCGGGACACCCTAGGAGGACATATAGTGACCTAATTGGTGATGTTCTTCAGAAAGGTCAGGTGCGTAGTGCTCGCAACAGGCGTGCGTGTATGACCAGATGTATGAACGTAAACGAAGCAAAAGGAGTATGTAAGGAGCGTAGCAGGTGGCGTTCTATAGTTTCTGCCTATCCCCATGAGAAGCACACATACAAGACTTGGTATCAGAACGAATATTGGTCATAGGAGAGAGACTGTGCTGCCAAAACAGCTGAATTATTAAGAATATCAGCAGTGACAGTTGGAAGAATTGTAAAATAACACAAACCAACCCATACCGTAAGTTCTCCCAAGAAAGAAGATCCAAAGACCAGCTTAAAAAATAAAAGTCCAAAATCGTATATTCTGTCCAAAGAATATACGATTTTGGACATCGATTTTGAGGGCTGATTATGGTGATCACAAGCCACGTCTCCGACACACGACACAAAACATTGTTTGATTTAATTAACTTAATGTTTTGCACCACTGTCCTGTCATTTTGACAATGACATTTCTTTGTTTACATAATGATAAATTATCTGAATTAGAGATAGGGTGGGTTTATGATGTATAGGATGTAAAGAACGCCTTAAAATTAGCCTTTTTGAAGTCGGTTAAAAAAAGAGCGGCACGAATAATATTTATTTTATTATTGCGACATGGGCCTGATCTTGACCTCGACCTTTATTGTAGGATTATAAAGATCGAGGATTTGTTTAGAATACCTGAACATGTTTTCCCTGAAGCTGTGAACTCGTCGAAAAAAATATCGTACACCTGTTGGCCGCAAAATGCTCGCACAATGACGTGGCCCGAGTGTAAGACGTAGCTATCACGCACACCCACCAGCCTAGCAAAGTTGGCCTGTTTGTTTTAGTTCTTTTGCAGCGCGACACTCTATCTAGACATTTACATAATCAAAGGTTGTTTCCCTTGGAAGTAACCAGTATTACTACTACGTACTTCCATGGTTTCACACTTTTCTTTTAGTAGGTATGGGCACTGGTAAAGCAAGGTCATTGGAAATGAGATGATAACTTCTTGGGTAGAAGAATTGGTATGAGAAAAAAAAAAGGTAAGCTCACAAGTCTTCAGACAGTCATGTTTATCATCTCATTAATAAATCACAAAAAATCAATGTTTGAATCAAATCTCGAAATGTTAAATCAAAGCAATCTACATATACCTATCTACCTACCGTACCGTATCTATACCTATCGTAGTAGAATTAAAACCCATGTTTTTGCAAAGGTCTAAGGTACTAAGGACCTGTGCACACTACGTTTTTTAACCGCACCGTTGACTCGCGTTTTAGAAACGTTCGTCAACGGCGCGCTTTTATCCTACAGAACAGTACAGGCTGCGTCTGACTCGCGTGCGTATCGCGTCTGTATCGCTACAAACACGCGTCGACGGCGCTTTTAAAAAACGTGATGTGCACAGGCCCTAAGGGGAAAGTACCATTTATGCAGTCGTATAAGGGCTAAGTAAAAGTTTGAACGGACTCCGGTGGGCGGTGGTAACTGCGGGTAGATGATAAAAGTTTTTGTCCCATTGTGACCGTTAGACAATGTTTTGTTGAAAGTGTTGAAACGTGCCGTGCTCTAAGGTTTTAACATTACTACTACACTTTCTATAACGAATGCCAACAACTTTGAAAGTATCTGTATTAAGTTATCTACTGCTATTTTTGATCTTTCTGCAGCTATTTACAAATAAGAACAAGCACTTTTAACTTTGACGGCACGGTTGGCGCAGTGGTTAAGCGATTGACTGCTGCGCTGCGTGTCGCGGGTTCGATTCCCGCACGGGACAAATATTTGTATAACCTATAAATAGTTGTTCCGGGTCTGGCTGAGTTTAAATGTTTGTAAACGCACCCACGATACAGGAGAACTCACAGTGTGGGGCAATGTTTAAAAAAAAAAAAGACTAATAGGTTAGGTATGACCTAGTTTCTGTTCGTAGAGCTTCTGGAAGACTGGGGCGTTTTACCTGAAGCTTGGCGATTTTTATAACTAAGGGTGTTTGCACAATTGACGGATCATGCGTCGCGTATCGTCGGCCGCGTAACGCCAGAACGGACAAGTAGATAATAAAACATTCGATGTTACACACTCAACCGATGATGCGTTATTGAGTCAGGGAACTAACGAAGTTACGCCCGACGCATCTTCCGTCAGATGTGCGACCACCCTAAAGCCGGGTCTGCTGCGCCATATTTGCGTGTTTCAAACAGTTAAAAACATGTTTCAAACACGATTTGGGGGCGTGGCGTAATCAAAATCATAAACCTAAACATGCTTGCCGCGATGAACGGATAACATCATCACCCACGTTTGCCTGCGGGGGGGAAATTTACTAATTTCATGTTTAGTGCTCTCCAGACGAAGACGCTTCGTAACATTTTATAAAGTTTGTGTAATTAACAGTGATCAGAAAAGGTGAGCTAACACCTAAAGTTCGAAAAAGAACAGACAAAGTGGAGACTAACTTACGACAATTTTTTTTTTCAGAATATTTATTATTTAAGTATACCTATATTAAAGCTGTTTTTTTTAAAACTTAAATTCATGTTGGCATGGTGCTTGCACGGCGGTAACACAGGGGGGTTACATTTCTGTAATTTTTTGCCTAGGATGCACCGTTTTCGAGTTATTAGAATTTCTATTTTTATTTTTATTATTTAAAAAAAACATCGCCTACCTCGACTGCCTTGTTGGTCTAGTGGTCGCAACCGCTACTGGCGAGCACGAGGTCCGGGGTTCGAATCCCAGGTTGGGCAAAGTGTTATTGGGTTTTTCCACCAGGAATTTCTCAGTAACAGCCCGGAGGGCAGTGGTGGCCCAGTGGTAACGTCCCCGACTTACGAGTTGTAGGTCGTGGGTTCGAACCCAGGCAGGCGCTTTACTTTGTGTAAATAATTTCATCACCACTGCTCTCAAAACGGTGAAGGAAAACATCATGAGGAAACCGGCATGTCCTAGAACCAAAAAATTCAAAGACATGTGACATCTACCAACCCGCACTGGGCCCGCGGGAAAGATTTATAGCCCACTCCCTCTCGAAGAGAGGAGGCCTGTGTCCAAGCAGTGGGAACATTATACGCTGATTATGTAGCCCGGAGTCTGGATTTGTGCCCGGTTGACGGTAATAGGCTAGCCCCCTATTACATGAGACTTAAAGAGAACTGGCGAAACGTAGGTGTATTATAGGTACACCTCTGCCTAACCTTTCGAGGATTACAGGCGTGGTGTTATGTAAAAAAACATCTATGATCATTATTGCATGTAATTTAATAATAATAAAATTGAGTTCATTTTAGCCGCTCCGTAAGTAGCCTAACTAAAATGAACTACTGTAGGACACGGAATCTATTTATATATATATTTTTTTAAACTAAATTTACTATTGCTAGAATAGCAGACACGTCTTCCTCATCGGAACTCATTGTTGAAAAGAGATTTTCGTAACAAAAACATAACTTCAAACAAAACCACTCAAAAGTCGCAGTGGACGGGCTGGATAAGCTGACATGTTTGTAACATGTATAATTAACACGCAATCATGGCGCAGCAGACCCGGCTTAAGGGTGTTTGCACGACGTTCTGACGGAAGATGCTTCGCCATGGGCGTACCCAGGGGGGGGAGCAGGGGGGGGCCCTGCCCCCCCCCTGGAAATCTCGCAGAACATGTATGAACTCGCCTAATTACTAATCAAAATGTAAACGGGCCCTTATGCTCTAACTTTTAAATAAACCGCGCAGTAAACACTGGCAAAATGTACGGTGCAATTGCCAAAAAACTGTTTGCCCTACACACTACACTACATAATTATACCTAATGTTTCATGTAGGTGTGTTTGTGTAGTGTGTATGACAAAACAGCCGCGGACGATCCCACCTAAAAATCTGCCTTGCCCCCCCCCCCCCCCCCTGGCCAGAAGCTGGGTACGCCCATGTGCTTCGCGTATCGTCGGCCGCGTAACGCCAGAACGGACAAGTGGATAATAAAACATTTACGCCAGTAGCACACCTCCGCCGCGAAACCATCACAGCGAAACCGCAGTAGTTAAATTGTACTGGTTCGCGTCATGTTCCGCTACTCGAATCGGATGCGAGTAGCGAAACATGACGCGAACCAGTACAATTTAACTACTGCGGTTTCGCTGCTATGGTTTCGCGGCGGAGATGTGCTACCAGCGTTAACCTTACACACTCAACTCAACCGATGATGTGTTAGTGAGTCGGGGAACTAACGAAGTTACGTTCGACGCATATTCCGTCAGACCTGCAACCACCCTTAAATCGGCAAGTTGTGCTATATATAACAGAATCTTTAATAATTCATATGCGACCTAGGATGTATGTAGTATATGTCCTAGCCCAGGTCATGGTCTACCCATGTGCTAAATATCATACAAATCCGTTCAGCCGTTTTAGCGTGAAATCCCTTCGTTCGTGTTAGGGCAGATTCTGGTTAGGGCTGATTCTGTTTAAGGCAGATTCTTGTTAGGGCAGATTTCGTATCAAACAGATAAACAAACGAACTAACTTTGACCTCAATTTCTACCCTACTTACTATCGAGATCTTTGTAAAGTTTACCAGCTGGTATTTGCTCCCTAAAAAAACATAGGCACTCATATTTTGTTATAAAGTGTAAAAAAAACGAGGCATAACTCGTTTTTTTTTGAAGACTTTATTGATATTAATATAATAAGACATTATTCAAATGCAAGAAAACCTTGCGGCTTGGTTCGATGAAATGTGATAAAATATTGTTGTTTGATGTAGTTTTCTCGCTCAGGGCTTGGCTAACTTATCCATGAACGAAAATATTTTAAAAAGCTATTTGGAAATCGTGCAGGTTTCATAAGTGGTTGGCGTTCTCTAATGTGGTGCTGGTGGATCCGGGTGGACTCCTGAAAGTCTTGCCATGTCACGGAAGAAACTGGCGAAACGTTTGTGTTCTGGCGCACTAGATTTAATAGAACTTTCACGTAACGCCCACCCATATTCGTTGCTAGTTGTTACACAATCATTGTATTTCTCTTCTGGTAACTTGCGTTTTCTTGCGTTGAGGTAAGATCTACGGCCACTACTAGTTGCCAATTCCTTATAAAGGATGCTAGATTCATTTGTGTCAACCGGCTTCATAACGGTGGGCTCCTCTGCCCCCATTACGAAAAGGTTTAGGGCGGTAATATCTGCTGCTCCTGTTAACCTACCCCTCCTTCGATGCTGGGTACTTACTTTGTGTTGATTACTCAGACCTAAAATGCCTGCCTCAAATCGAGTCTCTTCTATCTGTTCACTAGTAATATGTTTGTGCTTTTCCGTATATTGAGCTTTCTGGATAAGTTCTTCTTTGTGCTTAAGAAACCACTGCATACGCTGTTTTTTATCTTTATTATAGCATTCGGTTAAAAACTTTTGTGTGGTTGGATCTAAGTAATCAAGCGGCATTTTATTATGTAATTAAATTATTATGTAATAAATAAATAAAAACCCCTAGTAAAATGAGAGTAAAATAATAAAAATAAATAATATTAAACAAAAACAAAGTATCATTAAAAGGATGACATTTAGTAAAACGTTTCTAAACAATAAAATTAGCTCTCTATCACTGACCTCCATTTAGTGTGAAATATAATATGGAGGTCAGTGCTCTCTATGCTTTTTGACCTAATAAGGATTTACTAATCGATTCTCACAAACTTCAGGTGTGATACCTACACAGTACTTTGAGTATGCTAAGACACAGTAGGTTAAGGTCACAAGGTACCTATCGGTGAATTTAAAAGAAAGAAAGAAAGAAAAAATATTTATTGGGACTCACATCTGACAGGAGATCACAAATTAAACTACAACGCACTCTTAGAAACATAAAAAAAAGTCCTGTACGAGGCCAAAAGGCTAATGTCTCAGCATGATACTGCGACAGTTAAAAACTTATTACTTTTATTTTAATTACTTTTTATTGCTGTATGAGGCGTGTATGAGGTGTTTTCATTATTTTAGTCTGCAACGCAGCCCGTGCCGATCAAGTTAATCCCAAACTGTTCAATGTACCTATCGTGCAATTCCGAAACTACCTACATAAACATTACGCCATCGCTTGAATTATAGACATTATGTAGTATAATTTATTTTGATTACTTTTATTCCTCGTTTATTATTGTTTTAGCTACCAGGCGGCATCTGATTTGACAATAGACTTTTTCGATCTTGTTTGTGACCCTTGGTTTACCTACATAGGTACACACAGCTACTTATCCGGTATAAGCTGACCTCTCATTGTACGAAAATCCTATACAATGCGAGATCAGCTTATACTGGAAATGTATAGCTTTATATGTAGCTGTGCACACTTATATTTATCACCAGATACAAGTTCAGGTCACAAGATAATAGCGTTGAAGAAAGCTTACCACATGAATAAGGACCTATAAATAAAGTTTAAATACTTTAAAAAGTTTATTGTGATATAATTATTGTAACAAACTAAAAATATTATTAAAAATAAACCATACTCAAAAGAAAAACCACACATTACTCTAATAAACATGTGCCTGCTTTAACACCTGCATTTTGGTAATGTACGGGATCTGGGTTGGGTCCGCTGCGGCTCTGTTCGCGAGCTAAACGACACACACGACCGCATTCCGACTTCTGCTTGCCAAAGAAACTGTCTTTTAGTCTCCAACCACAGTACCATCCCGCAGTCTCGGTAAAATAATATCTATCCTCCGGAGCTGCCGCATACCGTTTCTTCAAATACACTTCACGACCAAAAGCTGGTCTGCCTTTAAAAAGAATTTCCTTTTGTTTGGGGTCAATTGGTCGCATTACGGGATCGATGGACAAGTCTGTGTTTGGCCGGCCCAGTTTAGGGTCGAGTTTAGGGTCACCGAGACCAACATCGACGATTGAATGCCCCTTTTTCAAAAGAGCCACGCCTTCTATTATCGAAATGTCGCTGATAGGTTTTAGTCGTCTGTTTCTCGCATTGGATGTATTATCTCTGGTTGTAGTAGGCATACCTGACTCCATGGTTGCTTTAAGAACATCTAATTCACTAAACCCTTTCTCTTCACGTTGTAGGGTGGCAGCTTTATTTAACTTTACCCTATGAATATTGTTCCATCTCATACGTACTTTCGCAGTTTTTTCATAATTCTCGACAACGAACTTTATTATGTATGGATTATTTATGTCGATAAGAGGCATTGTGTGTTATGATAATAAAAATAAAATAAAGTAGAAAAGATCAAAAACGCGGCGTCTTCGAATGGCTACAAACATTAAAGTATTTGTTTTTTTTTGTTTCTGTCGTGTTTATCAATGACAATGTTGCATATTGCAATAAGTATTTATTCATTTCGGGCCGGTTTTTCAATAGAGCAAGAGTGCGGCACGTAGGATATAGCTGTACAAGGAGCTTTTCGCACGTGGCCCAAGTTGTTTATCATCATCATTTCAGCTGAAAGACGTCCACTGCTGGACATAAGCCTTCCCAACATTTCGAGGGGATTGCCATAATCGCCACGCTTGACAGGCGGGTTGGTGAACGCAGTATGGTGTTAAAATGCATAGAGAACGCTGCTGCCCAATCTCTAGTAAGTCCCTTAGTCGTTTTTACGGCACCCACGGCAAGAAATAGGATGGTGCTATTCTTTACGTCCGGCACCACACGGAACGAGTTGTTTATATAGAAGGCAAATATAATACAATAATACAAAATATTTTCCAATGTTTAAATCAATTTATTCTCATTTAAGAACAAATTAATTATGTAGTTTAAATGGAAATATATATTTTTTCATGTAGAAGAAGTAAAGCTAATAATTATTTTAGGATCCGTAATAGGTACATTGTAACTTAGTCAAACTTCGTCTTCATGATACATTAGGTTATCCTTAACTGTACAATTGCTCACTGCTATAATGTTCTTTCACTATAGGATAGTCTTTCATGAACCGATACATAGATTAATATCGATCAGAATATTTCAACCGGTTGCTCTTTCATTAAATGTACATACGGGTAACGGGAAATGAACAGGAGTGCCGTCACCTAATCTCTTGGCCATAGAATTAATGACATCTGCACTGGCCTCCCGCAAGTCGTATGCCCAGCCTATCCTCTCGAAGAACCGTATAAAAGTTGTGGCGAAGTTCAAAACATCGAAATGTTCAGCTGCTTTGTAGTCGAAGGGAAACGCGTGGTGGTAGTTGTGCCAGCCTTCACCGAGTGTGCACGTAGCAACGAAGCGGTTCTCCGCTGGTATTATATTCCTGTGAAGAAAAAATATTTACAGCTCTCATAAAATAAACAGAAGAAAAATCGCGCGACACTTTAGCAGGTAGGAACTTAAGTGAGCCAGAAAGATATTGGAAGTTTGTAATTATAAAGGAAATTGAGTAACAATATTATGGTTAGAAATAGACGTTGTTTACGAAGACACGAGTTTAATTATACAGAATCAACGCTGTTAGTTTGATGAATAAACATGTAGATAATTATAAATGCTTACTTGTTGTAAGGCTTGTATCCGTAAGCGTGTGCGAGGCTATTGACTGTAAGTTCACTGTGGAACATTCCAAGGAACCTGATGAAACATTGCCACGCAACTGCACACTTCCAGTTTTCATTCCAAAGCAGAACACCGATCATTGTTGGTAGAATGTAGCAGAATATCAGCTTGAGTGACGTGAAGTTTCTGTAAAAAATATCGAATTTGTCGCATCAGAAAGTGACCATTTATTATTGGCAGGTGGGTTGGCGATCGCAGTATGGTATTAAAATGCATAGAGAACGGTGCTGCCATTCTCTAGTAAGTCCCTAACCCGCCTTTTACGACACCCACGGGAAGAAATAGGATTATGCAATATTACCAACAGAAAAACATAAATAACTTAAGTAATAATGTAGGCCACAGCGCTGTTCACAGATTACCATCTATAAATAAAACCTTAAAATCACTAGGAGGTGAACTGTTCAAGCATGACAATTGCACAAATATTATAAAACATTAAAAAAAAATACAATTAGTATGACCACAGAGTACATTTGTATATAGGGTAAGTATGACTCCAAGTGTCGCTTATAAGGCTGTGAAACCTTTTCAAAGAGCATGTAAATATGTCTATGTGTTCGAATTAATCAATTGTAGGTTGCTGCCATTCGACGAACTGGTGAACATAGACCGACGTGATAAGACGCATATAGAAAGATAGTGTACACTTCTTGCTAGTCACTTAAACAGATCATCATTCAGCTGAAAAACGTCCACTGCTGGACATAGGCCTCCCCCAAAAGGAGGGGGGGCGGGTTACCATAATCGCCACGCTTGGCAGACGGGTTGGCGATCGCTGTATGGTGTTAAAATTCATAGAGAACGCTGCTGCCCATTCTCTAGTAAGTCCCTTAGTCGCCTTTTACGACACCCACGGGAAGAAATAGGACAATTTTTTAAACAGGTAGTTATTGTTAATTAAACATTGTTATATTTGGTGGAGGATCATAATAGAGCACCTAATTTAGTTTGAAACATTGAAACAATTGTCGGATATTCCAGTTGATTGTAAAGTTTTCATCGGTTTGTTAACTCTGATGCGGTTATATTTCAATTTAAAGTGAAACTGGAATTGACTGCCACTGAAATGAGGATTGAAAAAATAATAGGAATTTTATTTTTAATATTGTGTTGCCAAGTGCGTATCGGACCACGAACAATGAAGGGTTCCGTAGTTAGAATGAATTTATCCCTAAAACAAACTTAACATTGTAGTTGAAAACATGTTCTCCCATACATCGATATACGTCACGGTCAATTCTCCAACTGCAAATGTAATTTTGTAATCTTCGCAAAAAATATTTTTTAATGTGATAAACTACAAATTAACGATTTTCTGACTTTTTCTTTTACTTGTGCTGTGAGACCTTGCTTCTTGCCAAATTGTATGATTATAGGTCAACAGGAAGTACGCTATAGGTTTTGATTTATTTGCGAGAATCAAAATATGTCGCATAGATGGCCGTATTTTTTATTGCGTTATTGGGTTTTACCTTACGGTCCCTAAAATAAGTACAAAAGTTAATAATTAATATAAAATACGTGGGTATTATTTACCTACTTATTTTATATTAATTTCAACTTGATACCTCGACGCGTTCCTGATAAAAAGGATATTGACACACTGACAGACAGACGGACATCGAAGTGATCGCATAAGGGTTCCGATTTTCCTATTGTAGTACGGAACCCTAAAATTGGACTCAGTAATAGAAATGAATGATCAAACGGTTGGTGATCATCCAGCAGAGGATTGCTTGGCAAAATTGATTGATTGGTATGATAGCCAATTTTTTTTACAGAAGCAAACATAAAGATAGTACTGTTCGTTCTTCCTTTGTTAATTATACCTAGCACCTAGTCGTCTTTTATGAAGTCTACGGCTAGGGAAAGGGTGGCAGATTCCTCAACTCAAACTCGAAGCATTTATTTCAAATGAACCAAGAGTCCGTCAGTTAGAGAGATGAAGCTAGTTGCCCATTTCAAAGCGTAGTAGGTAAATATGGAGAAGAATGGGCAAGAAACTCCACAGACACTCTTTTAAATCAAAATATGGCTACAAAATATTGGTTACATCATTCATGTTGAAAAGGGAAAGGTGAAAAATTCTGGGCCTGGCAATGAAAGACTGCGTTTTTCAGTTATTTTTCTACATAATCTCCTTTGCCTTCAACGCACTTGGTCCAGCGCTTCTCCAACATTCGTAGTTCTCCCCGGAAATGAGAGCCTTGAAGGCTGTGAAAATATTCATGTACGGCGAAGCACTTCCCATAAAAAAAATCTTCAAGTTTGGGAACAGATGGAAGTCTGAGGGTGCCAAACCAGGAGAATAGGGGGGATGGCTTAGCAGATCGTACCCCAAATCCCGCAGTTTTCCCATCGCCAAAGCACTCTTGTGTATAAGTGCGTTGTCCTGGTGAAAGATGATTTTTTCTTCTTCAAGCCAGGCCTCTTCTCGTGAATTTTGGCATCCAACTGGTCAAGAAGGTTGGAGTAATATTTGCCTGTAATTGTTCTACTTTTTTCAAGGAAATCAATTAACAAGATCCCTTTCGCATCCCAAAACACGCTAACCATATCTTTTCCGGCAGGTGCGATCGACTTCGATTTCTTTAGCGCTGAACCACCGTCTTCCACCCACTGCTTCGACTGCTGTTTCGTTTCTGGCGTGTAGTGATGGACCCATGTCTCATCCATGGTGTCAAATCACCGCACAAAATCGGTCGGATCCCTATTGAATCGATCCAAAGATTGCTGCGAATATCGTTTACGCATTTGCTTTTGATAGGTATTCAGCAAATGCGGCACCCATCTTGCGCAGAGCTTTCGCATCCCTAATTCTGTGTGCAAGATATTTCGCACCCTTTCTTCTGATATCCCCTTCTAAACTCCGCTGCCCACTTTTTAACGGTTGATATGGAAGGATCAGAGTCCCAATAGACTTATCAACTTCGGATGAATTTCCTTAGGGGGTAGTCCATCCAAAACGAAGATTTTTATGACCGCAGGATATTCAAGTTTATCCATTTTAACGAAAAACATGCAAGACGTCTACTCCTTTAATTCGTATGAACACATTACTTGAGAGAAAAAGTTATTTTTAAGCACTAATGACACGTGCATCCAGGCGGGAAACATACATTTTTGCTGATTGGAACGCCATCTCTTTGTCAGGCCGAGAACTTTTCACCTTACCCTAGTGCATGTGAGAACGATGCAGAACTTTAAAAGCGTCCGTAAACAAAAAATAAAATAAAAAATAAGCCGTGGCAGCTATGAGATTACCAGTCCTTACTGACGGCGCCTGTTCACGAACGTGACGCATGGATTTTGAAGGGAGTTAAATGATCCAACACACGCACCACCATCAGTGAGACATAAGAGTGAGCATGACATACTACCAGTCGCCAGGGCACATTAAAGTCGTTGAAAGACGTCCTCGTAGCCATGCCAAAAACTAAAGCTGCTACGGACAACTAACCTTTCATAAAACTGAATAACTTTATCGTTCTCAATATCGGTCATGTCCATCTGTTTCCCTCGGACGATGACTTCGCTGTTCTTCTTCATCATCAGCCAGCCGATGTGAGAGAAGAATAGGCCTCGGTTTGCATTATGAGGGTCCGCATCTGTGTCGCTGTATTTATGGTGAACGCGGTGATCGCGCACCCAGTGAAGGAGAGAATTCTGCCAAAAAAATAACACATCATTAATATGTTACTAAAAAAGGAGAGAGCGTAGACAACATGGCAGTGTCCAGAAAAACATGTACCCACTGTAAGACTTTGTTACCTACATACTTAAATAATTAATACTTTTGTAAAAACCAGATACTTAGATAGGAAATAATTTAATATTTAGTAACAAGGAAAATCATTAAAGCGCTTTTCCTCTCTCCTATTTATTTAAAATGTTGCTCTGCCCGACAGGGTCCATAATTGTTTCTAATACTTATTAAACTTAATACTTACTCTAATATATATTATGCAAAAAAGATATTTTAATTTAAATTTAAACTAAATGAAACTGAAACTAGAAGCCAACTTCCAAACGTCCCTCAAGTTTGGTATAAAATGCAAAATGTGCAAAGTTCAAACGAGTTCTACTAGAGTTGTAAAATCTTTAAACAACCTACTACAAACCATGGCGGCACTGGTCTTATAAACAGACTAGCACGCCACGCGTGGATTGAATCCGTCTCAATTCTTTCCTAGGATTGTGATATAAATATTTACAATTTATTAAACAATTCTCAGAACTCCATCGGCTGGATCTGAGGTAGCTTGGCTTATGTTGTGTGCTTGTTTACAAATCATAAGACTGCGAGAATATAAATTCTTCGTTAGGTAATGAAAATGTTTTAATTAAATTTGTTTACCTGCCCCGCACTGGAGAAACATAAAAGCAGGAATAGTTTGAGAGGCAGCGTTGCTTTGTAAGATTTGTGAGTCCACAGACGGTGTGCGCCCCCAGTTATTCCGAATCCAGATGCCACGTACATAATCAACGCTGCAAACATAATTAGTTGTTTAATTAAATTGCTAGAAAGTTAATTGAAATTGCATATTTAAAGTGGTATAGAGTAGTGAACGACTTAATTATAAAACTTTTTCTTCTCCTTATTAGACGTACCTAGAATAAGTTTTGGAGATGTATTGAGATAAAAATATTTCTTTTTTCTAATGTTTATTGCGCGTAGGCGCTTGTAATAGGGTTTAGATATCTACAAAGTATTTATATATAAATTGAATTGTATTCCTAGAATGAATATCTCTATTAATGTTGTAATAGAAAAAAACAAAAACGAAAATTAAGTGCTCCAATAACTATGATTTAAGAAAGGCCTTTGTGTGATAAAATGGGAGATCTTTTTCCAAGATCCTTCTAAATAGCTTTTTTGTAAATTAGGGTCAGGCACAAGTTAGTTGAAAATAAGTAGGTGCGAATAGATATAAATAATTATATAGTTAAAGGTCAAGAAATGGGCATTAGGCTCAGTGACACATCATTACTTACCAAATACAAGGGATTGCCATTTCACAGGAAAAGCGTAGTGGTAGCACCAATACACAGCAAGCACATGATACAGAGAAATAAATATAAAACTCGTCCACTTTATCTCATTTTTAAATCCTAGTTTTTTCTCGAAATCCTGAACTATTTCACTCAAAGTTATGCCGCGTTTAATTTTGTTAGATTCCATACTTTTCTTTTTGACTGGTATCTGTGACCGTCGGATACCCGCCGACGTTTGACTATAATGTTATGTATAGAGCAGCTTAAATAAACTTTTGTGATAGAATGTTTTGTAATATAAAATGTATATTATGTATTCGGAACGTTAGTAAATAGACTGCGCCCACCACTTATTTATTTACATGCGACTGATGATCACAATTTAATTTAGGATTCAGTGAACTGTTAATTTTATTATTGCAATTAGGTACGTGTGGTGCAAAACGTGCCTGTTTATTAGACCTTTGTTAATAATGTTCGTTTAGTTTCGATTTCAAATTCAAACGATTAATAATTCCACACTATTGATCAATTTATAAATACTGAAATTCAAATGACCGCATATGATTTGGAATTAAAATGCTAATTACAAGGCGTTTTTCATGGTTCAAAAATAGTTTTTTTCAACACATTTTCCAAAAAATGCATTTACGAAGCCTGTATACATTGTTCGAAAGTTAAAAAAAAACGCACCTTTCAACGGAATGTGCGGTAAAATAGGTACTCTCACCTAAGTACCTGTTTTACCGCATACTCCATTGTATAGCGCTGTATGTATCTATTACGGTTTTTTTTAATTTCCATAAAAAATAAATAAGAATTTTACCAAGGAGTTTCACATTACGAGAATAAATAAGCTGAATGATCGAACCTCCTTGGAAGCGTTATTTCTCAATACGTTTGTCTCAATTTAATACTAAAGAGAAAATGACACGAAAGATGTAGTTCTAATTTTCACCACGCGCACGTGGCGCCATTTGCAAATTCGCACCATTTTCATATTAGAAACGTTAAAGATTGTTGCGACTTTTTTTTCATTACCTTTGTACTGTTTTCTCGCAAATGTGTTAAAACACACGTGCGGAAATTGGTATTAACAAACTCGTTTAATATTATGATTTTCACTGTAATAATTATTGTCATCGTCTAGGGACTAAATAATAACGGCCGTACGGGTCGATAGAACGTTAAGCTAGGCTTGCCGCGGTCGGCTCGTGGATTGGTGACCATTCATTACATATCGAGACTCCTCCGTGCCTTGGAAAGCACGTTAAGCCGTTGGTCCCGGTTCTCATTCGTAGTTCTTAACTGGGCTGCAGATAATCAGTCATCATTTCAGCCGAAAGATGTCCACTGTTGGACATAGGCTTCCCCCAAAAGGAGGGGGGGGGGTTGCCATAATAGCCAGGCGCCAGGCCAAATAGGCAGGCGGGTTGGCGATCGCAGTTTGGTGTTAAAATGGATAGAGAACGCTGCTGCCCATTCTCTAGTAAGTCCCTTAGTCGCCTTTTATGACACCCACGGGAATAAATGGGGTGGTGCTATTCTTTACGTCCGGCACCACACGGAACACGTATAATCAGTCGCTCAATGTAAAAAACCGGTATTCAGCTGTATTCGGTTAGACTGGAAGCCGAACCCAACATAGTCACTCACATCATATATTCACTCCACCCTCTCCCGCCACTCACTTACTCACCGCCGCCGCAGCGGCGGATTCACTTCCGCGTGTCATTAGGGACTGCCAAACTTTTGCAGTTTTTAAAAGAAGAGTGAAAGAACACTATCTTTCTACTTCGTACTAGTTGCATTTTATTTATTTATTATTATAAACTGTATATATATAACTGTAGATATATTTTAGTGATATTTATTTTAGAAGTATGTATGTAAGTATATTATCTTATTGTATGTTTATATTTAAATTAGAGAATACCTAGTATTTTTCTTTATTTTATTTATTTTGTTTTACACCCGTTGTCTACATCTCTTTATCTACTTTCCTATCGCAGGTATGCTGGAAGAGACTTCTGTAGAAATAAGGATCATCTTTGTAGAGATCGTCTAATTCAAAACTGCACGCCCCTCCACTAAAATGTCTATACAAACATTTGAAATGTGTATGCATCATGCAGTCGAGGGGCGTGCAGTTTTAAATTGAACGATCTCTACGTATTTTTCTGTTCCTCCTTGTCTGTTTATATGTGTGTACATAAACTGTTAAATAAATAGTTGGGAAAAGGCTGAGCAGATTGAATAACTACGAACAGAACCCATGAAGTTCCGCCGAACTAAATACACAAGATGTGGAACTAATTAACATTCAATCGTTCATTGTGTTCCGACTGTTCCTATTAAGAAATGTACCTCTTTTAAATGTAAATATATCGGTGTTAATAAGTATTCTTAGGTTAATCATTATACGTTTGTTTGATTTCGTAATCGTATATTTGTTATTTGATATCAAAGACTTGTAGATACCAATATTCACATTGTCATATTGCATAACATACATAATCAGTCCATAATATTCCCACTGCTGGGACACAGACCTCTCTGTGAGAGGGAGTGGACCATAATCCACCACGTGGGACCAGTGCGTGTTGGTAGAAGTCACATGAATTCGAAATTTTAATTCTATGTTGTCAAAAAATAATAGGCCCGTTTTGACATTTAACTTGAATCGATTGATGGTCAATCGCGATGTAACTAGTGAAGTCAAAACGGGCCTATTATTTTTTGACAACTATAGTTTCCTCTTGATTTTTTCCTTCACGGTTTTGAGAGCAATGTTGATGGAATAATATACACAAAGTAAAGCGCCTGTCTGGGTTTGAACCTACGACCTACTCTCGTAAGTCGAGGCCGTTAGCACTGGGCCATCATTGCTCTCTGATTGCCATATTGCATCTTCTGAATTGCATAACTATGATGGGTTTCAGGGTTCCGTACCCGAAGGGTGCCAAACGGAATCCTATTACTAAGCCTCCGCTGTCCGTCCGTCTGTCTGTCAGCGGGCTGTATCTCACGAACCGTAATAGGTAGACAGTTAAAATTTTCACAGATTGTGTATTTCTAATTTTCTATTGCCGCTATAACAACAAATAAGATATAGTTACAAATTAAAGGGGCCTACATACAAGAAACGTGTTTTTTTTCGGCGTTTTTTGTTAAATATTGTACGGTAGTACGGAACCCTTCGTCGTCAAGTCCGACTCACACTTGGCCGGTTTTTTACTGATTTAGAAGAAAAACAATAAGATAAATAAATTATAAGTTTTATAAACTATTTACAATTTGATTTTTTGGTAGATTTAGGGTGGTATGTAGGTATAGGCACTTTATAATTCCTAGTTCTAATAAGACAAAAAGCTTTTCATGTGCCCTGGTTTATGAATGGTAATTTAAGTAGATTTGTTGTTACCGCTTACAGACTCAGATCTGGACACATTCCATGTAATAAGTTTTGCGTTAATACTTACTGAAAAAAACTAACTCGCCTAATTTTGTGGAGTGGGAAGTGGAAGAGTTACATCACTTATTGATGGACTGTGTTCGATATGAATCTGATAGAAATGATGTGTTTGGGGTCTCGAGGTTGAACCTGGTTGAACTTGATTTAGGCACATTTTATAGCATTCTGTCTCAACCAAATGGTGATGATGCGAAGAGTCTGTTCAGGTTCGTGGCCCGAATGTAATCCATTGCGGCGTGTATTTTATTATCAAATTTATTAATTGATATTAAGGCTCTTACAAACACACGCGATATCGCGGGCGCGACATGCACCGACAAAGGAATTGTCTTTGTCGGTGCCTGTCGCGCCCGCGATATCGCGTGAGTGTGTAAGAGCCTTTACCCTTCATGACACTTATTATGTAGAGGCTCACTTTCATTATGTATTATCTATAGAAGCTGTATTTACTATTTTAGGGGGATTTATTCATTGATATCCCCTATTTACAGGATTATCTTTTTATACAACTAGGGTATGATGGGACTGTCATACGCATTGCGATTATATCATCTGCCTAGCCTATTTCCAACTGTGTTGGGGTCAGCTTCCAGTCCAACCGGATGCAGCTGAATACCAGTATTCTACATGGAGCGACTGCCTATCTGACCTCCACAACCCAGTTAATGGGTAATACGACACCCCGTGGTGAGACTGGTTGTCAGACTTTCGGACCCATCCACGAACCAACTGCGGCAAGCGTAGCTTAACCTAATCGATCAACCCGTGCGGCTGTTATTACTAAGCCACAAGCCCCTTACGCATTGCGATTATAAATAATAAAAAAAAAAAGACAAAAAAAAATCTTGCACATTATAATAGAGATCGGTACGCCCCGCATCGGTACGCCAGACACCGATATATTTCTCTTAACACTTTTTTCAGATGAAAGAACTTTCCCACGATTCTCCAAAGAGTAAGTTACAATAATCTTAGAAAATCTGTATTAATGTTGCGGGTATCGAGTATAAACGCGGTTTCTGAGCGGAATTTATAGCCTCCCGTGGTGTTACTTATTACCGACCTACGCTCTGAAAAGTTTCAAGGTATATTTTCCTTCTGGCTTTTCTAAATCTTTGTTCTTTGCGTGAGTTCGGATTTTAACACTTTATACTTGTTTGTTTTGTCTTATTATTTTCATTTCTTTTCTTTTTTGAAGAATTTTTCTTTTGTGCACAGTGTTTCTTTGTGCTAAAATGTCTTAATTTCCTGTTCTTATCTGGAATGGAAAAGTGGGGCTAGCGGCTGTTCTTTTTCATTTATCAACAACATCTAAATAAACAAAAACCAACCCTTGTTTTTATACTCTTAAGTTCAAGATTGATGTGACGGTTGTGAGTCACGATCCAGATTGTCAGCATGATCATCATTTCAGCTGAAAGACGTCCACTGCTGGACATAGGCCTCCCCCAAACACCGCCACTTCGACCGTTTCTATGCCTCCCCCATCCAGCGGATTCCTGCGTCTACCTTGTAGGAGGCCTTCCAACGCTACGTTTTCCGGTACGCGGTCGCACTTCCAGAACCTTTCGGCCCCATCGGCCATCCGTTCTGCGAGCAATATGCGGGCTGCCCACTGCCACATAAGTTTAGCAATTCTTCGGGCTATGTCGGTTACCGTGGTTCGCCTGCGGATCTCTTCATTTCCGATTCGATCACGTAGAGAAACGCCAAGCATAGCCCTCTCCATTGCCATTTGGGTAACTTTTAGCCTCTAATAAGGCACTTCCTGATTGGGCTGTATAATTAATACCTACTTACTCATTAGCCGTTTTTACAACAATTCTTAGTAGAGTTGCCATATTTTAATGCCTTCTTTGTTCTACCACTTGATCAAAGTTTTGTTTGGTCCCTAAACAGCATTCATTCATCATCACCATCAGCCCATAGCAGTCCACTGCTGGACATAGGCCTATCCAATTCCACGCCATTAAGCTCGATTCTCGGGAACTCTCATCCAGCTGCCACCAGCCACCCTGCAAATATCGTCGCTCCACCTAGCCTGAGGGCGTCCTACCTTACGTTTGCCGATTCGCGGTCACCACTCAAGAACACGTCTACCCCAACGGTCATCTAATATGGCCGACCCATTGCCACTTCAGCTTGCTTATTCTGTGGGATATGTCGACAACTTTGGTTCTCTGCCAGATCACCTGGTTCCGGATTTGATCCCTCAGAGAGACTCCAAGCATAACCCGTTCTATAGCTCGCTGAGCGACCTTGAATTTTTGGACCAGCCGTAGATACAGGTTTCGGCTCCGTAAGTCATAACAGGCAGGACGCACTGATTGTAGACCTTGGTTTTTATGCTCTGTGGAATACGTGACGAGAAGACTCGACGAAGCTTCCCACGTTTTTGACGATTTCTTTTAAACAGCATTCATTAGCACTGCAAATAAAAACTGATGGTGCATTAAAATATTAAATTAAAAAACTCCGCTCCAGTAGTGGGGCCTTATAATGGGGGCCATTATCGGAAAACGTTTCGTCACTTGGGGCTCTGATTTACGCTCTAAATGCCTCATGATTCTGTATTTGCAGATATTATTTCATAGACGACATCGTTATGAAGACGCGACCAATTTATTTCAGACCCTTCAGTTTTATTGAGGAGATTTACATAATATTTTGGTAAAAGTATAAATATATCATTCTGGCTTGCTTTTCGCGTTTGGGCAGCCAGCCTCAGTATTAACTTGACCCACGGTCTGATGTTCTCTTAACCAAACGGTAGAAGAAATAGTTATTTTTTACCAGCATCATCCTTAGAATTTGGGTCTATGGGACTGCTATCAATAATTATGAGTCTTTGCCCCAAAGTTTTCTACTCTTTTCATCACGTAGATCTTAATTTTATTATTATAACACTAGAATAAAACATAACTCAAAACCTTAGTTCGGCAGCATTAACCGAAGCCACATAGCATAATTATTACCACTTAGAGTTGTTAATGTAGGTACGTAAGTAAGCATCTACGTAAGTGGTATTAAGTTTCCTCTACGTGTGCTTAAAGCGTCGTCATTGAAATTTCAATTTTGAAATAGGTACTTAGGTACCAATTTTTTTTTTTTTTTAGGAGTATAGCGGTTAGCCTACCCAAATATTTGTTTCATTACCACTATCTTATTTAAACAACTATTTAATTTGCTGTTCCATTGCCACGTTTTGCAGATAAATGGAGTATGTTAGCCCGCGAAATTCAAATTTTCTTACGTAATGCAATTAAAAATTCTTGCAATTTGCAGGTCAGTGTTGGTGTATCTTGATCAAAATATGATTCGCGACCATAGAGAATTACGAGTATAATCATTACAATCATTAATACATCTCTCTTAGTTAGATTCTACGACTAAATCAAAAACGATTTTAATAATGTAGTCCATGATTTTCATACCTTTTTGGATAGCTGATACTCGTAAGACAAGAAGATTTTCCTCGTAATTTGTACACCAGGCGTAGTATTTTTTTTTGCACTAGACAACATTTTTATAAAGTAATAGCAAACATTACAGAAAAAAAAATGTTTGGTTCTTGTGTAAATTTGAGTGATCTTTGCCAAAGTTTAAGGCATTTTTTAACTTTTAATTGCTAACGAAGATCTGCTAAGGCAAAACTATGATAATAACTTAAATTTCAGTAGAGTCGCGCCGTAAATCATTTTTAAATTGACTTCAAATTATTTAATCTGGGATTTTTCATAAAAAACTAAATATCTAACTCAAAAACTACTGAACTTCGGTAGAAGTGGCTTAATTTGTTGCATTTTAATCCTACTATGACGTCCCGCTAGGAATACCTCGAGTTACTACCCTGTATAAATATAGATTTATTTGTAAGTAGTTAGATCCAACTTCCTACCTACATGATAAAGCTGTATTAAAATCTCAGTCCCGAACAACGTTGGTATAAGCTTATTCCAGCCCATAGATGAGCGGAGAACAGCAAGTCACGTCGATATATGTGGCAACCCTGCCCGCCGATAAAGACATAAACACGGTTATGAAGCACCCCTGCTGATAATATTTGCTTGTTATTGTTTCGTATCGCTTTTATGTCCCTAAAGGCTCGTACAGACTGTTGCGATATCGCGGGCGCGACAGGCACTGACAAAGAAAATGTGCTACTAGCGTCGCGTCGCGCCCACGATATCGCACCAGTCTGTACGAGCCTTAAATACTTTTTAGAAGTAACAGTTTACGGTTTAAGAGGGGTCCTTCCCCGTAGTCAAACTATTTTGTCCAACTGGTTAGACCACAGAGCGTATACGACGTACGGCATTTCATACAAACTTTCAAGCCCTTGCTTTTCGAAATGACTGAACCGATTTTAATCAAACTTCATACGCATAAGCAGGATACAAATGTCTAAAAAGTTGGTTAAGAACATTTGGACACAAGACAGACACAAGGAGCGTCAGACAGCAGGTATAAAATGCTGATACGCAGTAACATAGTGCGAAGCCTATGATTATAATTATGTAAATTAAAACTTGTTCCCAACATTAACAACTTAATGATCTCCTAAAATAGGGCTTCCTCTCTCGTATCCTTTTGCTGTGCCCTACAGGGTCCATAATGATCTACATTATATAGTTACCACCTAAGTACACATTATGGTAAAGCAATAAAGATATTGAGTATTGTAACATACATACATACATAAACTCACGCCTTCTTCCCATGGGGGTAGGCAGAAACTATAGAACGCCACCTGCTACGTTCCATACTACTCCTTTTGCTTCGCCTACGTAACAACAGAGGTGATTTAATAATAAACTTATAGCGAGTTTGATAAATCGTTCGAATTTGATTTGCTTTGGAGCTTGGAGAAAACGTAAGGCACTTTGTGAATTTCAATTTGGTATCGATTATTTTGTGTGCAGTTACACGAACTGATTGAATTGAACTATTTAAAAGGATTAATATTATGACGGTACCTTGCCAATTCATTTCAGAAAATATTATGTATGTAAGAAAAAAATCTACATTTTTTTAATAAAATAAGTGATAGACATAATTTTAAAACTAGAAATAAAGATAAAATAGATCAACGATTTTTCAGATTATCTAAAGTACATGCATCTTTTATGGGGTACTGTGTTAAATGTTACAACAAATACCTTGTGATATATTGGAATATATGTGTGTAATATGTGTTTTAAAAATTTAAAACACATATTAAAAGTACACTTTGTTAAAAAGCATATTACAAGTTAGAGGATTATATCCAGGACAGGGATGCTTGGAAACATGCTGGCCTAGCTCCATAGGACAATCTAGAGTCTAGACAAAATCAAACTGGTTGCTTTATTTGATATTGATTTTACATTCTGTGATAACCTATACTCACACACTGACTTATTACTTTAATTTTTTTAGAAAAACTTTTATTTTACAATGTTTTTAAATATGTGAACATCCTGTATCTTTCACATAATTAATTAATCTGTCATTGCTTCATTTTCAATTATTTTTACCTATTATGGTATAGTAATTTTATTCTAGGTGCATCGTCTTCACATATAATCATATAATTAATGTACTCAAACATAATATAGTAAAACATTTTTAAAAGAGTAACGGTGGAGTTTCTTGCCCATTCTTCTCCATACGAAACTACCTTTTGGAAAGGGCAACTAGAATCAATTCTATTTTTTTGTAAATTTTGACGTTCAAAAGTGCCTCTTATATGCCTATTTAAAATAAATACAGTACACAATATTGAAGGAGAGTAACGGTGGAGTTTCTTGCCCATTCTTCTCCATACATCCTTTTGCAAGGGGCGATTAGAATCAATTCAATTTTTTTTATAAATTTCGACGTTCAAAAGTGCCTTTTAAGTGCCTATTTGAAATACTTAAACAGTTTGACTTTGACTTCGATTAAGTCGCAAAAATCGTTGTACTTTGCATATTTTCGGATACACGTAAAGTAGGTACGTACATAAAATAGTAATAGTTATTCACGTTCCAATGATTTATGCAAATTAGTACATAAACAACAATTAAAATTAATCAGGTAAGTAATTAATACAGCGGCAAAACAATTATGACGCTACAATAATTTATTTTGACCATCCATACCATCCGCATGTTGGTTGGATAAATCACCTAATTATCAATAGCCCTTTTAATTTTAAAAATTAAAAAAGAGAGCCCTTTAGCAGCCAATTGTAAAAATGAACTTGAATATGGACGACCATAATCAAAAATCATTTATAAACCCTCAATGTAATAAAACTGATTTCATCTGAAACCCTAAATAAAACAGACCATTCAATACCAATAAAGAGATACTCAGTAATTCAATACCGTTCATTTTCATTTGAACTCCATAAATCAAATTAATATTCGCCATGTTGTTATTATAATTGAGCATTATGATTGTGTTGGCGAAACGAAATTACCTAGCGCCAAATTTGCCTAATAAATGCATAATTATGTAATGTGTTCCATTCACAATTTTCCCGTTCTCGCGGCAAGTAATTATGAAACAGTGCATTAAACTTAATCAGCGTCAGATCTACGCTACGAATAATTAGTTCTGTTGTTATATTTACATCTCTGTTTAAGTGTATAGTAATAGAGGAGTCTAGTCTAGCCTTAAATACTATTTGTGATTCACACATCTTCTTTTTAAAACTATTATATTTTTAAATGTGCTAAGATGTAACTTTTTAATACAATGATGCTGATCTGCTTTCATGAATGATTAGTAGTCATTGGATATATGAAGTGGGCTGCCGATGTAAGACGATTAAAATGCCTCGGTGTATACTTATGACTTTTTTATTTAGTAGGTACCTTTTTCTATTTTTATTTACCGTTAAATGGTAAAAAAATAATACTTTCATTGACCTTTTAAACTAGACCTGAAAATGACTGATTTTAATACTTTTTTTAATAAAGGGAAATATCTTGAGTCGACCATTAAAAGTGAACAGTACACTGTTCACTTTTAATGGTCGACTCAAGATCTTACGGTTACTCACCTTGTTCTATTACGTCTCTCAAGATATTTCCCTTTATTAAAAAAAGTATTAAAATCAGTCATTTTCAGGTTTAGTTTAAAAGGTCAATGAAAGTATTATTTTTTTACCATTTAACGGTAAATAAAAATAGAAAAAGGTACCTACTAAATAAAAAAGTCATAAGTATACACCGAGGCATTTTAATCGTCTTACATCGGCAGCCCACTTCATATATCCAATGACTACTAATCATTCATGAAAGCAGATCAGCATCATTGTATTAAAAAGTTACATCTTAGCACATTTAAAAATATAATAGTTTTAAAAAGAAGATGTGTGAATCACAAATAGTATTTAAGGCTAGACTAGACTCCTCTATTACTATACACTTAAACAGAGATGTAAATATAACAACAGAACTAATTATTCGTAGCGTAGATCTGACGCTGATTAAGTTTAATGCACTGTTTCATAATTACTTGCCGCGAGAACGGGAAAATTGTGAATGGAACACATTACATAATTATGCATTTATTAGGCAAATTTGGCGCTAGGTAATTTCGTTTCGCCAACACAATCATAATGCTCAATTATAATAACAACATGGCGAATATTAATTTGATTTATGGAGTTCAAATGAAAATGAACGGTATTGAATTACTGAGTATCTCTTTATTGGTATTGAATGGTCTGTTTTATTTAGGGTTTCAGATGAAATCAGTTTTATTACATTGAGGGTTTATAAATGATTTTTGATTATGGTCGTCCATATTCAAGTTCATTTTTACAATTGGCTGCTAAAGGGCTCTCTTTTTTAATTTTTAAAATTAAAAGGGCTATTGATAATTAGGTGATTTATCCAACCAACATGCGGATGGTATGGATGGTCAAAATAAATTATTGTAGCGTCATAATTGTTTTGCCGCTGTATTAATTACTTACCTGATTAATTTTAATTGTTGTTTATGTACTAATTTGCATAAATCATTGGAACGTGAATAACTATTACTATTTTATGTACGTACCTAATTTACGTGTATCCGAAAATATGCAAAGTACAACGATTTTTGCGACTTAATCGAAGTCAAAGTCAAACTGTTTAAGTATTTCAAATAGGCACTTAAAAGGCACTTTTGAACGTCGAAATTTATAAAAAAAATTGAATTGATTCTAATCGCCCCTTGCAAAAGGATGTATGGAGAAGAATGGGCAAGAAACTCCACCGTTACTCTCCTTCAATATTGTGTACTGTATTTATTTTAAATAGGCATATAAGAGGCACTTTTGAACGTCAAAATTTACAAAAAAATAGAATTGATTCTAGTTGCCCTTTCCAAAAGGTAGTTTCGTATGGAGAAGAATGGGCAAGAAACTCCACCGTTACTCTTTTAAAAATGTTTTACTATATTATGTTTGAGTACATTAATTATATGATTATATGTGAAGACGATGCACCTAGAATAAAATTACTATACCATAATAGGTAAAAATAATTGAAAATGAAGCAATGACAGATTAATTAATTATGTGAAAGATACAGGATGTTCACATATTTAAAAACATTGTAAAATAAAAGTTTTTCTAAAAAAATTAAAGTAATAAGTCAGTGTGTGAGTATAGGTTATCACAGAATGTAAAATCAATATCAAATAAAGCAACCGGTTTGATTTTGTCTAGACTCTAGATTGTCCTATGGAGCTAGGCCAGCATGTTTCCAAGCATCCCTGTCCTGGATATAATCCTCTAACTTGTAATATGCTTTTTAACAAAGTGTACTTTTAATATGTGTTTTAAATTTTTAAAACACATATTACACACATATATTCCAATATATCACAAGGTATTTGTTGTAACATTTAACACAGTACCCCATAAAAGATGCATGTACTTTAGATAATCTGAAAAATGGTTGATCTATTTTATCTTTATTTCTAGTTTTAAAATTATGTCTATCACTTATTTTATTAAAAAAATGTAGATTTTTTTCTTACATACATAATATTTTCTGAAATGAATTGGCAAGGTACCGTCATAATATTAATCCTTTTAAATAGTTCAATTCAATCAGTTCGTGTAACTGCACACAAAATAATCGATACCAAATTGAAATTCACAAAGTGCCTTACGTTTTCTCCAAGCTCCAAAGCAAATCAAATTCGAACGATTTATCAAACTCGCTATAAGTTTATTATTAAATCACCTCTGTTGTTACGTAGGCGAAGCAAAAGGAGTAGTATGGAACGTAGCAGGTGGCGTTCTATAGTTTCTGCCTACCCCCATGGGAAGAAGGCGTGAGTTTATGTATGTATGTATGTTACAATACTCAATATCTTTATTGCTTTACCATAATGTGTACTTAGGTGGTAACTATATAATGTAGATCATTATGGACCCTGTAGGGCACAGCAAAAGGATACGAGAGAGGAAGCCCTATTTTAGGAGATCATTAAGTTGTTAATGTTGGGAACAAGTTTTAATTTACATAATTATAATCATAGGCTTCGCACTATGTTACTGCGTATCAGCATTTTATACCTGCTGTCTGACGCTCCTTGTGTCTGTCTTGTGTCCAAATGTTCTTAACCAACTTTTTAGACATTTGTATCCTGCTTATGCGTATGAAGTTTGATTAAAATCGGTTCAGTCATTTCGAAAAGCAAGGGCTTGAAAGTTTGTATGAAATGCCGTACGTCGTATACGCTCTGTGGTCTAACCAGTTGGACAAAATAGTTTGACTACGGGGAAGGACCCCTCTTAAACCGTAAACTGTTACTTCTAAAAAGTATTTAAGGCTCGTACAGACTGGTGCGATATCGTGGGCGCGACGCGACGCTAGTAGCACATTTTCTTTGTCAGTGCCTGTCGCGCCCGCGATATCGCAACAGTCTGTACGAGCCTTTAGGGACATAAAAGCGATACGAAACAATAACAAGCAAATATTATCAGCAGGGGTGCTTCATAACCGTGTTTATGTCTTTATCGGCGGGCAGGGTTGCCACATATATCGACGTGACTTGCTGTTCTCCGCTCATCTATGGGCTGGAATAAGCTTATACCAACGTTGTTCGGGACTGAGATTTTAATACAGCTTTATCATGTAGGTAGGAAGTTGGATCTAACTACTTACAAATAAATCTATATTTATACATATATCTATAATTCTAATCTATATTTATAAACTCCATAAATCAAATTAATATTCGCCATGTTGTTATTATAATTGAGCATTATGATTGTGTTGGCGAAACGAAATTACCTAGCGCCAAATTTGCCTAATAAATGCATAATTATGTAATGTGTTCCATTCACAATTTTCCCGTTCTCGCGGCAAGTAATTATGAAACAGTGCATTAAACTTAATCAGCGTCAGATCTACGCTACGAATAATTAGTTCTGTTGTTATATTTACATCTCTGTTTAAGTGTATAGTAATAGAGGAGTCTAGTCTAGCCTTAAATACTATTTGTGATTCACACATCTTCTTTTTAAAACTATTATATTTTTAAATGTGCTAAGATGTAACTTTTTAATACAATGATGCTGATCTGCTTTCATGAATGATTAGTAGTCATTGGATATATGAAGTGGGCTGCCGATGTAAGACGATTAAAATGCCTCGGTGTATACTTATGACTTTTTTATTTAGTAGGTACCTTTTTCTATTTTTATTTACCGTTAAATGGTAAAAAAATAATACTTTCATTGACCTTTTAAACTAAACCTGAAAATGACTGATTTTAATACTTTTTTTAATAAAGGGAAATATCTTGAGAGACGTAATAGAACAAGGTGAGTAACCGTAAGATCTTGAGTCGACCATTAAAAGTGAACAGTGTACTGTTCACTTTTAATGGTCGACTCAAGATCTTCGCCCCAAACATCAAGTTCCAAGTTAACGAAATCGCTGTGCATGTTTAAAACAACAATGAAAGTAGAAAACACAAGTTTCCTTCAGCACTACGAAGAATAACTCCATTTTATTGATTCAAATAAAGACTTGCTTACTCAGAGTTTCATATAAAGTTTGTCCAATACAAATGCGAGCTCTGATCGTAAATGTATCGTTCAGTTACAGTGGGAAGGTGTTTTTATATTTAGTCATAAAGCACACGTGCCTCCAAACCCTAGCAACGTTACATTTAAAGCACTATGCCTGTAACAAAGACTTTTCAAAGATCATTGAACCAACGGCCACATTCCATCTAAACGGACATCGTCTCTTTTTTTTAATACGAACTTTTCCGAGTGTAAAATTCTTTGTACTGAACCATGAAGGTCGAAGCCTTTAGGAGAAATTAAAAAGATTATTTTTTATTTTTTTGAGTTCCTCTGAAGTCGAGAGTTTTTGAAGCAAACTCCAATTAAAAGTAGAGCTTTGAGGTTACACACCGAAGTAATTAATAAATGACTGGGTTCAATGTCCCGAGAATAATTCACGGTGAGTTTGAGATATCGAAACTTAGGGTTTTTATATCGACGCCGGAACTTATAGAAATTATGTAAGGAAAACATTTTGGAGTGGTGATATGCTGTTACTCTGTTAGAAACTACTTTGGAGTTCCCATTCAATACGTGGATAACATAACTTAACATGACGCCTGTAATCCCCGAAGGGTTAGGCAGAGGTCTATAGTCTATAGTACACCCACATTCCGCCAGTCACGATTAAGTCCCATGTAACAGGGGGCGAGCCTATTGCCATCAACCGGGCACAAATCCAGCTTCCGGGCTGCTACCGAAAAAATCCTGGTGGAAAAACCCTGCAATTACACTTTACCCGACCTGGGAAACGAATCCCGGACGTTGTGCGAACGTGGATAATCTACTAATAATATGTGTCCTATCTAACCTTTTGCCTTTTTGAAAAAGAGATAAATTTAAAGAGTAAACATGTTTACACCACAAACTCCTGTAGCCAAGTAACTCTAGCTTTTAATATGCTAGAGTTATAAAAAATAGAAAATGATGTTAATGAAAAAGCCTTTTACGGTCCTAGTTAGCATAATATATGAAAAATGCCACTTAAAGTTACAGCTGACGCTCTTGAACAATATGAGTTTCATCTTTTTGTTTTTATGTAGGTATCTGGGAATAAAAGAACAATGTACAGTGTTAGATAAGGGAAACCTTAGGTTACATAGCAGCTCTAAAGCGGCCTAAGGCATTCTAGCTTTAGTATCTTCCTTTGTGTAGACGGTTTTATATACTTTCACGTACATACTTCTTTTTAGAGTTCCGTACCTCAAAAGGAAAAAATGGAAACCTATTTCCTATTTATTTTTTACATACCTTGACATAATCTCTTAATTATTTGACACTTAAAATATTAAATTAAAATATTGACTTGTGAAAAGAATATTAATTCAGATTTGTTACAGTTGTATCGATAATCTTGTCATTTGGTTTAAATAGGTTTTTATTTTTAGTATTTTAGTAATATTTTATACAGATTATTTTTTAATTTGTGAAGGTGAGGACGTTGTAGGATTAATAGACTGTAGCTTTGTAAACCATTTTCTATTTTGTTAAGTACTTGTGGACGAGCCTTCACTGTCCTCCCATACCTATTAACACTGTAACTTGAATCATTGTAAAAGCCCATTATTTTTAAAAGAGTAACCGTGGAGTTTCTTGCTGGCTCCTCTCCATAGGAAACAACCAATTGGAACCGTGTACCTAGCTTCTGACGTTTCATAAGTGCCCATGTAGGTTTATAATGTGAAATAAAATATTATGATTTTGATTTTGACTCGTGTGTCTGTCTGTCCGTCTGTCAAAAGCAATTTGATTAAGGTAAAATTTGGTACACATATGAATTTTTCTGACCCAAACACGGACGTGTGACGTGAATAAATTAATTTTGAAAACAGGGGTCACTTTTGGGAAGCGAATAAGAAATTTAAAAACAAAAAAAAAATTGCAAACTGTACCGTGAAGCATATCAAATGAAAGGGTTTACTGTCGGGGTCTCAAATAGATTTTATATAATTTTAAAATAAATTGTTTAATGTATTCTTAAGAAAATAGACGAAAATTCACCATTGGGCCTTTATATCCGAAACTACTAAGATTAAAATTTTGAAAAAATACAGACAATAGTTCTATACTTATAGATTACAGGAAAATCTATAGGAAGTCTTAAAATAATATGGTAAATCTCTCAATACAATGTGCGTACAAACTTACATTTGCAGTTGGAATATATGGGAGAACTTGTTTTGAAACTACAAAGTTAAGTTTGTTCTTGGCATAATTATTTCTGTTCTTTCTTCATCTCAACTACGGAACCCTTCATTGTGCGTGGTCATACACGCACTACGCCGGTTTTTTTGTACCTAAGCATAGTTGAAGTAACTAGAAAAATATCCCTGAAGCGTTTTAGTGGATAAATAAACAAAGTTTTTATGAAATACTGTCCAGAAGGTTCTGTTTGATATTAATAAGATAAGTACATATAACGCAGTGTTGTCTCATATAGGGTACGACGGTAGGGCCAGCAAGTCTTTCCATCGTTAAAGCTTTACTGCTCCGACAGATGTTTATGAATTATGTCCACCCGAAGTGATTCATAAATCTTATATATTTTGTGCAAATGTTAAATTATTGTTCTTATTAAAATCCGGAATTTTGTTTTGTGCCGGTTGGACTTGGAACCAACCAGTGCCTGGTTTCTCGTTAAAATCTGAGTAATTGGATACAAACAGTAGGCTGGTCAGATTAGAAGAAAGTAATGTGAAGCAAAATATGTGTTTCTTTTGTTTTAGAAGGATACATAATTACCTAAATAAATAAAAATGAAATTCTGTTTTTTGGGCATCACTTGAGACCGGCTAGACCGATTTGGCTATTTGTGATTTCAAAAAGTGCAGACTAGCGCGATATCGCGGGCGCGACAATTTCCATGGTGTTTTCATAGAAATTCTGCTCTACTAAGAAAAATTGGAACAAGTTTTCCGGAAAGTTATTGATTATTATTTAGATCGCACTTCTAATTAGTTACCTACTGGTAAACTAGTCTGATTTCCTGTAATTATATTTATCGGTACATCATCATTGTATTGGAGTTCACCGTTAACTTCTGTTGTAAATCTTGTAACTATCGGCTAGTCTACCTACGAAGCAGATGCAGACCGACTATTGATAAACTTGTGATCGATAAAGTTTGCAGGCAAAAGTTTGGATGGTGTTTAAGGACATGTCCGGATAGTTGTTTGATGCTAGAGTACACGATCCAATGAATGTGGTTGTTTCAAGTACGCCTGTTGTTTGAAGTTCACAAGTTTGTTCGTCGTATTTAAATACAAGCTCCTGAATACAGACACGTGTATGAAGTAGTTACAGTTAAAAGCCTTTTAGGTGTGTTTTCATCTTAAATTTTCATTTTAATAGACGTAATTATTTAAAGGAGTGCAGCGTAATTAACTCTGAGCTTTTAAAAGAATTTCTACTCTTAAAAGATAATGAGATTCTTGTAAAACGGCGTGTGGCGTTTGAGATAATTCGACCGCTTAAGTATAGTGACCTTATAAAACTAAACTGAACAGTTTACGTAAAACCGAAGAGAAAAACAAATATTAATTATATTATCAACATTCTAGTACTAAAGATTTGTTTACTCTCGTTTTACGATACCAAAATGTACAAAAAGCTAGACATTTTCGCTTGCAATTCTTTGGAGTACTTCCTGGGCGTTAGAGAACTGCATTAATGTTTTTCACGTAGGGTTTTAGTGAGTTATATTTAGAACGTTCTACTACCGTCTGGCGGACGTAAAAAAAAAACAATAAATGACGCTGTCACTTGCAGTCAGCGAGAGAGAATATGAATGGTGCAGCGCTATGCCCCGGTCAACGGTATGCTTTAAAAAAATTACATTGCGGAGAGGAATTTAATAATATATTTTCCTGAAGAGTTAATTAGGGTAAAGCTGGTTGGGTTGTGAAACTGGTCGTAAAAATATGGTATTTGGTGTTGGGTTGGGTTTTTATTGTTATTGGACGCGAAACATGGACGGACGGGTCATGTCAAGTCATTTGTATGACTTTAGGGCTAAAACGTGGTGTCTGGCGATTGGGATTGACAAAAGTTTGTCGAAATAACAATGATTCAAAATCAAAAATCAAAATATCTTATTTCACATAAACCTACATGAGCACTTATGAAACGTCAGAAGCTAAGTGCACGGTTCCAGTAGGTTGTTTCCTACGGAGAAGAGCCGGCAAGAAACTCCACGGTTACTATTTTAAAAATAATTGGCTTTTACAATGTTTTCAAATTACAGTGTTATTATGTATGGGAGGACAGAGTATGGACCCGTCAACAGGTACCAAGTACTTAACAAAATAGAAAATGGTCTACAAATCTATAGTCTATTAAGCCAACAACGTTCTCACATTCACAAATACTAAACAAAATCTATATGTATAAAATATTATTAAAATAATAAAAGTAAAATTAAATTGTAGGCATATAATGTCAAATAAAGATAAGTTATGTCAAAGAAGTATGTAAAAAAATTCAATAAAAATAAACATCGTAATTTGGAAGCAGTTAATAGACATTTCCATAGTATTGCCGCTAACGAGGTACCAGGGAAGCCACATGTGCAGAAGGAATTAATGTCAAACTTCTTTGTCTTCAAAGTAGTCTTTAATCTTATAATTATACTTTTTCATAAGGACATATTTGATATGGGCATTCTGAATATTCTTGCCATTTATAAAGCACGAATTTGTAAACGAGGGATCTCCTTTTCAATTTGCAAATAAATTATATATAGTCTACGCGATTTGATCACTTATTTATTTATTATTTATTTAACCATTTATGTACACACATATATAATATGTAAACATACAAGAAGAAAGGAACAGAAAAATACGTACAAAGGTGATGCTTATTTCTAAAGAAATCTCTTCCAGCGTACCTGCGATAGGAAAATCTATAGAGAGATGTAGACACCGTGTGTAAGAGTAGAAGAGAAAATAGAATACATAAAATCAAAAGAACCTAACCTAAAGAAGTTCTGAGAGAAATTCAAAACAACATTAGCTCGAAGAAATCCCCGGGTTACGACCTCATAACAGGAGAAATTCTAAAACGACTACCACGCAAAGCCATAGTAAAGTTGACCAGACTTATCAATGCTGCATTTATGCTAAAACATGTACCTGAGCCATGGAAGGTTGCTGAAGTCATTATGATTGCGAAGTCTGGGAAACCACCCCATGAAGCATCATCATATAGACCCATTTCCCTGTTGCCCGTATTATCGAAACTATTTGAAAAACTGTTGTTAAAACGATTAAAACCAATAATAGAAGAAAAAGAGCTAATACCTAACCATCAATTTGGCCTCAGGAAAAAACACTCTACAATAGACCAGGTACACAGAATAACTAACATTATTGAAAGAACACTCGAAAACAAGGAAGTCTGCGCCACCGTATTCCTAGATGTCGCGCAAGCTTCTGATAAAGTTTGGCGTGAGGGTTTGATATTCAAACTCAGACGCATGCTACCTCCAGAATTTGCAGACATATTAGAATCATATATAAGTAACAAAATGTTTAGAGTAAGGCAAGAGGATGCATATTCCGATCTAAAAACTATAAAAGCAGGGGTACCACAAGGAAGTGTGTTAGGCCCAATCATGTACTTGCTATACACATGTGATATCCCAGAGCTGGAAAACAACACGATTGCGACTTTTGCAGATGACACTGCTATTATGGCTACCGGATCAAGACACAAAGAAGCAGTAGAAAAAGTTCAATTAGCTGTGAACAAAGTTTGTAACTGGACACAAAAGTGGAAGATCAAACTGAATGAGTCAAAATCAGTTCACATTGACTTCACTAACAAACACTGCGATTACTACCCAATCCATATAAACGGCATGCAAGTGCCTTATGCTAATACAGCCAAATACCTTGGAAAACTCTTGACGCCAAACTGCGTTGGAAATCTCACGTTAAAAAGAAAAGACGGGACAACATACGTTATAAAAGTATGTATTGGTTACTCGGAAGAAAATCCTGCCTATCAATACATAATAAAATTATATTATACAAGCATATTCTTATGCCAATTTGGACGTATGGCATCCAACTTTGGGGCTGTACTAAACGAAGCAACGTTAAAATAATCCAACAATTCCAAAATAAAGTACTCAGGGACGCTGTAAATGCACCATGGTACATTAGAAATGACGACCTCCACCGAGACCTTAAAATGGAACTCGTCACCACCATCACCCAAAAATTTGCTGAAGCCCACGAACACAGACTTCACCGACATGTGAATGTCGAGGCAATTCAGCTGCTAGACAACACAGACATAGTGCGTAGGCTAAAGAGAACTAAACCATTTGAGTTAGTGTAGTGTATAAGTAGTGAATGAATAATAGTAACAATGCTGTGCTATACATGTAACACATGAACAAAGTGTTTTTATTAATTATCAGACTCTAAGAAAGTGCTACGGACTTGTGTAACAGTGCAAATTGACACTATTCTTAGTTATAACGAATTCTATCACATAAAATAATAAGTTAGAGTTAAATTGCTTATTAGTCTATTAGGCTAGATTGTAATAAATTATTAGGAACTTTAGTTATTATTAATACAAAAAAAAAAAAAATTACTTAAACATACAACAAACATACATACTCTAAAATAAATATTACTGGAATATTAATAATTATAATTCAATTAATATAATAAATACATACGCAACTATGACGAAGTGGAAAGATAGTGTTCTTTCACTCTTCTTTTAAATACTGAAACAGTTTGGCAGTCCCTTATATCAGGTGGAAGTGAATTCCAAAACTGCACCGCGTGCACAGTGAAGGAGTAGGAGTAGAAGTCGGTGGAGTGGGAAGGGGACTTAAGAAGGTTTCTAAGATGCGACCTGCAAGGCGCATCAGAAGGACGGGCGTAGGAAAAACGCGTCGCGCGGGCGTCACTTATATCAGCTTCCTTAACCAAAAGTGGATAGGTAAATAAATGGGTTACCTATGTTAGTAATTGTTCAAAATAGGTAACAATGTTTTTTTCGCCTTGTCATAAATCTATGTTCAACAACGATTAACGTCTTAGTACTTACCTACCTATTTAATATTTGATACATCAAGTCAATAACTGACAGTCTTGTTGACTCTACCACAACTACCTACGTAGTATTATCTGCTGACAAGTAAAGCAGATTAATTTTAATAACTAACTTTTGAGGCCGCAAAACTTGTAAACTAACGGAATTTAATAATCTTACAATCGGCAACATGGTTTTAGTTGCGAATTTAATAAGTAAGTTATCTTTGTATTGGGACTTTGGAAGTTCAAAGTTATGTCAAAGCCTCTCTGACTGTTCGAGGGATCTGCGCCTTAGATCTTTCTGAGAAAGTACCTATAGTTCGAACTAGTAGCCACTAATAAAGTAAATTGCTGGAAAATAAACATTCGAAAATTATAAAGTGATTAATAGTTGAATAGAATAGAATACTCTTTATTATGTACACCATATAGATCAAAGTGTCTGTGTGGTGCTGGCAGTAAAAAATAGCACCATCCTAATTGTTCCCATGGGTGTCGTAAAAGGCGACTAAGGGACTTACTAGAGATTGGGCAGCAGCGTTCTCTATGCATTTTAGCACCGTACTGCGATCGCCAACCCGTCTTCCAAGCGTGGTGATTATGGCAACCCCCCGTCCTTTTGGGGGAGGCCTATGTCCAGCAGTGGACGTTTTTTGGCTGGAATGATGATGATGATAGATCAAAGTCTTTCAGGTGGATTCGCAACCATAGCCCACGAAATTCAAATTTTCTTACTTTTTTGCAATTTGCAGGTCAGTGTCAGGTTTTATTTTGATCAAACAGGATTCGCGACCATAATAAATATGTATTTACAGAATTATAATCATTAGAATCATTAATACATTTCAAAGTTAGAATTGGTCTCTAATGTCATGATTTCATGATAAAGCCACCCATAGGTCAAAAACTAACTTAAAGAGATGTGCAAATGTTTCCAATGATCATAATCCTGTAATTACATACTATGTTATTGTCGCGAATTTGTTAGACATCGAGTTGCGAGGTCTATATACATATAGGGTGTGTCGTAAATAGTGGTCCAACGTGAAGGGGCTGATACGCCCTATATTCAGCTATCACATACCACAATTTGAATTTTTTTTTTCCATAGGTGTCAGTTTTTTTTTAATTTTTTTATTTATATCTTGCTTTACTAGTTTGGTAAATTACATTTTTTTTTATACATTTTTCAAAAAAATATTTTATTTTGAGACCTGTAGAAAAAAAAAACAAGAGGTATGTTATAGCTGAATATACGGTGGATCGGTCCCTTCACGCTGGACAACTATTTACAACACAGCCTGTATAAGAAAAATGTAATAGATTTAATTTAAGTATCTGTAAATATTTATATAAATATTTTAACTTTGTTAGCTTAGTTGGTAATTTTATTGTGCATGCTGTGGTCTCCTATAAGTGAAGGAGTACACCTTCTTAATACATTATGTTGCCCGTTATTTATGTGTCATGTATTTTGTACATCTTTGTTGGAGATCCCTTAAGGCGCAGATATATGATTTTCGAGACTTTTAAATCTGTTATTACGCCTTCATATAGTGCAAGTAACGTCTACCCAAAGCATAAAAAACGATTTTACTTTCAAACTACTTAAGATATTTCCATGCTTTTTAGGGTTCCGTACCAAAATGGTAAAAAGGAACCCTTATGGTGAGACTAAGTCTGTATGTCAGTCTGTCTGTCAGAGCTGGATATCTCAAAAACTACTAATGCTATCAACTTGAAATTTGGAATAGTTTTAGATGACGTTTATCCAACTATTTTGCAAACAAGAAATAAATTTTAAAAAATATCTCTTTTTTGCAACAGGGCCTGAAAGGGGGTCTTAAAAATTCGAATGGAGTCTACTAGGTCATGTGGGGTATCATACGAAAGTGCGCTGTTTGCACATTCTCAAAAAAAAAAAAATTTTATGCGTCGTAGTTTTCGACTTTTTATGAAAAATATAACATCACAGATAAAATAACGACACACTTTAAATAATTTTGTAAGTTCATAAATCTGTATTATCATGAACCGTTACAGTCGTACTGATGTAATGCAGGGAATTAGGATTTATTTCGTCCATTACTCATTGCCGGCCGGCCGGCTCTAGTCTATTATGTATGACCTAACTGTAGCTAACGAAAGCCTGGATTTTTACGTGAATCCACACTTGTACTTGTAAAGGCTAGTAAATAGTTAAGGCTGAAAGTCGTTTTCAGGTTCTAATTTTTTACTGACTGGCTTACATCCAGATGTAGCAACACTGGCAAAAATGAGAGCATTTGGACGTTTTATGGGCGGCTCATATTATGGCTTAGAAATGTGGACTGTAATAGGACTTTTTAACAATGAAGTGCTGAAGGTAAAAGCCAGTTTTCGATAGAAGAGCAAAATGGTAGATACAATTTATAATTAAAAAAAATTGCCTTCACGGGACGACTGGCAGATGTGAAACATCGCACTAAACACACATTTACACACTACTACTTATATAGTGGCCAATCGCCACGCGGCATGTGTCACCCCGCCAGCAATCGGTTTTACGTGCGCCTATAGATGTTTCATATCAAAAAACACACCGCCATAATTTTTTGCGACCATGTTTGTCTCTACTAAACATTAAAAACTAAGTCTATATAACATTTCGACTTAACATCACGGCTTTCTGCACGGAGCTACCTCTCGGGTTCCCGTATTCGTACATTTCCGTAATACGGTCAGCCCATCTCAACAAGCTGACGTCTCAACGTACCGGCACTGCATCAAACCCAAAATACATACGTTACCTCAACTGAATTCAAGAATTCAAATACAGAACTATAGGTAAACTGTTTTGTTGGTTTCTTGAGCTGACTCAAGTCCCGATAATTCATCATAACATGGCAGCAGTAAGTTATTTTGACAACTGGTCTAACCTCAGAATATCCGTTTTGCCTTTTAGGTAATTGGGTTGTGGCGGTCATGGACGCAGTCGGTCCATATGAAATATTGAAATTCAGTCATATCTTGTAAGACTAGGATCTGGGCCAAACGTAGTTGAAAAAGGGGTAGCTGGGTGATAAAAAAAATACCGTTAACCCGACTACAGAAAAACATAAAACAAGGGAATATTTCTGTCTGAATTGGCGTGGTTCAAATACTTTCGTATTACCTACAGGGCACAGCGGGACGCAACCACGGTTATGAAATAGGCGGACATGTTTTCTTGTTTCTTAATATCGCATCGTATCGCATTCATCTAGGACAATAGGCTTTCTCTAGATTCTCTTTTGCTATAAATAGGCATTTAAAACCAACACATTTTTTTGTAAGATTGGCGCTAATTGGCGGTTACACTAAGAGGTTTAATTTATTGTAATTGTTACATTTCTACATTTCTTCGAAATATAATGAAGTTTAGACAGAGATGTTTGTCTCCTTTGATTGGATTAGACGATGGGTGGTCTATGACACTGATACAAATTGGTCCGTAATTGATTATGGGACATTATTAATTGCGCATCAAATAAATAATAACCTATCAATTTATTTCCATCATTTATATAGTTTTTTACATCAAATAAATTATTTCACTACAAATAAACTGACTGCACAGCAAATTAACCTGAGCGTACATACCTACATACTTTGCCAGATTGAATCATTTGGGTTAGGTTAGGTGAGAACAGTGACCATTAACGCACCAGAAACTCTTCATCAATATACAATTTAACTAAATGACTATACGACATTCAGCCATCTGGTTAAAAGTTTGCGTTCAATAACTTGGCTAGCTGTTGTCCTTCAGCTATTAATGAACGGCTTATGCATACTTTAAGATAAATAGCGATACACCACGAATATAAATTGTTACTTATTTATTTATATTTTGAGTTGAGTATTTTGCTGTGCAATCAGTAATTTTTATTGGAATTTGGATTATTTTTGGATACAAAAAGTATTTTTTTTTATTTGTTACAACCCATTGAATATGAATATCGTCAATCAATCAGCTTCCGTAATCTCAAAAGTTATAGAATGGTTTGGATAGAATAGAATATATAATATTATATTTGTGTAAATGCTAGGCCTCTTCTCCTATCTCTTGAGTTCTATCTGTGGACCAAACAGTTTCACTAGAGTGACTACATCCGAAACTCTTAAGTATTAATAGAATAGGTACCACCTTTTAACAATATTAACAAGACCCTGCTGTACACGACAAAATTCGTAACCAATCACATTAGGTAGGTATATTAAGCGGAAGCCACACCCCTATCACGTAATACTTATACATAACCATTCCGAAGCATCCTTCAGTGATGGTAGGCGAAGTCTCTTTGCAATGCAAAGATGAATTGCCATTCAAGTCTCTTCGAATTAATATTCATTCCCTTCATTATTCCCATGACGAAGCTATTAAGATCTTAGACGTTTTTTGTCATAATCTTAGCATGTTTGTTCGCTGACACATAATTTAATATCTGAGCTATTGTAATGAAGGGAATGTAATTCATTTTTTTTGTTTAATTTCGGGAGGACGATAAAAAGAACTGCAGAACGTGTGAGGTGAAATAGTGGCAAAAAAATCCAGGAAAGCATTAAATGCCCGTTTGTAGATTAATAATATATTTATAATTAATAATGAAAATACACTCATATAAAGATCAAAAAGTTATCGCTAGTTTAAGATACCTCTACCTCATCCTTGAACTCATTTCGTCATTTATATTCTCTACACGTTATGAATAAAGAAAGTTACAGATCTACCTATCTGCCTAGCCTTTTCCCAACTATGTTGGGGTCGGTTTCCTGTATAACCGGATGCAGCTGAATACCAGTATTTTACATGGAGCGACTGCCTATCTGACCTCCACAACCCATTAACTGGGTAATACGATACCCCTTGGTAAGACTGGTTGTCAGACTTTCAGGCTTCTGACGACCCGAAACGACCGTCAAAGATCCACGAATGACAGCCGGGACCAATGGCTTAACGTGCTTTCCGAGGCACGGAGGACTCGGGGTGTAAAAATGGTCATCCATCCACGGACCAACCCCGGCAAGCGTAGCTTAACCTGATGGATCGACCCGTGCGGCTAAAAGAGAGGGAGAAAGTTTCAGATATCAAGACTTAATACAATCAAAGGTTTTCCTCAAGAATATAGTTTCATTTGATATTGATAGGAACCTTCAAACCTTTACATAGGGGAAGTTGGCGCAGCTCATCGTCCTGGTTATCTGCTCCCATCCGTTTTGTCTAATACATAATTATATGTTTTCTCATTCATCCTTTAGCGAAAACATCGGAACATAAAACGTATAAATAAACATGAAAGTACCTACAAATACTACTTATGTTTACCGGATGTTCGTCTAGTGCTCGAGATCAATGTTAAATCAATGTGTTTGGGTGGGAAATTATCAAATAACTTCTCCCGCTCTGGGCGGAGCGGGAGAAGTGTTAGAGTGTTTTAGTGTCAGACTTTTACTGACTAAACCCCACCCGTGTTCCTTCCGTAGCCTGTGTGCCAGGGCCACGATTGTATAAGTATAAAATAAAGGATTTTTCGTCACTCGTCACAAAGTTAAAGATAAAGAGGCTGAAGTCAAATATAAAGTAAAGAAAAGTTGAAGACGACAGAGTGTGAGTACCCGGAAGGTTTTCAAAAAAAATGTGTTGCCGTCGACCCAAGGATGTAATCCATTTAATAGGAAGTTTTATGTGCCGGGGGTTCAAGAACAAAAGTTTGAGTCACTTCGATTACACTTGTTTGGTGTCCGCCGGGAGTAGTCGCCGAGTCATATGCTACCTCCCACAGCGATTTTTCCTGCAAACAATTTTACGCTATTCTCGACACCGTTCGAAATTCACGTCATGCTAGATAAAGTACATTTTTTTTAAACGTTGCTCCACACTAGGAATTTCTCCTATAGTGTGGGTACGTTTACAAACATTTAAACTCACATACACAAACAGCCAGACCACTCATCCATTCATCATTTTCTTATCGCTCAAGTGAGCATCGATCGTGATCTTTATAAGTTTGAGAATTTTCTCGAAGATTCTACGTCGTTCACGTACTCCCAGATTCGATATGTGTTACGTGTTTCCTCTTCCTAGTCGATTTACATGTCTGGTTACCGTTCCTGTGGGAACCATAAACTTGCGGATCGAAGAATGTCGCGTCACTCAATACACTTTGATTGAAAAGTAGGATATCTAAACATGATAAAACAAAAAATAAATTAATTTGATATTGTGTGGGGTCATCGACAGCAGTTAGTGTAGTCATTTTTAGGGTTCCGTACCAAAATGGTAAAAAGGGACCCTTATGGCGAGAACTGGTCTGTCTGTCTGTCTGTCTGTCACAGCTAGATATCTCAAGAACTACTAATGCTATCAACTTGAAATTTGGAATAGTTTTAGATGACGTTTACCCAACTATTTTACAAACAAGAAAGAAGTTTTAAAAAAAATCTTTTTTGCAACAGGGCCTGAAGGGGGGTCTTAAAAATTCGAATGGAGTCTACTTGGGCATGTGGGATATCATATGAAAGAACGCTGTTTGCAGATTCTCAAACATTTTTTTTATTTTTGGCATCATAGTTTTCGACTTTTGATATAAAATGTAAAAAAAGACCGTTGCCCCCCGCTTATCTCCGAAGTTTGCATATGAAATTTTTATCTGAAATTATTCTATATGATAGAAGTTTATGTAAAGATTACAGGAAAAATATGACGATGTCTCTAAATAGCACAGTTTTTCAGAAATCATCAACATCATATATACGTACGGGTTCCGTACCGTCAGTGCGCGAGTCCGACTCGCTCTTGACCAGTTTGTTAAAAATCAGTGTAAAAAAACTGTTTCTTTTTTGTGTAAACTTTACAGACGTGATGGTTATCGATATATTAACACGATCAAATAAAAGATAATTGATTTTATCAACTCATACTTCAAGTAACATCACTCCCGGCCACCGTAGGCGCGGGCTTGCGGACGGTGAGCGATGGGTAGCTCGCCGTCCGATAAGGACCAAGCCCGGGTCGACGGCGCGTTGTGTTCCACGCGCGCCTCAAAGAGACGTCAGCACCAATTGACGGGATCCGAAAGGGATATCGTGGCCCTGGCACACAGGCATCTGAAGGAACACGGGTGAGTTTTAGTCAGTAAAAGTCCGCTCCGCCCAGAGCGGGAGAAGTTATTTGATAATTTCCCAAAAATTAAAAAAAAAAAAAAGGAACATCACTACCAGCGGTCGTTCATCCCAAAAAAAACATATAACGTCTGCAGAGTTTTGCTACCTAATTTGATTTGACCACGTATAAATAAAATATGTACATACGAAGGTGGATGAGGAGCTTGTGGCTAAATAATAACTGCAGCACGGGTCGATCGATCAGGTTAAGCTAGGCTTGCCGCGGTTGGTCCATGGATGGGTGACCATCTGTTCATACCAAGATTCCCCCGTGCCTTGGAAAGCACGTTAAGCCGTTGGTCCCGGCTGTCATTTGTAGATCTTTGACAGTTGTTACGGGCCGCCAAAAGTCTGACAACCAGTCTCACCAAGGGGTGTCGTATTACCCAGTAACTGGGTTGTGGAGGTCAGATGGGCAGTCACTCCATGTAAAATACTGGTATTCAGCTGCATCAGGTTAGACTGGAAGCCGACCCCAACATAAGTCTGGAAAAGGCTAGGCAGATGATGACGAAGGTGGATCGCATGTATTGAGTGAATGACATCATCAAAATTGCAAAATTTTCCTGCGGAAACCGTGCCGGTGAGTCGGTGAGGATTTGTGTTGAGTTCATTAATTAGTAGAACGTTCCGATTTGATAGTCTAATAGGAACAAACTACCCTCAAGTTTAAAAAAAAACTATATAAATTGATGAAGCCTCTTTCTTCCTTCAAAACAAAGGTTTAAGTTTCCAACCCAAAAATTAACAGAGTTAACACGTTCCCTGCTATCAATTCCAAATATACGTGTAGCAGCTTCCAAGTCCAAATTGCGGTCAGCGTTACAGACACAAAGGCGGTACACCGAACAGTTTTGTGAAACTTTATAGTACCTTTGTACGGCGCGGGCTGAACTTCTTACAAACATTGGCATCGGGCCAGCCCGAAACTTACCTTACTTAGTCCGCTATGCACGTCTAAGCAGTTTTCAGCGAAATCATTTCGGTTCTTATTGTGGGTGGGACTTACGTTGATCGAAGAAATTGTTTTTACATTTTTTTTGAACGGTGTCTTTTGTAAATCTGAATAGCTGCTGAAAAAGTCATTTGAAAAGCTAAACAAAAGCAATCATATAATGTGGCCGTTCATTCTAGGTTCCAACTCATTATGAACTTGGATTGCTAACTAGATGCACATGAAAATGATGAATGCAAAATTCATTAAGAAGTTTTCAAACTAAAATATGGCGTCGAAAAATTCATCCACATCGCTGTTGACTGGTAATGTACCCAAGAGACTGACTGCATTGCCACGTTGTATGGTAATGCTTAGCCTCTGGCCAAGGTAAATGCCAGCCCTTGGGTCACGGGAAGTGTCAACCAACCGTTTCGAGATTTCCTTAAAAAGGCCACGAGCAATCGGACCTAAATTATTTTAGTTTGTGTATAGTTTTAATTAAGTTAGGATATAATTTTGCTATTTTAATTAAATATAAGTTGTTTTAAAAAAAAAAGTGGTCAACTTCAATGGTGACATTATGTGCCGTGTGATTTCCGTCAAATAATATGCCACCCTATCTTGCCTTGGGTGTTATTTTCACTGCATCAGCGAACTGTAAAAGCATTGATTGAAAAAACAGAAATATTGCCCATCACGACAAGAAAGAAAGAAATAAAATACAAATTTATTTAACAGTACCTGTAAAGGGCACATGATCCGATAGTTTATAGGGTTTATGCCCTGGATGGAGCCCTTAATTTATTGAGGCACCAACAGGAAAGCCCGGTTAAGCAGTCGACAACTTCCTAGGTTGACCTGCAAGATGCCATTTCTCAAAAACAAAAAAAAAAAGCTTTTTTTTTGTAGGAGAGGGTTTTGAGAAAAAGGAACAGTTTTATACTCGGTGAAAACGTTTCGTACCTCTCAATATTATAATGGAACCGAGCATTCCGAACATTGGCGATGATTTTATAATTATTTTTGGGTAGATTACAGTGGAGGAAGCAACACACAATGCATTCAAACTTTAATCAGGGCTTTAAAGTTGAATATGAATGTTCATTTCAGTCATTGACGTGTCTTCCTTTATGTTCTTTCTGCGATAAATTGTGCTCTTTATTACAAGCTTTTATTTAACTTGCAATGTATGTATGTAACTATGTTTGTTCAGGTGGATTCTTGCAACTTCATTTTGAAGCAGATATCTTCAACCGATTGAGCTGAAATTTTGTATACACGTTTAGTTTGTGTGACGATGCATGGCGCATCACGATGCATCCATAACATGGCGGAACATCCAAAATGGCGGACAAGTTATTTTTAATGCACTCCTAAATATGGGTATCAAATGAAAGGGCTGGCTGAGAATACGAATGCGAGTTTAAAAAAAAAGATATAGAAAAAAAAAAAAAAATCAGCTAACTTTTAAAACAAGCTTTTATTTAAATGCGTTAGAAAGAATAAAATAAACTTTTAATATCAACTTATAACGACAATTCACTATTTATATGATAATATATAAAAGCTTGTCGCGAGATTTAACTGTGTATATAAACAAGTACATTAAATGACTTGATCTGATTCGATTTTAATTTTTCAATCTATGTAAATACGAGTACTTAAATCTCGCGACAAGCTTTTATATCATATAAATTGTGTAATGTCGTTATAAGTTGAAAGTAAAAGTTTATTTTATTCATTTTAGCGCATTTAAATAAAAGCATGTTTTAAAAAAGTTGTTTACTCTTCATTTATTCATCATAATGTTTTCATTATATTTTAAAATTTTAATCTATAAAAAGTGGACATGATAATTTATTCTGGTAAACCATACATAGATATACCTATCCTATAATTGATCACAGATTGTTGAAAGTATTTATTCATTTTATTTCATACACCACATTTTTGCGTAATAAACGTTACGTACTCATACAGATTGATTTAACCCAATCTACTTAAATATGTATTTTCAATCAATGAAAAATTAATCTTCTCCTTAGACAAATCAAGTCAATTGATTTCAACCCAGCCAACTCAATTGGGAATTATTTATGATAATCGAGTTTTGTATTCAATTTCCTTTCCGTTACGAACAATAATCCATGAATTATGGCTAATAGAAACTCATCCCTTTCTTGTTGACTTTACTGAGTTCCAAAACAACTTAGTTCGATTATGTATCTTTTTGTTGTTTGTAATTTTAAGAGTAAACAGTTTACATAAAGTGGATTTAAAATCATGTTTATAGGGTTTCCTTTAAAAACTTTACTTTAACATCAAGAGCAAGATTCCATTTACTTCCACGGCAACTGCGTCATATTTCTGCAATTTAACTTGAAATCTTGACATTATTATTGAAAACAGAACTCGGGGATTTGTTTCCTGTCTCATATCCCAACAAATAACGAGCATCAGATTATTAAAATATTGTTGCAAACACAGCCAAGTCTTGATATTCCAATGTCCGTTGTTGGTCTCCTGTAGCCACTACATGCACATGTATATTGAAGACATTACCTTTGTATCTGAATTGGCAAGCTGGTATTATGGGACGTCGGTGATTGCGCCCGAGGCTTCCGATGCCGCCATGCTGAGTAAGGGGCGTGTCGTCTATTCGAATGGTCCATTTGATTCGGTCCTATCTTGCGTCGTCCATGCATGTTCCAATGCATTCGAATAAGGATTAAGTTCTGTCTTTGTTTTGCTTTCAACAAAGATTTTATTTTACTACATTGTATGGTTGGTCTTGTAACAAAAACGCCAACTAAAAAGGAATACAACTATAAAGAGTAAAGCAATTACATCCCACTCTGTTTTCAATAACATTAAAAACCTCAGAACTCTAAAATAATTGAAATGTGGAAAAAAATAAAAACTAAAACCCAACTACGACAAAAACGCCAACTAAAAAGGTATAAACAAGACATCGATGTCGTACTTTTTTAACTTTATTTTTAATTAAAATTAAAATGTGTTTATAATTATTAATTAGACATAACATATATTTTTTATAAGTACTCCTTAAGAACTTTCATTTGATACTAAACACGGTATATTAAACTATTTTTTTTACAGTTCAGTTTACTTCCGTTATAAGCCGCCATGATGGTTGTTTTGTGACGTCATAATATAACGTGATAACATGATTTTAACCATAACCCGTGGAACAATATGATGCTTACAACGATACCTCGTTTGTCACAATACGACAAGTAGTTCAGGAGTTATAAGGGAACAGATGAACATACAATACATACATACAAACTCACATTAAAATCAAAACTCACCTTTGGCTTTGCCGTAGTCGGGTAAAAATACCTGAACAAGTGGTTTGAAAATATTTTATTACCTGTTTTTATAAACCTTTCGCTATTATGTAGTTTTCAGTATCTATCTAAATAAAAGTAATAGCGAAGAAAAAAAATATGTTTAGTTGCGGTAGACATGACGCAAAGAAAGAACACAAACAAAAAAAAGAACAAGTTAGGGGAAAATACGCGTCACATCCACGCAAAACAGCCATCGCTCAGCATAATGCTGCGTCCCTATGCCAGACAAAGCCTTAGCGCTGAGGGTCTACTCCGAAGATAAATCCGAAGTATCGGCCGAATGTTTGGCCGTTTCCTGACGACTACGGTCTACGGTCGCCATAGCAAAAAAAACGACACTCAAAGAGATAAGTCAATTTCAAAAATGTGACTAGAGGTCGAACAAGTCTCTAAGTCAAAAAAGGAAACTTTGGAAGTCAAGAGACGGCCGCATATTCGGGCGATACATCCGACTATCGCGTCGGAGTAGACCCCCTGGTTTTCAACGACAGCCGTAAATGTCCATGTCCACATGAAACAGCACTTTGTCCCTTTGTGTACTCGTGTACCTTAAACGACTTTCTAAATCAATTCCATATCAATAACTTCCCTTTCAAAACACAAAATGAAAGCGCGGTTTCGTTTAAAACGTTGATAGATTACAGGCTGGCTGTTGACGTCACGCGGCGTCCAAATGAATAAATCTCTCGACATGTAGCATCAGCAGTGGGTGACAACTGGGCGACTGCGTTTGGCACGAATGTTAGATGACCCTGTACGTCGATATGTCACCGAGTTATATAATAGCATAGCTGAATGGGTCGCTGGCTGTGTTTTAGTGGTCTCTAATCGTATTATGTTTGGATGTTGGCTTTGATTTAGATTAATATGTGACAAAAACAGCACAATCTTTGTTTAGGCAAACACGGATTACTGATGAATTTTAACGGCATAATGTGGTGGTCGCTTGTTGTGGTACACAGGACATCAAGCCAATGACTGACAATGACTAGGTCCTACATTTTAGTTTGTTTGATATATGTATGTATTGCATGCAGATTGTATTTTATTTTATTTATTTCGGGATAAAAAACAGGAGTACAATTAAATGTTATACATAGTATCTTACTAATTATACAAAGTAGTTACTATACTACTAGCAGCATTATCCACTTATTACTAAAGATGATAATAATAATATATAATAATAATATATAAATAATACATAATAAATATAATATACATAATCATACATAATCGTATGATGCGTCATTATTAGAGATCGGATATTCAGATGCATATTCACCTAAAGTTTGAGAGTTGACAAGTATGGAGTGCGCTTCAGTACGGGAAAAAGTGTCGGTTTCCAGGACTGACAAGTTTTTTAGAACTAGTACAAGTTTTTGTACTGTGTATCCCCGAATAAATATATTTCATTTTAGAATAAAAGGTTTTGAAGAAATATTAATAGTGTTTTTAAACGTGTTATATTTTCCACAAAATTCTTTCCTAGTTCTAAATAGATAAGAACTATTTGTTATACTTAGGAATACAAAATTGTATTCCTAAGTATAACAACCTACACACTGTTATTAATGAAACCCCGCGATCCCGGAATAAAAATATATTTTAAGAAGCCGTTTTCATACTTTGTATTCTTTGCCTGAAAAAAACGTACTTTAGGTAAATATGCATACGAATATCCGATCTCTAGTCATTATAAATACGGCGTCGTCCGTTTATACACGCTCTCAGTTTTGAAATATGCCGAGGGCAAATTGGTAACTCGTTCAATTGTTATAATTTCGACATAGCTTGTTATTGCAGGTTTGGTTGGAACTGTGAACAACCACGTACGAGCCGAATTGGTCGAGTAACTAAGCCAGGGCATCCCGACCAAATGGGTTAGGTTAGGTTAGAACTGTGACCTTAAGAAATAGAACTAAATACATAATTTAATTTGCTGCGGCATTTTGTAAGTGGCGTTTGAATTGTCCATTAAATGTTGTGGCATATTACATTATGAAAAAGCAATTTACATTTTCCCTTATTTCATAACTGCGAGCGTTTTTAAATGGACGACGCCGTTTGTAAAAATGAATCATACAAATTGCCTGCGACATATACACTGCGTTCTACTGAATTATGCTATGTTTTGTAAATGAACCTAATAACTTATTTTGGTGGTCGTCAGTTGAGCTGCACGACTACTGACAAATGCGTGCACTGACTGGACAGGTCCACTCAATCTGTGTGGTGCTTTTATCAAAAGAACATTTCAGTCTTCACATGATCTGACTAAGATTATGTCTGGACTTTAAAAGAGACTGTGAACTCTGAGTTTGTTTCAGCCTTTTTTCTCAGATAGATAAAAGATTTATTCAGTGCACATTAAAGACATAGCACAACATACAGTTGCACAATTAATAGATAACAAATTAGTGTTGTGACAAAGTACAGGCTCGTACAGACGGGCGCAACTTGTCGCGCGACACGACACCGGTAGAAGAATTTCCATTAAATTTTCATAGAAATTGTTCTACCGGTACCGCGCGCGCGATAAGCCGCGCCGGTCTGTACGAGCCTTTATTCGCGAAGTGAAATTATGTAAGTATAACCGCAACTTAAATTATGTATTCTACAGTAACGTTTTGGATTCGGAACCTTTCTTGTTTGTTAATGTGTTGATTGTGTTTTGATTATTTATAAAGTTATTTAGATAAGTACCTAATATAGGTACTTATAACCATATAACTTTATGTGAAAAAACCTTATTATAATTTCTAAGAGTAGTCAGATAGGAAACGACGACCTCATCTAGTTTTTAAAAATATGATTAACGTGAAAAGGTATATGTAAGAACCTACTTACAGAAATAAAATCATTTATCATTTATCTGCAACTTCCTAGGCTACTTGTTACTAATAACTTTATTGATAACGTATGTTGTGTACTTATATCACCTTTTATACAAGAAGATACATTTATTAGCGCATTTTTTTTAATGCATTTTTTTAGCTCTGATTGCGAACGAAATAGAACCGCTTCCAAAGCTCCTACGGAGCCCATAGTGAGCCTGCGTGCTGCAAAGCAGAACACACCGGTGTACATCTCCCGGCGGAGGACATCGTGGAGAACGTGCGCCAAAAGACAAGGTAGATACACGCTGAGGGTGCAACTTCTAAGCGTTTGTCGTGCGTGTACCGTACTGGTATCTGCCCCTCGTTATGGATGAAGACTTTTGCCCGCAGGACGTGGTATTCCGTCGCTTCCGCGGACAAGTACCACAGGACAGCAAAGTCAAGCTAGTGGAATGTGAAGTGCTACTAACATAGTTATACCTATAAGCTTTTTTATTAACACAAGCTTTGTCTATATTAAAATAAATAGGCCTGTGTAGCTTGAAATAAACGGTATTATTATTATTAAGGTCGATAACGAAGAAAGGTTACAATACAAAGGTTTAAAAAATGCTATGTTATTTTTTTAGATAACGTTATTTCCTAAAAATAAGAATATAAACAACCGACTTCCAAAAAAACACTACAAAGTAAAAATAACTTTAAATTAGGAAGTCGGTGTCTTTGGATCTGTATTTTAGTTTTTTACCACCGACTTCCGAATTTAAAGTTATTATTTACTTTGTAGTGTTTTTTTTCGTTGTTTTTTTTTGTAAAACAGCTTTTTATTTTTCACTTTTTAGTGGGTCAGTTTATAATTTATCTAAATTACAATAGCTTAATGACAAATGCTCATCACCTTTTACAAAATATTTTCTTTTCCGGTGCAGGGGCATTAATTGTTGAGAAGTTCTCCTGGTAAGAACCAGGAGAACTGGAACGGATGGTGACTTCACCATATGCATAGTGATGAGCATAAATTTCTTAGCTGCAGGCTTAAAATTTGAGAATTTCCCTCGATTTTCATGGGATCCCCTCATCAGAATTTGACTTGGTGACAATGGGACCACCTCGAGAGCATACCCTTTCGAACAAAAAAATAATTTTGTAAATCCGTCTATTTATGACGGAGTTATGCCAGAACATAAAAAAAAAATATAAACATCTTAATTGATAACCTCCTCCTTTTGGAAGTCAGTTAATAAAAAATCTTTCGACTGCTGAATCTTTACACGTTAACGTTGATTAATGAGTAGGTACTCGTATAATACACAACCCTATAATGATTTTTCTTATTGATTATACTTGCTTTTGCCCGCGGCCTCACCTGTGTGGATGTCAGAAAATATCTCACGGAAACGTATTGCTGGGATTAAAAGACCCTATGTGTTAATCCAGGTTATAAACTATATGTGTGCCAAATTTCATCCAAGTTAGTTCAGCCGTTTTTGCGCCATCTACACAAACAGATACAAGAACAAAAATTCTCCGTTACTAATTTATTATATGTATAGAATGTACAATGAACACTGAATGTATGACTGAACATGAAACAAGAAAATAATGGGATTCTCAGAAACCAAACGCGTTTTTTTAACGAAAATATTTACTTTTATTAATATTCATATATTTATTTGCATTCCATAATAACACATAAACCCATAAAAAGATCCAAAATGTTTATAGGTGTAACAATGGCTTAAAGCTAAGGTACAATTACGGACCCTGTAGGGCACAGTAAAAGGCATAAATAATAAAAATAATTTCTAAAATATATAAAATTAGGAAACAATTAGCAATCAACAATTTTGAAATAGATTATTAACATTAATTAAGTAAATATAACATTTATTTTTTTGAGATCAGTCTGATAAAGCTTGTGCAATATGTATTTCAAAAGGTCTATTATTCTTAGGCTTGTAGACCAATGATAATTTTCAGCCTTCCTGATCAAAGATAAGCAACTCAAATAGGGATCCAGTACCATCAGCTTTGTTGTTGTTGTTTGGAACTAGTTGACCCGACAGGTGACAGACGTTGTACTGTTCACTCATACAAAATTCCCATAGAAAAATGGAAGTTCAGCTTTTCCCGAATTTGAAAATGTTCCGGGACACTTTTCCAATTTTTCCGTAAAAACATAATTTCGAACTATAACGAAAATTTAAAAATCAAAATTCCAAATCGGTCCAGCCGTTCTCAAGTGATGCGCATACCAACGAACAGCTTAGCATCAGAATAAGCAAATCTGCTTATGCTCTTTATATACTGTCTTCGATCTTAGGTACAGACGCTCTGCTCACTGCATATTATGGCATCTTTGGCTTAATCTACGGCGTTATTTTTTGAGGCAACTCGTGTAATAGAGAACTAATCTTTAAGTTACAGAAAAGGTGTTTTCGAGCGATGTTTGGACTAAATGTAATGATATGTGTAAGCCATATTTCATCAAAAATAAAATATTAACACTCCCGTTGTTATACATTTATGAGGTTGGCGTCTTCGTTAAAACATACTCAAAGCTTTTTAAGAACCTATCTAGATACTAATAGCCGAAGTCGACGGGATTAGTAAATAATATATAATATTTCCGAGTTTTTAACAGACAAAGTATTGACTGCCTCAATGGTCTAGTGGTTGCAAGCGCTACTGCTGAGCATGAGGTCCTGGGTTCGATTCCCAGGTCGGGCAAAGTGTTATTGGGCTTTTCAATTAGGAATTTCTCAGTAGCAGCCCGGAGTCTGGATTTGTGCCCAGTTGTTGGCAATAGGCTCGCCCCCTATTACATATGGGACTTAAACATAACTGGTGAACTTTGGGTGTACTACTCGTATAGATACACCTTTGCCTAACCCTTCGGGGATTACAGGCGTGTTGTTATGTACTTATGTAAGTATTAACATATTTTTTTATATTTCTTATTTACATTTAATTTAATTTTTATAATCGGATTTCTTTTTAGTTCATTTTTGATGTTATGTTTTTGATTTATATATATTTTTTTTACTGCTTTATTTGGGATAATAATTTTCCAGGCGACTAATAACTTAAAGGGCGACTAATTATTTGCTGCAAAAAAAAATAACATGGCGGCGATTAAATATTATTTCTTAATCTTAGTCGTAGTCATCTACTGTTATTGAATCATTTGGGTTAGGTTAGGTTAGAACAGTAACCATTAACAAGCGAAGGCGAGCGAGCGAAGCGAGCGTGCCGCGGCAGCGGCCGCCGAGCGCCAGATCCCCTCTATTGTTGGTAAATTCAGTTACCAAAACAAAAATTCGATGCCAGTTTAATTTAAAACGGAGCTTATTACTGATATATTAATATGCTACCTATTACTTATTACGATACTCCTTATTAGCTGCCAACCCATTATATATGGTACCCACTCTATTTTTTTTTTAAACCTATATTCATTTTACTTAGTTGCCGCATTAAATACATGCCCTTTATTTGTAATTTTTGTGTCTGTACATATTTGTGTAAGTACTATAAAAACATTTAATTAAGATTAGCACACCAGGTGCCTGGTAAAATATGCCTACAAAAATTCGTTTTTCAAACAAAATAAATAGCGTGAAAACTGTCATTAAATAAGCCACCCTTGATAATGTTAGTTAAGCGGCAACGTCGCCCACTTGGGCAGCCCATGTAGGCAGCATAATTACGGACGTGCGGGGCGGTGGTATACCAAACAACGGTAACAATAAAAACAACAATTAACGATAACAATTTAACACAAACTTTATGTTATTGTTTTATCCAATAATCACCCATAATCACCAGTTAGTTATCTGTTTAATAAAATACGTTTTAAAAACTTTTTTTTCTAGCTTATTTGTTTGTTTGAACTTGTGTTAACCGCTGTACTATCTAAGGTGATAACCAAATCGCTACTCTGTGTAGCTGAAGACTTACCTTTACATTTTGTGCATAGAAAACCCAATTGTGGAATATTGCTCGGTTGGTTTGTAATCCCTTGCGTGCTTCGTTAAAGTTTAACGACGTTTCATCCGCAATTTGGTAGCAATGGAAATATTACTGTGTCAGGTGTCTGTTGTATGTTTTTGGTCAAGAAGTTGTGAAGTGACATCATTGTTTCACTCGGGCTCAGAATTTCATTAATGAATAAGACGACGAAGGAATCTTTGATGATTAAAAAATCAAATCAGTCTTAAAAGCTGTTCTAACATTACTCTAAACACACTGAACAAATAATTATAAAACAGAACCTATTAACGTTCTCGAGTTATTACAGAAAATACTCGTTAATAATTAATTAATTTACGCTTCTATGAAATACGGTGTTTTAATTAATTCAATGGTGTTTTCAAAGGGTGCGACGATAAATCGCGCGATTTGTCGCATTCCTTGCGTTCCGTTTCTGAGTGCGAAGTATGAATTTTAATGTTTTGGCAAATATTCAATTATGTTGTTGAGTTTAGGTACTTTCGTATAATTGGTTCAATATTAATAGCTTTTACAGTGTTGGGAACACTCATATGGCTGATAAGTTTTTAGATTGTTTAACTACAATAAAAGTAGTAATAGTTTGTAGTAGTAGTTTAGTTAGTCCTTGACATGGTCAAGATAAATAGTCTATGAACTAATAAAATGACTGTGCTTTTTGTGAGCTTATAATTTTTTTTTAACAGTACAAATGGGCTTCCCACACAGAACCGGTCGAAGTGGCGGTGCTTGACCTGCTGTGCTGTGCGTGCCTATGTCGAGCAGTGGACGTCTTTCAGCTGAAATGATGCTGATGATGATGAAATGGACCAGTTTAATTTCTTTGCCTAAAATACGTGTAGGATATAAATACTGTTCAGTAGATAGTCGTTCGTTTCACATGAATAGCTACAACGACTTCTCTGTAGATTTTACACTAACTTAGTTTGTTTCTTTTAGTTTTTAGTTTGCTTTAACTTCTCTTTGAACTATAGGAATCACTTCCTCCTTCCAAGTTTCCTTTAGATTTAGATGGTAATGGATATTTTATTTAGGTGCTGTTGGAAGAAAATAGCGCTAGGATTTATTTAAGGAGTCCCTTGTTTTTTCTTTCCTTTCATTTAAGTTTTTATATACCTTTTTCTTACAACTACCTAGTAATATAGTAGTTGTTAATTCAAAATGCCAGCAGAAACTTGAACATTACTGCGTCGCTAAAACAGTGCAGAAATGATTGTGTATATTTTCATTACTGCATCGCTAAAACGATGCGGAAATGAGTGTATGTTTTCAATTGCTGCTTTGTTTATTTATTTATAGTTAATTAACACGGTACAACACCAATTACATTAATCAACATAAAAAACAAAACTTCAAAATGCAGACAATTATGTCATAAACAATTAAACAATTATCAGCTACTTACTAACATGGAACAGTGGACACCCTCGCGTACTGTTGTTACTTTTTTAAACATTTTCACTGACCGAAAAGTTTTCATAAGTTCCTTAAAAAATGGAAGCAGACAACCAAAGAGATTTAAAAATAATACGTGCTGGCTGTAAAGATATAATAATAATAAAAAAAGAAAGGAATTGGCGCAAACTTCATAATTTTTACAGCTGAACATTACGAATTTCATCAGAATTGGTACAAAAATTGATTACTTCCTACCAACTTTTATTGCTGTAGCAGTTGATTACGCACCTCGGGCTCAGCAAGAAGTGAATTTCTGCTCGATGCAGTAATCTACTATATTTGTGGGTTTGCAGTGGGTAGGTAACAAAGTATCGATGAATGAATGACTTCAGGTTTGGTTGGTAGGTACTTAAGGAATCATTTACCAGAAATTCATGAATTTCACATGAGTTTTAGTAAGGTAATTCAAAAGTTTTTATGTTAATGATTATTATCAATGAAAACAATGTTGTAATATATTATGCCCATCAATGTGGAAACCGTACAGTCAACATGTGTAATTGTCCTTTTATCCTCAAAATGAGCAACTTAAAATAGTTCGAGGTAATATTATAGACGACACACTCTCTTTTAGAAAACATTGAAAGTCTAGTTAAAAGAGTGCGCAAACTAATGTTTAAAAAAAATTACGCTCATTTGCAGGTTCAAAATTAATCACACAAGTTTATTTGGCCCTATGTCAGTCTATAATTCAATACTGTATTACTTCTTGGGGTGACGCACCAAAAACTAATTTACTTCCTCTTGAAAGAGCTCAGAGAGCAATTTTAAAGGTAGCAAACTTCCATCCCTTCTTATTTCCCACAGATCTACTATATAAATCTTGCAGCGTATTGACGGTTCGCCAGCTTTTCTTTATGCATATAGTAATAAAATTGTCCGTCTCGTGCCGGACGCAAAGAATAGCATCATCCTATTTCTTCCCGTAGGTGTCATAAAAAGCGACTAAGGGACTTACTAGAGAATGGGCAGCAGCGTTCTCTATGCATTTTAACACCATACTGCGATCGCCAACCCGCCTGCCAAGTGTGACGATTATGGCAATCCCCCCCCTCTTTGGGGGAGGCCTATGGCCAGCAGTGGACATCTTTCGGCTGAAATGATGATGATTAAAACAGCACACCATGCTTACCTACAATGCTGACAATACTAACAAGAGACGGAATGGTATAGTATGCATATCTAATGCAAACTCAAAACATGTCTTTGTAGAAAGATTTTTTACATTCTTACGCCTATTTCTGTACAATAGATTAAATAGATAACCGAGTATCTATAAAGTAAATTAGTTTAACCGTAAAAAAATATACTCAAATATTTACTAACCATAGATTATGCACAGTCAGAAGATTGACTTCTTGTCTGAAAATAGAACTGCTGACATACTATTTTAGTATGTCAGCAGTTCTATTTTCAGACAAGGCTTTTACTTTTATTTACCTCAGTTTTAATTTAGTTTTTACTTTAGAGTCATTGTTAATTTATTACATTATGTATTTATGCACTTTCTAGCCTGAAGCACAGGTTCCACCTAGTTCAGGAAAATAAGCAACTGTGCTCTATTTTAATTGTTAAGGTATTCATTGTACATCTGACCCTTTTATAAATAAACGATTATTATTATGTTATGATGGCAAATGAATAAATTAAACTAGCTGATAGGGACTCATTCGTGCAAAAATTGATTAAATAGAGGCTAAGTACCTTTAATCAATTATCTACAAACAGTTTAATGAGGTAGGCGTAGGTAATGGAAACACTCAATTATTATGAAAACATTCAAAACTTAACTAATTCAACTTATGTGATATTTATCCACTTAATTCGAGTTGAAATTAAAGACTGTCTCTGTTGTAGGCAATTTAAAAAAAAAAAATTGTATAAATCCGCTTTTTACAAACGGCGTCGTCCATTTAAAAACGCTCGCAGTTATTAAATATGTCGAAGGCAAAATGTAAATTACCTTTTCACTATATAATATGCCACACATTTGATAGACAATTCAAACGCCGTTTACAAAATGCCGCGGCAAATTCAAGTATTTAGTTCTATTTCTTCGGCTCACACGCGGTTGGTTGCAGTTCTAACCGAACCTAACCCATTTGGTCGGGTGCTCTGGCTTAGTTACTGCGACCAATTCGGCTCGTACGTAGTTGGTCACAGTTCCAACCGAACCTACAATAACAATCAATGTCGAAATTATAACAATTGAATGAGTTGGCAATTTGCCTTCGGCATATTTCCCAGCTAGATGGACCGACGACCTTAAGAAGTTGGCTGGGTCAGACTGTATGCGGAAGGCGGAGGACAGGGTGTTATGGCGCAGCCTGGGAGAGGCCTATGTCCAGCGGTTGCATATTAGAAAATCAAAACTTTCCTGAGCAAATTTCAAAAGAACAACGTACAAATCAACAAAGTTTAAAATAACGATGGTTATATCATCAAAAGTTCAGCTGACCAAAGTCTGGAATATCAATGTTTAATTATTTATTACACTATTGACCAAATCGTTTAAAGGTCAAAATGGATTACTGGATAAATTATTAATTATCAAATGGATTAACTGAAAAAGGTAAAAATAATATTAATATTAGCGAATAGCGCCTGTCTGATACAGAAAGCCTTTGCACATACAAATAATATAGGCGTTATACTAATGCGGGTAGAACTTAGATAATACAATTATATAGGCGTCATACTAATGCGGGTAGAACTTAGATAATACAATTATATAGGCGTCATACTAATGCGGGTAGAACTTAGATAATACAATTATATAGGCGTCATACTAATGCGGGTAGAACTTAGATAATACAATTATATAGGCGTCATACTAATGCGGGTAGAACTTAGATAATACAATTATATAGGCGTCATACTAATGCGGGTAGAACTTAGATAATACAATTATATAGGCGTCATACTAATGCGGGTAGAACTTAGATAATACAATTATATAGGCGTCATACTAATGCGGGTAGAACTTAGATAATACAATTATATAGGCGTCATACTAATGCGGGTAGAACTTAGATAATACAATTATATAGGCGTCATACTAATGCGGGTAGAACTTAGATAATAATTTTTTAAATTTAATAGTCAATTGAATGCATGTTACAAACTGTTTGAAGCGTTTTCGTTTTCACTCGTGTTCGATTAATCAAGTTCTAAATAATGTCAGAATCAGAAGATAAAAAAATACAAGTGTTTAAATCACAAAGGGGTGGAGTTAAAGTGCATTTCAATGGATTTTCATATGTTAAAGCCACACAGTGTAAGGAAAAAATTTATTGGCGTTGTAGACAACCGATTTTTTCTATATTTTCTAGTCGTTTCTGGCACTCGCCGGCCGCTGCCGCGGCACCGCTCGCTTCGCTCGCTCGGCTCGTGCGTAGGAGGTCACAGTTTTAACCTAACCTAACCATTTATTTTTTTATAATTAACCTCGTCGAACTAGTTCGGTTCTTGATAGCCTGCTAAAAATAATCTCTTTTTTTCCATATTTTTTTCTTTATAATTTAGTCGTTTCTGCCGTAGCCGCGGCTCACCACCTGCTCCTCAGCTCGCGGGCCGCTTCGCCACTCCGCGCCTACGCGAGCTTAAATTACACTCTAGGGGTAGGGAAGACAAGACTACGTGGAGTCGGTTTTGCAGCGATTCTTTTCTGTCACTAACTTTTGTAGCACAACTTAATGACTTTACTTCGTACATCTAGCAAATTTATTCAGTCGTCATTTGTGATTATGTAATTTGATTAGTAATGATTTGATATTTTAAAATTACATCTAGCAACTTTTGATCAGTCGTTCATTTGATGTCACATACATTTTGGGATTTTAAATTTTTTCTAAATAGAACATTTGGTCATTTAAATTTTGTTATTTCGTTTATTGTTCTTTTGAAATTTGCTCGAGAAAGTTTTGATTTTCTAATATGCAACCTGTCCAGCAGTGGACTGCGATAGGCTGAGTTGATTTGATTGGTTGATATTTCACAATTGCGGGCGTTCTTAAACAGACGGTGCCGTATGTATAATGACGAATCATACAATCTGCCTACGACATCTCGACAGTTATTGAGCCATCATGTTTTATTACGCAATACGTGCATTAAGATTAATTTCAAGAACTATTAATTCAATCAATAGGTAAAAGTCAAAATATCGAAAGTGCAAAATACGTTTAGACCGCCCATTGTGTCACCCTATGTAAAATTTCAACATTTATATCTGTAACTTTTAAGGTGTACATAATATAGAGTATTCTATTCTATTCTACGTTTATCCAGTCTTTATAGGTCGGTGTTCAATATTCTACTACGCTTGTCATCACTTAGAAACCCACGCAACTGAGTCCCTAACTACGTCATGCTCCATCAATTACTTAAAGGTCTCTACACTTTTCTGAGTAGGCACTTGTATTAGGCTAAAGATTCTCCATTAGTTTGTTCGGCAGACGTGCAAGTAGCCAGTAGCTTTTCTAGGTAGCCAGTAGGTAGGTACTGTAGGTGCGTTAATTTGTGCGTTTCGCCTACCTTTTTGTTGAATATTAGTCTCACGGAGTCCTTTGGGCATACACGACGTTACAGAGACTGGATGTGACAGCCCTAGCCGTCTTGAACTGAATTAATGGATTCGTGTCTATTATTTATTTGGTTAGTGAGTTTTTTTGTGCGGTTTTGGGGGACAAAATAGTGTTTACTGGTCTAGGTCTAGTTTTGGGTGCTTTTTGTATACCCTAGTAGATACCATTCTTTTTTTTTTTGGGTGGGAAATTATCAGATAATTTCTCCCGCCCTGGGCGGAGCTGGAGGGTGTGTCTTTGACTTTTACTGGCTAAAACCCACCCGTGTTCCTTCAGTTGCCTGTATGCCAGGGCCACGATATCCCTTTCGGTCAAACTCGCAACCCTGGCAGGCACCCTAGTAGATACCTACCTACTTGTCTAGTTAAGTGGCAGTTTCTAATTTTTTTTGTATTTATCTAAGCACTATTGTTTCTGATGCTTTCTAATAGTGGTTGCGCATGCATTTTTGCCTATACAGGTACTTAATTTAACAGTTAATTTGATTTTATACTTAGTGTTATTCTTAATGAACAGTTATTAAATTTTGAAAACTTGTACAACAATTGCAAAATGTGGAGGCTTGTCGTGAATTACCTCACTATTACTTCAGTATTGATAGGTGTAAGCCACCCAAACACAATAAAATAAAATAAATATCTAGCTTACTTTTAACAAGAATTATTGTATTCATTGGCAGCCTGCTCTAGGTTTCAAGCAAACTCGTGGAGATAAAAATCCTAAAAGCTAAGATAATGATTTTCTCTAGATTCTCTGACAAACATTCAGTGTAATTGTCCGGATGAATAGAGATAAGTTAATTGTCTATATATATCCGTGGAAACATTGGACGCTTCTGGCGCTTCGGACTATTCCGAATCGCCAGAAGCGTCCTATTAGGTCAAGTCACGTTTCTCTAGTAAATTTGTTAGTCGTTAATTGCTCGCTGTTTATATTGTAAGCCAACTAAACAATGATGGTGTAATCAATAATAAACATGTTAGAATGGGCTTTAAGCTTAGACATTTATTGCGGCGCGTCTTAATTATAAAACTGTAAATTTCACTTGTTTTACTTAGATTGTACTCGGTCTTCGACCAAAAATAATAATTAAAGACAGTTACAAAATATAATACAGACGAGAAGAGGGACTGCCTCGTTGGTGTACTGGTCGCAAGCACTAATACTGCTGAGCATGAGGTCCTGGGTTCGATTCCCGGGTCGGGCAAAGTGATATTGGGTTTTTCTATCTGGAATTTCTCAGTAGCAGCCCGGAGTCTAGAGGTGTGTCTGGTTGATGGCCTATGCTCGCCCCTATTACATGGGTTTTAAACATAACTGGCGAAATGTAGGTGTACTACAGGTATAGATAAACTACGATAACATGGCGCGCCCCTCCAAAATTCAAAACGTTTGAAAGTATTTACAAAATGCCACCAAGACTCACAACGCGTTGTTTGCCTACTGCGACAGCCTTCAAAAAAAAAACAAAAACAATTATTTATTTATTCATAAGTATTTGACTACATAATATTGAAACAGTAATCAGGAGGGGCGCGCCATTTTATCGTAGTTTATCTTTACACCTCTGCCCAACCCTTCGGGAAAACAAGGCATGATGTTATGTAAATTCCACTTATTTTACTTAGAATACACTCGGTCTACAACCAAAAATAATAATTAAAGACAGGAACAAAATATAATACAGTTACAAACTACTTTCTTGCGAAACATGCGAATTTTACAATTATGAATTCCATGTTAATGTAAGCCTAGTTGGTAATAGCAATAAATACGTCTGATCAAATTTTCTCAGTACTTGGACAGCGCCATTTCTGCCTTTGGCTCTGTAGACGCGCAGCAAAAATCAGACGGATCACAGATCAGACGCGCCACTACTACGCTCTTAACAATTGCAGTAATTGAAAGCACCCTAAGCGGCTAAACAAACTTGACCCGCCCTGTAGCGTCTGCGATTACAAGCTAATTGGAATAAGTCTGTCTATTTAATGGAGGAATGCTGCGACAAAATATTATTTTGTTTGCGCTGTTAATAGCGGAGCTTTTGTATAAACTTAAGAGCTTTGTTCGGTTTATATTTCGTTTGTTTAAATAACATAGTCTAGCGTTTAGAGGCTTAGTCTGTCAACATGTTTCGGTAGGTAACTTTGACTGTACACTTAAGTGTAGCCTAATATTATTTTTAATAAGTCTACCGTTTTACTAAGAAGCTACTGGCACATATTACTTGGTAACTAGTGTAAGGTTTCTTACGTTTATAATATTCATTTAAGATTAAATCGATAGCGTTTGTGTGCCTAATTGGAACCGCAAGCAAATTGTACATCTATGCGCTAATTGACATACATTGTTAAACAAATATTAAATCTGTATTGTATATTCCAATTATGATCGTGTGTCTAAACAATGTTGTCAATTTAAGCACTTTTAATACCCAAATAATGATTCATTGTCCACACAAATTGATTATTCGATTTGTAACTTCGTTAAGTAAGGCTAATTATAATTAAAAGTATAATTTTCGATGAAACCAGACAAATAGCTTGCCGTAGCCACTGATGTAATTAAGCATAATGCATTTTAAATTGTCTGATAAGGTTTCGGATGAAATATTGAAATTATTAAATGAGATGGACGTATTCATGTATTTTGCAATACAATGGTGAAATACTTATCCATCTCTATGGGAAATATTTAAAAAATAATGTGTTTACTTTATCTATTAACCTCAATTTGAAAACTGTAAGAAGTACTTATTGTTATTAAAACTTTCCTTCCATCGGCCATTCACGGCGCTTAAGAGTTAAAACTGTATTAAAGTATTATAAAAGCAAACTTATCCGACGACATCTCAAGAGCTTAGTGCAGAGATAACGGAATCTTTACACCATTTGAAACGTCCCAAGTCTATTGTCAGCCGGTTTTCGGAATCCTTAGTTGTGAATTCATTGGTCCTTATAACTAGGTTATTGACACTAAGTTTTTCCTAGGTTTACCGCAGCCTTTCATTCGTGATCGTGACTAGAATGGCCCAATGATGCCGCCCTACGTAATCCTGTGGATTCACAATGTACTACTAATGTTATCAACGATATGAAATGATGTTTGGGGTAGGATACCATTTTTGGTCCAAGATTTAGGTTAAATATTTCTTCAATATTTATTTCTTCCATAGATTCTAGTCTTTATTAATAAAGATTAAAGAGTCCAAAAGCTTTAGTAGGAATATTCTTGCTGCTGATATATGGCCTTTACGTTCTTTCATTACAGTAAATGCCTGATTTTATATTCCGAATACATATAAAAATAAACCCTGTCCCACTTACTGCTTGTAAGTGTGAATAAAACATATTGGGTGTATCAAAAGATTCTTCATTAAAATATTAATGCATATACAACATTATTTTTAGTATATGCGAAACCTGAATATAGTTTGTTCAGAATAAGGAACTGAATCGATTTCAATCGTTTTTACACCATGTTAAAAATATTTAAGTATGATGGAAAATGTTATCACCATTTAATTACTTACAATACAATCGCCGTAGGTACGGTTAGGTACCTACTGCCAAATTATTATCAATGAGCGCAACACGACCCTGGAGGCGCGGAGGCGCCGTTAGCATGTTTTGTACGAACAACCCAGTAACATAACAACCTTAAAACTTTGTGATTTTTCATGATACAGTTTTGAAATTTTGTACATAGATTCTTTACATTAAAATACTTGACACATGTTTCGGGTTTCGCATATAGTAAAACTAATATTGTATATTATGTCAGCCGAAAAGGAGCTGATCTGATAAAAATGCGACGTTATTTCATTACGTGTTTCAAATGAATGCGGGTTTGTTCTTTGTCCGTTATACACCGTGGCATTTTAATCGTCTTACAACGGTAGCCCACTTCATGTATCCAATGACTATTGATTAGTGCGAAAGTAAAAAAAAATATTTATTAACATTCGAAAAACTAAAAAAATAAATATGACGCATGACGTAGTTTGAAACACCCTGTTATGAGCGCGGTGCGAGTCTTGCGCTCCATTCCACGCCGCCCTTGGAACGCAAGGCTTCTACCGCGCTCGTAACAGGGTGTTTCAAACTACATCATGCGTTATAATGAATAATATATATTTTTTTTTATTTTGTATTACTTTTATGAATGATTAGTAGTCATTGGATACATGAAGTGGGCTGACGTTGTAAGACGATTAAAATGCCACGGTGTATAACACAACATAATTACTTGCGTCAAAACGTTACAGGGCTATTCACACCATGTTCTTTTGGTTTTAAAGCAGCAGACGCCTGGAGGCGTAATGTTGGAGAACTGAACGTAAATGGATTCTAAATAAAAACACGAATATTTTATTTCTCTAATTGTATGTTTTCTATCGCAAATCTAGCTTAGTCTTGTGTATTTTGGGATGACACTCAGACATCTTGAGTTGTAATTGAGAGAGCATGGCAAGGGTTGTCAAATGGCTTTATAGCCAAATTGTCGAGTTAGTTAACGTGATGGAATTAAGGAATTGAGTAAGCTGCCTACCGGTTGAACTGGATGAAACTTAAATTATTTGTGATGCTGCAATCAAATACATGCTTGATTTGACTGCTAGCAGAAACCAGGAGAGCTAACGAGAATCTTTAAATGTGTGTCCAGTTTGATTATTGATCCAATTAGTTCTGTCTCAAACAAGAAAATATAACTTTTGTTTTTTCTACGAAACCTAATTGGTAAGTATTTTGTTGTAATAAAGACTTCTCATGTTCCTGTATTACAAGAAATGTCCCTGTAGAGGATTTACTGTTTATCTTTATATCGGGTCCACAAACAAGTTCTCGTTAAGCATAAACAGGATTGTGGCTACTGTAATATTTACAAATGCACTGGATTTGCTTCTACCGTGACAAAATGAGTCAACACTAAGTCTGAAACAGAATATCAAAGGCGTAATAAAGCTGATGTGTTTGGCGATATGGAAGGATACCAAGCACACATCGTACGTTGCGGTTTTCATTTAATATAAATTATTTATAAGTTTCCATATTTTTGCCGGAAAAAGAGGCAATTTGACGCATGTGCTCCAGTTTTCAGTTGAATTGGTCCAGTGTTTACTGAATTAAGCTGCAGACAACAGACGGACGGACATGGACAATGCCAACCGTTTCATTATTAATGTTGCTCGACCCCTATTATTATTATTATCAGTATCTTTTAGGCCTCTAGACTGTACTCTACCTTTTTAATTTGTTTTACAAGAATATAGATTATTCTTAGGCACGTTTTTCTATATTCATTGTTTGTTGGTGTATACGGCCAATTTGTAAAGCTTTACGATGTTTTTTAGGGTTCTGTAGTCAACAAGGAACCCTTATAGTTTCGCTGTGTCCGTCTGTCTGTCTTTCTGCCTGCCCCAGCTTAGCTCCGAGACTTAGTACTAGAAAGCTGTAATTTGGCATGGGTATATTAACCACGCCGACAAATTGGTAAAATAAAATCTTGAACAAAAAAATTTTTTTAGTGTACCTCCCTCGCACGTGGAGATGATATTTTTTTTCTCGTCTATCCCACGGTATCGTTGGATAGGCCGTTCAAATATATTGCGGGTCTGTGAAAACCTTTTTTCGATTCAGGGATCCATTTGCGTAATATTAAGCGTTAAAATACAACTTTTCGTTAGAGTCAAGTGTCCCCCCCCCCCCACCTAAATGTTTGTTTTTGGGTATGTGAAAAATTCGTTGCAGTATAACGAAATTAAAAGGAAAACTATCACAGCTAAGTAGGCTTTACAAGTTAACCAACTCAAATTCCCCCTTTAGGGGAGGCCTATGTCCAAGCTATGCGCTTTGAGATTTTTTTATTTATGATGTATGAGTTGAGCTATGTGTAAGCAGTGGACGTCTTTCGGCTGAAATTATGATGATGATAATGACGGAACCCTTCATTGTGGTCCAACACGCACTTGGCCGGGTTTTTGAGTACTATTTTGAGTTCTTAGCCGTTTAAGGTGGAGATTTCTTGAAAATGGTCGAAAAGGTGGTTTTTTAAAGCGGTGTATCTCTTAAACCATATTTTTTCCAAAACAAAAACAGTATGATATTTTCAAACCTTTTCTGCATACGGTGATGGAACTCAAAACATAATTAAAAATAATTTAATACATCCAAAAAATCTTCAAAGACAACTCTTAATTATTTTTAAAAGCAGTTTATCCCTTCGTTAACAGTTATAATTACAATTAAAAGTATACCATAAAATTGCAAATGCCAAACTGCATCCGGTGATGGATTCATTTTTATTAATTAGTTAATATCTAAATTTATACGATTTTATTTGAATTTTTACGCCCTACGTTGTGTCATCACGCATCTCTTTCTTTTGTATCCAATCTGACAGTGACAGCGGTTTACCTATTGTCAGCCTCATAAAGAAACTGCGCAATAATTTTGAATTAAAGGATGGAGAATATATTCAAAGCTGTTGGAATCTTAATTGAAACTTTTAGTACCCACTTGGTTTATTTACGCATTTTCAACTTAATCGTCTTGTTACTTTGGAATATTCAAAGTTATTAGCTTTTCTAGTTCGTAATGTTTTCTATTTACATATTTTTGCTAGTGTGAGCTGTGACTGAAGGCATTGGGCCCTAGCGCTTTAAGTGGAGTGGAGTCGTTAAAAATAGGTCCATGAAATCAACTAATTACGACGGATAGCCGACAGATTTATGGTCTTACCAGCGAATATTGCCAGTGCCCGGGCAACAGACGCCGGACAAAATCATTTTGCAGGTTTATCGCGTGTAAAATCGACCCTCGCCGATGGTTTGCTTGCGGATTAAGTGAGGTTTAGCAGCCGAGTTCTGTGCTTAAGACCGTGCTCACGCGTGAAGAAAGCAGAAAATATTTTTTCTTGTCGTTCATGGCACCAGCCATTCCTGATTTCATGTTCCGTTTTATTATTCAGCTCGATTGGAGTGCGTAAACACTCTAGAACGTTCATTTTCTTCGAAGAGAGATATTATTTTTCAAGATTGACTGCAAACAAAAACGCATGTTGCGCTAGAATTTCGGAAATCAATCTGCCTAGCCTTTTTCTAACTATGCTGGGGACGGCTTCCAGTCTAACCGAATGCAGCTGAATACCAGAATTTTACATGGAGTGACTGCCTATCTGACCTCCACATCCCAGTAACTGGGTAATACGATACTCCTTGGTAAGACTGGTTGTCAGACTTTCGGGATTCTGACGACCCGTAATGACTGTCAAAGATCCACGAATGATAGCCGGGACCAACGGCTTAACGTGCTTTCCGCGGCACGGAGGAGTCTCGGCCACCCATCCACGCACCAACCCCGGCAAGTGTAGCTTAACTTGATGGATAGACCCATATGAGTGGTATTATCTAGCCACGAGCTCTTCTCTCGCTTGAATTTCGGCAATTGTAAAAAATATGAACCGAAGAACATATTTTATTTCCCCATAGGTGCCTACCGTATTAAATTTCCAATGAACCATAGCAACACATTTTACGATACTTCTCATTGTATCGTTCCTTAGATTACCTCGTTAAAGAATCACACACTGTATCACTGAAATTGCTTAGTTGTTTTTCATTGACGCTTTTAACCCCCCACGTCGACTTGATCATAGTCATAAAGAGGGAATGTATACATCAGTAAGTTGTTTCGTGTCGAGGAACGGATGGGAATGGGCATCGTGGTTGCTGTGTTGTCTTGATAAGAAAACGTTATGGGTAAACCTGACGGCTCTCCCCGGGGCCTTCGTGTGTAACAACATGGCGGTAGGTACCTACCGTTTTTCCCTCGAGTCACTTAATCAGCTTTTTAGTTTATTCTGACACGAAATGTCCCCGTTTTTGAGTTGAATACGAGAAATATTGAGTCGCGCCATGCATCATCATTACTGTTGTGAATTCAGTTGGTCTCACTCAAACACTAGTTTCCGATAGTTCCTTTGAAGGAACTTTGTAAAGAGTGCCTCATCATCTTTTGGAGCATTACCGAGAATTGTTACTTTGATGAAATCGGTGCATAAATGGTGTATACAATTTAACTCAATTTAGTTTATCAGTTTCACAGGCTAACTTATAACATAGGGGTACTTCTTGGTAGGATTATTTCTCAAGATAAATTCTATAAGATACTAGAAATATAGAAGTTAACTTCTAGCTCCCGCTCTAGAGATTTCCCGCTGAGGTAGAAGACGTAAATCAGGCTGAATAATACGACTGCGTTTTGGTTTGGTCCAGTAAAGTGCACTTCTTGAAATTACTTGGACAAAAGAACAGCACTTACGTAATTTTTTTCCTAGTAATGGTGTTAGTAACTTTAGTATCGTTTAGCACCAGGAAAAGGTTTTAACAAAGGACTTTGGAGCTAAGTAAGTGGATATCTGCGTCCGGCTCCGAAGTCGACACCTTTTTACGAGATTGGTCAAAGGAAGCACCGGGGAAGCGTACATAAACAAGAATTGAGAAAATATCTGCGGCCGAACTAACATCTCGGTGGCTATATTGTTATCTTAAAGTTACTTGGCAGCTTTTTTGCGTTGTTAGTATTAGTTTTCCAATAAATGCAGTGGTTACTTTTTCAGGCTTTGACATAAAAATAATAGGTCCTGCCTATGAAATCAGCGTTTAGTATGGAGAATTTTAAAGAAGTTGCATTTTTCATGCTAACATTTTCTTAATTTATAAAACAACTATGAACACTAATGTTTTAAAACTTTTATGCACTAATGTTTCAAAACAAAGATAACGATATGCCACTTAGATTAAGCGCTAGCGCATGCGCTTTTGGCTAAGTTAAAACCAATAGTGGTAAATTCTGCAAAAAAAAAATGAGGAGTCATTTTTAAGGTATTTTTTATGTTTAGAAAACTACAAGTAATAAGGCTTTTTTACTACTGGTAGTAGTCTATGATGGTCAGTATTCGATATAATACCAAGCAATTGATGAATATTTTAAATCATAGAAGTAACAAGGTTCTCTATTTGTGAGAAGAAAACGCCAATTTCATAGGTGGGTCCACGCAATATAAGTAACATAAAAAGTAGTCCAAAAATAAAAACAGGTGGTCATTGAATGTAGATTTGGTCAGAAACGTTTTATAGAATATTGGGCCTCGTCAAAGATTTACGAGACGACCAGCAACACGTAGTGTAACAAAATTAAAACCTTAATAATCCTCTACCGTTGAGTTGCACAAAACCAACATTAGTTTAACGGAGACTTTAAATTCATGCCTTCCCTTACATTTAGTATCAAAAAGAAAGTGACAGCATCAATTTAAAGTCTCCATTACACTAATGCTGGTTTCGTGCAACTCACCTCATGACATTTAAAGAACGATATCAGCAAGCCTTAGAGAAACCATAGATCTTAAACACACGATTGCTCAATTCAGCTTACCTATCGCCATTCAACCGGAACGCTCACTATTCCCACCGACATTATTATATTTGAAGCACTTTTACAGTATTTTTACATCAATTAGAGATTAAAGTTAGTCTCATCTAACTTTAGGACTGTCTAGCTGATGGTCTGAAACTAATTTGAAGTTGCCACCGGCGTGTAATAGTTGCAGTGCTGTGCAAATGTCTGTATTTAGAACGTGCATTGTCAACTTTGCCACGTTTCCAATTATAATTGTGATGGTGTTGACTGTTGCATGTTTATGTACCTGAGTTATTTAGATGCGTGAAGTTTGTTGTGGAAAGTTATAATTTATGACTATTGCGAACCTTTGTAGAATTCTTTTGACGTTGTGTCTGCCTTGGAATAAATCACTGTTGCTTTTTTGCAATTCAAAGGAGTAGTAGGTTGCCATTTTGTCAGGCATTATTTTATTTTTTTTGTGACATACAACGAATAGGTATAATGATCATGGCTTCAATTAAATTATTATCAATTTAGGCACGCGCTTCTTGCATCGAGAGCCATTCTTGCACAGTCTAAGCTAGTACCCGTCATCAGCCAAGCCTGAGAATCTAGGCGGGTGCAGATTGGGCACGCCACAATTGTGGCGATAAGTCCCCTCTTTGAGGAGTGGGTAGAGAGGCACCACGGCGTCCTCACCTTCCGCCTGACGCAGTTGCTTACCGGACACGGTTCTTTCGGGAGGTTCCTGTTCAGGATAAAGCGGGAGGAAACGCCCGGGTGTTGCCACTGTGTGGATCACGATGTGTGGAGGACACGGTGGAGCATACGGTGGAGGTCTGCCCGGCTTGGGCGGAGCACCGCCGTGTCCTCGCGGAGGCGATCGGCGGCGGCGATCTCTCGCGTCCAGCCCTGGTTCAGGCTATGGTTCGGAGCGAGGTTATTCAAAATGTAATAAAGTTCATACCTACCCCGAGAACGTTGAATGTTTGCCAAGATGACCGCTCTCTTGAATAATGTATATGAGAGTGAACGCTGTGTTTACCCATTTACGTTACGTGGTCCGCTTCATTGACCAATAAATTAATCATAACTTACAGAACTCGCTGCTTTCCACATTTGAAACTTAGAGATTTCCATTTATTACATTTTCAACTTAGTACTTACCAGCATAGGGTTGGGTTTCAATTACATTTGAAACCACTTAATTATCTTGAAATGCTTTGGACCGTAAGCGTTGGTAACTGCCTAAATACCCCTTATACATGAGTTACAAATGATATATGGCTGTACCATTGATCATCACCATTTCAGCCGAAAGACGTCCACTAGTGGACATAGGCCTCCCCCAAAGGGGGGGTTTGTAATAATCGCCACGCTTGGTAGGTGAGGTGGCGAACGCAGTATGGTGTTAAAATGCATAGAGAACGCTGCTGCCCATTCTCTAGTAAGTCCCTTAGTCGCCTTTTACGACACCCATGGGATGAAATAGGGAGGTGCTATTCTTTACGTCCGGCGGCACCACACAGGCAGGGAATGGATGAATGAAATTGTAAATTTTTTTATCTATAGAAACATCGTGTTTTGTGCAATACATACCTAGTTATATTTAGAACTACTAACCTATGTATGATTATTGTATCTGTAGAATGATGGCTTCCCTTCGAGATTGCTTAATTAATAAATGAACTAAGATCTGTTTATTTATTTATTTTATTTTTAAGAAAACTTACAGCTAAACAGATACAATGAGTAATAGCATACATAAAATATGGCCAATTACAAGTTTCCACATGTAGTCTATGAACAAAATAAAAAATTGATAGTAGACTTTAAAAAACAGAAAATTTATTATTTACGCTCGAAGAAGCCATTAGATAAGCGTCTCTTCAAATGAGCAACACTGGTATTGAAAATGTCGATATCAGCTTCCCGGCAGGTTGCATTGTACATACGACTCGCTCTCATCATGTACGAGTTCTGTCTGTACGTAGTGGCTACCACTGGGGTGTGCAATAAATGAGGTTTACGCAAGAACACTGATGGCACTCGCAGCCTGATTTTGTGTAACAACTCGGTAACACCACTTGTTCCATTGGCTGTCTTGAAAAGAAACACAAGATCTGATATTTTTCGCCTTTCGTAAAGTGGAAGGATATGAAACTTTTTGCAACGGTAGGTATACGTAGTTAAAAACGTTTTAGATCGATATTGAATGTGCCTTAAAAACCTTTTCTGTATGCTCTCAATACGATTTATATAGACATTATAATTGGGGTTCCTTACTTGAGAGGCATACTCCAAATGACTACGAACAAAGGAACAGTATAATATTTTAATAGTCTTTATATTTTTGAACTCAGAGGACACCCGGAGAATGAAACCCAGACATAAGGGAGAGCGCCCACGAGCACATTTGTTGTCCAGCAACTTTTTAGTCTGTGTCGCTGTGTCCTCGACGAGATTAGACGATGCGCACACGGGAGCGACAGCAGCGCTAGTTTTTCGTAAAATTGTGCCGCAATCATCAACATGGATTTCGAAGAGACAGTTGTGTTCTATGCGCTTGTTCTAAGAAACCGAAGACAACAGCGAAAAAGGCAATATTGAGTGCATCCATTATGGAGTGACAGACTAACATTCGGAAATTAATACAATGTTTAGAAAATTAAGAGAATTTCCAAAAAACCGGCCAAGTGCGTGTCGGATCACGCACAATGAAGGGTTCCGTAGTTGGGATTAATTTATCCCAAAAAAGAACTTAACTTTGTAGTTGAAAAACATGTTCTCCCATACACGTCATCGATATACGTCACGGTCAATTCTCCAAATCCAAATGTAAGTTTGTAATCACAAGAAAATATTTTTTTATATGATAAAACTACAAATTAACGATTTTTGGACTTTTTCCTTTACTTGTGCTGTGAGACCTTGCTTCTTGTCTAATTTCATGATTCTAGGTCAACAGGAAGTACTCTATAGGTTTTGATTTATTTACGAGTATCAAAATATGTCGCTTAAATGGCCGTACTTTTTTTGCGTTGACTTAGAAGCTTGAATTTTTTAGAGCTCCAAGAGACCGTAGACTTAATACGTATTTCATATTTTTCAACTTACCTCCACGCGTTCCTGAGAAAAGGGGTCTTGACAGACTGACAGACAGACAGAGAGATGGACAGACAGACAGACGGACAACGAAGTGATAAGGATTTCGTTTTTTCATTTTGAGTTACGGAACCCTAAAACATTACTTTAGAATGAGTATCGAAAGTTTTTGATGAATTTTGCAGAATTTTACGTTCTGGCATCGCCCATAAAGATAAAAAATATCAATCTTCAATAAGTTTATTATGACCTACATCTGCTTCTAAAATCGACATTATTTCTCTACTTTATAGTAGAGTAGCGTACGCGAATAAATACATTCGTGGTAGAGACGCGCTCTGTCGACGGGAGCGGTTGAGCGGCTCTAGCTGGCTGGCAACACATTTGTCGCCGTGTGCGCAGTCGCATTGCAACCAATAGACGGGGCGACGATCTCAGGAGTCAATCGAATTTTCCGAGTCTGGGGAATTTTCGATAGACAGCAGTCAGCTGAGACGTTGCGTCGCCGGCCTGTCTCCAAGCCCGACGACAAAAAAAGTCCGCTGGCTGTCGCGTCGCTACATGGGCGCAATTTCATACCAATCCCCCCACTTGATGTGAGAGACAAATTAGTTGCGGAGACAAAAGTTGCTCGTGCGTGCTATAATAATAATAAAACATTAATATTTTCAGGTTAAAAAGACCCATAGATGAAGACCTTAACCTAAGTATACATATATTAACAATTGCGATAGTAAATAAAACTTAGAGCTATGTTAGTAACACTTAGATGCACTGTCTTAGTGCGTTCTGGTGGCACTTGACCGCGAAAGCGGCAGAATACCACATCCTGAGGCCAAAAGCTGTCTTCCATCACCTGAAACAGGTAGCACGTTGGTAGTTGAAGTTGTGCACATCGGCTATCTCTAATAATAATTTCCAGTAAACAATTGCTGTATTTTTAAGATCTTATACACGTGGATATTTTCTGTGCAAAAGACAGCGGCAACATGATTTATGGTTACGACCGACGTTCAAATATCCATCAAAATATGTAACAACATTCACAAAGCGAAGACAATACATCAACTTGAAGATTTGTCAAACTACGTCAAATCGTCTCTGGATCGGCGCTCATACATAAAAAACAAATTCTTTCTCCGTATGAATGTATTGGTATAAATACCTATACATATAAGTTTTATATGACACCGAGTCCGCGCACTGAATACGTTATCAAGGATCAGGAGAACCTCACGTAGATATACCAAGAGAATGGAAATGACATCTTATTTCACGAACCTACAGGCATATGGGCGATACTTTAACATAGGAAATACTCTGATTGGTTTTCTATATAACATGATATTTGGTTTGGAACATTTGTTTGTTGATACGAGTATACAGGAAGGATTTTTGAGATGGGTTAGTAAGGGCAGCTACCTTAACCGTTGTAGCTACAGGAAAACAGTCTTAAGAGACTGTCCTTAACTTTTTGAGAAATTTTGATCTGCATTCACAGATTTTGAAAAAAATGAACAGTCAACAAGAAAATGAGCAATTTTCACAAAAACTTATTTTTAAGCCAATCGATCCTGTTTCTTAAAAAGATCAAAAACCTCTATTGGATCACCTGAGGTTTGAGTACTAGAAAAGTCATAAATTCCAAATAAACCTTTTTTCTTTTAATTACTTCTAATTTCGAACGAATACGCGTCATAATTTAATTTGTTTCGAAAACAGAACCTTGATAGTTTTTTGCTTGTAATTTCTGAAATTCTGCGCAACAGCCACCATACTCGTACCTGTTCTAATTTGAACCGGCAATTCGATAGGCAGTGGATACAAACATACGGTCCTATACCGTGACCACCTCCCAGTACTAATGTCACGACCGTTGATTTTTTTATGTGGCGCTATTTAAAAATGAACTTTATAAAAAGAAATACGACAGTGTTCAGGAACTCAAAGATTTACTTACCACGATTCTCTATGGGATTAATCATAGCACATTATCAGCTGCTACCCGCTCACACGTAAAGAGAATAAACTTATGCATACATCAAAACGTTCTTCTACCATTTAGAACACCTCTTAAAACACAAAAGTAAAATTTCTAGGTGAGTCCAAATGTAAAGTAGAAGTTATTGTTATTTATTTGTTTTTCAATCAGTATTTTTTGTACCGGCCAGATAATCGATAGTAAAAAATGTAAGTTCGAGTCTCATTTCCTACGAAATGTATGGAAAATGTTTATTTGCGATTTATGACTTTTCTAGTACTCAAACCTCAATTGGTCCAATTGAGGTTTTTTCATCCTTATAAGAAAGAGGATCGATTGGCATAAAAAGTTTTAGTGAAAATTGCCAATTTTCTTGCCGACTGTACATTTTTTTCAAAATCTGTGAATGCAGATCAAAACTCTTCAAAAAGTTAGGGACAGTTAACTTAAGCCCGTTTTCCTGTAGCGTCAGCGGTTAAGGTAGCTGCCCTTACTGCCCCATCTCAAAAATCCACCCTGTATAAATGAGCAGGGTTCAATTTAATATATTTTAGCAATCATATTACTATGGACACTGCCTCGTTGGTCTAGTGGTTGTAAACGCTACTGCTGAGCACGAGGTCATGAGTTCGATTCCCGGATCGGGCAAAGAGTTGTTGGGCTTTTCCATCTGGATTTTCTCAGTAGCAGCCCGGAGTCTGGAATTTGTGCCCGGTTGATGGCAATAGGCTCGCCCCCTATTACATGGGACTTAAACATAACTGGCAAAATGTGGGTATACTATGAGTACGCCTCTGCCTAACCCTTCGGGGAAACAAGGCGTGATGTAATGTATTACTATGGCTATCTATGAGTTGTGTAGGCTATACAAAATATTTTATAGTTTCCGAAGAATTCCAGTAAGTACTTAACATAGATAAAGTCGGAACCTTTAATATAAATAAATAATAATATCTCCATACCCAGAAGGTTCCCAAGAATGGTCCAGTACAAAGAAATGATCACAATGATGGGAATAACAAGTGGCTCTCGACTCAGTTAAGCGTCTTTTGACACGTTAAAACTTGCTTGCTATCATGTTTTTATTTTTATCACAGAGGTTTAACACATAGTATGTCATCACTTCTGTAAAACCTTTATATTTTATGAGTTTCATTGTACGAGTAAAGTATCATCAAAGAATACCACATGAGGTATGTAATAAACGCTCCAGTAGCTTTAGACTATGTAGCTTGAGTACCCAACATGCTCACTCATTTCTTTGATTTTATGGAACTGAAAAACATTTGTGGTCAGGTTCATATCCGCTACTTCTTTTATGTAAATGTTACATTGCTCAGTGAGTTTTAGGGTATCGCATCTTTCAAAATGTAACGAAAACTCATGCAAAGTTATTCACTTTGAACCGCCACGTACAGGCACGTGTAAAATTATTAAAATCCACAAGGGATTTTCTTTGAAAGTTAGTCACGAGTAGCTACATGATACAGCATCTGTGAATATGATTTTAGTTTGAAGGTATATCTAATATTATAATCGATACCTTAGGGGAAATCGATTCCCTGCCAGGGTTGCGAGATAGTCCGAAAGGGATATCGTGGCCCTGGCACACAGGCAAATGAAGGAACACGGGTGGGTTTTAGTCAGTAAAAGTCTGACACGCCCTCCCGCTCCGCCCAGAGCGGGAGAAGTTATTTGATAATTTCCACCCAAAAAAAAAAAGGGGAATTCGATTTGTAATTTCTAAGCAAGACGAAGATTTGCCTGTTTCATCATTCTTCGCCCTTATCCCAATTTATTTGGGGTTAGGCACAATATGTCTCTTTATTCCATACCTCTCTATTAGTTGTCATCTACCGAGATGACGACTACCCCTATCATCTTTCACACAGTCCACCCATTGTTTATTTTGTCTTCACCTACTCTTATAGCTGTAAGATTTGCCTCATCATTCATCATTTCAGCCGAAAGACGTCCACTGCTGGACATAGACCTGCCTCAAAAAGGGGGGGGGGGGGGGTTGCCATAATCGCCACACTTGGCAGGCGGGTTGGCGATCGCAGTATAGTGTTAAAATGCATAGAGAACGCTGCTGCCCATTCTCTAGTATGTCCCTTATTCGCTTTTTACAACACCCACGGGAAGAAATAGGATGGTGCTGTTCTTTACGTCTGGCACCACTCGGGAAAAATTGCCTGTTTATAGGTATTTATTCAGAACGTGAATAACGGGTTAACTTTTAAAAGTGCCCAAATTACTGGAAGTCAAACATTAGGGTTGTCTGTAGCCCACAGGGTTTATTGGCATGTAAGCAAAGAGAAAGTTGAAGCCTTTTTATTTTTTCCGAAAACCCTGTATTACGGTTCCGGGTTTCCATACAGCCTGTAGAGTTGTGCGGGAAAATGCAAATTGGACGTTTTCATCGCTGGCAATACTGGTACTTGGTTTAGTATGACTCTGTTGTATTGTTGGCCCACGTAGTCGTTGTGACTAAGATACTTGGCGGTAGAGTTGTGGAAAATATAATCGATATAGAATATCTAATAATGAGCGATGAAACTGCGAACGATTTAAAATCGTCTCGGGTTGTTTTGTAGGTAGACATTGCTTGTTATGTTATTCAATGGAGGAAGGTTACTTAACTTTGAAGCCTTTTACATGTATCACGTCCAAAATTAAAAGAAAGAAAGAAAGAAAAGGCATTTATTGCCATAAGCATTTTTTTTTAATTACATGATGATATGATAACACAGTATTACGTCGAACAATAATGTCGATATGGGAAAGAAAATACTCTCCAATATAGCTTCAATATCTTGGATAGACTTACTTCCAAAAATTATGTGGATTTCGTCTCATAACTTCGAGATGAAATAAATAAGTGTTAAAATCTGCTAATGGTACTCGGCAAATAAGAGGCGGCGTGACTTGGACCGAATCCAATACGTGTTGGATGGGGGCCAATTGAAACCTCTCACTTTAGTCCTGTCGTAATGGCGGGGCTGTCATTCGATCCGGCCGGTCAGCTGACCTACAGTTTTTGAGGGATCAAGGAAATGTTACGATGGTTCTGTTGCAATTTAGGTACTTAAAACATGACTATATAGTATGTTTGCATGTTATTAGGAGAGAATTGAGCTTTTATTTTGTTAGAGAACTTTCAAATAAAGAAAGTTTTTGATGTGTAACATCCTTCCTCTCACTTTCTGTGGCAGCAATTTCGTGAAAAGGGACGGAAGTGTGTAACAGGAAGTGCCACTTAGAGCATGTAATAAGTGAGTACTTTTTACTAGCATGGTATTAGTAAGTACTTTATGATAGCATAAATTAGTGTACTCATGGAATTAGTAAGTACTATATAGATTGCAAGTAAAGGGGTTTGAATTTCGACCAGTGGGCGACCACTAGTTATGAATAATTATTCGAATAAATATTAAAATATTTCGCTTTTTTAAATTTTGAGGTTATTTTCTGTTGCTGTTCAGTTGCTTATTAGCAAAGTGAGATTCTGATGTCTTATGCGAATACTGAAAGGCTCGCTAATTTATTTTTTTCAACGTTCGTATTTACTCCATTTTGTTTGGTCTACAAGTAAGAGTGCTTTTAATGCCTAAGTTGTAATAATGAGATAATATCAAAATTCACTCGTCATAAATTCATCCTCCATCCATCAAAACTGCATGCAGTTCTTTTGTTTGGAAATTACTCGTGCATTTTCACATCGCTATAAAAGAATTCAAGATAGATTGTATTCCAAGATAATATAAAGCCTTCTTTGTTCCGTGCTACGTTTGTACGTTATTGTGTTTTATTACAAAGAGTAATTGTGAGACAAAGTTAGTTCTATATTTACTCTTATTTTAGGCGACAAGAATAATAATATTCGGCAAAAAAATTAGTGTAACTGTAGATATAGAAGAGAGACATAATGTGCTTTGGATTTTGAACTGTTTAACATAATCTTAACAACTAGAATTGTTAAACAAATGTTTCAAATAAACTATAAGTAAAACCTAAATTAAACATTTGGTTTTACCAATTTACCTGGTAGGTTCCTTTTATACACAACTCCAATTTATCAAAAAGGCTTTTCCTTTCAATACCCACTTTTAATTCTACAAAAGCATTTAGCCTCACTAAACAAAATAGAATACCGTATTCACCATTCAAAATAAAGGTCTAAATGGGTTTTTAATTAGCCAGGTAAATGGTAATTTAATAGCGGGCACGCATTTAGCCATATTATGTAGCTGGGTATATTAAAAGCTTGCCTCTTTATATATTTAGGACTTGCGGTGTAAGTACTTTTCTCCCTAAACTTTGTGCTTTTAATGTAGAAAGTTTTTCAACATTCAAATTTCTCAATGTCAATGTTGTTTAAAACGGGAAGGGAGTACAGATTATTATCATAGATTTATTTTGTGTCAGCAGTAAACTTGGCAAGGGGAAAAGGTTATGGAGGTCGTAAACGAAAAGTTAACAACTTTGCACTGTAAACTCGAAAACCAACACAATATTTTTTTATATGTCACCCTAGAGATTGATAAACCACGACCGAATCCCGAAGCTTCCGTCCTTTCTTGGATTTTCTTGTACTGATGTGTAAGGGATAAAACTGTTATTATTATATCAAACGCGTAAGTCTCGATCCCGTGAGAATATCGGGATAAAAAGTAACCTATATGTTAATCCAGGGTGTCAGCTACCTCCATACAAAATTTTATCAAAATTGGTCCAGCTGTTAGAGCGTGAAGAAGTAAGAAACATACACACACACTCACAAACTTTCGCCTTTATAATATTAGTGTGAAGTGTGATATGAGAAGGAATATGAAGCTTACCATTGGTCGAAAGATGTACCGCAAAGATGTGCATGTTTGATGGTGTCTACGCAAATTGCATGGCGTTCGTGTACGCGGGTAATTTGTCAATCTCCATAATTGCAAGCTAAAAGGCGATGAGTACCTATAAGCGGCTTAAATGATGATAGAGGTCCTGTACTGTGTTTAATCTGCAGGTAGGGTTCGTCATGCTATTCGCTGTTCAATGCAGGCTTTTCTTTGGTGTCTTCTGCGAATAGTTTATTTGTTAAAATACCTTTGTTATGTATTAGTCTTGGAACAACCTACCCTCTCACTGTAGCTGCTCCACAGTTTTAACAATTGCAGCTATCATCGTATATCATTGTTTGTCTTTAAATACAGGGTGGAAGGGACATCGACGCGCATCATGTTACCATGGATTCAGTGCATCATTCTTGACCCCCCTGCGATAAAATTTTTCGTCGGTTATTAGAAAATAAAATCGCTTTTCCATACATTTGACCGAGTAGGTATTGTACTTCTGTAGGAAACAGCTGTTTTAAAAAAAATTACCGACGAGAAATTTCAACGCACGGGGGTCAAGTATGATGTACCAAATCCATGGTAACAGGTTTCGCGTCGTTGTTCCTGCCACCCGGTATATTTGTCTTATGTTCCCAATAAACGATTATTGCAAACCGCCTTTGTGGGAGGCCTATACCCAGCAGTGGACGTATTTCGGCTGAAATGATGATGATGAAACGATTATTATTTAGTTTAGTTACTTTATGGAGTAAATTCGGCTACGGATGTTTCCATTTACAAATCGATACATGGTCAGCTTTTATATCACCCAATATAATTCTCAGTCAACTTTTGATTTACGTAATAATCAATTCGTTTTTTCAAATATACAACTGGATTTCAATATTTAGCGGCATTAAAACGGCAATAATCTGGCCTTTTTTTGCCAAAACATAAATATTCTCAAGAAGACAGAGAACTCGGCTCATGAATTTTAAGCACCTACTTAGAGGATGTTCTGAAATTTAGGTGCCGCGAGGGTCCTCCGTCTCTTACACGGTGCCGGTCGAGTTTACTGTGCCGTTAGGAGCGCGTGGCGGTCCGGCGGCGGCCAGACAATGTTTTCGCAAATATATACATCTCATTAGGCATTCCTAGTGGACACCTCTTTAGTTTATAACACTTGCCAGAGGGCAGAAAAGGTCTTTGTTGAATGTCTGGAATATTGAATCGTTATTGTTGGTATTTTTTTTTTGTGAACAGGACGTTATTTTAGGCACGATAATTATCTTTAGGTATATTTAATCTGAATATTAGGCCAGATCCTGCTGGGTTAGACTTTCAGATTTTTAATATGAATTTTACCTTCAGAAAAATAACAACTGAAACTGTAAAAACGATTTGCAAAAAAAAAATGGCAGCGCACGTACCGATATTAATTTGGCAAGTTAAAATTCACGGTGTCCCCTCTTTTTTCACGTAAAAGTAGGGATACCAAATCCTGTGTAGGTAATTGGTTTTCGACACAAATACGCAATAAGTTACCCATGAAAGTTTATGTGAGAGCCGTGATCCGAATACGTGGCGGAGTGGGCTCATAGGCTGATGCGCCCAAGTAAGCGTTATCACCAACCCTGAATAACAAAGGCTCGGTACTACAGACATGATCCAGCCAATATATATATAATATTGGTATAGACTTCTTGAAGATAACCTTTTGGTTCCGAGGCTCGAAGAGAATTGCCTTAATATCATGTTTACATTTAATTTTGTAAAAAAATCAGTACTTTTACCGTAACTGCCAAATGAGAAGTATCTGGGTAGTCATGAAATTTAAAATTTAAACTTCATGACTACCCTGATACAAAAATCATTTGAGGAAAATCACATAAGTACCTACTTTCAATTTTATATTTTCTTATTAATATTTGGAAATCATGACATACGTGGGACATTAAGATAGATTTAATTACGTGGTAGTTTGAAGATTTTGTTGCTTGTATCGTTACAATTTTTTGGGGGACGATCCTGGGTTTGTGCCGTACATAGTTTTGAAAAGTTACATATAGTTGCACCAGCTGAAAATGTCTGCAAACACCTTCATAAAATCTCAATATAAAATCGGAGACCCTGAGACCCTTGCCTTGGAGAGACCATGAGTAAAATCAGTTAATACTTTTTTTTTTCTCTTGTGCAACTAATTTTGTACGCCATAAATGGCAAAACATGTAGCCACCTCATATTAATTATAAGACTTTCAGACTTCTTAAATCGGCCAAGTGCGTGTCGGAACACGCACAATTAAGGGTTCCATAGTTGGGATGAATTTATCCCAAAACAAACGTAACATTGTAGTTGAAAAACATGTTCTCCCATATATCGATATATTATACGTCATGGTCAATCCTGCAACTGCAAATAGGTATAAGTTGGTCGACTATTACTCGTTAATTTGTAAAAACTAGCTGTGATAGTTTTCTTTTTAATTTCGTTATATATATCCTACTACTGCCATACATTTTTACACATATCCAAAAACAACCATTTAGCTGGCAGGGGGGAGAGAGACACTTGACTCTAAATGGAATTTTAAAGCTTAATATTACGTAACCTGATCCCTGAATTAAAAAATGGTTTTCACAACCCTGCAATATTTTTGAATGTCCTATCCAACGATACCACACACAATGGGATAGAGGAGCAAAAAAATATCATCACCAATTTACGGAAGGTTCGGAAGAAAATTTTTGAGATAAAATTAGTTTTTGAAAATTCCTATACAAAGTCTTACAAAAATTGCTAAGTCAATATACGATTTTTTTTTAAATTTACGACCGTTTTTTTCAAGATTTTATTACCACTCTGTCGGCGTGATTAATATGTATCCCCATGCCAGCTTTCTAGTCCTAAAGGTCTCTGAGTTAAGCCGGGGATAGACAGACAGACTGACATGGCGAAACTATTAGGGTTCCTTGTTGACTACAGAACCCTAAAAAAGAACCCCACAAGAAATATAAAATGCTTTTGCTTTAAATCGGATGGCTTTGGGGTTTTTATAGTAACATACATACGTATTTGTATGCAGTGACAGATTGTTCGCCAGAAATCCTTCTCTTCCAATAAACTTTTACGATTTCGTCGCACAAACAGTTGTCGTTGTGTTTGTGTCGACTACACACAAAAACATTCTACCAGCGGATAAAATAAAAAACATGAACCACTAATCCGTGTAATAAATAAATAAAAAATATTGTGTGCTTTTACTTTGTTACCGATGGTTATAATTTATTTACCTTATTCTGTCGGCTAATCTCATAATTCTCTCTCTTAATCTCAGTGGCCCTTACTCATAATGAGAAGATTAAAAATTCCCCCTGTAGTAATTGCTTAAGTACTTAAACCAGATTTTCTTTAAAAGGCATTCTGCGTTCGGTTTATTTATTATTTATTAAAATCTTATATATATACAAGTAAAAAAAATAATACCGTACTAAAGCGGACTTAATGCCTGAGGCATTTTCTACCAGTCAACCTTAGGGTGATGCAGTGAAGAAACATAGAAGGTGCAACATAAGGTATAGATAACACGAAAATATAAGAATACAAGAATAAATACATAGAAATATACATACATAGATACAACCAGAATAAACTTTGTCAGGAGAAATAACGATCTGTAGAGGAGAAATAACGATCAGTAGAGGAGAAAACTTCTTCCGTATATGTTCACGTGCCTTCACTTAAAAGACAACCGACTGGTTGCCGTCTTGATGTTCAGAGGGAGGCCATTTCAAAGAAAGACCGCCTCGACAAAGAAAGAAGAATGAATGAAGCCAGAGCGTTAAGATGATTTATAAATTGACAGACGATAGGGATAGCCGACCTCGTAACTGGTTTATCACTCTAAGGATGAATGTCGCTTGCACGAGACGCGAAGATCTATGTGTCGGTGTGACAGAAAGTTAAAATCATAGTGAAGTTTCAATTTATTGGGAATAGGGAGTACCTATGCACGTAATTCAAAACTTATACATTATTTTAAACGTGTAGGAAAACAAGAAAACAAGAACAAACAAACACAAAAAAAAACAAGAAACAAGTTACTATTTAAAAAAATAATGCATTACTTATTTCACAATTAAATATTTTATGTTGCGTTTTTTTCGTGTAACGGAACGCAAACTCAAAACGCGTCTTCTTCGAAAATGCCGGAAGTGACGAAAAATACTATGTGAATAAAATCTATTCTTTGCTAAGTGCTTGAAATCTCACTAAGGTAAGTAATTGCGATTTCTGCTTGAATAAAGCATAAGCAATAATTTAATTTATACGTTTTGGGGCTAAAAATAGATCTAAATAAAGCAGATTCGTGGTAAATGACGTCACATCATGACCGCGGTAGAAATGGACGTTTGAACTGTAGTAGAAAATTGTTGGAGCTTCATAATTTTTTTGAGCACCAAGTAGTTCAATTTAACTTTTAATACTTTTCTTGGGTTTATATTACTGTCTATTATTGACTTAAGGAAAAAAAAATACATGCATATTCCCTATTGTTGGCAAACGTGATAAAGCAATTACGACGTCGACTATACTTCAATTTATTAAATTAACAAATGGGTTAACATGTAATTTAATTGTGTGGAGTGGAGTTATGTCCAAGTTAGTGTAAACAATTTCATTATGTATTTTCGTATAAATGCTGTCATGTAAACATAATGGTTTATAATAACCTTCATCATGTAATAAATGAGTAAATGCGAAATTTGATTATATCAAATTTTAATTCGGCTCTTTAGAGCTATGCATTTTTTTAAATAGTTTGTCGCAATATTTCAGCTTTAATAACATAAAAAAATCATTTTCATATTGAAATTTCAATGTAATAACGAAGTACGTGACTCAAAAGATTTCAAATACTTCAACTTTTAAATTACGACACACTTAGAGTTATCTTTGTGCACAATTTCATAAAATATTTCAATGTATTATATTTTACATTATAACATAGAATATTATGTTACAAAGAGTAAATATATTTTTACATTGGGTTTTTAGCCCAGATTTTTAGTAATTAATTTTTAAATCACGCGTTTTCATGAATTTCTAGAACTCAATAGATTTAAGTCTTCATAAAAGGATAATAAATGCTAAACGATAATACATTTCGGGTGATACGTGATGTGAGATCATTAAGCTTTGAATATTAGTCAACCATTAGGTATTTATTTATTTTGGTATTTACATGTAGGTACAGCGGTTTAAATCAGCTTAAATGGTTAGTTAATCTGATTCACCCGGACTTTCACATCTTAGAATAAAAACATTACCATGTAACATATAGTTACTCTAAAAGCCGTACAGACGACGGAAATAATACCAATACCAGGAAAATTGAGATTTGATTTAGGAGTACCATAGTAACAAGGCTTTTGTGTAACAAAGGCTGTTAGCCTGCAAGCCACCTACGTCAGTTCCAACTATGTCGTGTCATGCATAGCGGCCAGGCGCCTGCAAAATATTCTAAACGAGATTGCGGGACTCGACCGGTCACGCTCATTGTGCCAGACACAGTGTGTAGTATGTTCGTGGTTCAAAACTAGGGGTTTTTTTTCACACAGTTTTAGTAAAGTGACGTGGTGTGCCGAACGACTATGAATTTATTTTTTTACCGTTTTCAAACTTTTCAGCCTTAATTATAAATACATCTGGCATGATAACTTCTTAGTTTTTGCTGCAAAAGTTAGAGGCAGTAGTTATGAAGCTGCTGTTTCGTTTTGTACTACTAGTTTGGGAATTTGATATCAGTGATGTTTTATTTTGAAATACACATTTATAACATTGCAATGGCTGTTGCGTGTTGGCAATATTAAATCAGTATTGTTTTACGATACGTTGATTTAATATTGCCAAATCAACGTCAACATAAGTAGGTATTTATGTTGACGTACAAAGTCAATTTACATGCGAATACATTTTGTAGTTGGATCGACAGAATTTCTAACTATTATTCCATTTTAGTTTGAACATGAAAGTAATTTTCATGTAAGTCAAGTTAATTTATAAAAGTGCATCGATCGTTTTAAACGGACGCCCATTGTTCGACTGGAATCAAAAAGTTTTCAAACAAATCGCTGCGCTGAGCCAGGCTATGTCTGATAATGGAACCAATTTATTAAATGACCTGAGCTCTATGGAGTCAGTATTAAGCTGCGTAAATAACCTTTGTTAGTTAAGAAGCCGGAAGAAGCTCATTCTTTTTTCAGGAGCGTTTGTGCGATATCAGAAAAAGGTACAATGAATTGGGTAAAGATTCTAACAATTCCAATATTCAATAAACATATACAAACACATACATATACATTATTTCTTTATTCAATTTCTGACGACACGGTTGGCGCAGTGGTTAAGCGATTGACTGCTGCGCTGCGTGTCGCGGGTTCGATTCCCGCACGGAACAAATATTTGTATGACCTATAAGTAGTTGTTCCGGGTCTGGCTATTTGTGTATGTGGTTTAAATGTTTGTAAACGCACCCACGATACAGGAGAAATTCCTAGTGGGGCAGCGTTTAAAAAAGAAAAAAAAAATACGCAGCCAAACTGAATAAGACTGAATAATCAATAACATAAAATAAACAACCTTTTGGGCTGTAATGGCATTTAATTAGAAAAAAAACGTTTGTGGAAGTAAATTCCAAGAAAAAGGTGGATATACAGCTTTTTTTTATTTTTGGGGCGGGAAATTATCAAATAACTTCCCGGCGTGCCCAGCGCTTGGTTGCGACAATTGCACTCTCCATGTCGCCATGATCCGGAGATACAAACACGGCTATGATTTGAATTTAATAATTACAAACAGAAATAAACAAAGGCTACCACAAATCTACAAATGTTAGTTGTTATGTCTGTTAAATGTTTCCTAGCAAGCATTCCCAGTTCCCAGCAAGTCGTTACTATAATTTGTAAACAGTAGTAAACATTAAAACAAAAAGTGTGAGTGCAAAGTTAATAGGGTGGATACTTACAGCCGCAAGTTGGTGGTACCCAAAATTTTAAGTGGTGTTGAATTTTACTCATTTTACGCCTCCGAGAGATGTCCAACAAAAATTTGCTGAATGTCTAGTTGGGTAGACAGGGTTTTGAAAAGTTTTTAAACTAATTTGCGCATCCATTTTCATTACAAATTCGGTTCTGTGGATGCTCGATCAATCTAACGGGTCGATCAGTGCTTGTGAGGCATGACATACGACTCAGTTGTTTAGTATTTTATTTTTATTCATGAACAATTGAATCGTATTTTACTGAAAACAGTCCAGTTTATGTCTTCTCATTGTCATCGATCAACGATTCATAAATTGATGATTGATGTATTAATTATTTGACTGAAGTCGCTCAAACTAATGCTTACGTGAGTAATTGTTAAAAAATCGTCTATTATTCTTTAGTTTAAGGACGCATTCGCAAATCTGACAAAAAGTAGCAGTTTTTCGGTACATTTTGCGGCAAAATTAAACTAAACCAAATGTAACTAATAATTGCCCCAGATAAATTACTCTTTCATCTCCAATAAGTAGCAATTTTTTATTCGGAAATGTTGGTTAATAATATTGTATAAAATAATTTCCGTTGCCTCTTCACACAAAATTGATGATATTGTGTTGAGTTTAGGAACATTTTTCTTCAATTTAATAGTATAAATTTAGTTTTTAAAAATATTTTATGTAAGCAGACATGTTCAACTCAAAAAGGTAGTATAAAAGACTATCAAAATGTTACAAATAGTCTCCGAAAATAATGTTGAAAAAACCTACTTTTTTTTTAAAAAACACTGTCGGTAATGTTTTTTTTCCTATTATTTAACAAGCCATATCAAGAAATTTAAAAATCACACACTGGGCTTCAGCTATCCGTATGATGAAATCTAAATTTTATGATTATACAATATCTTCATTAAGTAAATCAACGGCGAAAAATATTTTCGAGAGCGCAAAAGTGATGAAACTATTAACAGGTGCTGAGACTGACACGAATGGTTTATCACCACGAAAACTGTACTTTTATAGTTACACAGACTTAATGTTTCAATTATTTAAGCTTTCTCACAATTAGATAAGAAATTGACGAAAAACGTTTTTTTTTCTCTAATGTTTTTGTGATACCCTTAAGTCATTCGTTCGGTATTTTAGAATATTTCAGTTTAATTTGACAAACGAAGCACATTATCCCACCTTGCTGTATTACTCTAGTTAGCAGCTGCTAAATACGAGCAGTGTGTCGCGCGGAGGTAGAATGCATACTATATGAAAATGTAATCAAAGTAAATTTTGGTGAACATCGTTTGGTTGGCACCGGTATATATTAAAACAGGCCGCAATTGCCTTATTTAACTGGAGTTTACCTACCTATTGTCCAAATAAATAGACTCATATTTTAGCATAGTAAGTATTTTGGTATATTTAAAATATATTTTGATTGCTTCTTTGATCTAGTGGTCGCAAGCGCTACTGTTGAGCATGAGGTCCTGGCTTCGATTCCCAGGTCGGGCAAAGTGTTATTGGGTTTTCCTATCAGGAATTTATCAGTATAGCAGCCCGGAGTCTGAATTTATTCCTGGTTGATGGCAGTAGGCTTGCCCTATTACATGGGACTTAAACATCATAACTGCGAAATGTGGGTGTACTATAGCTACACCTCTGTCTAACCCTCCGCGGAAAACAGGTGTGATGTTTTACTATTTTGGTAACACATGGCTTAGCCCGTCGCAGTGGCCTCATTCCATTCTCGAGGCATTTCACTGTTACAAAGGATACACGGAGCATTAATTCTGTTAATGAATTACAGTAGTGCGATGCTGTGGCGAGGAAGCAAGGACATTACCGCCATCTACTTCCGCCTTATTATCACTAATGATATAATTCAGTCTTTTGTTATCGTACAATGCAGCGGCTGAAGCGACAAATGGTATGTAAGGGTGCTTACCCTTATGGTGGGTATACACGTACGTACATGCTCGATAAATTTGTTCGATCTCGAGCAAGTACGAACGTGTGTACCATGCATGTCTCAAGACAATTGTTCGACGCCAACCAAAATGTTCGATTCGAACAAGATTCAAACGTCCATAATTCTTGCTCGATGTTCAAAGCAATGCAAAAAATGTAGCAGGCGATGCCCACCAAACACAAAAACGAATCGTCCATTGCTCGAAGAGTTTCAACGCACACTAACCATGTTCTTCGAGCTAGCTTTTTACGTGTAGACGCAGGGTCGAGCATGTTTGTAGATAGCCATGCTCGGTTGAAACATGCCCATAGAGCATGTAGCTGCGTGGAGACCCACCATTTGTCGCAGACGAGCCACCGAACACACGTCTGTGACGTATCCATACAAGACGTATAAAAAAGCATGTGAACTGCTTGTTGTTGGGCTACCGGTGGCTGTGTCCGGTTGCTCCTTTGCGCCTAGCCTCAATGATCAAACAATACACATGTTTGTGCGATAATTGTTTCAATTGTTTCATAATGAAGGTCCAATGACGAGCGTATAATGGGACTGTCTAAGGACGACTAAACGAATACATAACTGGTTTCACCCGCGTAAGTCTCGATCCCCTGGGAATATCGGGATAAAAAGTAGCCTATGTCTTAATCCAGGGTGTCAGCTACCTCCATACAAAATTTAATCAAAATTGGTCTAGCCGTTTGAGCGTGAAGAAGTAACAAACATACACACACACACTCTCACAAACTTTCGCCTTTATAATATTAGTGTGATGATGTGATATCCAGAGTCAACTTAACTTAACTTTACAGTTGATAGTCTACATCTCAAACTCAAACTCAAACTCAAAGCATTTATTTCAATTAAACCATTTACAGGCACTTTTGAATTGTCAACAAGTCGGTCAGTTACAAATATGAAGCTAGTTGCACATTCCAAATAGTAGGTTCCTATGGAGAAGAACGGGCAAGAAACTCCACGGACACTCTTTTAAAATAAAATATTTAATACAAAGTATTGGTTACATCATTCTTATTGAAAATATACATGTGAGAACGATGCAAAACGTCAGAAGCGTCCGTGATAAAAAAAAAAACAATTCAAAACTAAAATAATTAAAAATAAGCCGTGGCAGCTAAGAGATGACCAGTCCCAACTGACAGCGCCCGTTCACGAACATGACGCATGGATCAGCACCATTTGGCTCAACCATTTTGAAGGGAGCTAAATGATCCAACACACACGCCACCATCAGCGAGACATCTGAGTGAGCATGACATACTCTCAGCTACCAGGACATATTCAAGTCAATGAAAGACATAGTACCCGGTAAATGGTAGTTCTATTGTACATAGTACTCACACCTGTGTTATGCAATTATTTATATTTAAAAAATCTAAATTTCATAATCAGCCCATAACGTACCCACTGCTGGGACACAGGCCTCCTTTCTGAGAGGGGGAGTGGGCCGTAACCCATCTACATGCATATGATGAATTGTCACGTATCTATAATGTTCGAGTTTTTCAGCACTAACAAGTACTGAACGCTAAGAAATCATAACATTGTAATTTTTTTAAAGAAAAAAAATTAAGAAAAGGTTTAAGTAAAAACATATGATGAACTAAACATATATGTTTAGTTCATCATATGTTTTTACTTAAACCTTTTTTATGCAAAAATCGATCTATACCTTTCACAACCAAAAGGAAAGTCATTTCATGAGCTTTACATTACTATTACGACTTACGTTTGCAATTTCTAGAGTTCTCAATTCCCTTACAGTCGAAGCGGAATTAATTTACTTGTGAAGTTCTGAACCATTTCTCCGTTGCAAATCTTTCGAGAAATGTAGGTACATAGGTATGTGTAGTGGATTTTGTAAATGTAGTATTAAAAGTGGAGCGGGTCACTCCCTCGGCGGGTAAAGTTGTGTGTCGTTTGTAAGTTTATGCGGACCATGCTCCCGAGGGCGCCGCCATTGAAACTTGTTATGAGATAAAATTGTTCTGTTTTATGCTCTTAGTGGTTCCAAACAACGAAATAGTGGCGCATGGAAATTGTATAAGTTTATTTAATTGTGGAAGGTGGCATACGTTTTGGTTGATAAAAGGTATGCATTGTTCCAGATTTATTATGTACTAGCTTCTGCACGCGACTTCGTTCGCGTGGATGTCGTAAGACACCACAATATACTTAAATAACAGCCCCATTTTTATAAACAACTGCCTCGTTTGTCTTGTGGTCGCAAGCGCTACTGTTAAGCATGAGGTCCTGGGTTCAATTCCCGGGTCAGGCAAAGGGGTTTTCCATCTGGAATTAATCAGTAACAGTCCGAAGTCTGAATTTGTGCCCGGTTCATGGCAAAAGGCTCGCCCTCTAATAGATGAAACCTAAACATAACCGGCGAAATTTAATGTGGGTGTACTATTTATAGGCAGGTACGCCTCTGCCTATCTCTTCGGGGAATACAGTCGTGATGCTATGTTATTTTTATAAAACATACATTCATAATCTCATGCTTTCTTCCCATGGCGGTAGGCTGAAACAATAGAACGCCACCTTTTTTTGTTTGGGTGGGAATTTATCAAATAACTTCTCCCGCTCTGGGGGGAGCGGTAGGGCGTGTCAGACTTTTACTGACTAAAACCCACCCGTGTTTCTCAGATGCCTGTGTGCCAGGGCCATAATATCCCTTTCGGACTACCTCGCAACCCTGGCAGGCATTGGCCCTACCGGACCCCGTCAGTTGGTGCTGACATCTCTTTGAGGCGCGCGTGGAACACACCGCGCCGTCACCCGGGCCTGGTCCTTATCGGACGGCGAGCTACCCATCGCTCACCATCCGCAAGCCTGCGCCTACGGTGGCCGGGAATCAGCCTGCAATCCCGACGCGACTAGGGGCGTGAGGGCGCGAATTTTGCCTCTCCCTCACGCGTTCCGTCTCCTCCTTCGCGAGCATTACTGATTCGCAGAAGGAGGTGACGGCCTCCCATGCACTCTCGCTCCGAACCATGGCCTGAACCAAGGCCGGACGCGAGAGATCGCCGCCGCCGATCGCCTCCGTGAGGACAGGGCGGTGCTCCGCTCAAGCTGGGCAGACCTCCAGCGTATGCTCCACCGTGTCCTCTGGGCGTTCTACGCAGTGGTAATGCCCGGGCGTTATTCTGAACAGGAACTTCCCGAATCAACCGTGTCCGGTAAAGACCTGCGTCAGGCGGAAGGTGAGGACGCCATGGCGCCTCTCTATAGCCCTCCTCAAAGAGGGGACTTATCTCCACAATTGTAGCGTGCCCAATATAATGCCACCTGCTACGATCCTTACATACTTTATTAGTTCGTTTAAGTTCATACATCTGGTCATACACTCACGCCGGTTGTGAGTACTACGCACCTGACGTTTCTGAAGAACATCACCAATAGGGTCACTATATGCCCTTCTAGGGCGTCCCCTACCGGCATTACCACTCACATCTGCCTTGTAAATAACTTTTTTTAGTCGCCTTTCATTCATCATCTCAACATGACCAAACCATCTAAGTATACTCTATTAAATTTTTGTCCCGTTGCTTTATCACATAATTTTTTAGCCTATCATTCATAGTTTCGTTTCGTTTTGTTTCGTTCGCATGTGTTTCGGCTCGTCTTTTAACAATTTGCTGTAAACTATAGAGGAATACTCACCACCAGTCTTGGTTGACTGGTAGAGAATGCCTAAGGCATTAATTCCGCCTTTGTACCTTATTGTGTGCGAGAAGTTTAAATAAGTAAATAAATACAAACATAATGCGATATTGCTCATCTGCCATAGCGAATAGCGTGATAATATATAGCCTACCGACTGACCAGACTTATAGGTAATATCAATGCTAAATTTCAACATAATCTTTCAGGTAGAATTTGTGAGATGCTGGAACATGCATTCATAGAAGAATGCACACATAATGCTATATTGCCCATCCCCCACAACAAATAGCGTGATAATATATTGGCTACCAATTGACCAGACATATAGGGAGTATCTATGCAAAATTTGAACAGAATCTATTTGGTAGAATGTGTGTGATGCTGGAACATACATTCAGACAAACAGACAAAAATTCTAAAAGCTATATTTTCTAGCTAATAGCTATACCTCGAGCAATTACTTTTTTTCAAAAATATACAATGTACAATTTTGACTTCGTTACGATTTTATTGTAAGTATAGTTAAGTATAGATGTTATGAGGAAAATTTTTTGATACTAAAATAAAGCTGCGTATAGGTGACCAAAAAAAAGATTGGTCTATAACATTAAATAAATAAAATTTGTCTATTGGGTATATAAAAGCGCCCACACATAATTTATTTCCAAAAGTATGTATTACTCGTATAGTCCGCCTCCACAAATCACAGGGGTCAATCGGTATACGAAACGTGGGACATAAAAAATAAGGTAAATACCTACCCATTTTTAGGGTTCCGTACCCAAAAGGTAAAACGGGAACCGTATTACTAAGGCTTCGCCGTCTGTCTGTCTGGCTGTCTGTCTATCTGTCTGGCTGTCTGTTTGTCTGTCTGTCTGTCCGTCTGTCACCAGGCTGTATCTCATGAACCGTGTTAGTTAGACAGTTGAAATTTTCACAGATGATGTATTTCTGTTGCCGCTATAACAACAAATCCTAAAAAAACAGAATAAAATAAATATTTAAGGGGGCTCCCATACAACAAACGTGATTTTGTTGCTCGTTTTTGCTCGATATTGATAACGGCAACAAATAAATATAAATATTTCAAGTGTCTACCACTTGAAATATTCACAGAATAATTAGTTATAATATATTCTCTTTAAAAATAAATAAATAAATTAAAATAAAACAAATATTTTAGAGGGGCTCCCATACAAGAAACGTGATTTTTTGCTGTTTTTTTTTTATAGATAATGGTACGGAACCCTTCGTGCACGAGTCCAACTCACACTTGGGCGGTTTTTATCATAATGGATGATTAAATGATTTATGATAAAATATATAGGTAGGTATACAACAAGTTTGAAAATATGTACGGCTGAAAATTGACTTTCTCCATTTATTTCGAGCTTGCGAAGGCTAGCATGGATGGAATTATAAAACTGAACCTATTGTCTTCAGTTTTTGATTATGTTTACCTACTTTAATACATACGATAATACCTTGTATTTAATTTCTTTTTATTTCGTTAAGAGGAGGCTCCCTATTTTTATGTTAATTTGCATGAATATTCTGAAAGTCACACAAACAAGCAAAATTAAACTTTAGTATATGATTTATTGGATCTTTTTCTTTGCATGTTGAAGACAGTTACGTAATTCTAATTTTTTCTCTCAATACATTTTTTATTCGAAAATCATGTCTTTTTTAAGGATAATTATTAAAACAAACATAATTGTTTGGCTTTTATGTCTAAAATAAATATTCAAAGCAAGAAAACATAGTTTATTATCCACCCACAAGATATTTTTTTTCTAGATCAAATTATTACTTATAAACGAAATAAGAATCTTACGCTATTTAGTTTCGTGCTCGAACACGATCAAAGAGCGCACGCGATATTCAACTTTATTACTGATGTATTAGCATTTAGCACATAACGGTGTGGCGGGGAGCAAGGGGCGGAGATTGCGTTCGAAATTTGACTTAGACTGCCTGCTCTTAAGCGAAAAAGAATCTCTTTATTGTTCTACCAAAATAAATTATCCAAGGGCTCTCTTGTTTCTTCGATCCCCTAAATGACTTTATGTTAAGCTTCCTTAACGCGGAAGACCGTAATAAGAAGCCCCATGTTACAATTAGGAGTAGTTTTCCTTGTATCCATTTTTCACCCTTCTAGTTACCTATCGAATAACAAATACTTATGTTGGTACATCTTAATAAGGCTGTCAGTTAAGAGCAGGCTGTCTAAATCAAATTTCGAACGCAAGCTCCGCCCCTCAGCCAGTCCCGCGGCAACGTTCGTTTCGCACGCTCGGCTCGCGCGGGTGTTAATAGTTCTAAAATATTTTTTTTTGTTCACGGGGTGGAAAATCCTCATGGATGTCCTCCGCCCTGGGGTGGACGGAGGGGTCTGTCAGAATCTTACTGACTAAAAACCACCCCAGTGTTCCCTTCCCACACTTGCACCGGGGATCTTAGGACCTAGTATTACTTCCGTGATCCCCGGCTAGTGCCGGCCCGCCTTTGCGGGCCACCTCAAGTTTGGAGAGGGGTGAAGTGTTGGACCCCCCCGCGACGTCTGAAAGGGGCGCGCCTGGAACACTACTCACCGCCACCTCGGGTCCAGTGTGATAGGGGGTGGTGGACGTCCCCGAGCCCGCCGTTCTGGAGCTATTTAGGGGTGCCGGAAGAGAGCATTTTCTGCCCTCTGCCGACGCCCAGAGCACCAGCTGCGGGCCGGGTGAGCGGACGAGATCTCCCGTTCTTTCCGCAGCCTCCTTCTGCGACACGACTGTTTCGTAGAAGGATACCACCGCGTCCCAGGACGCGGTAGTTCTAACATAACCTAACTCATTTGGTCGTGCATAGTTACTGCGACCAATTCGGCTTGCACGTGGTTGGTCACAGTTCCAACCTAACCTATAATGAATATCATTCAGGCCGCTAGTTGTACGGCGCCGTTTAGTAAAAAGGCTAGGCTGTTAACTGAAAGTCTAATTAAGCAAGTTGGCTGCGACATATAGATATGTATTCCTATGTTGCTGTAGTTCCGCTGAAATTCTGACTGTATTAAATTAATGCAGAGAGTCTTCAGTAGCAAGACTTTTTGTGAATGTTTTACGTTTTACCCACGTGGATATTTCCTGAATTCCCTCGATTTTTACACTTGAACGGGGCCTTTAATTATGAGCTGTTCACGCCAATGACTCGGGAAGATACAGTATAAAATGAAATAGTGAATAAATAAATATAAAAAATATATATATAAAAACTAAGTTAGACAATTTGTGTCCCTAAAAACTCCTTATTTATTCGTGCAGATGCCGATTATTTCTTTACTACGAGTTTGCTCGTGATTGTATCTATATCTATATTTTTTTAATACTTTATTATTCTATTTAATTGATATTTTTGTATTTATTGTACTTTCATGTTTATTTATACGTTTTATGTTCCGATGTTTTCGCTAAAGGATGAATGACAAAACATATAAATATGTATTAGACAAAACGGATGGAAGCTGATAACCAGGACGATGAACTACGCCAACTTGACATAGGGGGTCAAGGTTTGAAGGTTCCTATATCAATATAAAATGAAACTATATTCTTGGGGAAAACCTTTGATTGTATTTAGTCTTGATATCTGAATCTTTCTAGCCGCAGAGCGCTAGCGCTGGGGGTTTGTCTTTTTTTAGCCGCACGGGTCGATACATCAGGTTAAGCTACGCTTGCCGGGGTTAGTCCGTGGATGGTTGACCATCTTTACACCCCGAGACTCCTCCGTGCCTCGGAAAGCACGTTAAGCCGTTGGTCCCGGCTGTCATTCGTGGATTTTTGATTGTCGTTATGGGTCGTCAGAAGCCCGAAAGTCTGACTACCAGTCTTACCAAGATATCGTATTACCCAGTAACTGGGCTGTAGAGGTCAGATAGGTAGTTGCTCCATGTAAAATACTGGTATTCAGCTGCATCCGGTTAGACAGGAAGCTGACCCCAACATAGTTGGGAAAAGGCTAAGCAGATGATGATGATATTTTTTTATGCACGTGTTTCTGTGACAAATAAATCTACTTTTCGTTCTTTATTTTTCTCTGTAACAATCAATTCGATATCTACTTTCAATACAAAGCCTGACATTTATTCATGTAAAGGAACGAAATTGCCAATATGTTAGTTCAATAAAAATAACAACTTACAATATTTTCCACGGACTTAATAGAAAAACCTAATGGACTGTCAATGTACATTACGTTGCTAACATCCCTGTTACGTTCAAGTCATGTTATTCTACTTCGAGGCACGAGTACCTTTCCGAGTGACAGTAATGGCACACCATTTACGAACACGATCACCCACTCTTCTTCAGTTTATCTACCTGAAAGTGCAAACACCCCGTACATATAACTTATCCTTTGCCAAAACAACTTCGCCCGTAAATATCGATAACAAAACTGTGTGAATCACGAAGTCGCTGCATCCAGCCTCAGTTATAATCCCTGTTGCTGCTTTAAAGCAATTTACTGCTTTTGTGGTGCAAAACTGGCGAAACCCATTCTCGACGGGAAATTGTGACAGTTCACGTCATAAATTAGTCGCGTTGATTACTTTGGGAGCAGATGGGGGTTCTGTTTTAAGGCAATACGTGAGGAACAGCTTTATAGCATGCGTAAGAAATACATGCGAATTCCAGATTCCGTGATTGGTGAATTGAAGAGGAAATGGTGTTTACTATCACACGAGATTCTGTCTTTTATGTGCATACGCTAGGTTATAGTTTGAAATATTTTAAACTAAATCAATGTGACCTTAATTGAAAACAAATCGTCAGAAGCACTTCAATTTCAAACTACTCAACGATCACAAAGAAAAAAAACGTCTAGGTCGTATAAATTCGTTCTCAGTTTTTATGAACCCATTTTTCATATATTATCTGCTCGGCAGGAAGTCGCAAAGACATTTTTATACTTAAAATATCTTCCCCGAGGCGAAGAAATTCCACTGAGCATCCGGGCATAGTTTGTGCATTCCGCGTAGCTTGCGGCCGGCATATCATTGCAGTAAGCTGGCAAGCAATATAACTCTGGGCCAGTGCACGTCCCATTTAGTCTTAGCCACAGCTTCCTTTATGGATATAATTGTTTTGTTCTGATTTTAGTTCAATCCTAATGAGAAAATGTTTGGTGAACATTTTGTCTTACTCAGTTTTTTTCACGCTTTTTGTAGCGCCTCTAGAAAAGTCAAGACCAGAGGTGTGGTCATCAAATATGTCCCTACATTATGTTTACCTAGTAATACGTATTCGAATTTGGGTCGCGAATGTATTCCCAAAAATATTCCTCACAGGAAGAGGCTGTCAAAACAAATGAATGTTCGGTAGAAATAATTGATATTTATAGGCGTTTTCGGTGATTACAACCGTTATTTTCCTTTTCAGCACAAACAACAACAGATTAATTTAAATTCATATTCTTCAGTTTGTTCGTCTGTGATGAGTAGTAGTACTATCGGCCAAAAGTGCGCATGCTCACCTTTAAGACGATAATCGCATAGCACGGCTCAGGATTCGATCGCCGGATGCATCTGTTTTGGCCAATAGGATGCGCGAAGCGTATTTTAGTTGTGTTCGTATTAATATAATGATGTATAGAAAATGACACTCACAGTAGGTGCGTGCTATGCTCACTTATTTTCGAGATGATTTTTTTAATGGGCACTGCCAGCTTTAGTTCTTTATAAATCATTATTGTTGACAAGAAGTAATTTAGTACCTACTCATATCTTCTGTGTGGGTTAGAAAATTCATTATTGGTATTGCTACATTAAATTTGAGAAAATTAAAGATTAAGAAATTATTTATCAATAAAACGAGTATTTTCGAGGAGCAAACTTCTCTATTTACGTAGAAAGGCAAATACAGACATCAAATCTCTAGTATTACGAAGCAATATTAAAAGCAAATAACCTGTAGTTCACGACAAGACTTCGCTTTCTCAATCAGTGTAGTATTTCAATTCATTGATGAGTATTGGTAGTAACTTTAAATATTCTATATATTTCAGCCTAAATTCGATCTATTCCAAATTAATAATATTTGTTTAATTTGGCAATATTCCCAGGAATCGTGTTTTCTAGGGTATAAATTAGTATTGAATACTGATTGACTACAAGATGAAGATCAAGATGGTTATTTGAAATTAATTACGTACGTAGGTACATAGTTGTTTGTATATAGCATTAACTTCGAAGTCTGTTACTATGCCAGAGACATGATTCTGGTTACAATTATATGGCAATTAGACTCGGCCATTCACTTGAGTGGGTGTAGTTATCTTGACCCGTTTATCAATAATGGATCATATGAAGCGATGGTAATAAATTAATGTTGTAGCAGCTATGTATGATCATTGATATGAGCCAATTGTATCAAGTTCGGTTGAACCATTGCTTAATTATGCACGTCTCTCTACGTGATGGTAATTTAAGATTATTTTACTAATCATATACCAATTTAATATGAGATAGATTAATAAAGAACCGAAGACCTAAGAGGGATGCGTGGTGTGACACGAATGGATAGAATAACAAATAAGTACATAAGAGGAAGTCTGAAAGTGGCAGCGGTGACTGAAAAGTTGTGCGGAAATCGGTTGTCAAGGTACGAGTATGGGCATGTGATGTGGAGGAACGAGGAACATGTCGTGAGGAAAGTTTTGAGTATGAATGTCGATGGCTATAAGAGTAGGGGAAGACCAAAGAAACCATGGATGTACTGCGTGAAAGATGAGATGGCTAGAAAGGGATTGACTACCGAGACTACCGACTAATACAGAAGTTTGGGAGAAAGGAACATGTTGCGCCGACCCCAAAAAATTTGGGATAAGGGTTAATAAAGAACGTGATGCGCGAGGTCCTGGGTTCGAACCCCAAGTGGAGCAAAGTGTTATTGGGAGCCCGGAGTCTGGATTTGTGTTGGGTAAATGGCGAAATTCCTAACTCTCCGATGAAAAGGTACAGGCGCGAAGTTATGGTACGTAAAAAAAAAAAACCCAATTTTATAATAAAAAATCACTTTAAATAATTATCGCATTAGTTACCTAACTGCTCGTTTGATTCAAAACCTTATCCTTTCTGGAACTTGCTTGAATAAATGTTTAACGAGTACGTCTACGTACCGGTCTATCACAGTTCGGCAAAGTTGTTCGTGAACAGTGGTTACAAGTTACAATGTTAGCACGTCTATCTGTTTCCCTGATCTCGATAGCTCAGGCGACAAGCTGACCGAGGAACTTTGGAACACTGTTGAAAAATGAAGCCATCTAAAATGCGAGAATTTTCGCCGCTGCGATCATTGAATAAGTTTTAAAGATGGAATTTTTGTTAACACGGTGACTTTTTATTGCACTGTGACTTTTTAACGTTTTGTTTTAATAGTACATTGTGATACAAGGGTGGAAAGTAGGAAACGAGCTGATTAACAAACCCGAGCCGAAGGCGAGCGTTTTTAATGACACGAGTTTGCAAAAACCTACACACCCGTGTATCACACGACGTTTTTCAATACACTTGTGGGAAGGAAATGTAAAAATCAAATCAAAGATTTAATTAAAATTTTCAGAAAATGGCGCGTTTTTGGAACTGGACATATTTTTTTTTACAATGTAAACATACAGCCTATACAGCCTATTCGATTTTTGATAAATGTTGATGTGAAAATAATTAAATTAAAACTGGTAATTAAATATATTAAAGAACCATTTAAAATACTTTTGAGAATTCAATGCTAAGACGTACGGACTCATTAATTTTTCCTCGTATAAAATCTATCCCATTTTATTCTATGTACATATGAAAACAAAACTCCTTGCTACTAAACTTTTTAAATTTACTTATAAATTTAACCCTCAACTGCAAAACTAATGATAGAGCTCGTAAACAAAAGTCACGACCGCGTAACAGAAAGATGCCTATGCAAAAGATTTAATTTTCGAATCATAACAGCCACGTTGGTTGTCATATAGATGACGTCTGCGTTAACAACATCAGTTACGCTGACGACATGGTGTTGCTGAGTCCGTCGCTCAGTGGATTGAGAAAACTGCTCGGTATCTGTGAGTCATATGCGGTAGCTCATGGTCTGAAGTACAATGAGAAGAAAAGTGAGTTTATGGTTATTAGAGGTAAGAATAAGTCACCGGAGCATGTACCCCCACTCTGTTTAAACGGAGTACCTCTAGAACGTGTCTCTCAGTTTAAGTACCTAGGACACATAGTGACTGAGACCCTTAATGATGACACAGATATCGAGCGGGAGCGAAGGGCGTTGTCGGTGCGTGCAAATATGTTGGTGCATAGATTTGCAAGGTGTACAGTAGACATAAAAGTGACACTGTTCAGGGCCTACTGCCAAAGCTTTTACACCAGCGCTCTATGGACCAGCTACACGCAGCGGGCCTACAACGCTCTTCGCGTACAATATAATAACGCCTTCAGAGTTCTGGTGGGGCTCCCACGTTTCTGCAGCGCTTCAGGCATGTTTTCTGACGCAAGGGTTGACGATTTTTATGCCATAATGCGTAAAAAAGCAGCATCTCTGATGTGTAGGATCCGGGGGAGCGCCAACGGAATTCTGAAAATAATATCAGAAAGGCCGGAGTCTGCAGTGCTGGGGAGGCTTATTAGGCTACACGTGACGAGATGACGCAATGTTGCGTGTGTATTTCGAGAATGCTAAATACTAACATAGTTTTAAGACCTTTGTTACTAACATTATATGGACAATTTATTATGTCTCAAATAAATGTATTTAATTAATTAATTAATAATTATAGCCTCTGAAAGTACGCCATGTGTAACAACTGTATTGAAAACTAGTTTTTAAACATCTGGTATTATTACTTTTTTATTATTGGATAGATACTTATCCCTACAGAAAAATGTTACATATTTTGTCACGAATACGAGCAACAGTGGAGTACTTTTGTTGAGTTGAGTTGCTTACCAAGATTGATTAAGCAACTTCAAGTCAAGTTCTAGGCGATGGGTTGTCCGGTAAGGTCATGTCCTAACCAAAAACGATCGTTACCCGAGTACGCGATCGTGGCGCTCTTTTACCTATACACCGTGGCATTTTAGTTCTTCTGTTATGAGCGCAATGCGAGCCTTGCGCTCCATTCCGCGCCGCCCTTGGAACACAAGGCTCGCACCGCGCTCGTATCAGGGTGTTTTAAACTACATCATGCGTCATAATGAATAATATATTTTTTTTAAATTATTCAAATGTTAATAAATATATTTTTTGTTTTTTTAAATGATTGTTAGTCATTGGAGGAATGAAGTGGGCTGCCGTTGTAAGACGACTAAAATGCCACGGTGTATAATATAATCAGCCTATAATGTTCCCACTGCTGGAAGAGGCCTCCTCTCTGTTGGGTGTTAGTAATATTAGTTGGGTGAAATCGGCAAAGCGGGCTAAGTGCGGGCTGGGAGATATCACATGTCTTCGAATTTTTGGTTCTAGGATATACCGATTTCCTCACGATGTTTTCCTTCACTGTTTTGAGAGCAGTGCGTGATGATATAATTCATACAAAGTAAAGCGCCTGTCAGGGTTCGAACCTACGACCTACAAGTCGTAAGTCACGGCCCTTACCAATGGGCTATCACTGTTCACTTACATAATTATATGAATATGATATACTTCGATAATTCATACAAACGATCGCGTACTCGCGGAGCGATCGCTTTTGGTTAGGATGCGGGGACAAAGGACATCAGTCCTTTCATTGCCCCTAAAGAAGTTGGACCTATGCCTGACATACATACGTAACTCGTGACTGTGCTCGTGACATTTTTTCATTGGTGAAGGTTTTATGTTGGTTCTGTTCCTTCTAACAGACAATGATATTGGATTTTATCTAAAATTATGCATTTTCCATTTTGTATTAAACCTGTCCGCGAAAATTTCGGGTTTAACACACGATAGCATAGATTTTTATAAAAGACGTAGACGCAGCAGCTGGATTTTTGTAAATGAAAGAAAACATGTAAATGTGTTTCCCAACGAACATGATGCAAATTTGTCATGGGCCTACAATTTCGTAATGACGCGAAAACCGATCTATAGTGGCTAATGCAATAAAGGACATATTGACTAATTTAGTGTAGTGTGCGTGCATATTGTAAATGCATTAGGTACATTGTAATTTCGATATTACGCTCAAAATAAATAGAAAAGCCCATTTATGTATTTCCATGATTAAACAAGGGCATGTTGGTACGCGCACAGTGAAGGGTCCGTAGTTAGAACAAACTTAACATCGTTCAGTTTGCAAAACTTTTTTATTTTTTTTATTTGCCCCCTAAAAAGTGAACCCCTTATTCCAAATTCTTTATGAATTTATGTTACTAAATAATTTACGTTACAAGTCCGTGTTTGAGTCACATAAATCCATATGTATACCAAATTTCAACTTAATCGGTCCAGTAGATTCGGAGCAAATTGGCTGTGACAGACAGACAGACACCCGAGTGATCCTATAAGGGTTCCTTTTTTTCCTTTTGAGGTACGGAACCCAAAAACAACAGGTTTAAAATTAAATACATGGTCAGTTACAAATTTTACTAAACTATGTAGTAGAAAATGAGAAGAAAGTGCAGTTAAGATGACTTTTTTTTTGGGTTTTTGGTCTCGTTTTTGCTCACTTATTATAGTTGGCCAGTTTTCTCCCGGTTTTATTTCCTCTTCTTATGTTTTCCGTTCTAGTTCATTCTCTGGCTCTGTTACAGCTTTAATCTGCCCGTGTTGTGACTAACTATGGCTAACTTCCATTTGTCATACTTACTATGTGGCTGGTCGCTGCCATTTCAGGCGCTTAGTATTTTGAGTAGCATCTAAAACAGGACTTGGACATTACGCACTGTTATACCAGAGAATACATTTATGTAGGTAATTAGACTATCAATTCAACTCAATTCATTTATTTGCATACCATAATGTACATAGAAGATGTTACATAAGGCTTTAAGCTAAAGTACTGTTATGGACCCTGCAGCAACATTGTATTAATATATAATTAAAATTCGAAGAAAAAATTTAGAAAATAACAATTCTTATAAATTTATGTGAACTTATAAATTACGTATTAATAGTTATATAGATAATGTAAGTATAGATATTATTATTTGGTAATCATAGTTTATCATTTAAGTATTCATTTACATTAATATCAACAGATGATTCAATTCAAAATTGCGCTTCCTTCAACAACATTTGCTATGTCAATAAACATGCAGTGAAGCCGCGCAATTTCTTTTTGTTAATATTAAATTTAATTAATTCCTTAATATTGGTTGAACTAGATAGTACATAAACTAAAGCGAATTAGTGCGAGTCGGGGCGCGACATGCAAATAAGCTACTTACACATTACCAAGAGATGTGTGCCTCGGTATAAGAGGACTAAAGTACTACGTAAGTAAAATATAGGTAGGTACTAGCTGAGAGCATGAATAAGACAAGCTACCGAACACTAGCGCAGATATTATTACCTGCATCTTTAGAGCGTGTGGATGGGAATCTTAATCGTGCTAGCCTAGAACGTAACTACTTTATCCACTGGAAATGTGTTGCTTGTTACTGTAGCTTTTATTTATTTATTGAGCAAGGCACACCAACGACATATTTACAACTATATTAATGTTACGGCTAATACCCGAAGTGCGGCTACACCTAGTTTTAGCCGGTTAGAACTAGGTGTAGCCACTTACTCTTGGTTAAACCTAGTACGAGCCGATTGTTTTCGGGTAAAATCATTTGGGTTAGGTTAGGTTAGAACAGTAACCATTAACAAGCGAAGGCGAGCGAGCGAAGCCAGCGTGCCGCGGTAGCGGCCGCCGAGCGCCAGATCCCCTCTATTGTTGGTAAATTGGTTTTATCCAACAGGGATTGTCTGGACCTATAATTCTAACCGGCTAAAACTAGGTGTAGCCGCACTTCGGGTATTAGCCGTAACATTAACAGTAGGTAATTACGAGTCTTCAATTCTGTGCAAATACGTCACAAATAGGCATGTACAACATTCTTAGTATAAGATGAACTACTATTCAATAAATTTAAATTATTACAATATTAGCAAACAACATAAGATACTTAATAAAATTCCCAAAATAAGATTAGATTCTAGAAAATTAAATTAAATTACAAATAATACATTTCGTCACAAGAGAGCAATACAACCATAAAAATCGCAATAAAATATTCACACATATGGCAACAAATTGATATAAGGAATAAAATAAAATATGCTAAGTATTTGAATGACGTGACTTGCTCTCTCCTTTGGATCTTTTAAGTTAAAAGATCCAAAAGAGAAAAAAAGAAAAACAATAGTAAGCCTTGTTATAGTAACAGTATAAATCCATTACCTACTAACAATGATATTATAGGTAAAAAGACGGTATCTAGAAAGAAAGAAAGAATAATAATTTTATTTGTCACAGAAAAAACGTGCATACAAAAACATCACACTAATATTATAAAGATGAAAGTTTGTGAGTGTGTGTATGTGTATGTTTGTTACTTCTTCACGCTCAAACGGCTGGACCAATTTTGATAAAATTTTGTATGGAGGTAGGTGACACCCTGGATTCAGACATAGGCTACTTTTTATCCCGATATTCCCACGGGATCTAGACTTACGCGGGTGAAACCGCGGGGCGCAGCTAGTATCTAATAAACTAGAAGGTAAACATTACACAAATTAAACAGATCTACACATAATCACGAGCACAAAAAAACAAATCGTCGGCAGCTGCACGTGACTATGACAAGAAGGCTTCCACTCAGCATGATGCTGCGTTGATTTTCAGTGGTCACCCGAAAAATATGTACGGAACCCAAGTCAGGTTTTGATCTACCCCTTTCTACTTATGATATCATTGCCTACTAAAAATATTTATTATATCCGTTTAATTACTGAACACACTGATTTAAACAATTAGCCGAACTATTTAAGTTACTTCAAAAATAACTCAAATTTGGTTATAAGGAAATAAACTTTGCTTACATTTTACAAAACTGATTTTTAAATAGCAAAACAGAGTCATGTAACAGATAACACCTAGTTCGCAAACCACGATTTTTGAGTAAGCAGTAAACAAAGTTTTGTTACAGTTGTGGAAACATTTCTTTCAGTGCAGATTTTAAAGTAAAACTTCTTTACGCACGCTTGACTTGGGGAGTAAGCTGGTGAATGCGTGACGAGAGCGTTACGGAAGCGAGCGAACGGAAGTTGCGAGGGAGATATAAGTTAGTGAAGATAGAAAGAGAGAGAGACTTATTTGTAAGTTTTACTTCAGTCGTGTGGTCTAAAGCACAATCGTTTTTTTTAATTTTACTTCACTGTTGAATTTTCAGTTTGTAAATTGTGTTTTTACTGCGTTTCTGTTCACAGCCAATCCTCCTTCCTCACTTCCTTAGGTTGTCTATAGCTTGCCTTATGCATACCCAAACGTTAGCTCAGGCTGTGAATGCCTTAATTTAGGGTGCTAAATAACCTCGCCTTCTTCAGTGACGAGCTTTGAACTAACTCCCGCTCAGTAAAGAGCAGTCTTTAGTTAATTAGCGTTCGTTTATAAATAAAATAGGCTTCGCGGGATAAAAAAGTAATAGCTATGTCTGAGTATGTCTTTTAGAAAATGTTGTTAAGCTAGTTAAGTTGTGGTACAAAGATATGTTAATGAGTTTCTTATTAGAAGAATATCAGAATTCTTAACTTGTAAAAAAAAAAAACTACGTAAAAAATGCCAACCAAAAAGGTATAAACATGACATCTTAACAAAATAACATCTAACCGAGTCACTCGTAATCTGTAGAATCTATGCTATTTATTTATAGTGTGTGCCTGCGGTTAAACGAAAACTGTGTTATTTTGTTATGATGTCATGTTTATACCTTTTCAGTTGGCGTTTTTGTCGTAGTTGGGTTTTTGTTTTTAACTTTCTTTTTTATGTAAATTACTTTGGATCTTTCAATTAAAAAAAATATCAATAAATATCAATTAACCTTTGATTCGCTAAGCAGGCAAAATTACATTTTAGAAGGGTATTTAGTGTTACAGAAAACAGTCAAGAGTAAAAAGTAATTGTTTTATTCTCATTTGGGGTTTAAGTATGAATAATTTAGATAACCAATATATTTTCACAAAAGTACTCTTTAAGATCTTTCTATAGCTACCAAACATGATATTATATTAATCAAAAAATATTTATTCCGTAACACACCGTTTCAGCCACCATGTTGGATTTTATGTGACGTCATACAAACTATAACATGCGGAACATTATAACGCTACCAATGACACCTCGCTTCTCAAAATACAACGAGTAGTTTAGGAGTTATGAGCAAACAGGGGGCCGATTAATTTTGAACGTTAATACCAAAACTAAACCACAACCAAAAACGTTACGTTAGACACATTTCGTATCGCGATAATCATTTCAACGGATACGATTTAGCTTTATTTTGGAAGTTACGTCGGAGGAACGACCGATCGAACTTTCAGTATTTGGGTAACGTCAACGATTTTGTCAAAAATTTTCCGTTCGAACGGTAATTACGTTGAGAAATAGCGCGATCGGCCCCCTGATGAACATACATACATATCTAGCCTATTAAAATCATAACCCTCCTCTGGCTTTACCTTTAACAACTTCAACAAGTAAGAACACTGAAGAGATGCGTATTCTCAGTAAAATAAAAACTAATCTTCACATATTAGTTGCATTTGCTTCACACCGATTCAAATTTTAAAACATTCTGTGTTACGCATAACAACCAACTCCAAGCCAGAGAAAATATAAATAGGAGTTTTCCAGCTACAGAAGTTTCTACTTACAACTCGGCATGGGAACTGTGAGTGTTAAATTCTCATTTTGGCCTTATGGGGTCGTTGTCCAACTTTCGGCGAGCAAAAGTACACATTTGCATATCCCTTCGAGGATTACCTACAAGACCAGGAAATAAAGCCATCAAGAAATTTATACAATTAGTACAACAAACTTCCGAATACGAACAAATCGAAATTTCCTTAACAATTTAACATTGATTCCCTTACAAAATGCAACATCGCGCTGGTTGAAGATGTTTCTTATACAAACCAGTTTAATTAATTGCTTTTCCTCTCGGCAGAGAGATTTAACTTGAGTCGAAACTGCTTTTATTGTACATTCAATATCAGACAAACGTTTTAACGTAAATTAGAGATTGTGAGTTAACCGTGATTTGAACGGGCTTACTTCTGGATCTCGTCGGGATTAATTTGTAAGGTATTTATTAAAACCGTGGAGCTAGTGGCTAAGTAATAACATGGTAGCCGCACGGGTCGACCCATCAGGTTAAGCTGCGCTTGCCGGGTTGATCCGTGGATGGGTGACCATCTTTACATACCGAGACTCCTCCGTGCCTCGGACAGCACGTTAAACCGTTGGTCCCGGCTGTCATTCGCGGGTCTTTGACAGGTGTTAGGGGTCGTCAGAAGCCCAAAAATCTGTCAACCGGTCTTACCAAGGGGTTATTGCCCAGTTACTGGTTGTCAGACTTGCCTATCTGACCTCCACAACCTAGTGGTTGTGGAGGTCAGGTAGGCAGCTGCTTCATGTAAAATACTGGTATTCTGCTGCATCCGGTTAGACTGGAAGCAAACCCCAATATAGCTGGGAAAAGGCTAGGCAGATTGATTGATTTATTAAAACCGTCTCAGTGGAAAATGTTGATTCATCAATTTTCATTTATAATTGGTTGAAGGCCAGGTTGGGTTGTTATAAATATCCATTTATCAACACTTATATTTTGAAAACATCGATTTTATAATTAAATTAAAATCATGGTGATTATTTTTTATGTCTGGACTTTGATTGAAAGTTCTTGATTAGTTCGTGAAATTTTCTTGAATATCTACCAACTGGCAGGTGATTGAAGCCCGTCAAAGTTAGGATCAACGGCACTTCGTATTATGACAAAAAAAAATATGAAAAGGAATTTTTGACTACTCAACCTGAAGATATATCAGTCGAGAAACTGGATTGGAGGCTCAAGGCAAACCTAACTACTAAAAGTTTAATATCGAGTGGGGGCTAAAAAGACTCATAGTGGGTATTATCCTATTTAATTTGGTAGAATAGGGAATATGCACGTAATTCAAAACGTATCCATTATTTTAATATACATTGTGTAGGAGTCAAGAAACAAATTCCAATATTTTTTACATTTTTTAATGCATTACTTATTTTACAATTAATTAATTTATGTTGCGTTTTTTTGGTGAAACGGAACGCAAACTCAAAACGCGTCTTCTTCGAAAATGCCGGAAGTGACGAAACAAAACATGTGAATAAAATCTATTCTTTACTTTCTTTCTTTTCTTCTTCTACTCTTTACTTTTCTTGTTTTTACTTGAATAAAGCATAAAGAATAATTTAATACATAAGATTTGGGGCTAAAAAACAGATGTAAACAAAGCAGTTTCGTGAACAATGACGTCACATCATGACCGCGACAGAAACAGACGTTTGAACTGTAGTAGAAAATTGTTGGAGTTTCATATTTTTTTTGAGCATCAATCAGTAGTTCAATTTAACTTTCAATACTCTTCTTAGGTCTATTATTGATTTAGTGAAAAAAAAATACATGCATATTCCCTATTATGAGTAAAGAGACAAAACTCTTTAACAATAGAGACCAACATGAAGTTCCACACATCCCTGTTTTCATTAACAGTAGTCGTTGTTGTTCGTTTAACAGTTGCAATAATAGGTACGCCAGGTCAATGAGCCGTCCGTCAACACGCTCGCACTTGACACGAGTTCCACATTCACCCGATGGTTTATTCATGGGATCGTGAGCCTCTCAGCGGAGTAAGTGCAAACGCCGCGAAGCCCACAACTATTCCTATACAATGATATACCTACATTAAGTATCTTCACTTTTATTTAGATATTCACGAAGAGCATTAAAATACGACTAGCTTGTTTTGAGGGCACAAAATGTCATCATCTGCCTTTTTCCAACTTTGTTAGGGTTGGCTTCCAGTCTAACCGGATGCAGCTAAATACCAGTATTTTACATGGAGCGACTTACTAACGAACCCAGTAACTGGGTAATACGATACCCTTTGGTAAGACTGGTTCTCAGACTTTCGGGTTTCTGACGACCCGTAACGACTGTCAAAGATCCGCGAATGAGAGCCGGGACCAACGGCTTAAAGTGCTTTCCGAGACACGGAGGGGTCTTGGTAAGTAAAGATGGTCACCCATCCACGGATCAACTGTGGCAAGCGTAGCTTAACCTGGTCGATCGACCCGTGCGGCTGTTATTACTTAGCCACAAGTAATAACAGCCTCAAAATATATGAAGGAAAAATATTATTTTTTCATTTCTTTTCATGTTTTCATCCTATTATAGCGGATTTGGGTCTTTCAGTATTACTAATAGACGGGACTACACAAATTGCTTTTTTTTACGCAAAGCACGCCTTATTTACCCAATTAAGAAAATTACGGTCAGTTTGTCCACATAGAGCGAAATTAATAAATAGGTACCCACATTATTGGTGGACAAAATTTAATAATGTTTGTGGAACAAACTAACCTCTGGCTCGGGAATGGGTAATGTTAAACATTGCTGGTAATTTGTTGATTGTTCATCCCAGAGGTACGCAATTACCTGTAATAATTAAGTGCCATGGATTAATTCACTTTGAATATGTGGGCATACTTGTGGACTGACTGCTCTTTTGGTGCGAATGTTCAACTCAAACCTCAGAGTCAGTAAGCTTGTTTGAATTTCCTGAACATAATGTTGGTGTGTGGTCATAAATCGTGGCAGTGGTAATTACTCTGTCTCCATAAAGCTTGGCCATTACCGGAGCCAGATTCAATTGTCCAGTTGAGTGAGTAGGGGCTTTTTAGGGTATCCTAACTACTAGGAATCCCTATCAATATGGTGAGTGAGTGGACACTTTCTGTCACACACAACTTTCGAGCGAATACGGAGATTATACTTTGTAATTCACGTTGTTTTATTTGTTTCGCATACATATACCTATATTCCGTTGGTTTAGGTAGTAAAAAAGGTAAACAAAAAAACCCACGTGACGAGAGAGCTGTCAAGTAACCGACTAAACGTACTCCCTGGCACTTCAGTTGGTATGCTACGTCACAGTTGTACTCTTTAATTTAGCAACGTTTTATTTCTTTGACGTTTAGAAAACCTGTCTTTTTTGGCTCTTTACAATAGACAGATTACAAAATAATATAGTAATATACAAATCTAACTAAATAATAAAATTGTGCTCAAGCAATTACGTAGTTTAAGAATAAATGATAAAGTTTAACATACAGTAATAAAAGAGGAACCTATCGTAATAATAATAAAAAATAATTTGACTATAAGTTACAACGTATTTTTAAACAAGAAAGTGTCAACTATAAAAACCCTTTTTATGATTTGTTTACCTTTAAACTACCACCTTCTTAGACTTAAATATTCTAGTTCACAAAGAAGTTTTACGATTACGAAGTGTGAGTTTGAAATTAAAACAGTTAACAGTTGAAATAAAGCCTCTTTGGTGACGTAATTAGGGAATTTAGGTTTAATATTCAAGCCGGCCAGGTAGGCTGGTGAGCAATGAATATTCTAACAACTTCTACTTTATCTAGCTAGTACATCTCGACTCGTCAAAGTTAAGTTCAATGTACAACTAGTTACTACACTGCTCTTGACTTGTGGTGTGACAGTTTCACTTACTAATTGTTTTGTTTTGAAGTTTACAGACGAACTGGGCGTTAAATTGACATTCCGAAATCCATCCAAAATAATAATATAATATTAATATTTTCCAGTGTACGGCGAAGCAGTGAAGTGAACAGATAAATATTGTAATAAACGATTGGATTCCAATTAGTTGATCGATTAATAAAACTAATTGGATTTGTTTCACTTGCTTTCAATATTTACATAGGTCCAAAAAAAAAACCAGATGAGAATTGGAATGAGCTCACGTTTACCAATAGATTTATGATGAGAGATAACTAAGTTGATTCGTGAATGCATGTTGTGTCCGATAGACTGAGGCTCGTCCCAACCCTCTTGTGGCGGTCGAACACAGAAATCAAATTAGCCGAGTCCCTTTGACGTACTTGAAGTTTGTTCAGCAACTGTGAAATTATTAACTCTAACTAGGTGAGGCTAAAACTAGACGGAGACATATTTGCTTAGGTAGAAGCCGTTATGTTTCTAGGATTATGAATGGATTAAAATATAGGACGGGTATTTAGATTGTGCGAGGTGTTAGGGGAACAATATTTGTTGAGCCGGGGTTATCAGCAAGTAATAAATACAGCTCTCTCACCCCTTTTTTTGAAATTATCAAATAACTTCTCCCGCTCTAGGCGGAGCGGGAGGGCGTGTCAGACTTTTACTGACTAAAACCCACCCGTGTTCCTTCTGTTGCCTGTGTGCCAGGGCCACGATATCCCTTTCGGACAAACTCGCAACCCTGGCAGGCATTGGTCCTAACGGACCCCGTCAGTTTGTGCTGACATCTCTTTGAGGCGCGCGTGGAACACAACGCGCCGTCGACCCGGGCCTGGTCCTTATCGGACGGCGAGCTACCCATCGCTCACCGTCCGCAGGCCCGCGCCTACGGTGGCCGGAAATCGGCTTGCGACTCCCGACGCCCGGGGCGTCTCCTGCGGCGAGGGCGCGAACCTTGTCTCACCCTCACGCGTTCCGCCTCCTCCTTCGCTAGCATAACTGCTTCGCAGAAGGAGGTGACGGCCTCCCATGCACTCTCGCTCCGAACCATGGCCTGAACCAGGGCCGGACGCGAGAGATCGCCGCCGCCGATCGCCTCCGTGAGGACACGGCGGTGCTTCGCCCAAGCTGGGCAGACCTCCACCGTATGCTCCACCGTGTCCTCCGGGCGATCCACACAGTGGTGACACCCGGGCGTTTCCTCCCGCTTAATCCTAAACAGGAACCTCCCGAAACATCCATGTCCGGTAAGGACCTGCGTCAGGCGGAAGGTGAGGACGCCGTGGCGCCTCTCCAGCCACTCCTCAAAGAGGGGACTTATCGCCACAATTGTGGCGTGCCCAGCGCTGGGTTGCGACAATCGCACTCTCCATGTCGCCATGAGATCCCTCCGGAGCTCCGTACGCTGTGCCGCGATTTCTTGCGGCAGCGGAGTTATGCCCCGGAGTTTCGCCTCTTCGCGCCACACCCAAATGTGCGCGAGGACTTTCGCCTCCAGATCCCATGGCGGCAGTCCGGCAAGGAGGCTCGCCGCCTCACGGGAGACCGTGCGGTATCCCCGTACCATCCTGATGGCCATGACCCTTTGGGACGCGTTCAGCCGCTGCGCTGGTCGCAGCCTCAGAGAACGCGCCCACACCGGTGCCCCGTAAAGGGCCATGGACCGCACGATCCCCGCATAGAGCCTCCGGCAGGAGGCGTTTGGACCCCCTAGATTGGGCAGAAGCCGCTTCAAGGCAGCCCCGGCCCGCTCCAGTCTGGGAGCCAAACGTCGGAAGTGCTCGACGAAGTTCCACCGGCTGTCGAGGACGAGTACTTCATCGTCGACTCGACGCCGATGTGAACCCCTCCCGCCGTTATCTGGGAACCCGACAGTGGCGCGTTCCGAGGACCATAAAAACACATGGCCTCGGACTTGTGCAATGCCACCTCGAGTCCCAATTGCCGGATCCTATCGACGATTGTCGCAACCCCACGTGCCGCCAGTTCGGCCGCCGCCTGATGCGAACTCCCTTGTGCCAGGACTAGCGTGTCGTCAGCGTAGCAGACTACGCTGACGCCACTAGGGAGGTCGGCGCGCAGCACCCAGTCGTACCCGATGTCCCACAGATGCGGCCCCAGGACCGATCCCTGTGGGACACCGCACGACATCTCTCGCCGGTTCCACTCTCCGTGGTGACCGGGGTAGATGACGGCCCTGTCCGTCAAATAGGCCTCGACCACACGACAGAGGTAGGTCGGCATCCGGTGATACCGAAGTGCCTCCCTAATGCAACTCCAGGGCAAGGTATTGAAGGCATTGGCGATGTCAAGAGACACCACCAAGACGACCCCACCCCGGGCAACAGCATCCCCCGTCGTGAGGGCTCGAACGCGCATGATGGCATCCACCGTAGAGCGCCCCTTACGGAAACCAAATTGGCTCTCCGCCAAATCCGGCCCCAACCGCACCAGCCGCCCGACAAGGGCTCTCTCACCCCTAAACTGTGTTATTTGAATGTACAGTTTGCGTTAATCGGTACAAAAGTTTTAACATTTTTTTTTAACGGACTTCCAAAAAGAAGCAGGTTATATGTTTTTTTTTGGTTCTCCATTTTCTTTGGTTCTCCATTTTCTTTGGTAATTGAAGACCGATTTAAAAAACTATTTTTTGTTGCAAGGTTCTCCAAGTCAGAATCTGACGATCCGATGGAAATCGAGGGACATCCTCAAATTTTTACGGGCACACTTATAATGATTTGGTTTTTTTATAGTAACTCATGAATTTTCACTCGAAAAGCACCTTTTGGTGAAGTGGAGCTGATGGCCACAGATGGCCACCGGAACTACTTAATAAATAGTATGCGATGTGTTTATGTGTGTGTGTGTGGTTGCGATTCGATTAGAAACTTTAATATGGTTGCTTAGCAATTCATGCTCGTCACAATGCACATGGTGAAGTCACCATCAGTTCCAGTTCTACTAGTTCTTACCAGGAGAACTCCTCAACGATTAACGCCCCTGCATCGGGAAAAATATTTTGTAAAAGGTGATAAGAAATTGCCATTAGGTTATTGTAACTTAGATAAATTACAAACAGACCCACAAAAAAGTCTGTGATAAATAAAAAGTGTGTCTTTGGATCTGTATTTTAGTTTTTTGCCACCGACTTCCGAATTTAAAGTAATTTTTCACTTTGTGGTAATTTTTTTGGAAGTCGGTTGTTTTTTTCGTTGTTTAACATACAAATCCTGAAGTTAGGAGGGAATGCAGCGTCTTACAAACAAAAGAGCGTCTGAAATATATTATATTAATGGCGGCGACCTCGTCACACTCCACGGGTTTGGTAGCCGTCCAGCAAACTTTTAAATTATACGTTTTGTAATTTAATTAAACTGTCTGCTGCAACTTGTACACTAATGAATAATTTTTGGTAGTTTAGTCTTAGCTTATTTTGTTTATTACAACGTTTAATTTGCGTTATTTATTGGTTATTTGGATTATTTATAGTGACAACACTGTGATAAAGTTTAATTAATTAGGTAATTCTATGGACTGCCTCGTTGGTCTAGTTGTTGAGGTCCTGCGTTCGATTCCCAGGTCGGGCAAAATGTTATTCGGTTTTTCCACCTGGGATTTCTCAGTAGCAGCCCGGAGTCTGGATTTGTGCCCGGTTGATGGCAGTAAGCTCGCCCCCTATAATATGGAACTTAAACATATCTGGCGAAATATGGGTGTACTATAGGTACACCTCTTCCTAACCCTTCTGGGAATACTGGCGTGATGTTACGTTATGTCTATGGATTAATTTATCAAATATAATCAGTGATTTTTTTTTGTGTGTGACCGTTTCTCTCTTATTAAACAGCATCATTACAGAATACAGTTCCTTGCTCTTGTTTCATGTTTATTATTGTATATTGTATATATATATATATTTATATAGATTTGTGTATGTAAGTATTTATTGTACATGTAAATAGTACACCACTGACTACCTGCAGTATTGTCTCTCCTTCTCCCTTTAATCCATCCAAAGGTTGTCTGTAAAAGATCGCTTTTAGCCACCGCAGCGCGTCTGTAAAAGACCGCCCACTGTGTCACCCTATGTAAAATTTCAAATCTGTAACTTTTATGGTATACATAATAGAGTATTCAATTCTATTCTATTCTATTTTTCCTTTCACAATCCAGTTGAACTCGACAAAATTGAAGTTAAGTAAAGCCACAGACTCCCGCCGGGACGCTACTGTCTATTACCTGGCACTGTATAATCACATTACGCGCTCACCAATTTTCAGCCATCGAAGCCACGTTGATCAGTGGATGCACCGCATGCACGACGATGATATGCGACGCATGCTAGACGTTGGTCTAGTGGTCGCATGCACGAATGCTGAACTTGTACCTGGGTTTGATTTGTAGGTCAGGCAAATTGTGAAATTGCTTTTTTCCATCGAGAAATTGGGAATTATTTTTAAACAAAAAAAAATACTGGCAAGATATGGTAGTTATATTATGTCGCAAGCAAATTGTATGATTCGTCATTATACGGCGGCGTCTGTTTAAAAACGCTCGTAGTTATCAAATATGCCGCAGGCAAATTAGTAACTCGTTTAATTGTTATAATTTCGACATTTATTGTTACTGTAGGTTCGGGTGGAACTGTGACCGACCACGCGCGAGCAGAATTGGTCGCAGTAACTAGGCCAGGGCACCCCGACCAAATGGGTTACGTAAGGTTAGAACTGTGACCAACCGCCTTAAGAAATAGAACTAAATACTTTAATTTGGCACAGCATTTTGTAAACGGCGTGTGAATTGTCCATCAAATGTTGTGGCATATTATATAGTGACAAGTCAATTTACATTTTGCCTTCGGCATATTTCATAACTGCGAGCGTTTTTAATCAGACGACGCCGTTTATAAAAAGCGGAATCATACAAATTCCCTGCGATATATAGACCTTGCCTAAACATTCGGGGAAAACGGTGATTTTATGTGCAAACTTGTCAGTAGCAGCTCGAAATATGAATTTAATACGAAAGGGAAATAGAACTTACTTAACTGGCAAGGCTCCATATCCCTACGGCTAAAACAGGCGTGTTTTTTGCAAATGAATGCACCGTTAAATTAATTTCCTAGAAGGTAAAACAGTTTGCAGTTTGCGGTATCGCAGTAGGTGCGTCGACAGCGTTTGAAGGCACCGACTAACCACAGAAGCGAGCTGGGCTTACCGACGAGCAGTGACGATGACGACAGACAGGGTAAATTACTGCCTCAGATTGTTAGCTGCAGTTTCGATCGAACATAACGGTTGATTGTTTACTAATAATAGTCACAGCGATAAGGACTGAGTCGTCGGACCATAAATCATTATCATTAGTCTGTCTCGCTCGCACTTATGGAGCAGGTACTCGTAGCAAACTATCGATAAGACGAAAGGCGTTGCACATTCTTACTGCTACTGGCATTTGGCCCAACAACTTAGTTCATAACGCGAGGGAGTATTACCGTTTGAGCTCCTATGCATTGAGCACCAAAGGTATTCCCATTTGAAAATAAAAAATAAAATAGGTGCTCAAACGGGAATACTTCAACGCGAGTACTAGCTATATTTGGATAGAAGCGGTAAGTAGGTAAAACTCCTAAACATTCATATTCATTTTGAGGTAAATAATGATTGATCTATCAAGTATTCAACGTGCATAAGAATGTTAAAAGATTCATAGTCATTAAGAAGTATGGCAGCTACTCTAGAAGCGTAGCTAAAGTAATAACAGCCGCTGCATGGGTCGATTCATCTGGGCACGCCACAATTGTGGCGATAAGTCTCCTCTTTGAGGAGTGGCTTGAGAGGCGCCACGGCGTTCTCACCCTCCGCCTGACGCAGGTCCTCACCGGATACGGTTGTTTCGGGAGGTTCCTGTTCAGGATAAAGCGGGAGGAAACGCCCGGGTGTCACCACTGTGTGGATTGCCCGGAGGACACCGTGGAACATACGGTGGAGGTCTGCCCGGCTTGGGCGGAGCACCGACGTGCCCTCACGGGGGACACGTCGGCGATCTCTCGCGTCTGGCCCTGGTTGAGGCCATGGTTCGGAGCGAGAGTGCATGGGAGGTCGTTACCTCCTTCTGTGAAGCAGTAATGCTCGCGAAGGAGGAGGCGGAACGCGTGAGGGAGAGGCAAAGTTCGCGCCCTCGCGCGCCTAGTCACCGCAGGAGACGCCCTGGGTTGCGGGAGTCGCAAGCTGACTTCCGGCCACCGTAGGCGCGGGCTTGCGGACGGAGAACGATGGGTAGCTCGCTGTCCGATAAGGACCAGGCCCGGGTCGACGGCGCGTTGTGTTCCACGCGCGCCTCAAAGAGATGTCAGCACCAACTGACAGGGTCCCTTAGGGCCAATGCCTGCCAGGGTTGCGAGTTTGTCCAAAAGGGATATCGTGGCCCTGGCACACAGGCATCTGAAAGAAAACGGGTGGCGTCGGTAAAAGACTGACTTCTCCCGCTCCGACCAGAGCGGGAGAAGTTATTTGAAAATTTCCCACTCAAAAAAAAAAAGGGTCGATCCATCAGGTTAAGCTACGCTAGCCGAGTTTGGTCCGTAGATTGGTGACCATCTTTACATACCGAGACTCCTCCGTGCCTCGGAAAGCACGTGAAGCCGTTGGTCCCGGCTGTCATTCGTGACTATTTGACAGTCGTTACAGGTCTTCAGAAGTCCGAAAGTCTGGCAACCAGTCTTACCAAGGGGTATCGTATTACCCAGTTACTGGGTTGTGGAGGTCAGATAAGCAGTCGCTTCATGTAAAATACTGGTATTCAGCTGCATGCGGTTAGCCTGGAAGCCAACCCCAACATGGTTGGGAAAAGCCTAGGCAGATTGATCAAGCAGCTAGTCTGGAAAGAATGCCCGGTAATACCTCTATACAATTATTACAAGAGCTTGGTCTAACCGCTGCAACGTTTATTTCGTTCATTAAATTTTCGGATTGCCAACCTCTTGAATTTTCTTGTATATTTTGATTGGAACCTCGGTAACCTCACTCTCCTCTTGGTCTGTAACGTGATACGTATAATTATTATTTCCACAGCCACATTTTAGTCCCAGAAAGTTAAAGAAATACATTGAAAACCTTTAGAAACTCATATACAACAAGAAAATGAAAAACCAAATAAAAAAATACGGAAAAAGCAATATTGACGGCTGTCAAATTTAACCAATAAAATGTAAAATGTGAAGAAAACCAAGAAACGGAATGTTGACGAGATCAGCAGCTCGCCGTGCATGCCTACCACCTCCGGACTCGTCGCTCAGCTCCGCCTCGCCACCACCGGTACCCAGCCCCATTGTGAACGCTGTGACAACACTGGCCGCGGTAGTTGCGTCGAGCTCGAGCGACGAGTATTTCTCTCTGCCCACGCGGCCGTCGGACGGCTTAGGACCTCAAGGCCCACCGGCCTCTGATAGGGTCCAAGCTCCCGGCGGAGTGTGCAGCGCATGAGATGGACACAATCTATCAATGAGAATGTCATGCGCTCATACTATGGGGCTACACAGGGGGGAAACAATCTGACCGCGTACCGTGTTCGGATGCTCTCTCTTTTTCAGGTGCTTGAGCCGGCTGTCAACGTTTCGGCACAACGACTGTCGGATCAGGTGCGGGTCATCCAGCGTAATCATATGTTGGATGACACTGTACTTGATCGCCTGCGAAATGAAATGCAGAGTAGCCGTGTCATCCTATCGCAGACTGCTGTAGTACCACCACAGCCCAACACAAGCCAAGCTGACGGGGGGAGTGATGACAGAGCTACAAATGTAAGTACCCAGTGCAAATTGAGGAGTGCTTTGGAGGATGCGATTCGGGAATATCGGTTTATGTCACCTGAACTTAGACCACGCTTACCTCGTTTGCCCATACATAACAAAAATAGGGCGCTGGTGGCGGCTCTGGATTCGCAGTTGTCAAACTATTTTGATGACTGCGAAGACCTCACTGATACTAATTCTATTCTGTACTGCGCGGCTGTAAAATAAAAAAAAAACTAATGCCTCTATAGCTACACGACCGAAACCAGTCGTACCAGCTTGGCAGTGCAGAATTGAGCGTCGTATTGGTGGAGCCAGAGCGCTCATCGGCAAACTAATCTGCTTCAGGGAGGGCAATACTCGCCCAAGAGTGATGCGCTTTGTGAGGCGGGCGTTCTCGGGGACTGATACCAACCCTGAGGACTATTTGTCTCGGGTCACAGAGCGCATAGACTTCCTGAAGCAGAAAGTGTAAGCCTAGGCGAACCGTATTTGTAGGTATAAGCGGCGGGTGGACCGATACACTCAGAGTCGCACCTTCCAAAGCGATGAAAGGTGGGTTTATAGGGCTTGGGAGCGACCGAACCAAGATGTGGCTGACACGTGCCTGCCGGATAATGATGCCATGTGTTCTTTCTGGCGCAGTATCTGGTCGGTGCCTGTCAGTCATATTGAAGGTGACTGGTCTCAGGAAGTCGAGCGAGCCTGCGATCCAATACCAGAAATGGGGGCTATTACCATCTGCCCCCAAGATGTAGCTCGTGCAGTACGTCCGTTGCCTAACTGGAAGTCTCCAGGACCGGACGGGCTGCACAACTTTTGGATTAAATGGTTTATTGGGTCGCACGCTCGCTTGGCGGCTCAGTACCAGACTGCTTTGGAGTCTGGTTCGGTACTCCAGTTTCTAACGACAGGAAAAACCCACCTGCTCCATAAATCAGGTAGCACCGTGGAACCCAAAAATTATAGGCCGATCACGTGTTTACCGACGGTCTATAAAGTTCTGCCATCCATTTTGAGAGCTAAAATTAACAAACATATAGAGACCAACTTCATCATGTCTGCCTCTCAAAATGGATGTAGGAACGGGTCCCGCGGTACTAAGGAGTTACTCCTCATTGATATGGCCATTAGCCAACAGGTTCGTCGTTCCCGAAAGGATCTGTCGACATGTTGGATAGATTATAAGAAGGCCTATGACTCGGTGCCACATACATGGCTCATGAGGGTGCTGGAGTTGTATAAAGTAGATACAACTCTGCGCACCTTCCTGATGTCGTGTATGAGGCAATAGAGAACGGTTCTTCGCTATCCAGGATGTCGAAATATCCAGACGAATAGCGAGCCGATAAGGATCGAGCGAGGCATATTTCAGGGTGATAGTTTGAGTCCGCTTTGGTTCTGCTTAGCCTTGAATCCTCTAAGCACACTGCTGGAGGATTCAGGTCTAGGCTATGGGTTGAGGAGAGGTGGTCAGGTTATATCTCACCTCCTCTACATGGATGACCTAAAACTCTTTGCTCCCAACAATTTACAACTGATGGAGCTACTGAAAGTAACTGAAACTTTCAGTAGCGCCATCAGGATGGAATTTGGTGTGGACAAATGTGCGGTTATGCATGTAAAGCGAGGGAAGATTGTGGAATCCGTGGGAACCCAACTCTCGGATTCCATAAACCTTAGAGCCCTCTCCGCATCCGAAACCTATAAGTATTTGGGTATGTCGGAAGCGTTGGGCATCAATGTTACTGACATGAAGCAATCGTTGAAGGAGCGCTTCTTTGGCCGCCTGAAGAAAGTATTTAATAGTCTTCTATCAGGCGGAAACGAGGTGCGCGCCTTCAACGGTTGGGTCATGCCGGTTTTGATGTACTCTATCGGCATACTCAAATGGACTCAGACCGAACTCGACGCCCTGGATAGGAGGGTTCGTACGCTGCTGACTGCATATCGAATGCATCACCCACGGTCCTCGGTAATGAGACTGTATATCCCGCGAAAATGTGGAGGTCTAGGCTTTTTAAACGCTAAGACCCTCCACAATCGCGAGATATGCAGTCTCAGGGAATATTTCCTAGAAGCCGACGTGGGGATGCATCGAGATGTAGTCGTGGTGGACAAGGGCCTCACCCCGCTCTCCTTGGCTACAGAGAACTGGCGCAAACCTGTAGCGCTTGACACTAACGATCGCAGGGAGGTATGGCAAAGTAAGGAGCTTCACGGACGCTTTTTCCGGGCCCTACATGAACCCGATGTAGACTTTTTAGCGTCCGTAGCCTGACTGCGTTTCGGTGACCTCTTTGGGGAAACCGAAGGTTTTGTCTATGCAATTATGGACGAAGTTATCATGACGAAGAATTACCGGAGATTTATTGTGAAGCACGGCACGGTTGACGTGTGTCAGGCATGCCACCGTCCGGGAGAATCAATCCGACACATTATCTCCGGGTGTTCTCGTCTAGCTAACGAAGAGTACCTGCATAGACATAACCTTGTAGCCAGGATTATCCATCAGCAACTTGCTCTGAAATACAGCCTTGTGGAATCGGAGGTGCCGTACTACAGGTATGTGCCCGACCCAGTTCTCGAGAATGGAGATATCACATTGTACTGGGACCGATCCATCATCACTGACAGGACTATTGTTGCCAATAAGCCGTATGGATACGATATAGTGGTGGTGGATCGAATAGAGCGGCGCACATTGATTATTGACATAACGGTCCCTCATGACGGGAACCTCGTGAAAGCCGAGAAAGATAAACAAATCAAGTATCTTGACTTGGCTCGCGAGGTTGTCGACATGTGGGATGTCGACTCAGCAATCATTGTGCCGATAGTTGTATCAGCCAATGGCTTAATTGCCAAGAGCCTCGACCAACACCTAAGGACCGTAGCTGGGACCTTGTTCCCGATACCGGTGGGCTACTATTTTTTATATTTTTAAATGTTTTTATATATTTTTTATATTCTAATATTTAAAAATGTAATTTATATATGTATTAAATGAAATAAAGGAGATAGTAATAATAATAACGTTTATTTCAGGCGACACAGGCCCATAGAAAAATACCTTTACCTAAACATATATATTGTAATATAAACAAAACTTGTGTAAATAAAAAGGCTTAAGACTATGTTACTCGTAGTAGCACTTCACTTTGCACTATATTAAATTGTGCTGATCTGTGGAACTTGTCCGAGGAAGTGACGGAACATCACGTCCTGCGGCCAAAAGTCTTCTTCCATGACGAGGGGCAGATAACAGTTCGGTACACGCACTACGAACGCCTTGAAGTTGACGTTTCGACGCGACTTCAAGGACTTTTGGCGCACGTACTCCACGATGTCCTCCGCCTTAGTGGTGTAGTGCAGGCGGGAGATGTACACCGGTGTGTTCGGCTTTGCGGCACGCAGACTCACTTCGGGCCCCGTAGGAGCTTTGCCGCAGCAGTTCTTGTTAGTTCGCGATCGGCGCTTTCTTCTTTGCACCGTCACAAAACCTTCATCATTAGCAGCCCTATTCGGCGCCTTTTCTGGCATGGGCTTGATACTAGGAGCGCCAGGGGCACTCGCGGTGACGCTAGCGAAATCCCTTTATAGGGGTTTCACCTGGGCTGCAGATACTGGCAGCGGTATGGAGCTCGGGGCTCGGGCGGCGTTGCGTGGAGGAACCGCCGTGGCGAGCACGGAGCTGCTGGGCGCGCCGGAAGCGGCGGGGTGCTCTGCAAGCTCAGCAATCGACGGATGCGCTGGCGACGAAACTGCTGACGTGGAATTCGACGACGATATATCGAGGCCGGCTCCACGACACGCGTTCATGTTTGACGCATCGACAGGTGACCTAATTACCGCCACACTGTTGCGCAACTCGCTAACTTCTTTGCGCAAATCACCGACGGTGTTTTGGGATGCACCTAATTTCGTTAGCACATCCGCTAGGCGGGCCTTCAGAAAGACAATGTCCTTCAGAAGGCTCGTTACATCGACGTGGTCGAAGGTGACGGGAGGAAGCTTGTGGAGCTCCTTCGCCACAAACGTTGGCTAATCGTCAGGGTCGGTCTCCTTGAACAGCGTGATTATATCTTGCAGGCTCCTCCTAGTCCCGTCACGCCGGGGGGACACCATCTGGTCGCGCTTATTCAGCACACTGAACAACAACAGCTTGGCAGCAGCTATGTCATCCTCGCTGAAGTTCGTTGCGCAGATCTGGACAGCAGACACCTCGTCCATCACATCCAGCTTCTGCTGCAGGAATGCCAGCAGCTCATGCGCCACTAGTTCATTACTCATGGCGGGTAATTTACGAGCGACAGCTACCAAGCCAGTTTTATACCTATGTATGTATAAAATGATAATTACATAGGTATTAAAGGGAATACAGCAAAAGTCTCATACTTCTAATTCACTAATTGACTAAAGATTGGTTTTAGTTGTCACAACGAAGTACCATCCGAAGTATTAACTAAATAAACCAAAAAGAGTTAATTTAGGACACACATTAGACAGTCGTGCAGTGCACTGAAAAAATGCAGACTTACTAAAATACATTTTCTCTTAGTTGGCATTCAAATGTTTGGAATCATTATTTATCTGTTTACTATAAATAAGATAGCATATTTGCCAGAACAAATTCATTTTAATTTATATCGACAATGTAACATGTACAGAATAATAACCGGTCTTTATTACATCATACATGCTTTGTTAGATTTTACTTCTTCATTTTTGTATATTAAATAATAATTTAAGTTCATGGTAACAAGCAACTTGTTAGCATTACATCATTCTTAAACTGGCCAGCATTTGAGCTAAATTAAATAGCTACCCGTAATTAAACTAATTCTTTACTTAGTAGTTCTATAAACTATGATAATTTAACAAAGTACTCCTAGGCTTCAGAAGTCAAGATCTTGGTAAGCTCGTATGACGTGAAGATGCGTGATCACATTAAACAAGATTTGTGTTTTTTTCAGTGTGGTAGCTTAGTTGATATTTTACACAGACACCGTCTCGAACTAGAATTCTAACCGAGTTAGTGTTTGACCTGACAGTGTCAATAAAAGTGGATTTAATAGAGAACATGAATAGTTAGTTACATGATTTCTGTGTTCTGCTACTGATTACCTACTTCATTTGGAAAATTCATTCATTTGGATCTTACTACATCTACTAAATTGACGTGTATAATTAGTGGTTTTTAGGGTTCCGGATCACTCGTGTGTCTGTCTGTCTGTCCGCCTGTCACAGCCGATTTGCTCCGAATCTACTGGACCGATTAGTTGAAATTAGGTACACATAATATGAATTTGTGTGACCCAAAGAACCACGTGTGTTATGTAAATAAATGAATTTTGAATGTGGGGGTCACTTTTGGGCGGCGAAATAGGAAATAAAAATAAAATTTTGCAAAATGTACCATGTGATAAATCAAATGGAAGGGGCTTGTTGTAAGGATTTCAAAGTTATATAAGGTAATATAAAATAATTAAATGATTTTAAAGTTATTTAAGAAAATTGACCATTATTTATGTATTTATATTTATTTTATGAACAGAAAAATACGTACACCTGTAATGCTTATTTCTAAAGAAATCTCTTCCAGCATACCTACTATAGGACAGAGGATGAAAAGAGATGTAGATATCGAGTGTAAGAGTAGAAGAGAAAAAAAAAACATAATAAAAAAAAAATACTTAAGTAATAATAAAACATTATAATATACTAATCAATAATTTACTTCATAGTAGCCTAATAAGTCAAACAGTATCGATGCACTTAAATAAAGTAGTTACAACCAACATCATCCAGTCTCCCTCAACGTCCGATAAAGCGATATCTCTATAAAACAAGATCTATGTAGCACGTGTTAATTACCAACGCAGTGACCCGGACAAGAGTGTCGGCCTTTACGTAAACCGATATAAAAGGACCTCTTTATTAATAAAATTGTTCGTAAACTAAGCTTGAACTAATAATGGGTAATGGAGGGAACTGTTTTAATGAAAATTTACATTAATAAACGTGGGTATCAACGAATATTGCGAGCCAATATCAATTTATTTAGCACAGATAAAATGATTGTAGAAAATATTAATTTATAATTTCCTGTTCAACTTCGTTTACTTAGTTCCCTTTTCTCTTTTAATTACCTCTTGTGTTTTAGTGAAAACTGAATGAGTAGACATAAAACAAAAATAAATTGAACATTTTGTGATTGCCCAACAAATATAATAGAGCCATTCTCCATTCCAACCGACACGTTAAGACAATGAAACAAATGTCGGAATACAAAGCTAATAAACCGGTAGTGTATGGCATCAAGTTGTTGTTGAGTTACCTGTAAACAGAGCGATTCGAGCCGTTGCGCGTCGCGCCCTCCGTCCAACTTACTCGTAGTTACTACGTAACTACTCGAGGCGAACTGTAAATTAAGATTAGAACTAACCGGCTGCACTGCAAACTTGTAGGAAAATATTTGTCGTCTCCAAAGCTCGTGTGCTTCTACAAATGTACGTACTATGCTGCGAATTTTCAGTGTGGCAACTTGTAACATTTGTTGAAAACTTCCCTGTCATGTTTCAAGTTTCTGGTTATTAATTGTTGGGATTGTGTGTACTGGAGTATTGGTCAGGATTTATAGTAGGTAGTAAGTAGTCTGTATATAAAAATGAATTGCTGTTCGTTTGTCTCGCTAAAACTCAGAAACCAAAGGCTTGACCAATTTGACATTTAATACAGGTGTGGTTTAAAAAGAAAAATAAAAGAAAACACGCCGGGACGGGACGCCCTAGAAGGACATTAGTGACCAAATTGGTGATGTTCTTCAGAAAGGTCAGGTGCGTAGTCCTCGCAATCGGCGTGCGTGTATGACCAGATGTATGAACGTAGGCGAAGCAAAAGGAGTATGTAAGGAGCGTAGCAGGTGGCATTCAATAGTTTCTGCCTACCCCCATGGGAAGAAGGCGTGAGTTTATGTATGTATGTATGTGTATGTAAAAGAAAACAAAATTGTGGAAATCCTAAATAGATAGGTAGGTAGGTAAGGGTAGGTAGGTGGATGGGTAGGTCTGTAGGTAGGGTAGGTAGGTAGGTAGGAAGGGGTAGGTAGGTATAGATAGTGCAATACACGAAGACAAGACGCGCCTTACTATACTTGGTCGAAGGGGCCGCGGGGTGTGAGGAGTTTTATCCGTGCTGATTTATTCATTGTAGTGTGCGTGTGCGTGCGCATTCATAGGCAATTCGTACGTATCGATAGCAATGCAACACTAGCGAAACCATGCACACTTGCACTGTAAGCGATTAGGAAAAAGAGTGGGGCGCGTCTTCGTGGATTGCACTATCTGTAGGTAGGTAGGTAGGGTAGGTAGGTAGATAGGGTAGGTACGTAGGTAGGGTAGGTGGGGTGGTAGGTAGGGGTGGGTAGGGTAATTATTTAGGTAGGTAGGGTAGGTGTAAATACTTAGTGCTACCTGTGCGAAGCCGTGCCGGGTAAAGCTAGTATTTTAAAAATCTCTTTCTCAACGGATTGTGTATTATTTTTATGCTGCAGTTAAAATTTAACTACAATCATTTAAATGCATTTGATTTAAAATTCTGTTCAAACAGTATCTCCCTTTTGAACACGAAGTAGTCATCTCAAAATATGTTGTGTATATGTTCCTTCGTATTTTACCTACTCTGTTGTCTTTATACATAAATTATTGTTATTGGTTTGCTCCGTAACGCACCCCATTAATTCAAGTGGTGTATCAATGTTAATAAAATACTTCATCCTAGAGAATCGGTACGCTCGAAACGTCGTCATTATTTCAAATATTTTTATTCAATGAAAGGCAAAGTTGCAGTTTGCATAAGGCCATACATATGCATGAGAGGACAGGCATGGCGCGGCAGGCGAATGCAAATTCAATAGGCGATGTGCCTCACGAAAATAACACAGTTAAAACAGAACTGTGACAAATCCGTTTTATATTAAACAAGCGAATGATTGCACAGTACCATCGCCACGGGAACTAAGTAACTCGTAATAAATCGTTTTAAACTTTCCATTATGAAACAGCGAAGAATCGAAGGTAGAATAATACCTGGAAAATGGAAATGTTTAATTTACGAGTAAACAAATATGAATAGTAAATAATATCGACGTGCTTGAAAATGAGAGCAGTGGTGGCCCAGTGGTAACATCCCCGACTTACGTGTTGTAGATCGTGGGTTCGAACCCAGACAGGCGCTTTACTTTGTGTAAATAATTTCATCACCACCTGCTCTCAAAACGGTGAAGGAAAACATGTTGAGGAAACCGGCATGCCCTAGAACCAAAAATTCAAAGACATGTGACATCTACCAACCCGCACTGGGCCCGCGTGGTAGATATACAGCCCACTCCCTCTCGAAGAGAGGAGGCCTGTGTCCCAGTAGTGGGAATAGTATAGGCTGAATATGTATGTTATGTACTTGAAAATGATGGGTAACAGTTCAATTTGTGATCAGTTTGTATTTTAGCTTCTTTGTGTGAATAACCCATACAAATTATATTTACTTTAATTAGAGAGTCGATGCCTGTTTTGAGTTGGTGATAAATTGTGTACTGAAGAATATGCAGGACGAGCTACTCTTTGAAAGCCTGATCGATGTGTTCATAACTTTAGCTTTTAAACAATTTCAAACATTTTCTACTTAGTTGGTAAAGTTGTCATCCTGTTATTCAAAATAATGTTATCCATCAGTCAGGATAAAGCAGTCAACGCTGACAGAGCGGTAATTAAAGTAAATGGTATGTTTACACAAATATATGCCGAATTGCTGCCACATGATTTACGCACTCACGAACCGTTAAACCTTCACTTTGCCGTTTCCAGTAAAAACCTCGCTTCTGCGGCCGACGGCGACGCAAAATAAATAATGATTAAATTCATCATTTTACCTTCACGCGACTTTTAATGCTTCATGGCCTGCAAAAAGGTATTTTTGAATTAATCCAGACACATCAAACCGTTTATCCAAAAAGATTATGCGGACTCACTTCAAACGCCTATCTTAAAACGTAAACCGTTCAGAATTGACTTTGATACACCAATATTTGGTTCCGTATATGCGCATATTTTAACATTCTATAATCCCGCAGAATTCCGGTTTTCATTTGAATTCATCCGAAAAATCAGATTAAAATACGCGCCAGTTACTGAAATAGATTCACGTGTCGCAATCGAATGAGGACGAATGAGGTAAAACAAACCCATCAATCACGGTCTTTTATATTTTGATTTTTAGTTTTTGTTCGTTTTTAACCCGGTCCGATTGCGTTTTGGGGTAATTGCGACCGATTGAATACGTAAAAAGAACATTCTTGATTGACCGTTTGAGAATTGAGCTGTGCTTTCGGGTCACTGAGTTCGGATTTTGTTTCGTTCCGTGTTTGACTTTTGTGTTCTTTGATATACGGATAGTGTGTTCTAATTAAATTTTTACATTGAATGAGCTTTTTACCCGACTGCGTGACGCAAAGGAGGGTAATGTGTTTATCAGCCTATGTATGTATGTTTGTTCCTTTGTGGTACTCTAGAGACCAAACGCGTGGGCCGATTTTGATGATATTTACGTCAATCGATTTATCTAAATCTTGTGAGTGTTACTAAAGAAAGTTATTAACAGTCAATATGGCGAAAACCAGACGCCATATTGTGAAAAAGAAAAAAATAAAGTCGACGAACTACATCAAGTGGGGTATCATTGGATAGGTATTTGAAAATCATCTTTAGGTTTCTCGAATCATTTTTCTTTTTAAATGACCATTTGGGATCTATAACGATTTAAAGTTGGTTAGCAATAAATAATATTAAATCTTATTAACGTGAAAAATAATAACAATAATATAATTCATAAAATCTAGTGAATACCCGAAACTAAAAAATGTGAAATAAAAAAAGTAAATATAAATATCAAAAAACCCGACTGCTTAAAAAGTGAACTTTCTATTTAAATAAAAAAAAGTAAAAAACAAGCTGTAGGTATTAGTTAATCTGTATATATGTAAAAAGCGAAATGTCACTCACTCGTTTACTCGCTGACTAAAAAGATAAATAAAATTGTCATTGCTGTCGGGAGACCGTTCGTAGGAACACTTTTAATGTAACAGGTCCAATGACAATTTTATTTATCTGTTTAGTCAGCGAGTAAACGAGTGAGTAACATTTCGCTTTTTACATATTAACTAATACAGCTTGTTTTTTACTTTTTTATTTAAATAGAAAATTCACTTTGGAAGCAGTCGAATTTTTTGATATTTAAATTTACTTTTTTTATTTCACATTTTTTTGTACAAAAATTTTAGTGGTTGGCGCACGGTCATTCCTATTCTTAGCTGGAACGCATTGTTCATGTATAGAGGCATGAGGAACGCGGTGTAAAGTTCACTCGTCCTTGGGGTTGTGTCTGGTGGGCAACTGCCCGACGGTCGATGTCGGGATGTTGCATAAGTTATTCATTTTGAGATTGATCTTTAAAAAAATATTATGGGTTCTTAGTTCTTGATATTGTGAATCTAAACACTCTCTTCCTGCACTGCTTTATAAACAGTAAAACTCAAACTCAAAGCATATATTGCAATTAAACTATTTACAGGCACTTTTGAATTTTCAGAGTCGGTCAGTTAGAAATATAAACCTAGTTGCCCATTCCAAAGCGTAGTAGGTACATATGGAGAGGAACGGGCAAGAAACTCCACGGACACTCTTTTAAATTATAATGTTACAAAAATATTGTTAAATCTTTAGTGTTTAGTTTATAACTAAATGTGAGAACGATATATTAAAAAAAAAACGCGTCCATAGTACAGCAATTAGAAACAAAAAAAAAAACAATTCTAAACTAAAATAATTAAAATAAGCCGTTGTTGTCTGTGTGGTGCCGGACGTAAAGAATAGCACCACCCTATTTCTTCCCGTGGGTGTCAAAAAAGGCGACTAAGGGACTTACTACAGGATGGGCAGCAGCGTTCTCTATGCATTTTTACATCATACTGCGTTCGCCAACCCGCCTGCCAAGCGTGGCAATTATGGCAAACACCCTTTGGGGAAGGGCTATGTCCAGCAGTGGACGTCTTTCGGCTGAAATGATGATGAGATTTATTTATTTTGTTTATTTATATACATACGCTACCATTACAGTGTCCCAATTCGGTAGTGTAGTTAATTAACAGTTTATGAAATAACTAGCTTCTGCCCGCGGCTTCGCCCACGTGGATGTCGGAAAAAATGTAACGAGAACGAACTACCGGGGGTAGTTTAAAAAAAAACAAATTTTACTATTATTATTATTATTTTACAAATTTTCATGCCTAGTTTTAGGTTTATTAACTTAAGGAATAAGATTTTTCATACAAACGAAATCCCCCCTTTTCGACCCTTGAAGGTCGAATTCCAAAAAACCCTTCTCAGCAGATGCCTACATCATAATTTAGAGTTAATCAAGCTACGCAGTAAAATCCTCCCTTGTCAAATTGACTACCCTTTTTCACCCCGTTAGGGGTCAGTTTCAGTGGCTAGAGAGGCGCCACGGCATCCTGTTATATCCACGGGTTCCTACTCAGGATAAAGAGGGAGGGAACGCCCGGGTGTCACCACTATGTGGATCCCAGAGAACACCGGTGGAGGTCTGCCCGGCTTGGGCGGAGCACCGCCATGTCCTCACGGAGGTGACGCTGGCGGCGATCTCTCGTCGGTCCGGCCCTGGTTCAAGCCATGGTTCGGAGCGAGAGTTCATGGGAGTCCATCACCTCCTTCTGCGAAGCAATATTGCTCACGAAGGAGGAGGCGGATCGCGTGAGGGAGAGGCAAAATTCATGCCCTCACGCCCGTAGTCGCCGCGGGAGACGCCCCGGGCGTCGCGAGTCGCAGGCCGATGCTCTGCTACAGAAGGCGCGGGCTTGCGGACGGTGAGCGATGGGTAGCTCGCAGTCCGATAAGGACCAGGCCCGGGACGACGGCGCGTTGTGTTACACGCGCGCCTCAAAGAGATGTCAGCACCAACTGACGGGGTCCGTTAAGGCCAATGCCTGCCAGGGTTGCGAGTTTGTCCGAAAAGGATATCGTGGCCATGGCACACAGGCAAATGAAGGAACACGGGTGGGTTTTAGTCAGTAAAAGTCTGACACGCCCTCGCGCTCCACCCAGAGCGGGAGAAGTTATTTTACCCACCAAAAAAAAAAAGAGTTCAGTTTTCGAAAAACTGATACATTTTAATCTTAATTTTTGTTTCTAAGTATAAATACTGAGTTTCGAGTTAATCGGACCGCACGTTGAAATTCTTCTATATCAACTTTGACATCCCAAATCCCCTTTAATTTGAAAAAACTAAAAATGGCAAACTTAGAATTTACTTACGTAAGTATTCATGCCATGTTTTAAGTTTATTAACTCTTGGAATAAGATTTTTCATAACAACAAAATTCCCCCTTTTACCTCCTTAAAGGTCGACTTTCCAAAAGCCCCTTCATAGCGGATGCTTACGTCATAACTATCTATGTACCAAATTTCAGCCCAATCGTTCAGTGGTTTGATCTGTGCGTTGATAGCCCAGTCAGTCCCATGACCTTATATTTAAATAAATATTCTGTATTTGTATAAGTTAGAGTAACGTTTCGTTTTGTTTCATCGCAATCGCTTCATTCTATGAAAAGTTAGAAACGGTACACGTGTAATTATATTATTTTTACTTGAATACAAAATTTAGCGAATGAACAACTTCAATACAAAACGTCATCCCCCTTTTCACGCCCTTGTGGGTTGAAATGAAACAAAAACAATGGTTTACCTTCTGTTAGTTTCCAACCATAAGCCAAAATATTAGTTATTTTAACTTGAAAAATAATGAATATCATCCTCCTTTTCACCCCTTAAGGGTTGAATTCTAATAACACCGTTGAGTTCGCTTCCAACCATAAGCCTAGATAATAAATTTTGTGATTTTTACTTCGAAAATTAAGGACTTTCCATACACGACTTCATCCCCATTTTTAACCCTTCGGGAGTAAAATTATCAAAAGATAATTTATACGTGTCTCACACGTATAAATTATTTTCAATCATCCGCCTAAACACAAAATTTGAAGATCCTAACTTCAAAACTGACGGACTTTCATATAAACTTCCATGCCCTATTTCACCCTCTTAGGGGTAGAATTTAAAAAAAATCCTTTCTTAGTGGATACCTACTCTTTACAAAAAACACACCCTCCAAATTTCATGTCTCTAGGACCAGCGGTTTAGGCTGTGCGTTGATATATCAGTCAGTGAGTCAGTCAGAACTTTGAATTGTATATATATAGATTTACTACATATTAATATCCATGCCATACACGATATATAAATTAAAAACATAACACATGTAACGTTACCCTTGCGAACTCAACATGAGAAAAGATTTATTCTGTCGGCAACCAAATTTAGTGTGCGCATTGTTCGCGTCAGGGGGACGTAGTCCAACAGTTTAGTTCGGCCGCGCGGCACCGCGAACAAGTAAGGCCGCCGCGCCGTCGACGCTGCACGTACCCGTAATCTGGCACACACAAGCCTATCCGCTGTAGCACACCCGGATTATTTATGTTACGCTGGAACACTCCAAGGATATACGACGCCAGTGCTAGATCCCTCCTTGTTTCCAACTTGTTGTATCCCACCATGCCTAACACAAACAAGGTCGGATACATCAAGGGGTAAAATAAGGTAGGGGTAAGATGACCAGTCCCATCTGACAGCGCCCGTTCACGAACATGACGCATGGATCAGCAACATTCAGCTCAACCATTTTGAAGGGAGCTAAAAAACTTATTCCATTTAAAAGCTCCCTAAGTCATAAGACGCGCATGCACTGCATTTACCACAACTTCGCGAACTACCCAGACAATGAAATTAATAGCAGCATTATACGAACAGCGCCACAGCGTCACCCATTACCAAGTTAGTTACAAAATGTGATACCAACGTTACGAAGCTAACTTCGTAGATAGGGGCATGCAAATGGCCGGCTGTCGGCTAACCTGTTATACGAGCATCACGTCGTTGACAAATGAGTGCGGCGCTGCCAGTGACAGTCCTGTGGACGGTGCACTGCCATTAAATTATTTATCGAACTTGCATAGAAAAGCGGCTAGGGTTGCCACGAGAATAGATTTTGATGATTTTTGTTTTCTTTTTGTGGAGTTCGGTTGTGATTGGAGTCTTCGTGAGGTAGCATATAACATGTTATTGATGTAAAAAGATTGGATTGTACAGGTGAACGGATTGTTTGTTGTAGGCTGTATATTTGTTGACCTTTTTCTATTTTGGTAAGTACCTGGTACTTTTGACGGGCTTACACTGTCCTCTCATACCTATTAACACTGTAATTTGAAAACATTGTAAAAGCCAATTATTTTAAAAGAGTAACTGTGGACTTTCTTGCCGGCTCTTCTCCAAAGGAAACGCCCAATTGGAAACGTGCACCTAGCTTCTGACGTTTCATAAGTGCCCATGTAGGTTTATGTGAAAAAAAATATTTTGATTTTGTTTTGATTTTTTAGCAAATTGACTTTGAACTTAAATTGTTTGTTTATTTAAATCACAACTGTGATTCTTTGACGTATAAAAGTGTTTCCTAACTACATATACGCTGAAGCCTTGATGCCCGATATATTGATTTTATGTTATAGGTTACAAACAAACGGTACAAAAAGTGCTACGTCATAGCAGCAACTCAATTACTCACTGACCCGGTGCTGACTTTTACAAACTCATTTTAAAATTGAAATACATACTTGCTATGCTGCCGCATTTTTCTTAGCTTACCTAATATGTATATATTAATTTTTGAATGTAAATAAAACTATTATTTATGAATAGAAAAAAAGAAAGAAAAATGCGTTTATTGGCATTACAACAAAAAATACACCTTAAAACTATAAAAAACAGAAAACAATATTATTATAATGCCAAAAGGGCCTCAGCTCAGCATAATGTCAGATGACAACACAAGGTGTACCACCTGACGCTGATTTTCAGCTGCAACACACGAGTGCCATACCCTAGAATAATAAACACATAGAGAAGTGTGTGTCCGTGTTTAATTAATTATGAGAATAAATTAAAGGTGATAATATTTCTCAGAAGTAGCCCGGAGTCTGGATTTGTGCCCGGTTGATGGCAATAGGCTCGTCGCCCCCTATTACATGGGACTTAAAACATGACTGGCGAAATGTGGGTCTACTATTAGGTACACCTCTGCCTAACCCTTCGGGGATTACAGGCGTGATGTTGTGTGTTGTGTGATGATATAAAAAAAAGCTCATACAAAATAAAATAAAATGTTGTGACATACATGTATGTGTGTTATGATTAATGGAAAACTAAAAACCTAAAAACCAGTGAATAATCAGTGTCTATGCTAAAAAAATCCACAAAACAATGATAAGATTTTTTTTCAATAGAACACAGAAAACATAATGAAGTGTGCTCATTTTATTTCAAAGCTGCTAAAAGTCTAGTCACATACCCGTATGAAATAGTTCTTCACGTAAAAGTTCTATACACTGCATAAATCAAATCACTTCCTTTTAGCTTCGCAGTGGGCCGTAGTTCGAAGAAGAATGTTAATTTTTCACGGAACTGAGCGCATGCTGCGCGCCGATTGCATTCTGATGGGACTGACCGGGAAGAGTCGGTTATGTGTGCATTATGCAAACCTATTATCACGATAGTTATTTAAAATAGGATAGGTATTTGGAAAAGTGGGGATGGTAAAAGTATTTGCTCTAATGCCACAGTTTATAAAAGAAAATGTTTCTCGGTAACACTATGTCGATGCGAAATAAAAATAAATAAGAACAGGATTATGATTAATAATATTACTCCACTGTATTCGGACTATTTTGGAAAGGTTAAAAGAAAATGTTTAGATCTTTGGCAGTAGTATTTTGACGAAAGATCAAAAGAAAAAGGGATAAGGTATCGAACTATCCAGCCAGAGATTTCTCGGGTTCCGTGAATTGATTGTGATCTCAATAAAAACCTAATTACTATAGCCTTAAGATTTCGTTCCGGACATATTCCATCAAATAAGTTTTATTACTTAATGAGGAAGGGTTTGTCTCCAAATTGTTGATGTGATTGATGATGTCTTTCATATTCTGATGGAGTGTATCCGGAATGAAAATACTAGAATTAATGTTTTTGGATAATATACCTAAAAGGTATGATATTGGCTTTTGTAATACCATCCTTGCTTTTCCAGTGTCCGATAAGACTAAACAAATATACAAGTTAGTGATAAGGTAGATAGTAATCAACAATTTTGTGTTTCTTCTGAACTTCACTTTAAAAAAAAAAAAAAAGTGTGGGACAAATTGAGCCTGCAACGAGCGTACGATCGGTGACGTGCTACGACTTTTGCTACGAGTGCTACGGCGTAGCCACTAGAGGCGTAACGCCACTTTTATCGTAGCACACAATCTTAGCGGCAGTGTGTTGTGCGGAATATAATAATAATTTTTTCTCGTTTCTTCTAGTAATTTTAAATACAGTATAGTCGGTAATTTCATAATTATTCTAGCTTAAAGATTTATTTGGTTATTTATTTAAACATACAGAGGGATTGTTCTAAAAGGTTTTTAATTTAAAACGTACTTCATACTTACTATAAAAGTTTTACCAACCTCTTTTACTATTACCTACGAATCCTGGATACTTAACCCATTACGCCGTACACTAGGAGCATTTACCGTAAGTTTATATCTGCAGCTTTACGTGCGTTACCGAGCATTTTGACTGTTTTATGAAAAGGCGTGCAAAGGGTCAGGAACCCATTAGTGATCCCGCGAGGGTTACAAATGGTTGCGACTCTCGTACAATAAAAGCATACAGTTTCAGGCAGACAGTTCATTGTAACGTAACCAAATACATGAATTTTGTGATCTGGGTATGATATTAGCTCGGTTCATTTGAGCCTAGCGTTTTGGGCTGACGATATTTGCGCCTATTCGGTCAAACCGAGATAATTTGTTCGTTCGGAGATGGCTTAATTTGATACAGTGGTCCTAATTCTGAGTATTGGTCGTGTTGACTGTTGAACTGAAACTGATCAGCATAATGCTTAGCAGAATTAACGGCATACCTAGATAATACCCACTAATAGATAGGTATTCCACTAATGGCATTTCATAAAACCCGTTTGAAGTAATAACAGCTAACCAAAAACTTTTGGTACTAACCCAAGTAAGTATAAATTAATTTATTTGACAGCGATGGTACGATAATCATCCAGGCCGTTTCAACGCAACGATAAAAATAAATCTTTTCTTTTTCATAATTTTCACAATGGAGAAGCGATTTACGTATATTGGTAGGCGCGGCGCGTCGTTAACCTCGCATTAAAATAAAATCGTTCTCTCTCAACACCGAGATATATCACAATTGAATTGAGCTAAATTGTATTTCTTAGCTTCTTATCGTAAACGAGTAACATTAAGGTCTAAAATAAAACGTTTATAATGTACATTATCTGTTCACTTTAGTCTCTAGACTGCTTTCTTCCACTCAGTACATAACATAATTGAAATGGAGTATCTTTGTGCAGTAGTAGTTCTGTGTAAAAACCTCTAGTGGCGCGTTCCAGCACGATTCATGCAGCAAGTCTATCGTAAATAAGGCGGATACAGAATAGTTTTAAAGTAAAGGATTATTCTAAGACTTATTACACACATGTGGGACTTAGAAGGATATGCAAAAGATTTATCTTTGTAGACAAGGTGTGTATTTTCTTTCATAAAAGCTAATTATCTATGTTCAGACTAGCGTTAAACCACTTAGCTGGTGACCTTTACAAGACAAGCACTAAGAATATCATGCTAATTAATAATAGGTATATTGGATACAGATTATATTTATCTAGTTCAGAAACAGATGTCTTGTCGAATTTGTGTTAGTATGAGCTCATTTAATATATGTTTTTATTTATAATGTTCTATCATATTTGAATTTGAATACATTAAATTATTTATTTATATACAGTTTTTGCTTGAGTAAATATCGTCATATAAAATCTGGCTCTGGGTGCGAGCTAAACACAATACATAATCATAATATTCAAACTGCGATAAGATGTAAATTTAATTTTAATTGACATTTAGTAATTGTTACGTAATTATGACCATATATTTAATTTAATTCTTATCAAAATTGACATTTACTATTTACTATTTTGTCGTTATTTAATCTAATACTTATCCAATAACTTTTTATAGGTACTGAAATTTAAATATTTGTACGCCACTAAGGCCAAACATGACTGGTCTTAAACTACAATGTATTTAATAACTTGTATGCTCTATATGTGTACCCATGTTTCCACAAATAAAGAGTCTTGAATCTTGATGTACGCATCAATGGAATATCTTTACGTCTAACTGCTATTATGTAATACGAGTACTACTATGCCGATCTAACAAATAAATATTATTAGAAAGCACGTGTAGGTACTTACACTTCTTAAGTACGAAGTGTAAGTTCTACCTAGTACCTACTTCTTACATAAATATCAGTAGACTTACACGTGTTTCCTATTGGAGATATATCTCCTATATTGCTGACAAGATTGTTTATTATTATTTTAATATAGAGATATGAGAAACAGGCTGTAAAGTTCACTCATCGTCTATAGAAAACGGAGGATAATAAACCCCTATCAGAAGGCGGTAGCTTACCAGACGGTGGGCGACAATTAATATCGGGACGTTGTATATTTGCTAGTCGCGCGGTAAACTCTGCTTGCGCGATGCAGGATTTTGCGTGACGTCAGTGTAATGCATAGTTCGCATGTGTCGATGTAGATGCCGCCACAATAAGTATACGGACTTTAAACGGCACATTTCTTAAGGCCTGTTTCACAGTGGTAGTTTAAGGATAAAACCGGCCAAATGCGAGTCTGACTCGCGCACGAAGGGTTCCGTACCATTATCTATAAAAACGGCAAAAAATTTGGTTTGTTGTATGGGAGGCCCCCTTAAATATTAGTTTTATTTTAATTTAATTAATTATTTTTAAAGTGAATATATAACTAAATATTCTGTGAGTATTTCAAGCGTCTACCTGTTGCCGTTATCAATATCGAGCAAAAAAATCACGTTTGTTGTATGAAAGCCCCCTTAAATATTAATTTTATTCTGCTTTTTAGTATTTGTTATTATAGCGTCAACAGAAATACATCATCTGCGAAAATTTCAACTGTCTAGCTATCACAGTTCATGAGATACAGCCTGGTGACAGACGGACAGACAAACAGACAGACAGGCAGACATACAGACAAACATACAGACAAACATACAGACAGACAGACAGACGGCGGAGCCTTAGTAATAGGGTTCCCGTTTTACCTTTTGGGTACGGAACCCTAAAAATGAGACCGAATTATGGTAACCGGAACTTATCCGATGGTGATGACGCAGCCCAAAAGTCTTCACGACGAAGAAGGCTATTCTATAGTAAAACGGAAAGGTAACCCTAAGTTAAACCAAGAAAAAGAAAAGAACATAAAGTTCTTCTCATCCCGGGTGAATCAGAACTTTCTCGGCTCTGCCAGTTGCTTATAAGTTTGAGAGAGCAGTAACTTATAGGTAAAGATCAACATAAAGACTATGATTAAATTTATAACATCAGCAAACAAACGTGTATTAATCAACGTAGACTGATGATAAAAAATATTTACAAATTAGCTGTTGTCCGCAATTTCACTCGTATTCTTGGGAAAATTGAGTTATGGGCAGGAGAATGATAATATGTAGATCCTCATTTTTCTGCCCTTATCCCAATTTATTTGAGGTCAGCGCAACATGTCCCTTTCTTCCATAAATCTCTATTAGTCGTCATCTCGGTAGTCACCCCCTTTCTAGCCATATCATCTTTCACACAGTCTATCCATCGTTTCTTTGGTCTTCTCCTACTTTTATAGCCATCGACATCCATACTCAAAACTTTCCTCACGAAAGATCGACATATAGCCGTTTAAAAAGTATCCTCTATGTTAATCTAGATTACAATCTAGATTTTTACGAAACAGGCACTGACATAGAAATTGTGCTACTAGTGTTGCGTCACGCCCGTGATATCGCACCAGTCTGTACGAGCCTTAAAGCATGTTTGAGTGACATTCATACAAACTTACAAATAACTTTACTTTTTTTATATAAAGTAGGATTTCGAGTCAGCAACCAGACCAGACAGCAATCGTCTTGATGGCCCGAAGGTCGTAAGCCGAACCGTTACGTTTATTGGCAGTCGCGTTTTTGTTATAATACACATGAAACTGAAGCACCCATGCATTACGAGTTTTTGTAGGAAATTATTACTAAGAGAGACTATAAATGACTGTAAGAAATGCTGCGTGTTGAGTGATTATGATCAAATGTGGGTAGATTTTTATTGTGACGCCTGTTACTCGTATTGTTTATCATACTTAGTTGAGTGTAGAAGCAAAATTAGTGTTTGAGGAACGTAGCACATGATGTTCTGTTGTTTCTGCCTTCCCCCAGTCATGAGTCTAGTATGTAGTTGCAATAACTTAGTGTTGTCTCTTAAGATACAGGCCTCCTGGTTTAAGAGACAGAGTTTATATTTTGTTTATATAGATTTTTTGTAGCCTTTTTCTTTGTACAAACAATTATGTATATTTTTAGTATATCTACCACTATGCTCAACCTGTGTCTATGTATTATTTTAGATAAATAGACATTATTATTATTAGTGTTATTTCTTTGTCTAAACTAATATTATAAAGAGAAAAGATTTGATTTTTGTATTTTTGTTTGAGATACTGCGATCGCCAACCCGCCTGCTAAGCGTGGCGATTATGGCAAATCCCATCAAATGTTGGGGGAGGCCTATGTCTAGCAGTGGACGTATTTCGGCTTAAATGATGATGTTTGTTTGTTACGCTTTGACACGGCTTCACTTTTTATACCAATATTCCCACGTGATCGAGACTTATGCGGTTGAAACCGCTGGGTGCAGCTAGATTGTAATATTGTAGTTTTGATACCTACCTATTTCAAACATTTTATTTGAAATTTAAATTGGGTATGATAATATAATAATATAATCTTTATTGACATAAGTTATGCATACATTTTTATGAATTCCCTGGCTCCTGCGCTAGTATACACTGTATTACAGGAGCTAGTGACAACCCCTAGTTACTATGTGACATGTTATTTATGTCATCCAAAGACTACAAAACAAATCAAAGTAATAGAAATGATTGTGATGTAAAGAAAAGAGAGAAAGAAAGAAAACGTGGAAACGTGGTCGATGTACGTGGAGACGTGCTATTTCATACGGGTTTCCTTCCATATTAACGTTTCCCGCATTCATAGAGAATTGATAATTCCTTCAAGACACTAATTTTGGCTTAGAGATATAAATAACAGTTGCAAAGCATAACTAACTTATTGATGTTTTATAGCAGTATTTAGTTAGCACCAGCTTTGCGGTTTTTTTCGCCTAGACTCATCCAGTTTTGGGAACTTGCTAATTAGGATTCTCCAAAAAACTGACGGATCAAATTCTCGAAGCAAAACTGCAGTCTTGACAAATAATAATGACTTCCCCACTCAATACAATTTATTAGAGGTCATTATGAAAAATTAATTACTTAAGAGACGTCCTGTGTTGGACGTTTCTAGAAGGGTTGGAGCACTTCATAATTAATATTATATAATTTGTACTTCTTTCGTTTATAGGTCACAAGGACGGCGATTGCAAACGAAAGATCAAATAAATCATATTTTTATAGCAAACGTTTGCAGAAGTTAATAGTGGTCATATTTTCTAAAGAAAATGTTGCAGTAACTTGGATTTATTGCAGTTATATAATTTTATTTTTTGAGATTTTTCTCTTTATTCTACATCTAGTAAATCTTGTGAACTATCTCCGTAAAATAAACTAAAGAAAACCACAATAAAACATTGAGTATAAAATATTTCTGTGAGACAAAGGAGAGATAGGATTCCAGAACAAAACTTGTTGTTTTACTGAAAAATTATGCTTAATTTTTTTGCGTTAATAATACAAGTTTTTGTCGTGAAAAGGCTTGTAAAGTTTTTGCGCCGGTTTAAAGGTTCAACCACACTGGCATTGCTGGCCGTTTGCGTCACATACTCTAATAACGCTCAAGCTGCTGCAAGCTACAGGCAACTGCAACCACGTACTCATTCTCCTTTTCACTCTCATAAAGTCTTTCATCCTCCTCTTTAGTAAACAGTATAGGCGCGTCATGCATCGTCTGCTCCAGACTCTCGTATAAAGAATATTTAGTCACACAGGACCCCCCCGTCGTGTCACGCAACGCAGCGCTAATATGATAGGACCTTTACTTCAGTACGACAGACACATAATTAAAATGTAAATTCATAATGTTTGAACAAACAAATGTTTTCATAATGAATCCCACGAGGTTACACAGAGTGAACACGTCTCCTATAATACACGCACAACATATAAAAACAATATTTCAGCTCATTAATTTGCTTCTAATATGCTTAATTACGTTTATTAAATTTAATCATATTATCTCGCCAATATGGAGGGTTCTCGCAGTACGTTAAATTACTTGAGACATTAAATGGAACCGCGGGACATTCCTCTGACGGCTTTTAAATTAATATAAATAGATGGTTTTGAGGAGAAAATATGCCTATGATTATTTATTCCCGGGAACCTCGTGTCTCTTAAAGACTTCCAGAAATATTTATATTTTACTCTGAAGATATTAAATGTAGAACTTTAGAAGATGTAAATAAATGCATTGCTTTTTGTGATTCCGAATTAGCAATGTCTTATAAAAAAAGAAATAAAAAAAAACATAAACTTTGACATTAGGTACGTTACTAATCCATTGTTAAAAAAAAATTAAACTGAAAGAGCTTCATTCTTACCGATTCTCACCATCCGTTAAAATGTCGATCGCTTTTCTTGGTTCATAGGACTTCGTTGCTGCCATGCGTATCCATTACTTTAAGAAAATAGGACCGAAAACTAAGCTCTTATCAGAAGCATTTTTTTTCTTATCAGAATATTAAAAAAAAATCAAATCATAACAGCAGTTAGTACAAATCATTGACACTGTCTTCACTAGTTTTTGGTTGTGAAAATTAACAGAATACATTTGGGTGAACCCTATCTTTTAAGATACAGGCTAGTCCTAGTTTAAAAGATAGAGTCTAATATTGCATATTATAAAAAAAAGGTAAACATATACACACACATACACACACACACGGTCACGGAAAATATTTTTTTTTTCAAACTTATTATACAGTGCAAAGTGCTATGTTTATGTGAAATAAATACTTTATTATTATTACAATATAAATACTAGTCAGAAACTTGACTATACAACATATATAACTTAAGTACAAAATAAGGCGTCTTTTCGAACATTACAAGTGAAGATTATTGCTTCAATGGTAACAACTTGTTCACTAGGCAAAAGCATTTTCAGCGAATAAATAATTCATAACACGACACCCTTTGGACCTCCTCGTACTGTTTAATAACGAGTTGAGCATAATTAGTTTTAGTTCTAGCCTACGCCTAGCTGATACAATTACTGAAATTAAGTTAGCAATAATATGTATATAGCAATGTTATAAAGCTTCAGAGGCTGTGTATGAAATTAGCTTTAATTGAATTGGGAGGCTTTGATAAACAGTAAACGTAGAAACTAAGAAGGCTTGTCGTGGTATCTCCTCTAAAAAGGTCTGAATGCGTAGATTTTGCACGTGGACAAATCAAAAAGGTATAAAAGCATAATAGCACGTGGCTTTCTGAAGTTTCTGGCTACACTGTTTTAAGACATGATCAAATTTTCAGCAGACTAATTGTGTAACACACTTCTAAGAACAATTGCTTTCATTTTAGATGTACACTATCACACACACACATACACACACCCCCACTCACTCACACACAATCACTCACACACACACACACACACACACATACACACCCTCACGCACTTAAATCACATATAATATGTATGTCCAGTCTAGATCATTTTTCTTTTTTTCAGCAGTCTAATTGCGTAACACACTTCTAAGAACAATTGCTTTCATTTTAATAATTTATCAATATCCATCTCGCCTTTTCTTATAAAAATAATCAAAGAAATGGACGGTGTTGAACTGCCAAAGAATACGCGTGTCATATATGTGCGTTACGCAATTAGCCTGCAGGTAACTGGTCCATGACATGTAGCTAAGCTATTTACGACTGTAACATTCAATGCGCTTATCACTGGCTGCCACCCTGTCTTGACCTATAATCTTGATATGCAGTTTCTAAGGGAGTATTCCCCTATGACCGTTCAATGTAGCAATCTATGATGAATCATATTAAACAATTGAAACGATTCATATGCTGATGTTTTCATTGTTATCCTGGGAAGTTAGTCTTCTGTCTATTTTGTATCTACCCTCAGTATAAATTGCATATAAAGATAAAATGTAATAAAAGTCTTAATTATAATCAAGCCTCTTGAAACGTGTGAAACCATTAATATTTTGTTGAAGTCGTAAACGCTTTGTCTAAGAAAGTATAATTTATTTAATGATTGAAATTTCGTTCCAAAGAACTAAGAGATTTCTAGTTCAAGCTAAAAAAAATTATTCAATCCTTTTAGACAATTGACTCAATGAACTTTAGTGTGTTTTTTCAGGCCTATTAACTTATCCTAGATTATGTACTGCTTTTATAATAGTGGAACCAGAGATATTGAATTTTCACTATGACACTTTAGGTATACAATTTTTATTTTCTACCCGTTGAAATTGTAGCCAGTGCCACGACAGCACACTTGTAATGAATCCTCCTTGATCTGTCGTGTTTAGGAGCTCATTACTCTTTGAACAAAAAGGTTTCACAACTTCCTTCCCAAAAAAGGATTTCAAAGACATTCCCTCGTTTTGTTCGTGAAAGACACGGCAATAAGGGGACATTTTCTTCTCAATACCGAATGATATTGATAACAAGGTTCTAGTATACTCATTGTGTGAGTTGTATCAAAATTGCATTTTTGTTATATTGTATCGTTGCCGATGTATTGCTACCCTTTGTGATATTGTACTTTCTGAGGATGCATGTATTGTTACGGTTTGGAAATACACTGAAGTATCTCCTTCTGTTCGGCAGATAATAAAGCGATGAGTATCTGACGGTGCAGGTAGCTATATAACTAGAACAATCTCATTCCAATCTGGAATACAATACAATGTGGAGTTTATTTGTATTTTCTAGTACCTACTTGTATCTTATCTTCTTCTTATTACTGTCCCATCTTTTTGCTCCGATTAACTATAACCGTAGCAGGAGGCACAGGTTGTTCGCCGTGCCTTGGAGTCGAACCGTTGCTCGAGTCCAGTCTCCTGTCCCTCGCACACTCTCTGCGCTCAACGCTCTCTTGGACGCTAAGCCTCACTGTAATGTGTTCGCGGATGAATGGAAGAAGATCTTGTCATCAAGTCTGGAGTATTGTGAGATGAGTGTATGACTGTGGAGTAGCTGTATTATTTTTGTTTTTGTACTTATATAATGTGTTGTGCCTTTAACTGATGTAATTGGCCTTTGGCCGTTTTATGTTAAAGTAAAATAAATTATATATAAAAATCAATGTTTTTTGGTTGCCTGTGATAAAAAAATTCAACTTATTGCTTGCACTTGTGCGAAGTTTATAATAGGTAGTACTCTCCAAATTTCAAACTATATTTCCACAATTATTTCTTCTGCAGCAGTAACGCGCCGGGTATCAGCTAGTAGTATATAAAAGCTTCAGGTGCTTATTAGTTACATAAATATTACTGAGAACAAATGTATATTTTCTGGTAGTGGATAGATTTAGACCTCATGATGACCTTTACAATTAAGAAAGAGTGAGGTACATAACCAGTTAGCCAAAAACACCTGCAAAGTCCAATTACGTAAATCAATATAACTTGAAAACAAACCTGAACGCCACCGACTAAGACTCATCAAAGTTTGAACCAGAGACCAAATCTGAACCTCGAAAACATCAGTTGCAAGATTTTGAGGAATTATTAAATTTCCCGGAGCGTGTTAGTCTCAAGCGGGCCGGAAGAAAAAGCGACAAAACCGGACCGGTAAAATATTGTGATCAAAGTCTGATCATGCCGTAAGAACAAAAGGAAGGATCTGTTACCGCCGCTATACTATAGATAGACTGGAAGCGATAGCCCACAGGCTTGCCTTGTGAATTTTTTTAATCTTTTGAACAAACACAAAGAGAGAAACGAAAGTTTGCGATATGGACCGAAAATGTATTGAGTTGAAAATAAAGCTCTGTTTTGATCCCTAACTAGAAAAATTTGAGGTTAAAATAGATTCAGGTGTTCATCATTCATCACAACCGTAAGAGCTCTTTCAAAAATTGTTTTTGATGTGTACACATCAAAAACAATTTTTCTTCTCGCTTTTTGTAGGAGTGATTTCATGAAAAGGGAAGGAAGTGTGTAACAGGAAGTGACAGCTTGAGCATAGAATAAGTAAGTACTTTATAATAGCATGGAATCAAACTAGCATTCAACACACCTCTCTACACAAACCTTAAACAACTACATAATGTCATCAAGTTTCCATCTGTAAAGGATTTCATTCGGAAAGTATCCTGACAATTCTACCTCTTCAATAATCCACGTCATCGTAATACTCTGGTCTCACACATTGGTAAGAGTAGATTATCCCGATTACCTTTTGCCAGGACTTTAAACAAGTACAAAATACCTCATCACCATTTTTTTTTTTTATTACAGTTAGCTCACTTACCATCTGTCTAGCGTGATTGCTGTCACCTAACTTACTAATTTGTACATTACAATATGTATACATTCCTAAACATATATTTTTCCTTTGTTTTAACAATTATTCTACAATAATAATAATGTAACAATTTGATAATTTCAAAATAATTAAAAATGGGGGGCCTGGGTAACTTAAATTAAAAATGTGGGTCCACAAACCCTACATAACAGTAGTCTTATAGGTAACTTTTAAATTAGTAGTCACACTGACAGTCAAACATGTTGTGTAATATGTTAAAAGAGGTAATTTCACTTGGTCGGATCATGTTAGTTTACATTTAGAATAAGATCTTTTTGTTAACTTGCCTTTCTGTTATTAAAGACCTTTAAAAATCAATCAATCAATAGCATGGAATTAGTGCACTCTTGGAATTAGTAAGTACTTTATAGATTGTTAGAAGAGGGGATCGAATATCGACCAGTGGGCGACCACGAGTAATGAATAATGATTCAAATAAATATTTCAGTATTTAGCTTTTTAAAATTTGAGGCTAATTTCTGTCGCTGCTCAGAGGTGAGTACACCATCATATGCGACTACGGTAAATCTGCAAGTTGCTCATTTTTTTCTTCTTGTAGTCAAATAAGACTACGACCGAGATTATTTAACGTTACTGAGGCACGTGTTTTAGCTTAGCATTAATCCGGTCATTGTAGCACAACTGTTAAACTAAAAGTGTTAGATAGATACGGTATGGATATTTAGCAATCTGGATATAGAACTCAAGCATCAATTTGAAAAATTATGTCATAGTAATTAAAAATCCGGCCAAGTGCGTGTCGGACCACGCACAATGAAGGGTTCCGTAGTTGGAATGAATTTATCCCAAGAATCAACTTAACATTGTAGTTGAAAAACATGTTCTCCTATACATTCCAACTGCAAATGTAAGTTTTCATCCACAATATTGAGAGATTTGCCATGTTATTTTAAAACAATAGCATTCTTATAGGTTTTTCTCTAATCTACAATTATAGAACTATTTTCTTTATTTGAAAAATATTGGTTCAGTCATTTCGGAGATAAGGTGGATGGTAAATTTTCATAATTTCTTAAAAAAATTGGAAACGATTTATTAAAAAAATATAAAAATAGATATTTGAGGCCCTCACAGTAAGCCCTTTCATTTAATGTGTCACACAGTACAGTTTGTTTGTTTTTTGTTCTAATTTGTCCCGCAAAAGTGACCTCCATATTCAAAATTAATTTATTTACGTTACACGTGCGGGTCATACAAATTCATAATATAAATTATATAAATTTTCAACTTGATCGGTTCTTTAGATTCGGAGCAAATTGGCTGTGACAGACAGATGGACAGATAGACAGACACAAGAATGCTCCTATAAGAGTTCTGTTTTTTCATTCGGACGTGCGGAACCCTAAAAACAGCCTGTTATTAGTTCTACAAAATATCTCTCAGGACAAAAAGATTAATATCATGTTATTTTTTTACCTTCATCCTCAACATATTTATTGTAGGTATAGCTATTTCTACTTTAATAATGCTCCGGACTATTAAACTGACCAGTGATACGCGGACTCTTTTCTCCGGTCAATTGATATCGGAGTATCAAGGAAATTAACCATTACGAAACATAATGGTTTTATGGCTTCCAAGGATATTGGTTCGTAGAGGGTGAAGAGAACAAATAAGAAAATGTGTAATTTTTTACTTCGAGGAAGTGTATTGAAAAGATTATTTTTGCTTAATCTTTTCTTTGCACATGCTATTGTCCTACATCTGCCAAAATCGGGATTCCGGCATTTCTCCGGCATCGCAGCATAAAAATCGTAATAGTAATGCTCTTTTCCATGTGTGAATAAAGTAGCCAAAGTTTTATCAAAATCAAAAATCAAAATCGTTTATTTGCATAAAATGTGGTGGGTACAAATGATGTTATAAATGAAAATATGTGTATGTATAAAATTCAGTGCAAAGACACATTCCGCCATGCACTGATGGCATGCAAATATTTCATGGATGTTAGTCAGTTAAACAGTAACATACAATAATACACAAATTAATAACAATTTTTAGGTATCGAGTTTCGAGGCCAAACGCCTCCTGCCGGAGGCTATACGCGGGGATCGTGCGGTCCATGGCCCTTTACGGGGCACCGGTGTGGGAGCGTTCTCTGAAGCTGCGACTAGCCCAGCGGTTGAACGCGTCCCAAAGGTTCATGGCCATCAGGCTGGTACGGGGTTACCGCTCGGTCTCCCGTGAGGCGGCGTGCCTCCTTGCCGGACTACCGCCATGGGATCTGTAGGCAAAAGGCCTCGCGCACATCTGGGAGTGGCGCGAGGAGGCGAAACGTCGGGGCGAAACTCCGCTGCCGCGAATAATCTCGGCACAGCGGACAGAGCTCCAGCGGGATCTCATGGCCACATGGAGATTGCGCAACCCAGCGCTGGGCACACCACAATTGTGGCGATAAGTCTCCTTTTTGAGGAGTGGCTAGAGAGGCGCCACCGCGTCCTCACCTTTCGCTTGACGCAGGTCCTCACCGGACCTGCCGTGCCTTCGTCGGCCCCTGCACCTGTGCCACCGCCTGCCTGGTCGGACCAAGACATGGAGAGGGTGGCCAGAATATGTATGGTGCAGTGTGGGGGCATGGTGGATGCCCGATTGGATGCCCGATTGGAGGCCATAGAGTCGCGACTCCCCCCAGCCGAAATCCTCCGGCCGCCGCTTGCGGCAGATAAGCGGAGGAAGGATGAGGCCGCCAGGACGAAGCCCGTGCAGGTTGCCAAGAAATCTGCGAAGGTGGCCAAAAAGCCCACGGAGAGGCCCAAAGAGACCGCGGTGGGTGCGTCTGCGCCCTCTTCACAGTCAACCGTGCCCCCGGTGACCGCGCCTCCCCCCCAGGAGGCCTGGACGACGGTTGTAAAAAAGGGCTGCAAGAAGAAGAGGGCGCTGCCGGCACTCCCCAAAGCCCCGGCTCCGAAAAAGAGCACAAAGCCGCCCAAGGCCAAGACTCCACGCTCCGAGGCTGTAGTTATAACGCTGCAGCCCGAAGCCTCAAAAAGGGGAGTCACCTACATGTCGGTCCTGGCGGCAATTAAGGACAAGCTGAAATTCAGTGAGCTCGGCACCCCAGCTGGGTTTGATTTTAGAACGGCAGCTACGGGTGCCAAGGTGTTTGAGTTGTCGGGTGCTCTGAGGCAGGAGAGGGCAGACACTCTGGCCGCCAAACTGCGAGCTGTCATCAAACCGGAGGATGCTCGGGTGTCCAGACCCACTAAAACGGCTGAATTGCGCATAGAAGGGCTGGACGACTCCGCGACCCCGGAGGAAGTAGTGGCGGCCATCGCCAAAAACGGCGAGTGTCTGCCCGAAACTGTAAAAGCAGGAGAAATCCGCAGCAGTGCGGCCGGGCTGGGCACGATCTGGGTGCAGTGCCCAGTAGCTGCTGCAAACAAGGTCGCTGACGGTAGAAGGTTGCTGGTGGGGTGGGTGTCTGCCAGGGTAAAACTCCTGGCAACAAGGGCTGTGCAGTGCTTCAGGTGCCTGGAAAAGGGGCATGTTCGGGCACAATGCACTGCACAAATAGATCGCAGTGATTTGTGTTATCGCTGCGGTCAGCCCGGCCACAAGGCGGCCCAGTGCTCCGCGGCACCAAACTGCAGTCTTTGCGCAGCTGCAGGAAAGCCTACGGAGCACAGACTTGGTGGAAAAGCCTGCAAGGCACCCAAAAAAGTTGCCAAGAGGACTAGGGCCTTCGGAGGCCCTGTGGCTCTACCACTGCCTGGCAGCCCAGCTGCTGACTCCCGAACCAGAGAAGGAGGAGATACCGAGGAAATGCAATGCCAGTGACGGCCCAATTGCATTTCCTCCAGGCAAATATCAACCACGCTGCCAGAGCTCAGGATCTATTGCTCCAGAGCATGGCGGAGTGGTCGATCCATGTGGCTGTGGTCGCTGAGCCGTATTTTGTCCCCCCCCGCGACAACTGGGCAGGGGACCTAGACGGTTTGGTGGCCATCATCGGCGGGACTCTTGGGACTCCCTCCCGAGGACACGGCTGGGTGGCCGCCCTCGTGGATGGAATTGTCACGGTCGGGGCGTATTTCTCGCCCAACAAGAGTCTCGCTGACTTCGAGGGGTTCCTTGTCGAGTTGGGTGCCGTCGTGGGCCAGTTCCACCCTCGCCCGGTGCTGTTGCTCGGGGATCTCAACGCCAAGTCTGCGGCGTGGGGATCTCCGGTGACCGATGCAAGGGGTGAGGTGCTGGAGGAGTGGGCAGTCGAGACAGGCTTGACCATCCTAAATCGGGGCTCGATCTACACGTGCGTGCGGCAGCGGGGCGGGTCCATAGTGGACGTCTCGTTCGCTAGCCCTGCTGTCGCGAGCCGTGTCCGCGACTGGCGTGTCGCCGTGGAGGTGGAGACGTTGTCGGATCACCGATACATCCGATTCGACGTCTCCGCCCAGACCACCGGCGGCCGTAGTCCATCGACCCCGCAAAGGGATGGTCCGCGCTGGGCGCGTAAGCGCATCGACAGGGAGCTTCTCGAGGAGGCCGCTATTGTGCAGGCCTGGATTCGGGAGCCGGCAACGAACGGACCCGTCGACGTCGAAGAGGAGGCGCTGTGGTTCCGCGGGGCGATGACGCAAATCTGCGATGCGTCCATGCCCCGCGTCCACACATATTCAGCTAGGCGCCAGGTGTACTGGTGGTCTGCCGAAATCGCACAATTACGTGTCGAGTGCGTAGCGGTCAGACGCCAGTACACCCGATACCGGAGGAGACGTCGTCGGGTCCCTGACGAAGAAGCCGCGCTGTATGAGGTGTACCGCGCGGCGAAGCAGGCCCTGTGGCTGGCCATCGGCGAAGCGAGGACGCGAGCCAGGGAGGAGATGTTGGAGACTCTCGACGGAGATCCGTGGGGGCGCCCCTATCGTGCGGTTCGAGGGAAACTTCGAGCCGCGGCGCCTCCACTCACGGAGAGTCTCCAACCTGAGCTGCTGGAGGAGGTCGTCGCAGCCCTCTTCCCGGCAAGAGCGGAGCATACTCCGCCGCCGATGGCTTTGCGCACAGCCACAGAGCCTACAGAGGAGAACGCCATCAGCGTCCCAGAGGTGACACAAACAGAGATGGGGGCGGCCGTGACGCGGCTCCGGGCCAAGAACGTGGCTCCGGGGCCCGACGGGATCCACGGCCAAGCGCTAGCCCTCGCTCTGAAGGAGCTAGAGCCCCACTTGAGAGGACTCTACACTGCGTGCCTTGAGCAGGGCCAGTTTCCCACTTTGTGGAAATCTGGTCGTCTGGTCCTGCTCAGGAAGGCGGGGCGCCCTGCGGACTCACCGTCCGGGTACAGGCCCATAGTGCTGCTAGACGAGGTGGGTAAGATGTTTGAGCGGATAATCGCTGCCCGCCTCGTCGGCCACTTGTGCGGAGAGGGGCCTGACCTGGCCGAGAGCCAGTTCGGCTTTCGGCACGGGCGCTCCACCATACACGCTATATCGCGGGTGAGAGTCCTGGCGGAGGAAGCAGTGTCCCGGGGCGGGGTGATGTTGGCGGTGTCCTTGGATATCTCCAACGCCTTCAACACCCTGCCCTGGAGCTGCATCCGGGAGGCACTGCGTTACCATCGGGTGCCTTCCTACCTCCGCCGCATCGTCGGGGCTTATTTGGCGGAAAGATATGTCACCTATATGGGACGTGATGGCGGAAACCAGCGCCGCATGTCGTGCGGTGTTCCACAGGGCTCGGTCGTAGGACCGCTCCTGTGGAACATCGGGTACGACTGGGTGCTGCGGGGCGAGCTCCAGCCGGGCGTGGACCTAACGTGTTATGCGGACGACACACTGGTTACGGCCCGGGGGAGCTCGTACAGGGAGGCAGCGTTGCTGGCGACGGCTGCGGTCTCACAGGTGGTGAGTCGCATACGTCGCCTAGGGCTGGAGGTTGCCCTCAACAAGTCGGAGGCCTTGATCTTTCATGGCCCCCGGCGGGCGCCGCCGCCGGGATCACACATCGTGGTTGGGGGGGCTCAAATCGCTGTCGAGTCCACCATGAAGTACCTTGGATTAGTGCTCGACAGCCGGTGGGATTTTGGCCCCCACTTCCGGCGGCTGGCACCCAAGTTGTTGGGTGCGGCTGGAGCGTTATCAACGCTGCTTCCCAATTTGGGGGGCCCGAGTGCCGCCTGTAGGCGGCTCTACGTGGGGATCGTGCGATCGATGGCCCTTTACGGGGCCCCGATCTGGGCGGCTGACCTGACGGCCGGAAGCATCGCAGTACTGCGAAAGCCGCAGAGAGCGATGGCCGTCAGAGTCATAAGGGGATATCGCACGATCTCTTACGAGGCGGCTTGCGTACTGGCCGGATCCCCGCCCTGGGACCTCGAGGCGAAAGTACTCGCGTCACTGTATCGGTGGCGCGAGGAAGCGAGGGCGCGGGGCGAGTGGCTGATGCAGCGACATGTGGAGTTGCGTCGGTCACAGCTTCGCGCAGCCCTGGTGGCGGAATGGCGGGACAGGCTTTCACGCCCTACCGCCGGCCTCGCCACCATCGAGGCGGTCCGGCCGGTACTCGAGCCCTGGCTCGGGAGGAGGCACGGCTCCTTGTCGTTTCGGGTGACGCAGGTGCTCTCGGGGCATGGTTGCTTCGGGAAGTACCTGTGTCGCATAAACAGGGAGCCGGACGCCCGGTGTCATCACTGCGTCGACTGCCGGGAGGACACGGCGCGGCATACGTTGGCAGAGTGTGCCGCATGGGAGGAGCCTCGCCGTGCCCTCATCTCAGGAGTAGGCAGTGACCTGTCGCTGCCGGCCGTGGTCGAGTCAATGGCCGGCAGCGAGGAGTCCTGGGACGCGGTGGTGTCCTTCTGCGAAACAGTCGTGTCGCAGAAGGAGGCTGCGGAAAGGGAGCGGGAGATCTCGTCCGCTCACCCAGCCCGCAGCAGGCGCACCGGGCGTCGGCAGAGGGCAGATAATGCCCTCTTCCGGCCCCCCTAAATGGGTCCAGGGACGGCGGACTTGGGGACGTCCGCCGCCCCCTATCACACTGGACCCGAGGTGGCGGCGCGTAGTGTTCCACGCGCGCCCCTTTCAGACGTCGCGGGGGGGGTCTAACACCTCACCCCCCCCCAGACTTGAGGTGGCCCGCAGAGGCGGGCCGGCACTAGCCGGGGATTGCGGAAGTAATAACAGATCCCAAGATCCCCGGCCCAAGTGTGGGAAGGGAACACTGGGGTGGTTTTTAGTCAGTAAGAGTCTGACAGAACCCTCCGCCCGCCCCAGGGCGGAGGACATCCATGAGGATTTTCCACCCCGTGAACAAAAAAAAAAAAAAAGGTCCTCACCGGACACGGTTGTTTCGGAAGGTTCCTGTTCAGGATAAAACGGGAGGAAATGCCATGGTGTCACCACTGTGTGGATCGCCCGGAGGACACGGTGGAGCATATGGTGGAGGTCGGCCCGGCTTGGGCGGAGCACCGCCGTGTCCTCACGGAGGCGATCGGCGGCGGCGATCTCTCGCGTCCCTGGTTAAGGCCATGGTTCGGAGCGAGAGTGGGAGGCCGTCACCTCCTTCTGCGAAGCAGTAATGCTCGCGAAGGAGGAGGCGGAACGCGTCAGGGAGAGGCAGGGTTCGCGCCCTGACGCCCCTAGTCCCCGCAAGAGACGCCCTGTGCGTCGGGAGTCGCAAGCCGATTTCCGGCCACCGTAGGCGTGGGCCTGTGGACGGTGAGCCGTCCGATAAGGACCAGGCCCAAGTTGACGGCGCGTTGTGTTCCAAAGAACACAACGCGCTTGTTTGTCCGAAAGAGATATCGTGACCCTGGCACACAGGCAAATGAAGGAACACGGGTGGGTTTTAGTCATTCAAAGTCTGACACGCCCGCCTCAAATTTTGCTTAAGTTATGTATGAACAAAAAGTACAATTTATTAATGTCAATACCATTTTGAATTAAAATTTTAAACACACATGAGTTACATATTGAAATAGTAGGTAATGTACGAGGTAACTAACTTACTTACCAAAGTAACTAAAATAACTAAGTGATTACATTGCATTCCTGAAGTGGTAGGAGTGACATGATTTTTGTTGAGAAATTCGCCAATTGAATAAAAACTATGCGATATCAACATTTTTTTCTAAACAACACAGAATTTTTTGTAAGGTAGTTCTGTTATCCAGTTAGTTATACAATATTAGTTTTAGTATATGCGAAACCCGAAACACGTGTTTAGTATTTTTATGTAAAGAATCTATGTACAAAACAAAACTGTATCATGAAAAATCACAAAGTTATAAGGTTGTTATGTTACCGGGTTGTCCGTACAAAAACATGCTAACGGCGCCCCCGCGCCTCCAGGGTCATCTTGCGCTCATTGATAATAATTTGGCAGTAGGCACCTAACCGTACGGCGATTGTATTGTAAGTAATTAAATGGCGATAACATTTTCTATCACACTTAAATATTTTTGGGACAAAATATAACATGGTGTAAAAAATATTGAAATCGATTCAGTTCCTTATTCTGAACAAACTATATTCAGGTTTCACATATACTAAAAATAATGTTGTATATAAGTGGCGCCATATACACGAGTTCTATCCTATATAGGTACAGGGACTTTTAATAAATACTGTGTGCCTTTTCGTTTGTTAATTTATAAAGAGTAAAATAGAGTTTCATTCTGGTTTCAACCCCTAACTATGATTTGTGCGGGTTATCATCATCATCATTCCAGCCGAAATACGTCCACTGCTGGACATAGGCCTCCCCCGATAGGGGGAGGTAGGCCCCAAGGTGCAGTGCTAAAACATTCTAGCCTAATTTTGCACAAAAAACCGCGAGAACGGATTAATTAATACGAACATAAACTAATTAAGATAATTAAATGTTAATGCGATGTTTTAATACAAGCTATTTGTAAACAGGACCGTGCTCGGTGCTCCGGCAGCGCGAAAATGTATCTTTATGCCGTAGTGCACTCAGTGGAAAGCATAAAGTGGTCTTAAGCCTGCCATCTTCTGTTTCAAGCGCTTCACTGGCTTACTGTATTGTGCTCTAGCTTAAAGGCGAGAGAAATACACTGTGTAAATATAAAAATACTACTTACGTAAAATATGATTTGGAAGTTTGTCGTCGCTCGGGATATAATGTTTTATGGTGAGACCGTGGCGCATGGCATGGGAGGTAAGTGCCTGATTTGCGATCAAGACGCGGAGCAGATTATCGACGGGCGCTTGTTTGAATTTCATCTGTTGTTCAAGTGCCATCGACGATAAGCCTCGATGGTGCGCCGATTATCCCACTTCGGATACTCAGCGGCTACAAATTCTTTCCGAAATTTGCCAATCTTGTTAAGCCCTTATCAACTTAATCGGTATTTAAAGATTCCTGAGTTCGGAATTCCGAATTCCGGAATGAGTACTCAGCTTTCGATGGAGCTTAATATTTTAGGTATGATGTCCAAGTAATAATCATGATACCTTCTGATATATTTTCCGATGTAATTCCGGCGTTTCTGGTCAGCTGTAATAATAGTTGAGGAAAAAACTACGTTAAGTGGAGGAAAAATAATAAGTTTCCTGTAAATATAATAGAAACGCTCAAGACGGTGTTTAATTGTGTTAATTTCCAACATCGTTATCTCGAGACTCATAATTCTTAGCTTCCCTTGAGTAATTAGTGGCCAACGATAGGTACAAAGTAGTACGAACAATTGAAACAAAATTTAATTTAAAATATAACGCTGGGTTTTGCACTGAGCCTTAATTAAAATAATGTTGTCCATAAAATATTTAAGGAGTTTTGGGATTTGGAACAAGTAGACTTCCAAGTTCACTCTAAGTGAATGTTTCTGAATTGCATTTGGAGATAAGATTCTATGCTGTAGACATCAGCATCATCTCAACCCAAAGACGTCCACTGCTGGACATAGGCCTGGGGGGGGGGGGGTTGCCATAATCTCCACGCTTGGCAGGCGGGTTGGCGATCGCAGTATGGTGTTAAAATGCATAGTGAACGCTGCTGCCCATTCTCTAGTAAGTCCCTTAGTCGCCTTTTACGACACCCACGAGAAGAAATCTAAGGATGGTGCTATTATTTACGTCCGGCACCGCACAGACCCGCTGTAGGTATTCTTTCGTTAAATCACAAAAAGAGTTGAGTAAGAAACAAACTCGCGGGTTCTATTGCCGTCAAATCTTCTATTGTAATATGTTTTGTCTGGGCGCGAATATAAGGACCGTATTATACGTCTCTAGGGAAAAATAGGGCAAAAACGCAAGTTTCGTAGATAAACAAAAGGCTAATCGAGCTCGGTGACAGCCGTCTGAATATTATGAAATATTTCTTCGTCAATATTATTAGATAAGGCTAAGTATTTCTTGTCGACTCGCTTCCCTTTATGGGCGTGGCGTTATCAGTCTGGCTGATAAGCGGCAAACGAGGCTTCTCCGGGAGAAAACCGCTATCATTTTTTATAACGCAATATGCCGGTCGTAAATAGACTGAGCCCTTTACTCTAGGTTATTTGCTTTTGTCTTGGGTTGCTGTAGCGAAAAGCAGCGTGTTTTGATTGTTTATTTAGGAACAGGGATCGCTATGGGATATGTTTAGTGATGATATTAAATAATGATGGGTTAATAAAGATTTGTAAAAGAAGAGAAGAGCACGTTTTAGTGTCTACTCTTTCAACTCAACATTTACTATTTAATTGAACACACCATATTTGTTTGCAATATACAACATAAGAATAAACTGTATTACCTACCTATTTCCCGATTGGTATAGAAGCGAAGTAACCCAGAAAACGTAGATTCATCGGGTATCAATCATGTCTGTCACGCGATCCCGCAACAGCGGTGCACGCTGGACGTGACAACAGCGCCACCTATCGGCGCTATTGTTCTCAAAGCACACGTTGCTTCTTAGCTTTTATTACGGACGTGGGTTTCCTCACTAGTTCCACCATCGTTTGCAGGTGACAATCGCGTACGTGTTTCGAATTTTTTTAATCAACATTCGATAAATTTTGTTTTGTCTCTTAGTAAAAGCCTCTTTGTTTTTCAACGCTGCTCGGGAGTTGTAAGCTCATGAATTTAAATTAAATATCGTAATTATATTGTGATCTCAGTATCTATAATTATGATATTATGCATCGTAAAACGTCGCTGCAATCTGTTGAATGAGTAATGAAAATATTAATTAAATCAGTAATTACTTTAAATTAAACGGTCTGAAATTTAATTTTGATCTAATTTATTAAACAAAAGTGACAAACAGGGAAAAACTTTGATAAACATAATTAATGTATCTAAGTAAGAAATAGAAAGATTTAAAAAAAAAGCCTTGTTGTAGGTAGTTCTCGTAGACGAGGTATAATTAGTTTTGTTATTTGCTGAATTTGAGCAGAACAAAGGGAGTAGAACATGCAAATAAATCGTTATAGGTAATAAAATATGTGAAGGAGGATAAAAACAAAACATTTGTAAAATTTTGTTCATTTGTTAAGTTCGTGTTTCCAATAATTTTTCTCATTACACTGCTTTTTATGAGCGGAATTAGTTCGTGGGAAAATAAAATTAAAGTTTTAATTTTTTGTTGTACCTAACACCAAAGCTTTCATATTTTGTATGCAAACGTAATATTTGAAGCGTAAATTCTCTAATGTTGGTGCCTTATTTTGTATCGCGGTTTCTCGTAAAAATCTTAATATAGGTATATACAAATTTTCAAACTTTCAGGAAGGTGTTGTTATAAGATTTTCTCACCACATTCATTTTTGTTTGCTAACTTTAAAATATGCGTCTTTAAAATATCTTTGCGCTTCTGCCCCAAGTTTTGTCTTAAAAGCATGAAAAACCGCACTCGGAAACTTTGTTGACCAAGTTTCTTTGCATTCGAGCCCCAAACTTGGCCTGCGATAGGATTTTTCCCGGATCCGGCTATATTTTAAAGCTTATATGGTGTCCTCGGCTTCATCTCGAATATCCTTCCGTTTCATCTCCATTTTACTTTGGGCTTATCTGAGGCTCTAAGATTTTTCTGCTAGACAAATGCGATACGCTGCGGTCCGTAGGAAGTTAATTTTTTCTTTCTTGTTTATCGTCTTTGTATCGTTTTTGTCCCTCAAACCTTTTTTCTAGAATTCAGGTCATGTGTTGTGTGCAGAGGATATAAATATGGCCCGTTACGCCGAGGTATAAGAATACACTTTTTGTGGAATGAGAAATGAGATTGGATTTCATGTTCATGAACCACGTAACTTTGTATCGTAATAAAATTCGGGTGTATTTAACGTGTGACACATGTTATTGCTTGTTCTGTGGAGGGTGACGGATCACGTGACTGTATCCGGCCTAGTTCGCGCACTCTCACGATCATTCCGGATATACGTACATGAGCAGTTTGTCTGTGAGCGTTTGTAATAAAATTTTCTTCTTCTTTATTAACTTTGTTGTTGTTCGTGTTGATGCGAGAGTATGTCTTAATGTTTATATCAAATCTTGTCAAGATTTGCAGATGAGCTTCAGGGGTTTATTTTTAAGACGTGTTTGCGACTTTTACGTTATTATAAACGTAATAAGGCTACGGTTTCAGGGATATATGATACATGGATATTATGTGTGATACCAGCAACCTTGTGATTTCCCAGTGAGAGACAACTATCACTGGAAAATCCTTCTATTAATCTGTCACTCACATCTTAACCTAGCAATACTCTATTAACCAAACATTTAAATTCAAATTCAAAATTCAAATTCAAATATTTTATTTGTAGAACATAGGTAAACAAAAATACAGATGTCAATATTAATAAATGAGCGCTATGTCTTGCCGTCAACGGCGTACAAATATTTCTAATTATAATTTCTAATGATTAATTGGTAAAAAACATAATAAAAACAGTCAAATTAATAATGAACTCAACTATAACAATAATTAATTAATTAAAATAACAATAAATTTAAGCAGATAATAGTACATTAAAGTTAAATAGATTAAATAAAACAATTAAGTTATTGACAAATAAAATGGAAATAAATAAAATGTCATTAAATTACAATTTGTCTTCTAGGTACTCATTGACTGTGTAGTAAGCTTTTTGGCCTAATAAATTAAGAAGAGCCTTTTTGAAATGGTGTATGCTGCCAAGATCTTTTATACAATTGGGTAACTTATTATATAACTTGGGTGCCATTAATAAAAAGCTTTTTGAGTAAAGCGCAGTCTTGTGTGGAATAGCACATATTTCTCTATTGCGACGTTTCGATCTAAGAGTTTGAAATAAATGCACGTTTAAAAACTATACTAATTGTGATTTCCACGGTTCTCTCGTTTATTAGAGCTTCAAATGGAACGCATGATCTCTGCAATTAGTGGAGCCGCTTTTGAAGATAGTTGTCGAAGACATCAGGGAATTAATAAAGTTTCTAATATTGTGCTCGAGGCGTCGCCAGCAACACAAGCATCACACTGAACGTTGGTCCTTCGAGACGGAACTTAGTCGAAGCTAATATTATAACAAGGCAAGTTGTTAGGTATGCGGTTTGATTGGTGACTAAAGCAAATATACAAAGGATTTAGATGCAGTCTTCAATAAGTAATACGCCCAATAAAAAACTAAGCTATGTTTTTTGGGACGAAGTTCCTTAAGGCCGTCTTGTAGTGCGGTGTGTAGCCGGCTGTAACTGGCCGGCCGGGCGGCCGTAGCGAGCTCTTGAACTGCTAGATTTGGTGTATATTTGCTCCATAGAAAAAAATAGTAAGGAAATTATAAAATGTGTTCTCACCAAGTACTAAAAAACAATAAGGCCTATCTTTTTGTATAACTTTTACATGGTTTAGCGAAGTAATCTCTTCAAGGTACACGTTTTAAATAGCTATTTAGTGTCATCTTTGAGATTTCTTTTATCGAGCCAATTAATTTAATTCATGTTTCTATCTTCACACAGTGCTTGATAATATGTTAAATTTTCTTAAAATATTTTCTTTTTGCGCAAAATTTATATTTTGCTAGATTAACAGAGGTTTAAAAAAGTTAAAAAGTACTGCAACCTCGCCTTAACGCGGCTTGCAGTAGGACTTGACTGGTAGAAGTCGTCACGTAAGGAAAAAGCGTTATGCCCCCTCCATAAGATTTTAACTCTCTCTCTCTCTTTCTATTATATGCGAGTGTGTGTGTGCGTGCGAGTATCGCGTAAAGAACTTCGTTCCTGACGGGTGTTCCCCGACCACACATGTTTTTAGTTAACTCAAAAACTACTGAATTTCGGTAGGACATTTTGGTAATATAATGGTACGGAACCCTTCGTGCGCGAGTCCGACACGCACTTGCCCGGTTTTTTAAATTATTGCCCACATATTAAGCTAGTTATAAAAGAGAGAAATAGATAGTTATAAAAGAATAGTTATTGACAAATAAGCCTAAGCAGGCCCCAGCGGGAATGGATGTACTATGTATTTTAATTAATCGTTTAATTTCAAGCCAGAATAATCCTAGGAATGGCCATTTTCCGTGTGGTGCCGGACGTAAAGAATAGCACCATCCCATTTCTTCCCGTGGGTGTCATAAGACTTAAGACTTACTAGAGAATGGGCAGCAGGGCTCTCTATGCATTTTAACACCACACATACTGCGATCGGCAAACCCGCCTGCCAAGCGTGGTGATTATGGCAACCCCCCCTTTTAGGAGAGCCCTATGGCCAGCAGTGGACGTCTTTTAGCTGAAATGATGAGGATGATAATGGCCATGGTTTAGTCCTTCTCATTTTTAGGGTTCCGTACCCAAAGGGTGAAACGGGAACCCTATTACTAAGGCTCCGCCGTCTGTCTGTCTGTATGTCTGTCTGTCTGTCTGTCCGTCTGTCACCAGGCTGTATCTCATGAACCGTGATAGTTAGACAGTTGAAATTTTCACAGATGATGTATTTCTATTGCCGCTATAACAACAAATACTAAAAAACAGAATAATATAAATATTTAAACGGGCTCCCATACTACAAACGTAATTTTTTTGCTCGTTTTTGCTCGTTATTTATAACGTCAACAGGTACACGCTTGAAATATTCACAGAATATTTAGTTATATAATCATTTAAAAAATAAATAATAAAAAAAAATATATTTATATTTCCCATACAACAAACGTGATTTTTTTTTGCCGTTTTTATAGATAATGGTACGGAACCCTTCGTGCGCGAGTCCGACTCGCACTTGGCCGGTTTTGAGAAGACGCAATTGCTCAGGTTTGGAACAATCGTAATTAGTTCGACAAAGGCCTAATAATATTCTATGATTACTGAAATATTCATGAAGTAGACTTTACTTACAGAAGGCGAGTTCTTTAATATTAACAAGAGAAAGGTCAATATTCTCAGAGCTAACATTATACCAGCTGAAGAACTATATTTTCAACAATAGCTGCCATATTATTGTCTGTAGGTAAAGGCTATCGTAATCTATTTGGGAAGAACTTACGTCCTTTGGGAGACAAGTTTTTACTTGTGAAGGTACTTTTATCAGGACTATGAGCTCTTGGGAAATCTACACTTATACCTCTCACGACGATTTTTGATGTAACATACGCTGTCGTTATGTGCAGACTGATGTGGGCTGTATTTCATAGGGATGCGTTGCTTGTAGTATTATTGATTTGAATTAAAAAAAATGACCGCTTATTGGAATAAGAAGATTAATTTTATTGTTTTTTTTCACCAATCTCTTTCTTGTAAAAAATGCTTGTAGGTAACTTTAGCTAGAAACTAAGATTAATAGGTGAGATAGACATAATTACTGAGAATAAGAAATCTCATAAGAAGAAGTTATAAAAATTACCTACTGCAGTATGATTCCTGCATTAAAACTTTTTTGCGCGTTCCGCATTCGAACTCTTCTTTTTTTTTGTGTATTTATTTTTTTAATTTATTTGATTTCAATTCAATTTTTTTCTCAATAAGCTTCGAGACAATGTTGTTCAAATACCAATTTTTTTCAGTTGAGTTAAAGCGTTGGCGTGATCAGTCTGTTTTTTTTTCTAATATTATCCAAATCATTGATGTCGTAGCCGTGTTGGGCGAAGCATATTTTAACCGTTGTGACGGTATTTTTGTGTTGTTTGATCCCGTTTTTTTTTCAATGGTATGTATTCCTTTCATTTTTAATATTTTTGACTTCTGCTTTATTTTCTTGGTCTCAACAAAATTTTCTTACTTTCTTACGTTGTTCCTAGGTTAAAAATCAACCATAAGGGCCAGTTTTTTGGCCCAAGATACCGGCTAGATTTTAACAGCTTACTACATTTCACCTAGTTTGACTTCCATCCAGCTTCGAACAGAAGACCGCTGTGCCACGGAGTCATTTTTTTTCTGGTAACACTTAAGAATCTTGTCCGTTGCGAACGCCTCTCCTATTCTGACATCCGTCCGACATTAAAGCGCGGAAGAGAGCAGTACGAACGCATCAAATTTTCAGCAGAGGAGCTCCACGTCACCGTGTCTATCTTCTCCCGTGTCTAACTTTTCTGTGACGAACGACTCGTCCCAGGTGTGGTGTGGTTGCGTCAAAACCGGAAACGATCTTTTTTTTTAAATTATAATAATAATAATATTGGCCTTTCTTCCGTACGCAAAATACGCGCATTGACGTGGAGTTGCGGACACCAGCCCGTATTACCTATATTGGTCTTTCTTTAATAATAATACTTACTAAATTCTATGTGATTCTTTCAATAATATGTTTCATTGATCTAAGAAAGCTTAAAACCATTTATTTTAAAGTATAACGTTTATTTTATCGTGCGAAATAGTGGTGATTGCAATCATTTTCGTATTTCCATGCGTATTTCTTTATTGATTAAAATAGCAGATTTAAGATTTCATGAACTAATTTTTTTTTTACTATAAATGATAAATGATTTATTTCTGTGAGTAGGTTTGTACCAACACGTTTACACGTCAATCATATTAAAAAAAAACTAGATGAGGTTGGCGTTTCGTATCCGACTACTCTGAGAAGAAAGGCCGAAACAAACTCAGAGGTCACAGTCTCTTTTAAAGTCCAGACATAATCTTGGTCAGATCATGTGAAGACCATGTAGATTGGTGCCTGAGATGATCTTTTGACGAAAGAACCACACAAATTGAGGGGACCTGTCCAGTCAGTGCACGCATTTGTCAGTAGTCGTGCAGCTCAACTAAGAACTTAAAGAGCTCAACGATTCAACGAACAATACCAAAGAAAGGACATTTGGGTAGGCCGCATAAAATTACTCAAACTGCCAGACTATGATAAAAACTAACTGAGAAAAAAATAAAAATGAACAATAACCCACGTAGTCTTCACATTTACAATACTTAAAACAAAATAAATAATCAAATAAAAAATTTAAAAAAAAAAAACGAATTAAATATTCATGTCATTGTATATATAAAATTAATCAATGTCAATGTGTATATCAAAAACGGATATAATCTTGAACAGATCATTTGAGAACCATGTAGATTGGTGTCTGACATGGTCTTTTGACGAAAGAACCACACAGATTTGAGTGGACCTGTCCAGTCAGTGCACGCATTTGTCAGTTATCATGCAGCTCAACTCAAAACTTAAGGAGCTCAGCGATTTGACGAATAATACCAAAGAAAGGACATTTGGTTAGGCCGCATAAAGTACTCAAACTGCCAGACCTGCATCAATTTTTTTTTTTGATTGAGAATAAAAATAAAAAAAAACAATGCACATAGTCCTCAAATTCATAATAATTAAAATAATATAATACTTTACAAAGTAAATATTCATGACATAGTTTAGCTATTTAAAATGGTATAAATAAAAAGAAAAATATAAATAGTTGGCAAAAAAAAAAATCAAATCAAGATTCACTGTAATTGCCTACTAAACCTTCAACTCAACAATTTTTGTACTTAACATTTTCTTTAGTCTTCTTTTTAAATTTTATACTATATTGTTTTATTTATTAAGTTCAAAATTATACGTTTTATAAGTAGGTAGTGAAAGATTTTTTTTATTTTATCCGTACTTGCGCGGCGGGACCCAAGTTCCCGTTTGTGTGCTAGCGGAGAGATTTTTTGCTACACTACACACAATTTTTGTAAACCCATAGAGTTCTATGTTTTATTTTTTCATATATGTTTTGCTATGTTAACTCCAAAGGATTGTGTTCGTACAATAGTACACGAAGATTGAACGGTAGCCGAAATCAGCGAGCTTACTAATTGATTGATGGGATACAGGCACTGAGACACGATTTTTACAAACGAAACGTTAGTTTATTTTACTCTGCTAGCTTGCTTTCCACATTTAGCTTCAAACTTATTCCCTGGAAAATAGCAGAAGTGTTCGCAAAAAGCGGAAAAAATACTTATAGCATATTACGATCATAAACAGATAGTTTCTATATCAAGTAGCGTTTCGTATTGCAGATAGTTTGCTCGTTTAATAAAGCCAATTTACGTGCAATTTATGATTACAGCACTTCCCACTACAATTTGCGTGTGTCACACCGAACACTCAGTAGCTGTTAAACAAGTCTACGAGTATTATGATGAATTTCGATAATCTACTTTATTGTTCAAGGGATAGAGTTGGTTTTATAAGGTCAAGGTGAAGTCAACGGGAGGTGAAATAACTTTCGGCGCAATGGGTGGCCTTATATTGCACAGCACGCGTTGTGTTTATGGAGATTCCGATAAACGTGATGACAGTAATATTTTTGTTGTATCTTCTCGAAAACTAATGAATATTCTGGAAAAATGCTCGAATATAAAGTCGGGAAACGTAATGCAGTACTTTAGAGATAACTAACGCTAACTACTTTGAAAATTAAGTGCTGCGACAAACGCGAGTACCGCGGTGCACGGTAAAGTGGCGTTCAGCAAGTACGTAAATAAGTTTAAAACGAATTACCATAACCTTACCGCGTTTATACCGGGGACATAATTACAGGACGGTAGTTACTGCAGGTTGTCTGAGTTTGTACCTATATAGTTGGCAAACCTAGTTGGTATGGGTACCGAGTAACATAGGCACATATATTTCAGGGACTTAGTAAAGGTCACATCTTGTAGACCATTGAAACTCTGTCGACTTTCTACATTCTGTGATTACTTTAACTCACTCTAATTTTACGAAAAATCTGGGTTACAATATTTGTATTTTTATATAACAATTGCAAAAGCGTGCAGCAAGCCAACAACATAACATTACACGTATCTACTAAAAAACTTCATGAAAACATTAGACATAGATTTACTACTTTCTATACACAAATATTGTCAACATCGCTCCTGAGCAATCAGGGCGTTCACCAGCAGATTGATCGCCTGTGAGCAGTTGTTGTTCAGTGAGAAGAAATTTGGACGCTGAAAATAATGAATTGAGTTTTCAAAATCAATATAGATTCTTGTCTAGGTCAAATGTGATGTAGAGAAATGTTGGTCGTCATGCTCAACATTATATGATTCTGGTAACTAGAATCAATTCGATATTCTTTTGAAGACATTCAAAAGTGCCTTAAACATAAATGATTTGACTTTGACTTTTCTCTCTGCGTGATATAAAACATTATTATAAAACATTATTTATTCTTAACGGTTAGGCAGCTCTTTATCCTGCAAGCGGTCCTCAGAACCCATAAAACCATGCCCAGGTCCAACCCACATAAGCGCAAAAACATCCCCTCCGGGGTAGGACATAAAACATCCTTCGCAAGGCACCAACACTACGTTATAGGTACACATTTATACAAACAACTACACCGTAAACTTAACTTACTGGATTCTAACAGATACGCGCTAAAACACAAGATCACACAGTGGCTACTTCAACAGGACTACATCACAACTGAAAATCTACTGACATACATCTCTTAAACTCAAACATACCTAACATCTCCCCTACCATCACATCATACTATACACATACACTACACTCAACACCACACAATCATCTACCCAAATATACGCAACCGATTCATACCTTCATACCTTTTTTTTTGTTTATTATTATTATTATTATTTTTTTTTTTATTCTACTCTTTAATGTACGTTTTTAGGTACCACATCGTCACTGGTTTAACTTGTTGTTGTCTTTTAATAAATATAATAACTTAGTCCACATAATGGCTGAACCCTATCTCTTAAGATACAGGCCTGACCTAGTTTAAGGGATAGAGGGGAAATTTACTGTACTCCTATGCTAAAGTTGTATTGAATAGCGTCAACTGAATGTATGCAGTGCAATGTGATTTTGTTTTATGCAATAAATTCTTTTATTTATTATTATTATTATTATCCACAAGACTTGAGAATTTGAAGATTCAAAAGTTTATTGCCCTGCTCTTAATTATTCACGCATTACATTTTCTTTCGATCTTGTTCGTTACTACCTAATTAATTTTAGTGTTAACTAATACAATACTAATTTCCCTCTAGTCTGCTAATTAAAAATACCTACCAACGTAAGTACCAGGGGCGAAAGCACCGTAAAACACGATTCCTACCGGCTTCCCTCCGGAAATTCGGAACACAACCACTCTATAGTCATTGAAAGATGGCACAGTCAGTAGTGTTTAATAATGCTAAATAATATAATCACACATAAAGGCTTATACATACTGGCGTGACTTGTCATGCGACGTGACACTGGTAGAACAATTTCTATGAAAAAATCAAGGAAATTGTTCTACCGGTGTCGCGCTAGTATGTAGATAGCCTTAAAATTAAAACATTACAAAATGCCTACATTATATTTTTTGTCTTTATATCGTCTACTTCATGATGAGTTTATTTTGTATAGAAACGAAATTTTTTGCCCCGGCTTACCTCTCTCATAAAACCACCCTTCGCCACTGGTAAGTACTGCCAGCTTCAAAAAGATTTAATATAATTGTCTACAATCTCTGTTCCATAATTGACACGCAATTGTTACGCAAAATTTGCTTTATTCTGTCAGTTTGTTGCTACTCCTCTACAGCACGCGTAGCATGACCAATTCTATCTCTATTCTACCAAGAAACGACAAAGCTCTTTCTATCCAACTCGTTATCTCTTCTGCCCGAGCACGGCGCGACCCGTAGACTCGCGTTTCTATGAAGACAAAGACATATTTATTCTTACCTTAGCAACGGGGAGGTAGCTAGTGATGTAGTAAACTATGCATTCTACGATAATTATTCGTGTTTTATTTTCGAAAAACATGTGTCAAACGTAAAGTTTTTCATTAATAAAAACCAGCGAAATTCAAATATCTCAAAAACGGTGCGTCCTAGGCAATAAATTACAGAAATTTAACCCCCTTTTTTCACTGGTCTTTTTACATCATCATAAGGATGGTTTTCGACTAGAACAACAATTATTAGTTATCCACTATGTTCCCTTGTTTTTGTTTTCTTTTCTGCTCATAGTGCCATATACTCCAACTCCTACAAGTCCGCCCCTAAGACGACCCACTGAACACATTGTTCAGTGAGAAGAAATTTGGACGCTGAAAATATTTTTTTATTTTATTTTTACGTCGCCCCACACTAGGAATTTCTCCTGTATCGTGGGTGCATTTACAAACATTTAAACTCACATACACAAACAGCCAGACCCGGAACAACTACTTGTAGGTCATAAAAATATTTCTTCCGTGCGGGAATCGAACCCGCGCAGCAGTCAATCGCTTAACCGCCTGCGCCAATCGTGTCGACATATTGAATTGAGTTTTCAAAATCTATATAGTTTCTTGTCTAGGTCAATGTGATGTAGACTATTTCTACCCCTAGTGTCGAAAGTAGAGAAAAATTGGTTGTCATGCTCGCCATTATAGACTTTTGTCGACTGAAAATAGAAACATTTCTTCTCTTCAGTTTTAACATCGCCATGCTTAGGACGGTAGAAATCTTTCTATAATCTGTAATTCTTCCGTCGACAAAACCCGTTTCTACGGTGGTCATGCTACGCGTGCCTACAACCGATCTAGACGAAACTTGGTATATATGTACATATTATTATAATTCTAAATAAGCAAAGGTTAAACCTTGTAAACGTAGGTGTAGGTTGTTTCATTAGATCTATTTTTATAACACAAATCCAATTGATTGATGTTAGATTATTTAATTTAGACTAAGTGTTCTTGGATATCAAAATATTTATGGTTATTTGTTTATTTCATCTTGAAAAATTATCTAGCTACCACAGCAAATATGAAGGCGTCTGATCCTATTAATATCCCAAATAGTCATCTTCATACTAATAAGTTAATTTATTTCAATTGAACCATTTACAGGCACTTTTGAATTGTCAAGGAGTCGGTCAGTTAGAAATATGAAGCTAGTTGCCCATCCCAAAGCGTAATAGTTACCTATGGAGAAGAACGGACAGGAAACACTATGGACACTCTTGTTCTTTATTTAGTTCTAAATTTAACATTATTTATACTAATATAAATAATGTTAAATTTAGAACTAAATGTGAGGACGATGTAAAAAAATGCGCCAATAGTTTAGCAAATAGAAAAGGTTAAGGCCCAATGGTTAAGGCCTCGCCTCTCATGCAAGAGGTTGTGGGTCAAATTCAGGCAAGCACCAATAAGTGTTGGGCATAATAAAATAAAAAAATTCAATCGATTTATAAGGAAATTAAAAAATTCGATATGAATTATAGATTTTCATTTTGACCTCACTATCAAACCATGAAAATATGAGAATTTTAGCAGCTGCCATCTTGGATTTTCATTTCAAATCTCTCACAAAAAAAAACCATTTTACTTTGACACGACGATGGGATCGCCGTGTGAAAATTTTAAGATTTTTTTTGAACTAGGTGCTCATTGTTGATATTTTCATGGATCAAAATAGATTTAAAAGCGTGACATAGTATTATATAATGAACATTTCATACAATGTGTAACTGAATTAATACACATTATGAAAGTAGTTAGTTCAGAATCGTTTACTTAATTGATTTCTGTCTGTGATTTTTTTAATAGGTATAGGTAATGTTTTATCCCAAAATAATTAAAACTACGTAAATTACAGTCACTCTTCCGCTGTGCAGTCAAAACAAACCAAAATGGACAAATTACCTACTACGCTAGACCCTTTTACGTGTGCGATTATGTGCTAGCGTAGATTTGTAATGTGACCACAATTTTCACCCACAATCAGTATAACTAATGAATAAAAAAATAAACAATGCTTTATTCATAATAGTAAAAATTCTGTGTATTTATTATGATTATAATATAATAATGTAATTGGGGTGTTTGGTTGAGTGCGATAATTCCGGGACATGTTGGATATCCAGTGGACCAAAATAGGTTTTGAGTTTACCAAATTCCATTTAATAGCAGATCGCTTCTGATTTTATAAAGGTTCACCTGTAGACGACCGGTTATTTTAGGGGACATAGTTTACCTAAAACCAAGTAATCGTTAGTTATTTATTAGTTTTAGTTTGATTGAAATAAATCAGTTTCGTTCAGTTCAAAACAATTCATATCATACAAGTACTTCCCTGTATAAAGCACCGTCCTGTGTTGTGACTTTCCACCTACAGAAAGAGTATGAGATTGATTAAATACCTATTCCCGTGCATATAAACATAATAAGACTTGTTATTTGCACACTATGTATAACTAATAAAATAATAAACCATTTATTTCATTTGAAAATGGTTTTTTTTGTATTACTATTTCAATAAAAATTTTAATCTAAATTGAAAACTAAAACTAAGTCAATCGACATTTTAACACGATTAAAATTAATTCAATCGTCAATCGTCAGTTCAACTAATTACCTTAGTTTTCGTTTTTAATCGTCATTCAAACTAAATTTTTGCGAACACTGCAGTAAGAATGTGACCTTTTCAATTCAATGTACTTTCTAAGCTGTTTATTTGACATAAAAGACATCGCTGAAAAAAAGCCTGGACTTATAAATGAATATACTTCTTTTTATTCGACGGTACATCTATGTATTTTATATTGTTCGGGCCCAGTAGGTGGCCACATTCATTGCAGCGTCAGAGACATTGTTCAGATCGGCAAGTCAAGTCAGGTGAACGTACATTTGCCGGGGATCACGGAAGTCGCACTTGATGCCATGATCCCCGGTGGGAAGGGAACACTGTGGTGGTTTTTAGCCAGTAAGAGTCTGACAGACACCTCCAGCCGCCCCATAGCGGAGGACATACATGAAGATTTTCCACCCCTGGAAAAAAAATAGGTGAACGGACATTTGAGGTGCCTCAAATGTCCGTTCACCTATTTTTTTTTTTAGCAGATTTATTTTATACTTAAGTTTGCATTCACCAATCCGCCTTGACCAAGCATGGCGATTAACGCTCGTGGCCACTCTGTATAAGAAGAGGCTGGTATTATCATTATATTTGACGTCGCAGTAAGTGGCTCCGTCTATTTAAGTACGAAGTTACTGGATTCACCGAAAAGGTCGGAAAAGAGTGACACTTCGATGGTTACGTGGCGGCTGTCTTCTGATGACAGGGGGAGCCGCTGTCGTACCACGTCCACGAAGAACTGCTATATAGTTAAAGCAATGGTGCGTATTTGTAGCAAAAGGCATTTTACCGGCTGGGACTGGGTATTCGAGGTCCTGGGATGATTTCCAACCTTTCGTAGATTTAAACTTATAGCCCCAAATTGTTTGGAGCGAAGATATAACTAGTTTTTATTAGCTACTTTACTGAACCAAATTGCGGTATTATTAAAGATATAGCTCATTCATATGACCATTTATTTTTCCCAGCCGAAACGTACGGTATGTCTTGGAGCAATGAATAAAAAATAAAAAATATTTTTTTTGCACTCACTTTACCGCTTGAATATTAAGGGATTGCTCATTACGATATTTCAACTGTAGAAAAAAATATCTGCCGTTAATGTTTGACTGTTTCCGAGAAATAATATGTACAAAGTGCCAAAAAAAACAATTTTCGAGACCTAACGAACCTGCAAAACAAAGTTAACATTGTTTAAAACGGCTGGCAGTATAGTTATAGCTTTATGGGGTCCCAATAAATAATATGTGTCAATCCCAGCAGTTTTTTTAAATATTAAAACCCATTTTTCCAACCCCAAAAATGTATTAATTTTAGTACTGTAGTTGCAAATGACGTCATTTAACGTAAAGTGAGTTCGTTTTTTAATTCACTGCTCCAAGGCAAACCGTACGTTTCGGCTGGAAAAATAATTGTCATATAAATGATGTATAATCTTTCATAATACCGCAATTTGGTTCAGTAAAGTAGCTAAAAAAAACTAATTTTCTTCTCTCCGTTATATCTCCGCTCCAAGCAATTTGGGGCAATAAGTTTAAATCTACGAAAGGCTGGAAATCATCCCAGGACCTCGAATACCCAATCCCATGCCAGTGCCTTTTGCTATACGCACCATTGCTCTAAATAATAATCCGGCACAATCCTCATGATATTGAAGCTGCTGAACCACTAATACGATGATCACTTCTGGTAAAGGCTATCCTGTGCCGTTATATTAACACGTGAAGCGAAAACTTTGTACCCCTTTTTAGAAAAAATACGCGGACGGAGTAGTATGAAATTTGGCGCAATTAAAGTTTAGGTATATACTCGTAGAGGAGGAGTACAGAAAGCTAAAATTTTAATATAATATGCATTAAAAATAAAGTAAAATAATAAAAAAAATATTATACACAATGCGTTTGACACACACACACATAGTATCAGGGTCTCAAGACTTGAAGATAGATAGACAGGTGACAAGAGTGACCGCTTGACCATGGAATAAGTAGGTACAGCTCATGGAATATGGCATTTTACTCTACATGAGAAAAATCTAAAAATATATTATTGAGATAGCTTAGGCAAAAAGCAGTCGTAAACGTTAGTTTTAGTTCATAAAATAGCAAACTAAATTTTAAAATTCAATTCAAAGGTTTCAGCTTTTTTAATCTGTTTCATAACACCATTAAATAGTAGTCGCCATGTTATTACGTCATACGGCTATGTACACTTAGAAGTGTCAACTGTGAACTATCAGCGTACCAAGATATCACTGCATTTGTTTACACAGCCAACTGACGTCATGACCACAGAGCAATATGGCGTCCACTGCGTCCAGAGTTTTCGTCAAATTACGCGCGAAATTTGAAAATGCATAATTTAAATGCACTTTTATGGCACTTAACGATTGAATGTTGTGAATTTTTTAGTGGTTTATTACCACTATAGAATCTAATTGAGACATTTTTCAAAAATGGGTGTAATACCCTACCAGTAAGTACTATATAGATTGCAAGTAGCCCTGGGGTCGAATTTCGACCAGTGAGTGGGCGACCACTAGTTATAATAATGACTTCTTCGCATCAACCACGCCTGAATCGCTTGTCTCTGTCAGCGTCCTAAACCAATTAGGTAGTTGTATTAGCATCGCCAGTGGATTGGAAGAGGTCAAGTGGTAAACGTTGGTCACTCACATCACTGCGCCGTCCACCGCGACACTGATGAAACCATTTAGCGGTTCATTGAACATTCTTTTTACATAATTTTGAACCCTCTAACGTCATGAATTGTGGACAGAAATAACTGTCGTGTTAAGTCAAAGTCAAAGATTTATTTGCAAACTAAGTGTACATTTTGATGTTATTTTATAATGTAGGTACTTACAACTTAGGCATCTTCCAGGCATCGCAAATTTGAGGGTTATTTAACATTACAAATTAAAATAACTGTGCTATTGACACGATTTTACATTAATAATTTCAATCATTTAGATAATAATATATACACATTTTTATAATTCAATAATAATATAAATGTGGTGAAATGTGGTGTGGTGTGGTGTGGTGTGTGTGTGTGGTTGTGTGCAGCGCATGAGATGGACTCAGTCTATGAACGAGAACGTCATGCGCGCATATTACGGGTCTACAGAGGGGGGAACTAACCTCACTGCGTACCGTGTTAGGATGCTGTCTCTGTTCCAGGAACTAGAGCCAACCGTCAACGTCTCGGCCCAACGACTGTCGGATCAGGTGCGGGTCATCCAACGCAATCATAGGTTGGACGATGCCGCACTTGACAGGCTACGCTCAGAAATACTGAGCAACCATATCTTCTCAAGTCCGGCACAAACCGCGGCACAAGTGTGGCGCGGCACAAGGTGTTGAAGAGGAGGATGATAGGGTTGTCACAGTAAGTAGCCAGTGCAACGCCCGATTGAGGAGCGCACTGGAAGATGCGATTCACGAGTATAGGTCAACTCCGACCGAACTTAGACCCCGATTACCACGCCTACCCATGCACAAGAAAAATAGGGCGCTGGTGTGTGCCTTGGACTCGCAGCTCAAACAGGTTTTCGAGAGCAGCGAGAATCTCGCTGATACACATTCGATCCTGTATTGCGCAGCTGTTGCGGCATGTCGTTTAGCAAACGTCAAGTTCCCAATCTGGGACGGAGCTACTCGACCAAAACCAGCCGTAGCAGCCTGGCAATGCAGGATCGAGCGTCGTATCGATGGGGCCAGGGCACTCATCGGTAAACTATACTGCTTCAGGGAGGGCAATACACGACCACGAGTGATGCGCTTTGTGAGGCGGGCATTATCGGGGACTGGAATCAGCCCTCGAGAATACATGTCCCATGTCACAGAGCGCATCGACTTCCTGAAGCATAAAGTTTGTGCATGGGCGAGCCGTATTAGGTGGTATAAGCGGCGGGTTGATCGGTACACGCAGAATCGCATGTTCCAGAGCGATGAAAGGTGGGTATACAGAGCTTGGGAGCGACCTAAACAAAATGTGACAGACGTTTGCCATCCGGATGATGCCGTCACGAGTGAATTCTGGCGCAGCATCTGGTCGGTGCCTGTCTGTCACACTGAGGCTGGTTGGATGCGGGATGTCGAGCGAGTGTGTGAGACTATACCAGAAATGGAACCAGTACTGATTACACCATTAGACGTAGCCAAAGCAGTCCGCCCATTACCGAATTGGAAATCACCGGGACCGGACGGACTGCACAACTTCTGGTTGAAATGGTTAATTAGTTCACACACTTGCCTGGCATCTCAGTTCCAGTCATCCTTAGAGTCTGGGTCGCTGCCGCAGTTTCTAACAACAGGCGTTACCCACCTGCTCCATAAGTCAGGTAGTCCCGCGGAACCCAAGAACTATAGACCGATTACGTGTTTATCGATGGTCTATAAACTTCTTACATCCATTTTGAGAGTGAAAATTAATACGCACATTGACAATAACTCGATTATGTCTGCCTCTCAAAATGGATGTAGGAATGGGTCCCACTGTACTAAGGAGCTACTCCTCATCGATATGGCCATTAGCCAACAGGTTCGTCGATCCCGCAAGGATCCGTCGACATGCTGGATAGACTATAAGAAGGCCTACGACTCGGTGCCACATACATGGTTCATGAGGGTGCTAGAGTTGTACAAGATAGATGCAACTCTACGCACCTTCCTGATGTCGTGTATGGGGCAATGGAGGACGGTCCTTCGCTATCCAGGATGTCGACAGATGCAGGGGAATGATGAGCCTGTATGGATTAAGCGGGGAATATTTCAGGGCGACAGTTTGAGTCCACTTTGGTTCTGCTTAGCCCCGAATCCTCTAAGTACACTGCTGGAGGATTCAGGTCTAGGCTATCGGTTGAGGAGAGGAGGTCAGGTCATATCTCACCTCCTCTACATGGATGATTTGAAACTCTTTGCCCCCAGCAAATTGCGACTGATCGAGCTACTGAAGGTAACTGAAACATTCAGTAGCGCCATCAGGATGGAATTTGGTGTGGATAAATGTGCAGTCATGCATGTAAAGCGAGGGGAGATTATGGAATACGAGGGAACTCAACTCTCGAATTCCATACACTTTAGATCCCTCTCCTCATCCGAAAACTATAAATATTTGGGTATGTCAGAAGCATTAGGGATCAACGTTGCTGACAGGAAGCAATCGTTGAAGGAGCGCTTCTTTGGTCACCTGAAGAAGGTACTTATTAGTCTTCTTTCGGGCGGGAACAAGGTGCGCGCCTTCAACGATTGGGTCATGCCAGTTTTGATGTACACTTTTGGCATACTCAAATGGACTCAAACCGAGCTGGACGCCCTGGACAAGAGGGTCCGTACACTGCTGACCGCAAACCGGATGCATCACCCACGATCATCGGTGAAGAGACTGTACATCCCGCGGAAGTGCGGGGGTCGAGGCGTTTTAAATGCGAAGACCCTCCACAATCGCGAGTTGTGCAGTCTCAGGGAATATTTTTTAAAAGCCGAACTGGGTATGCACCGTGATGTGGTGGCTGTTGACAAGGGACTCACCCCACTCTCCATGGCTAAAGAGAACTGGCGCAAACCTGTTGTACTTACTACCGATGACCGCATGGAGAGATGGCAAAGCAAGGAGCTTCACGGACGCTTCTATCGGGCTCTTCATGAGCCCGGTGTAGATTTATTAGCGTCCGTATCCTGGCTACGTTTTGGTGACCTTTTCGGGGAAACTGAAGGTTTTGTCTGTGCAATTATGGGCGAAGTTATCTTGACGAATAACTACCGGAGACATATTATGAAGGACGGGACGAATGACGTGTGTCGGGCATGCCACCGTCCGGGTGAGTCCATCAGACATATAATCTCTGGTTGTTTTCGTCTGGCTAATGGCGAGTACTTGCACAGGCATAACCAAGTGGCCAGGATAATTCACCAGCAACATGTTTTGAAATATAAACTTGTGGATTCTGAGGTACCGTATTACAAGTATGTGCCCGACCCAGTTCTCGAAAATGACCATGTCATGTTGTACTGGGGTCGGTCTATCATTACTGACAGGATATTGTCGCCAATAAGCCCGATATAGTGGTGATAGACCGATTAGCGCGCCGCGCAATGATTATCGATGTCACCATTCCACATGACGAGAACCTCGTGAAAGCTGAGAAAGAGAAACAAATTAAATATCTCGACTTAGCACACGAGGTTGTTGACATGTGTAATGTGAGCTCGGCTGTCATTGTGCCGATTGTCGTATCAGCTAATGGCCTGATGGCCGAAAGCCTCGATCAACATCTCTCGAGGCTCTCGTTAGGTGGTTAGATCAAGGGCCTGATTCAGAAGGCAGTACTCTTCGATACGGCTCGCATCGTGAGGAGGTTCCTATCTCTGGAGCCCTAACCGCCGGTAGCTTGACCCTGCTCCCGATACCATCAAAGCACTATTTTTATATTTTTAAATGTTTTTATATTTTTTTTTATATTCTAATATTTAAAAATGTAATTTATATGTATATAATGAAATAAAGGATTATAAATACATTTTTATAATTCAATGTTAATATAAATACATTTTTTATTAATTCGATCGTCTTATTTATTCATCTAGAATTGGAAGTCATGTAGGTAGTGGTGTAAGTGTGAGGAATGTATGTGTACGAGAATGCGTGTGTAGTAGTTATTGATTTATTTTTGGTGTAAAAATTCTTCAATTTAATAGTAACAATTTTTTAAAAGGTAGGTTTTTAATTTATGGTTAAATGCAGCAAGCCTGGTTTCATTTTGAATCTCTTGAGGCAGCTTATTGTTAATTCTTATTGCCGCATATTGTGGGCTTTGGTATAGCATTTTTAGTCGTGATGGTGGTTGGTATAGGTTTTGTTTGTGCCGGGTGTTGTAAGAGTGTATGCCCTGTACTTTAGTGAATGTGTGCATGTTTTTGAATACGTAGATATCTACATATATCGTGTAAATATATACAAGGAAGCGTGAGTAATTTATATTTCAGAAAATAGGGTTTAAAGCTTTGTCTATTATTTATTTGAGCTAATATTCTAACACATTTCTTTTGTAAAATGAATAGCTTATGTATGTTGCACTGTTTCCCCACAACAAAATACCATAGCTTAACCATGAATAGGCGTATGCGTAGTATGCTGATAGTGCAGTTTTTGTGTTAGTGCTGTGTTTTAATTGGAATAGCGCGTAGGTGAATTTTGATAATTTCATTGTTAATTCTTTTATGTGATTTTTCGAATTTAGGTGTGTGTCGATATTAATGCCTAGTAATCTACTGTTTCTACATGTATCTACTGTTTCTATTGATCTATTTTGAAATTAGATATTAATTTGGAGGGGAGATTTTTTATATGACCTAAACTGCATTATGTTTGTTTTATTAAAGTTTATTTCTAGGTTGTGGTCTTGAAGCCAATGTGTTACTATTTGTAAGTTTTCATTTATAATTTGTTGGGGGTTATGAGTATTTTCGCATTTTATAAGTAGTGATATGTCGTCCGCAAATAGTACAGGTAGAACTTGGTTTTTGTTAAGGGATTTTGGTAGGTCGTTGATGTAGATTAATTAAGAATAAAATGCATCCTAATACACGTCCCTGGGGAATTGAGCAGGTTAGGGTTCTCGTTCTAGATCTTATTGTTTCTACGTAGTGGTTGGTGGTATTATGGTAATCTATTTGTACTATTTGTTTACGGTTTAGTAAGTATGATTTGAACCACTGGTACGCAGGTCCTCGTATTCCCGAGCCGTACAGTTTGGCCAAAAGGATGTCATAGGAAACTTTATCATAGGTTTTCGTAGTAGTAGTGTTTTCATAGGGTTTGGGTATTTTTTGGTAGTTTTCGGTGTATTGTGGTTAAAAAACATGCGGGGCAGTCTTTGGGGACTTCCGATAGAAGTGAAAACTAGCGTTCGGTGGCGATGACGCGACTTCCATGATTTTTGTTCGCCCAAAAAGTGCTCAACGCGCCTAAAGAAGTTTTTCTTCAACAAGAGAGAATCGCACAATACGGAAATATTGTTTGTTGGAAAACATTAACATTGAAATAGAACTGACAATTATAGTAGGCATAGATCTTCGGCGGTATTTTGCTAATGGTTAGAAATATTGTTTGTTGAAAAATAATCTCAATGAAACAGTAGCGTATATATTTAGCTATGCATCCAAAAAGTGAAAAAAACCTAGAGGTATACGTTATTATGCTAAACAATCGAAATTGCGAGTCTAATTTATACACTGCATAAAACTCACAGTAAACTAACAAACTAAAAAACAGAAACCAGCGCTCTTCTCTCAATTTTGTTCTTTTTTTTTTTAATCTTTATTAAGGAGCTTTGTCACAATACTGACTATGTCGCTCCATCATAGCCAAATTTTGAATTTTAAATTATTTTATATGATTGTAATATATTTTGTACAGAGTTCTAGCCTCGTCCGACATAGGCTTAGCTAAAACACTATTTAATATACCAATTCCAAACTTATTTTGGGAATCAAACAGATTTCTCCTGAGGCATTCGGCTCACACTCGATCAAGATGTGATGTGATGTACGTCCTCGATTATTCCACATTTCATTTTTGTTCATAATAACATACAATGCAATAAAAGCGGATTAACACTTGCACATACGTTTAAAACTTATTGGAGCATAAGCTAGTATAAACGAATTAAAATAGTCACCGTTTGTTTCATCGCGGGATGAGACACGTGCGACATGGCCGACTTGAAGACTTCACACAAGTTACTCTCGTCTGCAGGCAGAGGTGACGTGCGCTGCATAACTAAGCGCTCCACTAAACTTATGCTACTGAAACTTAGCTTCTTGCTTCCTATGTCGCGCGCTTTCATTTGTACCATTAAGAGCTGACTGCGCTATGTTGCGTATGCCACGAAATGCCGTAAATTTAAGAGGCGAATAGTCTATTGTGCCTTTGTGATTCTGTGTTTAATCCGGTATACTTAGTTTTGCGGTTTTGATGTTCTCTATTGAAATAGTGCGCTGTTTAATGAAGATTTAGAAAATGTAGTAGGCATATTATGGTCTTAACAGCCAAGTTACGTCAGTTGATTAAAAAGCTTATTTCCCAATTAATCTGAGAAAAAGAAATGTAAGTCTAGATGAAGAAATGTAAGTCTAAGTAGGTAACAATTTATTTTTATTTTTTTATGTTTTTTTTTTGGAATAGTGGCGTGTGCTTGCTAACATAAGGCAAATAACTTAATTCAATGTTGTTTTGCGTAATGCAAATTCTTTTACATTTATTGTATAGATTCAAATTTATATCTGAACAGACAGCTGTGCTGCTGGGGAGTTTGTTGCGCCACTTCTTGTTCCCAGCTAAAGCACTAGGAAGTGGTGAAGGGTGGGCGTTTTTGGTGGACTGTCTTATGTAATTTTTGACGTTCGAAAAGTGCTGATTCTCAGCCTAGTTTGAATAAATGACTTCTGATTTTGGGTCTATAAGCCTAACTAGAATTTATTTTATAATTACCTAGTGTGTACTTATGCTTACAGATTTTAACTCATGGCTAGTTCTTAGACACCACATTTCCAAATACACAGCCAGTAATTAAAAAGACCCATTAAAACTTTTACGTATTTCACGCTTAATTACAAAACGTATTTGCGTCCACTCATTAAGTGACATTAAAAGTTAAAAAAAAATATAATACAAACAGAAGTAACGAAGTCTTCGTAAAAAGATAAGTAAATAATTGGGAGGCACCTGAGTTTCAACCGAGAAGCATTTTATCGCTTCAAGTGTTGACATCCGAGTCGAAATTGCTCTCAAGAAAGTCTGTGTACACATCCTGTGGAAATCAGATGGAAAATGAAATACGGTGTATGGGTCGGGGCGACTGACATTGAGATGTTTGACTTTGTTATTAGCGGAAATTATTTGTTAATTGTGTTTTGATTGGACATTTAACACAGATTCTATGTGAATTCTCATCAAATGAAAATGTTGAGGTTTTATGACTGCTGATAATTTTTTTTTAGTTATTATTCATATTACTTGTAGGTACTACCTAAAAGTATTGTTATTCCTAATGATTCAATTTCAATACATTTTTTTTTCCTACGTTTTAAAAGTCTGTATTGTAGATCCGCAGCTGCAGCCCCCAAAATTCAAATTGTCTTACGTTTTTTGCCATTTGCAGGTCAGTGTCAGGTTATATCTTGATCGAAATATGATTCGCGACTATAGCAGATATGTATTACAGAATTATAAACATTAGAATCATTTATACATCTCTATAAGTTAGATTTGGTGGATGGCTTTTTCATGAAATCATGACATTGGGCGACACATATAAATTAAAGCTAGTATTAGTGATTCTAATGATAATGCATCAACATCTGCCTAGCCTTTTCCCAACTATGTTGGGTTCGGGTTCCAGTCTAACCGGATGCAGCAGAATACCAGTATTTTACATGGAGCGACTGCCTATCTGACCTCCACAACCCAGTTACTGGGTAACACGATATCCCTTGGTAAGACTGGTTGTCAGACTTTTGGGCTTCTGACGACCCGTAACAATTGTCAAAGATCTACAAATGACAGCCGGGACCAACGGCTTAACGTGCTGTGCGGAAACTTGTTATGAACAGAAGTCACCCATCCACGGACCAATCGCGGCAAGCGTAGCTTAACCTGGTCGATCGACCCGTGCGGCATTATTATATTTAGCCACACGCTCTCTCTGATAATGAATAATGATAATCTCTCTAATGATAATGAATAACTCTGTAAATACATATCTGTTCTAGTCGCGAATCATATTTCGATCAAGATGAAAGCAGACATTGACATGCAAATTGCAAAAAACTTAAGAAAATTTGAATTTTGAATTCAATTTGTGGATTCACCTTATTGTGATGCTTAAACAGTTGAGTATCTTTTTTAATAAAATTATATAAAGAAAGATACTCAATTTCTTACTTTGAAAACGGGACGGAATACGTGCTCCTGAAAAAACTTCCTGGCTTTAACTGATTTAATTTATTGGCTCAACTTTTGTGTTTTTCTTTCCTTATTTATTTCATTTTTTTCCTTATTAACTATTAAGTGGTCAACAGTTTTATCGTTGAAATTTTCAAATAATGTTTAGGAAGGATAAAAAAATATTTTACTGCCCTTCCAATTACGACCTGCAAAGTTTATGTTTTACCTGGGGTATAATAAAAACCCTTATCATCACGGATTCCCGGATTTTCAATTAAACTTTAGGTAATCACCATTTGTTTAGTACAGCAACGGGCGGACAACTTCGCTGAGTAAAATTGCTAAGTTTCGTCAATCTAATCAAAGCTTTTTGATAGCCATTATAATTTCATGCTTGAATTTTGTTTCAGTATGAAATATCGTTTACTAGATTAAAAGATGAATAGCCCCAAGCCCGTCTTTAATAATAAAGAGGGGCTGGTGGCTAAGTAATACCAGCCGCACGGCTCGATCGATCTGATTAAGCTACGCTTGCCGCGGTTGGTCCGTGGATGGCTGACCATCTTTACATACCAGGACCCCTCCGTGCCTCGGAAAGCACGTTAAACTGTTGGTCCCGGCTGTCTATCGTAGACCTTTGACAGTCGTTACGGGTCGTCAAAAGCCCGAAAGTCTGACAACCAGTCTTATCAACGGGTATCGTATTACCCAGTTACTGGGTTGTGGAGGTCAGATAGGCAGTCGCTCCATGTAAAATACTGGTATTCAGCTGCATCAGGTTAGACTGGAAGCCGACCCCAACATAGTTGGGAAAAGGCTAGGCAGCTGATTATGAGGAAAGATTGTAAAAATTAATAAATTAAACCCACCTACACAGTTTTGTTTACTTTTCCAGTTGAGGTCAGAACTGGCCTGCGGGCACGATCTTTGCAAGTATAGTTGGTCTTCAAACCCTTCAGTTATTTCCAGTAACAAGACACTCAATGTCTACTTTCTTTATAATCACAACAACATAACATAACATCACGCCTGTAATCCCCGAAGGGTTAGGCAGAGGTATACCTATAGTAGGTACACCCACGTTTCGCCAGTTATGTTTAAGTCCCATGTAATAGGGGGCAAGCCCATTCCCATCAACCGGGCACAAATTCAGACTCTGGGCTGCTACTGGGAAATTCCTGGTGGAAAAACCCAATAACACTCCACATCACTTTCTTTATGGTTATCCTTATCTCAATTTGAAGAATTCAAGTAAAAATAAAGGGAGAGCAGCCACACTGGTAACGGCAGGCTGGGGTCGTGGGTTCGAACCCAGGCGCTTTAATTTGTGTAAATTATTTCATCACCACTGCTCTCAAAACGGTGAAGGAAAATATCGTGAGGAAACCGGCCATGTTCTGGAACTAATAATTCGAAGACATGTGACATCTACGAACCAACTCGCGTGGTGGATTATGGCCAACTCCCTCTGACAGAGAGGAGGCCTTTGTCCCAGCGGTCGGAACATTATAAGCTGATTATGTAATATTTAAGTCAAAATAAAAACACAAAACACATAAACTAGTTCATATCCGTGATCGGTTCAGGGATATTGCTAATATCGAACGCCGAGCATCGAGTCCTTTACGGATCGTTTTGACCTAACGTTGTGAAACAAACCTTCGGCCAAGCTCAATTTATTGCTCCAGCGTAATAAATTGAGTGAAGTTATAAATATCGCTTTATTGGAGACCTATCAATTTGGAACTAATCACGTTACAAGAGATTTTCGGTTCACTTCACATCGTACTAGCTTACTGATAAAAGTTCGCTCGTGTGTTATTAATCTGTAACTGTAATCGCCAATCGCCAGTTAATTCGTTATTGTTGTTCTTGATATGGGAAGTAATTAGTTCTACTTATGAGTAGTCTTACTTCAAGCTGGGAAGCTAGTTTTGCGTCATACGAGCTAGATAAATATAATTATATCAGTCCACTACAGCAAAATGAGGTTATCCTAAGTACTATGAGACAAAACTTTCCAACATATTACTTAAAATTCCGTTCTTTACTTATGTTTCGGTACTCAACTTCGTGACATTTGTTTCTAACTTTTTGAGGATAAACAGATCTTTCTGAAGAAACTTCGTAAAATTCACACCCTCTGTACACTTCTTGAAACTTTATTGTCAACACGGTTTATGAGAGTTCAAAGAAGATCAGACTGGAGATACATGCTCCATAAAATACTATGAAGTAACGATAAGCAGTTTTTTTATGGCGATAGAAAATATGTGATATAAAAAAGTTTTACTGTTTGATCTCCTCATTGCTCTTAAGTCGAGCGAAATTTCCCGCTGCTGACATATTTTGTACTACAAGGATAACACAATATTATACAATAACTTAAACATAAGTTTTCATGTGGTAACGCGCAAGTGACCATAAACGGGTTATTGATGTTTTGCGACTGGATTTAAGTACTTCATATGAGAGATATGGGTTCACTGCCCTCGTCGGGCGACGAAATGAAAATCTGGATCCTTGACACAAAATATGAGCGAGTACGAGAACAATGTAAGAATCTTGACCATAAGGAGAAATATAACACGAATCTTTGGTGCATGATAAAACGTTCATATAAATCCAAATGAATGTAAGACGATGAGTCTATGTGGTGGAAAACCCAAGGATATTTTCGTTAGGGTCGTCGGATATCTCATTTGTCAGGAAAACCTCAAGAGCAAGATAAAATGAACGGATTTCGAGCTGGTGAATGTACGAGTTGGGTGTATTATAATTCATGCTCAGTTTTACAATAATACCGGCTTCGGTGACCGTTAGGGAACAATTTTTCTTTGGAGAGAACAGCGGATGTGTGTGATGGCATTGTTATTGGTGTTAGTGGAATGTGTTCTAAATTTAACAAATTACTTTTTATATTGAGCTGTGCTTTGTATTGAGTCCTAACACTGTCATATACGTTATGAAAATTTAAGGACTCAATACAAAGCATACCTCAAAAAAATACTGTATTGAACCTCTCTTGGAGTCCGTAAGCCAACAATAAAGATCGCAATCACCAGACCTGGTGTGTGTTGGCTGCAGCCCAACCCATCTCATAAAATTTCTAACGACACCCACGGGAAGAATATGGCCCACACGCAGCCTGATCAGTTTCAACGAATAATACCGATACAATCGGACCGTTCACAACGCTGCTGCGTCGTTGTAATTACATGCAAAAAAGTTTAAAAACACGCTGTATTCGTTTAAAAAAGGTATCGGAAGCTCTCTCGTTATTACTACACAGAAACTCATACTTTTACTTTTTAATTGTAATCGCATCGTGCACCCGTTTTATATGAGACTGGAAAGTTGTAAAATAAAAGTTGTTGCTCCCCAAATATAATAACTTTGTTTTTTTAATGTTTTAAGCAATCAAAATTTAACGCCACTGTGGGTACGTGCGGCAATACGGCTTTGGAGTCTCGTGAAAACAGTCCAACTAATTTCAACTTTATTTTTATAGGAGCAGAGTGAGTTTTCCGTGTTGTAAAAAGTTGCTCAAGGTTATGTTACGGCCAGAAGTTTGATCATTTAAATCTTATGGCTTAAGGCGCTGACAAGAGGAAAATGATAAAATTAGGCTTGTTTTAAACAAAAAAATTGCCAAATCGATATAGTTTGTGATAGCGGAAAACATATATGTTATTCTCAGAACTTGGTTGTTACCAAAATACGTATAGAAAAAAAAAAACTCGATAAAAATCAACGGTAAACTAACCCTTTACTTTGAGTATCAATGCAAAATATCTGTATTAAATATTAACATACGGTTGGTATTTAATTAATAACAAGAACATCTTATTTGTATGCAGAACTAGGTTGTTTTTTATTTTAGATTACTCAACTAAGTTTTGAGTAAATAGATAATTGCTTCATATTTTACAATAAATTACAAGCGTTGTGTACTCGCGGTTCTCTTTCTTTTGTATGCAGTCTGACAGTGACTGCGGTTTACCTGTTGTCAGCGTCTTAAGGTCTAAATGATCATACAAAGCCGTTGAGTTCTTTACAGTATTTTTAATTTAAAAAAGTTACGTTACTTTAGCATACGATACACACAATTTCCAAATAGTTGTACCTACTGTGAATTTCCGTACGATAAATAATTTGGCGTTCACATAAACGGTGTATTAAATAAACATGAAGTAAGAGCAGGATTTAAGTTTAAAACAACTTCTGGTTTAACAGCTTTAAATACTTTATGTACAGCTTGCTGTATTAACAGAATTAATAATATCTAGATGACCAGGGAAAATAATTCCTCCGCCATTCAAGTTTGCATGTAAAACGATTCCTCCTTCCTCTTTTCGATTTGGTGTCGCATTCTGTTAAATGAAATCTGCTTTTAGAATATTCCGAGGAGACAGAGAACAAGAAATTCAATTTATATTTGCGTTTTTGTTGAAGATCTTACAAGGAATTAAATCATTCTGAAGGTTTAAAGAGTCAGTTACCTTCTGTCAAAACAATCGAATAGTATTTATTGCCGTATCAAAGGGTTACAACGTTGTAACCCTGAAATAATGCAAAATATGCATTAGGTGGTATGTACCACCTAATACATTATTTTGAATCAATTTGAAAATATAATATCAATGATTGCTTGCCAGAGACTATACTCCATAGGTTTGTAGTTAAATAAAGGTAAACAAATCATAAAAAGGGTTTTTATAGATGACACTTTCTTGTTTAAAAATACGTTGTAACTTATAATCTTCTTTTTATTATTATTATCACGATAGTTTCCTCTTTTGTTACTGTATGTTAAACTTATCATATATTCTTATACTACTCTTCGTAGATGTAATTGCTTGAGCACAATTATTTAGTTAGATTTACATATTACTATATTATTTTCTAATCTGTCTATTGTAAAGAGCCCAAAAAGACATGTTTTCTAAATGTCAACGAAATAAAACGTTGCTAAATTGAAGAGTACAACTGTGACGTAGCATGCCAACTGAAGTGCCAGGTATTAAGTTTAGTCGGTTACTTGACAGCTCTCTCGTCACGTGGGTTTTTTTGTTTACCTTTATTTAACTACCTAAACCAACGGAATATAGGTACTATTCTCCTTTACTTTACCTAGTGAGTTTTCGTTTTTGTCTGTGCGTGTTATCCTGTCTGTATCCTTTTATGTATCTGTTTGTATATGAGTCTTGTTACTTGAAATAAAGAATTTTTATTTTTTTTATTCCTTTTTAAACAAACACAACTGGATTGTAATTGCAATATACTACAGGGTGTAAAAAGTCCCTTCACGGAGCCGTCATCCACGGATTCTGTACATCAAACTAAGTATCTTTGAGCAAAAATAATTGATGGGAAACGATTTAATTTTGGTGTGGAAATTCGCTGTTTACGGTAGGGCGGAATATAACTCACGCAAAAAATTGTGCTTATGGGTGAATGCAACAGTACAGGGGATCGTGGAAGTATTTAAAGTTAAGTTATGACATTTGAAACTTGTTTTCGTAAAAAAACGTTGTAACTTTGACTTTCAATATCTCCGTAGCCAGAAGGTTCCCAGATACGACCCAGTACAAAAAAAAATTATCATAATAACGGGAAGAACAAGTGACTCCCGGCAGTGGCGTAGCTAGCATGGGTGATACCCGGTGCGCATAATTGTGTTATCACCCAAGAATAAAAACCGGACAAATGCGTGTCGAACGAACCACGCACAATGTTCCGTAGTTGGGATGAATCTATCCCAAAAAAAATCATCGTAGTTGAAAAACATGTTCTCCCACACATTCCAACTGCAAATGTAAGTTGGTCGACTATTTCTCGTTAACTTGTAAAGCCCAGTTTTCCCTTTAACTTCGTTAATATACTAATGCCGTGATATTTTCCTTCCATTTTTTGCTTTATTGAAATTATTTAGTTTGGATAAGTTGGTTAAAATGGGGTCCCTATGTTGTTTCGAACGCCGCTGTTGCGACACACGCTGTTGCGAATTATTTTTCCACTGCCTCACAGGTTCGAAAGCTCACGGACTCGAATGAAGTAGTCGCGAAAGACGCTGTTTCGAAAAACATTTTCACTGCCTCATACGCTCGAATGCTTGTGATTTCGATTTATTTAGTCATAAAGTGTACAGAAAAGTATTTAATCATTTGGGTTAGGTTAGGTTAGAACAGTGACCATTAACGCGCGAAGGCGAGCGAGCGAAGCGAGCGTGCCGCGGCAGCGGCCGCCGAGCGCCAGGTCCTCTCTATTGTTGGTAAATTCAGTTACCAAAACAAAAACTCTTCATCAATATCCAATTTAACTAAATTACTATACGTTATATTAAATGATGATGTTGACACCGAATTTGTTGATTTTATTTAATTACTGCTTAAATACTTTTCTGTACACTTTATGACTAAATAAATCGAAATCACAAGCATTCGAGCGTATGAGGCAGTGAAAATGTTTTTCGAAACAGCGTCTTTCGCGACTACTTCATTCGAGTCCATGAGCTTTCGAACCTGTGAGGCAGTGGAAAAATAATTCGCAACAGCGTGTGTCGCAACAGCGGCGTTCGAAACAACATAGGGGACCCGGTTAAAATTGCTACAAGCCTAAGTGGTTTGTCGTTGAAAAACGTGATAGTTTGTGTAATTATTATTTTTTTACGGACGGGTGTCACACCTATCAGGTGGCACCCGGTGCGGACCGCCCCCGCACCCCACCCTAGCTACGCCACTGACTCTCGGCTTCGTTAAGGGTGTTGTTACACCCTTTATAAGTAGGTTTTACTTAAATGAGACATCTTTAATTATGAAAATGTTAGTGGTTGCATCATTGAATAAACAGTTTCTAGATTCTAAGCAGGAATGGTTCTATTACCGGACTTATAATAAAAATAAAAAATAATCATATTTAAAAAAAAAATACTTCATTATTAACACATTTTAAGACTACGAACTGCTGACAGAAGACAATGTCTCATTTTCCTCATACTTATAAAATTATGTTAAATGATGTGATATTGCGAACCTTGGATACTGAATTGTTCTCAGCTGGACAATTCAAAAGAAATAAATTATCTGTTTATCTTTTCTTCGTCATTAATTATATCTTTATCCTAGATATTAATTCAACAAGTCGTTATATAACGATAATTACGTACATTCAGCATTTTTTTTCAGCATCACGGTTCCCACATAAAAAGGGGGCTTTTGTTAATGAGGGTACAAAAAGTTCCCTTTCTGAATTATTTGCCTGAATTTGCATTTTAATTGGAAAGAAAGCGTTAATGTTTTTGTGCACAACAATAATTATGTTCATTGTGTGTCAGACAGTTTTTTTTTAAATTGAATGGTTCAGATAATTACATATTTTTGGATATAAAAGGATCCCAGCAGTAAGAACTATACCAAGAATCTTCTGACTAGATATTTTCAACGTCAAATTAAAATCAAGTCTCTGATACAGAGCAATTAAAATAGGTAATAATAAAGATAACCAAATATCTTTACAACAAGGAAATATCCTCGCAGGTTATATTTCCAGTTCGCGTCGAAGCGCTTTGGGAATAGGTAATCGTCGCAAACATTCTTGGTGCCATCAAAGCGTTTTATCGCACGTCTGGGGAGGCATTCCGCCGTCCGTTTTAATAATGATTAAAATTTTGTTTGTACGCTAAATCCCTACAGGGCTTTGAAATAAACCGGTGTGATCAGATGCGGAAATTATGGGGAGAACAGGTTGTCGTTAGGGCAGGAAATATAGGCTTAATAAAGTGTGTACCAGTGTGGATCCGTGTCCATATTTTCCCATTTTTTTACTTGTTTAGGATTGCCGTTATCTAGAACTTTCTACCTCATCATATCAACATGGAAAGTTAAATACAAAATCTTCCGGTTAGAGCACGAACAGCTTTTCAAACTCGACTTCGTACTAATATCAACGTTCCGCTTTGCTATCGCTTCAGCTCTGTGTAATGTTCCCTTTATACATAGTGATTTACTAGCGCGAACAGATCTACTACAATTTCATTGAACGGCTGGATGAGACACGACGATAAATCGACGACAATCTCTAATCCAGCGTAGGCAGAGACAGATTTATTTTGTTTTTTTTTTTTTCTATGTTATTGGTGAAATATTATGGTGCTCTAAGTGCTTTTACACAAGGTTAACTTATGGAGCGATGTGGAGGTCTCAACGATATAGAGATGAGTTTAGTTAAGACTATTACACTTACATTTGACAAACATTCAGCCTGTGACTGTTCTTAAATTACCCGCGGCTGATAAAAAAAATAGTTTTTCTTAATTCTGTTGACATATGTGTTTAGGTCGGTTTCCTCCTTAGGGGAAAGAACCGCACCCCACCCCATACGGCCCTGGAGAGCTCGTCTCCAGACTGGACACTCTCCCACCGACAGAGATTAAATGAATTCCAAATATGAAGATGTCCAATGCCTTGTCTCATTAATAGAGTAAGGAAAGGATTCAAAGAAATGGTTAATAAGAAATTGAATGTGGTTTTAGAAAGCTAATAAATAATAGAGAGTTGCAAAGTTTATTATTATAATTAAGCTTGTGAGTAACCCTTACGCTAGAGTAACAGGTCATCAATCAATCAATCTTTATTTGTGAACACAGGTATTACAATAACGCTGGTAGCACACGTCCGCCGCGAAACTCGCATCCGATTCGAGTAGCGGAACATGACGCGAACCAGTACAATTGAACTAATGCGGTTTCGCTGCTATGGTTTCGCAGCGGAGGTGAGCTATCAATATGTGAGTTTAAATGTTTGTAAACGCGCCCACGACACAGGAGAAAGTCCTAGTGTGGGGCAACGTTTTAATATAAAAAAAAATATATATATATATATATATATTAGTTATTTAGTATTATAACTGAATCTATAAAATACAAAGTCATTTAGTCAGTCATCACTCACACGATACTTTACATCTGCACTCGGAGTAGCAACACTTCCATAAAGTGACGCAAGCGGCTTTTCAGCGGCATGGCTTCAGCCATCATGCTCTTATGGAGAAATGATCGTTAGCACTTCTCTCGAACTGATAAACGTAACGAAGCGGCTTTCCCTGCGGCAACCGTGGGAATGTCCTTGTTTAGCAACGGAGCGACTCCAGCGGCATTACGTCGACATCATGCTCATAAGGAGACATGGTCCCTATCAGTCCTTGGACTGGATATGAAATAGTTTTGGTCACCCAAACCCCTGGAAGTGCACCCTTTGTACAACAAGCATAATATCTGCAAGACACGTGTTCGTGAAGAGCAGTGGTGGCCGAGTGGTAACGGCCGTGGCTTACGAGTTGTAGGTCGTAGGTTCGAACCCAGACAGGCGCTTTACTTTGTGTAAATTATTTTCATCACCACTGCTCTCAAAACGGGGAAGGAAAACATCGTGAGGAAACAGGCATGTCCTAGAACTAAAAATTCGAAGACATGTGACATCCACCAACCCGCACTGGGCCCGCGTGGTGGATTACGGCCCACTCCCTCTCACAGAAAGAGGAGGCCTGTGTCCCAGCAGTGGGAACATTATAGGCTGATTATGTTATGTTATGTATGTACGTGTTCATGTCAGTTTTACTGAATTATTGATCTGGGTTAAAGAATACTACATTCAAGAATTACTAAACAATAGAGTTTAGAATCGAAACTCAATAATCATTACATAATAGAGTTTTTAGATAATCTCTCTTAAAGCCCTATTATTGGTCGGAGACAAAGAATACAAAATTCAAGGAGTAGTTACTATATAATAGAGTAGAGAATCAAAATTCAAGAATAATTAATTATTAGGGCTGTGGATCAACTCTCTTAATGGTCTATAGACAGCCTCAAAGCGCCCATCCTTCAACACTTCCTAGTGTTTGGGCTGGGAGAAGAAGTGACGCAACAAACTCCCCAGCAACACTACTCTGTCTGTATAGTAGAACTTTAATCAATCAATCAATAGGTTTTATGTATAACCATAGGTTACAACAGTGTGCACAATGTTACAATTAACACACGTGGTGTTTAATAATACTATCAGCCTAGGATAATGTTATTATAATGTAAGACTGACCCAGTCATACCAAAAAACACACACACATACTGCGTTAAATACTAAATTAGTCTAATCTGGGCTTTAACCCAACTATATTTAACCTAATAACTAATACTCGCTATCTTGCGACAGCCCATTCAGTCATGGTATTTACCAAGGCTCCTAACTAACTAGACTAAACTATTATATTCGTATCCTAAAACGGTTCCAAGCCGACTGTCCCTGACTCCTTGCATCAGTCTCAATGCACGCGAGCCTGGTTTTTTCCCCATACTAAAATAATACGAAGAACAGATTTATTGCCGCGTTTTTTATAATTTCTCAATTGTTTCAAGCGCTCGTTTGAATTGCCTGAGCCCAAATTATGACATCGATGTCGGCAGCTGCACTGTGTGCTATGATTAGAAATCGGATTCCCAACACTTGTATCTTTAGAATTTGTTGAATTATTGCACTCGACCCGTCCGTAGCCAGTTGTCTCCAGTTTGCGTCCCATTAAATACAAATCGAATGGTTTTCTAACAGGTTCAACATTGTTTTACAATTCCAAAGAAACAAAACATTTTGTTATTAATTACGGGATACCGTAATCTTTATTTTATCGACATGTCAATGTCGAGCTGTCACACCATAAAATAAAAATGTTATGTGTTTGTACGAGGCTTGTATTTTAAAATAAGAATGAAGAATAAGACATCTTGTCATCAATTAAGAACATATGACAGACAGAAAAACCTATGGGCTTGTCCATAGGTTTTTCGTGACATCGCCAAGCGGTTGAGAAGAGACTCTTCACGTGATCAGAGGGCAGGTCTATTTTTGGGTCAAAGAATCGTATTGCCATACAACGTGGCAATGCTGCCAGCCTTTAGGGCACTTTTTCTGTTGATATATTTCTCAACAATAAAGGGTATTTTGTGAATTCAATATTCACAACTCATTTTAAAAAGGAAGATACGAAGTACTCAGCTGTTTAGAAAAATTGCTGCTAAATGTGTTGTAGTTGAGACCTATGCAGCATAAATGCACACAGTGTCCATTTTGACGACATTCATTCCACTATAAGATTGATGTCTGCATTTTACATAGCCTAACAAAGTAGAGCTACGTGTTTCGTAAGGTCGAAATAGACATAAGACTAGGTCTCTGACTACCTGTGACTAAGACAGCCGTATATATTTGCATGATAGAAGGTGTCAGCGGCTTTAAACTGCTATCTCAGACTCCGGTCTCTAAACCTTGGTTTTGTCGTGGGGAAATTGGGAACAGCGTCTTTGGTTAACCCCAGTGGTCGATTGATATACATATGTATGTACCTATAGTCGTCAAGGAGACACTAGTTATGTATATCGTTAACTAGCGGCTGTGGCTTGCGGTGTGTAGGACATAACGATGTCCTTAATTACAGTGCAATGACGTGCACGTATCTCCAAATATATATTCCATCTGTATCAACCGCACTCGCTGCGTTTGTGGCCACACATATTTAATTACACAGTCATTGTAAAGGTTCAGATTATCACTCCTATTAGAGTTTGTGTAGAATCTAGATCGCGAATTATAATAGTCGAATAACTTTCATAATTGCTTAGACCCGCGAAATGGTCTGACTAGCGTTTACTTTGGGCTTAGGACGTAAAATATATAGATAGTTACTGTTTGTGCTCCATCACTTGAAATGTATCACCTTTTTGTGGTTCCACACATTGTCGACAATGTTTACTTACACATTGTTTAGTAAAGTTTATGGCAACATTAATTGTGTTATTGTAAATGTGTGTTCTCTAAAATATTTATCACGCTATCCTGTTTTAATCTGAACATTTATAATATTCTTCATGTTATCCCAGCATAAGTGATTGGTTATTTTACGTTGTGCAAATGTTTATTTTTGTCGTTGTTGCCTGGAAAATGCATAAACAGCGGCATTTATGATTTGCGCGGTTACTCGTACATTAATTCCATTATCATCTGTAGGGACCCCATTGTGGTTGTTATGTTTGGCCCATTCAAACATAACAGGATTGCAGACAGCATTTTGTTTCCCGTCATTAATCGTAAGCCACGCGTCTCGTTTTGGTTGGCTTATCTTAATGGGTTGGGAGCACGCAACAACACAAGCGTTTTCACTAACCAATCTGTATTGAGTGAGAGAATCTCGTAGCCATTGTTGCCGTTGTTGAAAAAATAAGATGTTTTTTTTTTCGTATATAAGTGTTGCGTAACGTAATTTTGAGAAAGCTTTTACTAGGTCGTGTATCGTGATTTAGACAATGTAGCGTTCAGCTTAGACTTTATTGGTAACTAAATTATTACAACAAGTACATTACCAAATGGAATTTCTTCAATCTCGCATAGAAGCTATAAGTGGCTCTGATATAAATTGTACCATCATTTTAAAATTATGTGAATATACTATTGAAAAGAACCAAAAAGTAATGTACTTAACTAAAATGAACAGGAAAACTCTCTTAAAAATATATACAATACGCATTGGGCTAAATGATTTAAGACAAGTCCATGCCCATTGTACCCAATTTAAATTTCTACATTTATATCTGTAATTTATTATGGTGTACAATAAAGAGTATTATAACTATCTAGAGTTTTAGTGTAACTCCCTCTTTAAAACGAGCAAGAAGTTACCAATATCGCATACTCGGTAATACACCATATTCGGTTGCCAAAGACGTAATTATCTGATACCAAAGAAATAAGGATTTGACTTTGTACGTGGCTGGTAGGTACCTGTAGGTACTCCTATAAGAATTTCGGTCAACATTAAGGGAGTGAAAAAGTGAGAAGATTTTTCCCAGCGTTAAAAACAAATGAAACTTTGCAAATACTTCAAGAAATTTAATGAAAAAAGTTGGGGAAATCTTCATAAAAAATTGCACCCTTTGGGCTAGCCGGTTTGATAAACTTTATTCCGGAATAATTAATCAGGAAACATTAATTTGGGAGTACGAGTATTTAGGACACTGCTGATGATTGTTTATGTGCATTAATTGGGAATTTTCTCTTTGTAAATTACAATTCCAGGCCTAATTACAATAATTGCAGTAAATTTATAATTTTGAAGCACTGCTTCATAATTAGTTATCTAATAAAAAACTGGTTTAAACACAATATACCTCAACGATTCTATAACACAAATAGAAAGCTATAAATCAACAAAGCCCTCAAATTCCACATTATACACTAAACCCATACAATTGTCTTAAAATACAGTCGAACTATTTCGTACTGCATTGAACCTAAGGGATTTCGAATGTCTATGGATAGTGTGAACTAGTATCTCTGAGAGAATGGGTCTCGGCTTACGCATATACGCAATTTGTCCTAGCGCTACCAATTTCCCGACCCCAGTTGATTGTTAATTCATAGACATTGTTGGCTACTAGTTACAAGTTGGCAAGTTTATACGGTGTTTGTCTTGTCCACAAATTAAATGAAATTATAACCAATGGAGGTTGTCTCGGTACGTCGTTATTTTAATTGAGTTATAAAGTTATTGTAATTGTCAATTTTGCTTGAAGCTTCGACCATTAGTGTATATAATCATATAATTAATGTACTCAAACAAAATATTACAAAAATTTTTAAAAGAGTAACGGTGGAGTTTCTTGCCCATTCTTCTCCATACGAAACTACCTTTTGGAAGGGGCAACTAGAATCAATTCAATTTTTTTTAGAAATTTTGACGTTCAAAAGTGCCTCTTATGTGCCTATTTGAAATAAATCGTTTGACTTTTGACTTTGACTGTTACTAGGTAATACATAAATACATAAATAGTATTTATTTACTATCATATCGTAAAATTCGAATTATAAACTTTAAAACGAGTTTATGTTGACGTACTTTATAAACACAATAACAAAATTTAAAAATATAATCATGTTATAACACTTTTTCTGGAACAAAATAATGTTATAAAACATTTTTTTTACCAATACGATACAGAGCAAATCCAAGAAGTTCCATCTATTTTTTTTTCTAATGTAACGCATACGCTGGGCGCGCCATTTTTTTTACTCTTATAATTTTGATCTTTTGTATAGTAGGTTAAATCCCAATGTATAAGAGGAGATAAAATAGTGTATGAAACTGCACATAACTAGGATTAAAACACTCGTGTGATAATATTAAAAACCTCGCCTACAGATCGGTTTTTAAACACACACTCGTGTTTCAATACCTCTTATTATGCAACCGTTTCATAAACTACTATTATAATCACACTAATCACACTATCACACTAATATTATAAAGGCGAAAGTTTGTGAGTGTGTGTGTGTGTGTGTGTATGTTTGTTACTTCTTCACGCTCAAACGGGTGGACCAATTTTGATAAAATTTTGTATGGAGGTATCTAACACCCTGGATTAAGACATAGGCTACTTTTATCCCGATATTGCCACGAGATCGAGACTTACGCGGGTGAAACCGCGGGGCGCAGCTCGTGTTTTATAAAGCTTTGGTTTTTTAAGTACGTGGTCAACGGTGACACAATAAAGGCTGTCCTAATACAGATACACTTTTTTGACACCACATAAGCACTTTTGAAAATGGCAGACTTTCATGGCGGCCGTTATATTATGACGGAACCACTCTTCTAGGAAACCGTAGACTTATGTCTACGTTCTGTTATCAGTCGATGTCAACCCGTTGTACATGTGCTCTTTCAATGCACAGGCGTCCCCCAGATTGGAACAGAAACCTTCAGGGTACCCAAATTCTTCACAGACGTTCTAAACAGGCCAAGAGACGCAATCAACTTCTGTAGGGAGTTGGACTGGTTGGAATAGCCACCAACGGCTGCCATGGCTCACGCACAATGGTCAGCCTGAAGGACTAAGTGCGGAAACCAAACCTTCGAATATGGAACATAGAGAACAGTCGATGTCTTCGTTTCTAAATATACTTACAAACTGTTTTAATTAGATCTTTTGAAATGGAACAGATTATTATGTCATGTTATGAATTATTTTATGAAACGGCTTGTTCATATCGAGTTAATATTTGTTGAAAATTGCTGGGAACTAAATGTTCAAATCAGCAGTCGAATGCATTTTGTCCATCACAGCTAATAAAGGTGCAAGCGCGATATTAATTAGTGGTTCAAGCAATTGGCCATTGTTAATATTCAAACTGGGCTCCAAAATACTTGTTTATGAATATCCAATAGGGAACCGGAACCCGTATAAACCCTAGAAATGAACTATTGCATGCTGCTCAAAAAAACTATGGAACTACAAAAATTTTATCTCTATTCGTTTCTGTCGCGCTCATGATGAGACGTCATTTACCACGAAACTGCTTTGTTTACATCTGTTTTTTAGCCCCAAATCATATAAATGAAATTATTGTTTATGCTTTATTCAAGCAGAAATCGCACTCACTTATTATTCCCAGCTAAAGCACTTTCCCAGCTAAAGCACTAGGAAGTGGTGAAGGGTGGGCGTTTTTGGGGGACTGTCTTATGTAATTTTTGACGTTCGAAAAGTGCTGATTCTCAGCCTAGTTTGAATAAATGACTTTTGATTTTGATTTTATTTACTTTAGTGAGATTTCAAGCAAATAATAAATTTTATTTACATAGTATTTTTCGTCACTTCCGGCATTTTCGAAGAGGACGCGTTTTGAGTATGCGTTCCGTTCCACCAAAAAAACGCAGCATAAAATAATTAATTATGAAATAAGTAATGCATTAAGACGAAAGCATCAGGGCAGCCCGCGAAATTCAAATTTTCTTTAATTTGCAGGTTAGCAATAGGTTGTATGTTTATTAAAATATGATTCACGGCCGTAACAAATATGGCTTTACAGAATAATAATCATTAGAATCAGCAATAACTATTTCATGAAATAGTCAAACAATTTCATGAAATAGCCATTCAATAGGATTCTATGAACTTAGAGAACTGTTGTATTGCTTAAAAACTTAAGTATAATTACGCGGGCTACCTTAGCGCATCCCCCTTAAAAAACCAGCCAAGTGCGTGTCGGACCACGCACAATGAAGGGTTCCGTTGTTGGGAAGAATTTATCTCAAAAACAAACTTAACATTATAGTTGAAAAACACGATCTCCCATACATCGATCCCATACGCCAAGGTCAATTTCCCAACTGGAGATGTAAGTATGAAAAAAAAAAAATTCAAGTGATTATACTACAAATTATTGATTTTCGGATTTTTTCCTTTACTTGTGCTGTGAGACCTTGCTTCTTACCAAATTTCATGATTCTAGGTCTACGGGAAGTATCCTGTAGGTTTTGATTTATTTGCGAGTATCAAAATATGTCGCATAAATCGCCGTATTTTTTTATTGCGTTGACTTAGAAGATTGATTTTTTTAGAGCTCCAAGGCAACGTAGATTTACGTATTCGATATTGATTTTAACTTGATATCTCCACGCGTTCTTGAGAAAAAGGGTCTTGACAGACTGAAAGACAGACAGACAGACAGGCAGACAGACGGACAACGAAGTGATCCTTTATGGATGCTGTTTTTTCCTTTTGAGGAACGGAACCCTTTTTTTTTTTCTTTTTTTTTTTTTTGGTGGGAAATCATCAAATAACTTCTCCCGCTTTGGGCGGAGCGGGAGGGCGTGTCAGACTTTTACTGACTAAAACCCACCCGTGTTCCTTCCGTTGCCTGTGTGCCAGGGCCACGATATCCCTTTCGGACAAACTCGCAACCCCGGCAGGCATTGGTCCTAACGGACCCCGTCAGTTTGTGCTGACATCTCTTTGAGGCGCGCGTGGAACACAACGCGCCGTCGACCCGGGCCTGGTCCTTATCGGACGGCGAGCTAGGAACGGAACCCTAAACCCTAAACCCTTTTTTTTTTTTTTTTTTTTTATATTTTTAGGAACGGAACCCTAAAAATATAAAAAAATAGAACTTGTTTCTTGACTCCTACACAATGTATGTTAAAATAATGGATAACTTTTGAATTACGTGCATTTACAATTTCTAGGAAGTTAAAATACACAAATCGACACGAAATCGACAACACTTGTCAATAGGTGAAAAAGCAAATGAAATGAAAACACCAGAATTTTTCCTTTTGCAGCCGCAAGAGCAGTTGGTATAGTGACTCGATTTTTAGTTTTATTCTTTTTCTAACATTCGAATAGCTTCGATAACATGTGAATTCAGTATCCATGAATGTAGAGATACAACGCACGTCGAAATCGAATAAAGTGTCGATTCGATTCCAACGAACGACGATTCCGAATAGTAACAAAATTCGAATCGGTTAATATGTTACAAAAATACGTCACGGAAACACAGAGACGTGGCAAATGGCACGTGGAGGCCATAACAAAATGTTCCTGCTCGCGCTAGTGTGACGATGAACTGTTTTTTTTCCGGCGAGCACAAATGTAGGGTTTGGGCGCGCCGTAATTCATCTTTTGTTCCGTGAAAATTAAAATTATTTCTCTTTTAGCACACAACTTAAAATTCTTGGAAATAAAACTTGCACTTACCACATAAAAACTACTATATTCATAAATAGGGTCTTACAAGAGTTAGGTACATATAATTGGGAAGTATCTCTAGCGTGTAGTGTAATGTTATCCCCATTTTCGCTTGACATCTCAAGGCTCCTTCATAATAATGACACAAGGAAATAGGATACGCGTGAAATCCGGTATTCGTTTGTGTCGTGGTAATCCGTCGGTAAACAGAACATGCAGTGTATCAAATTATCCCCAACTCATAGAAGAGCAAGTGTCAGGGAAGGAAATTGATGACTGCGGTGGGTTCACTGACGTCTAGTATTTCAATCTTGGTATTTTATTGACGTAGTACCTACTAACAAAGACATCTTTGAACTGATACGTTCTGAGGTTCTCGTATATCAAGCTAGGTTGTCATTCGTAGAACAGTGCCCATTTAGTCATGCGGTCGTGCTGCCGAAATGCGCAGCTTCTCTTCGGTTTGTTTTCCAGGGGTTGCAAGTCGATTTACCCGTTAGCAAATTCTCGGTAGAAGTCTACAGTTTGAGTTTGTGTCTCACAAAATGGCTCGAGAATCTTTGGTTAAACGAGATAGGTACCTACCTATACAGGTGAACACACTAGTGAAAGTTGGGGCAAAATTGTTTGTCCAAACGACGAATTGGAATACGTGCCATTTATATTATAGCCAATGTTACCTACTAGCTTCGGCCCGCCTGATCGTTCGCGTGGAAATCGTGCAATCGGCAATATTGTAACCTTTTGGCTCGTCTCTTTACAATTTAATGTAAACTATAGAAGAATACGAACATAATGTTATATTGCTGGTCCTCTATACCAAATAGCGTTATAATTTGTAGTATAAAGACCAGACCAGACTTATAGGGAATATATATTATGCAAAATTTGAACTAAATCTATCCAATATTATTTTCGTGACATACATTCAGACAAACATAAATGTTCTAACTACTATCTTTTCGGCATAAGAATCTTATCGTTCTCAAACCTTGTAGCAATAACTGTTTTTCATAAATATTCAATGTAGGTACAGTTTTGACTCCACTACGATTTTATTATGTTGCTAGTGATTTCTGACATTCTAAGAAGAAAATTAGGACCTCAAATAATTTACAACGTTTAGACTTGTATGAGTATATTGTTATGACTTGTATTGACTTGAATAATTTGTTCCTTTCGTTCATAGAATTCTTAACGTTAAAACTCCAATCTCATACCTATTTTTTTTAATGAATTTGTCTTTAATTGTATGTTACTGTTTAACTGACTAACTTCCATTAAATATTTGCATGCCATCAGTGCACGGTGGAATATGTCTTTGCACTGAATTTTATACGTAACATCTTTTGTCACAGCAGATAAACGATTTTGATGGGAAAAGTTTTTTGCTATTTCTGACTCCTGTAGCGGCCAGTCTATTTATTACAAAAAACCGGGCAAGTGCGTGTTATGCAAATTTTCATTGACGCCGTCTTGAATTTTGATTTTGACTCCAATTTTAAAACGACACCCATCACGAAAAATTTGCAAATTATAAGTGGTGCCATCGTGAATTTTGATTTTGACCCCATTATCATTGTCAACACCCTCGAAAACCATGAAAACGACACCTATGACGAAAAATTTGCAAATTATCAGTGGCGCCATCTTGAATTTTGATTTTGACCGCATTTTTTGAAATAAAGAAAAATAATGATCGTTGTCGACACCCTCGAAAACCATGAAAAATACACCCATGGCGAAAAATTTGCATTTTCCTTGGCGCCATCTTGAGTTTTAATTTTGACTCTATTGTCATTGTCGCCCTCGAAACCCGTGAAAACGATACCAATGACGAAAAATCATCACAAAATCACGACAACCATCTTTTCATGCAAGTAGGTTCGCGCAAGTTTCTTTCGCGGAAATGTCATTCACGCAAGTATACCAGATCCGCTATGCATCAACCCACAGTTGATGTAACTCTCTCATAAGAAATAGGATCTATTGGCATCAAAAATATTTTATGTGCAAATAGCCCATTTTCATGGTGACTGTATTTTTTTTTTAAATCTGTGTATGCAAATCAAAATGTCTCAAAAAGTTAAGTTCAGTCTCCTACGACCGATTACGTGAACCTACAACGGTAAAGATACCCTTACTTCCCAATTTTAAATATCCAGCCTGTATATATCATGATGATTGACTGCTTAGCCCCATAAAGATATAGCGTGATCATAATCATTTAAAAGGTTAAATCGGCAACTATCTGCAATGTTCTAACCGTTTGGCTCGTCTATTTACAATTAGCTATAAACCATAGAGGAATACAAACATAATGCAATATTGCTCATGCTCCCGTATATAGCATAATAATTTATAGCCAGACTTATAGGAAATATTTGTGCAAAATTTGAACAGATCCCATCCAGTAGTATTTGCGTAATGCATGAATATACATTCAGACCAACAGATAACAAACAAAATTCTAAAAACTATATTTTCGGCATTGACAGACCTCGTAGCAATTCCTTTAAAAAAAAACCGGCCAAGTGCGTATCGGACCACGCACAATGAAGTGTTTCCGTAGTTAGGATGAATTTATCCCTAAAACAAACTTAACATTGTAGTTGAAAAACATGTTCTCCCATACATCGATATAAGCCACGGTAAATTTTCCAATTGAAAATTTAAGTTTGTAAACGCATGTGATAAAACTACAAATTAACAATTTTCGGACTTTGTCCTATACTTGTGCTGTAAGACCTTGCTTCTTGCCAAATTTCATGATTCTAGGTCAACAGGAAGTACCCTATAGTTTTGATTTATTTGCGAGTATCGAAATATGTCGCAGTAATGTCGCTTAAATCGCCGTATTTTTTTATTGCGGTAACTTGGAAGCTTGATTTTTTAGAGCTTCAAGGGACCATAGACCTACGTATTTGATATTAATTTCAACTTGATACCTCCACGCGTTCATGAGAAAAAGGGTCTTGACTGACTGACAGACAGACGGACAACGAAGTGATCCTATAAGGGTTCCGTTTTTTCCTTTTGAGGTACGGAAGCCTAAAAAACAAACAATGTACAGTTTTGACTTCGCTACAATTTTATTTTATACAAGATAAAAAAGGCCTTCGGAATGATAAATAGGTAGTGTATATTATTTACCTCATTTAAGACTATGATCTCAAGTCTAGACTAAAACTTTTATGACTCGTAAATATCTCATTTATAAGTCTGACTCATAATAAAAGTCTCGTTCACGTTCTGTCACTTACGACCAAATATTGTCAGTGATAAGTTTACGTATGATCCACTCCTTTGGGAACTCCTTTAGGATTACAGGACTGAACATTTCTACCTTTAGATTTTTTGTACCATTTTATTCCCAATACGTAGCAGTTCGTGCCAATTGCGTTGGCATAAATGTTATGACAATGAAACTATGGAAACTATGTTCAACTGAATCTGCATGCTAACTTTGTTAAATTTTTACTCGTATTTGAGTTTCATCTTCGACATACATATTGCTAGATTAAAAAGCATACTCGTTACAGTCGAAGTTAAAGACTTGTATAGACTTAGGGTTCAAACCGAACAGCGAAGTGTCTTTCTTTCTCAACTCCAAACAAAGTAGGTGTGTATAAAAACTTTGAGTTCAACCACGCTGCTTGATTATAAATAATACCTACGAGTTGTAGGTCGTAGGTTCGAACCCAGACAGGCGTTTTACTTTGTGTAAATTATTTCATCACCACTGCTCTCAAAACAGTTAAGGAAAACACCGTCAGGAAACCGGCATGTCCTCCTAAAACGATCCGAAAAATTCGATGACATGTGACATCTACCAACCCGCGCTGGGTCTGCGTGGTGGATTACGATCCACTCCCTCTCACCGAGAGGAGGCCTGTGTCCCAGCAATGGGAACACTATAAGCTGATTATGCTAAATGAACTTGTAAATAAACTCTCTTACTAATAAGGAAAGCTAAAAATGTCTTTTTATACGAGTTTGATGAAAAAATAACATTATCGGCACTTTGCTGATGAACTTAAAATTCAATTTAGTTTTGGGACGCAAAAATTTTTATATTTAAGATTGGTATTTTTGTTGGCAAAACAGAATTAGTTTTGTTTGCTTGTTTTGTGAGAAGTATTAAATTGGCTTTCAAATTTTTATAGTTTTTGTTTACAGTTCTTCTAAAATAATTAGTACGAAAACAATTTTACTTAGACAGCGTAAAGTTTGTTTGATCTGTCTCTGAATTTTTATAACACGTTCCATTTAATTTTTTAAAACGTTTACTTAACAATATTTACTTTATTAATTACAGTTGATGTAGTTACTTAGATAGGTACGTTATTTATATAGCTTTTTAGTAGCGCATAATTTTATTCTGACAACATTTTTAGGGTTCCGTACCAAAATGGTAAAAAGGAACCCTTATGGTGAGGCTAAGTCTGTCTGTCTGCCTGCCTGTCTGTCTCAGCTGGATATCTCAAGAACTACTAATGATATCAACTTGAAATTTGAAATATATTTAGATGACGTTTACCCAACTATTTTGCAAACAAGAAAGAAATTAAAAAAAATATACCTTTTTTGCAACAGGGCCTGAAAGGAGGCATGTGGGATATCATATGAAATAACGCTGTTTGCACATTCTCAAACAATTTTTATTTTAGGCTTCATAGTTATCGACTTTTGATGAAAAACCACTCCAATCAACTCCAACCAATCCACTTATCTCCGAAGTTTGCATAGAGAAAAATCTGAAATTATTCTATGTGATAGAAGTTTATGTAAAGATTACAGGAAAAATAAAACGATGTCTCTAAATAGCACAGTTTTTCAGAAGTCATCAACATCATATATACGTACGGAACCCTCGGTGCGCGAGTCCGACTCGCTCTTGACTGGTATTTTTTTAATAAGTATGGATTTTCTGCAGTAAATATGAAAACCAGATGAAAACCGTAACATACCTACCTAAATCACACAGAACTGACTATTAAACCTAAGTACGTTTAATACTAATAACGTAGAAACAAAAAAAAAACTGATTAATTTCCATTTATTATCGTTTAATTAAAAGAAGCTCACTCGCTTTCCCTCTTCCATTTCCCAGGAGAAATTCTTCAAGAAATTAATGCCTTTAAAACTAATGTGGGAAGAGCTATTCCTTTCACGTAGTAAATTAATTAATAACTGAGGTTTATTAACTCCCGACCTGACGTTGGTATGGATTGATTTTACGGTTCTCTTGTGGGTTTATGCTTCTGAAAGGTTGAATACAAAGGTTTCATCATATTTAATATTCGTTTGTTAGTTTCATTATGGACCCACTACAGATCTAGATAGTAGATATCATCATCTGCCTAGCCTTTTCCCAACTATGTTGTGGTCGGCTTCCAGTCTAACCGGATGCAGCTGAATACCAGTATTTTACATGGAGCGACTGCCTATCTGACCTCCACAACCCAGTTACTGGGTCACAAGATATCCCTTGGTAAGACTGGCTGTCACAGTTTTGGGCTTCTGACGACCCGTAACAGCTGTCAAAGATCTACAAATGACAGCCGGGACCAAAGACTTAACGTGCTTTCCGAGGCACGGAGGAATCTTGGTATGAAAAGATGGTCACCCATACACGGACCAACCGCGGCAAGCGTAGCTTAACCTAATCGATCGACCCGTGCGGCAGTTATTACTTAGCCACAAGCCTACTGATAACAATCAATCCACCTAGCCTTTTACCAACTATGTTGCGGTCGGCTTCCAGTCTAGCCGAATGCAGCGGCATACTAGTTTTTTACATGAAGTGACTGCCTATCTGACCTCCACAACCCATAATCTGGGTAATATGATACCCCTTGGTAAGACTGGTTGATAGATATGCCTACTGATAACAACGGACCCATTTTCCTGGTATGTTCTAAGCCAAACATTTCGCCATTTTCCAATGCTAGTATATTTAACAATATAGGTTAACACACTAATAGTAAACAGTAAGTACACTTTTCAATTCAGATGTACTTCAGTAGTTACTAGGTAGTTTCCGAGTTTATCTTGGACATTACTGACATCGACGAAGGAAAACTGTTGGAATATATACTTGTAAATCTGTAGCCTTGTTTACATGACATTAGAACTATTTATACTAATCTGTGAGCATCGTTATATAGCCAACTCGTTCTTGATGTGCTAGCTCGCTCTTTCTTCTTGCACGTCTGCCATTGCATAGTTCGCATGTGTCGCTCTTTTATTTTTACTAATGTTAAATATACCACTGTTATTTTATCAAAACCTCGTTTAATTTAACTGGTTATGGGCCCAGACATGCTCTAACATAAAAGTCCGCGAGTTTGTTTCCGTAATTTAGTGATTGATAATTTAGTAAAAATCTCGAATCTAACCTCACTTCGTATCTGACACCGCGTGTGAAAAAAAACTTTCAATTGTTTCTTTCTATCAAGCTGAAAAATGTCTTCGAATAACCACTTGACTCTTATTGAGAAATTGACCGGTCGAGATAACTTTGCGAGCTGGAGGTTTGCTGTACAAACATACCTCGAACATGAAGAACTCTGGGAATGCGTGGCGGGCGCCGGCACCGTAGATCCAAAGATGGATTTAAAAACAAAATCTAAAATTATCCTTTTAGTGGATCCGATAAACTATATCCACGTGCAGGATGCCAAAACCGCTAAAGAGGTCTGGGGCAACCTCTGCAAGGCGTTCGACGATTCAGGACTTATGCGTCGAGTTGGGTTGTTAAGAGACCTGATAACAATTACACTAGATAGTACTCAAAGCATAGAGGACTATGTTAATAAGATAATGACAACTGCACACAAGCTCCGCAACATAGGGTTTCAGGTTGATGATGAGTGGTTGGGTACATTATTACTCGCCGGGCTCCCGCATCATTACAAACCCATGATTATGGCATTTGAAAGCTCCGGTGTCAAAATAACAGCTGATTTGGTCAAAACAAAACTGTTACAGGAAGTCAAGATCTCTGATTACTCTGATACTAGTGTACTGTTTGCTAATAACGCAAAGAAACAACAACCTATCAAACCATCCAATAAAAAAGGACCGAGATGTTACACGTGCAACAAATACGGGCACGTCAGTAAAAACTGTAAAGTGAAGACTAAGAAACAAAGTGACAACTCTTATGTAGCCGTTTTTTCAGCGACTAGTAGGAACAACTCCGGGTGGTTCATTGACTCGGGTGCCTCAATGCACATGACAATGAATCAGGACTGAATATATGATGAGTCACCACCACCAGTCAAAACAATAAGAGTTGCTAACAATAAAGAATTACATGTCAAGAGCTGTGGTAAGGTGAACATAAATGTTATACAGAAAAATGGCTCCCCAAGTACCGTACAGGTAAAAAATGTCCTTTTTGTACCCGAGTTAGCCGCTAGTCTTCTCTCCGTCAGTCAGATGATCAAGAATAAATGTAACATAAAGTTTGACAGTAAAGGTTGCAGTATATTCAATAAAGATAATGTAGAAGTAGCTACAGCAAAACTTGTTGATAATATGTACAAGCTAAATATTGCCTCCGTTCAGGCGTTTATATCTGAAAGTACTAATAATGATTTTTATCTATGGCACCAAAGGATGGGTCATATCAACTTTGCTGATCTGAAGAAGCTGGAAGATAATACTGAGGGTGTGAAAATATCTCCGAGCAACAAGATGACCTGCATCTCATGCATCAAAGGAAAACAGGCCAGGTTACCATTTAAAAGTGAAGGTTCCCGAGCAAGTCAACTGCTAGAACTGGTACACTCCGATGTCTGTGGGCCTATGGAGGTGAAGTCACTTGGAGGTGCAAGGTATTTTCTCACATTTACCGATGATTACTCAAGAAAGGTATGTGTATTCATATTAAACTAAAAGTCTGAATGCCTAGATAAGTTCAAAGAGTACAAACGGCTTGTAGAAAATCAACTTGATGGAAAAATTAAAACTCTAAGAACCGATAATGGCACTGAATATACCAATAAGAATTTTGCTGAATATTTAAAGTCTTCTGGAATTATACATCAAACATCAAACCCTTATACACCCCAACAGAATGGTTTATCAGAGCGTATGAATAGGACTTTAGTTGAAAAAGCTAGAAGTATGCTAATCAATGCTAACTTACAGAAACATCTGTGGGCTGAAGCCATCATGACTGCAGCATACATAGTCAACCGTTCACCGACGCGAGCCCTAGACTACAAAACTCCTGAAGAAATGTGGAGCAGCAGTAAACCTGACATAAGTCACATGAGAGTGTTTGGATGTGAGGTAATGATGCAAATACCTAAGGAGAAGCTTAAAAAGTGGGATTCCAAATCAAGTAAGATGATTTTCCTAGGTTATTGTGAGGTTTTCGACTGTTTGATAGTAAAACAAGTTCTGTTACAAAAAGCAGGGATGTCATATTCTTAGAGAGTTCTATAAAAAGAGACATGGTACCAGTTTCTTTGTCAAGCTCCGAAAAGCAACAAGTAAGTGATGGTCTATCTGACAATGATGATTGTAGTTCCGAAATGTCCACTCACACAGCTACTGAATTCAGTGATGCCTCTAACTCTGATACTTCTGAGTATGTACCTGAGAAGCCAATTGAGAGTCCTCAAAAATTAAATATGAAACTTCGTTCTCGGAAACCAATGAACACAAATCCTGAACCAAAGATTTACCTTTGTAATAACAATGTGTTGTGTCATGATGTTCCACAGACTTACACAGAAGCGCTGTCGTGTAATGATTCTCAGCTGTGGACTGCAGCCATTCAGGAAGAGTTAAAGGCACACAGTGACAACGGCACCTGGCAGTTAGTGGAAAAGCTACCCGAAGCCAGAGTTATCGGATGCAAATGGGTATTTCGTGTGAAGGACGGACCGACAGCACCAAGGTACAAAGCAAGGCTCTGTGCTAAAGGATTTTCACAGAAAAGTGGCATTGACTACGCTGAAACATTCTCACCCACAGTTAGGTATGACTCGATTCGCTTATATATATAGCTTATATATCGCTATCTGTTGCAGCAGAGAAAGGTATGACTATGATGCAACTTGATATTAAGACTGCTTTCTTATACGGTGAATTGCATGAACACATTTACATGACGCCGCCAGAGGGCCTTACCGTTCAACAAAATAAAACTTGTAAGCTTATAAAATCATTGTATGGCTTGAAACAAGCACCCCGGTGCTGGAATGCTAAGTTTGATTCGGTGTTGAAGAAATATGGCTTTGTGAACAGTCATGCTGATAGATGTATGTACAAAAGCTGCATCAGAGGAACAAAAGTTTACCTATTACTTTATGTTGATGATGGATTGTTACTATCAATAGATTCAACCATACTTACTGATGTTCTGGATGAACTGAAGAATGAATTCTGTATTAAAATTTGCAAACCATCCAACTTCATCGGAATGCAAAAAGAACAAACTACTGATTACATTTTTATTCATCAAACAAAGTATATTGAGAACCTACTAATAAAATTTGGTATGTGTGATGCCAATCCGATTAGTGTACATGCAGATCCACATGTAACACTTGTGAAAAGCTCTGTGTCTAGCAATGAGACAAAGATACCTTACAGAGAAGCTGTAGGATCTCTAATGTTTGCTGCCATAGTAAGCAGACCAGACATAATGTATGCAGTAAGCACTGCAAGCCGCTTTCTTAATAGCTATGACGAAACGCACTGGAATGCAGTCAAGCGGATCTTCAAATATTTAAAACAAACCAGTAATTTTGGACTTTGTTTCAGATCTAACTTAGGTGGCATTTTAGAATGTTACTCTGATGCTGACTATGCCAACGACCCAGTTACAAGACGATCCACTACGGGATACGTCTTCATGAAAAACGGGGCCGCCGTGACGTGGTGCAGTCAACGACAACCAACTGTCGCACTCTCTACCACCGAGGCCGAGTTCATGGCCTCCTGTTGTGCTGCCAAGGAAGCTCTTTGGGTTCGACAACTCATGCTCGATTTGAACCATTTTAAACAAGGTTGTATTACTCTTAATATTGACAACCAAAGTGCTATATGCCTTATTAAAAATAATGATCATCATAAGAGATGCAAACACATTGATGTCAGATTTAATTTTATAAGGGAGAAATATGTAGAAAAACTAGTTGACCTAAAATATGTTTGTACCGACCCGCAATTGGCTGATATTTTTACAAAACCGTTGAATAGGGTCAAATTTATCTCCTTAAGAAAACAAATTGGTGTTGTTGCAAATCTGAAAATTAAATGTTAGGGTTCAATGTGTATATTAGAGTCAAGATTTTGTTTGCTATTGTTGTTGTTATTGTTTAGAATAAGCAAGGCTAAAATTTAGAGGGAGTGTTGGAATATATACTTGTAAATCTGTAGCCTTGTTTACATGACATTAGAACTATTTATACTAATCTGTGAGCATCGTTATATAGCCAACTCGTTCTTGATGTGCTAGCTCGCTCTTTCTTTTTGCACGTCTGCCATTGCATAGTTCGCATGTGCCGCTCTTATTTTTACTATTGTTAAATATACCACTGTTATTTTATCAAAACCTCGTTTAATTTAACAAAAACATCGTGAGGAAACCTGGACTTATAGTTGACTAGCAGCGTCCCGCGGTTTCACCCGCGTAAGTCTCGATCCCGTGGGAATATCGGGATAAAAATTAACCTATGTCTTATTCCAGGGTGTCAGCTAACTTCATACAAAATTTTATCAAAATTGGTCCAGCCGTTTGAGCGTGAAAAAGTAACAAACATACACACACACGCACTCACAAACTTTCGCCTTTATAATATTAGTGTGATGATATAAATCTGAAATCGCCAACCCGCCTTGAGCAAGCGTGGTTATCAATGCCTTCTCTGTATGAGAAGAGGGGTTTGTCCTGCATTGGGGCAGTAATAAGTTTGTATTATAAGTACATGTTTACGCAAAATAAGCGATATCTCACGATAGATTTTCGTAGAATAGAATATAATACTCTTTAGTCTCTCTTTCTTTCTCTTTTTTTTCTCTTTTTCTTTTCTTTCTCTTTGTACTTTCTCTTTTTTTATATTGATCTTTTTTCTATTTTTTCTCTCTTTTCTCTCTTTTCTTTCTTTCTCTTTTTTCTCTTTTTCTTTCTCTTTCTTTCTCTCTTTTCATTCTCTTTTTTCTCTCTCTTTTCTTTCTTAATCTCTTCTCTTTTTTTGTCTTTACTGTAGAAGTAGAAGTTGTAAAACAATGGATGTAGTACAATTATTGTTTGGAGCAATTGGGCGATGAAAAACGACAGTTTGTACAGGTAAGGGTGCACAATACCTTACTTGATGCGATGGAGCGACGATGATATGCAATTTTCACGATTTTTTACTTGTTCTTTCAAGTATAACGCACGAGCGCGCGCGAGCGTCTCTTTTCGAACACAGACCTACGCCATATTTTATTTTCCAAAATGTTTACGACGAGATTACGCAGGGCGGCGTCACTTGGTGTAGCCGTCCTTTTCACACGCGAACGATAGGCAATTGTGCAGGAATGAGATATATGATAGGAAGTTACAAACCAACTTTATATAGCAATTCATTTGCCAACACAAAAAAACCGGCCAAGTGCGAGTCGAACTCGCGCACGAAGGGTTCCGTACTATTATCTATAAAAACGGCAAAAAAATCGCGTTTGTTGTATGGGCTCCCATATAACAAACGCGATTTTTTTGCCTTAAATATTTGTTTTATATATTTATTTTTAAAGTGAATATATAACTAAATATTCTGTAAATATTTCAAGCGTGGTAGACGCGTGCCGTTATCAATATCGAGCAAAAACGAGCAAAAAATCACGTTTGTTGTATGGGAGCCCCCTTAAATATTTATTTTATTCTGTTTTTTTTGAATTTGTTGTTATAGCGGCAACAGAAATACATCATCTGTGAAAATTTCAACTGTCTAACTATCACGGTTCATGAGATACAGCCTGGTGACAGATGGACAGACGGACAGACAGACGGCGGAGCCTTAGTAATAGGGTTCCCGTTTTACCCTTTGGGTACGGAACACTAAAAAGAACCGAAATAACAATACTGTAATTCTAATCGAATAGGCGCAAGCAGAATACTTACTCATATCTTGCTTAGGCAGATAATGCATCATTGAGCTAGACTATGATAGCTAATTTATTTATTTATTTATTTAGGATCTCGAACAAAGGATACACATATACAATATAAATCAGAATAATAATAAAAGGTTCTTGTACGTGTGCTCCATCAATTACAGGAGACCACAGCATGCACATATAACTAGGTTTAACAGGATAAAAATAAAATAGATAAAATTAATGATGAAATTTGAGGAAATAAAATAAAAATAAAAATTAACATGTCATGATTGAGCATAATTAATTCTAACGTAACGCCGGCTCCACACCCTGGGCTCAATTCTGGTATCAACGTTGTTTGAACAAGAAGCCAACGTGTGGACAAAGCGCGTTGGGGCCATTCCTTTGATAAAACCGACACGCGCCGGCCAACGGCCATCGCTCGCACCAATGCAATTTTCTAGATCCATACGTTGGACGCATTGAGACCAACAGTGTGGAGCCGGCCTAACACACCATCTGTCTGTACCAACTGTTTGCATGCGTATCTAATTGCATTTGTAGTAGTTCTACTAGGCTAGTAACTTAGTATGGATAACTTAATAACTGTCTATTAGAGTCTAGGTGAAGATGACGTAAAAAGCTTCAAGCGACGTCTGGAATACTAATACAAATAAAACCTGAAATTATAAATATTTTAAGAAAACAGCAATGATAAACACCTATTAGATAAACTTTCATACCTTATCGTTTATCGTATTCGTTCAAGTCCCCTGCAATTTAAACTTTCAACATTTATGTATAATTCAGTTTCTCACAAGAATTTACCGGATATCCCTCCAATAGAGTCCCAGAATGTTGATTTATGAAGACACCCGCTGGCAACACCGTCTGCAAGAATAGCGGTAATAAAATGACTGATATGTTATTTGAACGAACGAGTGTTCATACCTCGCAGTAACGGATTATGAACACAGAAAGGATAGTGATAAATCTTCATTATCATACCTACACCGTAGGTACCCACTCAGCATGTATTTCGACAAAGGACAGAATTGTTTCGGTCCTAACACAAGATAAGGCATGTTCCTCACTCTACACGCAATAAATCTTCAGGGCACCTCACGTCCTGATTTATTCAGTCGATAATCTCGACTTGTTCGGAACTTATCTCCTCGAAAGTTCGATTTGAGACGAAATGTATGTGAATGAATTACTACGACAATATATTCAGGACTGACAAAATATCGTGTAGCCTACTTGCGATGGACGGTATTATGGAAATCAAACGGGAACGTGTTTGAATCCTAGGTTGGTTCAATGTTTCAATGCACAGTCTTATAGACTGATAGCAACTATGAAGGTATTTTTATGAGTCAAGGTCAAGGTTCTGCACACCTCTATCTTGGGGCGGATGAAAAAAACAACGAGTGTGCTTTAGACCACACGACTGAACTAAAACTTGCAAATAGTAATACTAATTATACTTACTTACAACAATAGGCCTGCACGGTGTCTTAGATATACGAAACGCAACTGGCTATGAGAGATAGAGAGAAATAAAATGTGTGCTCGCACCCCTCTCTCTTGCCCCTACAGTAATAATATACGAAACGTAACTCTCTCTCTCTTTCTATCTTCACTAACTTATATCTCCCTCTCAACGTTTTGACGTTTGACGGCACGGTTGGCGCAGTGGTTAAGCGTTTGACTGCTGCGCTGCGTGTCGCGGGTTCGATTCCCGCACGGAACAAATATTTGTATGACCTATAAGTAGTTGTTCCGGGTCTAGCTAAACCCAACATACAGGAGAAATTCCTAGTGAAGGGCAAGGTTTAAAAAAAAAAAAAAACTTCCGTTCGCTCGCTTCCGTAACGCTTTCGTCACTCATTCATCAGCTTACTCCCCAAGTCAAGCGTGCGTAAAGAAGTTTTACTTAAAAAAACAAGCATACTGCCCCTTTAAAAAACAAGCATGCTGCCCTTTTAAAACTGTTTACATAGCTTGATGTTAATCTTTATAAAATAAACAGCACTATAACTGCTGTTGCAAAAAGCAGCAAAATTTGCGACCGCTAATAATTTCACAGTTTAACCGAGTTGCCAGCAAACACGAACTTCGTCAAAGGGATTTGGTTAATTCAATTTCTGTGTTCAGCCACCGCCTTTCCATGCTTAGGTGGAAGAAAATTTGCGTAATATTTAATTTCAATACCATCTTAGCCTCGGAAAGCTTAGCGAAATCTTTCCAAACTTTGAGATTTGCTCTTCAAAGTTGATTAGAATCTGAAAACTCCACGGTTATGCAAGTCTTTCGTCGGGAACTATTTGTGGAAACTGCGGCAGCGTAATAAATTGCTTTTAAATCGGGGCAAATTGATAGCGTCACTAAAACAAAATGAATGAAGAAGAATTCTTTGTAATGCCGAGCTTGAATTAAGTCCCAGGAGACATTAAGAGCGCTTGTCCCGACGTAATGTATTGTTATCATATTATCCGAGGCCGGCTCTCAGATCTCGCTAATGTAACTAATGAAACGTGGACTTATATCCACATCCTCGCGATAATCCGACCTCGCTTTATGGATACCTCGCCCTATCTTTATAAACAGAAACGCCTACAAATTGCGTCGCTTGCACGAGCTTGTTACGTTCTGTCAATTTACCGTTTTTATTGTGTCACCGTAAATAGCTCATTAAAATTTTATTCGATAGCTAATAATGTGTGCAATATATCGTACATTTAAAATGTATTACCTGATTAGCAAGTATAAACAGGGTTCTCGTTAGTGGAATTATGCGGCGATGGAATCAATAAATAATTTGGGATGTTGATTCACGAGCCTACTAAATTAAGTATTAATAGCACTTAACTGATAAACTGCCCTGAATAAAAATAAAGCTTTAAATGTAGAACTAGAGCGTAACTTGGTATTAGGTCATTTAGTTTCAAATGTAAGTGTGCACTTCAGTGCTAAAATTTTGGTTCGTTCTCAATTACATAATATGTTAACACTCGAAACGGAATTCGCAATTTAAATACGCTAAATGTCGAGAGCGTATGTATGAAAGATTTTGTCTTTATAAATACCGAGGTAGTTATGATTTTTATTCCAAAATTCCGTTCCTTTATGATCCTCTTAACGGACTTATTGAGGCGGTTGTGTATTTTGTGAAAGTTGCTAATTATTTTCAATTGTTAATTTCTATTTTAATTCTGTCTTAATAGTTCGCCTTATAACAATCCATAGAACCCTGAGTCCTTAGAACAATTTCATTAAACACCATAGTAAAATCGTTTATTTCGGGACCAATTGCACCAATTCAGGCTCATAAATGTGAAACATTAAATCCCTAGACTACGATATTATCTTAGTAGTGCACACCCTTGAACTAGTTTCTACAACGCGAGGCTCAGGAGACGAGTCTGAGCCACGAAATTTAATTAGCCGAAAAATGAATACCTGCTTTTGACACCGGCCCGAAATTTAGGTAGAAGTAGAGGCATTCATTTTACAAAGTTGTGTCTTAAAAATCTTGGCGTAGTCTTGTGGGTGTCATTAATTTTTTTGGGATCTTCTTTACTGGGTGGTTTATGAAATCTAGGTTATTGTGTACACTAAATTAATTTGAAGGTATTTTTAGGTCGGTACTTAAATGTAAAATATTACTTCAAATACATAAACTCACGCCTTCTTCCCATGGGGTAGGCAGAAACTATAGAACGCCACCTGCTACGCTCCTAACATACTCCTTTTGCTTCTCTGCGTTCACAAATCTGGTCATACACGCACGCCGGTTGCGAGTACTACGCACCTGATCTTTCTGAAGAACCTCAGCAATTTGGTCACTGTATGTCCTCCCCGTCCCTCCTAGGGCGTTTCCCGGCGTTTCCACTCACCACCGCAATACTACACAGGAAACAACACACACACACACACACACACACACTTACTACACACACTTACTTGCTTATTACTTCACAGCAATGAAAAATTCTATATTTAATTTATTTTATGAATACCTACTGCTAAGTCACTAATCCTTTGACTAAGCATGTTGATTATTGTAATTAGAACTAACGGCATACAATATAACATATTCATGTACAGTCTGCGTCAGTATGTGCTAACCCCTTAAGTTTTAAAATATTACACTGCTACAACATTGAATTCGTTACGAATAATCTAAAGAATATTTCAAAAATAATAATTTGTTTCGACTTGGATTTGAACCATCGCGTCACCGAACGTCATCATTATCATACGAACATAGTTAAACGAACTAGCCAGCGAGTCCATATGAATTGTGATGAAATTGTTATCTAGTATCGTCCGAGTCACTTTATCTTTAGGTTTCTGTCTTATCGAAAGATGTTATAATTTAAGAGTATCCATTTTACGCTTATTTAAAAGATTAATCCATACCCTCAAGTTATAACTACAACGTTTAATGTATACGTTCACTTTAAACGACGAACGGCGGTTCCTATTTTATTTATCGTTTGCGTTATTAGGATGTCACTTGTCTAGGGACCCGTTTGTGTCAGTTGGAAAATAATATATAAATATAAATAATATATTATGATAACAGTAGATTATCAAATCAAATTGTAAAGTATAAATCTTTGTAGTAAAATAAGATCAAAGTTTTGTTAAATAATAAATATTATGATTATTAAAATATTTGATTTTGAAATTATTTGTAAATAAAACAAAATAGAAAATACTTTATATTAATAAAAATATAATGCATGACAAAAAGTACATTTCGTGCCTGGGATTTGAACCTCCAATCTTTTGCACGGCAAGCGGTCTTAAAACCTCCGGTCTATTTGGACGCTGAATAACTTTTCGTAACAGACTTAAAAAAAAATACTAACTTAAACTTATTTATTCACTAAAACAATACATTAATTATAAGAAAATGCTTTTGCAAAATACAAAAACCAATTTGGGCCTATCTCGGATTTGAACGCAAATGTCTTTTGGGGGGTAAGAACTTAATGGAGCTGTGTGTACCAGCCTTTTATTTGTCGAGTGCTTAATTCCAAGTAATTATTTCTGTCATAATTACTTCATATTCAAGTCAAAGCTTTGCTCCACACAGTGGCAACTTTATGAGCAGTTGTCTGTAACAACCACAGCAATTATATTTAGTAGCATAAACTACTTGTAGTTAAATCTCTCCTAAGGGATTTAATCGGGGAGTAAATAAGTGGCTTTGGGTATCACATATAATAGGAGCTGAGAATGTATGGAAATTAATTGTGTTTATCCATATCTACGTACCTATTTATAGCCTTTTCTTGTTTTACCTAAGTAAGTCTTCAGTCTGTGCTTGTATAGATATATGGAATACCTACTATTTATCGTAAGTGTACCGCATAAGTTACGTAATTAATAGTATTGGGCTCAGAAAATTGGTATCCTCTAGTAATTGAATTATAGAGGTCAGATGAAGATTTGGTCTTTGGGTAAAATACATTCTGATTGGGGGGGACCGATCCCGACACATCTAGTTGGGAAAGATACAATAAAACGCGAATCAAGTGTCATTATTCCGCATCATGCAATCAAGACGGGATAATCGTGGTCAGTGTCTTCTACATTAGTGACATTATTTTGTTGTCAAGTGGCTTGGACTTGGAAACAGACCAATGATCGTTTATGAGACAACCTTCAAGGATCTTGATGCTCAAATAACGTTGACAGGGAGGCGGTGTCGGTTAACATTTGTGAAACTGTGCTGTGAAATGTATTGAAAAAACTGGCCAACTGCGTGTTGGACGACGCATGATAAGAGAAGGGTAGTTGGGATGAATTTATCCCAAGAACAAACTTAACATTGTAGTTGAAAACACATTCCAACTGTAAATGTAAGTTAGTACGTACAATATTGATTGATTTACCATGTTATTTTAAGACCATAGACTTCATATAGGTTTTTCTGTAATCTGTATCGGCATTTTTTTTCAAAATTTTGGAGATAAGGGGGGTCAATAATGTTTTCTAGGTTCTTTAATAACTTTAAACCCATTTATTTTAAAATTATTAAAAATATATAAGGTGTATCTATTCATACACGAAACCTCTTAAGGGGTCATTGTATGCATCATTATGAACAACTTCTACTGTGGGACCAAACCTGAAATTGCGAAATAAAAATCAGCTGTTCCCTACATTTATGTTCGCATAACTCGTTAAAATGTAAGAAGCAGCTGATTTTTTTTCGCGATTTCAGGTTTGGTTCCATAGTAAAAGTTGTTCATAATGAGGAGTACAATGACCGCTTAAGAGATTTCGTGTATGAATAGATACAACTTATATGTTTAAAATCCTCATATCAAGTCCTTTCATTTGATATGTCACGCGATAAAGTTAGCAAAACCTTTTTTCAAACCATTTCAATTTTTTTTCTGAACCTCTTATTTAAAACTCATTTATTTACGTTACTCGTTCGTGTTTGGGTCACAGAAATTCATACGTGTACCAAATTTCTACATAATCGGTCCAGTAGATTCGGAGCAATTCGGCTGTGACAGAGTTTCCTACAAGGGTTCCGTTTTTCCTTTTCAGGTACGGAACCCTAAAAACAAAATGATGGCGTTAGTTCCGAATTTGTCCACGTGCCTATAGATCCTTGTACAGCTATAGATCTACTCCATTTATTATAACCTAAGAAAAATAACGGTTATCGCTCTTCCGTTATTTCAATATAAAAGTATAATAAACTCCGTTATTTCACGATAAATACAAAGCAATGTAATCTATTTACCATTTATATTTAAAAAAAAAACCTCTAAACTGCAGAAATTTCAACAATATTACACAATAACTGTCGTTATTCTAATGCTTTAAATAAATAAAGTACAGTGGATGGTATTTTTGAATGGCATGTATTTAACGCGGCGACAAATTAATCAGAATTTGTTATTAGAAAATAATTAAAGCGGGTAGCAGAAATAGTAGGTAGGTAGCTACAGAGAAGAATAATTTTAAGTAGAAAGTAGCAGCTTAATAATCAGTTGTTAGCTTTGTTTTAATTTAAACTGGCATCGAGTTTTTGTTTTGGTAATTGAATTTACCAACTATAGAGGGGATCTGGCGCTCGGCGGCCGCGTCGGGCACTGTTCTAATCTAACCTAACCCAAATGATTCAATAACAGTATCATACCAACCACAAACAATTTATTTTATATTATTATTATTATACTATATGGGTAGTTACCAGTGGCGAAGGGTGATTTTATAAGAAGGTTAAGCCGGAGAAAAAATATATTTTCTATTTAAAATAAACTCCTCCTGACGACGTCGATTTTGTATAGAAACTGAACATATCTCGCAATTGCGTCCGGCATGCTGTGACCAAGCCGGACGCGTCTGCGAGTTATTTTAGAGCAAAATGTTTTGTTGTTGGGATATAAAGACAAACCGTGTAATGTAGGCGTTTTGTAATGTTTTCATTGTATGGTGTATTAAATACCTACAGTGTGATTATATTATTTGGCATTATTAAACACTACTAACTGTGCCAATTTTCAATGACGATAGACTGGTTGTGTTCCGAATTTCCAAAGGGAAACCGGTAGGAATCGTGTTATACGGTGGTTTCGCCACTGGTAGTTACTATATTTATTGAGTGACTTAAATAAATACAATACATAACTTTTGTTGAATTAGATTTAAAAATAACATTTAATCGCTGCCAAGTTAGATTTTTAGTAGCAAATAGTTGGTCGCCCTTTAAGTTGTTAGTCGCCTGGAAAATAATTAGCCTTTTATCATCATCATCATCATCTGCCTAGCCTTTTCCCAACTATGTTGGGGTCGGCTTCCAGTCTAACCGGATGTAGCTGAATACCAGTATTTTACATGGAGCGACTGCCTATCTGACCTCCACAACCCAGTTACTGGGTAACACGATATCCCTTGGTAAGACTGGTTGTCAGACTTTTGGGCTTCTGACGACCCGTAACAACTGTCAAAGATCTACAAATGACAGCCGGGACCAACGGCTTAACGTGCTTTCCGAGGCATGGAGCAATCTTGGTATGAAAAGATGATCACCCATCCACTGACCAACCGCGGCAAGCGTAGCATAACCTGGTCGATCGACCCGCGCGGCATTTATTATTTAGCCACAAGCTCCTCCTCCTCCTGCTAATAATTAGCCTTTTATAATAAGTAATTTTTACAGATTTGGCTTTTGTTGCAAGAGAATGAGAGCACCGTTCTAGCGGTGAGTCCCTTCAAAACACTACTGAAATGAGAGAACTGCATGTGTAAGAGAGAGAAAAGATATTTAAGAATCATAACATGCGACGGTGGCTTGATATTATCTGTGTAGAATATTTTAATGGGTAGGTTTAATAGGTATAATGGATATAAATGTATACAAAGCGTTTTCTAGCACACATCTCTTCCTAAGGAAAACCGCAACGTTTTTGTCCACGTAGTTGCATGTCTTTAAAAAGTTGCCACACTCTATGGCACTAAAAAAAGTTGCCACACTCTATGGCACTAAAAAAAGTTGCCACACTCTATGGCACTAAAAAAAGTTGCCACACTCTATGGCACTAAAAAAAGTTGCCACACTCTATGGCACTAAAAACCCACTGCCCATTCTGGTCATAGTTACTCTACTCGTTACATAAAATGTGAAAATATTCCGCAAAAATGTTCATTTAAACGTGCACTTTATTCATTTTAATAATCAAAATTGCATACTTTGTAAAATTAAGGTATTCGAGAGTTTTCAGGAATGCTTAAACTTTATGAAAATAACTGTGATAAAATGTGCTGTTTTAATCCAAAAAATGTGATGATATTTTATGATACTTACATTAAAAAATTTGTTCAACTTTCTTTTGATATAGTCATCACACCTAATATTATAAAGGCGAAAGTTTGTGAGTGTGTGCGTGTGTGTTTGTTACTTTGATAAACCAACCCTGAACCAATTTTGATAAACTTTTGTATGGGAGGTAGCTGACACCCTTTTTTTTTTTTTTTTTTTTTTTGGGTGGGAAATCATCAAATAACTTCTCCCGCTCTGGGCGGAGCGGGAGGGCGTGTCAGACTTTTACTGACTAAAACCCACCCGTGTTCCTTCCGTTGCCTGTGTGCCAGGGCCACGATATCCCTTTCGGACAAACTCGCAACCCCGGCAGGCATTGGTCCTGACGGACCCCGTCAGTTTGTGCTGACATCTCTTTGAGGCGCGCGTGGAACACAACGCGCCGTCGACCCGGGCCTGGTCCTTATCGGATGGCGAGCTACCCATCGCTCACCGTCCGCAGGCCCGCGCCTACGGTGGCCGGAAATCGGCTTGCGACTCCCGACGCCCGGGGCGTCTCCTGCGGCGACTAGGGGCATGAGGGCGCGAACCTTGTCTCACCCTCACGCGTTCCGCCTCCTCCTTCGCTAGCATAACTGCTTCGCAGAAGGAGGTGACGGCCTCCCATGCACTCTCGCTCCGAACCATGGCCTGAACCAGGGCCGGACGCGAGAGATCGCCGCCGCCGATCGCCTCCGTGAGGACACGGCGGTGCTCCGCCCAAGCTGGGCAGACCTCCACCGTATGCTCCACCGTGTCCTCCGGGCGATCCACACAGTGGTGACACCCGGGCGTTTCCTCCCGCTTAATCCTAAACAGGAACCTCCCGAAACATCCATGTCCGGTGAGGACCTGCGTCAGGCGGAAGGTAAGGACGCCGTGGCGCCTCTCCAGCCACTCCTCAAAGAGGGGACTTATCGCCACAATTGTGGCGTGCCCAGCGGTGGGTTGCGACAATCGCACTCTCCATGTCGCCATGAGATCCCTCCGGAGCTCCGTCCACTGTGCCGCAATTTCTTGCGGCAGCGGAGTTATGCCCCGGAGTTTCGCCTCTTCGCGCCACACCCAAATGTGCGCGAGGACTTTCGCCTCCAGATCCCATGGCGGCAATCCGGCAAGGAGGCTCGCCGCCTCACGGGAGACCGTGCGGTATCCCCGTACCATCCTGATGGCCATGACCCTTTGGGACGCGTTCAACCGCTGCGCTGGTCGCAGCCTCAGAGAACGCGCCCACACCGGTGCCCCGTAAAGGGCCATGGACCGCACGATCCCCGCGTAGAGCCTCCGGCAGGAGGCGTTTGGACCCCCTAGATTGGGCAGGAGCCGCTTCAAAGCAGCCCCGGCCCGCTCCAGTCTGGGAGCCAAACGTCGAAAATGCTCCACGAAGTTCCACCGGCTGTCGAGGACGAGTCCCAGGTACTTCATCGTCGACTCGACGCCGATGTGAACCCCTCCCGCCGTTATCTGGGAACCCGACAGTGGCGCGTTCCGAGGACCATAAAAACACATGGCCTCGGACTTGTGCAATGCCACCTCGAGTCCCAATTGCCGGATCCTATCGACGATTGTCGCAACCCCACGTGCCGCCAGTTCGGCCGCCGCCTGATGCGAACTCCCTTGTGCCAGGACTAGCGTGTCGTCAGCGTAGCAGACTACGCTGACGCCACTAGGGAGGTCGGCGCGCAGCACCCAGTCGTACCCGATGTCCCACAGATGCGGCCCCAGGACCGATCCCTGTGGGACACCGCACGACATCTCTCGCCGGTTCCACTCTCCGTGGTGACCGGGGTAGATGACGGCCCTGTCCGTCAAATAGGCCTCGACCACACGACAGAGGTAGGTCGGCATCCGGTGATACCGAAGTGCCTCCCTAATGCAACTCCAGGGCAGGGTATTGAAGGCATTGGCGATGTCAAGAGACACCGCCAAGACGACCCCACCCCGGGCAACAGCATCCCCCGTCGTGAGGGCTCGAACGCGCATGATGGCATCCACCGTAGAGCGCCCCTTACGGAAACCAAACTGGCTCTCCGCCAAATCCGGCCCCACCCGCACCAGCCGCCCGACAAGGCGGTCTGCAATTACTCTTTCAAAGAGCTTGCCCACCTCGTCGAGCAGCACGATGGGCCGGTAAGCGGACGGAGAGTCCGCCGGGCGCCCTGGTTTCTTTATGAGGACCAGTTTCCCCGTCTTCCAACGAAGTGGAAACTGGCCCCTCTCCAAGCATGCGCTTAGGAGCCCCCTTAGTCGAGGCCCGAGAGCCTCTAAAGCCAGAACCCAGGCTTTTCCAGGCAAGCCATCGGGTCCTGGGGCGGTATTCTTGGCATTCAGCTTACGTACCGCCACTCTCAGATCTACCTCGGTCACCTCTGGAGCATCGTCGTCGTCGGTCTGGTCCGCATCTGGCACCGCAGGAGGCGGAGCCATGGGCGGGGGAGTATGTTCCCCTCGCGAAGGGAACAGAGCGCTCACCACGTCCTCCACGAGCTGGGGCCGGAGACTCTGCGTCAGCGGGGGAGCCCATGGGCGGAGTTTATCTCGCACCCATTTGTAGGGGCGTCCCCACGGGTCTCTGTTGAGAGTCTCCAGCGTCTCCTCGCAGGCCAGTCCTCTTGCCCGCTGGATCTCTGCTCGGAGGGCAGTCTTAGCTGCTCTGTACCCCTCGTATAGCTCCGCCTGAATGGCTTCCGTATCCGGAGGGCGGACACGGAGCCTGCGGTGCCTGGAGTACCGGTGGCGCGCAGCAACGCACGCCTCGCGTAAAGCGGTCAGCTCACGCGACCACCAGTACACTTGGCGCCGGGCACGTCCGGGCTGGACCCGGGGCATTGCCACGTCACATGTTTCGGACATGGCCTCCCGGAACCACTCCGCCTCGTCATTGATGTCGCCAGGCCTGTCCGGTGATGACACCCAGGCCTGCACGATCGTGGCTTCCAGGAGAAGCTCCCGGTCCAGCTGCTTCAGCGCCCATTGCGGACCACTCGGGGTCTGTCGGACCGGCGCGCCCGAGGTCTGGGCGGAGACGTCAAACCGGATGTACCGGTGATCGGAATAGGTCTCCACCCCCTCCATGACGCGCCAGTCGATGACACGCGGTGACAGAGCGGGGCTGGCGAACAAGATGTCCACCACTGATTCACCCCGCATCCGCACACACGTGAGGACAGAACCCCGGTTTAGGACGACCAGGCCTGTCTCCAGAGCCCAGTCCTCCACCATCCTGCCCCGTGTGTCCGTATACCGGGAACCCCAAGCCACGTTCTTGGCATTGAAGTCCCCGAGGACGATCACTGGGAGGGGATGGTACCCGACGACGACGATTCCTAACTCCCCAAGGGAGTTGTGGAACTCGGCGACAGTTCGGTTCGGGGAGAAGTATACTCCCACCACGACAATCTCCCCGAGCCGTGCTGCCACGCAACCCCCTCCCCTCTTGACGGCCTCAAGGGACGGGGTACCGGCGGCGGCCGATGAAATAATGGTCACTGAGCCGCTCAGGTCCTCCACCCAGTCGTCCCTGGGCGGGACAAAGTACGGCTCAGCGACCACGGCGATGTTAATCATCCACTGCGCCATGCTCTGGAGCAAGAGATCCTGAGCGGCGGCGCAGTGGTTGATGTTCGCCTGGAGGAGGCGTAATGGGGCCATTTATTGGCACTCCATTTCAGCCCCCTCCTGGGCCCCCTGTGAAGGCCCTGCCGCGGTGGTAGCGGCGGCAGCGACGACGGTGGTGGCGGCAACGGCGGCGGTGATAGTGGCGGCTGCGGCGGTGACGGCGGTGGCGGAGGGCTTGCCTCTGCCCCTGGGTTTGGGGGGGGGGAGCGCAGGCCTTGCCCCCAGCCCGGTGATCGGCCGGCTTGCCACCCGCCGCACAAGCAAAACAGTGCGGCGTGGCATTACAAGAACCGGCCTTGTGACCGGGCTGACCACAGCGGAAACAGTGATCGCTGCGGTCCACCTCCGAGGTGCAACATGCTCCCACGTGGTTACCCACCCGGCAGCGGAAGCACCTCAGAGGTCTGGGTTCCAGCAGTTTAACCTGCGCGGATACCCAGCCCACCCGGAGCCTTCGGCCCTCCCCGGCTATCTTTTGGGCCGCCGACACGGGGCAGCTCACCGTAACGGTTTGCATACCCGTGTTATCAGGACGGATGGTGCCCGCCCTCACCTGCTCGGCAGAGCACCCTCCAGTCCTAGCCACGGCGGCCACAACTTCTTCCGCCGTCACGCAGTCATCCAGGCCCAAAATGCGCATGTCAGCGCACTTAGTAGGCCTGGACACCCGGGCCTCTTCCGCGTTTAAGGACGCCCTGAGCCTTTCGGCAAGTAGCTGACACCCTAGATTAACATATTATAGGCAACTTTTTATCCCGATATTCCCATGGGATCGATACTTACGTGGGTGAAAGCGCGGTGCGCAGCTAGTTTGTACAAAATAGTAGAACACAAAAGTAGGCATTTATTATAACAAGTGATAATCAATGATCAATCTCCATTGTCAATCAGTCAAAGTATAAACACATTTCCAAATCTTGTATCGTTCTCTGCCACTATATCAAGAAGCTCTTACGACGATCGAAATGAGATTGAGTCCGTATTTTTCTTTTACTCTTGAAAAACAGATTTAGCAAAGGCTTAATAACGTTAGGTAGAGGATTTAGGAAATTGGAGCTTGTTTTTTGAAGTTGTTTAGGATAAACAGAATACGGTGGAACCTATCAGCTTACCCGGGTGCATTATGAGATCCGGCCGTTCAATTTACCTAGAGGATCGCTACACAAAGATTTCGTGTATCCCAAATACGAGTCACTAATTGATACTTATGTTTAGGAACATAGATAGACAAAAGTAGTAAGACATTTGCCTTTTTCGAATGAGCATGTATTCGATTTTATTGAGCTTGTATGTACACTTTTATTCAAGAGGAACTATCTATCTGCCTAGCCTTTTCCCAACTATGTTGGGGTCGGCTTCCAGTCTGACCGGATGCAGCTGAATACCAGTATTTTACACGGAGCGACTGCCTATCTGACCTCCACAACCCAGAAACTGGGTAATACGATACTCCTTGGTAAGACTGATTATCAGACTTTTGGGCTTCTGACGACCCGTAACGCTAATAACTGGGATAAACGTAATAGCTGGGACCAACGGCTTAACGTGCTTACCGAGGCACGGAGGAGTCTCGGTATATAAAGATGGTCACCCATCCACGGACCAACCCCGGCAAGCGTAGCTTAACGTGATGGATCGACCCGTGCGGCTGTTATTACTTAGCCACGAGCTCCTCTGAGGAACTGAGTAATAAAATTATCCCATGAAAAACATAAATGTGAAAATGGGAGCCAAGTTCATTATTAAGAATATGCGTGGTTGTCGATTTCGCCTACAAAAGAATTGATATCTAAATGCGTGCTAAGTTCTGTAGATAATTTTGAAATTTAATTATAAGAACATACAAAAAATTTACATCACAATTTCTTGTTTTTTTCTGATACAACGATGATTGCTAATTAAAAATATAACTTCTTAAATTTGAACAGTCGAATTATTTACACAAAGCAGATAACTTAGTACTTTTATAAATAGAAGCTTAAGATATGACTTGGGTAGTTTTTGGTTCGTGTGAACATGCAGCTGCTACGTCGCCAGTTCCCTTTTCTTAGCTTGACCTTGGCTTGTCACGCTGCCGCGTGTCTAGATAGTGGAGCATATTGCACTTAGAGTAAACTGCCGTAGGTACACATAATTTTTCCAAAGACACTAATAAATAAAGTGATCCTTGGTGATCATGTTAGTGACTGCAGAGTTAGCTCTCTTGCTCCTTAAATTATCACTTTTTATAATATGAGTGACATTCTACCGATGGCAACAATTAGGTAAAAAACCTGATCAATTACATGTCATGATCTAGGTAATGCCTATCTTTTGGCGTTGATGGACATCATTTATTTATTCATTGACAAATACAAATATTGTTCAAATATCGTTATCCCTTTCCCTTCCCTCCCACTGTTACTAAGCATGATTTGCATTTGATCATTACAAGGACATTTCAAAAGGGACATGGGACATTAAAGCGCTTTCAGACATCCGTTGTGCTCTAATTGCGACAGTCCATGACGTGACGGCCAAATTATGCATTGTTGCAATTTAAATCCAACATCAACGTACTCGTATTAGGACAGAAATGGTTATGTATTTTCTGACACATTTGCAATTGTAGAGCAGTCAGTAGATAAGTGTTACGTTCTGCATCTGTTTGTCCATAATATTGTTAGTTTGTAGCAGTTGGAACTGTTTTAATTATAGTCTTTTTGTTGACTTTGCAGGGTGACAATATGATGATGATTAATATAATAATAATAATAATAAAATCATTTATTTTGTACGAAACAGAAACAGAAGGTAGTACAAGGCATTGTCTTAAGAGTAAGTTGTACAACAGTGATAAAAGTTCAATGTCGAACTTCTGACTCCTAAACTAGGCAATAAGCCTGTATCTTAGAAGCCAATGTTCCCCGAAATAGCAGTGATATACAACTATTTATACAATACACGTGCAAGTACTTCTTGTGAAAAATTAAATATGGATAGTACTTCTATTATCATAATAATAAACAGGAAAAGAGAAAAAATAAAACAAAACAATAAGAAACAAAAAAACAACAAACAACAGAATATTATGTGCATACAGTATCTAACTAATTATAAATTAATTTTGATAAGATTTTCAGTTTCATCGTATGATAACTTTTGCAACCACTCGGTAAGAATATTCTTAACCTCATATTTTGTAGGAGTATAAATTTCTAGAATTTTATTTATTTTGTTATAAAGTCGAAAAGCTTGTAGCAAGAAACTGGCAACTAGCGAATGCGGTACGACACTTGACGGTATCACAGACAGGGAATCCTTTGCATCTCAATAGAACACTTGGCGTTTTAGGCAGCATGGTGTGTCGACGCAGAACGGCACGGAGAACAAAGAGCTGTCTAACAGTCAAAACCTGTGTCTCGAAATAAAGTTTCGCTGAAGAGAAGTCTCTGCGTTTAAAATGCATTAACTTTAGGATATTCCGTTGAGAGCGTTCCACGGTAAGTAAAGATGTTTTGTACGTTCCACCCCAGGCTGAGATGCAGTACGAGATTAGGGACTGACAAAGACTCTGGTATACTAGAAGCATTAATTCGCGATCAGCAGAATGCCTGAGCTCCTTGAAGATATATATCAGTTTCCTGATCCGGGTGCATAAGGCTTCAATATGGGATTGCCAGCTTAGCCTATAGTCTATGAAAACCCCCAAATATTTTACATCAAGAACCAGAGATAGGGCTGAACAGTTGCAGTCATTATTATTTCCTACGCAAGTATGAGCTATAACTAATCCTGACTCTGGGGGTGGACTAGTCGTGTTAGGTAAGGAAAAGCGAATAATTTTTGTTTTTGCGATATTAAGGGTCAAGAGATTTACTGAGAGCCATTCCATTACCAAGCGAAGCGCGCATTCAGCTCTTTGCTTTGCCTTAGTCCAATCGGCGTCGTAAACTATCAATGCCGTGTCATCAGCATAAGTGAATATATCACAATTCGGAACCTGAGCAAGGCACAGATCGTTGATATATAGAAGGAAGAGTGTGGGCCCAAGTATGCTTCCCTGTGGGACACCGAAATTGATAATTTTATGATCACTCGTTAGAGAGTCGATTGTTACACATTGCGTCCGATTAGATAAATAGTCTCTAAAGATGTTCAATGTCGATCCACGCACTCCCACTCGCTCAAGCTTCGCGACAAGAGTGGGAACAGATACCGTATCGAACGCTTTGGAAAGGTCAAGGAAAATGCCGTAGCATTTCATTTTCCCATCCAATTTATCAACCAGTGTTTTTGTAACGTCAACAACAGCATCCTCCGTTGATATACCAGATCTGAATCCATACTGGTTACTTGCAATGATTTTGTGCTTACTCAGAAAATTTATCAGGCAATTGCTGAGGATTCTTTCAAGAATCTTTGATAACGAACTCAATACGGAAATGGGCCGGTAGTTTGTGACACTAGCCCTGTCTCCACCCTTGAAAATGGGATGGACCACAGCTTTCTTAAAAGCGTTAGGGAATACGCCGGAATCAATAGCTCGGTTACAGATATGAGCAATTGGCGCAGCCAAGGTTAGACTCGATTGCTTGAGCACCTTAGCTGGGATATTATCATAACCTGTGGCACAGTCGCTACGTAAGGAGTCGATAAGGCTTTTTACGTAATCTACATCTACCGGCAGAATAACGAGTGAGTTACAACTAGTTGAACGTTCCGTTTCCACTCTGTCGCGTCCCAAAAGAGGTGTTATGTTAGAGGCCAGAGTTTGCCCTATGTTCACGAAAAAGCTGTTGACCTCATTTATTGAAGTTTTAGGATCGCTGGCTATTTGGAGCAATTCATTGGGGGACCGCGGTTGGGAACATGAATTTGTAATTTTCTTAATAGCCTTCCATGTTGCCTTTGGATTATTCTTCGCCTTGGCCAGTTCATTTTTGTCATGGGTTCGCTTCATTTTTTTTAGTAATGAATTAAGGAAATTACGATACCGCGTATAGGTGACTTTGAGAATATTATTACTTGGATTTCTAGTTACTTTTTTATGCATCATGTCTCTATTTCGAATACAACGGACCAAGCCTTGTGTCATCCAAGGTTTGATCACACGAACCTTTCTGTGGATTCGTATACATTGCGTATGTTTCATAATAATTTCTTGCGTCATATTAATAATTAATTCGGCAGCCAGACCCGGATCTGTCTCTTCCAAGACCGGGTTAAAATCGGTGATATCAATTTCATTTTTTATTGCAGCATAATTATAGCGATAGGATGTGTTGGGACTACTGTTCGACATAATGCCTTTGGTCTTGAGACACAAAATGACGGGAATGTGATCAGTAATGTAAGAATCCAGTAATATGACACGAGCTATTCCCCTAGTTTTTAAAAGAACGTGGTCTAAACAGTTTCCTGATCTCGTAGGTCGTAAATGAGCAGGGAGTAGCCCCAGTGAGGCGGTCGTAGTAAGATAATCGTTTGCGTTCTGATCATTGTTGTTTGATTTTATGTCCACATTTAAGTCTCCAATAAGAACTATATTATTATAATGTTTATTATAAAATTATATAAATTTTATTATAATATAAATTATCCAAATTATGATATGAGGGAGAGCGGTATATACATATAATAGCAATGTTTTCTATGGTACAAACAAGGCAATTTGCATCAAGATACGGGGGTTCGTGTGTTGCACTTGCTATGGACGCTTTAGAATATACTACAACTCCATCATTTTGTGACCCGTTATTGACAGTGGCATGACAATTGTATCCCTGGATCACCGGCAGGGGTCCAGATACTTTGAGCCAGCACTCAGTGAAAATAAGCAAATCAAATGTAGTTTTGGTAGTAGCCAACATCGCTATAAACTGATCAAATTTTTTTTTTATACTTCTTATGTTTACATGAATTATTTTAAGATTTTCGGTTGGTTGAACAATAAAATCACTGCAAAGATCAGGAGAGCATTCGTAGACGCTGGCCAAAGAGAAATTGTCAATATCCCTGGATACATCATTAATTACAGCCATTTCCAATTCGGTGCACAATAAGCAGGGGTAAAGACAAGTCATATGTTTGAAGCTGTAGGTCAATCTCGAAACTTTTTATGACAAAAGTCATTAATTTATAATTACAACGTAAACAGATTAGAGATTTTGTAAACAGTGTGCAGTCATTACAATAAGTTAATATTATGGTGCAATAGTTGATCATATTACTTTCAAAAATAAATAATGTGTAAAAGAATGTCTGTAAATATACTGTATGACATAAAAATACTAAATAAACATGCAATAATATAGTACAAAAAAGTGGGGTCAGCAAATGCGCAGTTAGCAACCTTGGAGTTATCAAAAATGTGGCAAATAGAAGAAACAAAATAATACAAGAAAAGTCAAACGAACAGTATTCTGGATGTTTCACGTTAAAAGAAGTATATGGAAAAGTAATTTTAATATTAAGTCATTGTACTTTAATCAGACCCAGCAGACACTTTGATGATTTAATTTGAGTAGGTTTCTCATTAGTATCTTTAGGATCTTTCCTTAGGAGAATTCTTCCATACGAGTTCCAGCAAGAAAAATTATTGGCTTTCGCGAATATCCGAGCATCGTAGAACAGCTTCTTCTTGGATGGTGGCAGATGCTCATCAACATAAATTGGTTTCTTTCCTCCAGGTACGCCAATCGAAAGGGAGTTCAGCTTGTCAGCTACTGGGCGTTCTTTGTTATAGCGCCGCACGTTCGACAGAAATTCATTTCTTTTCGGAACTGATATAAACTCTGCCACGATGGGCCTAGGAGTTCCAGACGTTCCTGGTAGACGATAGAGATCACGTAAATTTGACGCCTGAATTTCTACGTTAACAACTTTTCCCACAGCTGACATCATGGCTATGAGATCCCCTGAGCTTTCATTAGCTTTTTGCGGAATGTTCCTGAATTCAAGAGTTGCCGGTCGCGATTGGAGCTGCAGGTCCTGGATATATTGTTCCAGCTGATAGATACGATCGACACTTTCTTTTTTATGGTTTTCCAGGTCGGCTACTCTGCTTTTTATATCTTCATAGCACGAATTTACAAACTCCATACCGCGGTCTAGTTGAAGGTGGGATTCCCGAATTTCAGAAAACTGGATTTTCAGACCACTCAAATCTTTAGTAAGCTCAGATAAGACCGCATCATGCTCAGATTTCCAGTTTACGAGACGGTCATCATTCTCTGTCTTCCAAGTGGTAAGCATTTGCCTAATTTCGCTTTTGAAATCATTGAATGTCTGTGTGAATTGGTTTATTTCACAGTTGGGAGAATCATCGATACGCTGGCGTTTATTTCTCACAGTAATATTACCAAGTTTTCCTTCCGATTCAACAGTAGATGTGAGATCCGATTCGGACATTGATTGCCCCGTTCGAAGTGTTTTTGCTGATGGTGGTGTTCGTTGGATATTCATATTAGAAACCAAACAATACTTGTGGATGAACTTTTGATGGTTTACCGAAGACCAATAATACTGTTAACTTATATAATCGTATTATAAGTTACTCGAGTCGCAAACTTAACCACAAAAACAGCTAAAATAATTTGTGGGACGGTGGATTGGAACCCGCGACGTTGATCTTGTCAGTCCAACGCTAGTACCGCAGGACTGTATCGTCTTGTCAATATGAGGCGAAAATTGCGTTCGTAATGTTTCGCAAGAGACTCAGGATTTGTGGAGGGGTGACCTTTATAGTTACTCAATGACACGGTACTGCCGAACAATCACTCATACCCACATTGTTTTATTTAAGTTATTTAGTTATCCTGCTTGCAAAAAACACTCAGCACTAGCAGATTTTTACTCACTAAGAGAGATAAGAGTAATACACATAATTTAGCAATATTTACAGTACTCTTGTGCACTTTGATCCGTTTTTAATAATTTGTAAACACAGTGATGGCACGAATGCGTCTGACTCGCACGGGCGCGCGCGGGTATAATTGCGTTGCGGGTATAAATGATTGAAGATAGATCACATCGAAAACGTTTTTTTTTACAATGTTTGTAAATATGTGAGCACCATGTATCTATCACATAATTAATTTATCTGTCATTGCTTGATTCTTCTTTTTACCTATTGTTGTATAGTAATTTTATTCTAGGTGCATTGTCTTCACATATAATAATTATATATTTAATGTACCCTATACAAAATATTGTAAAACATTTTTAAAAGAGTAACGGTGGTTTCTTGCCCATTCTTCTCCATACGAAGCTACCTTTTGGAGGGGGCGACTAGAATCAATTCAATTTTTTTGTAATTATTGACGTTCAAAAGCGCCATTATTACATTCACACACCCTCACTCTCACTCACACACTCGCATGCCTGCGTGCGTGCTGCAAGTTTAGTTTTAATTCTCTTATTATGTTTATTTTTTTATTTAATATTGTTTAGACCTTTGCATAAAACAAGTTTATGATACTTATTTTAGTTATGGAAGAGCGGAGTCTCCTAACACAGGCACAGGCACATCTGCAGGCTTCAATCACTAGTTGTTAAGGTTTACTTGTAAAAATAATAAACCATTTTCATTTTCATTTTTTTTTCATCTATGTGCATATTTGAAATAAATAATTTGACTTTGACTTTGACATCAGTTATAGTACAGTCTACTTAGTTAAGAACAGTGGCAGACAGACTGCAAGTAATAAGTGCATAATCAAATAATGTTAATTAAGAAAGGATAGTGTTAGTAAGGTAGGTACAATAGTTTGGACAGATAAGTACCTAAACTAGGAAATAAAATTAGGGCTACAGCTACTTGAACAATAAATAAATCTCTTGAGTTGAATATGATTAACAATCCCTCATATGATATTAATGGTTAGAGACGTAGTAGACTATTAAACACGTAGCACCTTACTTATGACGTCAGAATCAAGTAAAGCCTGCCTATATAATTCTCAGGTTGTTGAAAACATTGTCAAGTTTCGTATTGTATGTAACATCAACTTTGAGTTTGCCACCAACTGTTGATTTTCACCTCGCTCTTACATTTTGGCCTAGAATCGTGTATATACTTAAGACAAATGGACCTTTAGTTAAATGGTTCGAATGTTAGAATACTATTTTAGGCATCCCTGCGTTCTCACGAAACATTTGTTCTAACTGTTGGTTAGTTATGGACAAATGTAATACGTGTAGGCACCTACTTTAGCTAAGTAACAAAAGGTCTACCAATTTTCCGTAGGGAGTGATTGGCGAAGTTTCAACACAGAATTCTAGGCAAAATTATTAGCATACCTATTATAACACCGCTGTAATATTAACATTTCAGGATAATAATCTCATCATTTCCATAAATTATTATATTCAGAAAGAACTCTTTTTACACGAGTCAGAAGTTAATTTATTTTTTTTGGAGTGTCAAACTTTGTGTCGCAGTGAATTTACGAAGGGCGCTATTCTTTAGCATCTTGACTGGAATTGAAAATTTGAGGCTTAAAGTAACTTCGAATCTAGGGTGATGTTTTTAAGATGAAAAGTTGTAGAATATAATCTAAAATGTGTTATTAGAATTTCGTTTTATAATGGTTGAAGGCAGTTCTTATAATCTATACTTATAATAAAATCGTAGCAAAGTCAAAATTGTACATTGAATATTTTTGAAAAAAAGTAATTGCAACGAGGTCGATTCCAACGCCGAAAATATATTTTTTTGAATTTTTGTCTGTTTGTCTGAATGTAATATATGTTCTAGCATCACGCAAATTCTTCTGGATAGATTCTATTCAAATTTTACATAGATATTCCCTAGAAGCCTGGTCAGTTGGTAGGCTATATATTATCACGCTATTTGCTATGGGGACGAGCAATATTGCATTATGTTTGCATTCCGCTATGAATGCATGTTCCAGCATCACGCAAATTCTACAGAGTAGATTCTATGCAAATTTTGCATAGAAATTTCCTATAACTCTGGTCAGTCGGTAGGCTACATATTATCACGCTAATTGCTATGGCGGATCAGCAATATTGCATTATCTTTGTATTCCTCTATAATTTACAGTTATAATTTATAAAGACGAGCCAAACGGTTACAACATTCAAGCTAGTTACAAATTTAACCTTTACGCTATATTTTCGTGAGGCTTTTTTTTTTTTTTTTTGGGTGGGAAATTATCAAATAACTTCTCCCGCTCTGGGCGGAGTGGGAGGGCGTGTCAGACTTTTACTGACTAAAACCCACCCGTGTTCCTTCCGTTGCCTGTGTGCCAGGGCCACGATATCCCTTTCGGACAAACTCGCAACCCCGGCAGGCATTGGTCCTATCGGACCCCGTCAGTTGGTGCTGACATCTCTTTGAGGCGCGCGTGGAACACAACGCGCCGTCGACCCGGGCCTGGTCCTTATCGGACGGCGAGCTACCCAAAGCTCACCGTCCGCAGGCCCGCGCCTACGGTGGCCGGAAATCGGCTAGCGACTCCCGACGCCCGGGGCGTCTCCTGCGGCGACTAAGGGCGCGAGGGCGCGAACCTTGTCTCACCCTCACGCGTTCCGCCTCCTCCTTCGCTAGCATAACTGCTTCGCAGAAGGAGGTGACGGCCTCCCATGCACTCTCGCTCCGAACCATGGCCTGAACCAGGGCCGGACGCGAGAGATCGCCGCCGCCGATCGCCTCCGTGAGGACACGGCGGTGCTCCGCCCAAGCTGGGCAGACCTCCACCGTATGCTCCACCGTGTCCTCCGGGCGATCCACACAGTGGTGACACCCGGGCGTTTCCTCCCGCTTTATCCTGGACAGGAACCTCCCGAAACAACCGTGTCCGGTGAGGACCTGCGTCAGGCGGAAGGTGAGGACGCCGTGGCGCCTCTCTAGCCACTCCTCAAAGAGGGGACTTATCGCCACAATTGTGGCGTGCCCAGAAGTTCCCAAGTCTAAGTTGTCAACTTTGTATTAAGATCTTTATCTCAGACGAAATAAGGTTCGAAATTAAAAAATGACACGATGGTTTAAACCTGGGTCTAAAGATAAGTCTTGTTTTGTAATAAGCCCGGCCGACCCCAACATAGTTGGGTTGGTTGGTCAACCCAACATGGTTGAGTTGGTAAGCTGTCAATCATCATGACATATACAGGGTAGATTTTTGAGATGGGGCAGTAGGTTAGCTAGGTTGTAGCTACATGAAATCGGTCTTAGGAGACTATCCTTAACTTTTTGAGACATTTTGATCTGTATATACAGATTTAGAAAAAAAATATATTACAGTCAGCACGAAAATAGGTAATTTACACAAAAAAAATTGTGCTGACAGATCCGGTTTCAGATGAGGATCAAAAAACTATTAGACCAACTAAGGTTTGAGTACTAGAATAGTCAGAAATCGCAAGAAACCTTTTCCCATACATTTCGTGGAAATAAAACTTCAACTTACTTTTTAGGATTCCGTACCTCAAAAGGAAAAACGGAACCCTTATAGGATCACTTCGTTGTCCTCCCGTCCGTTCGTCCGTCTGTCTGTCTTTTTTTTGTTTGGGTGGGAAATTATCAAATGACTTCTCCCGCTCTGGGCGGATAGGAAGCGTGTCAGACTTTTACTGACTAAAACCCACCTGTGTTCCTTCAGATGCCTGTGTGCCAGGGCCACGATATTCCTTTCCGACAAGCTCGCAACCCTGGCAGGCATTGGCCCTATCGGACCCCGTCAGTCGGTGCTGATATCTCTTTGAGGCGCGCGTGGAACATAACGCGCCGCCGACCCGGGTCAGTCTAGACCCTTTTTTTAAGGAACTCGTAGAGGTATGAAGTTCAAATATATAGGTCTACGGTTCCCTGGAGCTAAAAAAAGCAAAACTTCTAAATCAACGCAATAAAAAAATACTTTATTTGTAGTTTTATCACATCATCAGTATTTCGGCCCAAAGAATCCACTGTTGGACATAGGCCTCCCCCAAGCACCGCTACTTCGACCGGTTGTGTGCTTCCCGAATTCAGCGGATTCTTGCGGCCTTCACAAGGTCATCGGTCCACCTTGTGGTAACCATTCGGACGCTACGTCTCTCGGTACGCGGTTGCCACTCCAGAACCTTTTGGCTCTATCGGCCATCTGTTCTGCATAATCTACTGTTATATTATTTTAGTGACAGCCGTTCGTCAGGAATAATCAGTGAGAATGCATCAGTCCGTGTATCAGTTTTGTGACATTAGGTAGTATTTATTTAAGAATTTTAAAACTGTTGAAAATAAACAGTTACACATTACAATAATAAATATAAAATTTGAGCCACGACATTTTTCACATATTGCGGGTTTTTTTTTTCATATTTTCCGTGTATGCAGGAACGCAGGCGTTCATTATTTCACTAAAAACGAAAAACTTCGCAAGCAATGGCAAATTGCTACTGAAGGCTGCTACTTCTCACACGGACAACTGTACGTCGTTTGCTTCCACGTCACCAGTCCTGAGTCTCTGTATATTTTGGTTGCTGAGACCATAATTACAAACGTAGTTTACAGGAAAATTTTATAAAGACTAAATGCGGGAAATAAAGTGAATTGTGCTCTAAATACGATTGTGACCAACCAATCGATACCCAAAAAGGCTCGACTGGCTGTTCACAGTGGTGTGCTGGTACCCACGCTTATGTATGGAAGTGAATGTCGTGTGTGGCAAAAGAAGCATGAAAGCAAAATCAATGCCGTGGAAACGTGTTCCATGCGAAGCATAAGTGATGTGACTATGAATGATAGGCTGAAAAATTATGTGATAAGGCAACGGTGCGGTTTAAAAGAAGATTTAGTGACAAAAATTTAAAAGATTATGTTTAGATGGTTTAGTCATGTTGAGAGTATGAAGCAAAGGCGACTAACAAAAGGTATTTCCAATGCAGATGTGAGTGGAAACACCGGGACGCGCTAGGAGGACATATAGTGACGTAATTGGTGATGTTCTTCCAGAAGGTCAGGTGTGTAGTACTCGGAACAGGCGTACGTGTATGAACAGATGTATGAACGTAAACGAACCAGAAGGAATATGTAAGTAGCGTAGCAGGTGGCGTTCTATAGAATCTGCCTACCCCCATGGGATGAAGGCGTGAGTATATGTGTGTTTTTATGTTTTATAAAAATAATATAGCATCACGTCTGTATTCTCCGAAGGGTTAGGCAGAGGTGTACCTGCCTACCTATAGTACACCCACATTCGCCAGTTATGTTTAGGTCCCATGTCATATGGGGCGAGCCTATTACCTACCATTAACCGGGCACCAATTCAGACTTCAGACTGTAACTGAGAAATTCCAGGTGGAAAACCCAATAACGCTTTGCGAGACTCGGGTATCGAAAAAGGGTTCCGTAAAACGGGAACCCTATTACTAAGGCTCCGCCATCTGTCTGTCTGTCCGTCTGTCACCAGGCTGTATCTCATGAACCGTGATAGTTTGACAGTTGAAATTTTCACAGATGATGTATTTCTGTTGCCGCTATAGCAACAAACACTATAAACCAGAATAACATAAATATTTAAGGGGGCTCCCATACAAGAAACGTGTTTTTTTTTTGCCGTTTTTATAGACAATGGTACGGACCCCTTCGTGCGTGAGTCAGGCTCGTACTTGGGCGGTTTTTTTTTAATAAAAATGTGGCTGTGATTTGTAAATTGTGGTGTCTTACGGCTTCCACGCGAACGAAGTCGCGGGCAGAAGCTAGTGTTCTATAATCTTGTTTTCTAATGCTCTGTGACCAAAATATTTCATTCAAGTTTTAAGCCAAAATACATCCACGACGCTTAAAAATTGTTAGACAAATCAACCTTTTTGTTTTAAACCGAGTAGTCAAAATGGGTAACTACGGAACGAATGGTTAAACAATCGTAAAGTTGTTTGTAGTGTTGACGTTTCTAAGAAATAAACATTTTCTTTTTAAGACCCTAATGCTTCTTCTTGTCGAGCTTTAGGGTCTTAAATAAAAATAAAATGTTTAACAACGACAGGTGCGTTGTCATGTCAGCACTTACATCAAAATGCGGAGTACAGGTACTACATTATAACGTAACGGCGCAGGATATCCTTTACTAGAAGTGCTCATCGTACTAGTGGTTCAGCAGCTTCAATATCATCAGGATTGTGCCGGAATCCGGAATATAGCAGTTCGTTGTGGACGTCGTATGACAGCGGCTCTACTGACATCAGAAGATACGCAACCATATATGCGTCGCTCTGATAGAGTGACTTTCAGCCAGTGTCACTATTATCCGACCTTTTCGGTGATTCCAGTAATTTCGTAAAAAAATTAGACGGCGCCACTTGCTGCGCCGTCAAATGTATTTAATGTATTATATGTATATTTCTTCTGCAGCATGAAATGCACTTACATTTTACTGTTACCGACTTATGTAACTACTCACGATGAAATTCAGATTACTATGAGAACCATATTTCAGAGGATTTTAGACCCTCGTTGTATTGCGGAATGTATAAAATTTCAGATTATCCTGCATATCCTGTAGATTAAATCCTGCATTACTCTTTTTGATTTCAAATGCAAACTTAAAAAAATTCTTTACACTGTAAATAAAACGAAAAGTCACGAAATAAACTGCAGCTATGTAGGGATATTTACCGTCTGTAGGTAATAGGGATAGAATGCTTTTCTAAAGTCCTTAAGTGCTGAGCCTGTGAAGTAGCTAGTGCTCGAGTAAAGTACACCGCAAGGCAAAAGGCAAGTGTCTTCGCCATCTCCTAAGACTGAGTTGGGAACCAAAGATCAGAGAAAAAAGAGGGCCAAGTACTAAGAGAAATGTTTTTTTATTAAGAATGTTGTCACTTTTAATTATACAAGGTACTTTATAGGTAGATTTACGTTTTTTTTTCATAAATATATGATGTCATGTATTTTTATGTCAGCGTTTAAAAGTTAAAGGAGCTCATTTGCTTTTCTTTTTTGGTCACATAATAATATCTACATTGCATTCTTATGGTAGTGCGTTGGACTTATCCCATTTTTGTAAGTGAAAACTTATTTAAGGTGCGTTTAGCTATTTTTGGTAGGGGAAAAACTTATGGGTTTGCGTCAGCGATGTGAACCACGACATGCTAATGTGACATTTTACGCCAGACTGGTGACGCGCAGCGATCTGTGTACAGATGCCAGCAGGTCAAGCTACCCGAAACTGTCAAATTTTCCCAATACACCTTAAACCTTATGCTGTATATATAAAGTTGAAAATCTATTAAATACATTTGACAAATTGTAGTAGCTTGATGAGCTGGCGTCGGTAGAAATGTATACGAATAGAATATATATTTATGTTATTCCAAAGTTTTCTGTAGAGGGAGTCCCCATGACTGCCTTTTTTGTAATAAATAGGTACCAACACTCCTCAATTGGACTGTGTTTGTTTGGGCGACTAAAAGCCTGACGCCATTGATTGATGGAAAAAGCAAACAAACAACAACAAAGCAGCAATTCCACTATGAACCTACACGTGGCACTTCTGATACATTTCCATAATCTAAGGCAAGAACCTACTTACGGTAACTTCATCAAAGTATTCGAAACACTTCGTTTGCTTCTCGCTGGACTTTGTATTGTGGCAAACATCGTCGATGTTGACCAAGTTTCACGGCAAATATTCTACACCTCGAGGCCGAAGTACTAGTTAATATGAAAATATTCAGTATCGAGTATGCGGATGGCGAATAACTGAGCGTTGCGGCGCGGCGTGACTTTGGAGGAATAAACTTAACTGTATGTGGATATTGTAGATTTACTCTTTGAGATAATACCTACTACTATGAATTTATGACTCGATGGCTGCCATGCGGTGCCAGACCAAACGTAATGAATAGCACCATCCTGTTTCTTCCCATGGGTGTCGTAAAAGGCGACTAAGGGACTTACTAGAATATGGGCAGCAGCGTTCTCTATGCATTTTAACACCATACTGCGATCGCCAACCCGCCTGCCAAGCGTGCGATTATGGCAAACCCCCCATTTGAGGGAGGCCTATGTATAGAAATAAGCCAGACTTTTTGCTGAACATATTCTTTACCACCAAAATATTTCGCGTTTAGTGAGACTTTTCTTAAGTTTAATAAATACTTTATATTTATTCAACGTTGCTTGGTCTTTTACTTTTACAAATCATTGAATACCGACTGAAAATATGTTAAAATAATAAAATGAACTAGACAAAATTACGTTGCTTTCCCTGCTTAAATGGAAGCGTGGTTCAAATGAATTTGTAAATTAGTATGACTAACGTAGTTTGTTCTCATACATTTATTTTTGGACTTTTAGTGTGGAACAGCTAGCATTCGGATAGATAAAGTAACAATACATATTATATACTCGTTTACATAGGTATATTTTTTTTTCTAGGCGACTAACAACTTAAAGGGCAACTAACTATTTGCTACTAAAAAAATAACTTGGCAGCGATTAAATATTATTTTTAAATCTAATTCAAAAAAAGTTATGTATTTTTTTTTATTTAGTTCACACAATAAATATAGTAAATACCCATAGAGTATAATACTTATAATATAAAACAAATTGTTTGTGATTGGTATGATACCATTATATTGTTATTGAATCATTTCGGACGTTCACGGGAACGGTCACTGTTCTAACCTAAGCATGGTTAGAACAGTGCCCGTTCCCGTGACCGTCCCGTTCCGTGAACAATTGTTTTTTTTTCTCTGTTGTTGGTAAATTCAGTTACTAAAACAAAAACTCGATGCCAGTTTAAATTAAAACAAAGCTAACAACTGATTACTAAGCTGCTACTTTCTACTTTAAATTATCCTTCGCTGTAGCTGCCAACCTACTATTTTTTTAATCCCATATTCAGATTAATTTCTCGCTGTGTCTAATACATGCCTATGTATATATTATATACACGCTAACCGACCGACCAAAAAGGAAAGTCGAACCCAAATCCCAAGCGGATTCCGCCGAAGCAAAACAGCGCCTATCCTTATAAAAGGAAAAATAAAAATCGCAGGAAATACCAAAATCCTTCCTCCGCAAAGTGGGGAGAAGAAAAAACAGGTGTGTTTTCTTTGCAGATAAATAAAAAAATATTAGTACCCAATTCTCGTGTGGAGGGACGATTTCACGCGTGTAGACTGGTTTCCGTGGTGGGGCCGCTTCGCAAACCATTGAGAACAATAAATTGTGGAGTGCTCAACTCACCGAGAGAGATTTAAGGCAGTCGATAAGCGAATGTTGTTGAAGGTGCTCCCACAATGTTGAAGGCGACTCCGGATTTATGCGTCACGGGAATTGGTAACAGTTCAATATTTTGTCGGGAAAATAGTGCTTCTTGAAACTGAAAACGACTTGAAGTTAATGCATTCGATTACGTTAGAAACTTCTTCCGATTGCAGCAAGAAATGTGGTCAATTTAAAGAAAAATCTTAGTAGTCCAATAAGATAAACTCACGATTTCAGAACCTACATTATCTTATAGCAATAATAATGTTAACCCATTTTAAGCGAGCTTACACTATCGGAGAGTTTTATTAGCAGCACCCTAATAGCGTAGAGATAAACTACGATAACATGGCTCGCCCCTCCAAATTACTGTTTCAATGTGTGTAGTCACATCTTTACGAAAGAGTTTGTATGTAGTTGTAAGTACTCGTAATATATTCCTTTTTACCAGATTTGTTGGTCAACTAATAATAACTAGCCGATCGCGCAAGACAACGCACGTGTCGTTTTCATAGAGTACGTCAGTGCAGCGCCATACCAAAAATAAAATTAGCTATTAATGACGCCACTAGTCGAGCAACAAATCCGTGGTTTGTTTTTGTTTGACGGTCGTCTCATTACGCACACATGCGTACAAATACTTTCAAACGTTTTGAATTTTGGAGGGGCGGGCCATATTATCGTAGTTTAATCTCTAACACAGTTTGAATCACAATCTCAATGATTTGAAGTATATTGTTTATCCATTACTTCAAACCTATTATGTTCGAAAACATTGTCCGCTCAACAACGTAAATAACGCAATGAATGTTGTTGAATGCTACTAATAGTGTTTAAAGCAATTACCCCAGTTTTCGCAAACAGCCATTTTATTTACTTAAATATAATCAGCTTATAATGTTCCCACTGCTGGGACACAGGCCTCCTCTATGTGAGGTGGGAGTGGGCTGTAATCCACCACGCGGGCCCAGTGCGGGTTGGTAGATGTCACAATGTCTTCGAATTTTTGGTTCTAGGACATAGCGGTTTCCTCACGATATTTTCCTGGTGGTGATGAAATAATTTATACACAGTAAAGTTTATTTACTTATCTTCATCAATGTTACCGATAGGTACTTATAAGAATACTTCAGACATCGTCAATCCCTTTATTAACTTTCCCGCAGAAAGGCGCGACGCGATTCTGGTAGAACGTTTTCCAAGAAGATTTCATAGAAATTGTTCTACTAGATTCGCGTCTTTACTCAATCGATTCTCAAACTCGTGTTACCCTTAGACAAAACTTCTTTATCTAGTCACCAGACATACTTCTGCTTTTATTACTGTACTAGTTGCGCCCCGTGGTTTCACCTGCGTAAGTCTCAATCCCGTGAAAATATCGGGATAAGAAGTATCTTATGTTGTAACCCGGGTCATGGTCTACCCATATGCTAAATTTCATCCAAATCGGTTCAGCCGTTTTAGCGTGAAAGCGTGACAAACAAACAATGCTTTCGCATTTATAATATTAGTTTTCTTCTGTAGTTAAAAGTTGTTCTATAAATTAATTTATTGAAATAAAACTTCTTTATGCACGCTTGACTTGGGGAGTAAGCTGGTAAAAAAAGCGTTATGGAAGCGAGCGAACGGAAGTTGAGAGGGAGATATAAGTTAGTGGAGATAGAAAGAGAGAGAGTTACGTTTCGTATATTACTGTAGGGGCAAGAGAGAGAGCTGCGAGCACAAGTTTTCTTTCTGTCTTTCTCTCATAGCCAGTTACGTTTCGTATATCAAGACACAGTGCGGGCCTATTGTTGTAAGTAAGTATAATTAGTATTACTATTTGTAAGTTTTACTTCAGTCGTGTGGCACACTCGTTTTTAGAGTTCCGTACCAAAATGGTAAAAAGGAACCCTTATGGTTAGACTAAGTCTGTCTGTCACAGCTGGATATTTCAAGAACTACTAATGCTATCAACTTGAAATTTGGAATAGTTTTAGATGACGTTTACCCAACTATTTTGCAAACAAGAAAGAAATTAAAAAAAAAATATCTGTTTTGGAACAGAGCCTGAAAAAAAATCGAATGGAGTCTACTATGTGGGGTATCATATGAAAGAGGTGGGGTATAAGCTTTCGGCTTTTGACAAAAAAAAAACCCTTATCTCCGAAGTTTGCATAGAGAAAAATCTGAAATTATTCTATGTGATAGAAGTTTATGTAAAGATTACAGGAAAAATAAAACGATGTCTCTAAGTAGCACAGTTTTTCAGAAATCATCAACATCATATATACGTACGGAACCCTCGGTGCGCGAGTCCGACTCGCTCTTGACCGGTTTTTATTTATTATTCTCGTTTTGCAGATAACTGTACTTTCGCACGTGTAGTAAAACGATTTACGGTAGCACTTACGTCGCAAATGCACTCGCCATTGCCTGAGTTTAATTAATCAAGTCGACGGAGGAATTAACAATTTATAAATTCCTGCTGGACTTCAATTCTTCGCATTTCAAAGAAGGTAGAGTTTATTACGATCATTTAATCACATGCGTATAGTAATTATAAACTACGTTTATTAATAACTAAAGAGCTGGCCGATAACGCCAAGATTTTTTTATCCTTATGGACAAACCGATTTTGATTTTACTCAGTCTCAAATTCAAATTTTATTTATGACACATAGGTATAATGTTGTGGTACGTCTTTACACATTATAAATTAAAGTCCCCCGCCGCATCTATCTGTCTTTCGGAACGCGATAAACTCAAAAACTACTGAACGGATTTTTAAACGGTTTTCACCAATTGACGGAGTGATTCATGAGGAAGGTTTCAGTGTATAATTGATTAGGGTTTTGTGTAAATTGGCTGAAATATAATTATTATTGTTGAAGATGTCGGAAAAAAACACGACTGGCGTGAGGCGCGTAAACCAAACGAGATACATCAAATTTATCTTCCACAGGATTGTAAATCTTAAAAAGTTCAACAAAAAGTCGATAATAGCGTATGTCTATCTTCTAAGGGTGACCCACAGTAACCGTTTTTATCTTTCATAATTTTATAATAATTTCATTGTTATTTCCGAAGCAATTTTAGTCGGTATTATATTAATCCTTATCCAATAAAATATGTTATTTAAATTGGGAATTTCATTTAAATTAAAATATGCCTTTACATCGTATCATTTCAATGAAAAGTTTAAAATATATCACAGATTTAAAGTAACGCGTAACAAAATAATTACGGAGACGGGCGCAAAGCGATCGCTTCGTTTCCTTTTAATCCCGGTACTACGTTCCCGTGGGATATTTTCCGACATCCACGCGGGCGAAGCCGCAGGCAAAGCTAGTGAGAATATAAAAAAAAAATTGTGTCACTATGTGCTGTCTTGCAAGGCGTACAAATATTGCCTACACATTAATAGGCGTACAGTAAACACAGTTCCCAACTATGTTGGGGATGCAGCTGAATACCAGTATTTTACATGGAGCGACTGCCTATCTAACCTCCACAACCCAGTTACTGGGTAATGCTATACCCCTTGGTAAGACTGGTTGTCAGACTTTCGGGCTTCTGACGACCGGTAACGACTATCAAAGGTCCGTAATAGTCTTAAATCTCTAGCAATAAAATAAACATAAACACCATAATACAAATTAAGGTGACAATTATAATAGTTAGCTAAACTAAATAACTATAGTAAGTAGGTAATAAATAAATCTGAGAATAAGGCATTTCTGTTTTTATTTTACTTCTCAATAATTTTTTTTTTTTCATCAGCAGCCAGTTTTCAGTTATGCTTTCTGTATTAGGTACCTGTGGAGTGTTTATTTGAAAGTATTTAAGTCTTCTGAAGCTTTTATTAATCTAAGTAGTTTGTTTTATATTTTATCCTACATAGCTGGGTGGGTTGCAGCTGAAAATCAGCGTCAGGTGGTACACGTTGTGTTGTCATCTGACATTATGCTGACTCAGCTCAGCATAATGTCAGATGACAACACAACGTGTTGCCCTACAGGGCAATAATGCCCTTTTGGCATTATAATTATATTGTTTTCTTTTTTTTATAGTTTTAAGGTGTATTTTTTGCTGTAATGCCAATAAACGCATTTTTCTTTCTTTCTTTAGCTATGAAGTCAGTTAGAAACAAAATAACAATGTAAGAAATATTCTTTTTCACGTCTGCAAATAACACAGTAAGATATTATTTTGATGTAAAACAAGCAAAGGTAAAATGATATCCACCAAAGGATATTTTCGATCATAATAGTGTTGTAGATAACTTTGTTCCAAAGAATTACGAACGGGATAAAGCACTTTCATGTATGTAGGCGTATTGAAGTACAAAGGGTGCATCTATGCGTTAAATGCATACTAAATCGCTCGGAAGCTAGCGCAGGTAAGGAGAGCTATTTTTAGTTTATGACACTTTTAGATCCATGTTGTATAAATTATGATGTTACTGTAACATTTTCTGGGACCTGGGACAAAGCTTACCTATAATCTGTTCCAAAACTACTTACCTTTAATCTAAAGACAAATGAATGTAAACAAACCCTGATCAAATTAAATTCTTAGTCAATCACTCATTAAAGTGAATTAGTAACTCATTGATCTTTTGCCAATAATTATTGTTTGAATTAAAAAAAAGGTCCAGTTCTCGTCATTTAGCTTCCGAGATATTTGCAATTTTGTGAAGTTGAGTGATAAATTTGCTTTTCCGAAATTTTAATTGAGTATTAATTAATGCTCATCTTGCATTCATGCTTCATCTTCAAATGAAAAAAAAAAAGAAGATAAAAAACTCTGATAAAGAAGTGCCAGATTTTGAATATTTTTTTGAATCTAGTTTTAACTTAATACCCCACTACTTGGGGTCTTCTCCGAAGCGATAATCCGAAGTATCGGCGGAATGTTCGGCCATTTTGTAACTTTCACAGTTTCCTTTTTGAACTTTGAGTCCTTACCCGACTTCAAGACACATTTTTGACTTTGGCTTATGTCTTTGACTGTCGTTTTTAGGGTTCCGTACCCAAAGGGTAAAACGGGAAGTTTATTACTAAGGCTCCGCCATCTGTCTGTCTGTATGCCTGTCTGTATGTCTGTCCGTCTGTCACCAGGCTGTAACTCATGAACCGTGATAGTTAGACAGTTGAAATTCTCACATATGATGTATTTCTGTTGCCGCTATAACAACAAATACTAAAAAACAGAATAAAATAAATATTTAAGGGGCTCCCATACATTAAACATGATTTTTTTGCTCTTTTTTGCTCGATATTGATAACGGCAAGAGGTAGACGCTTGAAATATTAATATATTATTTAGTTATATATTCACTTTAAAAACAAATAATTAAATTAAAATAAAACAAATATATAAGGGGGGCTCCCATACAGCAAACGTGTTTTTTTTTCTGTTTTTTTAGATAATGGTACGGAACCCTTCGTGCGCGAGTCCGACTCGCACCTGGCCGGTTTTTTTTTGTTTCGCCGTAGTTAGCCATAGTTAGCCGTAGTCAAGAACCGGCCGAATATTCAGCCGATATATCGGATTTATGTTCGGAGTAGACCCCCTGGACTCTGTTTGCTTGGACGCCATATATGATTTATTAAATTGTAAAATAAAAATCATCGACATAAAATGAGGTTATAAAATTAACCTCAATCGGTAAATGAAAAGGTAAAGGGGATTTGAAATTACAATTTCGGGTTTTAATAATAAAATAATCAAATAATATCATTCAATTGTAAGTGGCACTACTAATTTTGACCTATGGATCCCAGTCTTGGTTATTGACGAATATTCAAAAGTCGCTACACCACACTGCGCTCCAAAACACAGATTGCTGACGTTGTTCAAAAAGCCGCAAAGTTGAAGTGGGATTTGACTGGCCACGTCTGCCGCATGTCCAAAAGCTGTGGGCCAAAATAGTCACTATGTGGAATCCTGAGACAGCTAGAAGGCAACGCGGCAGACCCCGTACAAGATGGCGGGATGAGCTGGACAAAACAAACGACACATGGTCCACATTAGCTCTGTTATCTTAGAAAGTATTTTATATGTTCGCAAAAACTTAGGACTTTTCAAAATAAGAAGCGATTTCCATAATATAAATACACGTAGTAAACATGAAATTGTGATACCTAAATTTAGATTAACTAAAACAAGCAAGTCATTTCTTATAAACAGTATCCGCTTCTATAACAAGTTGCCAAAGTCGGTTATAGAACTTAGCGATGGAAAGTTCAAAACCCACATCAAACGTGTCCTAATCAAAAAAGCATAAGATTAAGGACTACGTTGAAGACAAGGAAGTTTGGCAATAATTCCTTCTGCACATGTGGCTTCCCTGGTAACTCATAAACGGCATAACTATGTAAATGTCTATTAACTGCTCCTAAATTACGATTTTTATTCCTTTTTTTTTACATACTTTGACATAACCTACAATTTTTAATTTAAAATATTTATTAGTGACTTGTGGACAGAATATGTATTCAGTTTTGTTACAGTTGTAATGACAATGTTATCATTTGGTTTAAATATGTAGGTTTTATTTTTATTATTTTAGTAATATTTTATATAGATTCTTTTTTAATTTGTGAATGTGAGAACGTTGTAGGCCTAATAGACTGTAGCTTTGTAAAATATCTTCTATTTTGTTAAGTACTTGGTACTTGTTGACGGGCCTACACTGTCCCATACCTATTAACACTGTAACTTGGAATCATTGTTAAAGCCGACTTTTTTTTGAAAGAGTAACCGTGGAGTTTCTTGCCGGCTCTTCTCCATAGGAAACGACCAATTGGAACCGTGCACCTAGCTTCTGACGTTTCATAAGTGCCCATGTAGGTTTATGTGAAATAAAAAATTTTGATTTAGATTTTTTTTTTCTGGATCGCAAACACTGTAATTCATGGGGAGAGGCCTTTGCCCAGCAGCGGGATGATAAAGGCTAACACTGTAACAGTAACTACAAATTGGCATCTACAGGTACGTTTTCTGATCCGTTTGTTTTTTTTTATCATGAGATAGTTTTGGAACCGACCATAATTTAAAAGTTGGATGTCCTAGATATGAAACAGAGCAACTGTTCGCATAAGCGGGTAACTCAACTTTATACAATGTAATAGTAGTGGCATAATAAAAGAAGGATGAAATTTACTATATTATGAGGGAAGTGTGTAGGTAATGAAAACGTAACATTTTTTTCATAGTTTCCTTAAAGTGAGGACCATTTTGAAGGTTTTGCATTAGCTCGCAAATTGCTTTTTTATGAAAGAGGTTAAAGATAGAATATTAAAAAGTAGGTACCTACTGCCTACTCGAATTAAGGCTCTTACACACTGAAGCGATATCGCGGGCGCGACAGGCAGCGTGACCCTCTCCGCGCCCGCGATATTGCTCCAGCCTGTATGAGCCTTTAACAGAAGCCTAATACCTAAGTTATTGCGACACTAACGCAATACGAAATATTATTAGTAAATACCTATGTATGTTTTTGCACTTTGTTAATTGTATAACAAAACCTGATTCAAATTCAGCAATTACACTGAATCATTGAAAACTAAACCAAAAACGAGAACTGGGTAACAAACCCACAATATGTGTTGGTACCTACATTTTTACGTTATTATACGTGTTGACCAAAACTTTATCCGGACATACATACGCTAGATGGTAGCGCTCCAAGTTATAAAAAGTACAATGGAATACTTTTAAATATTGAAATACTGCTCTACCAATTAAAATCACTATGTGGATAATAATAAAAAAATCATGTATTCGGGAAAAAAAAAATTAATGGGCTATGAATCTTTCATCTAGACTATCTATCTATCTTTCAGTCTTCTACGTAATTAAAATTTTCACTATTTAGAAACGTCTGAAAACCCAGTGACAATATTAAAACAAAATACGACTCCATATACCTACGTATTATTTAGTTTACCGAAAAACACAATACGAGATTCTATATTTATTTACTAGCTGATTAAATAGCGAGGAAATAATAAAAATAATAAGGAAAGAAGTATTCCAGTAAGTGCTGGTAGGGACCTTGCCCATCTTCCGGGCTCTGGCATTGTTCTGATAGCCGTGGAATACCTCTCCACTCCTCAAGCACTTCAGGATAAGGATAGATAGAGAGTGAGATAGAGAATGAGAGTGAGATAGAGTGAGAGGGAGGTAGAAAGTGAGAGGAAGATAGAGAGTGAGAGAGACAAAATCAAACTGGTTGCTATTTTAATTGTATAATTTGTTATTTTTATGACATTTATTTTACATTCTGCGATTACCTTTACTCACACACAGATTTTTTTTTAGGAAAACGTATTTTTTTACAATTTGTTGTAAATAAGTGAACACCATGTAATAATCACTTTCAATTTTAATTTTCTTTTGTAGACAAAATCAAACTGGTTGCTATTTTAATTTGTTATTTTTATGACATTTATTTTACATTCTGCGATTACCTTTACTCACACACAGATTTTTTTTTAGGAAAATGTATTTTTTTACAATTTCTTGTAAATAAGTGAACACCATGTACTTGTAATTATCACTTTCAATTTTAATTAAATTTTTACGTTCAGAAGTGCCATACATATTTGAAATAAATAATTTGACTTTCACTTTGACTTTAGAGAATTAGATAGAGAGTGAGAGAGAGATAGAGTGAGAGAGATATAGAGTGAGAGAGAGAGGTAGAGAGCCAGAGAGGGATAGAGTTAGACCGAGAGTGAGAGATCGATCGAGAGATAGAGAGAGAGATAGAGATTGAGAGAGAGAGTGAGTGTGAGAATGAAAGTGATATAGAGATATAGAGTGAGTGAGTGTGAGATTGAGATAGAGAGATAGAGAGAGTGAGATAGATCTCTGTCTCACTGTCTGTTTGTCACTCTCTAGAGTGAGATGGAGAATGGGAGAGACAAAATCAAACTGGCTGCTATTTTAGACAAAATCAAACTGGTTGCTATTCCGTTGAGCCTCACGCAACGCGCCTGGTGCGGTGGGCGTCTGGCTTAATTGTATAATTGGTTATTTTTATGAAATTTTACTCACACACTGATTTTTTTTAGGAAAATGTATTTTTTAACAATTTTTGTAAATACGTGAACACCATGTAATTATCACTAACAGTTTTAATTTAAATTTTGACGTTCAGAAGTGCCGTACATGTGCCTATTTGAAATAAATAATTTGACTTTAGAGAATTAGATAGAGAGTGAGAAAGAGATAGAGTGAGAGAGATATAGAGTGAAAGAGAGATAGAGTGAGACAGAGGTAGAGAGCGAGAGAGAGATAGAGAATGAGAGTGAGAAGGAGATAGAGAGTGAGAGAGATAGAGGGAGCGAGAGGTAGAGCGAGAGAGAGGTAGAGAATGAGACAGAGTAAGAGGGAAATAGAGAGAGATAGAGAATGAGAGTGAGAGGGAGATAGAGTTAGAGGGAGATAGAGAGTGAGAGGGCGATAGAGGGTGAGAGAAAAATAGGGTGAGAGAGAGATAGAGATAAAGATAGAGAATGAGAGGGAGATACAGAGTGAGAGTGAGATAAAGAGTGAGAGGGAGGTAGAGAGTGAGAGGAAGATAGAGAGGGAGATAGAGTGAGAGAAAGAGTGACGCAGTGAAAGAGATATACAGATAGAGAGTGAGTGTGGGAGTGAGTGAGTGTGAGAATGAGATATAGAGATAAAGAGTGAGTGAGTGTGAGAGTGAGATAGAGAGAGAGAGAGAGAGAGATAGATCTCTGTCGCACTGTGTGTCTGTCTGTCTCTGTCACTCTCTAGAGTGAGATAGAGAATGAGAGAGACAAAATCAAACTGGTTGCTATTTTGTTGAGCCCCACGCAACTCACCGGTGCGGTGGGCGTCTGGCTTAATTGTATAATTTGTTATTTTTATGACATTTTACTCACACACTGCTTTTTTTTTAGGAAAACGTGTTTTTTACAGTTTTTGTAAATACGTGTAAGTGAACACCATGTAATTATCACTAACAATTTAAATTTAAATTTTGACGTTCAGAAGTGCCGTACATGTGCCTATTTGAAATAAATAATTTGACTTTAGAGAATTAGATAGGGAGTGAGAGAGAGATAGAGTGAGAGAGATATAGAGTGAGAGAGAGATATAGGGAGACAGAGGTAGAGAGCGAGAGAGAGATAGAGAATGAGAGTGAGAGGGAGATAGAGAGTGAGAGAGAGATAGAGTGAGAGAGATATAGAGTGGGAGAGATTGAGTGAGACAAAGGTAGACAGTGAGAGAGAAATAGAGAATGAGAGTGAGAGGGAGATAGAGAGCAAGAGGGAGAATGAGAGTGAGAAAGAGATAGAGAGGTAGATAGAGAATGAAAGTGAGATAGAGAGTGAGAGGGAGATAGAGAAAGAGAGTGAGAGGAAGATAGAGAGTGAGAAAGAGATAGAGAGGTAGATAGAGAATGAGGTAGAGAATGAGAGGGAGATAGAGAGTGAGATAGAGAATGAGAGTGAGAGGAAGATAGAAAGTGAGAGGGAGATAGAAACAGAGAGACGCGGTGAACGAGATATAGAGATAGATAGTGAGTGAGTGTGAGAGTGTGAGAGAGAGAGAGAAAGAGATAGATCCCTGTCTCACTGTCTGTCTGTCTGTCTCTGTCACTCTCTAGAGTGAGATAGAGAATGAGAGAGACAAAATCAAACTGGTTGCTATTTCGTTGAGCCCCACGAAACGCACCGGTGCGGTGGGCGTCTGGCTTAATTGTATAATTTGTTATTAACCGACTTCTAAAATAAGAGGTGGTTCTCAAATCGGATATTTGTTTTTTTTTTTTTTATTGTTCTTCGCGCATAACTCCGTCCCTTGCCAACCGATTTTAAAAATTATTTTTTTGTTGGAAAGGGTATACTTCCCAAATGGTCCCATGAAAATTTTATTGAAATCAGACAAGCGGTTTATGAAAAATCAACAAACATCTAAAAATTTATCTACTTAGGAAAACGAATTTTTTAACCATTTTTGTAAATAAGTGAACATCATGTAATTATCACTATCGATTTTAATTTAAATTTTGACGTTCAGAAGCGCCATATATGTGCCTATTTGAAATAAATAATTTGACTTTCACTTTGACTTTAGAGAATTAGATAGAGAGTGAGAGAGAGATAGAGTGAGACAGAGGTAGAGAGCGAGAGAGAGGTAGAGAGTGAGAGAGAGATAGAGCGTGAGAGGGAGATAGAGAGTGAGATAGATAGAGAGTGATATAGAGAATGTGAGTGAGATAGGGAATGAGAGTGAGAGGGAGATATAGAGTGAGATAGAGAATGTGAGTGAGGTTGAGAATGAGAGTGAGATAGAGAGTGAGATAGAGAATGAGAGTGAGAGGGAGATAGAGAATGAGAGTGAGAGGGATATAGAGAATGAGAGTGAGAAGGAGATAGAGAGTGAGAGGGAGAGGGAGAAGGAGATAGAGAACGAGAGTGAGATATAGAGATAGAGAGTGAGTGAGTGTGAGAGTGTGAGAGAGAGAGAGAGAGAGAGATAGATAGATAGATCTCTGTCTCACTGTCTGTCTGTCTGTCTCTGTCACTCTCTAAAGTGAGATAGAGAATGAGAGAGACAAAATCAAACTGGATGCTATTTCGTTGAGCCCCTCGAAACGCACCGGTGCGGTGGACGTCTGGCTTAATTGTATAATTTGTTATTAACCGACTTCTAAAAAAGAGGAGGTTCTCAATTCGGATATTTGTATTTTTTTTTTTATATTTAAGTCCCTTGCCAACCAATTTGAAAAATTATTTTTTTGTTGGAAAGGGTATGATGATATTATTTGATTATTTTATTATTAAAACCCGAAATTGTAATTTCAAATCCCCTTTACCTTTTCATTTACCGATTGAGGTTAATTTTATAACCTCATTTTATGTCGATGATTTTTTATTTTACAATTTAATAAATCATATATGGCGTCCAAGCAAACAGAGTCCAGGGGGTCTATTCCGAACATAAATCCGAAATATCGGCTGAATATTCGGCCAGTTCTTGACTACGGCTAACTATGGCTAACTACGGCGAAACAAAAAAAAACCGGCCAGGTGCGAGTCGGACTCGCGCACGAAGGGTTCCGTACCATTATCTAAAAAAACAGAAAAAAAACACGTTTGCTGTATGGGAGCCCCCCTTATATATTTGTTTTATTTTAATTTAATTATTTGTTTTTAATGTGAATATATAACTAAATAATATATTAATATTTCAAGCGTCTACCTGTTGCCGTTATCAATATCGAGCAAAAAAGAGCAAAAAAATCATGTTTAATGTATGGGAGCCCTTTAAATATTTATTTTATTCTGTTTTTTAGTATTTGTTGTTATAGCGGCAACAGAAATACATCATATGTGAGAATTTCAACTGTCTAACTATCACGGTTCATGAGTTACAGCCTGGTGACAGACGGACAGACATACAGACAGGCATACAGACAGACAGATGGCGGAGCCTTAGTAATAAACTTCCGGTTTTACCCTTTGGGTACGGAACCCTAAAAACGACAGTCAAAGACATAAGCCAATGTCAAAAATGTGTCTTGAAGTCGGACTCAAAGTTCAAAAAGGAAACTGTGAAAGTTACAAAATGGCCGAACATTCCGCCGATACTTCGGATTATCGCTTCGGAGATGACCCTAAGTAGTGGGGTATTAAGTTAAAACTAGATTGAAAAAAATATTCAAAATCTGGCACTTCTTTATCAGAGTTTTTTATCTTCTTTTTTTTTCATTTGAAGATGAAGCATGAATGCAAGATGAGCATTAATTAATACTCAATTAAAATTTCGGAAAAGCAAATTTATCACTCAACTTCACAAAACTGCAAATATCTCGGAAGCTAAATGACGAGAACTGGACCTTTTTTTTATTCAAACAATAATTATTGGCAAAAGTGGTGACATATAAAGTTAAAATCTTCTAAATACAGATCAATGAGTTACTAATTCACTTTAATGAGTGATTGACTAAGAATTTAATTTGATCAGGGTTTGTTTACATTCATTCATCTTTAGATTAAAGGTAAGTAGTTTTGGAACAGATTATAGGTAAGCTTTGTCTAAGGTCCCAGAAAATGTTACAGTAACATCATAATTTATACAACATGGATCTAAAAGTGTCATAAACTAAAAATAGCTCTCCTTACCTGCGCTAGCTTCCGAGCGATTTAGTATGCATTTAACGCATAGATGCACCCTTTGTACTTCAATACGCCTACATACATGAAAGTGCTTTATCCCGTTCGTAATTCTTTGGAACAAAGTTATCTACAACACTATTATGATCGAAAATATCCTTTGGTGGATATCATTTTACCTTTGCTTGTTTTACATCAAAATAATATCTTACTGTGTTATTTGCAGACGTGAAAAAGAATATTTCTTACATTGTTATTTTGTTTCTAACTGACTTCATAGCTAAAGAAAGAAAGAAAAATGCGTTTATTGGCATTACAGCAAAAAATACACCTTAAAACTATAAAAAAAAGAAAACAATATAATTATATTGCCAAAAGGGCCTCAGGTCAGCATAATGTCAGATGACAACACAAGGTGTACCACCTGACGCTGATTTTCAGCTGCAACCCACCCAGCTATGTAGGATAAAATATTAAACAAACTACTTAGATTAATAAAAGCTTCCATAAAAATTACAGATATAAATGTTATACAATGGGCGGTCTAAATGTTTATGTTTATTATGATATATAAATGTTTAGAGAGATAAATAGATAGAGTGACACAATGGGCGGTCTTATCGCTAAAAGCGATCTTTTCCAGACAAGCCTTTAAAAGTTGTGTTATTTTAACTAATACACTAGATGACTAGAGCCCCAATTCCCAAAGTATGGGTCGGGTAGGGTGGGTCGCTTTGAAAAAAAATATGGGAGCCCCCCTTATATATTTGTTTTATTTTAATTTAATTATTTGTTTTTAATGTGAATATATAACTAAATAATATATTAATATTTCAAGCGTCTACCTGTTGCCGTTATCAATATCGAGCAAAAAAGAGCAAAAAAATCATGTTTAATGTATGGGAGCCCTTTAAATATTTATTTTATTCTGTTTTTTAGTATTTGTTGTTATAGCGGCAACAGAAATACATCATATGTGAGAATTTCAACTGTCTAACTATCACGGTTCATGAGTTACAGCCTGGTGACAGACGGACAGACATACAGACAGGCATACAGACAGACAGATGGCGGAGCCTTAGTAATAAACTTCCGGTTTTACCCTTTGGGTACGGAACCCTAAAAACGACAGTCAAAGACATAAGCCAATGTCAAAAATGTGTCTTGAAGTCGGACTCAAAGTTCAAAAAGGAAACTGTGAAAGTTACAAAATGGCCGAACATTCCGCCGATACTTCGGATTATCGCTTCGGAGATGACCCTAAGTAGTGGGGTATTAAGTTAAAACTAGATTGAAAAAAATATTCAAAATCTGGCACTTCTTTATCAGAGTTTTTTATCTTCTTTTTTTTTCATTTGAAGATGAAGCATGAATGCAAGATGAGCATTAATTAATACTCAATTAAAATTTCGGAAAAGCAAATTTATCACTCAACTTCACAAAACTGCAAATATCTCGGAAGCTAAATGACGAGAACTGGACCTTTTTTTTTATTCAAACAATAATTATTGGCAAAAGTGGTGACATATAAAGTTAAAATCTTCTAAATACAGATCAATGAGTTACTAATTCACTTTAATGAGTGATTGACTAAGAATTTAATTTGATCAGGGTTTGTTTACATTCATTCATCTTTAGATTAAAGGTAAGTAGTTTTGGAACAGATTATAGGTAAGCTTTGTCTAAGGTCCCAGAAAATGTTACAGTAACATCATAATTTATACAACATGGATCTAAAAGTGTCATAAACTAAAAATAGCTCTCCTTACCTGCGCTAGCTTCCGAGCGATTTAGTATGCATTTAACGCATAGATGCACCCTTTGTACTTCAATACGCCTACATACATGAAAGTGCTTTATCCCGTTCGTAATTATTTGGAACAAAGTTATCTACAACACTATTATGATCGAAAATATCCTTTGGTGGATATCATTTTACCTTTGCTTGTTTTACATCAAAATAATATCTTACTGTGTTATTTGCAGACGTGAAAAAGAATATTTCTTACATTGTTATTTTGTTTCTAACTGACTTCATAGCTAAAGAAAGAAAGAAAAATGCGTTTATTGGCATTACAGCAAAAAATACACCTTAAAACTATAAAAAAAAGAAAACAATATAATTATATTGCCAAAAGGGCCTCAGGTCAGCATAATGTCAGATGACAACACAAGGTGTACCACCTGACGCTGATTTTCAGCTGCAACCCACCCAGCTATGTAGGATAAAATATTAAACAAACTACTTAGATTAATAAAAGCTTCCATAAAAATTACAGATATAAATGTTATACAATGGGCGGTCTAAATGTTTATGTTTATTATGATATATAAATGTTTAGAGAGATAAATAGATAGAGTGACACAATGGGCGGTCTTATCGCTAAAAGCGATCTTTTCCAGACAAGCCTTTAAAAGTTGTGTTATTTTAACTAATACACTAGATGACTAGAGCCCCAATTCCCAAAGTATGGGTCGGGTAGGGTGGGTCGCTTTGAACGAATATTGAGTGGGCCCTAAAAAGGACGGGTCAGTCCATCTAGTTATACTAGTAGACTAACAAGGACGAGTAATCGACCAACCGGACCAACGTTCGGGCGATCACCGACGGTTTACGGTTGACATAATAAAAAAATAGCACTCTAACACATTGAATCGGAACTAAACGTTTTTTTTTCTTCTTTGAACAGCCCTTCATTCATATAGTTATGCCCCTTTTTCCTTTACGAAAACCAAGAGGTGAGTCCGAATTAGGAACTTTTTGTTAGGTGAGTCGCGGGCCAGTCAACTTTGGGAACGACTGCACTAGAGAGTTCAGTTTTAGAGGTTCATTTGATGTATTTCATATTTTATAGTTCAAAACTGATATGTGCTACAAAACCATTGTAAGAGAAAATAAATAAAGATTATTATTATTAAACGTCTTTGACATATCTCGGGACCCTTGGTTCCCGGACCTTTGAAAGGCGAACGAGGGGCCAAAGCCAAGTCGCTGACGCCCGTTAGATATTTTTAATGAAATGAGTCACCAACCGACGATTATCCCTGTTCGCACTATGCAAGTGCACCCAAGGACAACCCCCGGTTGGCGTTGGACTAATGCAGGATATGGAAACAAAGATATTGAGCTATTTAGAGAGATTTATTTAGAGGTTTGGGTGGCTAAACTGAGCTGGTTATCTAGAAATATGGAAAGACCTGCCCCTGCCTGACCAATGTTTTGTTAAATACACAGAAAACATGGCAGGGGGGTCACCCCCTGCCATGTTTTCTGTCGGACAAACTCGCAACACAAGTCATTGTGTTGCGAGTTTGTCCGAAAGGGATATCGTGGCCCTGGCACACAGGCAACGGAAGGAACACGGGTGGGTTTTAGTCAATAAAAGTCTGACACGCCCTCCCGCTCCGCCCAGAGCGGGATAAGTGTTTTGATAATTTCCCACCCAAAAAAAAAAAGGGGCCATTATTGAGTGGAAGGGTTCCAGGGGCCCATTATTGAGTGTACAATGACTTGTACACTCAATCTGGCTGGAATCTGTAGGTAGCACTAAGTGACGTAGCAACAAGGGGGCCCTACCTTCTCTATCTCACTTTCATTCTCTATCTCCCTCTCACTCTCTATCTCCCTCTAATTCTCTATCTCCCTGTGTCTCATTCTCTATCTCTCTCTATATCCCTCTCACGCTCTACCTTCCTCTCACTCTACCTTCCTCTCACTCTCTATCTTCCTCTCACTCTCTACCTCCCTCTCACTCTATGTCCCTCTCACTGTCCCCCACTCTATCTTCCTCTCACTCTCATTCTCTATCTCCCTCTAACTCTCCCCCTCACTCTATCTCCCTCTCACTCTCATTCTCTATCTCACTCTCTATCTCCCTCTCACTCTCTATCTCCCTCTCGATCTTTATCTCCCTCTCACTCTCATTCTCTATCTCACTCTATCTCTCTCTCACTCTATATCTAATTCTCTAAAGTCAAAGTGAAAGTCTAAATTATTTCATTCAAATTGGCACATGTATGGCACTTCTGAACGTCAAAATTAAAATTAAAATTAATAGTGATAATTAGATGATGTGAACACCATGTAATTATCACTATCAATTTTAATTTTATATTTTATATACAAAAATTGTAAGAAATACGTTTTTCTAATAAAAAGCAGTGTGTGAGTAAAATGTCATGAAAATAACAAATTATACAATTAAGCCAGACGCCCACCGCACCGGTGCGTTGCGTGGGGCTCAACGAAATAGCAACCAGTTTGATTTTGTCTCTCTCATTCTCTATCTCACTCTAGAGAGTGACAGAGAAAGACAGACATACAGTGAGACAGAGATCTATCTCACTGCACTGCCTGCTCTCTCTCTATCTCTCTCTCTCTCTCACTCTCACACTCACTCACTCTTTATCTCCATATCTCATTCTCACACTCACTCACTCCCACACTCACTCTCTATCTCTATATCTCTTTCACCACCTCTCTGTCTCTATCTCCCTCTCACTCTCTATCTCCCTCTCACTCTTTATCTCCCTCTCACTCTAATTCTCTATCTCACTCTCATTCTCTATCTCCCTCTCACTCACATTCTCTATCTCACTCTCTATCTCCTTCTTACTCTCATTCTCTATCTAACTCACATTCTTTATCTCACTCTCTATCTCCGTCTAACTCTCTATCTCTGTCTCACTCGAGCACTCACTGTGAGAGTGAGATAGAGAATAGAATTAGATAGAGAGTGAGAGATATCTCTCTCACTCTCTATTTAATTCTCTAAAGTCAAAGTGAAAGTCAATTTTTTTATTTCAAATAGGCTTATATATGGCGCTTCTGAACGTCAAAATTTAAATAAAAATTGATAGTGATAATAACATGGTGTTCACTTATTTACAAAAATTGTTAAAAAATACGTTATCCTATGTAGATAAATTTTTAGATGTTTGTTGATTTTCCATAAACCGCTTGTCTGATTTCGATAAAATTTTCATGTGACCATTTGGGAAGTATACCCTTTCCAACAAAAAAATAATTTTTCAAATTGGTTGGCAAGGGACTTAAATATAAAAAAAAAAAAAACAAATATCCGAATTGAGAACCTCCTCTTTTTTAGAAGTCGGTTAATAACAAATTATACAATTAAGCCAGACGTCCACCGCACCGGTGCGTTTCGTGGGGCTCAACGAAATAGCATCCAGTTTGATTTTGTCCCTCTCCCTCCCCCTCTCCCTCTCCCTCTCCCTCTCCCTCTCCCTCTCCCTCTCCCTCTCCCTCTCCCTCTCCCTCTCCCTCTCCCTCTCCCTCTCCCTCTCCCTCTCCCTCTCCCTCTCCCTCTCCCTCTCCCTCTCCCTCTCCCTCTCCCTCTCCCTCTCCCTCTCCCTCTCCCTCTCCCTCTCCCTCTCCCTCTCCCTCTCCCTCTCCCTCTCCCTCTCCCTCTCCCTCTCCCTCTCCCTCTCCCTCTCCCTCTCCCTCTCCCTCTCCCTCTCCCTCTCCCTCTCCCTCTCCCTCTCCCTCTCCCTCTCCCTCTCCCTCTCCCTCTCCCTCTCCCTCTCCCTATCCCTCTCCCTCTCATTCTCATTCTCTATATCCCTCTCACTCTCATTCTCTATCTCACTCTCATTCTCAACCTCACTCACATTCTCTATCTCACGCTCTATCTCCCTCTCTTATCCACCGCCAACCGGTGGTTGTCCTTGGGTGCACTTGCATAGTGCGAACAGGGATAATCGTCGGTTGGTGACTCATTTCATTAAAAATATCTAACGGGCGTCAGCGACTTGGCTTTGGCCCCTCGTTCGCCTTTCAAAGGTCCGGGAACCAAGGGTCCCGAGATATGTCAAAGACGTTTAATAATAATAATCTTTATTTATTTTCTCTTACAATGGTTTTGTAGCACATATCAGTTTTGAACTATAAAATATGAAATACATCAAATGAACCTCTAAAACTGAACTCTCTAGTGCAGTCGTTCCCAAAGTTGACTGGCCCGCGACTCACCTAACAAAAAGTTCCTAATTCGGACTCACCTCTTGGATTTCATAAAGGAAAAAGGGGCATAACTATATGAATGAAGGGCTGTTCAAAGAAGAAAAAAAACGTTTAGTTCCGATTCAATGTGTTAGAGTGCTATTTTTTTATTATGTCAACCGTAAACCGTCGGTGATCGCCCGAACATTGGTCCGGTTGGTCGATTACTCGTCCTTGTTAGTCTACTAGTATAAATAGATGGACTGACCCGTCTTTTTTAGGGCCTACTCAATATTCGTTCAAAGCGACCCACCCTACCCGACCCATACTTTAGGAACTGCGGCTCTAGTCATCTAGTGAATTAGTTAAAATAACACAACTTTTAAAGGCTTGTCTGTAAAAGATCGCTTTTAGCGATAAGACCGCCGATTGTGTCACTCTATCTATTTATCTCTCTAAATGTCGGCGACGAGGCCCTATCTGCGCCCAATAATTTATAAACCAAGTCGTGAGTTAGATAGAATTATGTAATGTCTAATTAGATTTGTTATTACAATGTTTTTTCCATTCTAATTAGTTAATCTAACTTATAATTGTTACTAGTTTTCTTATCCAATCTAATAAGACTGAAACAAACTAACTTTGAATAAGATTAGGAATGTAGTATTATATAATTACGTAACTAGAAAATGTGATTTTTTGTTAATAGTTACATTTTGATAGTTTTAGTTTTAATTAATAGGATCTTGTATAAAACCAATATTCTAATTGTTCTAAGCTAATTAGACAACGCGTTTAGAAATTATAGACGAACTTGTTTAATAATGTTAATAAGTTAAGGAATTATAAGGAATCGAATCTGTTGCACATTTCTAACGCTAGCGGCGCCACTTGTACCATAACATAGAATAAGCTTAAGTACTAAGAACCCTTTACCTTAACGAGAGCCGTTACAGAATTTTGCCATTTTTAAGGTTTAAATTAAGGTTTTTTGATACAGTTTTTTGTATAAAGTTAAAATAAGTCCATGCCTATGTTAGAAAAATAAGATAAAAATTGTAAGGTGTGTTTTACCATAGAAAATTGCCAAAAGTAAGTTTCCCATACAAAACTACATTAGTGCCTTGAAATGCTCTGATTGGTTTAGATAAAAAGGATTAGTGCCGTGTGCAAAATTAGAGTATTTCTATTGGCTAGAGCCGTCTATAAAAGAAGAGCAAATTTCTACGGTGAGTCATACTGCGTTCGGATCTCGCTGCGGACGGTCGTGTTGTGTGCTGCTATCGGTGTGCTCCCGCCCTCCTGCCGCTCTCTCGTGCCCGGTATTGTTACGCTTGCGTAACGCTCTCGTAGTCGCCCCGACTACATCCGATCGTCGATTGATTGGGTCGATTAATTTATTAATCAATCCAATCGAAAGACCTGGATCACAAAAATTGTCTTTTTCAAGACAGGTGTTTCTATAACAGGAAAACGTTATTAAATTCATTAGGCCCCTTCTGGGTAAAACCACAGTTTCGTGGTCCTCGGTGGATACCTTACGGTGCCAACGAAACCGAGTGGGGTGCTGACCCAAGCGCACCCGCCGAACCCCCTCAGGGAGAGGCAATAATTTGGACGGGTCCCAGAGTTAACCGGCCTTGGGGGATCTCCTAGTCGGCTCTGGTGACAGTTTTCCTCCCACAGCGACTCACCTAGTGTCTTTAGGGTGTGTCTACACCCTTCGCGCTAGACCAAATAGGGCCCCCTTGCACAATAAGATTGGCAACGGGATCACAAGCTCAGGGCTCACCACAGGTACTCATCCTCCCTGTCTACACCCGACAGGGAGCGAAACTCATCCCCGGGCCAATCCACCCGGGGAGTTAGGCGTAGGGCCACGATAGGCTTCATTTTCTTGTAGTGGAGTCCGGCTCCAAAATTCCTCCGATAGGATCCCCCCTCTCGGTAGAATGGAGGACGACCTCTTACTGACGTTCGTCAGAGAGGTCCTCCTCAAGGACCAAGACTTCCTCAGGAAGTACGCTTCCCAGATTAGTGGGTTGAGGGCTACGCCATCAGCGAGCCTCTCACAATTCAGCGATGCGCTCGCTTCAAACTCAGACGACTCTGACTCACAGAGTCGTTCGGAAAGTCCGATAGTGTCGATGGACACCACCGCCCCCGCGGACAATAACGCGGCGGCGGCGAACTCAGACTCCTCGGATGCGGAGTCAGGTTCTTGTTCTTCCTCCTCTGGACCAGAGGAAGGGGGCATCACCTCAGGCCCTGGCAAGAGGAAGAAGAACAAGAGCAGGTCTTCGCAACCTGCTAAAATGGTTGCGATCGAGGCTCCCTCGACCTCCGCTCCCTCTACCCCCGCGGTAGTCGCCACTAGGGCCCCTACCCCGGCTCCGTCCGCGCAGTCGCAAGCTACCACTTCCGGTACTGCGACCGCGTCCGCCAAGACTCCTTCTGCCTCCAAGAAGGCATCCCGTCCCCCACCCATTATCATTCAAGATAAGGGCAGGTGGACGGAAGTTTCACAAAGGTGCAGTGATCTTAGGATCAACTTCACCAGTGCCATCAGCACACAACCGGGCATCAAAGTTTCCGTTCCTACGTCGAACGATTACAGGGAACTTACAAAACTTCTTCGGGCGAGAGGAATCTCATTCCACTCGTACACCCTCCCCGAGGATCGTCAGATACGCGTGGTGATCCGTAGGATCCCCAGTGAGATCGCCACGGACGACATAAAGGCAGACCTAGAGAGACAGGGGATCCCTGTCCTCGAAGTGCACAGGATGCACCGATCCAGAGGTGGATCCGCATACGACATGGTTCTTGTCGTGTGCCCACAAACTGAAGGGCATCACCCAATCTTCAAGGTTAGCTCGATATGCTACCTTAAGGGCTTCGACGTCCAGAAGCCCCACAAATCAAGCATCATAGGCCAATGCCACAGATGCCAGCTATACGGACACGCGCAAAAGAACTGCTTTGCGAAACCCAGGTGCGTCAAGTGCCTGGGCGAGCACGGCACTTCTGAGTGCACCCGTCCAAAGGACCGTGCCCTCTGCACCGAGCCTCCCAGCTGCGTCCTATGCGGCCAACAGGGTCACCCAGCCAATTACCGTGGCTGTCCTAAAGCCCCGAAGTCATCTTCCTCGAAGCTGACCAAGCGTTTCGACGCGAGGCAGCAACGAGAGCACCCCGGGTACCCCGCTACCCTGTCTCAACCTCCGCAGCGTCTGAGCCCTCAAAGGTCCAGTCCGTGGAATTATTTTAACCACCAGCAGGCCTTCCCTGCCTTCGGCCAATATATGGCCCCTCCTCTCCATCCTCAACCTCTGATGATGGACCCCAATATTCGCGCTCAACGCGCTCAACTGGCACCCGCCGCTAACACCGCGCTTCCCGCGGCTCGCGCGCCTCTCGCACCCCGCGCGGCTCCCGCGCCCGCCGCGCCCCGCGCGCCTCTCGCGCCCCGTGTACCTGAGCCAGCTCCTAAAGCCGCTCCCGTCGCCACCACTCGCGCGCCCCCTAAACCCGCGACTTCTTCAGTTGGCGCCGTCGCTAACGCACTAGACGCGTTTAATGTGATCACGAGCACATTCAACGTGTTCATGTCTCCTCGCGCCATTCAAATGGCCGGGGAATTAGTCAAGGCTCAATCCTCTGGCAATCTCTATCAGATCCAGAGCATATTCAATGCGTACCCGGAAATTACGCAAGTCCTCAACACCTTCGCGAAACGGCCCTAATATGTATAATACGGCCCCCGCAAGAACTAAACTCAGATCCCTCAAGTTAGGCTTTTTCAATGCCAACGGCATTAGGGGACAACGCGACGAAGTCGCCGAGTTCCTCCGCGTCCACAAGTTAGACATTCTCCTAGTACAGGAAACCTTCCTCAAGCCGAGTCATCGAAACCCGTCAATTGCGAACTATCGCATAGTTCGCAACGACAGGTCTCGATGCCACAAGGGCGGCACCTTGATCTATTATAGAACCCCTCTATACTGTATTCCTCTTGATCCTCCAACTCTCTCGTGTCTTGAAGTGTCTGCATGTAGACTAGGCATGTCAGGTCATAGACCGATTACGATAGTTTCGGCTTACATGCCGCCCACCGCGACCTCGTCAGCAGACGGTCTCAAACTGCTCTCTGACGATCTTTCAATTCTCTTTGGCCTGAGCGAATCCGTTATCATAGCGGGTGACCTCAACGCCAAACATCCGGCCTGGAATAGTACCAGTACCACGTTCCGAGGCAGACACTTGTTTGACCTCTGCCCCGTCCTAAACTTTGACGTCATCGCCCCGATGACGCCCACCCACTACCCTCACGACCCCAACCATACCCCTGACGTATTGGACATAGCGCTCCTAAAGAATATCAACCTCCGGTTGGATTCGATAGAGGCGATGGACGAACTGACTTCCGACCACCGACCAGTCGTCATGAGACTGGTCCCTCGCGACGGACTCCCTGACCCGGACGAACCCTCTCGTATCAAAGTAGTCACGGACTGGAGGAAAGTAAGCGATCGCTTGAAATCCACCACTTCCCCTCTACTAGACTCTATACCAGATCAGTTTACCTCAATCGCTGACACGACGGCCGCGATCGGCTCACTCACGGAACACGTACAATCGGTCCTGAACGATTGTTCAAGGCAAGCTCCGGCGATGGACGAACATCGCTTGAGGCTGCCGGACGATGTGCGTGAACTGCTGACTGAGAAGAACGCGGCTACTCGTGCCTACGACGTCTTCCCCTGTGACGCCAACAAAGCTCACATGCGCTATTTGCAGAGATCTGTAAAGACACGCATGGCCGAGCTGCGTGACGGTAACTGGGACAAGATGTTGAGCGAGCTAGAGCCCACTCATCTGGCATTCTGGGAACTTCAGAGGAAACTCAAGTCCCAGCAAGTAGTCTCTATGCCTCCCCTGACACGACCCGACAGGACGATAGCATTCGACGACATCGACAGGGCTGAATGCCTAGCTGACAGCCTCGAGACCCAGTGCTCGCCCAGCTCTCAACCAGTAGACCAGGCTCACCTCGCCGAGGTGGATGCCGAAGTCGAACGTAGAGCCTCTCTCCCTCCGGTCGAAGACCCTGATTGTCCTCTAGACCCCGTCTCCCCGGACGAGGTTCACGATATAATCAAGGGTCTGAAACCCCGTAAAGCCCCTGGATCAGACGGTATCACCAATAGGGTGGTCCAGTTGTTCCCGGCTCACCTGATCATGCTAATGACCACCATCTTCAATGGTGCTCTTAGTAATAACATTTTTCCACAATCGTGGAAAAATGCCACCGTCATCGGTATCCCGAAGCCCGGCAAGCCTAAGACCGAGCCTTCCAGTTACCGTCCCATCAGTTTGCTCGACGTTTTCGGCAAGGTCTATGAGAGGCTTATTTATAAGCGTCTCAGAGACTACGCCGAGACGAAGGGGCTCATCCCCAACGAACAGTTCGGTTTTAGAACCCAACATTCTTGCGTACAACAGGTCCACCGTATCATAGAACACATAAGCGCCGGTTTCCAGCGCGGGTTCATGACGGGTGCTGTGTTCTTCGATATCGCGAAAGCGTTCGACAAAGTCTGGCACAACGGCTTATTGTATAAGCTATACAAATTCGGTGTGCCAGATCGTCTCGTGCTCATGTTACGGGACTATTTGTTGAACCGCACCTTCCGCTATCGCATCGAGGGTGCGCTCTCTTCCCCTCATCCGATCCGCGCAGGCGTCCCTCAGGGGTCTGTGCTGGCTCCGCTCATTTTTACGCTGTTCTCCAGTGACATCCCGAAAAGTAGAAAGGCGCAGTTAGCTCTGTTCGCAGACGACACGGCCATCTACTACACCGGCCGCAGTCAAGACCAGATCTCCCGCATCCTACAGACCGAAGTCAACAGACTCGGTGACTGGTTCAGGAAGTGGAGGATCGAGGTCAATCCTGATAAGAGCCAAGCGGTCCTCTTTTCTAGGCCCCGGCGTAGACCGGACCTACCACGACAGATCAAGATGTTCGGCAAGCCTATCCCTTGGGAGAAGCGAGCCAAATATCTCGGTGTGATCCTAGATCACCACATTTCGTTCGCTGAGCACATAAAGCAAGTGCGTTCGCGCGCTGCTTTCGCTCTCGGTAGGCTTCATTGCGTTCTGAACTCACGCAGCAAGTTGTCCCTTAAGGGCAAATTGCGTATTTACACAGCGTGCATCCGGCCGATTATGACGTACGCGTGTGCCGCTTTCGCACACGCCCGTCCCCATCTCATTCACAGAATGCAGGCACTTCAAAACCGATTTCTCCGTAAAATTACGGACGCTCCATGGTTCGTTCGGAACGAAACCCTACACGTAGATCTTAGAATCCCCACCATCAAGCAGTTTTTGAAACGCGCGACAAAGCGGTTCTTCGAGTCCGCAGATAGACATCGCAACCCCTTGGTTGTGCAGGCAGCTAGCTATAGGCCATCTCAAATCAGTAAGACTCGCCGACCTAGGCATACTCTCTTAGACCCGGATGACCCCATTACTCTCCTTCAGGAAAGCAATAGGGCCACAAGTACAGTGCACAAACACAAACCGTCATTCCGTCCTCGCCGCCGAGGTACCACGCGAAGATCAAGAATAAATTGTTCCCCCCGTCCCTTGCACGTCGAACCGCCAGCCCCGAGGCTGAGTGAGCCGTAGCATTTAATAGTAATCCCCGTTAATAATCGTGAATTTAAACTTTTGATCCAGCCCGTCCCCAATTTGCTTTGTTTTTCCCCAACGACGCCCTAAGCCGAGGTTCGTACCCCACAGGGGGTGCCCTTAGAGCGCTGTCGTTTAGTTTTTAATACTTTTATTTACGCTCCTGGCTGGAGGCTTTAAGCTAATACCTTAGGGCAGCCACAGGAAAGACCGGTTAAGCAGTCACGGCCTCTCAAGGTCAACTGCGAGATGCCATATATAAAAAAAAAAAAAAAAAAAAAAAAAAAAAAAAAAAAAAAAAAAAAAAAACTACGGTGAGTCATTCCGAATCCAGCAGTATTAGAAGAAGTAACTCAAGAATAAACTGAAGTCTCCGCTCAAGATTCAAGAGAGAAAAATTCATGTTTTATTTCGTCGGAATCCCTCTTCGCCGCCAGTCTCTCGCCGAGGTCCTGTGGGTTGTACCTACCCAGTCAACACATACGCATTCAGGGGTGCGTGGTGACGTGTGTCGCCAGCAGAGTCACTAGACTCAGGTAGTAGGGAACATACGTCAAAAACGTTGGGAGATTGTCCCAGGACGACTGCGGGTGCTGGACGTGCCCCTCTCGTCCGAAACAGTTGGTCCTTCGAGCCGGATTCCCTGCCAGGAGAAGAAGCAAGAAGAGTCCAGAAAAAATTAAGAAGACTGCAAGATGCCGGTTACCAGGTCGCAGAAGGATGCCCCCTTACGCCCGCCGTCCCGTCCCACCGCTAGAGACGCAACGGCAGAAGCATCAGGGTCAGAAGGGGTTACGTCAGCGTCAGGGTCATCAGGAACCGCAGCGACATCGGACACGAACACTTCTTCGGGTACAACGGCCACAGAGAGGACTACGGCCACAGAGAGGACTACGGCTACAGAGGCTACGGCTACGACTGCTACAACAGCGGCATCTGAAAAAAACGGACAGAAGAAAGAAGATGCCGCACGGAAGGAGACGACTACGAAGACTCCAGACAATGTACCGGAAAAGGGTGTTTATGGCTCCGCCACGACCCTTAAACCGAAAGGGGTCAGTCGTCGTGCCAGGTCCACGAAGACCACGAGTTCCTCCGCCAGAAGACGCGAGCTAGAAGCCAGAGAAGAATTAGCACGCCTGGAGTTGGAGCAAGCCCAGGCTGCGGCGAAGCTAGCCCGTGTCAGATTGGAGCTGGCTCAATGTGAGGATGAAGACTCTGTGGATGAAGACCAGGAGGACAGAACAGCACAGGTGCAGAACTGGATTCAGACATCCGTATTAGAAGACAACGACATGGAGCAACCAGAGAAACGAGACCAGCACCCTCCAGAAGAACCTCAGAAGGTGAAGCCCGAAGAGAACTCTTCAGTGAAAGGGGCTACCATCGAAGTACAAGCGCTGGCAACAGCATTGAAAGAAGTATTTACCACAAGAGGAGGACCAGCAGCACAGCCGAAGTATATCCACGAGTTACCCTACTTCGACGGCAACAGCAGCGAGTGGTTGGCCTTCAAGGTTGTCTACGAAGATACAGCACCAATGTTCAACGACGTCCAGAATATGGCTCGACTAAGAAGAGCACTAAAGGGCAATGCAAGAGAAGCTATCAAGAGCCTGCTATACTCTGAAGCCTCTCCGTTGGAAGTGATGCAGGCCCTAAAAAGAAGATATGGAAGACCTGATGCGCTGGTGCTGGCAGAATTGGATAAGGTCAAGACATTACCGAAGATTTCAGAAAATCCAAGGGACATATGCATCTTCGCTAGTCAAATCAACAACAGCGTAGCAGCAATAAAAGGATTGAAGAAACCACAGTACCTGCATTCACCCGAGATGGTGAAACAAATTATAGAAAAAATGCCGACAATTCTCAAGTTCCGATGGTACGACTTCACTGCAGCATCAGATGAAGGCGAGTTCTCCAACCTGAAGCTGGTATCCAAGTTCCTGAACATAGAAGCAGACAAATGTGGAGCCTTTGCAACTTCAGAGGAGAAGAGCGGGTTCAAGAGGACCCATCGACAAGCGACGCATTCAACCAAAGAAAGGAACTTCAAGGAAAAGGATTCAAGACAAACAGAAAAGGCTTGCCCTATGTGTGAAGGCGAACACTTCCTTGTCGAATGTCAGAAGTTCCAGAAGGCGTCAGTTCAAGATCGGTGGGCAACAGCAAAGAAGAGTCACGTCTGCTTCAAATGTCTTCAAGGAAGACACCGCAAGGAGAGTTGCAAAAAACCATCGTGCAAGGAATGCAAGAGGTGGCACCATCATTTGTTGCACGTCGAGTCAGAAGAAAATACCTCAGAAGATAAGAAAAAGGAATCACCAAAAGAAGTGGCGAGCGTCACAGCGTCAGTGAATGCAGTCAGCAGCGCAAGGGCATACCTGAAGATAGCTCCGGTGGAAGTCTTCGGGTCGAAAGGATCAAAGAAGATACTGGCTCTTATGGATGAAGGGTCAACAGTGTCACTTCTGGATGAAAAAGTGGCAGAAGAGATTGGCGTTCGAGGGAGCAAGGAGGAACTGGTCATCGAGACAGTAGGAGGCAGGCTGATAAGAAAGAAGGATTCTCAGGTGCTGGACCTTATGATAAAAGGGGTTAATCAAGAAAGCAAGAAGAACCTGAAGCGAGTTCGGACCGTCGACGAGTTGAAGCTTGCACCACAGTTCCTAGACAAGAAGAGGATTCAAGATTGTCAACACTTAAAAAAGATCGCAGACTCTCTATATTACGAAAGGGAATCACCTCAGCTACTCATCGGTCAAGATAATTGGGAGTTAATAGTTACTCAAGAAGTAAGAAGAGGAAAACCAGGAGAACCAGTTGCTTCAAGAACGGGACTTGGATGGGTGCTCCATGGGTCAGACACTGGAGGCGCAAGGCCAGTACACTTACTGAACACATGTCTACATGTCAGCGCTCCAGAAGAAAGAATGCATCAAACCATTAAGGATCATTTTGCAATCGAGGCACTTGGTGTGCAACCAAGAAGACCCACTACAGACTCAGAAGGAAGAGCACTCACCATCCTAGAGAAGACCTGCAGAAGACTTGAAGATGGTCGATTCGAAGCTGGACTTCTGTGGAAGAATGAAGAAGAACAGATGCCAGAGAGCTACACGTCTGCCAAGAACCGATTAATCAACATCGAGAAGAAGATAGACAAAGATCCTCAGTTAAAGGCGGAATACAGCAAGCAGATTCAGCACCTAATCGAAAACCAGTATGCAGAAGAAGCATCTGATGAAGTCGAAGACCCGAAGAAAACGTGGTACCTCCCTCACTTCTCTGTGGTACATCCGTTAAAGAAGAAAATACGAATCGTCTTCGATGCCGCAGCCATGTCAAAAGGAAGAAGCCTCAACAACGCTCTGCTGTCAGGACCAGATCTACTACAATCTCTCTTCGGGGTATTACTGCGGTTCCGGCAAGGACCATTGGCAGTGGCGGCTGACATAAAGGAAATGTTTCTCCAAGTTCGCATCAGGCCAGAAGATAGAGATAGTCTGAGGTTCCTGTGGCGCGGGGATCATCGTGACGTGTCACCGAAGAAGTATAGGATGACATCAGTCATCTTTGGCGCGACATCATCTCCAAGCACAGCGATCTACGTAAAGAACCGAAATGCAGCAGACTTTAAAGAACAGTATCCAGAAGCAGCAAGAGCAATTGAGCTGAACCATTACATGGATGACTACCTGCACAGCTTCCACCAGGCAGAAGACTTCAGAAAAGTGACAAGGCAGGTGGACTTCATACACAAGAAGGCGGGTTTCGAACTAAGAGGATGGGCGTCAAACCAACCTGTGCTGCTGGAAGACTTGAAGACGGAAACAACAGAAAAGACAGAAGTGGACCTAGGTGAAAAGGAAGAAAAGACACTGGGACTGCGCTGGTTCACAGAAAGGGACTCCATCGGCTTCAGGGCAAACCTCCGGAATACACCAGAGGAAATAGTCAAGGGGTTCAAGGTGCCCACGAAGAGGGAAGTCACCAGCGCTGTAATGTCGACCTTCGATCCACTAGGATTAGCATCACCCGTTCTAATACAGGGTAAGAAGCTGCTTCAGAACATATGGCGAAGCGGCATCGGCTGGGATGAAGAAATAGAAGAAAGGGAGTACGAAACGTGGAAGACTTACCTAGAGAAGATAAAGCTACTCCAAGACCTTCAGATTCCAAGATGCCTGGCGCCGCATTGCACCGAGGGGGAGCTGCACACGTTTACGGACGCAAGTGAGACGGCGTATGCAGCAACAGTTTATTGGAGAACAATAAATCAAGATGGAACTCACCACGTCAACCTAGTGGCAGCGAAAGTAAGAGTTACTCCACTGAAACCGGTATCAATCCCGCGACTCGAGCTACAGGCGGCTCTTCTTGGAAGCAGACTGGCACATTCAGTAGAAGAAGAAATGAATCTGAAAGTGGAGAAGAAAACCTTTTGGACAGACTCCAGCATCGTGCTTTCTTGGATCAAGACAGACCCGAGAACCTTCAAGACATTCGTGGCTCATCGCTTGGCAGAGATAGAAGATCTCACCAAACCTCAAGATTGGAGATGGGTACCCACGGCGCAGAACCCTGCAGATGACGCTACGCGCGACGTACCAGAACACTTCGACTGCGATCATCGATGGTACACAGGACCGGACTTTCTGAGAAAGGAAGAAGTTCACTGGCCAGCAGCCAGAACCTTCAAGAAAGAAACCACCGTCGAAGAAAAGACAACAGACGTCGTAACAGCAACAAGCATCACTCTCCCATCACCAAATCCAGAGAGGTTTTCATCATGGAAGAGACTTTGGCGAGCCACAGCAAGAGTACTGCAGTTCGTTCAGCTCTGCAGGACAAAGGTGAAGGTCAACGTCAGCAAAGAAGATCCCACCTGGAAAATAACGAAAGGAAAAAAGAAGACGGTGGCAAAGCGACACCAGCCTTCAAAAATAACAGAAAGGAAATACATACCGTTGGACACAGACTTACTGGAGCAAGCTGAAAATCTGCTACTAAAAGGAGGTCAAGAAAGAAGCTTCCGAGAAGACATCAGGTGTCTGCAGCAAGGGAAGCAATTGGGAAGCAGCAGCAAGTTGAAAAGGCTCGACGTAGTACTGGAAGAAGGTATCCTGCGGCTAAAAGGAAGAATCGACGCGATACAGGGAGTAACCAGAGACTACAAGCGACCCATCGTGCTCGACAGCAAGGACAAGATAACACGACTTATCATTGAAGAATTCCACTGCCGTTTCAATCATGGGAATCACGCAACAGTAATGAACGAAGTAAGACAACGCTTCTGGGTATTGGGACTGAGATCAGCGATCAAGGCAGTTCAGCATCAATGTCAGTGGTGCAAGACAAGGAAAGCAAGACCGCAAGAACTACCTACGGGTAACTTACCTACTGAAAGGCTTATGCATAGTAACCCTCCTTTTACGTGCACTGGCATAGATTACTTCGGTCCGATAATAATCACCGTAGCAAGACGTCATGAAAAACGATGGGGAGCTTTATTTACATGCTTGACGACAAGAGCTGTACACATCGAACTCACTCCTTCACTCTCCACTGACAGCATGATCATGGCACTGCGACGGTTTGCTGCAAGAAGAGGAATGCCGAAAACTATCTACACTGACAACGGGACCAATTTCGTCGGCGCAAACAAAGAACTAAAAGAAGCACTAAGCACCATGAAACAAGAAGACATCACTTCAGAAGCAGAGAAGATCGGCGTGCAGTGGAAGTTCATACCTCCCGGTGCGCCAAACATGGGCGGCGCATGGGAACGTCTGGTGCGATCCATAAAAACCGCACTAGACGCCACACTCAACGAAAGACATCCACGAGAGGAGGTACTCCACACCCTTCTCTTAGAGGCCGAGCATATAGTAAACACTCGGCCCCTTACTCACCTCTCCGAGAACCCCGAGGAGGAAGCACTCACCCCAAACCACTTCCTTATCGGGCGATCGTGCGGCGCGGCGAGAATCGGCAGCTTTGAAGACAACGAGTTCGTGGGCAAGCACACCTGGAAGACCACGCAGCGACTTGCCGACCATTTTTGGCAACGATGGCTGCGGGAATATCTGCCCACTCTACTGCCGAGAAAGACAGCGGGCAGAGTCAGCACTACGGACCTGCGAGTCGGAGATATCGTGTTGGTCGTCGACCACACCCTACCAAGATGCACCTGGCCACGCGGCAGAATCCAGCAAGTGTATCCAGGACCAGATGGGCGGACCAGGATCGTCGATGTCGAGACCAGAGGAGGAGTGCTGCGAAGACCCAGTTCGAGAGTAGTGCTGTTGGTGCCGGGAGTATCGCCGAGTCAAGCAGATGGTGCAACGCACGAGGGGGAGAATGTCGGCGACGAGGCCCTATCTGCGCCCAATAATTTATAAACCAAGTCGTGAGTTAGATAGAATTATGTAATGTCTAATTAGATTTGTTATTACAATGTTTTTTCCATTCTAATTAGTTAATCTAACTTATAATTGTTACTAGTTTTCTTATCCAATCTAATAAGACTGAAACAAACTAACTTTGAATAAGATTAGGAATGTAGTATTATATAATTACGTAACTAGAAAATGTGATTTTTTGTTAATAGTTACATTTTGATAGTTTTAGTTTTAATTAATAGGATCTTGTATAAAACCAATATTCTAATTGTTCTAAGCTAATTAGACAACGCGTTTAGAAATTATAGACGAACTTGTTTAATAATGTTAATAAGTTAAGGAATTCTAAGGAATCGAATCTGTTGCACATTTCTAACGCTAGCGGCGCCACTTGTACCATAACATAGAATAAGCTTAAGTACTAAGAACCCTTTACCTTAACGAGAGCCGTTACAGAATTTTGCCATTTTTAAGGTTTAAATTAAGGTTTTTTGATACAGTTTTTTGTATAAAGTTAAAATAAGTCCATGCCTATGTTAGAAAAATAAGATAAAAATTGTAAGGTGTGTTTTACCATAGAAAATTGCCAAAAGTAAGTTTCCCATACAAAACTACATTAGTGCCTTGAAATGCTCTGATTGGTTTAGATAAAAAGGATTAGTGCCGTGTGCAAAATTAGAGTATTTCTATTGGCTAGAGCCGTCTATAAAAGAAGAGCAAATTTCTACGGTGAGTCATTCCGAATCCAGCAGTATTAGAAGAAGTAACTCAAGAATAAACTGAAGTCTCCGCTCAAGATTCAAGAGAGAAAAATTCATGTTTTATTTCGTCGGAATCCCTCTTCGCCGCCAGTCTCTCGCCGAGGTCCTGTGGGTTGTACCTACCCAGTCAACACATACGCATTCAGGGGTGCGTGGTGACGTGTGTCGCCAGCAGAGTCACTAGACTCAGGTAGTAGGGAACATACGTCAAAAACGTTGGGAGATTGTCCCAGGACGACTGCGGGTGCTGGACGTGCCCCTCTCGTCCGAAACACTAAACATTTATATATCATAATAAACATAAACATTTAGACATTTTGTGAATTTTTATGGTGTACATAATAAAGAGTATTCTATTCTATTACTTTGATTAACTACTGCTTGGAAACTAATGTATTTGCCAGCTCATATTATACAGTATGCAACATTCCGGGAATGCAAGCAGGTTTTCCGTTCCTACTTGTAATTTAAATAGCTAAATAAAATGCGGCGCAAATAAGATTTCTTGTTGTTCCATTTTGTTCTGTTATATTAAATTGAATAAAATTATTCCTTAACACACGAAAGCATTTGTTCAGAGAACGTTTTTACGATTTTATTCGTTTACCACGTTTTTGTAAGGGAAATACTTATTTCCCGTTGTAAAGCTTATTCACATAAGTTTATTAGCGTCGGAACCTCTCGTGAATGTAACCGCAGATTTTAATTTCGCCGCTTGTGCTCTTAATTTAGTGTGTGCTACTTCCGAGCTCCCTGCGTGCCAGTTTCGCACTCACTCCCGTAATATAAAAATGTTCTGTAACATGCTCGAATAACTTTTTTATATAGAGTAATGTTCTCACAGATATTTTGTACGAAGTGTACGGATGAAGCAAGCGTGTATCCCCGCCGGTCTGATGGCTATTTATTTACGACGTTAACCGCGTAAAAGGAAATAAATGATGAAACTAAGCGATCGGTTGTTTTAAAGTGACTTCTGCTCTCTATTTCCTGGTGGTGGGCAGACCACTGCAGTATTGCATTTCTGAATTCGATTATAAAACGTTAATTCAAAGTGGAGTTTGCTTAAAGTGAGGTTAGAGAAATCATTACACGGTACTACCTATTATTAAAAACTAGCTGACCCCACAGACGTTGTCCTGTCCAAATTTAAATAATTCATAGAAAAAGGACGTTTAGTTTATCCCTAATTTGAAAATTTTCGGGGAAACTTTTCCAATTTTTCTTTCCGTAAGATTACAAACATTTTAAGCCAACACGGTCATGCCGTTCTCAAGTTATGCGCTTACCAACGAACAGAATTTAATTTTTATTATACAGGGTCAAATTAAATTAGCTAGCAAAAGGCAGACGAGCTCCCCAAACGAAAAAATATATATTTATGTTTTAGGGGTTAATGACTGTATCTCATTAAAATATCCGTTAAATATTCAGTTTTTTTTCTGTGTCTACTTCACAGACGTATCAATGTCTAAAAACGATCAAGCAAAAGAAAAACTGATTTTCTCCACTACTTCAAGTAACTTTCCCCAGAAAAAAAACATCAATACTTCTTTTTGCTTTGTTTTATCGTGTTAAAAATATTGATACCCATTACATCTGCAGAGTTTCGCTAGCTAATTTAATTCCACTCTGCATAGATGTACCTAATAGGTATAACTACTTTAATTGTAAGTTAATTATTTGAACAAAGCCAAATGAAAAATCGATCAAACACACTAACCGTTCGATCACAAAGCGATCAAATGGTTCAATTAATAATATCAGTTAGTTTTCCAATAATTGCTTCGCTACTTGCCAACGCTCGGCTGAAGTAGGTACGTTATTCTCTCGCTTTGACTTTTTTCATTGACTTCGTTTGTAAAGCTTTGTTGATTTCCCTTAATGGAAAATTTTCAATTTCTTTGGGAAGCCGTTCTCAACCAAATACGAGATTCTAATTCGGTTTTATACCTCACGAGTTTGCAGATATACCTTTGTTGTAATTGTAAAGTTTGTGGAGGTAGATACGAGTATGTATGTAGGACTCACCTTTGTATTCAATTCCATTACGATTTACGCAATTGTTTTGTCGACGTGGTACAACGATAGAATTGGACGAGGAATCGCTTCGACATTACTTTTTAATTTAGTCCTATTTAAGACCTTTGAAATTACTTCTTAAATCCACCTTGATTGGTAAGATTTTATGAGAATTCTAATGAAGTTAAATGAGAATTTTGTAAACGTTTTAACAACAGCTCTCGGAACTACGAGTATTTCACTACAACTGTAAAATTTTATATTAAAAGAGTTATTGCTGTACTAAATGATTTTTTTTTTAAGAAACTCTACAGTTTTATACCAGTTAGCTTTTCAATATCGTCTAACAAAGTACCTGTTTCGGACTATTCCATTTTAAGAAGATCTGAAGCCAAGATGACGATCCATTTAAAATTGGATTATTAGGAATAGGATGGTTTGAAGAGTTAGGTTAGGTGAGATGCAACGACTGGGGATCGCGGAAGTCACATGATCCCATGATCCCGATGCAAGTTTGGGAAGGGAACACCGGGGTAGTTTTTAGTTACTAAGAGTCTGACAGACCCCTCCGCCCGCTCCAGGGCGGCGGACGTCCATGAGGATATTCCACCCCGAGAACAAAAAGAAAAGGTGCGGTGCGGTGCGGTGAAACGCGAATTTACACTTATTTTTTTTAAATAATTGCCTATCGAAGTTGGCTCCGGAGTGCCTCGACTGCTTAACCGGGGTTTGGTGGGGCCAGAAGGGCTCACTAACCGGGTTAAAAAATAAATAAATTAAGTAGCACAGCTAAGGGCGTCCCATAGTGGGACTCGGTCCTAGGCTTAGGGCGCTACTGACTACTGTACAAGAGGGGGTTTGTAGCATCTGATTATTATTATTAGGGACATTTATTAATGCTACTTGCTCCGCGCGGGCGGGTCCGACAAGAGACGGGGGGAGAATGAATTTAAAAAGGGGCATAACTATATGAATGAAGGGCTGTTCAAAGAAGAAAAAAAACGTTTAGTTCCGATTCAATGTGTTAGAGTGCTATTTTTTTATTATGTCAACCGTAAACCGTCGGTGATCGCCCGAACATTGGTCCGGTTGGTCGATTACTCGTCCTTGTTAGTCTACTAGTATAAATAGATGGACTGACCCGTCTTTTTTAGGGCCTACTCAATATTCGTTCAAAGCGACCCACCCTACCCGACCCATACTTTAGGAACTGCGGCTCTAGTCATCTAGTGAATTAGTTAAAATAACACAACTTTTAAAGGCTTGTCTGTAAAAGATCGCTTTTAGCGATAAGACCGCCGATTGTGTCACTCTATCTATTTATCTCTCTAAATGTCGGCGACGAGGCCCTATCTGCGCCCAATAATTTATAAACCAAGTCGTGAGTTAGATAGAATTATGTAATGTCTAATTAGATTTGTTATTACAATGTTTTTTCCATTCTAATTAGTTAATCTAACTTATAATTGTTACTAGTTTTCTTATCCAATCTAATAAGACTGAAACAAACTAACTTTGAATAAGATTAGGAATGTAGTATTATATAATTACGTAACTAGAAAATGTGATTTTTTGTTAATAGTTACATTTTGATAGTTTTAGTTTTAATTAATAGGATCTTGTATAAAACCAATATTCTAATTGTTCTAAGCTAATTAGACAACGCGTTTAGAAATTATAGACGAACTTGTTTAATAATGTTAATAAGTTAAGGAATTATAAGGAATCGAATCTGTTGCACATTTCTAACGCTAGCGGCGCCACTTGTACCATAACATAGAATAAGCTTAAGTACTAAGAACCCTTTACCTTAACGAGAGCCGTTACAGAATTTTGCCATTTTTAAGGTTTAAATTAAGGTTTTTTGATACAGTTTTTTGTATAAAGTTAAAATAAGTCCATGCCTATGTTAGAAAAATAAGATAAAAATTGTAAGGTGTGTTTTACCATAGAAAATTGCCAAAAGTAAGTTTCCCATACAAAACTACATTAGTGCCTTGAAATGCTCTGATTGGTTTAGATAAAAAGGATTAGTGCCGTGTGCAAAATTAGAGTATTTCTATTGGCTAGAGCCGTCTATAAAAGAAGAGCAAATTTCTACGGTGAGTCATACTGCGTTCGGATCTCGCTGCGGACGGTCGTGTTGTGTGCTGCTATCGGTGTGCTCCCGCCCTCCTGCCGCTCTCTCGTGCCCGGTATTGTTACGCTTGCGTAACGCTCTCGTAGTCGCCCCGACTACATCCGATCGTCGATTGATTGGGTCGATTAATTTATTAATCAATCCAATCGAAAGACCTGGATCACAAAAATTGTCTTTTTCAAGACAGGTGTTTCTATAACAGGAAAACGTTATTAAATTCATTAGGCCCCTTCTGGGTAAAACCACAGTTTCGTGGTCCTCGGTGGATACCTTACGGTGCCAACGAAACCGAGTGGGGTGCTGACCCAAGCGCACCCGCCGAACCCCCTCAGGGAGAGGCAATAATTTGGACGGGTCCCAGAGTTAACCGGCCTTGGGGGATCTCCTAGTCGGCTCTGGTGACAGTTTTCCTCCCACAGCGACTCACCTAGTGTCTTTAGGGTGTGTCTACACCCTTCGCGCTAGACCAAATAGGGCCCCCTTGCACAATAAGATTGGCAACGGGATCACAAGCTCAGGGCTCACCACAGGTACTCATCCTCCCTGTCTACACCCGACAGGGAGCGAAACTCATCCCCGGGCCAATCCACCCGGGGAGTTAGGCGTAGGGCCACGATAGGCTTCATTTTCTTGTAGTGGAGTCCGGCTCCAAAATTCCTCCGATAGGATCCCCCCTCTCGGTAGAATGGAGGACGACCTCTTACTGACGTTCGTCAGAGAGGTCCTCCTCAAGGACCAAGACTTCCTCAGGAAGTACGCTTCCCAGATTAGTGGGTTGAGGGCTACGCCATCAGCGAGCCTCTCACAATTCAGCGATGCGCTCGCTTCAAACTCAGACGACTCTGACTCACAGAGTCGTTCGGAAAGTCCGATAGTGTCGATGGACACCACCGCCCCCGCGGACAATAACGCGGCGGCGGCGAACTCAGACTCCTCGGATGCGGAGTCAGGTTCTTGTTCTTCCTCCTCTGGACCAGAGGAAGGGGGCATCACCTCAGGCCCTGGCAAGAGGAAGAAGAACAAGAGCAGGTCTTCGCAACCTGCTAAAATGGTTGCGATCGAGGCTCCCTCGACCTCCGCTCCCTCTACCCCCGCGGTAGTCGCCACTAGGGCCCCTACCCCGGCTCCGTCCGCGCAGTCGCAAGCTACCACTTCCGGTACTGCGACCGCGTCCGCCAAGACTCCTTCTGCCTCCAAGAAGGCATCCCGTCCCCCACCCATTATCATTCAAGATAAGGGCAGGTGGACGGAAGTTTCACAAAGGTGCAGTGATCTTAGGATCAACTTCACCAGTGCCATCAGCACACAACCGGGCATCAAAGTTTCCGTTCCTACGTCGAACGATTACAGGGAACTTACAAAACTTCTTCGGGCGAGAGGAATCTCATTCCACTCGTACACCCTCCCCGAGGATCGTCAGATACGCGTGGTGATCCGTAGGATCCCCAGTGAGATCGCCACGGACGACATAAAGGCAGACCTAGAGAGACAGGGGATCCCTGTCCTCGAAGTGCACAGGATGCACCGATCCAGAGGTGGATCCGCATACGACATGGTTCTTGTCGTGTGCCCACAAACTGAAGGGCATCACCCAATCTTCAAGGTTAGCTCGATATGCTACCTTAAGGGCTTCGACGTCCAGAAGCCCCACAAATCAAGCATCATAGGCCAATGCCACAGATGCCAGCTATACGGACACGCGCAAAAGAACTGCTTTGCGAAACCCAGGTGCGTCAAGTGCCTGGGCGAGCACGGCACTTCTGAGTGCACCCGTCCAAAGGACCGTGCCCTCTGCACCGAGCCTCCCAGCTGCGTCCTATGCGGCCAACAGGGTCACCCAGCCAATTACCGTGGCTGTCCTAAAGCCCCGAAGTCATCTTCCTCGAAGCTGACCAAGCGTTTCGACGCGAGGCAGCAACGAGAGCACCCCGGGTACCCCGCTACCCTGTCTCAACCTCCGCAGCGTCTGAGCCCTCAAAGGTCCAGTCCGTGGAATTATTTTAACCACCAGCAGGCCTTCCCTGCCTTCGGCCAATATATGGCCCCTCCTCTCCATCCTCAACCTCTGATGATGGACCCCAATATTCGCGCTCAACGCGCTCAACTGGCACCCGCCGCTAACACCGCGCTTCCCGCGGCTCGCGCGCCTCTCGCACCCCGCGCGGCTCCCGCGCCCGCCGCGCCCCGCGCGCCTCTCGCGCCCCGTGTACCTGAGCCAGCTCCTAAAGCCGCTCCCGTCGCCACCACTCGCGCGCCCCCTAAACCCGCGACTTCTTCAGTTGGCGCCGTCGCTAACGCACTAGACGCGTTTAATGTGATCACGAGCACATTCAACGTGTTCATGTCTCCTCGCGCCATTCAAATGGCCGGGGAATTAGTCAAGGCTCAATCCTCTGGCAATCTCTATCAGATCCAGAGCATATTCAATGCGTACCCGGAAATTACGCAAGTCCTCAACACCTTCGCGAAACGGCCCTAATATGTATAATACGGCCCCCGCAAGAACTAAACTCAGATCCCTCAAGTTAGGCTTTTTCAATGCCAACGGCATTAGGGGACAACGCGACGAAGTCGCCGAGTTCCTCCGCGTCCACAAGTTAGACATTCTCCTAGTACAGGAAACCTTCCTCAAGCCGAGTCATCGAAACCCGTCAATTGCGAACTATCGCATAGTTCGCAACGACAGGTCTCGATGCCACAAGGGCGGCACCTTGATCTATTATAGAACCCCTCTATACTGTATTCCTCTTGATCCTCCAACTCTCTCGTGTCTTGAAGTGTCTGCATGTAGACTAGGCATGTCAGGTCATAGACCGATTACGATAGTTTCGGCTTACATGCCGCCCACCGCGACCTCGTCAGCAGACGGTCTCAAACTGCTCTCTGACGATCTTTCAATTCTCTTTGGCCTGAGCGAATCCGTTATCATAGCGGGTGACCTCAACGCCAAACATCCGGCCTGGAATAGTACCAGTACCACGTTCCGAGGCAGACACTTGTTTGACCTCTGCCCCGTCCTAAACTTTGACGTCATCGCCCCGATGACGCCCACCCACTACCCTCACGACCCCAACCATACCCCTGACGTATTGGACATAGCGCTCCTAAAGAATATCAACCTCCGGTTGGATTCGATAGAGGCGATGGACGAACTGACTTCCGACCACCGACCAGTCGTCATGAGACTGGTCCCTCGCGACGGACTCCCTGACCCGGACGAACCCTCTCGTATCAAAGTAGTCACGGACTGGAGGAAAGTAAGCGATCGCTTGAAATCCACCACTTCCCCTCTACTAGACTCTATACCAGATCAGTTTACCTCAATCGCTGACACGACGGCCGCGATCGGCTCACTCACGGAACACGTACAATCGGTCCTGAACGATTGTTCAAGGCAAGCTCCGGCGATGGACGAACATCGCTTGAGGCTGCCGGACGATGTGCGTGAACTGCTGACTGAGAAGAACGCGGCTACTCGTGCCTACGACGTCTTCCCCTGTGACGCCAACAAAGCTCACATGCGCTATTTGCAGAGATCTGTAAAGACACGCATGGCCGAGCTGCGTGACGGTAACTGGGACAAGATGTTGAGCGAGCTAGAGCCCACTCATCTGGCATTCTGGGAACTTCAGAGGAAACTCAAGTCCCAGCAAGTAGTCTCTATGCCTCCCCTGACACGACCCGACAGGACGATAGCATTCGACGACATCGACAGGGCTGAATGCCTAGCTGACAGCCTCGAGACCCAGTGCTCGCCCAGCTCTCAACCAGTAGACCAGGCTCACCTCGCCGAGGTGGATGCCGAAGTCGAACGTAGAGCCTCTCTCCCTCCGGTCGAAGACCCTGATTGTCCTCTAGACCCCGTCTCCCCGGACGAGGTTCACGATATAATCAAGGGTCTGAAACCCCGTAAAGCCCCTGGATCAGACGGTATCACCAATAGGGTGGTCCAGTTGTTCCCGGCTCACCTGATCATGCTAATGACCACCATCTTCAATGGTGCTCTTAGTAATAACATTTTTCCACAATCGTGGAAAAATGCCACCGTCATCGGTATCCCGAAGCCCGGCAAGCCTAAGACCGAGCCTTCCAGTTACCGTCCCATCAGTTTGCTCGACGTTTTCGGCAAGGTCTATGAGAGGCTTATTTATAAGCGTCTCAGAGACTACGCCGAGACGAAGGGGCTCATCCCCAACGAACAGTTCGGTTTTAGAACCCAACATTCTTGCGTACAACAGGTCCACCGTATCATAGAACACATAAGCGCCGGTTTCCAGCGCGGGTTCATGACGGGTGCTGTGTTCTTCGATATCGCGAAAGCGTTCGACAAAGTCTGGCACAACGGCTTATTGTATAAGCTATACAAATTCGGTGTGCCAGATCGTCTCGTGCTCATCTTACGGGACTATTTGTTGAACCGCACCTTCCGCTATCGCATCGAGGGTGCGCTCTCTTCCCCTCATCCGATCCGCGCAGGCGTCCCTCAGGGGTCTGTGCTGGCTCCGCTCATTTTTACGCTGTTCTCCAGTGACATCCCGAAAAGTAGAAAGGCGCAGTTAGCTCTGTTCGCAGACGACACGGCCATCTACTACACCGGCCGCAGTCAAGACCAGATCTCCCGCATCCTACAGACCGAAGTCAACAGACTCGGTGACTGGTTCAGGAAGTGGAGGATCGAGGTCAATCCTGATAAGAGCCAAGCGGTCCTCTTTTCTAGGCCCCGGCGTAGACCGGACCTACCACGACAGATCAAGATGTTCGGCAAGCCTATCCCTTGGGAGAAGCGAGCCAAATATCTCGGTGTGATCCTAGATCACCACATTTCGTTCGCTGAGCACATAAAGCAAGTGCGTTCGCGCGCTGCTTTCGCTCTCGGTAGGCTTCATTGCGTTCTGAACTCACGCAGCAAGTTGTCCCTTAAGGGCAAATTGCGTATTTACACAGCGTGCATCCGGCCGATTATGACGTACGCGTGTGCCGCTTTCGCACACGCCCGTCCCCATCTCATTCACAGAATGCAGGCACTTCAAAACCGATTTCTCCGTAAAATTACGGACGCTCCATGGTTCGTTCGGAACGAAACCCTACACGTAGATCTTAGAATCCCCACCATCAAGCAGTTTTTGAAACGCGCGACAAAGCGGTTCTTCGAGTCCGCAGATAGACATCGCAACCCCTTGGTTGTGCAGGCAGCTAGCTATAGGCCATCTCAAATCAGTAAGACTCGCCGACCTAGGCATACTCTCTTAGACCCGGATGACCCCATTACTCTCCTTCAGGAAAGCAATAGGGCCACAAGTACAGTGCACAAACACAAACCGTCATTCCGTCCTCGCCGCCGAGGTACCACGCGAAGATCAAGAATAAATTGTTCCCCCCGTCCCTTGCACGTCGAACCGCCAGCCCCGAGGCTGAGTGAGCCGTAGCATTTAATAGTAATCCCCGTTAATAATCGTGAATTTAAACTTTTGATCCAGCCCGTCCCCAATTTGCTTTGTTTTTCCCCAACGACGCCCTAAGCCGAGGTTCGTACCCCACAGGGGGTGCCCTTAGAGCGCTGTCGTTTAGTTTTTAATACTTTTATTTACGCTCCTGGCTGGAGGCTTTAAGCTAATACCTTAGGGCAGCCACAGGAAAGACCGGTTAAGCAGTCACGGCCTCTCAAGGTCAACTGCGAGATGCCATATATAAAAAAAAAAAAAAAAAAAAAAAAAAAAAAAAAAAAAAAAAAAAAAAAACTACGGTGAGTCATTCCGAATCCAGCAGTATTAGAAGAAGTAACTCAAGAATAAACTGAAGTCTCCGCTCAAGATTCAAGAGAGAAAAATTCATGTTTTATTTCGTCGGAATCCCTCTTCGCCGCCAGTCTCTCGCCGAGGTCCTGTGGGTTGTACCTACCCAGTCAACACATACGCATTCAGGGGTGCGTGGTGACGTGTGTCGCCAGCAGAGTCACTAGACTCAGGTAGTAGGGAACATACGTCAAAAACGTTGGGAGATTGTCCCAGGACGACTGCGGGTGCTGGACGTGCCCCTCTCGTCCGAAACAGTTGGTCCTTCGAGCCGGATTCCCTGCCAGGAGAAGAAGCAAGAAGAGTCCAGAAAAAATTAAGAAGACTGCAAGATGCCGGTTACCAGGTCGCAGAAGGATGCCCCCTTACGCCCGCCGTCCCGTCCCACCGCTAGAGACGCAACGGCAGAAGCATCAGGGTCAGAAGGGGTTACGTCAGCGTCAGGGTCATCAGGAACCGCAGCGACATCGGACACGAACACTTCTTCGGGTACAACGGCCACAGAGAGGACTACGGCCACAGAGAGGACTACGGCTACAGAGGCTACGGCTACGACTGCTACAACAGCGGCATCTGAAAAAAACGGACAGAAGAAAGAAGATGCCGCACGGAAGGAGACGACTACGAAGACTCCAGACAATGTACCGGAAAAGGGTGTTTATGGCTCCGCCACGACCCTTAAACCGAAAGGGGTCAGTCGTCGTGCCAGGTCCACGAAGACCACGAGTTCCTCCGCCAGAAGACGCGAGCTAGAAGCCAGAGAAGAATTAGCACGCCTGGAGTTGGAGCAAGCCCAGGCTGCGGCGAAGCTAGCCCGTGTCAGATTGGAGCTGGCTCAATGTGAGGATGAAGACTCTGTGGATGAAGACCAGGAGGACAGAACAGCACAGGTGCAGAACTGGATTCAGACATCCGTATTAGAAGACAACGACATGGAGCAACCAGAGAAACGAGACCAGCACCCTCCAGAAGAACCTCAGAAGGTGAAGCCCGAAGAGAACTCTTCAGTGAAAGGGGCTACCATCGAAGTACAAGCGCTGGCAACAGCATTGAAAGAAGTATTTACCACAAGAGGAGGACCAGCAGCACAGCCGAAGTATATCCACGAGTTACCCTACTTCGACGGCAACAGCAGCGAGTGGTTGGCCTTCAAGGTTGTCTACGAAGATACAGCACCAATGTTCAACGACGTCCAGAATATGGCTCGACTAAGAAGAGCACTAAAGGGCAATGCAAGAGAAGCTATCAAGAGCCTGCTATACTCTGAAGCCTCTCCGTTGGAAGTGATGCAGGCCCTAAAAAGAAGATATGGAAGACCTGATGCGCTGGTGCTGGCAGAATTGGATAAGGTCAAGACATTACCGAAGATTTCAGAAAATCCAAGGGACATATGCATCTTCGCTAGTCAAATCAACAACAGCGTAGCAGCAATAAAAGGATTGAAGAAACCACAGTACCTGCATTCACCCGAGATGGTGAAACAAATTATAGAAAAAATGCCGACAATTCTCAAGTTCCGATGGTACGACTTCACTGCAGCATCAGATGAAGGCGAGTTCTCCAACCTGAAGCTGGTATCCAAGTTCCTGAACATAGAAGCAGACAAATGTGGAGCCTTTGCAACTTCAGAGGAGAAGAGCGGGTTCAAGAGGACCCATCGACAAGCGACGCATTCAACCAAAGAAAGGAACTTCAAGGAAAAGGATTCAAGACAAACAGAAAAGGCTTGCCCTATGTGTGAAGGCGAACACTTCCTTGTCGAATGTCAGAAGTTCCAGAAGGCGTCAGTTCAAGATCGGTGGGCAACAGCAAAGAAGAGTCACGTCTGCTTCAAATGTCTTCAAGGAAGACACCGCAAGGAGAGTTGCAAAAAACCATCGTGCAAGGAATGCAAGAGGTGGCACCATCATTTGTTGCACGTCGAGTCAGAAGAAAATACCTCAGAAGATAAGAAAAAGGAATCACCAAAAGAAGTGGCGAGCGTCACAGCGTCAGTGAATGCAGTCAGCAGCGCAAGGGCATACCTGAAGATAGCTCCGGTGGAAGTCTTCGGGTCGAAAGGATCAAAGAAGATACTGGCTCTTATGGATGAAGGGTCAACAGTGTCACTTCTGGATGAAAAAGTGGCAGAAGAGATTGGCGTTCGAGGGAGCAAGGAGGAACTGGTCATCGAGACAGTAGGAGGCAGGCTGATAAGAAAGAAGGATTCTCAGGTGCTGGACCTTATGATAAAAGGGGTTAATCAAGAAAGCAAGAAGAACCTGAAGCGAGTTCGGACCGTCGACGAGTTGAAGCTTGCACCACAGTTCCTAGACAAGAAGAGGATTCAAGATTGTCAACACTTAAAAAAGATCGCAGACTCTCTATATTACGAAAGGGAATCACCTCAGCTACTCATCGGTCAAGATAATTGGGAGTTAATAGTTACTCAAGAAGTAAGAAGAGGAAAACCAGGAGAACCAGTTGCTTCAAGAACGGGACTTGGATGGGTGCTCCATGGGTCAGACACTGGAGGCGCAAGGCCAGTACACTTACTGAACACATGTCTACATGTCAGCGCTCCAGAAGAAAGAATGCATCAAACCATTAAGGATCATTTTGCAATCGAGGCACTTGGTGTGCAACCAAGAAGACCCACTACAGACTCAGAAGGAAGAGCACTCACCATCCTAGAGAAGACCTGCAGAAGACTTGAAGATGGTCGATTCGAAGCTGGACTTCTGTGGAAGAATGAAGAAGAACAGATGCCAGAGAGCTACACGTCTGCCAAGAACCGATTAATCAACATCGAGAAGAAGATAGACAAAGATCCTCAGTTAAAGGCGGAATACAGCAAGCAGATTCAGCACCTAATCGAAAACCAGTATGCAGAAGAAGCATCTGATGAAGTCGAAGACCCGAAGAAAACGTGGTACCTCCCTCACTTCTCTGTGGTACATCCGTTAAAGAAGAAAATACGAATCGTCTTCGATGCCGCAGCCATGTCAAAAGGAAGAAGCCTCAACAACGCTCTGCTGTCAGGACCAGATCTACTACAATCTCTCTTCGGGGTATTACTGCGGTTCCGGCAAGGACCATTGGCAGTGGCGGCTGACATAAAGGAAATGTTTCTCCAAGTTCGCATCAGGCCAGAAGATAGAGATAGTCTGAGGTTCCTGTGGCGCGGGGATCATCGTGACGTGTCACCGAAGAAGTATAGGATGACATCAGTCATCTTTGGCGCGACATCATCTCCAAGCACAGCGATCTACGTAAAGAACCGAAATGCAGCAGACTTTAAAGAACAGTATCCAGAAGCAGCAAGAGCAATTGAGCTGAACCATTACATGGATGACTACCTGCACAGCTTCCACCAGGCAGAAGACTTCAGAAAAGTGACAAGGCAGGTGGACTTCATACACAAGAAGGCGGGTTTCGAACTAAGAGGATGGGCGTCAAACCAACCTGTGCTGCTGGAAGACTTGAAGACGGAAACAACAGAAAAGACAGAAGTGGACCTAGGTGAAAAGGAAGAAAAGACACTGGGACTGCGCTGGTTCACAGAAAGGGACTCCATCGGCTTCAGGGCAAACCTCCGGAATACACCAGAGGAAATAGTCAAGGGGTTCAAGGTGCCCACGAAGAGGGAAGTCACCAGCGCTGTAATGTCGACCTTCGATCCACTAGGATTAGCATCACCCGTTCTAATACAGGGTAAGAAGCTGCTTCAGAACATATGGCGAAGCGGCATCGGCTGGGATGAAGAAATAGAAGAAAGGGAGTACGAAACGTGGAAGACTTACCTAGAGAAGATAAAGCTACTCCAAGACCTTCAGATTCCAAGATGCCTGGCGCCGCATTGCACCGAGGGGGAGCTGCACACGTTTACGGACGCAAGTGAGACGGCGTATGCAGCAACAGTTTATTGGAGAACAATAAATCAAGATGGAACTCACCACGTCAACCTAGTGGCAGCGAAAGTAAGAGTTACTCCACTGAAACCGGTATCAATCCCGCGACTCGAGCTACAGGCGGCTCTTCTTGGAAGCAGACTGGCACATTCAGTAGAAGAAGAAATGAATCTGAAAGTGGAGAAGAAAACCTTTTGGACAGACTCCAGCATCGTGCTTTCTTGGATCAAGACAGACCCGAGAACCTTCAAGACATTCGTGGCTCATCGCTTGGCAGAGATAGAAGATCTCACCAAACCTCAAGATTGGAGATGGGTACCCACGGCGCAGAACCCTGCAGATGACGCTACGCGCGACGTACCAGAACACTTCGACTGCGATCATCGATGGTACACAGGACCGGACTTTCTGAGAAAGGAAGAAGTTCACTGGCCAGCAGCCAGAACCTTCAAGAAAGAAACCACCGTCGAAGAAAAGACAACAGACGTCGTAACAGCAACAAGCATCACTCTCCCATCACCAAATCCAGAGAGGTTTTCATCATGGAAGAGACTTTGGCGAGCCACAGCAAGAGTACTGCAGTTCGTTCAGCTCTGCAGGACAAAGGTGAAGGTCAACGTCAGCAAAGAAGATCCCACCTGGAAAATAACGAAAGGAAAAAAGAAGACGGTGGCAAAGCGACACCAGCCTTCAAAAATAACAGAAAGGAAATACATACCGTTGGACACAGACTTACTGGAGCAAGCTGAAAATCTGCTACTAAAAGGAGGTCAAGAAAGAAGCTTCCGAGAAGACATCAGGTGTCTGCAGCAAGGGAAGCAATTGGGAAGCAGCAGCAAGTTGAAAAGGCTCGACGTAGTACTGGAAGAAGGTATCCTGCGGCTAAAAGGAAGAATCGACGCGATACAGGGAGTAACCAGAGACTACAAGCGACCCATCGTGCTCGACAGCAAGGACAAGATAACACGACTTATCATTGAAGAATTCCACTGCCGTTTCAATCATGGGAATCACGCAACAGTAATGAACGAAGTAAGACAACGCTTCTGGGTATTGGGACTGAGATCAGCGATCAAGGCAGTTCAGCATCAATGTCAGTGGTGCAAGACAAGGAAAGCAAGACCGCAAGAACTACCTACGGGTAACTTACCTACTGAAAGGCTTATGCATAGTAACCCTCCTTTTACGTGCACTGGCATAGATTACTTCGGTCCGATAATAATCACCGTAGCAAGACGTCATGAAAAACGATGGGGAGCTTTATTTACATGCTTGACGACAAGAGCTGTACACATCGAACTCACTCCTTCACTCTCCACTGACAGCATGATCATGGCACTGCGACGGTTTGCTGCAAGAAGAGGAATGCCGAAAACTATCTACACTGACAACGGGACCAATTTCGTCGGCGCAAACAAAGAACTAAAAGAAGCACTAAGCACCATGAAACAAGAAGACATCACTTCAGAAGCAGAGAAGATCGGCGTGCAGTGGAAGTTCATACCTCCCGGTGCGCCAAACATGGGCGGCGCATGGGAACGTCTGGTGCGATCCATAAAAACCGCACTAGACGCCACACTCAACGAAAGACATCCACGAGAGGAGGTACTCCACACCCTTCTCTTAGAGGCCGAGCATATAGTAAACACTCGGCCCCTTACTCACCTCTCCGAGAACCCCGAGGAGGAAGCACTCACCCCAAACCACTTCCTTATCGGGCGATCGTGCGGCGCGGCGAGAATCGGCAGCTTTGAAGACAACGAGTTCGTGGGCAAGCACACCTGGAAGACCACGCAGCGACTTGCCGACCATTTTTGGCAACGATGGCTGCGGGAATATCTGCCCACTCTACTGCCGAGAAAGACAGCGGGCAGAGTCAGCACTACGGACCTGCGAGTCGGAGATATCGTGTTGGTCGTCGACCACACCCTACCAAGATGCACCTGGCCACGCGGCAGAATCCAGCAAGTGTATCCAGGACCAGATGGGCGGACCAGGATCGTCGATGTCGAGACCAGAGGAGGAGTGCTGCGAAGACCCAGTTCGAGAGTAGTGCTGTTGGTGCCGGGAGTATCGCCGAGTCAAGCAGATGGTGCAACGCACGAGGGGGAGAATGTCGGCGACGAGGCCCTATCTGCGCCCAATAATTTATAAACCAAGTCGTGAGTTAGATAGAATTATGTAATGTCTAATTAGATTTGTTATTACAATGTTTTTTCCATTCTAATTAGTTAATCTAACTTATAATTGTTACTAGTTTTCTTATCCAATCTAATAAGACTGAAACAAACTAACTTTGAATAAGATTAGGAATGTAGTATTATATAATTACGTAACTAGAAAATGTGATTTTTTGTTAATAGTTACATTTTGATAGTTTTAGTTTTAATTAATAGGATCTTGTATAAAACCAATATTCTAATTGTTCTAAGCTAATTAGACAACGCGTTTAGAAATTATAGACGAACTTGTTTAATAATGTTAATAAGTTAAGGAATTCTAAGGAATCGAATCTGTTGCACATTTCTAACGCTAGCGGCGCCACTTGTACCATAACATAGAATAAGCTTAAGTACTAAGAACCCTTTACCTTAACGAGAGCCGTTACAGAATTTTGCCATTTTTAAGGTTTAAATTAAGGTTTTTTGATACAGTTTTTTGTATAAAGTTAAAATAAGTCCATGCCTATGTTAGAAAAATAAGATAAAAATTGTAAGGTGTGTTTTACCATAGAAAATTGCCAAAAGTAAGTTTCCCATACAAAACTACATTAGTGCCTTGAAATGCTCTGATTGGTTTAGATAAAAAGGATTAGTGCCGTGTGCAAAATTAGAGTATTTCTATTGGCTAGAGCCGTCTATAAAAGAAGAGCAAATTTCTACGGTGAGTCATTCCGAATCCAGCAGTATTAGAAGAAGTAACTCAAGAATAAACTGAAGTCTCCGCTCAAGATTCAAGAGAGAAAAATTCATGTTTTATTTCGTCGGAATCCCTCTTCGCCGCCAGTCTCTCGCCGAGGTCCTGTGGGTTGTACCTACCCAGTCAACACATACGCATTCAGGGGTGCGTGGTGACGTGTGTCGCCAGCAGAGTCACTAGACTCAGGTAGTAGGGAACATACGTCAAAAACGTTGGGAGATTGTCCCAGGACGACTGCGGGTGCTGGACGTGCCCCTCTCGTCCGAAACACTAAACATTTATATATCATAATAAACATAAACATTTAGACATTTTGTGAATTTTTATGGTGTACATAATAAAGAGTATTCTATTCTATTACTTTGATTAACTACTGCTTGGAAACTAATGTATTTGCCAGCTCATATTATACAGTATGCAACATTCCGGGAATGCAAGCAGGTTTTCCGTTCCTACTTGTAATTTAAATAGCTAAATAAAATGCGGCGCAAATAAGATTTCTTGTTGTTCCATTTTGTTCTGTTATATTAAATTGAATAAAATTATTCCTTAACACACGAAAGCATTTGTTCAGAGAACGTTTTTACGATTTTATTCGTTTACCACGTTTTTGTAAGGGAAATACTTATTTCCCGTTGTAAAGCTTATTCACATAAGTTTATTAGCGTCGGAACCTCTCGTGAATGTAACCGCAGATTTTAATTTCGCCGCTTGTGCTCTTAATTTAGTGTGTGCTACTTCCGAGCTCCCTGCGTGCCAGTTTCGCACTCACTCCCGTAATATAAAAATGTTCTGTAACATGCTCGAATAACTTTTTTATATAGAGTAATGTTCTCACAGATATTTTGTACGAAGTGTACGGATGAAGCAAGCGTGTATCCCCGCCGGTCTGATGGCTATTTATTTACGACGTTAACCGCGTAAAAGGAAATAAATGATGAAACTAAGCGATCGGTTGTTTTAAAGTGACTTCTGCTCTCTATTTCCTGGTGGTGGGCAGACCACTGCAGTATTGCATTTCTGAATTCGATTATAAAACGTTAATTCAAAGTGGAGTTTGCTTAAAGTGAGGTTAGAGAAATCATTACACGGTACTACCTATTATTAAAAACTAGCTGACCCCACAGACGTTGTCCTGTCCAAATTTAAATAATTCATAGAAAAAGGACGTTTAGTTTATCCCTAATTTGAAAATTTTCGGGGAAACTTTTCCAATTTTTCTTTCCGTAAGATTACAAACATTTTAAGCCAACACGGTCATGCCGTTCTCAAGTTATGCGCTTACCAACGAACAGAATTTAATTTTTATTATACAGGGTCAAATTAAATTAGCTAGCAAAAGGCAGACGAGCTCCCCAAACGAAAAAATATATATTTATGTTTTAGGGGTTAATGACTGTATCTCATTAAAATATCCGTTAAATATTCAGTTTTTTTTCTGTGTCTACTTCACAGACGTATCAATGTCTAAAAACGATCAAGCAAAAGAAAAACTGATTTTCTCCACTACTTCAAGTAACTTTCCCCAGAAAAAAAACATCAATACTTCTTTTTGCTTTGTTTTATCGTGTTAAAAATATTGATACCCATTACATCTGCAGAGTTTCGCTAGCTAATTTAATTCCACTCTGCATAGATGTACCTAATAGGTATAACTACTTTAATTGTAAGTTAATTATTTGAACAAAGCCAAATGAAAAATCGATCAAACACACTAACCGTTCGATCACAAAGCGATCAAATGGTTCAATTAATAATATCAGTTAGTTTTCCAATAATTGCTTCGCTACTTGCCAACGCTCGGCTGAAGTAGGTACGTTATTCTCTCGCTTTGACTTTTTTCATTGACTTCGTTTGTAAAGCTTTGTTGATTTCCCTTAATGGAAAATTTTCAATTTCTTTGGGAAGCCGTTCTCAACCAAATACGAGATTCTAATTCGGTTTTATACCTCACGAGTTTGCAGATATACCTTTGTTGTAATTGTAAAGTTTGTGGAGGTAGATACGAGTATGTATGTAGGACTCACCTTTGTATTCAATTCCATTACGATTTACGCAATTGTTTTGTCGACGTGGTACAACGATAGAATTGGACGAGGAATCGCTTCGACATTACTTTTTAATTTAGTCCTATTTAAGACCTTTGAAATTACTTCTTAAATCCACCTTGATTGGTAAGATTTTATGAGAATTCTAATGAAGTTAAATGAGAATTTTGTAAACGTTTTAACAACAGCTCTCGGAACTACGAGTATTTCACTACAACTGTAAAATTTTATATTAAAAGAGTTATTGCTGTACTAAATGATTTTTTTTTTAAGAAACTCTACAGTTTTATACCAGTTAGCTTTTCAATATCGTCTAACAAAGTACCTGTTTCGGACTATTCCATTTTAAGAAGATCTGAAGCCAAGATGACGATCCATTTAAAATTGGATTATTAGGAATAGGATGGTTTGAAGAGTTAGGTTAGGTGAGATGCAACGACTGGGGATCGCGGAAGTCACATGATCCCATGATCCCGATGCAAGTTTGGGAAGGGAACACCGGGGTAGTTTTTAGTTACTAAGAGTCTGACAGACCCCTCCGCCCGCTCCAGGGCGGCGGACGTCCATGAGGATATTCCACCCCGAGAACAAAAAGAAAAGGTGCGGTGCGGTGCGGTGAAACGCGAATTTACACTTATTTTTTTTAAATAATTGCCTATCGAAGTTGGCTCCGGAGTGCCTCGACTGCTTAACCGGGGTTTGGTGGGGCCAGAAGGGCTCACTAACCGGGTTAAAAAATAAATAAATTAAGTAGCACAGCTAAGGGCGTCCCATAGTGGGACTCGGTCCTAGGCTTAGGGCGCTACTGACTACTGTACAAGAGGGGGTTTGTAGCATCTGATTATTATTATTAGGGACATTTATTAATGCTACTTGCTCCGCGCGGGCGGGTCCGACAAGAGACGGGGGGAGAATGAATTTATACTTATATATACTATATATTTTGTAGGTACCTACGTACAAAATCTTTTTACGTACTAACAAAGTTGAAACTCTTCACGCTTATTGTATACAAGAACAAAGTTTTAAAATATGTAAAGAAAGATAGCTTCAATAATTCCCGTATTGCAATAAAAAACTTATACAATAAGGAACTGACAACCTTTTCAAAATGTTCAAAATATACAATCGTCGAGAGAGAGGAAGCTATTGTAAACTATTTATTATTTACGACACTCTTCCGACGAACCAATTGTAAGTTTTCGAGCTGGAAACGGTCTCTAGTTCGACTGGTTAGGATGAACTCACGTTGGTGTATGTCAGGCAAATTTCAGCATAATATTCTCATAAGTTTAGTAATTTCAGTCACTTTATACCAAAGACAATAGCATGGCAGCCGTGTTCGACCTACTGTTGAGTATAAGCCTCCTCTTTTTTGTGCCATTCTTAACTGGCCTGTGCTAGTTGTTAATAAGTATTAATAAAAGGACTTCTTTAGTATGTTAATCACTTTTATTATACTAAGCAAGCTACCGACATTGCCTAGGTTCCAGGATGCAGAGACAAGAAGGAGGGGGCTTACCACAGACCACATACCTTATTCCTTGAACCATAGACGAACTACTAAACTAATCTATTACATCTCCCTTTTCTTCAGATATAAAGTTAATAATTTTATAATACCCTAATAGTATTTTATATATTTATAGCAGTACAATTCAATTACTTATTTTATGTATTTATGAAAAAGAATTAATGTCGATTTAAATTGTATCATCTATTAGTAACAATCTTTAACAATGCAATGAAATAAATACCGAAGTATCTCTTGGACAAATAAACTATAGATAGTCAGACAAATAACTAGGTTTTCTTACATTTCTGCCTGATCTAGTTACATACTTGCTAACTGTATTTTCAGAATCAGTTTTACTATCAGATGTTATGTCTGTAACTTCTGTATCAGTGACATTATCTATGTTATCATCATTACAATCAGTATTACTTTCATCTATCTCTACTTCCTTATTTATAATAAATTTATCAGTATTTTTACTCTCTATTAGATCCCTTCTATTTCTGTCTAACTTTTTCCTTTTTCAGTCAAAACTGTGTAAGAATTTAGATTTGCATATTTGTATACATTTCTTTAAGTCCAGATTCTGCTCTTTGAGTAATCTTTCTGCGATTTTCGCGTTTCTAATGCCTCTATTGAGCGTTGATGGCCCAGTGGTTAACGGCCTCGACTTACAAGTAGTTGGTCGTAGTGTCGAACCTAGACAGGCTTTACTTTGTGTAAATTATTTCATATCTAAAGGTGTTCATTCCTTGACCGCCACCGACAAACTGAACTTAACTCCGGTCGAGCGTTGTGTTGTAGACTCTGTCGAGCGCCGCTTGGTGGCGCTGCCGTCCCGATCAGTCAAACGAGTGGCTATCATATTTCCGACATATATATTATTTATATATATATATACACTTCCTACAATTTCCCTAGACAACAACCAAGGGACTTTATAGGCGTCATTCAGGGACTATAGAATTACCAAAGGTCACGCAGCAGAATCCATCTTAGCGTGAATCTATGACAATATCTTCCATCCTAAGTAATGATCGTTGTTTTAAAGTATTCAGTAAAACATCAATTGATCGACTATTACCTACTTTCAATCATGACAATCTTTTACCTTTATGTTACCTTTCATTTCGTGAAGTTGTTACTCCACATCCAACAAAATGGTATTTGCTGACATTAAACTATGGTAAGGATTACTCCCGGTTTAGCAATGTAAATATTCCCAATTTAGACTACATTTTGTGAAAGTCGAAGTTCTTTTCCAGCAATGTGTACGGATCCTTTGAATTTGTTTACGTAGGTGTGGCTTGAGAGGCGCTTCGGAGCAGGTCCTATTTCAATATGCAAGTGGGCGGCTAGATCGTACCATGTTACGTAGTAAATTTGAAACCACTTCAATGTACATCTGAGGTCTTAAAAAGTTGAATCTGAATGTCATTTTCATGTTTTTCCATAGAGTTTTCTTTTTTTCAACAAAAATCAATCAACTCAGCCTATCGCAGTCCTCTGCTGGACATAGGCCTCTCCCAGGCTGCGCCGCAACACCCTGTCCTCCACCTTCCGCATCGAGTCTGTCAGTCCCAGCCACCTTCTTAAGGTCGTCGGTCCATCTAACTGGGGGGCGTCCCACGCTACGCTTGCATACGTGGTCTCCACTTCAGGACTCGTCTGCTCCACTGGCCATCGGTCCTTCGACATACATGACCAACCCACTGCCACTTCAGTGTCTTTTTTAAGTAATCTTAAAATTTTATTGAAATTACAAATAAATTATCTATCCCATTCAGAATTTGTTCTGATTCTGAAAAGAGTATTTTCTACGGATATGGTGTGAAAAATACTTACACTAAGTATTACACTACTACAACTAAGTATTTTTCACACAATATTCATTTCCTTATATAAGGTAGCAACAGCTGCCGATTAGCAATGCCAATAGAAAATGATGACTAGGAGTTTGCAGCAGTGCAAAAGTCGTTAGTCTAACTCCTGTGTGCGCTATTAGGCAACCCGCTTTTCCATAATTGACTCCTGCAACTTGTGCATGGCCATAAAGACTTCGTATTAACTGTTTCGGTTTTTGGATCGAAACAGCAGAGTCTGTTAAGGGTGAATGCCGAATCTAAATTAATTTTAGAAAGTCTATCCGAAATATCATTAAAATGTTTTCTAAAATTGGGGAACCCAGGAGGTGCAGTGAACTTTTTTTCAAAACTCTGAACTGAGGCTATTGACTTGAATTTCTGTGTAGTGGATTGTCTGCCGGTACTGTCACAAAGTTAGATTTCGCATTTTCAATAGTTTAGATCAAGGCCGATGGATTGGAACTGCTGCTTTAGGAATTGGAGATATTTTAGAACAGTGTCTACGTCACCTCCTAGAATTCCATCATATAAATATTATTTTGAAAACATTTTGAATTTAGTTGTGATGTTTTGGTTGGATAGCCAAACTAAAAATGACTGGCTCGACAGGATCACCTTGTTGGCATCCGACTGCAGATTCCAAAACGTTATCTCTACAGCGTGTTACGGAAAGGGTATACATATCAAAGGCACGGATTCTTTTGGTGATAATAAACTACATGGCAACATTTTTTTAATAATACCTACATAATTTTAAAGTTAAGAAACATTTAACTAATAATAGTCTTCTAATTTAATTTTCAATGTAACATAAAGTTTCTAATTTAATTCTACACATTACTCGACGAAGTCAGCTGATCGGCACACGTTTTAATACATTCGTTTGATCCCGCCGCCAATCGTGCCGCCCGCCCGCGCCGCCGCGTGTCATTGCGGCGCCGTGTCGCAGAGCTGTGGCAGGGGTGTGTGTGTACTAGGCGCACAGACACAGATAATGGATAATAACTCTCGTAGTGCGGTGACACGTTTGTTATGATTTAAATTTATTAAACTATAGAAATACAAAATATATCAAACATTTTCAAAGTTACTCTTTTTGAGTTGAAATTTTGTACACAGCTTGAGAACCAGATGCACTCTTCACCCTGTTGGTATGGATATACCCTTTCCATAACCCCGCTGTATATAGTAATTTTGATGGGTGCCTGTAAACAAAATGGCTTTCGTAAAGCTTAGAAATTATATTTTATTATATAGAAGACTTAGAAGTCGTTGCTGCTCATCCACCGTAATAACAAATAAACACCGAGCCGACATCATCTCTAGAAACAAAATTCAGTCCTTATCTAAAGCTGAACAAAAACTTAACTTTCACTATTCAATCTACAGAACCGAATTCCGGTCACGCTTCCGAAGCCATTCGTTTTTTCATACGTGACAAACACACTATTTCTAATTTTCGCGAAACTCTTGCAAAAAATACGGCGACAGGTAAAAATTTAAAGCAATATTCGATGCGAGTAACCGCCTTGGATGCGGTGAAATGCCTTTTTCAATTCTCCAACGGTATCGGATGCGTGGAATAAAATTCACGTCTGGGGAACGTGATCTCTGTGGCACAGATGCCAGGAAACGGCGTGACTCGCGTCTTGCGTCTCCTTTGCAGGATGCAAAAATTCGCAACTAAATATTGGTATTTTAATACGTCACAGCCTTTGTGGTGTGTTGAATTTTTTGTAACGTTATAGAGGACTTTTGGGTCGGTATCCGACCGTTAGTCCCAGGGATCGTTGTAGCGGATAAAAGCTGATTGGGTTTTCTTGGTGGGATTCAAAACTGCTCAATATTGGACACAAAATTTTCTAGCACATGTTTCCGTAATGGAAAATATGTTTCGGTGAATTTCGTCTGTGTTTGATTTGGAAAATGTTTTCCTCATACCAATTTACTTGGTTATAAATTGTTTTTTCCTGCTAGGAAACATTATTTTTAAAATTACATTATTTTCATTTGTCAGCTGTCGAGATTCTGTTCTAATTTTTGCCCATTTAATTTAGCATGAGAGATTATTGAATGCAATTGAAACGAGAATATTAATAGGTAGCGATAATACTGGATCGCTAAAATACACTAAATTATTAATCAAAATAGCTTTTGCCCGCGGTTTTGCACGCGTGGAGTTCGGAAATTATCCCTCGGGGACGTACTACCGAGATAAAGTATCCTATGTCCTAAATCAGGTCATGGTCTGAAACTTTAACAGTTTAACATGTCAAATGTACTGGGTAACTTTGCCCAAGAAACATGGGTGGAATTGTATACCTATAGGGACTTCACATAAATTTAAATAGTCCGCAATGAGTTCGAACTACTGTTTGATATTAATTGACTAAACCCGAACGATCTAAGTCTGTGTCCTTTTGATAATTTGTAAAATCGAGGAAATATAAGTGAATGCATTTATACCGTTTGAATTATTTCCACGCCTTCTACCTGAGTGTTATACTCGACTATTTACTGTTGAGATCCCTCACAACGCTACAATCCATAAGCCTAAATATTTTCTTTTGTTGATTTTTACTTTGAAAATTCAGGACTTTCCATACACAACTTCACTCCTTCGGGGTTAAAATTATCAAAAACGCTGAGATACCTACCTATATTTTTTTTATCGTAAGTCTAAACACAAAATTTTAAGGTCCTAACTTCGAAACTGACTCGTTAGCCTAAACACAAAATTTGAACGTCCTAACTTCGAAACTGACGGACTTTCATAAAAACTTTCACCCTCTATTTACCCCCTTAGGGGCGAAATTTCCAAAAATCCTTCCTTAGTGGAAGCCTACACTGTGTAAAGTATTTATGTGCTAAATTTCAAGTCTCTAGGTCCAGCGGTTTGGGCTGTGCGTTGATATGTTACCCAGTCAGTCAGTTTAGCATTTTATCACACAAAAAAGAAGAATAGCAAAGAACAAATAATCGGAAAAATACATTCATCTCAATTACTATTAACTAATTAATACAAGTAAGTAGCATTATTCATGATTAAATAACATGTAACACATGAGTGTACATTATCTTTCTTTTTACTATTTTTAGCACAACTAATAAACTGTCACGATTTTAGATACTAATTACGATTAATAAATTCCAAGATTTTTGTTTTTTTTTTGGTTTTTAAGAAAAAAATATTTTGTTTTGTTTTTAAAGAAGAATTTGTTAAGTCATCTAAGAAGATTCGGTTTTATTGGTATTTTTATTTTTTTTATATTTGTATGTTTCTTTTCGTTTTATTTTTTTGTGAATGCCAATTATAAGTGCTATTGTCCATAACTTACCTTTACAGATATTAGACAAGCTTTCCGAAGAATTAAAATAAATAAATAAATAAATTTTCTGAAAGCTTTAAGTACGTTTGATAAATGTTTGTTTGCGCAACTAACAAGTTGTGACTAATCTCTTAATCTCGCCGGCACTAAGACGGCTGCACCCCGACACTTGCATCTCTTATTGTCAAAAGTTGAATAAAGCCGTCCAAACTTCGCTGTTATTGTTCTGAGATCAAAGGTTTCAAATCTGGATATTAAGTTACCCGTAAATGTTGAGAAACTATTGTCTGCTCGAGTTCTAGCCCAATTATATCATGTTTTAATTTATATCTAATGCCTCGTTGGTCTAGTGGCCGCAAGCGCTACTGCTGAGGTCCTGAGTTCGATTCCCAGGTTGGGCAAAGTGTTATTGGGATTTTCCATTAGTAATTTCTCAGTAGCAGCCCGGAGTCTGGAGTTTGTACCCAGCTGATGGCAATAGGCTCGCCCCCTTTTACAGGGACTTAAACATAACGTGAATATACAACATAGTGTGTACAAATCTGCCTAACCCTTCGGGGATTACAGGCATGCTGTTATATTATTTATGTTAATTTATAAGAAAATCTCTCTTTTGTTAATTTTGTATGATACTTTATTTGTGAAACCATTAACGTAGGTTTGTGGCACAGTGACCTAATCTATTTGCAAAGACTTAGAAAACAAGTTGTTTTTGAGGGAATTACTAACAAAAATCCTATAAAACCACTTATTTTTCCACCTGCAGGTAATAAACTAAAGAACTTTCCGATAACTTTCTTAGAACTACGACTGGAAAAGAAAAATCAAAGTTAGCATCGTGTAAACTAGAACCAACCTTTGTTTTGCAAGACTTTATAAGTAACTCAAATAAAATAAACGTAACTTAACGAAGCATAAACTTGCAGTCCCCGATCAAATCCACAAAGACATCAGTTTTTTCCTCTTACTCATAAATAATTTACTCAAAAATATGGCGGTCTCGTACGAAGCAGACGACATCTCTTGAGGGACGACGTTAAGTAAATGCAGTAGTAATGCACGCTCAAACCGCCGAGGGCGTAAAGTTGGGGACACACTGGGGACGTCCCGCAACATAGTTCTTTGACATGGATTGTGCATAACGAGAGCGTCTTCGAAAAAGTTGTACTGCGATTATATGGAGCTGTATCTTTGAACGTATTTTTCGAAATAAGTTTGCGGTGTTTGTCATTTATTTTAAGTGTAGATATTTTTGAGGGTTCGACACGATATTGGATTTTGAGCTTTAATATAATAGATGTATTTTTAATTAGGGGTAAATAAACTATGAATTACTACAATAAAATCCATGAGGTCGATTTAGGTTCATGTTATCTATATAAATAAAAAATAAATGTTGTTCGTTGGTAAGCGCATCACTCAAGACCGGTTGGACCGATATAGATTTTTTTGTGGTCAAAGTATGAATAAAGATTTTAGGAAAAAAAAATGGAAATGTTTCCTGGAATATTGGAAAATGCGGAAAAAGCTGAAAGTGCTTTCTTCTATGGGAATTGAAAGGAGACGTTCACGAAATGTATGGGGCTAGGTACTAAAATAATTGAAAATTTAAATAGCCTTCTGACCTATATAGGCTGAAAGAGAGTAATTATTTTGATGTCTTTGGGCATTTCATTTTTTTTTGAAAAATAAAATGTTTGCATCACTAACTACAAACATTATTTATATTTTAAGGATGGCAGCCCTGTGGCAAATGACGTGACAATGACAATGACAACGTCAGTCAGCAGCGGGCCGAGCACGAGCGTGCCAAGACGTTAGTGACAAGACATGATAAATTATGTCATGTCAATTTGTACTAGCATTTTATGAAAAACAGTTTTATCTCTCACACTGTGATAAAATTGTAATAAACAATCAAAGTATTTATTAGAGACGGAAACTTTAGCCACATTTAAAATAATTATATTGCATAGAAATGAATAAATAAAGACTATGTGCGTTTTGTTTGTATTGATACACTTTTCACTTTTTCACAAAAACGGGCGCCTGAAAAAATTTTATTTAACTATAATCGAGTAGCATAATAAATAAGCTTTCTAATAATGTACATAACATTAGCGTTTAAAAATCTTCGGAATATTATACCACTTTTGACCTCTCCTTTGGGCAACGCAACTTCTGTCAGTTTAGCTACTCTAATAAAAACGTATTTTAAGTATAAAGAAACCGAAAACGAGCATTCCTTTTCTTTTTTATTATACCTAGTTAAAATACGTTTTAAATACAAGTTTTATTTATAAACAGTAAAGTTTGAATAATTAGTTAATTATGGTGATATTTTGGTATAAATTAATAAAGCACAAGCTAAATGGATTATTCCCAGGACGGCGATGGAGTGTAGTTTTTAAAAGTAAACTCTTGCTAAAAATATTATTAAAGAAAGCAACTTTTCAAACATCGTTATGATACCAATTGAGTTTAAGATATTTAAGTTTTTTATAAGGCTTTTAGTTGAATTTGTTAAAGAAACAAAGTTGTTTGGATCTAAAAGTAGCTTTTTATATAATAACGTAGTGCTCCATAATTATGACGATCTAGAGTCTAGAAAAAATCAAACTGGTTGCTATTTTAATTGTATAATTTATTATTTTTATGACATTTATTTTACTTTCTGTAATTCCCTTAACTCACACACTGATATTATGTGTTTTAGGAAAACGTATATTTTTACAATGTTTGTAAATATGTGAGCAACATGTATCTATCACATAATTAATTTATCTGTCATTGCTCCATTCTTAAGGCTCGTACAGACTAGTGCGATATTGCGGGCGCGACACGATTCTAGTAGCACAATTTCTTTCTCGGTGCCTGTCGCGCCCGCGATATCGCGCGAGTCTGTAAGAGCCTTTAATTCTTTTTCCTTAATGTGGTGTAGTTATTTTATTCTAGGTGCATCGTCTTCACTTATAAAAGAGAAAATTGTAAAACATTTTAAAAGAGTAACGGTGGAGTATCTTGCCCATTCTTCTCCATACGAAACTACTTTTTGGAAGGGGTGACTAGAATCAATTCATTTTTTTTGTAAATTTTGACGTTCAAAAGTGCCTTTTATGTGCCTATTTGAAATAAATAATTTGACATTGACTACTCAGTTTTTACAAAATAATTTAATGTTTTTTACAAAATGTCTACACATCCTACTAATTTTAAAAATTTTAAAGTTTGTGTTTGTTACTCAATCACGCAAAAACGGCTGATTGGATTTGGATGAAATTTTATCAACACACGATATTCTGACCTCTATAAAACAAAAAAAATTCAACGTTATCATTGTGAATTGAAAATTTTAATAATTTGGTGGTATGAGGAACTCATCACTCATCCACCATACAAAAGGGAGGATCCTCCGACCAGACGGGCAGTTGCCCACCAGAAACAACACCCGTCTGGTCGGAGGATCCTCCCTTTTCTATGGTGGATGAGTAAACTTTACACCCTGTTCCTCATACCACCAAACTGGTGACCCCAACGTGATGCCGCTACATCACTCCCCCCCGGAGACCGGAGATCGATAGTGGGCTGAGTCATGTATCTTGCGATGCTTGCCAGTTCCAGTAGAGGGTTCCAGTGAGTCGGAACCGGGTGCCGCATCGTTCTCGGTGGGTCGGAACTGTCTGCGGTGATTCCCCAGTTTGCCGGAGTGGCGCTGGCAAGCTGCTCATGCCACCAAAATAAAACCAAAAAATTAATAGTAAGAATATGAAATATGTCACTTCAACACCTAACGCAGAAACAAATTAAATTAAATCATTTTCTAACTCAGTGTACAAATTGCGACGGCAAGCGCATATTATAATAAATATTAAGTCAGTGCTCACGTCGCGTCGGCAGTGTGACACGGAAATCTGAGATACTCTTGCCATTACTCAACAATTTATCCAACTTTATGAATAATTTTGACCTCCTACTCGTCCTCAAAACTGGTTTATTACGTCGGGGTCACCAGGATCCTCCGACCAGACGGGTGTTGTGTCTGGTGGGTAGCTGCCCGTCTGGTCGGAGGATCCTCCCTTTTGTATGGTGGATGATTGATGAGTTTCTCATACCACCAAATTATTACCATTTTCAATTCACAATGATAACGTTGAATTTTTTTTGTTTTATAGAGGTCAGAAATCTTCCCATGGAAACGTACTACCGGGATAAAAAATATCGTGTGTTGATAAAATTTCATCCAAATCCAATCAGCCGTTTTTGCGTGATTGAGTAACAAACACAAACTTTAAAAGTTTTAAAATTAGTAGGATGTGTAGACATTTTGTAAAAAACATTAAATTATTTTGTAAAAACTGAGTAGTCAATGTCAAATTATTTATTTCAAATAGGCACATAAAAGGCACTTTTGAACGTCAAAATTTACAAAAAAATTGAATTGTTTCTAGTCACCCCTTCCAAAAAGTAGTTTCGTATGGAGAAGATGTAAAGATGTAAAGTCGGTATGTTGTATACAGGGCGAAAGGGACATCGACCCGCATCCTGTTACCAAGGATTCAGTACATCATTCTTGAATCCCCTACGTTGAAATTTTCCATCGGTTATTTAAAAAAAATTAGCTGTCCATACATTTTGACCGAGTAAGTATCGCACTTCTGTAGGAAACAGCTGTTTTTTTTAAATTACCGACGAGAGATTTCAACGCACGGGGGTCAAGTATGATGTACTGAATCGTACTGAGTTGTTTTTACTCGAGTTTATGTTTTCATTTGTTTTGCACGTGTTTCTGTTACAAATAAAATTATTTTTCTTTCTTCTTTCTTTCTTTCATGGTTTTAATATGTTTAGCGCTTTTGTTTATGCGTGTTGCGCTCGAGCTGCACCGCCGCCGTTCGCTTTCATAGGGAATATTTATTTTTAGTAGCGAAAAATATGAATATTTGAAAAAAATCACAGACAGAATAATAGATAATAAAATAATCTGTCCACACAAAAAAAATCATGAAAATATCTTACGTAGTTCGAAAGTAATATCGTTTTTTATGCTTTGGGTAGACATTACTACCTGAATTTATTTCATAAAGTATTTTACTACAATATAAACAGTCTTGCTCTTTATTTTGATGCAAGTGGGCCTTAGAGTGGCTCATATCACACCTTACTATGTACAGATATTTTTGTATGCTCTAAATCCAAATTTAAATGTAATGTTATGAAAATTATTATAAACCAATAATGTTATTAGGAATGTTAGCTAGTTATTTATTTATTTTTTTGTGTAAATTATTACCCTGTTGCCAAGCAATCAATCAATTGGAATTTATATTTTGCATGATTTTATTAATTATTATTAATGTGATGTAATTATTTATTGCCTATCTAGTGGCACTCATTGTCATATTTTCTTTGTTAATATGCGGATAATGTAGTGGGCTGCAATATTGTTAAATTTTGTATTATCTTTTCCAACACATATTGTAGCTGTTCATTGTCCCTGAATAAAATAAAATAAAATATAAACACGTTTCTACAATTTGATAATGAGGTAGATACGAAAAAACAGCGTTAGAGTTTATTATAGGTACTGACGTTGATTCTAAACAAAATAGGTAACGTGCACGGTATAGTAAGTTAAATAAATCACGCCACAATTGAATAGCGGGGACTCAGTGTGCACATCGCGTTGGCAAGCGCATTTGATAAAATTTATGTCAGAGCTCGCGACGAGGCGACGTCGAGGCACAGAGCTTCAGTGCCACACGGCAACCTTCGACAGCCGTGACTTTACTCGTGATTGCTTCTTTTCCTTCCAAATATTATTTATGAAAGGAACCTTCTTTACTATACTTGTAAAAACATAAAAGGCCCTATTATTATTATTATTGGCCTTATTTTTTGATAACTTTACTACTAAATAAAAACCGACCAAGTGCATGTCAACAAATGTCATGTGAATTTATTCCAAAAACAAACTTAACATTGTAGTTGAAAAACCGGTTCCCTCATACATCGATATACCTCACGGTCAATAATCCAATTGCAAATATAAATTGGTCCACTATTACTCATTAACTTGTAAAGTCTACTTAGCTGTGATAGTTTTTCTTTTGAATTCGTTACATACACTATTATTATGATTTTTTCACATATTTAAAAATAATCATTTAGCTGGCAGGTGGGGGACACACTTGACTCTAACAAAAATTTGCACTATAAAGCTTAATATAAAGCAAACGGAGCCCTGAATCAAAAAATAGTTTTTTCAGACCCACTATATTTTGAATGGCCTATCCAAAGATACCCTACACATGTGAGAAAAAAAATATAATCCCCAACTTACGATATTTTTTTCAGTTTACAGCTTTCTAGTACTCATACTTTTCTAGTACTAGTACTAAGACTCTCTGAGCTAAGCCGTGGACGGACAGACAGATAGACAGACAGGTGGGCATGGCGAAACTATTAGGGTTCCCTGTTGACTACGGAACCCTAAAAAAGATAGAATAAATCAGTTTCCCAAAACATGTTTTCAACACGGACTCAAAAGTTTCCGGACACTTTCCTTCTACCTACGCGCTTGTGGCTAGCTTTTTATTCTTGTTGTTTTCAGCGAGCGATCATCTGCATGTTTATAACGCTATTTACTTAACCTGTCTCCCTAAAGACTGTAGAAGCCACACTGCAATTCCTGTTAAAAACAATTTGCATTTCGATGACACGAAAACTATTTTTGCGTTTTTTTTCATCAAAGGCAAATGAAAATGCACTGCTTTGCGCAATGGTTTGGTCTAACCCAACAATTTTGAGCAAAGGAATGCGCTTTTTCCAAAATAAAAGGTGTAATATTATGACTTATTCAAAAATGGAATGTGGAATATTTATAAGGAACTAGCTGTTGCCCACGACTTCTTCTGGGATCCCTGGATGAAAATGTCCTTCTCCAAGTCATGGTCTACCAATGTAACAAATTTCATCCAAATCCGTTCAGCCGTTTCAGCGTGAAAGAGTAACAAAACAAATAAACTCATTTTCGAATTTATATTAATACTAGCTGCGCCCCGTGGTTTAACCCGCATAAGTCTCGATCCCGTGGGAATAACGGGATAAAAAGTAGCCTATATATTAATCCAGGGTATCAGCTACCTCTATACAAAATTTTATCAAAATTGGTCCAGCCGTTTGAGCGTGAAGAAGTAACAAACACACACACACACACACAAACTTTCGCCTTTATAATATTAGTGAGATGAGACTAGCTGCACCCCGCGGTTTCACCCACTGTAAAACTTACTCACGTATTATGATTATTTTTAGTTAAATTAACATTCTAGTTGACTTGACCTTTGCTATTAACAGTAGGGTGAAGATGTACGAATATATGAGGTTGATTCGGCTCTTCGCTCGCCTAGTATTGTTTACCTCTGAAATTGGATATAACGGCGGCATTATCAGAGGGATAGTAGGGGTGAAAATTTAATTACGCTTTGTTGTTCTACCAACAAACGTTTCGTGAAACTACGAAACTGTTGTTAAAGAATTCTAGTGGAGCTTTGAGACTTGATTGAACGATTTTAATAAAAAATGCAGGTTTTTAACAACATATATTCGATCTTGATGAAAAAATATTTTTTGTTTCTCATAGTTGGAAAGTAGTGTTTGTTTGATCCGAGTAGAGGTGGAAGACTCTGCTCCCCACCCTTTGGCGGGAAAGACTCATAGTAATTGCTTCTCTCGCTAGGGTGGGAATGAATTTTAAAAATACTCCTAAATTTAGTTGGGTAGACGGCTACGAAATTTTTTAAATAATTAAAAAAATATCGTTTAAAATAAAAAAGAATGCTGCGGTCTTAGTGAGTGTATAATCAGCCAGTGTGCATTTAAAAAAATAACTACTAAGCGGGACGGCCCGCGATGGTGACGCGGTGTCTTCCATATTTAAAATTTAAAAAAAGACTATATTATTTGGCGGGATGTATACCACTCTGCAAGCTGCATCGAAATTCAAAATGTCGGTTTTATGGACTAATATTTGATTTAATTAATAAAAATGAGTTCAAGCGATTCTGAAAAGTTGATGTTTAAAGACGAGGCAAATACAGTAATCGATTTTTTTTGCTAAAAATTCAAAGGAATGATATTTAAAAACATACAATGATTTTATGAAGTGGCGAGCTAACAAGAATATAACAAAATATTTTAGAAAAACTTCTATTTGTTACTTTTCTTATATTATATTTGAAATGAAAAGTAGAGTGTTTAACACGGGTGAAAGTCACCAATTCCTGAATTGATTCCTTTCGACCCTTGTATAACAATCTACAATTCCGTAACGTCGATTCTTTCCTAGATATTATTTCAAGGTCTCAAGGTAGATTTCATGCTGCCACTATTGGTGCAAGACATTTTCTTATCATAGCACTGTCGTTTTCACGCATATATGCCACGATTAGTGATAATGATGAATAATCGATTAGCGATTACTCGGCATTCCATAGGGCGAATAGTCGAGTTATTCGCCGTAATTATTCGACATGAAAAACAGGCCTACAGCTGTCTCGAACCTACCGAGTTTTTAGTATGTATTCCATTGCTAGATTACTACAATGATTTCTGCATGATTTCTATGAATACAATGATTTTTTTATCGATTGATCCCAACAGTTAGTAAAACTGTTCTCAGTTAGGTTGTCTAAAGATGACGAAGATGAGGATTCGGATTCCAAAATGGCTTCGGAAAGTGTTGGCGTCGGTGCCGAAACTCATAAACTAGTAGTTCTGCGAACAGTAGCCCTCGCGAGCACAATATTTTTTGCATCAATATAATATACCAGTCGATTCCACTGGTAGAAATCCAAAAGTTAGCAATTTACTGCATTTTGAGGAGCCATTCTGCTCATCACGTCGAAGATCCTCATCAGGTCTTCACCGAATTTCTATGAGACCAATTTAAAGTTAATACCTTTCAAATAAAAAAGAACCATCAAAATCGGAGAAGGCGGAGATATCCATTAGCCTCCTTTTTGCCCCTAAAAATCCCAATAAAAATCTCCGACGAGTAAAAAATTCTATAAAACCGTAAAACCTGTTTAACACATTTCGTCTAGATCAGTTGTAACATACGACCTGTAGAGAAGTTATGGATATATGGAGAGTATGTAACATTTGAAAATGGAATGTATTTTTAGGTAACTGAGTTTAATACTCACTCTCATCGGAATATTACTGGGCACCTGCGTATTCACGAAAATGAATCTTATAATGTTAGAAATATTTTGGGCATTGTGACTGATGGATTGTGTGAAACTGCATCCGGTTGACTGGAAGCGACCCCAATGGCTAGGCAGATGGATTGTGTGCACGGGCGCCGAGTTTTAGAAAACCTTTTGGGTGCTCATACTTATGCCCATTTACAACCTACTTCCTTAGCTTGATGTGTCTGACGAAAAGTAGTTTGCGCTCGCGAATCCGAAAACAGTACTGTGAGCGAAGCGAGCTGGAAAATGTTTGCACCTTGGATAGTGTAAGTTAGTTAGTAGGAGTTAATTTGATGACTTAAGTAGAAAAAAAAGCTTTAAAATTAAGAAAATCCATGAAGCAAGAGCGAGCGAAACTGAGCTCGAACCGCTTTAAAAGGTTATAATGCAACCGACGTAATAACGTATTTGGTTAGACATCTTGCCGCGCGAGAGGTGATATTAAAGAGATATCGGTCAAAGCAGATTGATTGATCAGTCTTGATGTCTATGACACTGTTTGCCTCTCGTGGGTGCTGAAGCCCCCGAGCACCCACGGAACGGCGCCCCTGATTGTGTGAAGGATGAAATGGACAGAAATATTGAAGAAGACAAGTCGCCCCAAACTTAAATAAATTCGGATAAAGTCCGAAGGATGTTGACAGGTATTAAAAAAAAAACTATTTACGCCTTACATTATTTATTTGCCCAATCATCAACTACCGCTCCAAGCTAAGTGTCGACGTCAAGATGCTAGTCATTCAAGCATGCTTACTACCAGTGATAGACTACGGAGTAAAACAGCTCCCACCGAGGTCAGCATAACTTGAGAGGCAATATAAAATAGCATTGAAGAGTTACCCAGATGCATTAAAACCGATCTACTCTGGGAAATACTACAAGGCCCGTGGCACATTCATGCGCACATCTCCACTGCGACATGATAGATCGTTTCAAACCTCTGTCTATCGAAAGACTACAAGAGCAAGGCTCCGCTGCGGGCAACACAATCCCTTTCTTTACGCTACTAGTGTAGGCAAAATTAAATATATTAATAAAAAAACCGGCCAAGTGTAAGTCGAACTCGCGCACGGAACCTTTCGAGCGCGAGTCCGACCATTATCTATAAAAATTGCAAAAAAATCACGTTTGTTGTATGGGAGCCCCCTTAAATATTGTTTTATTCTGTTTTTTAGTATTTGTTGTTATAGCCGCTACAGAAATATTTTTTTTTATTTTTTGTTTTTTTTTTAAACGTTGCCCCACACTAGGAATTTCTCCTGTATCGTGGGTGCGTTTACAAACATTTAACCTCACATACACAAACAGCCAGACCCGGAACAACTACTTGTAGGGCCATATGCGGGAATCGAACCCGCGACACGCAGCGCAGCAGTCAATCGCTTAACCACTGCGCCAACCGTGCCGTTAAATACATCAACTGTGGAAATTTCAACTGTCTAACTATCACGGTTCATGAGATACAGCCTGGTGACAGACGGACAGACAGACAGACAGACGGCGGAGCCTTAGTAATAGGGTTCCCGTTTTACCCATTGGGTACGGAACCCTAAAAAGATAGGGACAAGCCACTCTTCAAACGACTGGCCCCCTTCCGACAGCGTAGGCTATGACCGCAGCATCACTCATTAAGTAACAAGCCCCTGGGGCCCATTGGGGGCCATTGCTTAATCGTTATCGTCACCTAGATTTATATAAACACGAGTAATACGAGGAATCAACCAGCAGGCTTAGCATGACGCGTTCTATTTCTACTTTACTTTAGAATAGAAATCGCTTGTCTACATTTCTCGGTAGAAAACTTTCAGCTGTCTACACGGAAATGTCATTTTTGGCTACTCTTCCGTCGACAAAACGCTTCTCTACGGTTCTCGTGGTAAGCCGGTTAAGTTTCAAAAGCTCCCAATCTGCGGACAAAATTAAACATGTAAGTTTTGTAAAATGAGATTTATTTAAGAGACAATGCTATGTTAAAACTACAGAAATAAATGAATTCTGATTCATTATTTATTTGTATTACGTACTACAGTCTAAAGTTAAGCCAAATAAAAAGGTTCCGTAGTTGGGATGTATATTCCCACGAACAAACTTAATATTGTAGTTGAAAAACATGATCTCCCATACATTCCAACTGCAAATGTAAGTTGGTCCACTATTACTCATTAACTTGTGGAGCTTATTAAGATGTGATGGTTTTCCTTTTAACTTCGTTATATATACCACTGCCGTGAGTTGTTTCACTTAATATCTAACAACAAACCTTTAGCTGGCAGGGTGGGGGGGGGGGGGGGCAGACACATGATTCTAACAAAAACCGGCCGAGTGCGAGTCGGACTCATGCACGAAGGGCTCCGTACCATTATCTATAAAAACGGCAAAAAAATCACGTTTGTTGTTTGGGAGCTCCCCTTAAATATTTGTTTTATTTTAATTTAATTATTTATTTTTAAAGTGAATATATAACGAAATATTCTGTGAATATTTCAAGCGTCTACCTGTTGCCATCATCAATATTGAGCAAAAACGAGCAATAAAATCACGTTTGTTGTATGGAAGCCCCCTTAATTTTTTATTTTTTTGTATTTGCTTTTATAGCGGCAATAGAAATACATCATCTGTGGAAATTTCAACTATCTAACTATCACGGTTCAGGAGATACAGCCTGGTGATAGACGGACAGATAGACAAACAGACAGACAGATGGCGGAGCCTTAGTAATAGGGTTCCCGTTTTACCCTTTGGGTACGGAACCCTAATAATTAGCATTTTAAAGCCTAATATTTCGCAATGCGATCCCTGAATCGAAAAATACTATTCGAAAACCCGCAATATTTCTAAACGTGAAAAAAAATATCATCCCCACTTTACGTGCAAGGGTACCCAACAATTTTTTTTTTCAAGTTTTTATTTGTCACTTTGCCGGCGTGATTAATATAATATTACGTATTATCTGCTGCAGAAGGCAGCGATACTAAACACATGCAGACTCGTGAGAAAGTTTCTGCAATGTAAATAAGAAAACCCACATCATAACACAATATGCAACCATCTTCTGTGCACATGGCCGCACTTAATCCAACTGATAATCACTTGGCTTAGGCCTGTGTTATCTGATCTTCCCGGCTAGCTGAGAAAATAAAATAAATTTCAAAATAATAATAATAAACCATTTATTTTCAGGTTACAAAGACCCATAGATAGATACCTTAACCTAACTATACATAAATTAATAATTGCGTTAGTAAATAAAACTTAAAACTATGTTAGTATCACTTAGATGCACTAAGTCTTTGTGCGTTCTGGGGGCACTTGACCACGAAAGCGGCGGAATACCACATTCTGAGGCCAAAAAAATTCTACCACAAACGACTTAAAGTTGACGTTGCCCTGCAACTCCAGCAGCTGCATTCTCGGCGCGTAGTTCAGCCTTTGGCGCACGTACTTCACGATGTCTTTCGCGTCGGTGGTGTAGTGGAGACGGGAAATATACACCGGAGTATTCGGCTTCGCAGCACGCAGTTTTTCGTTTGGCTTCGTTAGAGAATTGCCGCAGCGGTTCTTACAGCTACTCTGTCGGCGCTTCTGCCTTTGCACCATCACAAAGCCGTCATCATCACCTTGGTTCGTTTCATAGCCACGGGCTTTGCGGGGGGAGCAGTGGGGGCGCTCACAGTGACCAACGGGTCAGATGGTCGCGTTGGTTGGGCAGCGCTGCGGGGAGGAGCTGCGGGGATGGGAGTGGGGCAACGAGCCACGCTTGTGGCGCAAAACGTCGACTCAGCAATCGGCGCTGGCGAAAAAACTGCTGATGAAAACTCATGACCGATGTGTCTAGGAAGCCGGTGACCCAATTAACGTTGCGCAACTCATCGAGTTCAGTGCGCAGGTCTGCGACGGTGATCTGGGATGTCTCCAACTTCCTCTGCACATCAGCTAGACTAGCCTTCAAAGACACAATGACCTTCAAAAGGCTCGTAACGTCGACGTGGTTGCATGTGACTGGAGGTAACTTGTTCAGATCCCTTGCCACAAATGTCGGCACGTCGTCAGGATCGGTAGCCTTCAGAAGCGTGATGATGTCTTGCACACTTTTCTTTGTCCTGTCGCGCCAAAGAGACACCATCTGTTTGATTTTTATTAAGCGATCGGAATAGCAGCAGCTTTGCAGCAGCAATGTCGTGCTCACTGAAGTTCGTAACACAGATCTGGATGGCAGACACCTCGTCCATCACGTCCAATTTCTGCTACAGGAACGCCAGCAGTTCATTTGACACAAGTTTACACACCCATGGCAACACAATTACGAGCGTCGGCTTGCGCCGCGCTATACGATAATAATAACAGTTTGAAATAATGTATATCCATGCCAAATTACAGATTTCTAGTACAAAGAGTCCCTGAGCTAAGCCGCGGACAGACAGACAGAAGGATATAGTGAAACTATAAGGGTTCCCTGTTGACTACGGTACCCTAAAAAACGATCTATTTACGCCTCACATTATAATTTTTATTTGTATTACCTACCTACTACAGTCTAAAGTTAATCCAAAAAATAGTATTTTTCTATAACTTTAACATATATAAACTAGTCAAAGTTGTGACAACGCCAACTAAAGTATTTCAAAGCGTTTTCGTGTACTAAAAGTGTGAAGAGAAACTGAAAAATCAACTCATGTATAATATATCATTCTGATACATAAAGCCTTCACTGAAGATGGTAGTAGAGAGCGAGCTTGTGGCATAAAGTATTTTTAGATAAGTGATTTTACCACTATGTATTTCAAACGATATTCTAGGGCAGTAAATAGGTTGGTAGGTATTATCGTGTGCTTTGGTTCTTAATGAGTATGAGAAGCGGATTATGACCTGGCTAAATGATAAAGTGTGTTGCTAATTGGCTGAATGCTTTGTTAAAAATGTCTTATTATTTTATGTTAAATAAAATAAAGAACAGATACCTACATTATTACAAGCTAACGGCGCGAAAAGAGTCGCACTGCCTGTCGCACCCGCGACATCACATCAGTTTGTACGAACCTTTAATTCTGAAGTCTTTAGCACATAATCACTTTTCGAGGCGGTAATTTTCTAAAATGTTATCTCATCATCTGCCTAGCCTTTTCCCAACTATGTTGGGGTCGGCTTCCAGTCTAACCGGATGCAGCTGAATACCAGAATTTTACATGGAGTGACTGCCTATTTGACCTCCACAACCCAGTTACTGGGTAACACGATATCACTTGGTAAGAATAGAATAGAATAGAATAGAATACTCTTTATTATGTACACCATAAGACTGGTAAGACTGGTTGTCGGACTTTTGGGCTTCTGACGACCCGTAACAACTGTCAAAGATCTACAAATGACAGCCGGGACCAACGGCTTCCGAGGCACGGAGGAATCTTGATATGAAAAGATGGTCACCCATCCACGGACCAACCGCGGCAAGCGTAGCTTAACCTGATCGATCGACCTGTGCGGCAGTTATTACTTAGCCACAAGCTCCTCCTAAAATGTTATATATTACCCCATAATTACAGCAGATCGGCAGCAAAATATGGTGTGCAAACAGACAGTGAACGCTATTAAAAAGAAAAGAAGGAAAGAAGCACAAAACCACAAGCTATTATAATCACATAAATAATTTCATATAACAGACTTATCGCTATAAATTTTCAAACGACATTATGGAATAGTACAATCATGCACATCGGCTTCCTGAGGATGCATAGTGCTTTATGACGTCACTACAAAGTTATGGCGGGGTGTCGGCGACGTAGAGTGTCGGTCATAAACACACGCTATAAAGCGGGCGTGGTCGGGTAACGACACTATATTACTATGGGTATTTGAGCTTTTATGAAGTTGGAAATTTTAAATAAGTATTATAAAGTTGTTTTCGCTTGTGTACTTATGTGTACTTTTATGGTTTTTGAATAAGCTGCTTCTTGTGTAATTCTTTCCGGTATGGTAAACGGATTTCTGTTGTAGTTTCAGAAACTGACTGGTGCCCATAGAGAGGTACAAAAGTTTAAAGAAAATAGAATAATGTAGGTATTTATAAAGTTGTGAGTAGGGTGTTGGGGAAACGACTTTGTTTCTCACATGAAGTACCAAAGGTAGTACTGGTGCGCGTTCCGCCGGGAATCGCGGAGTCCGGAGATTGACATAACCCTTCGCCTTTCCCAGATGACGGGAATCCCTGAGGATTTTTACAAGATAACAAAAGTAAAGTATTTACTTCACGATTGCATGAGGTCCTCCAGAACGGCCAATAATTTCTAGCAAATAACAATGAACGTGAATAACACAATGAAATGATTGTGTACTAACTGTGCCAGTTGAATTTAAATTGCCGGAGAATAAAAATACTTTACAGTTTTAGCATATTATTTTATCGATTTTCCTCAATACAAAATACAGCAATAAAGAACTGGATTTACAGTTTTCAATAATACGCAAGCTGTAAAAGTTGGCTTGGCTATAAAAGTATTTTTATAGAATGTATTGAACCCGTGAACTTACCGTATTGTTTACTCCCATCTACTTAAGATGCAGAACTTTCTTAATGGAACAAGTTTTTTATAGTCTGTAAACTAGCCGCTAAACATGGAAAACAATGATCGGTACAAGAATCGGTCAAAGGGTAATTCCCGCTGTAATTAGTTCCCACTGCTCGGTGTTTGAAGTTTGTTGTTTTAGCTGTTAGAAAAACAAAGCTAAGCTAAAAAAAACATTTTAAAGATAATTATGCTTTAGTGACTAAAGCATATATGCCTATCTTTAAAATGTTTATTTTTTTTAATCTGTTGTTCCCTACAATTTGACGAGTTATTCGAACATAAATGTAGGGACCAGCAGATTTTTTTTTCGTTATTTCTGGTTTGGTCACGTAGTAAAAGTTATTCATAATGATGAGTACAATGACCCCTTAAGAGGTTTTGCGTTAATTCCAGACCATGTTGTAGAGTCACGAAAATAGTCTTGTGTGTTGACTTTGACCAATGTGTCTCCATAAAACGTCTAGAGACGTCTTCTAGTTCGTCCGAGGTTATAACAGCTACAGCGCTGCATAATGGCAACGTTGCTACTTACCTTATCGTAGTTTAGGTACTGCTAAAATAGGGCTCTCTAAAGGCAAATACTGGCCACAATCATTATGCGAGTACTCGTATGTACCGCTGTTCGTCACTGGCCAGGTATACTTGTTCTGGCAAGTTCAATATTTATTCCGCTATCGGTCGTCGGAGCCCCGTTCGGTTAGGCCAGTCGGTTGCAACGCATGGAGATGAGTTTGTGTATCATGAACCTATAATTACGTTACGTACGTTACTTTTACCTTGTGTGTGTATTTTATGTCTTTTTCTTTTAATATGCGTTTTGTTTATGCAGATAAAAAAAATACTTTTCTTTATTTATTTTTCTCAAATTTTACTCTAGGTTCAGTAGCGATTGTGAGTGTTACAAAATGTTGTTTAAAAAAGACGAGTTATTGTAATACCTAAGATATGTAAGATTACTAGGTATTAAAACAAACGTTATTGACGACAGCCAAAATGGAACGAATTTTCCTTGAACTAGAAAACCAGATTTTTTTTATTTCACGAGAAGTCTGTGGATAACGTCGTGAGTAGTGTATTTATTAATTCTATTAGTTTAGTACTCCTATCATGTGTAATATTTAATATACTGCTGTTTGTTGTCCCTAATACATAAAATAAAATAAAAAACTCACTTTGTGTAGAATATAGCGCAAACCATAATATTGCTTGAAACAATTAATGCAATGTACTTACTGAAACGCTGTAACGATTCACTGTAAGCGGCATACATTTCACTGACTTACGCTCATCGGGTAGCAACCAAAATTGTTCAAGGATTGCACAGCTATGACTAGTGTTTATTCTATCCATACAAAGTCGAATCAGACCAATATTTTTCTCATTCCGAACTTATTATCGATATCTATCGGATAGCTCTAATCGCAGGTGTGATCCGGAAAATTAGAAAGATAACAAGCATTCGATATTGGGAACACTACTCTTAACTCGGACACAAATAGTCTGTCAGAGCCAAACAATAGCAAAGACAAATAGGTAAACAGTGGCGTATCGACGAGTCTTTGTTCAACGTAATTTTTGCGAAGAACACTATGAACAAAAGACCTTTTGTACTATCTGTAACGGATACCTTAAAAAACCTAATTGGCGACCGCCTACTTTTGTCATGAAAGACTAATAAATAATGCCGAGGAAACCACCTAAAAACTATGACTGGCTATCGGGATGTTACGCTGGGTTTTGATGAAAAGCAATCTAGATTAAACAAACTATTACTTGGCGAATAAAATATCTGTATTTCGTTCTATTGTCTTATTATTGCAGAAGTTTAAAGGCACACTTCACGTGTTGATTGTGGTCACATGCCTTCACATGTTAACTTATCGTTAGGTACTGAGATGAAGTGGGCCGATTCAATTGAAGATTTAGTTTTTTCAGCCAATCAATATTTGGAATAGACAATAATAACATCTAGAGTTAAAAATTAGCTATCTAATCTATCTAGTAGAAACTTGAATCAAGTGTTTGTACCAAACTCAAAGGACAATTATTATTCAACGTCGTCAAACGGTCAAAATTGAAAATTAATCTGCCTAATCTCCTGTCAATAGGACTAACTAATACAGTAGTGCGGTTGTACCGGGCCAAAGGGATAGACCATTTCCTTTGTGAACTTTAACTAAGTTAATCGGGCAAGTTACGTCGTTAGCGGTAAAGGACAAATTCATCACGTTTCACAGCCGAATTACGCGTGTTACAAAATTGTACACCTTATAATATTTAATTCGGCTGCCTTTTTTTTATGCATTTGATTTTGAACGCGGCTGTCGATATAAATGTTAGCGTAACAACGTTGACGATTTATAATCCGAATGTGATTCCATTTTTTTGGTTTAAAGCTTTCATGCTCACGAAAATGGTTTAAAATTGAAATGTTTGCAATAAAGTTTGTGTCATTTTTGTGTTTTTCAACTAAAGCAGTTAGGTATGTTAAATCGGAGTTTTTGGTTTAGTTTCTTCTTAAAATATGAATGTGAAAAAAATGTGTAGCGGCATCAACATCGCCACATGCGAACTACGCGTCACACTGACGTCACGCAAATCCTGCATCGCGCAAGCAGAGTTTACCGCGCTACTAGCATTTACATATAACGTCCCGACATCAACCGACAAGCAGTTGCCCACCAGACACAACACCCGTCTGGTCCGAGGATCCACCATTTTCTATGGTGGATGAGTGAACTTCACACCCAGTTCTATCAGGAACATTTACATTTTACTTACCTACTTTAATAGGCACTTCTTTAAGTCCAAGGTGTAAAACTGAGGCTTTACCCAAGCAAAGCAAAAAAATATTGGTACTCATGGTCTTAGTGTACAATAATGAGCCAAATATCTAAAACAGCTTTATGGATAATTTCATACGTGTCGTGTCGCAAAAACAGAAATACAAGATAACATTTTTAAAAAAATATTCATGAATCACAAAATAACTAAAATGTGCAAACAACACGAGATAGTGTGAGCGCAAACCACAGTAGAGATCGTCCAATTTAAAACTGCACGCCCATCCAATAAAATTTTACTTAAATACAATTAAAAAGTTTGTGCAACAAGCAGTGGAAGGGCGTGCAGTTTTAAATTAGACGATCTCTACCCCAATGTCTCAGCGGTATATAGATTACTTCTTCAGTTATCTGTGGCACGACGTTGATTGATGGCGCCCTAAACAAGCGCCAAACTCTACGAAATACGTCTCCGTACATATTTGGTGAATTAACGTCTTTTTGAAAGTCTTTGGACGTTTAAAATTAATCATGTTCGCGTTTGAAATCGAATGAAAAGTACTTCGCAGTCAACTGAAACTGATGATTTTATTAAACTAAATATTTTTTTCATTGTAATAAAGTTCACAGTAGGTACGGTAGGCAGGTAGGTAAGGTAGGGTAGGTAGGGGAGGTAGATAGGGTAGATAATTAGCGCTACCCGTGCGATGCCGGGCCAGTTAAAGCTAGTTATATATAAATATGACACAACAACATGAATATACTAACACAAATAAGATAAACAATGGGAAAGTATTAACGTTGTGATGATACCTGCTATAGCTTCTTACGAATGTGCTCACCAATATATTGCTCGCATTTATCTCATAATTTTATGCCATTATCTTATAATTACTAGAAATACTTGCATGTTAAAACCATGCACGTCATAATCTCTATATAGTGCCTTGTTACAATATAATATTTGTATTTACAACTAGCTTCTGCCCGCGACTTTGTTCGCGTGGAAGTCGTAAAACACCAAAATATACAAATAATAGCCACATTTTTATAAAAAACTGCCTCCTTATCTATTGGTCGCAAGCGCTCCTGTTGAGCATTAGAATTTGCGTGATGCTGTAACTTACATTCAGACAAACAGATAAAAATTCTAAAAATTATATTTTTGGCATTGGAATCAAAACCCCAGTTGAAATAACTTTTTTCAAAAATATTCAACTTACAATTGTGACTTTATTATATGCATATGTATACAAACTTCGTATTAGTCTATGAATGCTCATATTTTGTTCCTTTTACATTTATTTAACTAATAATGGTTTTATAGAACTAACGTTTGAATATAATGAATAGATATAATTCAATTATATTCACAAACGTTATTAATACATTTAAAACCTTTTACTGGAAAGTAGCATAAAATAATTAGTGACAAATACTAGGTAGTTTACCTATGAAAACCATGTTTGATACGATATAATGGCTGAAAATTTTACACAAACATTGTCGCTTTGAAATTAACGTATAGACTATGTAAATATTTACCTATTAACTTAGCCCACGCTCTTCTAATTAAAAACATTAATTACATGTACCATTAACAAACATGACATTATTCGTACACAATTCTCTTTAATTTTCCAAAATTCGGTTAGTACAAAGGCAATAAAAACTGGCTGTGAAAAAAGTACCTGTAGGTAATTATTAAGCCACCCTTTTTCAAGCAGTAAAATTAATATTAGGTGCTAGAAAAACAGATGCTCAAAATATAAATGTCACTCAAATATGCCATTTAGATAATTCTAGCGAATTAAATAAAGCGGGAATAAATAGCCTCGTACTTTAAAATGTATTTATTGGGTTGTAAATAAGTGTTCACGAAAAATATCAATCATTTTCAGGTTTATGAAATATTTTAGCTTTTTGAGATAATTAATCATAAAAGATGTTTAAAATATTAAATATTTTATATTTTAAACATCTTTTATGATCATCAGCACTAAGAAAAAGTGGAGAGAAGAATATAAATATTCTCTGTTACAATGCCGCAAATAATGTAGTATAATAAAAAAAAATTGTACCACAAAAATGATTAAATGTTAGTTTGAGCTAAACAATGCTTTCAAAATAAAGCACTGGAAAGCTATCTTTCTTGCATACAACTTGCAAGTACATTGAACATTGAATAGTTTTTTTTTGTCGTAAAGGTTTCCTCGCCGTAGAAACTCAATTGTCTGGGTAATGTTCTAGCTACAGTGTTGATTAGGAATGACAGCCTGCTATAGTTTTCATAATTTTATTTTTCTCTCGCTGGTGCATAATGCACGACCGCGTTGCAGCAGGCACGAGGAAAACGGCCATTTAAATTCATTTATTCGCATAGTCAGCGCACGGTGGAGGTCTTACGCACGTTCATGGACTTCAGTTAAATATATTGACATGCAAATATTGAACTACACAACCTACTCAACAAAGTCTGGAGAACAATGGTTTCATAGAAATTATTTAAATTTTAAACTAACCCAGTAGACTAAAAAGTCACAAGAGTTTCTTACGCTCCACCCAGGCAATCCAAGACAGGCCACCTAAAGAGCTAACTAAATTGTGGGAAAAATGTATCCATCACCTCAAGACTTCGTGAACTCCTAAGAACACCTGCTCCCCGGTCGCGAATTGAAGTGGCCTATTTGGAAAGAACTGAATCAATTACGTACACAAGTAGGCCGCTGCAAACATAATTTGCCGAAATGGGGTATTACCGATTCATCCACCATTCAGTGTGACTGCGGTACTAATGAATAGCCTATGCCCCTTCTGCTAGTGTCCCAAATGTCCTGCACCTGCACCTTTGACGATCTGAACAACGCCTCTGACGCCACAATAAATGTGGCCACCTACTGGGCCCAAACAATATAGGAAACACAGATGTACCGTCGAAATGAAGAGAAGAAGATTTCAATTTTAACACTTTTCATAAAACATTTTTTGTACCAAAAATGTGTAATTTAATACAGATTTTAACTGTTTAATTAAATAAACGGGTTGTTATTGAAAAACTTTAAAATATAAAATGGTAACAAAAACGAAAAAATCAAGTTTTTGTAGAACAAAAAAAGAACTAATTGCCTCTTTTTAATAATCTGCTGGACCTCCCAAGGCATTCGCAACAGCTCTACGTCGGCGTGGCGTGCATATCAGGTTGTCACCTGTCGAATATCGCTCCAAACGGACAAAATGTGCAAAAAGCTCTTCTTCCATGTTTAAATTTTGGGGAAGATTACTGAACGCTCTTCTCCAGAGCAAATCCCACGCATGCACTATCTATGGGATTGAGATCACCGGACTGAGCAGGCCGCTCTAATAGCGTGATGTTGTTCCCGCGGAGTATATTCATCACCAGCCTGGCTGAGTGAGTGTGCACGTATTATCACGCATTATCTTGCATGAACATGAAATCTTGGCCATACTGCTATTGGTGAGGAATGACCATAGGTTGCACAATTTCATCACAGTATAGGCGAATTCCAGCTCACACCATATACGTTCCGCCCTGGTACGGATGAACTTCCTAAGGATACTGGAGTCAAATCTGGTGACCTGGATCTCGCCAAACACGCACTCTTTTTGAATCGGAATGAAATCCAAGCGCGACTCATCAGAAAAAGAAGAGGAGCCCACTGAGTGTCGGTCCAGTGCAAATGTGTGTTAGCCCACAATAATCGGCGCCCTCGATTTCGACGTCGAAGAGCTGGAACTCTACGAGATCTGTGAGCGTCAAGATTAACTTTATGCAATGTTCTCCTGGCAGTTTGGTCACTGATGACCTCATGGTGCTGAGAATTGACGACCAGTACTGGCGAGCCGTAATTTGAGGCTGCCTCCTCGCAGTATTTTGCAGAAAGCAGTGTTGTCTCCATGTAATAACCCTATATCTTTCTCAGTGACGTTCAGCAACATCTTCTGTAGCTCTATAACGCGTCCATAATCGGCAAATAACGCTTGGTTGCGTGTTGACAGCGTCGGTAGTTTCACGTTGACTGGTTGACTGTGCCCTGCTTCCAGCATACCCCCAGCCCTAAGCATCTGCCGGAGGCTCTACGCGGGGGTCGTGCGGTCAAATGGCACTTTACGGGGCACCAGTGTGGGCACGTTCTCTGAGGCTGTGACCAACCAGCGGTTGAACGCGTCCCAAAGGGTCATGGCCATCAGGCTGATACGGGGTTACCGCACGGGCTTCCGTGAGGCGGTGAGCCTCCTTGCCGGACTGCCACCGTAGGATCTGAAGGTAAAACTTCTCGCGCACATTTGGGAGTGGCACGAGGAGGCGAAACGCCGGGGCGACACTCCGCTGCCGCGAGATTTCATGGCACAGCGAACAGAGCTCCGGCGGGATCTCATGGCGACATAGAGAGTGTGGTTGTCGCAACCCAGCGCTGGGGACGCCACAATTGTGGACCCCTCTTTGAGGAGTGGCTAGAGAGGCGCCACGGCGCGGCGTCCTCACCTTCCGACTGACGCAGGTCCTTACCGGACATGGTTGTTTCGGGAGGTTCCTGTTCAGGATAAAGCGGGAGGAAATGCCCGTGTGTCACCACACTGTGGCTTCCCGGAGGACACGGTGGAGCATACGGTGGAGGTCTGCCCGGCCTCGGCGGAGCACCACCATGTTCTCACGGAGGCGATTGGCGCCGGCGATCTCTCGCGTCCAGTCCTGATTCAGGCCATGGTTCGGAACGAGAGTGCATGGGAGGCCGCCACCTCCTTTTGCGAAGCAGTAATGCTTGCGAAGGAGGAGCCGGAACGCGTGAGGAAGAAGCAAGATACGCGCCCTCGCACCCCTAGTTGCCGCAGGAGACGCCCCGGGCGTCGGGAGTCGCAAGCCGATTCCCGGCCACCGTAGGGCGGGCTTGCGGACGGTGAGCGAAACGCGCGCTGTGTTTCACGCGCACCTCTAAGAGATGTCAGCACCAACTGACGAGGTCCAATAGGGTTAATGCCTGCCAGGGTTGCGAGTTTGTCCGAAAGGGATATCGTGGCTCTGGCACACAGGCAATGGAAGGAACGCGGGTGGGTTTTATTCAGTAAAAGTCTGACACGCCCTCCCAGCTCCACCCAGAGCGGGAGAAGTTATATGATAATTAAAAAAAAAAAGCAGCCCTAAGCATCTCTTTTCGCGTTAAATTACGACGTGACATAACGCTCTAGAGTCACAAAAGTTACAAGAACGCAGCGAAAATGACTTTCAAAACGCCGTACGCTGCAACCAAGTGAAGTTTTCCCTCCGTATTCCAAAATGTTTTTGCTTTGAGGTTAAATTTTTTTAAATTTCGATCAGTTATTTATTGCAGGTTCAACCAACATTTACATTTTTTTGTAGCCAGTACTGCTTCTAAAGAGCTTTCTTAAATAAGTTGATATAGTTGGCTTGTTCCCTAGACTTTGTAGAGTAGTGTAGTAGGTACCGGGGCACGAGTATAAACATTCATTTCAGATAGTGTGTACAGAAAAGAAATTTGAATAACCCGTTTATAAAGTATTAAAAGGTCTCCGCATGTTTGATATCATCACAAACATGTATTTCATATTTATCTTGTACTATAAAAAAGCATTTTGGAAAATATACACTTTTCTTTCTTTTATATGACGCAAAAAAAAATTATGTCGAATTTAAAGCCAGCACTTTTATTGAATAGGTATGATTACAAATAGAATAGATAATTATCTTGTCACTCGTACTATTAATAATTTACTTTTTGTAAAATAACATTTATTAAATGTCAAAATTAAGTTTAATATTGATCAAATTAGTGGTACGTTTAGTTAATTTACCAGTGCTATTAAATAAAAAGCTGGACATTTTCTTTACACGGTTAATCTTAACCGTGTAAAGAAAATGTCAAGCTTTATGACATTTAATAAATGTTATTTTACAAAAAGTAAATTATTAATAGTACGAGTCACATTGTCATAATTATCAATATTGTGCTTATCTAAGCACAATATTGATAATTATGACAATGTTATATTTATTGATTGTGCTTACGAGTATCTCGATATATTTTGACTTGAATTTTGGTACCTACAGGCAAAGCATACTTTTAGCAGTTTTCATTTACCTACTTCTGCTGTCCTATGGCTATTTGTTGTCTCAATACGAGTATAAATCTCGTCCCCTATTTACAAGAACCATGGGCAAATGCAACCCCGTTAAGTATTAAAAAGGTTCGGTTAATCTTAAAACATAAACCAAAGCGCAGATTACCGCGCTAAATAGCTTTAAAATATTCATACTTGTAATTTTGTATTAAGAACAATGACTAGGATGTTATTAATAACGTTAAGAGCACGATCGCATATTTCATTTTTAAGTATACATTAAAATGTAAACAAGAAAATTGCCGCCATCTTGTTTGCAGTTATTTTAATAAACGACGCGTCGAACGCCACAAGATTTTTATATGGATTTTTTCACGAGTTAAATAGTTGCTTTTTGCTGACATCAAATTGATATTGTGTTCGTTAATAGCGGTATTACTCGTAGTAGTAAGATGGCCACAAAAGATTCCCTTGGGCTACGGTGAGAATGTGGGAAATTAAATAGCTTTCTAGCATCAGGGTTTTTGTTCAAATACTTGCATAAAGTTAATTTGATAATATAAAAAATACAGGGTCAATTTCCAATTAGCTAGCGAAACTCCGTAAACGTGATGGATATCAATATCTAAACGCGAAACAATTAAAATGAAAAAGCTTAAATGATTTTGTTGGGGTCAACGACCGCTGATAGTGTTGTTACTGGAAGTATGAGTTCAGAAAATCTGTTTTGTTATTTTATTGTGTTTCGTTATCGATTCCCATCACGTTTGTGAAGTTTATACAAAAAAAAACCTCAAAAATCAAAATCGAAATATTTTATTTCACATAAACCTACATGGGCACTTATGACACGTCAGAAGCTAGATGCACGGTTCCAATTGGTCTTTTCCTATGGAGAAGAGCCGGCAAGAAACTACACGGTTACTCTTTTAAAAACAATGCCTTTCAACAAGTACCAAGTAATTAACAAAATAGAAAATGGTTTACAAAGCTACAGTCTATTTAGCCTACAACGTTCTCACATTCACAAATTAAAAAAATAATTTATATTCAATATTACTAAAATAATATAAATAAAAACCTATTTAAGTCAAAAATGTTTTTTAAATGATATTTATAGTTACGAGGTTAAAGGCCCCCCAAAAAAAACTTATCAATATTTTTTTTTGTTTGTCATGTTTAGTTATCGACACCAATTACGTCTGAGGAGTTTCGCAAGCTATATAAATTTCTGGAACCCACAAAATGAGCCAGTGATTAAAAACATCTTCCAAAAAACTGCCCTGTTTCAGTAAAGAAAAAACGAGCTCCCGAAACTTTTTACCATCCTTTGATGAACTCAAATAGATTTATCTTTGTTAAGAGCACTTCCGGCTCGGTCTGCCCAATTCCCTTCAAGAATGAAAGAGCATTTTTATGTCATTCATTTCCACTTCTAAAATAATACCGTAAAAAACTTGCCACGTCAATGGAGATTTAGACGTTGAATTCATTTGCGGGGCTCAAAGAAACAAAGCAGACGCTGCTGACGTCATCATGGCTTTGAGTCTACCGAGCCACCGACACTGTTTATGTCCGTCTCTGAATTGCATAGCGCGACGTTACCCAAGTTTTTTTCTCACAAAGCAATCGTGAAATGTTTATTTCAAAAGGTTTTTTTTTCTGTTCTACTGTAACCAAACATCTCACTGTTAACATACTGGAATGGCATTAGAACGACGCTTTTCTTTGTTCCCGTATTTTGCATCATTCCGGGAGATTTCTTGACTGCGTTGATGTGACTTGAAAAAACGTGTGGAAAAGTCATAGTACATGTATAATTTTCTACAACATTTCCTTATACAGAGTGGATTTTTGAGATGGGGCAGTAAGGGCAGCTACCCTAACAGTTATAATTACAGGAAAACGACTTAGGGCTTAGGCTTAAGAGACTGTCCTTAACTTTTTGAGAAATGTAGAACAATATTCGCAGATTAAAAAAAAAATACAGTCAGCAGGAAAATGGGCAATTTTCACAAAATCTTTTTTTTACGCCATTCGATCCCGTTTTTATAATGATCAAAAACCTCTATCGAGCCAACTTAGGTTTGAGTACTAGAAAAGTCATCGCAATCGCAAAAAACTTTTCACATATGTTTCGTAGGAAATGAGACTCGAACTTAAATTTTTTAGCATCGATAAACTGGCCGCTACAAGAAAGACTGATAGAAAAACAAATTCTAGTACTCATATCTCAATTGGTACAATAGAGGTTTTTGATCCTTAAAAGAAAGAGGATCGATTGGCATAAAAAAAGTTTTTGTGAAAATTGCCCATTTCCTGCTGACTGTACATTTTTTCAAAATCTGTGAATGCAGATCAAAATTTCTCAAAAAGTTAAGGACAGTCTCTTAAGACCGTTTTCCTGTAGCTACAACGGTTAAGGTTGCTGCCCTTACTGCCCCATCCCAAAAACCCACCCTGTATAACTGCTGAGCTTGTGGCTAAATAATAACAGCCGCACGGGTCGATCCATCAGAATAAGCTTTGCTTGCCGGGGTTGGTCCGTGGATGGGTGACCATCTTAACAGCCGAGACTCCTCCGTGCCTCGGAAAGCACGTTAAGCCGTTGGTCCCGCCCGGCTGTTATTCGTGGACCTTAGACAGTCGTTACGGGTCGTCAGAAGCCCGAAAGTCTGACAACCAGTCTTACCAAGGGGTATAGTATTACCCAGTTACTGGGTTGTGGAGGTCAGATAGGCAGTCGCTCCATGTAAAATACTGGTATTCACCTGCATCCGTTTAGACTGGAAGCCGACCCCAACATAGTTGGGAAATGGATAGGTAGATAAACTTCAGCTTTATCCTATTAAGACATACTGCACATTTTTGAACTGACTCCATTTCCTTAATAGCAGCTTGTTTCCACTGTTATAATCTCCCAAGTCCAATCCGTGGGGTTTACTTACAAGTATATACGTGTATATGAATAGCAACAAAAAGAGGCTTTGCCCCGTTCCTTGGGGCATTAACTTGGTAATCTTTATTAACGAAGGGGACCGCCTAGTCGTTCCATGGGCTTTTAATACATGCTGGTTTACCGCAAAATTCTTTATGTACGAGTACCTACTGCTGTGCTAAAAACGGTCTTGCACAATATTTTTTTTTGCATAAGATACCGGTAATTTTTTTGTGACGGGTAACCGTGAAATGGAATTAGTATAGCGTGAAAACAGATGTGATTAAATTTTTAAGACTCACTTAAAATAAATTAGTAAAGAAAAAGCAGCTCCCATAATAACAATATGATGCTTAATCATCCTCTGCCTAGCCTTTTCCCAACTATGTTGGGGTCGGCTTCCAGTCTAACCGGATGCAGCTGAATACCAGTATTTTACATGGAGCGACAGCCTATCTAACCTCCACAACCCAGTTACTGGGTAACTCGATATCCTTTGGTAAGACTGGTTGTCAGACTTTTGGGCTTCTGACGACCCGTAACAACTGTCAAAGATCTACAAATGACAGCCGTGACCAACGGCTTAATGTGCTTTCCGAGGCACAGAGAAATCTTGGTATGAACAGATGGTCACCCATCGACGGACCAACCGCGGCAAGCGTAGCTTAACCTGATCGATCGAACCGTGCGGCAGTTATTATTTAGCCACAAGCTCAACATGATGCTTAATAATAGAGTAAAATTGGACATTAGCATAATATTCATTATTTAATACATTACAATACAAAATCAAGTTTAGAAAAAAACAGGAAATTATTCTTGTATCACTCCATCGCTTAAAAGTTTACTGCCATGAGAAAACATGGTTGAAACGTTATCCGGGTCAAAAGAAGGTGTCTTCAACCCCGACCCCAGTTATTACCGCTTTGCGTTCACTTCTGCACATTATCCAAGCTCCATATTACGTGCCTAACACAATGTAGCATATAAGAATATCCTAGGAAGGGATACAAAGTAAACGTTACAAAGAATTAGTACCTACGTACGGTAGCAGCTAAAGAAAAAAAGAAAAGAAAGAAAAAATATTTATTCTGCACAAACAAAACGCACAGTACAACAAAATAACAGTCAAAAAACACACATACAAAGTAGCCAAAAGCCTCGCATCCAATACCCTAAACATTTTCAGCTCGTACAATGTTGACAACATCTGAGGTCAAATCTCATTAGCTCAATGAACATGAAGTTCAATATTTTCAAAGTTCCAAAAGCCTTTATAGGTCTTCCTTTATGTTTCTATACAGTTTTGTATTACATTTATATCAAAAGGAACTGATGAATTTTCACAGTGGAAAATAACTGGTAGTTATGTATTTCAAAGTAAATTGCGAATAAAATTACCTTCATTATTACTAACTTACAAGAATATCTTAAATTTCAACTCAATAGTTCCGTAACGGTTGACTGTGGATGACTGCCTCGTTGGTCTAGTGGCGGCAATACTGAGCATGAGGTCCTGGATCGATTCTCAGGTCTGGCAGTATTATTGTGATTTTCCATTAGGGATTTCTCAGTATAGCTGCCGTCTGGATTTGTGCCCGGTTGATGGCAATAGGCTCGCCCCCTATTACATGGGACTTAAACAGAACTGGCGAAATGTGGGTGTACTATAGGTACACCTCTGCCTAGCCCTTCAGGGATAACAGGCATTATATTATGTTATTTCCGTAACTTCCGAGCATGATTCTTAGGTACTGGCAATATTGCTGCAACGATAATATAATGCATTGGAACTCTCTTGGTTCTTTCTAATTACGTCCTTCTTCCTTCAAACAACTTTCAAAGAGAAAAAGTTTCTATTACAACAGCTTCATAAACTCTGATTAAATAAGAACATCATCTTGATCCGATGAATGAGATTGGTCTATAAAAAATGGAGTCAGTAGTGTAATTTATTAGCAAAATGTTACTATCCACTTATTTTGGCTTCGATACCAGACAATGTTTTGGATGTGATCCAACTAATGTTTGTTCCATTGTTTCCACTCCGATACGCCGAGTTATCACGGCCAACATCATTATAAAACTGTTATTATTTAGTAGCAGTCGTAATGTTTTATTTGTACGTGATTAGGGAATGATAATAAACACATTTGAATAAATCAAATTCATTTTCGTCATTACTAGGCTTCCAGACTTCCTTATCAAATAGCAGATACTTTACTTGATGCTTTATGCTGAAAACCAGCGCTGGGGCTCTGTATCGCATAGGGTCGCAGCATTATGCTGAGCGATGGCCGTTTTGCGTGAATGTGACGCATATTTACCCTCAACTTGTTCTTTCGTGTTTGTGTTTTTATTTCTTTGCGTTATGTTTACCGCAAATAAACGTATTTTCTTTCTTTTCTTTCTTTAAGATCCATTACGAACTACAAATTCATTTGATGGTTGCAACTAGGTTCCATGTCTGCAACTAATGATCTAATTATAAACTCTAGTGTGTCTTAGTCCTAACGTTACACCTAAACTTGGCTTAAGACAGATCCGTTGCAGTTTATCTTAAGCTATCGGATAGGAAAGCCCTGGCTACATCCGAGGTCACAGGTGGCCGAGAACGGGAAGTCTTGAGCATAGGATAACTGTGAATTAAGGGGGCCTGAATAAACAGCCTTAATAGGTTGTAGATACAAGGTATAGTGGGATGTTTGAAAACCCCATGGGAATACTGTAACAGAATATAATACTTACTAGTGGTCGGCTACTGGTCGAAATTAGACTTTAATCTATATAGTACTTACTAATTCTATGAGTACACTAATTCCATGCTATTATAAAGTACTTACTAATTCCATGCTATTAAAAAGTACCTACTTACTCCATGCTCAAGCTGTCACTCCCTGTTACAACTTCTGTCCCTTTTCACGAAATTACTCCCACAGAAAGCGAGAGGAAAGATGCACATCAAAAACTAACTTTTCTGCACGATTGCGCTTTTTGTCATAAATTAATCCTACCTCGGAAAATAATCGTTCTGAATAAATGGAACTAGCTGGAGTTGAAACGTATCGCTTCGCAAGCTTGCTTAAAAAGGGGTACTGTTTATTATTTAAAACCCACCAATCGTATGGATTCACGTTTCCTTCAGCCCTTGCAGAGCTTACGTAGTGGCTAATTCGTTGGCAGGAGCATTCTTCGGTGGTACCTCTGAACGCTGTTCTATCGTAGATTACTTACTTATTCCATGCTCAAGCAGTCACTTCTGTCACCTATTTATCTTCAAATCATGAGGCCCTGGTACAATGTGTTTGTGCCAAACGCACAGAAGTGTGTGTAATGTTTTATATTAATTTTATTTATTTCTAATGCATATTATATAACAATATTAGCTTTCTGCACTCTTCCTCCATATAAACTTCAACTGTACCAAATTTCATACTACTCCGTCCGCGTAATTTTCGTAAAGACGGGTATAAAGTTTTCGCTTAACGTATTAAAGTAATAAAAAAATAGGTAAGCATTTATAAACAAGATAATTAGCAAAAAAAAAACTGTATACCTATTAATTAATAAAACCTACGCTTGAACTTGCAGTTCTATTAACCCACAAACAACAAAATTGTATTACCCTGCCCAAATCCGGCATGAAATCACATGGCTCATCGAACAGTAGAAGCGAATATTATCAGATTTAAAACACGTTACATAGCACTCTCACAAGCGTAACACGTTTAGAATACAGGAAATTGTCGACCTCGGAAGTCAATGTACGTAAGTGGAAGACATAAAATCTTCGCCATGAGCCGTAAAGGGGCAATTTCTTGTCTACGAGAGAGCATCGACGCTATATGGCTCTATAGTCGGACGTGTTCGGAATCACTTGCACAAGTAGGTCCTGATATCGAAAAAAACGCCTTTAACGGACAAAAATTTGGTAGGAATTTACCGCTCAAAATCTACGATGATGATAATATGGAACGCCTTTTTAAGACTTACGTGCCTCTAGAACTAAGGGAACTTTATTAGACAAAGATATAAGTTTATAGATATATTTCGTTATTGTATTGAATTGTATTGTATTGTGAGTTCGGTTACTGGTTATAACCAAGATAAAAAAGTAAAGTTTTTGGAGAACACTGGACGAACTTTACCGTTAATATACAGATACAAAAGAAGTTAGGTACCCACTTGTAATCCTGCATGATACTTTAACTCATCGGAAAATATAATGTAAAATTATTTTGATTAGCCCATTACGGTCTGCGTTCTTCATTACCCGACTTCCAAAAAGGAGGAGGTTATAATGTTCAGCTGTATGTTTTTTTTTAAAGTATTTTCACCGATTTCTCCGTCACTTGTGGAAGGATTTTGAAAATTATTTTTATATTTGAATGGGTATACCTCCCGAGGGCGCCACCGGCCACCAAATCAAAATTTTATGAGGGGATCCCATGGAAATCGAGGGAAATCCTCAAATTTTATAGGCACATGTATAGCGATTTGGGTATTTTTTATAGTAACTCATGCATTTGCACTCAACTGATGAAGACCACAGATGACCACCGGAACGTATTTCACGGGTTGCGATTCAATTAGGTACTTTGATATGGTTGCTAAGCAGTTTATGTTCGTCACAACGCATATGGTGAAAGAAAGAAAGAAAGAAAGAAAATAAATTTATTTGACCCAGGTTAAGGCACACAATTCACACAAAAAACAGAAAGAAAAAAAAAATGCTTAAAATAGTATTGAGTGCCTCACGGCTGCGCCAAATAGGCCCAGTTCAGCAATTAATGCCAGACAACTAGTGCCTGACGCTGGTTTTCAACTGGACCTTATGTTACGAGGACGTCTTACGGATGTAAATCAGTTTATAGTGTGTAAATATTTATATAAAATTAGATAGATATGTGTAACAAATAATAATATAAACCATTAGATATATTTTGTTTAAAAAAGAAATACAATAAAAATAATTATAGTTATTCATAGAGTTGTCGTAGTGTTGTCGATAATTAAAAGATAACCTTAAGATAATTTATATTAAAGAAACATTCAAATTGATCATGTCTAGCCTCCGTTGCGCATCCATGAGGTACTGCCGTAGGCGTTTTCTAAATGTGTCGACCGTGTTAATTGCCCGAATAGGTGGTGGCAGGTTATTCCACACTTTGGAAGCCGCATAACGGAAGCTACCTCTAAACGCAGCTGTCCTATGTGACTGGGTCGAGAGCTGCGGCGAGCATTGCCTTCTCTCACATTCTCGTTTACTCGCTATCCAACTCAACTTGTCGTACAGGTAGTCCGGTTTCTGGTATTTAACTACACCAAACAGAAGTCACGCCAAGTGTAGTTTACGTCTCGATTTCATTCTCAATGTGTAATGTTTGTTTAAAAATGGAGTAACGTGAGTTCTGGGAGGAATTTTATAACAAAACCGAGCACAAGCGTTTTGGACCCTTTGAGTGAGCCGATCTGTGCGAGCGAATAGGCGCGGGCCGTACACTGTATCTGCATAGTTTAGCCTAGATAAAACCAGGGTTTCTACAAGCTGCTCCCGTAGTGTTTTGGACAAATAAGGCCTTATCTTGTACAGAACTTTCAGGCGGTAAAAGCAGTTTCTTACTGAGTCGGCTACATGTTTTTCGAAACGAAGATCTTTGTCCATAATAAGTCCAAGATTCCGCGCTTCATAGACTCTGTCAATTGGTTCGCCCATTAGCTCCAGGTAAAACGTTGCGGGTAGTTTGGCTAGTTGCTGTCTCGTGCCAAATACCATGTATTTTGTTTTGGTTGGGTTTAGCGACAGGCAATTCTCTTCAGACCAGGCGGCGATTCTACGAAGGTCATCGTTTAGATCTTTAATGGCACTATCGTATTCATCTGGACTAAAGGATATGTATAGTTGAATGTCATCGGCGTATATGTGGTACTTGCATCTATAGAGACATTTAATTATATCTGCACAGTATAAAATAAACATAATTGGGCCTAGTATAGATCACTGCGGAACCCCTCTCTCAATAGAAGTAAGAGTCGATGTAAGAGCAGTACCATCACCCAAAGGTAGGTCCACAAGTTGTTTTCTATCACTAAGGTAGCTGCGGAACCATTGCGTAGCGCTGGGGTCAAATCCATAATAATTTAGCTTCGATAGTAATAGCGGGATATTTATTGCGTCAAATGCGCGGGAAAAATCTAGCAAGACCAGCAATGAACACATTCCTTTATCTTGGGCTGATAATAGATTATCAGTAACATCTAGTAAGGCAGTGGCAGTACTGCGCTGTTTTCTGAAACCAGACTGTAAGTCCGGTAACACGTTATTTTGTTCCAGAAAATGCGTTAACTGGTGGCCGACTATCTTCTCTAACACCTTAGACAGACACGGTAAAATGCTAATAGGGCGTAGGTCTTAGATGGTGAAGTCGCCATCAGTTCGTTCTCCTGGTTCTTACCAGTAGAACTGCTCACCCATTAGCGCCCCTGCATCGGGAAAAGCGTTATTTTGTTAAAGGTGATGAACAGTTGACATAAGGCTAATGGAACTTAAATAAATTACAAATTGACACACTAAAAAGTGAAAAATAAAAAACTTTTTGCAAAAAAAAACAAGCAACGTCCAAAAAGAAACTTTTTACAAAAAAAAACAACCGACTTCCAAAAAACACTACAAAGTGAAAAATAACTAATTTCGAAAGTCGGTGGCAAAAAACTAAAATACAGATCGAAAGACACCGACTTTCAAAATTAAAGTTATTTTTACACTTTGTAGTGGTTTTTTGGAAGTCGGTTATTTTTTTTGTAAAAAGTTTTTATTTTTAACTTTTTAATCGGTCAGTTTATAATGTATCTAAGTTACAATAGCCTAATGTAAAATGCTCATCACCTTTTACAAAATATTGCTTTTCCTGATGTAGGGGCGTTAATTGTTGAGGAGTTGTCCTGGTAAGAACCAGGAGAACCGGAACTGATGGTGACTGCACCATATGCATTGTGACGAGCATAAATTGCTTAGCGCTTGCTAAGCAATTTATATTAAAGTCCATAATCGAATCGCAACCGTGAAATACTTATTATTAAGTAGTTCCGGTGGCCAGCTGTGGTCTTCATAGTCAGTTCCATTTCACCAAATGATGCTTTCCGAGTGCAAACGCATGAGTTACTATAAAAAGTACCCAAATCGCTATATGTGTGCCTATAAAATCTAAGGAATTCCCTCGAATTCCATGGGATTCCCTCATCAGAATCTGACTTGGTAGACAATGGGACCACCTCGAGAGCATACCCTTTCGAACAAAAAAGAATTTTGCAAATCCGTTTATATATGACGGAGCTATGCCCGAACATAAAAAAATAAATAAACATCCGAATTGATAACCTCCTCCTTTTGGAAGTCTGTTAAAAATACTACAAAGTGAAAAATTACTTTATTTCGGAAGTCGGTGGGAAAAAGCTTTTATATAAATCCAAAGACATCTAATCTTTGTTTAAACAAATTAATGGTGTATCACTGCACTTTAAATAATAGGATTGTGATAGTTGCCAGTGGTTTACCTTTTTTTGCCAAACCTATATAAATTACGTATCAAAAGTAAAAAAAAAAAATGCTTACTTGTTTGCTTGTAAATCTAAGACATAGTATAATCCCACACGCCTCCGCTCAGTGAGACGGAGTGGGCCATAATCCACCACGCGGGCCCAGTGCGGGTTGGTGGATGTCACATGTCTTCGAATTTTTGTTCTAGGACAAACGGTGAAAGAAAACATCGTGAGGAAACCCCTCACGATGTTTTCTTTCACCGTTTTGAGAGCAGTGGTGATGAAATAATTTACAAAAAGTAAAGCGCCTGTCTGGGTACGAACCCACGACCTACAACTTGTAAGTCGCGGCCATTTTTAATAGGTCACCACTGCTCTAATCTAAGGCATAAAGGGGGTTATTTATAAGCGCCGCTAAAAGTTGGTCCTTAATGAATAACGTGTGCTTAACCATACATTTTTTGACGTATAAACTTCTCTTAACTTTATGCAACGTTTATAAATAAACCCTTAAAAAACAAAACACGTCCAGTATTTATACAAGCAAACATAAACAAGCATAAAATAATTCGCTTCATAATTAATCTTTATCTTTAGTTTAAAGCAGACTCCAAGCAAAATTCGAGCAAAATGGATATCTTACAAGAATCTATTTTATGAATAAATGTTAAGTGAACGAATGCAATTCTCCTCCAAACATACGTGAGCTGAATGTCTGACTAAACTTGACTGGTCCTCATTGGTCAACGTTTGCATGACAAAGCTAGCAAGGAATTTTCCTTGCTAGCATTTTCTATAAAAATATCAAGGAACGGTTTAGATTATAGATAATAGATCTTCAATTCGAGGGAATAAAGATCTGGAAATTTATGAAAGCTTGGAATTTCAAATGTATTTGGAGTAACTAAAGTTTTAGTGTGGGGTTTAATAATTCAGGGCGAATTTGCGACCAATGAACCTGAGTGAGATTAGCACATCTAAACCGAGTTCAAGAGCTGTCAGTGTCAATATTCCAAAGAAAATAATGACACTGACAGCTCTTAAACTTGGTTTATGTGCTGATCGCGTTCAGATTCATTGGTCAAATTGGCACTCAGAGTGTAAACTAAATAATGGAAAGATTATTTTATTTTTTGTTTGATATTTTTCATTTTGGAGCCCGAAGCAACCCGTAGTCTGGATTTGTGCCCGGTTGATGGCAATAGGCTCGCCCCCTATTACATGGGATTACGTGTACCCTAGTACGTTACGTGTGTTACCCTAGTACCTATTACGTGGGTGTACTATAGTTACGCCTCTGCCGAACCATTCGGGGTATACAGAATGTTATGTTGTGCTAAGTGTTTTTTATAATTTTTTCAAAATATTTCTTATAATGCATATTTACAAGCAGGCAGATTAAGAAAATTCCATCAACTTACAGCTTTAACTTTTCAAACTAAACCATAAACGTAAACCCCATTCCACAGATTGCCTTGTCCCACAAATCCGACTGAACTTCCCACAAAATATATTAGCTAAACAACCGGCCAATATCAAGTCATAAATCATCTGAAAGGCGTTTCACGTGGATCCAAATTTTTTATCCTCATATAATAAAACGCATGCGTCACAGTATGAATGGGTATTGCTAGTCTCACCAAACCGAAACCAGAGCTACGGGAACCGATCCGAGGTACGTGCCTAGATACGACGTCACGTATCTCACATTACTGCTCTCAATGACTCTGGAGTTACGAGTCTTTTCAGCCGACATTAAAAATGGTGGCACCCTCAGCTATTCTTTCGCCGTTATTCACAGGACCACAATCCGTTGAGTGTTGAGCACCCTTTTAATGCGACCGTTAGGTGCGGAACTACTTGTGTCATTGTACTGCGGATTATCGTGACTTCGATTGTGGGTTCGGTGTTGAGTTGCGGTAGGTTTCTGTTCTTCTGGTGTTAACGTGTGTTGGAACGAATGTATAAACCAAACAGTTTATGTGTCATGTTAGTTTCTTAATAAGCCACTAGCGGCACTTGTTGTTCTATGTCAACCATCTGTCATAGTCTGTATCCGTATCCTTTGTAAAAAGCTACACTGTTGCAACCTATTATTAAATATATCTGCAATTAACTTGATAATCCTGGTTTATTTTACTTAAAACCCATCAACGTCCTAAAATTAAACATCCATATGTTTAATTTTAGGACAGAATTCAATGATAAATAAATAGGTAATGAATTAAAAACATATTTTTCATTTTTAAATAAGACGGTCATTAACATCTAGTAAAATGAATATTACATTAGTGGTCAATACGTTCAATAATAATATAATTAAAGAAAACAATAATTCTAAGTACTTATAACAAGTTCACGGTCAATATAAATGCCAAACAAAATAATATGAAATGTTTACAGCACTTCAGTTGACAATTGAATACGCCCATTTTCTCAAGAAGCAATCCAGCTCAATTCGAACGTCAAGATTCAGAGAATTAAAAATGTATTTCGATTTTCCTAACGACGCTCTCAAACGATAAACCTATAATAATTATTATTTTCGTCGGGAATAATAGCTGGCCTGTAAAATATTCGTGGAAATTATTCGGTTTTCAGTGGGCGAGTCATTAGCAAACATTTGTCATTTGCAAACTCAGCTTGACGTTTATCTCTCTACAATTGATGAACGGATGTTAGGGCATGTAATCAATTGTCCCCGGAGGATGATTGTGACAAAATTTCCACGAAAATTATATCAGTGAGTATTCATTTGTTTGATGTGGACAAAACACCTAAAAACAGGAAAAGACGAGGGGTGTAAAGATATGCTTTATTTTGATTTGCATTTTGAACATTTAATGAGTTAAACACAACTAATCAAACATTTAAATTAGATGTTGAATTAACTAGTCGGACCATTTAAGTTCTTTCAAACTCAAATATTCTTTAATACTTTAATGGTAAGAGAGAGGAGCGTAGCTGAACCCTTAATAAAAACTCCAGTGTTCTCTATTTAATCTTAGCAAAACTTCAAAATAAACGTTATAGCCGTCATAAATAAACAATTTAGCCTATTAAAAAGTTAAGCAAACAAAAATTTACGATCACAATATTGTTAAAATATTAGGGATCAGCTCAAGGTTCTTTACCATTCGAGATGAATAATTTCTGACTAGTTTTAATTTTTCTCCAAATTTAAGGTGCTTGCAAACAACACTGGTTCTGTTTTGAAGCCTATTTGACTTTTTAGGAGCTCGTGGCTAAATAAAATTTACGATCACAATATTGTTAAAATATTAGGGCATAGCTCAAGGTTCTTTACCATTCCAAATAAATAATTTCTGACTAGTTTTTATTTTCTCCGAATTTAAGGTGCTTGCATACAACACTGGTCCTGTTTTTAAGCCTATTTGACTTTCAGGAGCTGGTGGCTAAATAATAACGGCCGCACGGGTCGATTGAAGGTTAAGCTACGCTTGTCGTGGTTGGTTCGTGGATGGGTGGCCATCCATTGAATATCGAGTCCCCTTTGTACCTCGGTAAGTACGTAAATCCGTTGGTCCCGGCCATTTGTAGATCTTTGATAGTCGTTACGGGTAGTCGGAAACCCGAAAAGTCTGACAACTAGTCTTACCAATGCTTATCGTGATACCCAGTAACTGGGATGTCGAGGTCAGATAGGCAGTCGCTCCGTGTAAAATATTGGTATTCAGCTGCATTCGGTTAGAATGGAAGCCAACCCCAATATAGTTAGGAAAAGGCAGATTAATTGACTTTCAGTGTTGGAAACTACCTGACAGTTTAAGACTATTATTTTTTGTAATCAACCAAACATTTATATAGTAAGTGTCGCATCTATTAAGCCACAAAGCATTAGTTTGGGTTTACTTCACATCGTGTAAATATTTATTATATTACCTAGGTCCTAGGGTCTACTTACACAGTCTTTACAGATGAATAAGTCGTAAGTGCACGTACCATAAGTTAAACGAAATAAAGTGGGAATTGTCTGAACGTTATAAATACTGACTAATTTACTTTAGTTATTAGTACCGATGTTATTTATTTACTTGTTTTTAGGTTTCCGTACCTCAAAAGGAAAAAACGGAACTCTTTAGGGTCACTCGTATGTCAGTCTGTCCTTCGGTCACAGCCCATTTGCTCCGAATCTACTGGACTGATTAAGTTATTAAGTTGTGGTGAATTTTTGTTAGGGCAAAAATTTGAAAAAAATTAAAATGTACCATGTGACATAATCAAATGAAAGGATTGTTATGAGGATTTTATATATTTTTTTTTTATTATGTTAAAATAATTCGTTTTATAGTTATTAGGGAAAATAGATGAAAATTGACCATTCTCTTTATATCCGAAACTGCTGATTTTGAAGAAAATACAGAGAATAGTTATGTTCTTAATGTAGATTACAGGAAAACCTATAAAAAGTCTATGGTCTTAAAATAACATGATAAATCACTCAATATTGCGCGTACAAACTTACATTTGCAGTTGGAATGTATAGGGGAACATGATTTCAACTACAATATTATGTTTATTCTTAGGATAATTTAATTTCAACTACAGAACCCTTCATTGTGCGTGGTATTTAATGTATAACATTATTTATTTTGGGATCAGTATTATAATAAAAACGTGTAAACACATATCCCTTTCAATGTTATTTGATCGGTTAATACGGTAGTGTTTCTTCCAAAACCATTCGCTTTGTATCGGTACACAAGTCCTATTACTTACACTGTTTCAATTATTACGAAGCCCTCTATTGTTTGGTTAGCCAGACTCCATCATTGTATTCAGTTATACTGAATGGAATTGGTAGCATTAATCAGCTTGGCGAGTTGAGCTTCACTTAAATTATTAAATATCGGAGTAAATTACGTGTTTATATGGTTGTATAATATAATAATTATGTATATAACGCCTATGTCTCGGAGTCACGGAGGTGGCTAATGTCTGCAACACAGATTTATGATAATGTAGCTGTTACGAACCCTAAAAATGTGTAAACCTGTGTTTATTGTTCCAATAAAATATATGTAGCTATTTGTTTTATGTCACAGTTCTTCAGAATGAGCAACTTTATTCACTTAGATTTTAACAGATTAAATCCACCTTACTGGACTAGACACTAAACTAGAATGCCTGTGTTCGCGTGTGTAACACTTTCAAGTCAACGACTGAACGAACGTCAGAGTGAAGTGTCGGAGTGAACGGCAGATTAGTCAATACACCATCTAAATCAAGCAAACACACACATTGAATTATAATGTAAATATAGTAAATGATGATAAATATTAATACAAAATTTTTTGAATTTTTGACGGCACGGTTGGCGCAGTGGTTAAGCGAGTGACTGCTGCGCTGCGTGTCGCGGGTTCGAATCCCGCACGGAACAAATATTTGTATGACCTACAAGTAGTTGTTCCGGATCTGGCTGTTTGTGAATGTGAGTTTAAATGTTTGTAAACGCACCCACGATACAGGAGAAATTCCTAGTGTGGGGCAACGTTTTTAAAAAAAAAAGAAAAAAAAAAAACAAGTAGTCCTAAATTATACCAAAAATGCTTACATTTGTAATATCGATTTGATAACGGACATGAAATGTGATTCGATCAACGTTAAAAGTCAATCTACATCCGACCATCGATATGAGTTCAATAAAAATCTAAATCGGTCCAATTGTGCGTATCCACAATGGAATGAATAAATTAGTCTCTTTGTATGCTGACCGCACTATATCGGTTGATTGGTTCCGAATAAAATTTAAAACTTTGTACTGTTATTCAACCGTTGATTGCGTTAACGGAATAAACAATTAATGGTTTATTCCTGTTTGAATTATCCTCGCTAATACGAAAGTGAACTAGCTCATCATCTGCGAAATTGGATTGTTAAAGAGTGTTTTCGTCGGGCAATTTATTTTCAATTTAGTGTTTTGAGGTATATTTTTGTAGGCTGATTTTATTACAAGCAACATTTTTCTGAACATCTCGTTGAATTTAAGAAGCCTTTAATTATGTTCATTTTTATTGGCGTGATTGTTTTTATGAAAAGGCAATTTTAACTACAATTGAACATTTTTCTGTTAGCTAAAAACGACTTCAGGATATTTTGGTTTCTTAGTACATAATGAATGTGGCGATTTTAATTAGCTTATTCGACAAGGTAGATAACGGCGTAGACATATTTAAGGACTAGCTTTGGCCGCGTCTTCGCCCGCGTGGATGTCGGAATTAAAGTACACTGTGTCAATGCAGATTATAAACTATAAACTATGTTACCAAATTTCATCTAAATCCGTTCAGCAATTTTTGCGCCAATCCGAAACATAACACCTTTAAAATTGAATACCCCTTTCCACCCCGTTAGGGGTAGATTTTTTGACAACCCTGATACACCTTTTCCTTTATTTCCGATCTTAAATATAAATACAGAGTTTCAAGTTAATCGAACCGCGCGATATATCTTTCCATACAATTGTTTTCCCCCACAAAATTCAACACCCCCTGTAAGGTTGTTTTAGAAAATGTATGTTTATTGTCGTTTTATTTATAAAGAAAATATACGGGTCAATTTTCAAGTTTATTGATCAAACGAAACATAATTTTGATATAAACTGTGTCCCCCTTTTCACCCTAAAAGGAGTTTATTTTTGAAAAATATTCAATCATGTGTTATTCAATTACTTTGGAGTTTATCAAGATGCACAGTAAAGTCCTTCCCTAAAACTTTAAAACCCCCTTTTGCCCCGTAAGGGTTACATTTAAATAAACCCAAAAATATGTAATGCTTTATATTCTGTGAGCATTAGGTATATATAAAATACCTAGTTTCGAGTAAATCGGACCGCGCGTTAAAATTCTTCCATACGAACTTTAACATTGTTTGTTTTTTTTTAAAGTGGATTGGGGGCAATCCACTTGTTATCGGACCGCGCGTTAAAATTCTTCTATACAAACTTTGACATCCCCCAATCCCCCTTCATGCATTTAAAAAAAAACAAAAATTACTACTTTATAATTTACTTCGGTAAATATTCGTGCCAAGTTTCAGGTTTATTAACTCAAGGAATAAGATTTTTCATACAAACAAAACCCCTCCCATTCACCCCCTTAAAGGTCGAATTTTTAAAAACCCCTTCTTAGCAGATGCCTACGTGATAATAAGTATCTATGTGCCAAATTTCAACCCAATCTGTTCAGTGGTTTGAGCTGAGCCCTGCTCAGCGCAAACCACTATCAGTGCTGGTTGAGGAGTCAGTCATGGTTTCCTTTTTGACTATCCCTTTTCACCACGTTAGGGGTAGATTTTTGAAAAATCCTGATTCACGGTATTCTATATTTTTGGTTTTAAGTATAAATACTGAGTTGCGAGTTAAAATTCTTCTATACAAACTTTGACATCCATCCTACGGGGGGAACTTTGAAAAAACTAAAAATGGAAAACTGTATGACTTACTTAGATAAGTATTCGTGCCAAGTTTCAAGTTTATCAAGTTTATTATTTTTACTTGAATACAAAATTTTGCGAATGGACAACTTCAATCTAAAACTTTATCCCCTTGTGGGTTGAAATAAAAAAAAAAACAACGATTTACGTTGTATCAGCCAACCATAAGCCGAACTATTAGTGAATTTAACTTAAAAAATAAAGAACTTTAATTAAAAGCAAAATTTCACCCTTTAAGGGTTGAAATTATAACTACACCGTTACGTTAGCTTCCGACCATAAGCCTAGATAATAAATTTAGTGATTTTTATATTCTAAAATGAAGGACTTAACTTCATCCCTCTTTTTAACCCTTCGGGGGTGGAATTATCAAAAACACTGAAACACGTATATATTAATTTTCATTCGTCAGCCTAAAAACAAAATTTGAAGATCCTAACTTCAAAACTGACGGACTTTCATATAAATTTCCATCCCCCTCTTTACCCCTTTAGGAGTAGAATTTCCAAAAATCCTTTCTTAGTCCTTGTCTACATTATAAAGATAACCTCTGTACAAAATTTCAGCTTTCTAAGTCCAAGGGTTTAGGCTGGGCGTTGATGAGTCAGTCAATCAGTCAGTCAGTCAGTCAGGACTTGTCTTTTTATTTATATAGATAGATACGTCTGTATTTGAAATTCCTGATTAAGGGGCCGTGCACAAAATCGGCTGATTTTGATCAATTTTGTTCATTGGTTGTGAGAAAGGGAAAAAGAATTTAAACAAAATTATTTGTGATTTAAAATGTCGAGTTCTTTGTTTTGCATGTAGCACAAAGCGATTTTCAAATATATTAAGTATTCATAAAAAATCACTAACATTCGCAACAAGTTTTCCGAAAAATGACGTGAGACTGACGTTTGATTATCTTTTTACAAGACACTACTTTTGATTTTGAAGATTATAAAATATAATCCACATATTATATGGTCTACTTGCAGGTACAGGAAGCACTTTTTCCACTTCGATACAAAATATAGCAGAAAAATGATGTTGAAAAACCTATATTTATTTTTAAAACCCCAGTCATTAATGTAATTTTACCTATTATTTAGCAAACCATATCAAGAAATTTAAAAATCACACACTTGTTTTCAGCTATCCTTGAGATAAAATCAAAATTTTATTTTATGATTATACAATATCTTCATTAAGTAAATCAAAGGCAATATACTATACTTTCGAGAGCACAAAAGTTATGAAACTATTAACAGGTGCTGTGACTGACACGAATGGTTTAGCACCACGAAAACTGTACTTCTATAGTTACACAGACTTAATGTTTCAATTATTTCAACCTTTCTAACAATTAGATAAGAAATTGATGAAAAAGGTTTTTTTTTGTGTATGGAGCCTTAAATGTAATGTAAGTTTACTTTAATATTTGGTACATTCGGTACAATGTTTGTGCTTAGAATAAATAATCTCAGCCACAAGCTAGCTGAATCTTCAGTTAAACAAAAAAATACCTAGTCTTCACAATCTGCCCCTCAAAGTCATAACACAAAATTGATTCCATACATTTTTCTTTCATACGCTCAACATTTTTCGTATTTTCCATTACAGCCTCTTACAATAACAATACAATACCATATTGTACCGCCTCGCGAACCTTGTTACCATACCGTAGATGTAGGATCCGTATTTGGTCGACTAGGAAATTGAATCGGGCAAGCAAGGCAAATAATGCCCGATAAGCCGCGTCGACAAATGACCAATGCAAACAGCTTACAGCCGACCCGGGTCGCACACAACTTGAATCTATAACCAATCTATGCACGCTATGTTGTCTGTGTGATTTATAAATAAACAAGATATTGCTCTAGTTAAAGGGGGACAGGGTCATGCAATAGATTGTCGTTTATGATTGAGTAACTAAGAAGCTGCAGTAATCTTTTTTTTTGTTCTGTTGTATCGGCACGAACTAGGTAGGTATATAGGAAAGGCCCAGCCCGCCGCGCGCCGCAGAAAAAACATTACGCAGTCTACAATGTAGTAGTGGGGCTGACTGTACATGTTAGTCAGAATAAAGTAACGTCTTATGTGAAGAATAACCTCTAAGCTTTGATTATTTATATGTCTAGATAGAGTGTCGCGCTGCAAAATAACAAAAACAAACAGGCCAACTTTTTTATGCTGGAGTGCGTAACAGCTACGTCTTACACTCGCGCCACGTCATTGTACTGTCATTGTGTTATTTTAGTATGCGTGCATTTTCCGGCCAACTGTTGGACGCATTTTTTTTCGACGAGTTTATTTTTATTATTTTACAGAAAGCTTACAGACTCAACAAATCTCGTATTGATTCCAGACTTGGAAAACGTATACAATACCAACATTAGAGGACTTTTACTGGTTTTAGAGACCGAAAGCTAGAGCAAGCTCTAATAATAAAGCGTAGGTCCTTGAAAGCTTTCCTGACAATGGTTTCTATGTGATCGTCAAAAAGTAATTTGCTGTCGTGTACAGTTCACAGCTTTCACTGTATAACTAGACATATTTATATCTTTGCCTCTATGAATTTAAGTTATGTACTTCTAAATAACTTAGCCATTTTAAAAGAGACTACACAATTCAAATTAAATTTAAATTAAATTATTTACAACTAAAACATTCACAAAACTAGCAAACAAACATCATCCGCTTTGTCTAAAATAATTTCTATTAACTATTTGTCCTTCACTGTACAAAACCGGTGAGCTGTATCAATATTATTTGAGAAGGAAATATTTCAAGTAGGTGATCGTAAAAGCCACTCAAAAGATTACGCTTTATTCTTTTATATCGAGTTAAACGTGAAGTGGTGCCTGCAAATACAAATGAAACTAAGTATCGTAAGTAGGTAATGTATTTTTAAACAGGTTGATTGTGATTCTTTTGTTTTGTGTACAAGACGGGTTATGATATTTTTACAAGCTTTTATTTAACTTGCGATGTTTGTATGTATGGATGTTCGGGTCAAATCTTGCAACCGATTGAGATGAAATTTTGCATACACGTTTGGATGACAATACATGGTTAGCTAAGTGACGTCATTCTAAATCCAATATGGCAGATAAGTTATTTTTTGTGCACTGCCATGATATGGGCAAGTAGATAGGTAATGAAATTCTAATTGTCAAAAGTACTTCTATCTTCTATCTTTTTAAAATCAAACTTTTATTGAACTAAAAAGTACTAAATAAAACTTACTTAAACATAGAACTTTAATATTTTCTTAAAAGCTTGAGGCGTGAACGTCCTTCTTACACTTAAAGATAAGCCTCAATAAAAATTAAAGAAAATATTAAAATTATGTTTACGTAAGTATTATATAGTACTTTTTAGTTTAATAAAAGCTTGATTTTAAATAGATTTTATTTCTAAACTAGCTATACCCGGCCCGGCGTCGCACGAGTAGCGCTAAGTATTTACCCTACCCTATCTACCTATATACCCTACCTGCCTAACCTACCTACCTATCCTACCTACCTACCCTACCCTACCTACCTACCTTAATTACCTACAATAGGTGAGAAAAAAAAAGAAGTAGTAGGCTACTTCTTTTTTTTTCTCACCTTTTAAACCTTCCCTGAACTTCCACAAATATTTCAAAACCAAAATTAGCCAAATCTGTCCAATAGTTCTCGGGTATTAGCGAGACAAACGAACAGCAATTAATTTTTATATTATATAGATTAACTTGGTCATAGGGTCGTTGACTTAAGAGTCGTCTTGTACAAACAAGACAGGCACCGCAACGAAGAAGAACTGTGTTTGATTTGCAGTACGACTACTTGAAATAAATGACTTCCACAATAATTAATAAATGTTCACGCAACGCAAGAATGTTAAAGGGTTAGGGTCCCTGGAAGCCCAGCATCATGGAGGCGATATGGAGGTTTGCAAGAGTAAATTAAGAGAAGTTTATATTAGAGCAGATGTCAATAATAAAATAGATACGTTGTGTCTTTTTTTAGGGTTGTGTACCCAATGGGTAAAACGGGAACCTATTACTAAGGCTCCGCCGTCTGTCTGTCTGTCTGTCTGTCCATCTGTCACCAGGCTGTATCTCATGAACCGTGATAGATAGACAGTTGACAGTTTTTTTTGCTCATTTTTGTACGATATTGATAACGGCAACAGGTAGACGCTTGAAATATTCACAGAATATTTAGTTATATATTCACTTAAAAAAAAAAAAAAAATTAAGGCCCCATACAACAATGGTGATTTTTTTGCCATTTTTATAGATAATGGTACGGAACCCTTCGTGCGTGAGTCCGTCTCGCACTTGGCCGGTTTTTTAATATCTATCTACCTTATTTATTTGCGCATACTCAATTCCAATTTCCTTGTAAGAGATTCAGTCTTCTAGTTCAGAGAGCAGCGACTCAAATCTTACAACGCTAAAATAAATATAACGTTATGAATTAATAACACGAGTTTATCAAAACAAACATTCAAATATCACACGATGTTACCAAAATAAACAGACGAGATAAATATGTATTTTACGCACTTGTGAATAAAGTTAGAAACCGCAAACCGACTCTCGAATTAACTTTACATACCGCCTACACTACTTCCATGTAATTTTCTAAATAAACATACTACTTTATTAGTTCTATAAATAACCCTTATCAAAATAAATCGAGTCAAATGTTAATTTCAATTAGATTATTTATAGAAAGTAATTCAAATAATAACATAGCATCCCGCCTTGTTATGTTCGAAACCCATAATATGTAATAGGAGCCGAGCTTGTTGTAATCAACCGGGCACAAATCCCGACTCCCACGTTGTGTTCCACGCGCGCTTGAGGCGCGCGTGGAGAGACGTCAGCACCAATTGACGGGGTCCGAAAGGGTCAATGCCTGCCAGGGTTACGAGCCTGTCCGAAAGGGATATCGTGGCCCTGGCACACAGGCATCTGAAGGAACACGGGTGGGTTTTAGTCTAGTAAGTTATTTGATAATTACCCACCCAAAAAAAAAAAAAAAAAGGGGCACTACTGAGAAATTCCTGATATGAAAAGCAAATTACACTTTGCTCAGCCTGGAAATCGAACCCAGGGAAAACCCATCGAAGCCAGACCAACGAGGCACTCCGAAACAAGGTTTCCAATAGCGCTAAATAGGTAAGAAACTGCATGGCGGACAAGAATGATTTTTTTTAAAGATTATCTATAATCTTTTAAAAACAAACCATTCTTGTCTAAGCGATTCCACTCTCGTAACTGCTAATAGGTTAACACAGGTATTTTCGTTCATAAATAACATCTCTCTGAATATTATTTGACTAAAACATTCATTAATGTGTTCAACAAGATTTGCTTGAGAAGTTCTGAAGCGTTCGGTAAATATTTGCTCAGCGTAGCTTAGGAAAGAAAGCGTACGGATCCCATTTTTTAAACGCTGATTGCTTGAACGTGCTCGGAGACTTAAGATGTTTCTCATCAAAAAGAATAACAAACAATAGCAGCGTTGCTATCTACATTTAAACATGAATGCGCTTATATATTTTTGGTAGGATTAGCTACATTTATATTATAGATATATATTGTGATATATTCTGTTGTGTGACAACACAAACAGCCTCAGTTTTCTAACGATTTTCTGGCAGAAAAACTTGAGTTTAGGTTGTGTACCCACTTGTTTAATTAACGCATCTTCCAAAGTAAAAATTGATTACTGAAAACCCGCACTTTTTTTTACTTTTTTCTTACTTTACCTACCTAACAATGGCCGCCGTCGTGCACCGGTAATAAGGTTGTAAATAAACGCTAATCTTAAGAGTCTACAATACTTCAAATTACTTGCATGATTCTCCGTTACATTGAAAATACTGCAGCATCAATTTTAATGGTAAAGTTGAGGAATAATGTTAAGTATGTTACTATGGTTGAAGAAAAAACGATTCCATGTTTTTTCTCGACAGAAAAAATTACAAAATTACCTCCAAACTTAACAATAAACCGCTAGTATTAAAAAAAATACAAGATAAATTATAATAAAGTTTCATGACATAATTTGAAGATCATGAAACTTTGTATAATAACTGAACTAAATATACTCGTATAGCTAGATACTTATTTTTTTTTATTGCCATTACTTTCACTGTAAAAATAAATAAATTAAACTATCGGCGCCTTAGAGTCTTCTCCCTGCCGCCCTGTTCCACTTGCTCACGTGACAGTAACCAGTAGTGTGCGACCAGGATAAAAAGTGATGCGCTGAAGTATTATGGAGTAACTAAAGTGTTCACACATCGTACTTTGTCCGCGCCAGGAAGTAAAAATCCTATTACCGTTTTTACTACAATGTTCGTAGATAAGCTACTTTCTTAGCTTAGGAAAAGAACTGCATCGATGATGAGCAGGGTCCGTGGTAGCACCAACACTGTCCTCAAAGCGTTAGGGTGCAAAATAGACAGTCCTTTTACTGTGTACTGGGCAAGTGTACACCTGCACAAAAATAGGAAATAGGCATCAGCTATGTGTTTTGGTTACTAACAAATTACTAACACCTTTTTATCTTTTTTTTTTGTGTGTACTACTAGCCATCCTACTAACCATACATTTGTTAAAACATTATGGACATATGTCTGAAATAAAGATAAATTAAATTAAATTAGCTTAGTGTTAAGATCATTCTATCAACACTGATAAAAAAAAGTGTTTGCTTTTTCAAAAATCTTGTTTAATGTGATCACGCATCTTGACTCCATACGAGCCTAACAAGATCTTGACTTCTGAAGCTAGGAGAACTTTGTTAAATTATCATAGTTCCGTCAAAGTAATGAATTACTTTAATTATGGGTAGTTATTTAATTTAGCTCAAATTTTGGCCAGTTTAAGAATAAGAAGTTGCTTGTTACCCTAAACTTAAATTGTTATTTGATATACAAAAGTGAAGGAGTAAAATCAAATAAAGGATGTTTGTTGTAACAAAGGCCGGTGATTATTCTGTACATGTCATATTGTCGATATAAATAAAATGAATTAGTTCTGACAACTATGCTATCTTGTTTATAGTAAATAGATAAATAACGATTCCAAACATTTTAATGCCAACAGAAAATGTATTTTAGTTGGTCTGCATTTTTTTCAGTGAACGAGGCAAAGCTTTGTGGGTTTTTATATAAGAACCATTACTGCGAAAAAGTTGAATTTTATTAGCCTTCGCTTATCGCTTCGATCTCAAGGCTGTACAAATTAAACAAAGATAAGATAGAATAAGTCAAAAACCTTTAGCTATAGAAAAATTGAAAACTGAATCAACACGTGCAGAACAGATATCATGAATACTTCATATTGGTTTAAACCTATCACTGAATTAACTTTAAAATATGTGTGAATAAAGAATGTAAATACTCAATTCGACGCGCAGAGGCGAGAGGCGATACTTGCCAGTTCCGACGCGATTGTGTTTGCTTCTCAATTCCAATGCTAATATTTATTTTGAAACTTTGGATTATCAGTCTCTCCTCATCGTTTTCTACGTATTTGCATCTCTCTACATTCAATGTTAATACAAAAAAAGATAAATAAATGAACACCGCAATTCAACGCTTATTTTCGAACGAAACGGGTATTCTTAAACATTTATACATCAAGAAAAATGTTTGTGTAAATGCGAATAGCCTTTTATGAATGCAACGCAATTTTATATATCAAATGAATTCATATACATAATAACAGAAGCATGGACCTCCATATTTTCATTCAGTTTATTGAACTGCGCTAGTACGTCAAGTGGATTCCTTCGAACTTCACAGAAATAAATGTAATAAGACGAGTTTTATTATAAAAAAAATGTGTTGAGTGATTGTAAAAACCTTTCGAGTTGTAGGTAAATTTAATTTGCAAAATGGAGTTTTTATATTAGGTCGATTTACATAATCGGACATGACAGGTATTTTATTTAGGACTAGCTTCTGCCCGCGTGAAAGTCGTAAGACACCACAATAAACTAAAATAACAACCACATTTTTATAAAACTTCCCTGTATACTACGTTTCTAGTTTTGGTCTCAGCAGCCAAATTATATAGAGAGAGTCAGGATTGGTGACGTGGGAGCAAGTGACGTATACAATTGGCCGTGTGAGAAGCAGCTCGTCCTGAGATCGACACCAGCAGCCTTCAGTAGCAATTTCACATTGCTTACGAAGTTTCCGTTTTTAGTGAACTCATGAACGCCTGCATTCCTGCATATATTTACTACCTAATGGCACAACACTGATACACCGACGGTTGCATTCTTACAGATTCATTATTCCTTTCTTACACATTCTTACTGATGAACAGCTATCACTAAAATAATGTAACAGTACATTGTAAACACACGGGAGTCCCCATTAACAGTCACCTAATCATTGATACTCGTATTTAATAAAAGTTATAACCATAGATAAATAAAGAGGCCTAAACAAAATGTTTTTACGTGAACGTTCTAGAAACTATCACATAATACTTAGTATTACAAAATGTAAAAAAGGAGAAGAAAATATATCAACTGTTGGCAATCCAAGTTAGGTTCGCAAAGCAGACGCCAGACCGCTAAGGCCATTAACACACGGCACCGCGCACCGCCGCGGTAGGCGGTGAAGCGGATCTCATGTCGCATTGGCCTCTTATAAATCCGTTGATGCCTAACACACGTATACCGCCCGACCGCGCGGTCGAGCGATGCTCTCACCCTCTCTCACCGCGGCGGTGCGCGGTGCCGTGTGTTAATCGCCTAAACTGCTTGAAATTGCCGTTCTTATTTTACATTTCATGATTAACTGCTTAGCTCCATAAAGGTATGATAATCATTTAAAAGGTTCAATCTGTAACTATCTGCTATATTCGTTCCCTATTCAGCGCAGTCCATCGATTTTTTTTTTAAACATTAGAATCGTTCCCAGACTGCACAACAATAATTTTGTTAAATAATCAATATAAGTTTTGACTTCGCTACTATTTTATTGTATGTATACTCGTATATATAATTATATGAGGAGGAGCTTGTGGAAAAATAATAACTGACGCACGGGTCGATCGATCAGGTTAAGCTACGCTTGCCGCGGTTGGTCCGTGGATGGGTGACCATCTGTTCATACCAAGATTCCTCCGTGCCTCGGAAAGCTTGTTAAGCCGTTGGTCCCGGCTGTCATTTGTAGATCTTTGACAGTTGTTACGGGTCGTCAGAAGCCCAAAAGTCTGACAACCAATCTTACCAAGGGATATCGTGTTACCCAGTAACTGGGTTGTGGAGGTCAGATAGGCAGTCGCTCCATGTAAAATACTGGTATTCAGCTGAATCTGGTTAGACTGGAAGCTGACCCCAACATAGTGAGGAAAAGGCTAGGCAGATGATGTATAGATATAATTATAAAGATAGTAAAGATAGTCCGAATTAATGAAATACTGCTTTTCAAGAGGTCTTACATTTTTATTGCGTGTCTTCACCGTTAGTCAGTGATGCTCAACATTAACTAATTATAAACTGCAACAAAGTCATTTTAATACTTGCCAGGACCAAACTCATTAACGGTCATTAGTTTATTAAAATCAACACTTAAATATTTGAGTGTAAACCGCATTGCATTGGTGCTCGTTAGTGTCATTGCGTGGTGGTGTGTCACTTTGTAACTGACGAGAAGCGTCAACATTTCATAGCCTTGCCCGTCAGTAACTATAATTGGAAGCTACCTTTAAAGCCAAACGCACATTACAGCTGCGTTGGGTCCCAGCGCATCGTATTTCAATACAATACGGCCAAGTGCCGTATTGCCGACGGTTTTGTTGTTACAGCGGCAACAGAAACACATCATCTGTGAAAATTTCAACAGTCTAACTATCACGGTTCATGAGATACAGCCTGGCGACAGACGGACATACAGACAGACAGACAGACGGCGGAGCCTTAGTAATAGGGTTCCCGTTTTACCCTTTGGGTACGGAACCCTAAAAAGCGCGGTGCGGCCCGCCTGTAGATGCGATGGTTCATACAAAATATATGAAAAGTGGAAGGCAGGCAGGAATTACAATTTTGCATTGCGCAGGTAATATTCAGTGTTATAGCGTCCATAATGAATGTATTCAGAAAAGCAATGTAAAAGACTTGGGAAGTCACGAGCTCACGGCTAGTAAGTTAAAAACTGGTTGAGGTTACCCGCCTCCATAATTATCTCTTTAACAGTGATAGTGGTGTGAATCCGTGTGATCGTCAGACTGGCAAGTTATAGGTCTCGAACCCAAGCACGCACCTCTGACTTTTCAGATTTATATACGAGTATGCGTATTGTATATAAGAATTATCACTTGCTTAAAAAACGGTGAAGGAAAATATCGTAAGGAAATCGGCATGCCTGAGAGATATAACTCGACGGCATGTGAAGCTAAGTCAGAGGCCCATGGGCGACATAAAACTCTGATACCTGCTTAATCAAGGCTCTTACAGACTCACGCGATATCGCGGGCGCGACAGGCACCGACATAGAAGTTCTGCTACTAGTGTCGCGTCGCGCCCGCGATATAGAACCAGTCTGTACAAGCCTTCACTAACCACACGAAAAACAAAGAAGGACGTCTCTTTGGTTGAGTGCGCCTACGCGTACTCGTACGTGTTAAACGCATACAAATAATTCTTTTACCATCATCATTAATTTTTTTCTTATTCAATTACCGAAAAGCTGGAGAGAACTGCCCTTGTCACTTTTGAAAAATAAGCTGAGAATTTTTTTAGTTAGTAAGTGTGTTACAATATTATAGATTTTTGAAATGAAAAGGACTTTTCTCTTCCGACTTCTAATATACATAGATAAGAATAACGATTTAATAATGTGAATCTTAAAATCAATTGGCTTATGCACGATTCTATTTGACTGCATAATAATGAATAATTATTTTGGACATAATTTAATGTGTTTTGACTATAATATACTTACATTATAATATCCTGACATCAATTATTATTATTTATTTGTTTTGATTTTGTAATGAAATTTAGAATGACTTTATGTAAAATGAAATGTATTTTATTTTATTTTTATATAACTACCTATAAATGGAGATCGAGCGACTATGAAACTTAGTATCGGCATGAAACATGCGGTAACTCAAAGATTTATGCTTTAATGTAAAGGCTGATTTTAGAGCTATCAAATGTCCTTAATCATTTAATCGTAATTCTCAGCATTACATGGTAATTAGGTTTCAAAATCTAGATTTAGAATCGAATCTCTTAGTAACTTCTTGTCACAATGTATGCTGGTAAATTCAAAATACGAATTAGTCAAAATGACGTTTGAGCATTTTTAATATTACTCGTCAATTTCGATAGATAAAGGTTGATGTAGAGGCTTTAGAGGTAAGTACAAACTCGAGAGTTCACATGTAACAGAACATCAAGCATTTAGCAATTTGTACATATTGGACGGAACATTTGCTCGACATTGTTTTCAACTTAATTTCAACACCAATGAAATAAGATGCATGCTAAGTGAGGAGATATCCAACTAAGAATCATATTCCTTTCTTCACCATTTGAAGGCACTCTTATTGCACGTACGCGTAGTATTGATTGTCCACACGCAAAGCATACATTTATACACTTCGTTGGACAAATGAAGGAGCTGATCTGTCTTGTGAGTCTTGAAAACATTCTGCTTTTCGTATAACCAAAAGCTTAGCATCGGTACTTTTAACACCTTAACAGATTGATATTACAATGTAATAATAATAATTTGTTAGTATTAATATCTATTGTTATTAAGTATTTAATTATAATTTCAATGATTGGATGCGTAATTTAATTATTATGCGTAAGTCAAGAAGGTTTTATTCCTTCAATAATCTTTGAATGCCATGCCAATGACATGTGACATTTCTTGCGTGAAAAAAAAAACCATATATGGGTAAATAGGAAATCGAAATAAAAACTAATACATTTATGATGTTTTTTTATGCGGAGAATTAAAGGATTTGAATTACTAGATAAAATTATTGTATTTAAAGACAAGAATTATCAACATTATAAACTTAAGACACCACAGAAGAAATAGCGATACCACCCACGTCTGGTCAATCTCCTTTGTACGCCGTTATTGGCAAAACATCGACGTACACAAAATCTATTAACCCCTATAAAGCCTTGCATGTCTGATTAATTCAGTTTATGTAAACGCATGTTTGACAAATAAATTATCTTTTATTATCGTTTTTAGGGTTCCGTAGTCAACAAGGAACCCCTAAAGTTTCGCCATGTCCGTCTGTCTGTCAGTCCGTGGTTTAACTCAGAGACTCTTAGTACTAGAAAGCTGTAATTTGGCTTGGGAATACATATTAATCACGCCGACAAAGTGGTAAAATAAAAACTTGGATAAATAAAAATAAATTAGGATAAGTACCTCCCTTACACGTAAAGTGGGGATGATATTTTCTTTTCTCGTCTATCTCATGATGTGGGTTATCGATGGATAGGCAGTTTCATATTGAGGGTCTGTAGAGACCATTTTTTGATTCAGGGATCCGTTTGCGTAATATTAAGATTTAAAGTGCTCATTTGTTTTTGTTAGAGTCAAGTGTCAGCTAAATGGTTGTTATGAAATTAAAAGAAAAACTATCACAGCTAAGTAGGCTTTACAAGTTAACGAGTAATAGTCGACCAACTTACATTTGCAGTCGGAGAATTGACCGCGATGTATGTCGATATAGAGGAGAACGTGTTTTTCAACTAGAATGTTAAGTGTGTTTTTGGGATAAATTCATCCCAAGTACGGAACTTTTCATTGTGCGTGGTCCGACACGCACTTCGCCAGTTTTTTATTACTTGAATATTATAAAAGCAACGTGGGCTACACTATATTGTATGAATTATTGCAAGTAGGTAATCAAGTTCACGATTTCCATATGAATGATTTTTATTATGATTAGTATTTCAACAAAGTAAACCTAGATGAAATTCAAAAACAAGATACGCAAATCAAGAAGATACATGAGTCACATAATTTACTACTGCATTTGTCGGTGAGGTACAATAATGCGTCAAAAAACTTAAAGTAGGTACCTACACGTACACTTCAGGCACTATTAATTAACCGCTTCCCTTCGCTGACTATCACCTCGCTTCATTTGAGGCGGTAAGTATATTATGTCTCCTCTATTAAGTGAACTATTACTCCCCCCTGGTTACTACATTATTTAATGTCATTTATCTTTCCGCGCTAGTTCAGAAGAATAGTTTTTATTACATAAGAATACTAAGTCAGACTAGCTGTAGGTTGTTATACATATTATTATATATATTTGTAATTACATAATAATATGTATATAGGTTGTCCATGTGGTGTCGGACGTAAAAAATAGCACCATCCCATTTCTTCCCGTGAGTGTCGTAAAAGGCGATTAAGGGACTTTTTAGAGAACGGGCAGCAGCGTTCTCTATGCATTTTAACACCATACTGCGATCGCTAACCCACCTGCCAAGCGTGGCGATTATGGCACCCCCCCCTTTTGAGAGAGGCCTATGGCCAGCAGTGGACGACTTTCGGCTGAAACAATGATATAGGTTGTTGACGAATTTCTATCAAAAACTTTTACTCCTACTGTACAATTTAATATAATGTGCATAATTATGCAGTTTTGTTGTTGTGCAGCCTTTTATTGAAAAGTCATAAAATCCTTGCACTTTGTCACATAAACTTCAGCAAGGCTTTGAAAACTTAATTTTCACATTTCATATTATTCTCCAACTTTATTAGTCCTACATCCGTCTGTGTCGAGCTGCAAACCCGCTCTCATCCAAGCATTAAAACAACATAAAATCCAATATACCGCTAAACAGCTTAATGAAGATACTTCACGGAGTTGAAATGAAATAGTTAATAAAGGCATATGCAACAGCATTGCATTGTGGGACACACATCGGGATTGTATGCATTGTTTGTCGTGCACACACTTTGTTCACTGTAATGGTGACGTAAAAGTTGGACTGAAGAACTAAGTAGGCCACGTTGTATCTTGACACGGATAAGTTTCGTACGTTTGCTTGTTTTAAGTGTTAAGATTCAGTTTTTGGAGTTAGCTGGGAAGAAGAGTATTAAGTTTGCGACTTATTGCTTTGCATCTACTATAATTAAAAAGGCCGCGGCGTTTAGGTGGCGTGTTGTTTCCGTGAAATGGGATGGACAATAAAAGCCTATTTTTGCGACAGTTGTTCAGGTAAAATAATTCAATCATTTAAAGAAAAACCAGTATCAAGGTATCCATCTTTGGATAAATGCCTGCTAATTTGCATAATATTAGTTACACGAGGAAAATCCAAGATGCTTAAAATTATTGGAATAATCCAATAATTTTAAGCATCTTGGATTTTCCTCGTGTAACGGTTGACTCAGACGCAAACGTAAACATGAGGAAACAGATGGCTAACAGTTAAATTTTCACAATTTATAAAATAACTGGCTAAGTGATTGTCATCTTTGACAATCACTTGGCTTAGCTTAGCATTTAGCGCCTGTAATTCAGTATATACTAGCGCAGGAGCTAGGGAATTCATATATTGCATGCTTTAACTTATGTCAATAAAGATTATTAAAGACTTAGATCTTAAGAAGATTCACCAAAACTTTGCGTGACAATTTCCTTAATTTTTCCCTAAATAAATTGTTATTACCAAAAATATTTCCGTAATCAAATACTATTATAACCCGTGCACTTAGGTACCACGAATATTATGTTCGGTCATGTTGCAAAATAGGCCCCTGAGAACAACGGCAACGGAACTCAGTCACGCGTGTCGATAATAAATCTAACAGGGGCACTACCGATTTGGTCCCAAGATATTCAATGTTCTGTAGAATACGGCTTATGTAGGGTTATACCACAGACCTAGTTATACCAGTACCTAGTTATATGTCACTTCGTACTTTTAAACAGATACTAACGTGACTACCAGGAGTAAAATTAGGGTATCCGTCATGAAAATGTATTGGGACATGTCATTCAGAATTTAAATACAGTGAACTTTTGAGATTTAAATGCCCTGTTTCACAACATCCTGATAATTTCCAGCTCATCATTTCGTCCACTGCTGGACATAGGCCTCGCCCAAAACAGGGGGTTTGCCATAATCGCCACGCTTGGCAGGCGGGTTGGCGACCGCAGTTTGGTGTTAAAATGCATAGAGAACGCTGCTGCCCATTCTCTAGTAAGTCCCTTAGTCGCCTTTTACGACACCCATGAGAAGAAATAGGATGGTCCTATTCTTTACGTCCGCGGCACCACACTGAACGAAGGAAGTTCCAGTTAACTTGTAATTTATCGTAACAATATAACTCACGCCTGTTTTCCTCAAAGGGTTAGGCAGAGGTGTACGTATGTACACACGGCTACACACGAAGCTATACATTTCCAGTTTACGCTGATTTCACACTATACGGAAAGCCTATACAATGCGAGATCAGCTTATACTGGGAATGTATAGCTTGATGTGTAGCCGTGTGTACACACATATTTCGACAGGTATACTGGTAACTAACTTACTAGGTAGATATTTTCTATTCGGACACTATGAAATAAGTCTGTAGTCAATGTATCATCATGTATGTCGACTTTGTAATGATGTAAATTAGTCTGTTAATACCAGTAATAAACCACTGTATCGCGTAGACCATTATACTGAGGTTTGACCACTGACTGTTGTTTCTAGACCAGTAATGTATTACAACATCTGTTCTCTATATTAACATCTGTTCTCTGTCAAAATGTTTATGTTTCCCTCATAAACAAGGGAGTGATTCTTTAGATCTATGTTTATGTTTTTTCCGGCTGATATGATGGAAATATCGACGTGTTTTTTCCGTGAGATAATGACAAATGTATCGAACGTTGTTGAAAGGAATACTTTTCTGGAAAAAAATAATAAATATATATGTCACACCAAGTCACGAAGGTTACTTATTCATACTAAGTGTATAAGATACATATAAGATTGAGAAACTATCAATTTATTATCAAATGAATAAAGTATACATAAGCAGTAGTTAATTTCACTGTTTATATTTAAATTAAACATCGGCTTCTGAAAGCCTAATCAATTCAAATCTCCTGTCAAATTTAATGTTAACTACCAAAATACCATTATCCAATAATTTAAGTTAACATAACATTTGTTAGTTGAAGTGATTGATTAGTTTGACAAAAACAGAGAGTGCAAAGGTTAAGCATAACATATAATTTTCAAAATGGTGAAGGGAAACATCGTGAGGAAACTGCGGCATGTCCTAGAACCAAAAATTCGAAGACATATGACATCCACCAACCCGCACTGGGCCCGCGTTGTGGAATACGGCCCACTCCTTATCACAGAGAGGAGGCGTGTGTCCCAGCAGTGGGAACATTATATGCTGAATAAGTATAATTATCACGCCTGCAGGGGAGCACGGCCTACTGTGACATGACTTGAGTCACACATTTTATCACAGTTTTAGCGATAAAACTGTATTGTCATAAAATGCTAGTACAAATTGACATGACATAATTTATCATGTCTTGTCACAAACGTCTTGGCACGCCCGTGCTCGGCCCGCTGTATTCCCCGAAAGATAAGTTTGTAAAATCACGAAATTTGGGTGTACCATAGGTATATCTCTGATACTTATAGTAACACTACATTTCGCCAGATAAGTTTAACTCCCATGTAACAGAGGGTGTACATATTGCCATCAATCGGATACAAATCCAGACTGCTACTGACAAATTCCAAATAGAAAAACCCAATAACACTTTGCCCAATCTGTGAATCGAACCCAGCACCTCATGCTCAGCAGTAGCGCTTGCGACCACTTCACCAATGAGGTAGTCATCAAGTAATCAATTGGTCATATTATAGTTGTTTTATGTTCATTGTATGGAATGATGATACGGGAAGGTAAGAAAGTTTTAATGATAGTAATATTTGCCGATATGAAATGGGATACCGATTTATCTCTCCAACGTACTCCATTAAGGTAATATTATGTAGCTGGCGATTACTTCCAGAAAGTTCTACACCATCCATTTGATTGAATCATGTATATCAAGTACCAGCTATCTTAACAAATTATTTTGTTGCGCCACTTCTTCTTCCCAGGTCAAGCACTAGGAACTGGTGAAGGGCGGCCGTTTTGGGGGACTGTCTCATGTAATTTTGACGTTTAAACTTTTGCTGATTCTCAGCCTAATTTGAATAAATTGCTTTTGTTTTTATTTTATTTTTGATAGAATATTCAATTTGTAGAAATGAAGTAAAATTGCTTTATAAGAGAAAGAAAGATGAATTTATAAAGGAAACATTTGACAATCAATGTAGCTAACTGATTGTTCGTCACTTTATAAGTATTTAAATTCTAATTGCAAAAGATTTAACTGAATGTAAACACATTTATAAGATTCGTGTGGAGCCGGACGTAAAGGATAGCAACCACCCTATTTCTTCCCGTGGGTGCCGTAAAAGTCGACTAAGGGACTTACTAGAGAATGGGCAGCAGCGTTCTCTATACATTTTAACACCATACTGTGATCGCCAACCCGCCTGCCAAGCGCGGCGATTACGGCAACCCTATTGGGGGAGGCCTATGTCCAGCAGTGGACGTCTTTCGGCTGGAATGATGATGATGAAACATTTCTATTATGGTGGTTGTACTTATAATGTATTATAAAATATCAACTTACGTATGTGTTAATGTAAGTTGATAATAACCAAATAATAACATCTACAAAACGAGGAAGTGACCCCCTGACAAACCTATAAGTGTTTTAATTTTTACGCTCATGGACAACGTCGATTTCTGCAAAAAACTTTTAAAATTTTATGGAACCTATCACCACTAAACAAAATGAACTACAAACAATGTTTCGTTATCAGATTATTCTCCCTTTTAAGTGAAGAATCAATTTAACGACAAAAACAACGTTTATCATCCAATATTTACCGGGAAAATTGCATCTAGCACTTTACTTTTATCGAAAATTTTCCAATATACCTGACCTAAAGGTTTTTAAGTTCAAAGCTTTTACTACGACATGTTCCTATCGGTCGCCGACGGTATCGCCTCTATAATCTGTAACAAAGCGAACACGGGAGAATTCATTGCTTCTGCTGACTACACGCTCAGGGAATTATAAAATATTTTCTGTGTGCTGTAGAATTTTTTAAGTTGAATCGGAGTATGAGATAGGATGTGTCCGGGAAAAATTGAGTACGCATTTTGTGTTAAAACCTGGTGATAAGTTCTGTATTTGATTTTTCTAAAGGCCAATAAAATGATGGTACTGTTTTCCGCAATGGTTATTTCACTTTTCAGAAGAATCTGCCGCAATAAATGACTCAGTAAAACGGTAAAATAATTAATTAGAGCGTTATGATTCGAAAAGCGATACTTTGCTACGGCGCTACGACATACGTAGAAATGTTACGAAGCTCGTAGCATTGCTACGAACCTCGTGGCGTCGTAGCTATTCCCGTCTCAAGTTTGCTGTTCATAACAATTCATTTTGCTCGGATAATTTTCAAGACTTGCTATGCGATATTAAAATTGCAGTGAATACTATAAACGTAATTTATAAACAAACATAAATAAATAATAACTCTAATGCAAGTCACGTTTCTTCACTTTAAAATACCGAAGCGGAACATTTGTTATAAAACATGCTTATTTCACAATTTTATTGCTGTATTAAAATGAATATGAAAATTGTATTCAGAAAATGTTTTGTTGAATTAATCAACAAAACATTTTCTGAATACAATTTTCGTAAAAAAGACTGTCAATTAGTGACGTATTATTTTGTACATTTTGCATTGTGCTGTTTTCACTCGATGATGCGAGTTGGTTTTAATTAGTGCATGCAAGAGTAAATATACATAAAACATGATGAAAAACCAAAAAGTACAAACGCTGTATAAGTAATTACTTTTTTAAAATAAATAGTAGCTGTTCCCATCCCTCCCCTAGTGCGGACTAATAAAAATCTTAAATTCACTGACAGACACAGCACAGCCTAAACTACAGTCTAAGAGCATAAAATGGACAAGAGTTCCTTTAATAATGAAGGTGATCATTATGAACGGATTTTTGAAAATTCATCATTTAAATGCATTAAAGATATCTTGCTTTATAAGAGAAAGAAAGATGAATTTATAAAGGAAACATTTGAAAATCAATGTAGCTAACTGATTGTTCGTCACTTTAAATTCTAATTCTAGGCAAAAGATTTAACTGAAAGTAAACACTTCTATAAGATCCGTGTGGTGCCGGACGTAAAGGATAATAACCACCCTATTTATCCCGTGGCGTGGGTGTCGTAAAAGGCGACTAAGGGACTTACTAGAGAATAGGCAGCAGCGTTCGCTATGCATTTTAACACCATACTGCAATCGCCACCCTGCCTGCGAAGCGTGGCGATTATGGCAAACCTCCCCCCCGCCCCCTTTAGGGGATGCCTATGTCCAGCCGTGGACGTCTTTCGGCTGAAATGAAGAATGATGACATGCATTAAAGAGGGGATAAAAAATTTGTTCGTAAGTTTTGTCATTTTTGCTAATGGGAAATCACGACGGAGACACTGGTTATTCTATACTAAAATAGCATTCTTATGGATTTCAAAAAGAACATGTCTTACGAAAAAAGTAGTTCTCGAGACGTAGGCGTACTGACGCTTCGTTTGGTGCCGGACGTAATGAATAGCACCATCCTATTTCTTCCTGTGGGTGTCGTAAAAGGCGACTAAGGGACTTACTGGAGAATGGGCAGCAGCGTTATCTGTGCATTTTAACAGCATACTGCGATCGCCAACCCACCTGCCAAGCGTAGCGATTTTGGGAAACCCTCCCATTGGGAGATGCCTATGTCCAGCAGAGCACGTCTTTCGGCTGAAATGATGAAAGATGAAAAATGTATTAAAGACGGGATAAAAGATTATTCGCATGTTTGTATTTTTTGCTGATGGGAACTCCCTTCGGGGACACGGCTTATTCTATACGAAAATAGTACAAAATAACATTCTTATGGATTTAAAAAAGAACAACGGAATAAGCGGTTTTCGAGACGTAGGCGTACTGACGGTCAGATCAACAGAAATACAGTGCGTTTTATAACAATAAATTGATATTCAAATTCATAGCATTGTTAACCGACTCCAAGATACCTTTAACTTAGAATTAGTTCGTAAGTCCTTCGTATCTACAACAGGCAATATAGTATCCCTCTATTGGGCAGAGTTACTTATAGTTCTGTCTTCCGAACAATTTATTAAGGTAAGGTATCTATTTACTTTCCGAGCTCAACCGAACATGAATGGACAGCACAATTACGTGGTGCAAATCGTGGAGTTATATTGTTTTAATTGAAGTTATTGAGTTAAACATGTTTGAAGGGGTGTGGCTGATTTGATACTTTCAACCACATACACTGCTACAAGGTTTTTTTAGCTCTCACATGACGTTGACAGGGTAGCGGTATTGGTTAACATTAACGCTGGTAGCACATCTCCGCTGCGAAACCATAGCAGCGAAACTGCAGTAGTTAAATTGTACTGGTTCGCGTCATGTTTCGCTACTCGCATCCGATTCGAGTAGCGGAACATAACGCGAACCAGTACAATTTAACTACTGCAGTTTCGCTGCCAAATTTCATGGTTCTAGGTCAACGGGAAGTACCCTATAGGTTTTGATTTATTTTATTTCAGACGAAAGACGTCCACTGCTGGCCATAGGCCTCCCCCAAAGGGGTTTGCCATAATCGCCACGCTTGGCAAGCGGGTTGGCGATCGCAGTATGGTGTTAAAATGCATAGAGAACGCTGATTTATTTGCGAGTATCACAATATGTTACATAAATCGCCGTATTTTTTTATTGCGTTTACTTAGAAGCTTGATATTTTTAGAGCGCTAAGGGACCTTACGTATTTGACATTAATTTCAACTTGATACCTCCATGCGTTAATGCGGAAAAGGGTCTAGACAGACTGACAGACAGACGGACAATGAAGTGATTCTATAAGGGTACCGTTTTTTTACTTTAGAGGTCCTTAAAAAAAACATGGCAGCGTTATTTCCGAATTTGGCCACGTGGCAAAAACTCCTTGCTTTTCACACTTTCGCATATGTTTTGTTCTCTCTATCAATGTTTAAGTATCCCACTACTTAAACAGACTGCCCCAGAAGGGGGGTAAACGATTAGACCAGAAAAGGTGTTTGTCTCAGTATTATTATGCCAAACAATGTACCAATACCTATGACTAAACCTACTTATTTTGAAGGGTAAGCTACCTAACTTTCTGTAACTTGACTAGTAATATCGTTATTATTAATATTTATTGAACCAACCAAGCTGTATTTAAGTACTCGTATTATCAAGAAAACTAACTAAAATTGTAAGAGAATCACGAAAAAATACTGAAAGAATTCACAGTTCATAAACTTGGCTTTCTTGAAAATAACTTGTATTAATTCCCTTTTCCATTATTATTGGTAATAAAGTATGGATGCGGCCACCCAACCGATGTAAATGTATTTATTATACAACCTCCTTTGTCTCCAAGAAGTACAAATAATCCTTGTTTATGCCCGTGTCGTTCGCGTTTATACACGCAATAATTGTTTTTATTGGACGAATTTCACTGCAACCGAGTACTTTAATATCCCATGAATACGATTCGCTGAATCGTTTTACTGAATTTATATTGGTTTTCCGAGGTATCATCAAAATAAAATTTGTCTTATCAACGATTTTGTTTGTGTTGTGGACCTCGTCATTGCTTTATCACTTTCGACAATAATTCCCTGTAAATTGCAACTTCACTAAGGTTGAAATTATGTAACCGTCACATAGACAAACAGACTTTGTCGGTTCATGACGTGCAAGTGACAATCAACCTTGGGTGGTACCATGAAGGTATAGGTAAAATTGGAGGCAACAATCTAAATACCTAAGTGAAGACGACTGTGGTCGAACGCTTTCTTTCTAATTACACACCTAAGAACAAGACAGTTTAAGGTGTTTTCTATATCTTTTGTATGTATTCAGAAAGAGAGAGTCCGACCATAGTCGTCTTCACTTAGGTATTTAGAGTGTTGCCTCCACTTTTATCTATAAGCTTCTTTGGTGGTACGCATTCTATTCTATTCGATCATATGGTGTGCAAAATTTCGACGTTCTAGGTTCAAAAATTTTAATTGCTTTGTCGGTGATTACTTCTGGGGTCTAGTTTTGTATCGTACCGTTCGATTAACAAATACGGGAACATACTGAAGCAAAGTCACAAAGGTTACGTCACAACACTGCCTACGACCTCTGGTCTATCGTATTTCGGATATTACGTGCACGTGTTGACATCTAGGCGGAATTGGGTGGACACATGCGGACTGGTGTCACACACAATCTAACATGAATACGACCATGACTGTAGCAGGAGCATAAACTATGTTCGTAGACACATAGAAAACAAGAAACTGTATATTAATAGCTTTGTTACTTGAAACCTTGCCAAAACTAAATAAAAAAAGCGCAGGCGAGTCATTGACCTAATGGGGAAAATAGTTTAGATTTTTTATATTAAACGTCCATTTGGTTTGCATTAAAACTTAAAATTTCTAGACTCTTAAGCCTCGCATTCACAGAGACATAAATGTCCCATAACACAACGTGTCGTCAGCCATCATGTCTCACGACTGTTTTCATCGTTTTCGATGTCACCCGATACCTCTAGCAACACGCTTTGTGGAACATTTGTCTCCTAATGATTACGAGGATCTATGCCGATTTTTATCTGCACATTTTCAAATATTTTTTATGGTCCAAAATATATCACGATTAACAAGCTTCTGCGCTCCTTAATCTCCGCCGAAATAATATAATATGCCATCATTTTCTTATCGCTTTCACAGCAATATTTTATCCGCACCTTAAAATTACTCCCTAGGAATATACAGGCCGTGATGTTTTCCTTTGCCGAAAAGCGTACGATAAATGTTTGTGCATAAATTTCAAAAGCTCATCGAGGCTCGCTTTCCTGTTACGAGCTATCCCACGTGTACCCTCTGCTTTAAACTTGTATATTTAATTCGTCATAGAGCATTCAGTTAAAGCGTTTTATTTTGACATTTTTATGACGAAAAATGGTTGCAGTTGGTAGAGGGTAAATGTGAGTGGAAGGAAGAATATCGGTCTTCGTTTCATGTAACTAGATTAATTTAATAAAGTAACTGCCTAAATGTCAGGGAGATTTCACTAACTAACTAACTAAGGCCTACTTTATAACGGTGATACTTAAATCGAATTAATGATCTTAACCTTAGAAGGTGAGATATTTCCGTAATCTCAGCTCTTAACACCATCTAGTAAACGCTATATAGATGAATATTACTGCTCATCATTTCGATATAAGCTCTTAATCGTCTCTAACGACACACACGGCAAGTGATGGAGATATAAGCCCAAACTACTCGGCAGTTTTTTTATTGCCGTCTTTATTTTTATACCACCTTTTTTTTTGTGTGGGAAATTATCAAATCACTTCTACCGCTCTGGGCGAAGTAGGAGGGCGTGTCAGACTTTTACTGACTAATACCCACCCGTGTTCCTTCAGATGCCTGTGTGCCAGGGCCACAATATCCCTTTCGGACAAACTCAAGAGTCTGGCAGACATTGGCCCTATCGAACCGCATCAGTTGGTGCTGAGATCTCATTGAGGCGCGCGTGAAACACAACGCGCCATAGACCCGGGCCTGATCGTTATCAAGCCCGCGCCTACGGTGGCCGGGAATCGGGCGCGAATTTTGCCTCTCCCTCACGCGTTTCGCCTCCTCCTTCGCGAGAATTACTGCTTCGCAGAAGGAGGTGACGGCCTCCCATGCACTCCCGCTCCGAACCATGGCCTGAACCAGGGCCGGACGCGAGAGATCGCCGCCACCGGTCGCCTCCGTGAGGACACGGAGGTGCTCTGCCCAAGCCGGGCAGATTTTAATATCCCCTAAAAGCTTTTTTCTAAGCACAATAAATAGAAGATGAAATTACGGTGGGTTGAAAGCCAGAGACAACCATAAAACTCTTTTTAAATGACCAAGTAGCAAAAAGGCGAGGCGGCCACAATAAACGTTTTCCAGTGTAACAACTAGCACTTTCTCTAAAACACTGCCCTTGAGTAAAAGTTAATCAAACGTGAATTTCACTTACTGGCCAGAGGTCGTTCGTTTTGAAGGACCATTACATTGGCGATGGAGAGACCCATCAATTTAGCTTCACGCCGACCGCACGCGGTCAACGTGACTGCGACCGACATGTGAAACGTTTTATTACGGTCCAGGAAAAACCGTTACAATAACGCAACTCGAGAATACTTTAGTGAAAGTAAGGAACAGCTGGAACAACGTAATATGCGTCACTTTTTTGATGGATGCTGAAATTATTCAATTTAAGTGGTTCGCCTAGGCGGATATTAAATTTGTAATTTGGATAGTTTACTACATTGTAGTACTCCGGTACTTTCAGTTGGTCAACACAGATTTTTTTTTTGTAGACGCGATATAAATTTTAGGTGCAAGTTTCTACTTATTGGGTTAGTTTCACCAGGTGGTGCGGAGGCGGCGTGGGCGTATTAATTAAGAAATCAATAGAACAAAATTTCTTAGTTCAACTTCGTTTATTTTCAAATTAATTTTTACTTTCTGTTTCATCATTATAAAATGTTAGTAACCTACATTATTGTGATACTAAAAAAAATCCTTTTCTAGACCTTATCAATTTGATGGATAATATCACCTAATAAAATATATCGAGCGGTACACTTTAATTTCCGGCGCGAACCGGTGCAAATAACTTTGTAAATGGGTGCCAATTTTAGGCGCGTACGTCTAAATCGACGGAAGTCTTTCAATTTGACGCAAATCAAAGGAACAATGGGTAAGCTATTTAATAAATGCCCCCGATTCAAATTTCTAACGGCAACAGATGGCGAACGCGATCGCCGACGCTTCGAGCGTGAATAATTTCCGTCACAACATAATATTACCCCACCACCCTCTTACCCCCAAATAATTCCATTCTTTATGTTCCACAAGAGTGCTGTCACAAATAAATTGAAAAGTCGACGAGGGACTCTCTATTCGGCTACATGATTTAAATGTTTGAACACGAAAATACACTTTATTATTTCAAAGAAAACATTACAACTGTCCCTCTCCAGTTATGTAAATGATATTTTAATGTTATTAGAAGTTTTCAAACTGACGAATATTTATGTCAGCTTTTTATTCTTACTTTATCGTTTGGCCAAGATTGAAAAATATCGAATTAATTATAATAACAAAGACGTGCTTAGGTAAAACGCCTGACAAGAAGACAGTATTAATGCCGTCTGTGACCAAAAGATATTTGATTTTTGACTCAGCAAGTAGGTGCTACTTATGATAATAAGTGTAATGAAATGGTATGTTTTTTTTGTCTTATTATTTTAGAACCACTTTTGTAAAACTTTCTGAGATTAGAAAAACTCCACCAACCATGAAAATGGAACCTTGGATGGACGTTCAGGGAATAATTGCATGTCAAAGGCTAGAAAAATGCCTAGACCAGACTTATTTTGAAGCTAAGAAGTCCCATCTGTAACAATCTTAAAACATTGACGACACCAGGCACCTACGAATTCAACATAGGTAACGCTGAATCACTTTCCGTGGTATTATAAAGACGTGATGCTGCATAACCGTGAGCTAAATACAAATTATAACCTGCCTATAGATACGTACCTACGTATACTGTACCTTGGGGTGCACCCTTGTTACGGCCACGGCAAATGCCCCGTGACAAGGGTCGAAGGTACTAGACGAGGCTAATAAACACATGCTATTATTAGTCCAACATTCGGGTTATTATAGGAAATGTGAACTATTGAGCCTTTATTAATTCTGCAGATTTGTTTAGGCTAGTAATTAAGAAAATTTAGTTATAATAAGCAAAAGGAATTCAAAAACGTAATTTATTCTCGTTGAGTTGCTCTTAAGATGTAATTTCAAACATATTGGCCGCCCATTGTAGGTATGTATTTTTTGTTATGTATTTTCTGGTGTACAATAAAGTTTATATAAATAAATAAATATTGTTTCAATCAATGTCCAATAAATTAAAATTAGTAGTGTATACGGGTTGAAAGTAGGTAGACCACCTTCTCTCTCCACTTGTTTTTTATAAATATTATATTTTAAATCAATACATGCATGGTACGTAAAGTTGGCAAATCCACTTCTACCTATCATCTATAATAGATGATAAGTAGGTAAATCATGTGATAATTCTCAGTGCGCTTCAGAACAATATAACAATACGTATTATATAGATATAATTAATTAATAGTAAATTACTGCCGCGGCCAGCAAAAGAAGAGGAAAAGCACTATACAAGCCTTGGCCGCAACCAGGCATTGATGGACTCACATATGTGTGCCTCGGCCTTGCCTCGGCCTTGCCTCGGCCCACATTTACACGTTCGTCCATCAATGCCTGGTTGCGGCCAAGGCTTGTATAGTGCTTTTCTCAAATAATGCGCGGAAATTCAAACAAAGTACATTATTTAAAAATTCCAGATTCAATGACAAACAACGATCATTTTTCACGCGCCAATATGTTCATTTGATTTTTTTTCAATAAACAGCTTTCTATTTACAAGCCAGTTCAAAATTTAAATAAAACCTTTGATAAGTTACCTCATTGGTTGCCATGTTTCGGAGTAAAAGATCGTTCCATTTAAATTACACGATAGATATAACTTTACCATGTAATGATTTGGCCGCTAAACCACGACAGATATGGTTCTTCATACAAATTTTGGTGGCCGCTGCTGGCATGTATTTGGCCAGTACAGCAATTTCGATTTATCTCGAAGAAGGTTGTCAAAATAATGCTCAAATTTAAAAGCATGTTTGAGAAAATATATATTATATAATAGATATAATTAATTAATTAATGTACTAATTGATATAACTCAACAGCAAACCAACGTTTATAATTTGCAGTGTCCTGACATTGTTAAAAAGACAGGCAGGGTTTCAGTGCCCTGACAGGCAGAGCGGGAAAAATAACACAAACAGCGATTATTTGGCCAAGTCTGTTGATTATGTTCATTTTGTCTTAAGATTGATTGATTTTCAGGAACAGACTAACTGGCAAGTATTAAAAATATATAGAAATAAATTAGTGAAATATATTAATAACAAAACAATAGCGAGAACATTTGCAAGAAGCTGGCAGTATCATCACAACGGTAATGTTTTCTCATTGTTTGTCTTATTTCTTTCAGTATATCCGTGTATTTATGTTAAGAGACAGGACAGCTTGGAAATGGCTGGAGAAGGCTTTTACCGCTATAGATAGCGGTCCTTATACACCTTAGTTTTAAAAGACTATTTAGTAGTTAATATATATTTGTTTATTTACTAGGTCAAATAGTGTTAGGAAATAAGGAAAAGTGTGTAAGAAAAAATAAAGCTATTTTATTTATTTTTTATGTGTACTCATTTGTGCTTATATGTATTTATATATAGTTAGGTATATAAATTATGTTAATAGTTTCAATATGCTTATGCATATATTTATATTAATAAAATATTTATTCCTCAATTTTCCTTATTGCACCTACCACTGTTTGTCTCTGTATAACCCAAAGGTTGACTGGAAAGAAATGCCTATGACATTAAGTTCGCCTCTGTACATTTGTGCGCTTAAAGTAATAAATAATAAATAGCAAAATCTGCCGTCCATTAACCTATAAAGGATCGGAGCATGCCTAAATATCCACCTACACAGATAAAAATGATGAGATTATTGGACCTAATACGTTAGGCTATAGAATCTTCGATCAACAATAGTATAGAATACACATGTCATAATCGATCATGATCGATCATGCGTCTTTTGATGTAATCTATTATCCCACAACTATCTATTTGGCTAAATAAACAAGTAAAATATCGGATTTTTTATGTTTAGTAAATACATCAACTAATTCGCCATTTAACCTGGCTCATTGTTAGTAACAATGAACCGTAATATTATAAAGTCTATCTAGTGAAACTCCGCATTCATTGATCTTGTTTTCAAGTAATTTAAAGATAACCTCAAAATTACTAGAAAATAAGCTTCAACATAATTCAGTTCAGAGGAGTTCAATGACCCATCTGTACCCAAACTTAAAGTTATTTCACGAATAGCAACGAGTATGTTTTTATGTTCGATGGATAGCTAATAAAGTTTGAAATAATGAGTAGTATTTTTCTTTATTATTGTAGAAGATTGATTCAAAGTAAGATTCTTGGCCTAAATGTGGGAAACAAATAACAACATGGCAGACTGATAGACTTGTGGAATATGTCCTAATCAAACAAGGGCCAAAATATTCGTACCCGGGACAGATGCTTACAAGCATCAAAACACTGTGTGACTGTGTTTAATCAAAACAATGGACTATTAAACACGTACCTAAGTTACAACTTTTGTTAGTTTGTATCACGTACCACGGATGCAGTAATCTCGTAACAACGCCAAAGCCAGTCGATTAAACTCACTTTCACACAGGCCTAATCCACTTTCCCTACGGTTTCATCGGCCCCTTTCCGATGCACGTGCGCCCAAACAGTTGGAAAATTGGAACAATTTAAATGTTATTTTTCAGTGCACACGTCAATTCGGACCGGCCTTGTTTCACAGTGAATTCACTCCATACATCACTTTGTTAGTTATCTGTTTAGCCGGTTGACATTGATGAATGTTCAAGTGAACAAGCGGGGTTCCGTTATGCTCGCGGTGTCCTGGCTTAGGGTTCCGTCGTTTGCACTAATACGGAGCCGGGAGCCGTCGGGAGACTTGCTTGTACGGAAACAATGAGCGAACAATATCTCGCAACGTGAGAGATTAATGAGGTATTTACCTTGAGGGATTTTTGTCTTATATTTTAAGCAATGTTTTCTTTTATAAATTGTTCTACTTACTCATAATATAATGCAAAAGCCTTAGGTGTTGGGTTAGTAGATTGATCGCGCTAAAGTAGAATTTAATATTTGTTTTCGGAGTGCAGACACATAGTATCTGCTACGCCACACAGCTTTTGAAGTCTTAAAATTAAAAAAAAAATAACCAGAAGGAGCAACAGGCACTGCGTGCGAGACTTAATAATGTTTTCTGCAAACATGCTGCATACTAATCTGCACATTGAAGCCCTGATTCAAAATATAAATCTGAAGAACAAACGGGTCTCTATCTAGGCCACGTTTGCTTCATAACGTAGTTAGATACACGTTTGCTCTGAAGGAAATTTCATTACAATCAACTCGGGAGATTAACTCAAACAGAAGTCAAAATCAAATGTTCGTAATATTTCGTTTGCTGGGGTGGGACTCAGCGTACTCAGTACTCGGATAACTGTACTATATTTTGGTACTGTTTTCAATGCAGCTTTTGTATTATCATTTCGAGCTTTATAAAACTTTGTAAAGATAGAATGTCTTAGAAATTCACGCACGAAATGTTGGTAAATGTCGACGCTACACATTATATCAAATATACCTTTTATATAGAAATCGCGCTAGTGAGCAAAAAACATTATGTAAATCACAATTCGTGAAGAGGGAGCACGTTTTATTTGCTTTTCGAATGCCCTCGTTTTGTGACGAGAACCCTGGAAGAGGCCATTTGAATCAAGGGTATTTTGATAATAAAAGAATCATCCGCTCGATGCTAAAGAGTATGCGTACAATGCCGCCGGCTCGAGGAAGTCAAATTGTAAGGAATACTCGAGATACGCCAGGCAGATATTGAGTAAATTGGGCTCTTATATTACTGCGATTGAATTAGATTTGATGTGATAAACGCGGAAATGTTCATTATTATGTGTGATCCAATTTTGATAAACATATTTAAATTTAGCAATAGGCTCGCCCTCTATAACATGGGACTACTTTTTTTTTTTTTATTAATGTTCATAAAAAGTATATCGCAGAGTTAATAATTTTAAGCTAAAACCCACAGAAGCCGTTGATGGCTCATACATGGCTAGTAAGTTCGGAAATTATATATATCTATAATATAGGTATTACAAAGTAACAATTAATACTGTAAGCTTGTAAGTTTTACATTCAAGGGATATTTTAAGTTTTTACATACTTAGTTATTTTCAGAGATCGGAATCTAGGCGTCATACCAGGAGCCAAGTCTGCTACCGCAGTTTTATGCGGTTCGGTCAAGTGCTGTTGAAATCAGTGCTCTTAGTGGAATGCCTCGAATCGTCGATCATCGGCACCGTAATTGTAGTTTTTGACAGTTTTGCTAATCTCCTAATTGAAAGGCGTCTTTGTGATTTTCCAATGACGTGCCACTGATACTCCATTGGAAAAATTGTCTGTATTTGGTAATCTCGTACTGACAAGCTCCTATTATTTTGACTTCCCTATGTACCACTGACACGCCATTATGAATTTAGGAGGTTACACACTATTGGCACAATGGTCATGGCGTTGCTGTATGGTCGTCCTAATGACCAATCATTGAAAATAGCAGACTTGGCCCCCAGGGCCGCATGTAAAAATATATATACGTTGAATATGTATATGCGTTGTATATGTTGATTTAAAAATATTCAAAATTTTAATTTTTATTGAATACACCGATACTCCGATCCCTGCTTATTAAATAATATAATAATAGCACAGTTAAAGATGGTGGTAAGTATATCAACTAAAGTGCATATTCATAATTGTAATTTGCAGAAAAAATAAACTGGTGAAATGTGGATGTTACTATAGGATACAGCTCTGCTTAAACCTTTGGGGAATACAGGCGTGATGGTTTTGTTTTTTTTTTGATAACATCTTTCCTCTCAGTTTCAGTCGAAGTGATTTCGTGAAAAGGGACGGAAGTGTGTAGAGATTAACTACGATAATATGGCCCGCCCCTCCAAAATTCAAAACGTTTGAAAGTATTTGTGAAAGTATTAGTACGCATGTGTGCGTGACGAGACGGCCGTCAAACAAAAACAAATCACGGATTTGTTGATCGACTAGTGGGTTCATTAATCGCTCATTATTGTTAGTATGGCGCTGCACTGAAGTACTCTATGAAAACGACACGTGCGTTGTCTTGCGCGATCGGATAGTTACGATTAGTTGACCAACAAATCTGGTAATAAGTGAGATATTACGAGTACTTACAACTACATACAAACACATTAAAACAGTAATTTGGAGGGGCGAGCCATGTTATCGTAGTTTATCTCTAACAGGAAGTGACACCTTGAGCATAGAATAAGTAATTTTTAATAGCATGGAATTAGTAAGTACTTTATAATAGCATGGAATTAGTGTAATCATGGAATTAATAAGTACTATATAGATTTTAAGTAGTGCGGGGTCGAATTTCGAGCAGTGGGCGACCACTAGTAATGAACAATATTCGAATAAATATGTATTAATAATATTCAGTATTCAGTTTTTTAATTTTGAGGTTAACTTCTATCGCTGCTAAGTTGCGTATTACCAAAGTAAGATGTCAGATGTTACACATCATATGCGACTACTACAAGTCTCGCACGTTTTTTTGGAAAAATCTCTACTCGAAAGTTTTCATTAATTTTACTAAGTGCATCTCTTAACGTCGTTGTGTATTCTTGCATTTTCGAAAAGTTTGTTCGGTGTTCAAGCTCAAAAGTTTTAGCACAGAACCGATCCAACAAGATTGATTTATGTTACGTCAGCCTGTTGAATTTGAAGTACAAAATTGAATTATTCCTAAAACCCTTCCAACTGTAACTCATTGTTAGCCTTTTCGATAGCTTTCGTAAGACTTATATTAATCTCTGTCTAAACTTATTAAACACCAAAGACTTTGTAAGAACCGGTGGCTCACTGTTCCTCTATTAGGAGTAAGAATTAAATAATTACCTACTTTGATATTAGTATAATATACTTTGTAAGACTTTGAACTAAGTCTGATCATCTCAGTGGTTCGGCTATCAATAAAGAGAAGGGAGTTAATTAATTACACCCTCTTAGAAGTGTTCAATGACTAAATTGGAGAATTACTTCAAAGTTCCTTCAAACTTTGTTGGTAGTTATCATTACACTGAATATAAATTATTCTGGAAAGTTGTGATTACTAAAAAACTTACAAAATATCTAAGGAAATAAGATGTTTTATTAATTAGCGAAATTATTAGGAATAAGAATAAGAATAATTTATTTTTGCAAAAAGAAGAAATACAATGCATGTTAAATATTACATTTGTGCTCAATTTTTGTGAATAATGACCCCCATGCTAGGAAAATCCTGTGTTATAGGGGCCATCCATTCGTCCGCTAACATTATGTTACAAAATTAGGGCAGCTAAAATGTGTTCATTCATTGCGTCGCTGTGTGAATTCATTATTTATTTATTTATTTAAACTTCTCACACACGTTATGGTACAAAGGCGGACTTAATGCCTTAGGCATTCTCTACCAGTCAACCAAGGGTGGTGAAAAGATAAGATGGCGGGTGCTCTGATTGAGAGAAAATAATAATATTTACTACAATATATCCCTATATTATTTATATATCTATGTATTACATACAAATTCAAAGAAAAGAGGTAAATATGTATTTATGTGTTTTATAAGTTTATAACCTATTTATGTACTTGTGCACCCGTTTTATTTATAGTTAATTATGTTATTGTTTAATATTTTTTAATATTATTATTTTCTCTCAATCAGAGCACCCGCCATCTTATCTCTTCATCACCCTTGGTTCACTGGTAGAGAATGCCTAAGGCATTAAGTCCGGCTTTGTACCTTATTGTGTGCGAGAAGTATAAATAAATAAATAATTGAGATGACTACGCTGTTTGTTAATTATTACAGTATTAATAGTTTTTTCTCCTCCGCTTATCCGTAAGCAAGCCACCCATTTATACCAACAAATAGCTACCATTTTCGCACGAAAATGGGATCAGTTAACATTGTGATAACTTAGAGCAAGTACAAATAGAGGTCGTCGAACGCAGCATTAGTATGCAAATCGAATATTTTAACTATCTACATCAAAGATCTTCATGCAAATGTCTGCGACACTATAAAACGCCCCATTATATCGGAACAGACAGTCCTTTGCATAGAAATACCTTTCTTTTGTCTCTTCCTCCGTTGTAATAGAAATAATCAATAAATATTTATCTCCTCCGTCCGGTTCAGTTTGTTTCCTGACGTCTCATTCGCATTCCCATCAATAAGATTTCTATTCCCACCCGAATTTCATTACTGTACTTCGTGAAGGAGGAAATGATCAAATTTTCTTAAGAACATTCGTTAGAAAACGATTGGAAAAATCTTGGCTATAAATCTGCCTGTAAAATAGGAAAGGACTTTAATCAAATAATTTATGAAGATCTGATATATGTATAAATCAATATTAAATGTTCGGAATGCTTTATTAGTCGTAAGTGCTACTGTCCATTTTGTTCTGTCAGGGGTTTTTATTAAAAAAATCTTAAAAAATAAACTTAACTCCAGGTATCCTGTAAGTGTCTGGCAACACCTCATCTTTTAGCCAAACATTTCATTAACCAAAGGCAACTCAAGTAAAAGCAAAAGAAGGCATTTCAAAAATTAAGTGAAAATTTTGATGCTAGCTGGCGAAAAAAATTTGGTGAACCACACAAACTTTTTAATAAGATAAGATTTTATAAAAATTTGCTGAGGTACCTACTTAGAAACAGGATTTTGTTTGATCTTGAGTATTTAATGGATTCTATAAACTGCTTACGTAACTTAATTATAGCTAGTGAAAACTTTTTATGATTACACGAAATGCGTAAAGTTTGCTAAGTGAAGAGCTATCTCTAAGATTACCTACCTATTATATTGGTATTCTTTTGTGAGATAATCTGATTGCTTTTTAGGGTTTCGTACCTCAAAAGGAAAAAATTGAATATTTATAAGATCACTTCGTTGTCCGTCTGTCTGCCTGTATGTTTGTCAGTCTGTCTGTCAGTCGGTCTGTCAGGACCCTTTTTTTCAGGAACGGATGGAGGTATCAAATTGAAATTAATATTAAATGCGTAAGTCTACGGTTCCTGGAGCTGTAAAAAATCCAGCTTCTAAGTTAACGCAATAAAAAGTACGGCGACTTATGCGACATATTTTGATACCCGCAAATAAATCAAAACATTATTAACGGTATTTTCCGTTGACCTAGAATCATGAAATTTGGCAAGAAGCAAGGTCTCACCTCATAAGTAAAGGAAAAAAAAATGTAAAAATGTAGTTTTATCACATAAATAAAAATTCTTTTTGCGATTACAAACTTACATTTTGAGCAGTTGAAGAATTGACCGTGGCCTTTTTTTTTTTTGTTGGGTGGGAAATTATCAAATAACTGCTCCCGCTATGGGCGGAGCGGGAGGGCGTGTCAGACTTTTACTAACTAAAACCCACCCGTGTTTCTTCCGTTGCCTGTGTGCCAGGGGCCACGATATCCCTTTTGGACAAACTCGCAACCCTGGCAGGCATTGGTCCTGCCGGACCCCGTCAGTTGGTGCTGACATCTCTTTAAGGCGCGCGTGGAACACAACGCGCCGTCGACCCGGGCTTGGTCCTTATCGGACGGCGAGCTACCCATCGCTCACCGTCCGCAGGCCCGCGCCTACGGTGGCCGGAAATCGGCTTGCGACTCCCGACGCCCGGGGCGTCTCCTGCGGCGACTAAGGGCGCGAGGGCGCGAACCTTGGCTCACCCTCACGCGTTCCGCCTCCTCCTTCGCTAGCATTACTGCTTCGCCGTGGCCTGGATCGATGTATGGGAGAACATGTTTTTCAACTACAATGTTAAGTTTGTTCTTGGGATAAATTCATCCCAACTACGGAACCCTTCATTGTGCGTGATTCGACACGCACTTGGCCGGTTTTTTTATTCTATGCTTGTTTTATTAATATTTTTTAACCAATTATTTTTCTTTTCCGATTTCTTTTTTTTACCCCCTTTTTTTTGGATGTCAAATACTAATTTAATCGTTTGAAGGACGCTGAACTAGACACAATAGAAATTTTATTAATATTACGTCTGGGGGCATTCAGTGTCCCACAACGTGTAAAGGTATTCGTTGGACCCTTCTTCACGCTTTTCAATAAATCAATCTGCCTAGCCTTTTCCCAACTATGGGTCGGCTTCCAGTCTAACCGGATGCAGCTGAATACCAGTATTTAACATGAAGCGACTGCCTATCTGGCCTCCACAACCTAATAACTGGGTAATACGAAACCCCTTGGTAAGACTTTCGGGCTTCTGACGACCCGTAACGACTGTTAAAGATTCACGAGAGACAGCTGGGACCAACGGCTTAATGTGCTTTCCGAGGCGCGGAGGAGTCTTGGTCCCACCGATGGACCAACCCCGGCAAGCGTAGCTTTACCTGATGGATCGACCCGTGAGGCTGTTATGACTTAGCCTCGAGCTCCTCCTTCTTCACGCTTTTCTTCAATAATTTTAACAAAAAGCTTTAATATTCGAGAATCGATAGCATACCACTGATATTCATGCTCTAAAATGTAACCTTAGCTATTACTTAGAGACGAATGTGTCGGTTTTCTCACGACCCCTGTCATTTTTGAAGTCAGTGATAAATGGTGTTCATATGTTTGAAAAACATTGTTGCAGTGAGATTCGGACACGCGATAGCAGTAGGTACAGTAGACCTCCCGTTGGTGTTAACAGCCTAACCTTGACCTGTTGACCTTCTTGGTCCAGCGTAGCACGGAGTTTCAATAGAATGCGAGGCCAGCTACTCGTATACGATTGACATGCGGCATTCTGTACGTATTAACTTGCAAACAACAAAAACCTGTTAAAATAAATGTAATCAAATGACATTGTTTATTCTGTAAATAGGTTATCAAAATCACTTTTACACGTCATATTAAAAATAAAAAATTAGCTAGATGGAGTTAACATATTTCCTATCTCACTACCCCAGAGAAGAAATGGCGAAACAAACTCAGGGCTCAAAGCCTCTTTTAAATTCCAGCCATAATCTTGGTCAGATCATGTGAGGACCATGCAAGTCCATGTCGGAAATGGTCTTTTGAGAAAATAGCCACACAAATTTGAGTGGACCTGTCCAATCAGTGTAGCAATTGTCAGTAATCGTGCAGCTCAACTCAAGACTTAAGACCCCGACAACTACTAAAACACGGTCACTGTCAGACTGCATACAAAAGAAAGAGAAGCGCGATGACACAACGCTTGTAATTTATTGCAAAATATAAAGCATTTATGTGAGTAATCGAAAATAAAAAACAACCAAGTTCTGCATTCAAATAAGACGTTCTTATTAATAATTAAATACCAACCGTACGTTGATATTTAATGGAATATAATTTTCGAGGCGACTTACAATTTAAAGGGCGACTAATTATACTTTAAGGGCGACTAGTTATTTGCTGCAAAAAAAAATAACATGGCAGCGATTAAATATTATTTCTTAATCGCAGCAAAGTCATCTACTGTTATTGAATCATTTGGGTTAGGTTAGGTTAGAACAGTAACCATTAACAAGCGAAGGCGAGCGAGCGAAGCGAGCGTGCCGCGGCAGCGGCCGCCGAGCGCCAGATCCCCTCTATTGTTGGTAAATTAAGTTACCAAAACAAAAATTCGATGCCAGTTTAAATTAAAATAAAGCTAAAAACTGATATATTAATATGATACCTATTACTTATTACGATACTCCTTATTAGCTGCCAACCCATTATAGATGGTACCCACTCTATTTTTTTTAAAACCTATATTCATTTTACTTAGTTGCCGCATTAAATACATGCCATATTTAATGCAGATATTTTGGATTAGAAGTCTAAGAAAATGTTAGTTTACCGTAAATTTATATTTTTTTTCTAAACATGTTTAGGTAACAACAAAGTTCTGAGAAATATGTTCAAGATTTTTCCGCTGACACAAACTATATAGATTTGCCATTTTTTTTGTTTAAGACAAAGCCTACTTAAATTAAGCGTCTTAAGGAGCTCAACAACTCGACGAACAATACCAAAGAAAGGACATTTGGGTAGACCGCATAAAGTGCTCAAAATATCAGACCATCATTAAAACTAACTGAGAAAGAAAAAAAATTGTGAAAAAAAAAAAAAACCCACCTAGTATCAGTTATCACAGTCTCATCACATTAATATTTTATTTCGCAGTGATTCGAGAAAAACCCCAAAACTATTGATTAAAATGGTATACCCCGCATATTCTTTAAAAAAGATTTATTTGCACAGTTACAGTAATGTCCCCTTAAAATAATTACGTACTAGTAATAATACGAAGTTTATCTTGAGAGCTCGTTATGATCAATTCTCGATACTTTAAACGAATATTTAACAGCATTAATGAATGTGTTGTTTCATTGGAAAATACGAAGAACTTATTTTTAATAAATTCTGTTCCAAGTTCTCATTAAGCATCAAGATTACTTACCTACTATAAAAACAACTCATAGCTTGTTTTTTCGAATTTAGAAAACGAGCGTCGACGTCACAATATTTAATTACAGCTGAAAACATAATAAAAAGAAATGTGCGCTCCACATTTCCTGAAATAACTTCAACGTGCGTTTATTTTTGTTGTATCTTTTCCTGCTTTTGAAGTATCTGTATTTTCCATTAAAATATTTTAAACTTGAATTGTTACATAATGTAATTTTTCGGCTTAAAACCTTGATATGTATTAAAACCGGATGTATTTGAATAATATTACTACCGGTTTTTTTGGTTTGCTTGTCGTCCTACACAAAAACTGTGTGTTTACTTTAACCTGGTTATTATTTAAATATGAACACAATACCAATTTAAAGAAAATCAAACAACAATCAAACAATTTAGAGTTCTCCTCCAGTGCAATATGAATAAATTCCGCTATACTTTTATTAAAGATACACCACCGCTTTGATGTAATAGTGTGTTATAGAATTTCATTTGCATCAAAACTGCTGCGAACAAAATGTTATGTAGATTTCATCTCGAGTTATAATATGTTTTAGAGGGTTTCGCGAAATACATTACGCAGCAAATGAAGTATAAAGTCCTTCAAAATATTTGAGTGATAAACCCGAGGGCTACTTTGTTTGCAGAAATTATTTGGGATGGACGTATTCCTCGATCCCAAGGAATTTTGCCAATATTACTATACGTATAATCGTCGTGTAACCGTGTATTAGTTTAATAGAATGTTTGGCGAAAGTTTTGTGGTGACAGCATATTTCTTGACAATCCTATGATTTCTTTGTAAAATGAACTTTCCCAATAACCTTCGGAACAAAATGTAAGGGGTGTTAACATCCCGAGTGCTGTATACAATATAATTCAAAGCAAAATGCAGCAGTAACAGGTTGCCAGTCCATCACAGGCTCTTAGGCAACCCTTCTCCTTCACTGACTCTTACAAGAGGGTGAAATGGCTATAACAGTTCATATTATCTTGTATTAGAAATTGCGAAGTCAAAGAAAGAAGTCATTCAGATGTAGTCACCAATTTTTTTTGTATCACACTTCACATCACATCACAGCACACTAATATTATAAAGGCGAAAGTTTGTGAGTGTGTGTGTGTATGTTTGTTACTTCTTCACGCTCAAACGGCGAGACCAATTTTGATAAAATTTTGTGTGGAGGTAGCGGACACCCTGGATTAAGACATAGGCTACTTTTTATTCCGATATTCCCACGGGACCGAGACTTACGCGGGTGAAACCGCGGGGCGCAGCTAGTTATGTATAAAATTCATAGCTATGTTCTACTGGCCCGTTCGTCCTCTAATCCAAATTTACATGGCGACTAACAGGGCGACTAGAATCAATTCTATTTTATTTGTAAATTTTGACGTTCAAAAGTGCTATCTATGTGCCTATTTGAAATAAATAATTTGACTTTGACTTTGACATCACAGACTCATAGCTCCTTTAAATTATCACCAATTTTATTCACATTATTCGTTGAAAGTTGGGACAACCAATGAGTGCTCTCGGTAAAAGTTGTTACGAGCAATCTTAGATTGATTTACTTTAGAAATTAATAAAAAGTTTTATTTTATTAATAAACATGAATGACTTGCAAATATTTGATAGAATCATGTCTAAGTCAAAGATACTTCAGTCGTGAAGGGTAAGGATGGCTCCCCGGAGGGTCACTATAGTCTTTGATAAACACTTGGAATACTTACAAGTTTGAAATCAGGACCGGGTCGTGTTGCCTGCGAATTTCTTGACGTATTGTGTGATTGAAATTTTCGATTGCAATTAAATCGTCTATATATTTACTCATAGTTTCTTAACAAGCCATAAGTTCACTGTTTTGTGGTAGATCGTCGAACTCATCACAGATTATTTTTAGTTCAGGAAACAAATCAAGCCAAGTGCGAGTCGGACTCGCGCACGAAGGGTTCCGTACCATTATCTATAAACATGACAAAAAAATCACGTTTGTAGTATAGGAGCCCCCTTAAATATTTGTTTTATTTTAATTTAATTATTTATTTTTAAAGTGAATATAATATATTTATTTTATTCTGTTTTTTTTTGTATTTGTTGTTATAGCGGCAACAGAAATACCTACATCATCTGTGAAAATTTCAACTCTCTAACTATCACGGTTCATGAGACAGACGGACAGACAGACGGACAGACAGACGGCGGAGCCTTAGTAATAGGGTTCCCGGTTTACCCTTTGGGTACGGAACCCTAAAAACATCGATACTATAAAAATAAATTACAATACCTACTTTAATAATTATTACATACATACGAATCGAATTGATAACTTCCTTTTTTTGAAGTCGGAAAAAAGCCTTTTTTATCTCTACTTTTAGAGCCCCAGTAAAAACACATTAAACGTTCGTACACAAAACAAAAGATCGCGTACGCAGCGTAATGTTTCCAACATTTTGAACGTCAAAAATATTTATTACGACGACTGAGTTACGCACACTTACGCTCAACAGCGCAATTCGCACGACATTCCGCGGTAACAAATGAAAGCGCGTTTGCTTTCATAATCATTTAACGTGTCTGTGAATACCTACAGGGGCTACACATCCAGCTATACATGTCCAGTATAAGCTGATCTCGCAATGTATAGGATTTCTGTACATTAAGAGGTCAGCGTATACTGGAAATTCATAGCTTGATGTGTAGCCGTGTATACTAGGGGTATATTTTCTTTGGACGAAAGAGCAGGTGAAAAATGTTCCTGCCAGGGTTACGAGCCTGTCCGAAAGGGATATCGTGGCCCTGGCACACAGGCATCTGAAGGAACACGGGTGGGTTTTAGTCAGTAAAAGTCTGACTCTCCCTCCCGCTCCACACAGAGCGGGAGAAGTTATTTGATAATTTACCACCCAAAAAAAAAAAAAAAAGGTGAAAAATGTTGTTAAAAGCTAATCTTATTGGCGTTTTAATTAGATTTCCACTCTTGGCAGGTGCTAATAATTTCCAGTCACCAGCAAATCAAGTAACCACAAACTGTCAAATTTTTTCATTCGGTTTTGAACATAACCGTCAACATTTTAAGGTTTAAAATCATTTGGAAAAATTTGACAGTTTGGCATATAGCCTGATGTGCTGGCGACTGTACCTACCCGAAGCCCAATATTCTAAAGACATCAATACATCTGTGAAAGGGGTAACCATACTAATCATGGCAAATGTTCACTTTGCAATGTTCATGTAACTTCATGACAGATTCATGGAATGTTCAAAATTAGAAAGGTGGGTACTTTAAAATGGCGTAAATGAAATAAACGTTTTGATTTTGGCTGGAACATTTTAAAAGGCATTTTCTTGCCAGAAGGCAGAGGAGAGGCTCCTGGCTATGTTGGAAAAATCCAACATAACCTCTCCTCCAAATCAGCATAAAGCATTTCATAAACAGATTTCGTTGGCTGCACGCGTCCTTTCTTACCGGAAGACCTTTCCATTCGCTATTACTTCGAAGGGAAGCTGGATATGAGCGGGGTAACATTGGACGTGATGCAATCAGAGACGCGAATGGACGCAAAACTACTCAGGAAAATGTAAGGTAGGGATTTCTATTCTCGAATATTGTATGTATTTTGAACTGGCATCTAATTTTAGTATTTTTATTAAAGTTCTTTCAAAAAGTGCAGGTTAGCTTATATTTTTAGGTAAAATCTTCTAATCTTGAATCTTGAGTACGAAGTTTCATTAGTTAGGGTTTCGTACGTCCGAATGAAAAAACGGATTACTCGAGTGTCTGCCTATCCGTCTGTAACAGCTAATCTGCTCCAACTCTAATGGACCGATTGAGTTGAACTTTGGTACACATATAAATTTTTGTGACTCAAACACGTGTAACGTAAATAAATGAATTTTGAATATGGGGTCACTTCGGGAGGCAATTAGGAAAATTAAAAAAAATGCAAACTGTACCATGTGACATGTTATAGAAGGGCTTACTGTGAGGGTCTCAAATATATTTTTTTATTATTTTAAAATATAATATATCGTTTCAAAGTTATTTATGAAAAAAAATGAAAAATGACCATTTCCTTCGCTTATCTGCGAATCTACTGAAACTATTATTATTTTAGTAACCGTAAAATAATCCTATACTTTTAGATTACAGAAAAACTTATAAGAAGTTTATGGTCTTAAAATAACATGGTAAAAATCTCAGTATTGTGCGTACAAACTTACATTATTTTGCAGTTGGAATGTATGGGAGAAAATCTTTTTCAACTACAAAGTTCCTTCAATTAAGACTTGTATATTCATAAGCCGTTACACATGGGTCGAGCCGCGGACAGCTTTAAGACGGAACTCTCAGGGCGCGAGTTCTACTCGCACTTGCCGGTTTTTTCTTTAATTCAATTCAGACGTTACTTTGTTTGTGGCTAACTTCATAATTGTTTTATTATTTGAACGTTACGACACTACAATCGTGATGCAAAGTGCCTAGGCAAATAAAGTCAAGAAAGTAATAATCAAGCAGTCGAAATACGTAAAAGACATAAAATACGGGATTACCAAAAATAACACTTTCGAGAACATAATGAGGAATATCGGATCATTTTATAATCTGTAATCATTGAAAAAATCTTTTGGTTCCATAAAGCCAATGTGAATGTTAGTGGATTACGAACGTACATAAATTATGTTCTTTTTTTGCGTTCCTTCATTCACATCGATGATCAATGTCGTATAGGTAGGCTTCGCTGGTATGGTTTCTTTTTAATCAGGACGCGTAATTCTTTAATGCTAGCTTGTAAACATCTACAGATGAAATTTGTAAAAAAAGCTGTCTGTATACAAAGCCAAACTCGTATCACTCTCAGAGGTCCTTGTAATGCGTTCAATTAAAAATTTACATAAAGTTTTATACCTTAACACAATAAATCTAACTCTGAGAAGTTACTCACTGAAAAATGTTACTACTACGTTAAAGATTTTTTAAATGATAGTTTCTAATTTATTTGTTTATTTTAATTTTGTTATTATTACCTATTATTTTTATTTTTTCTTTCTTAATTGTGTTATATTTCAAGTGCCTATAATTAATTTTGTACGCCAATGATGGCAAAATATGTTGAAATCACAGATTTTCACTTTTACATCCACATTTGCATTTATATGTATAATATTACACATGTTTACAAATAAATATATCTTTATCCACAAAACTAACTATCCACTTCCATCTTCTAGTACTTTTTATAACTTTTTTACAAACATTTTTTTCATCTAAAAAGTTTGAAGAGCCCTTCCATTGCCACTTACAAAGAAATTAAGGTTTTAAGGGGCCGAAAACTTTTCATTTAGATGATATCCACTCCAGTAATGAGTTATTTCGGAGTCTACTTTATTTTAAAGCCAAAAAGCTAAAAAAGATTTACATTTATAACCTTTTACTTCAAGCTTTAAATAGAAAGTAAGTTATACAGAAATGAAAAGGAGAATACAATTGAAATTAGATTTTGTGTTTAAAACATTTGTTTCTCAAACAATGCTAGGACTAATTACAGTTGTTGCTTAAAATAACTCGACAAAAAGATGATAAATAAAATGGCTGGTACACAATAATAGAATGATATTAGCAAATTGTGTTTTTGATAAGCCTCAACCTTGGGGAAACTAGACAATTAATTATTACAACAAATAATAATTTATAATTTTATTATAGCAATACATAGATAGGATACATAGTTAAGCTACTGGGGCTACCACGATTCTGCAGTGCTTCGAATATGTTCGCAGAAGCGCACACTGATGGGTTTCATGCTCTTATGAGGAACCAGTGTGCGTCGCTGCTGAGTCGTGTTAGGTCCAGTAGCAACAGTCTAATAAGCGTGTTCGTGGACAGGTGGGACTCTCCACTGCAGCGCCACTGGATACGTTTGTATACTGCACTGTGAGCAGTGGACAGTTCCTCGCGGTCCTAATGTGTGTAACTGTGTGCTTAACTGCTTTTATTTTTTGTGTGTTGTTTGTTTGTGTGATTGTTGTGTATTAGTTGTTTTTAAAACATGTGTCATGAAATATGGATGTTATCTGAAATAAATGTTTATATACATATATAGTTAGAAGTATACTGACTATAATTATGCCCGATCACGCAGCTTAGCTTACACATGATACTTGAAGTTTTCATCTAAAAACTGATGGTGAAAAATAGAATTTGTGGCATGAAGTAACATGTTTCTAAATATAGTTCGAAACGTAGTACGCCTGTATTTTATAGGTTTAGCAGGCTCATATTTTGTAAGCTTTTCACCGGGCGCTATTTCTTGTTTTATAGAGATCCTATAAAACGAAAGTATAGGTAATATGTAGAGTATATGTAGAGGCAATGATACTGTACTTGGACCCATATTTATTGCTACTTAAATATTATATAATAAATTATATCTATGCTTGGGTATGTACCCAAGCATAGATATAATTTATTACATAATATTTGTTGGAGGAAATTGGATATGGGCTAAGGTATGTAGTAACTGTTACTGGACATAAGTATTTTTACGGAGCAAAAACGAATAAACTATTTTGATATTTTTAAGTATGTGCGCGGCGTGTGTCGTTTGGTATTTTTTAAGCCTTAGCTGGTACGTTAAGCGTTTGGGTCTTAGCACATAAAGCATCGGCGTTAAGCGACATGTCGCTTAAGGGTCGGGTAATCGCCGTTGACCTTGGCCATAGAAATGCGAGTCGCGTTAAGCCACGCCGCCGCCCGCCGCACGCCGTTCGGTTTCATAGGGAATATTTATTTTTAGTAATGATAATAGGTATGAATAATTGAAAAAAAAATCACAGATAGAATTATACATAATAAAATAATCATACAAAAAAATCATGAAAATATCTTAAGTAGTTTGAAAGTAATATCGTTTTTTATGCTTTGGGTAGACACTAGTTCCTCAATTTATTTCATAAAGTATTTTACTACGGTACTTAAATATTCACATATAGAAGCGTTCCAATTTAGCATTATATGAAGGCGTAATAACAGATTTAAAAGTCACTAAAATCATATATCTGCGCCTTAACGCGAAACTCCACGATCGATTTATCTGGTCAATAAAACGCGATGCACGATTGAAGCATTTGCTGAACTGCGTAATTAAGTTATCGTGACAGACGAAAAAAGTCTGGCAAAATCTATTATCGCCAATGCTAAAAGTATCTGCTGTGGCCCTCCAGATAATAGCGTGGCAAGTTCTCGGAAGTAGATAAATACCTAGCAAGCAGAACGTTGCGACCCTGCAACACCCTGTTTCGGCTTGCCTCATGATTAAAGCGTTCTGCCCCTAGGATCGTTAATAGGCAAAGTTTGTTAGGTGCATAAAACCTAACAAATGAGCATCCTATTACCTCCGCCAGGCTTAAGTTGGTAGTCATTATTCTCCTTGGATCATTCGTTTGAAAACAGTTGGAAAAATAACACATAATAAATTGTCCACCTCACTATTTTTTTTAGTAAACCTATATTGTACTACTACTGGGCAAAGGCCTTCCCAATATTTGTTCAGCTCACTCTTACGATGAAATATTTTATTTTTAGGGTTCCGTACCTCAAAAGTGAAACCGGAACCCTTATAGGATCAGTCGTGTGGCTGTCTGTCTGCCCGTCTGTCACACAATATGGGGGTCACTTTTGGGGGGCAAACTAGAAAAAAAAAGGCAAACTGTACCGTGTGACCAAATGAAAGATCTTGTAAGGGTTTCAGAGGTATTTTTTTATAAATTTAAAATAAATGCGTTTAAAAGTTAATAAATAATAATAACAGAAAATAGTTTTTTACTTATAGATTACAGGAAAATCTGTAAGAAGTCTAGTCTTAAAATAACATAGTGAATCTCTCAATATTGTGCGTAGAAACATTTGAGGTGGGAATGTATGAGGGAACGTGTTTTTCAACTACAATGTTAAGTTTTTTCTTAGGATAAATTCATTCCAACTACGGAACCTTTCATTGTGCGTGGTCCGACACGCACTAGACCGGTTTTTTTAGTGATAGCTTATATCAATTTTGGTAATGTTTTTATTGTATACAACTGTCTAACAAAGGTTAACAGCATCAGGGCTTTTAGGTATTTACACAAAATTAGATCAAACCTAGATTGTGACGTCATTTGTCTGTGAAAATTTAATTACAACTTGGCACAAAGCGACGAAAACAATTCGGTTACAAAAACAGGTTATTTAATTTTAATTATGAATTCCTAGAATTGTTTGTAGGAAAGGAATGCAAAATATTATGTAAAGGGTGTGTTGGATCATTCGGTTCCTTACAAAATGGTTGAGCTGGATGGTGCTGATTCACGCGTCATGTTCGTGAACGGGCGCCGTCAGTTGAGACTGGTCATCTCTCTCTCTCTCTCTCTCTTCTGTCTGGCTTATTTGTAATCTTTTAATCTTATATTTTGTATTGTTCTTATTTTATTTTTTTGCATTGTTCTCACATATATAAGCGATAAGAATAACGTACCCAGGATTTTGTAATATATTATTGATTTAAAAGAGTGTCCTTGGAGTTTCTTGCCTGTTCTTCTCCATAGTGATCTACGTTTTGGAATGGGCAAATAGCTTCAACTTTCTGCCTAACTGACCGACTCTTTGACAATTCAAAAGTGCCTGTAATTAGTTTAATTGAAATAAATGCATTGAGTTTGAGTTTGAATAAATGACTTTTGATTTTGATTTTGTTGATAACTTGATACAGTTGTAGTCATTTTCTTATCTTCACAAATGATAAACTGCCCACCTCTAAATCAATATTTGCAATAACAAAAGGTTACTGCCTACGTTTTGGCCGTCTACATAAGTCTACTTCTACACTACTACTCTACTTTCAAATGTAATGTAGAGAAGACACATTTACTGAAGAATTTCTTTGTCATGAGCTACTAAGAAAATATTGTTTGCATTACTGAGCCGCTAGTAAACCAAATACAGTTGGCTGTGGGTAAAACAATTAAGTCGACACCAGTATCCTTAAAGGTCTGACTCTGGGACTTGTTTATTGTCATCGCGAAGCAAACGGCTACCGGTCTGCTTGTACTGGAACGGAATTATTGAGGATAAGCGGTAAACGCGGTATAAAAACAGCTTCACCTGAGCCACATCCAGTAAGAATCTTAGCTTGAATAAAATTCCTTCCTTCCTTCCTAAAATAATAGATTCGATAAATTATATCTCTAGCGGTAGGTACGTCACTTGACAATAAAGTACGGTAATTGTTCCTTCATACGTAGCTGTCAATATTTACGAATCTTCATGATAAACATCAAAAACAAGAGAATATGGTTACAGTATTAGCGAAACAGTGAGACTATTTTTAACTGACTTCCAAAAGGAGGATGTTCTCAATTCGGCGGTATGTTTTTTTTTTGTATGTTTGTTACGCGGTTACCCCGTTAATTATGGACCGACTTTAAAAATTCTTTTTTTGGTTGAAAGGGTATACTCTCGAGGTGGTCCCATTGCTACCAAATCAGAATCAGGTGAGGGGATCCCATGGAAATCGAGGGAAACTCTCAAATTTTATAGGCCAACCTACAGCGATTTGGGTGTTTTTTATAGTAACTCGTGCATTTGCTCTATGAAAGCACCATTTGGTGAAGTGGAACTGATGATGGAGACCACATATGGCCACCGGAACAATATAATAATGAGTACCCCTATTTAACGGGTTGCGATTAAGCAATTTATGCTCGTCACTATGCATATGGTGAGTGGCAGATCTCCTGGTTCTTACCAGGAGAACTCCTCAACAATCAACGTCCCAGCATCGGGAAAAGCAATATTTATCTTCTTTTATCTTCAATTTTATTACATGTCTCACAATTAAGCGATGTAGCCATTCGCAATACCGAACTTATGAGTTCGTCTTCCGAGGATTATTTCCGGAAGCGTCACGCTCAGGGACCGCCTTCTTTAATTTTTAACAGAACACGAAAATACTTGGGAAAAAGATTACCGTCCAGCTGTGCTCTCATGTTAATTGTAAATTGCAGAATATAATAAAATAGTCTTTATTATGTACACCATAAAGATTACAGATATAAATGTAGACATTTTACCGTCCCGTGACACAATGGGCGGTTTTCTCGCTAAAAGCCATAATTTATAGACTACCTTTGGAAGGATTAAAGGGAGAAGGAGAGACAATACTGCAGGTAGTCAGTGGTGTACCATTTTCATATACAATAAATACATAAAGCACTTATCTATATAAATATACAGCAGCTGCAGCTTTTTAGGGTTCCGTACCCAAAGGGTAAAACGGGAACCCTATTACTAAGGCTCCGCCGTCTATCTGTCTGTCCGTCTGTCACCAGGCTGTATCTCATGAACTGTGGTAGTTAGACAGTTGAAATTTTCACAGATGATGTATTTCTTTTGCCGCTATAACAAAAAATACTAAAAACAGAATAAAATAAATATTTAAGGGGGCTCCCATACAACAAACGTGATTTTTTTTGCTCGTTTTTGCTCGATATTGATAACGGTAAGTAGACGTTTGAAATACTCACAGAATATTAAGTTATTTATTCACTTTAAAAATAAATAACAAAATTTAAATAAAACATATATTTAAGGGGGGCTCCCAGCTCCCTAGCTGTGCCCCGCGGTTTCACCCGCGTAAGTCTCGATCCCGTGGGAATATGGGGATAAAAGTAGCCTATGTCTTAATCCAGGGTGTCAGCTGCCTCCATACAAAATTTTATCAAAATTAATTCAGCAGTTTGAGCGTGAAGAAGTAACAAAAATACACACACACACACTCACAAACTTTCGCCTTTATAATATTAGTGTGATGTGATGTGATGTGATGGTACGGAACCCTTCGTGCGCGAGTCCGACTCGCACTTGGCCGGCTTTTTATTTGAGGCCAGAGGTAAGAACGCTTTAGTGAAGCTTTGATTTCATCGGCTCTACTTACAACCGGTCCTTCGACTTACAACACGTAGAGTTTGCCGAAAATCTTCAGAAAAGAGTAGTGCGACTTTCCCCATTGGCCTTTTATCGCGCCAAATGTCCCATAGTTCACAGCTTCGACAGCTTTTTTATTTGCCATCGTGCATTCATCCCAAACGATTACACAGCAATCTTGTAACACTTTTGCCTAATCACAATTTCTTGCTATCGAACATGTTGGTGATTCATTACTGTCTAAATCGATTGGGATTTTGAACAAAGCCGTTTTTCTGCAGGGGAGTAAAATGGTTACAATTCCTGATGAAGCCACAGTCCAGTGCTATCTCACCTTGTTGCCTGATCTCAGCGAGAAATGCTGTTGTCTGGAAGGGTTTTCTAGTACCACCGGGGGCGTCCAAGAAAAATAGCTTCCCTTCTTATTAAGTACGCTTCATACGACTGTTTGAAATATATCCCTTTGTTCTAGAGTAAAACGACTACACTGGAAATAGAAATCATTTATTTGCTTATAATGTAGCTATACAGATAAGATGTAATATTTATAAATAGTCCCGAGACATTTTACCTTACGGCATGCGAAATTTCAAACAATAGAATTTATTTAAATTGCCAGTTGTTTCGCCCGCGTTGTGATCGAAAATTAACTTACTGGATGATAAGTATCCTATGTGTTAACCCAGGTTATAAACTACCTGTGTGCCAAATTTCATTCAAATCATATTTGATGCATAGTACTAATGATTGAAATACTAATTAATTCATACAAGCCTATAACTACTTTATGTAAGGTTACTGCTCAGTTTGCTTTGTCTTTTAAACAGTTTAAAAGGAAATTCCAAAAATCTTTAAATGGCAATATTTTTTTTTTGCAACATCCGATTTTAATAAAACAAAGCTAAAGAGAGTTGAGAGATATATATATATATATATATATATATATGTCTACCTGTGAAAACTACATGAAAATCCGTTCAGTACTTCCGGAGATGTACGTGAACAAACAAACAGACAAACAGAAAGAAAATGATTCTAAAAATTGTTGGTTTATGTTCTATTACTCTTCTTTAGTTACCCCCTTTCTATTTTGATTACTTTTCTTCAATGTACAGACACACCGGATTCTACTGTTTTATTATAATTTATAAATAGATAATGCTAATCAAGCTATATGTTTGAGCCGTTTGGGATTGAAACACTAGGGCCTTGGGGTCCGAGTGCTTATCAAGTATTTCGAGACATCGCCAAGCGGTTGGTCGACTCTTCACGTGACTAGAGGGCTGGCTTATTTTTATTCCAAAGAATCAGTATTGACATCCAACGTGGCAATGCTGCCAGCATTTTGGGCACTTTTCCCATTGACAGCGATGCAGACGAATTTTTTGATGCCCAATGAGCACTTCCCCCCTTTTGTATTATTTTATTATAGACTTGTACATACTATACATATTTTAGAGTTAGCTTGTATATTTTAATTAAGGACCAATTGTTATAAATAAATAAAGATTAATTTTAGTAATTTTATCTCATGAAAATTAAGAAGCACAATAACCTAATATCTAAGAAACTAAGAAAAAATTATTAGATTATTACAAAAGAGAACAGTTTTATGTAGGTACCTATTACACTTTATTTTGTTCGGTTCCGCTACTTGGCATACGCCTTCCCCCACTCCATCCATCTTTCACAATTCTGCCCATCCTCTTTCGAGTTATATCTACTTAATTTTGTAAATTTTCAATAAAAAGCCCAGTCATAAAAATAAACCGGTTTCACAAAAAAGTCTCTATATTAACCGCAAGTCATTCGTAAATCGCGATGAAACCGTGACACAACACTACATCCCTTTCAGGCCAAATCAATGGCCAGGCCACTACGTGGCCCATTGTCTAATGTGTGGGTTGCCGTTGGAGCACGGCTAAGCTCTTTAGGCTTGTGAACATGGGGTCGGGGTATGTAGGTACTAGATAGGTACGTAACAATATGCTGATACAGCTAAAACATTTAAATAAATGTGAAATTCTGAGTATGGATGTATGGAACCCAAGTGAACCAACCACGAGTAAAATTGAGGAAAATACTAAAATTAGACTGTGGAGAAAAAAATCCGAAAGGGCGAAGCTTCATAATATCTAGCGTCCGCCATATTGAATTTCCGTTGACGTCATAACGCCGAGGACATCCTCGAAATCAAGAGTTACTAAAACATACTAGTTTAAATCGGTTTAGTAGTTGAAGCCATAATATACAAAGATACATAGACCCCTGTTACCTGTTGACCATATACCTGGTAGATTCATAACCGTTTGAATAGACTTAAGCCGGGAATAAACAAATGTCGACAGTTTGAGGTTACAATAAATTACAAATACTCATGTATTGGCAAAAAGAGATCGCTATCTCCGTTCTCTGCGGACAACCTAGAGATCCGCATCAATGTATGGACCATTTAAATAACCATAAACGGTATGTGGTTTAATAAAAAAAACTGTCCAAATGCGTGTCGGACCACGCACATTGAAGGGTTCCGTAGTTGGGATGAATTTATCCCAAGAACAAACTTAACATTGTAGTTGAAAGACATGCACATACGTTAAGTACGTACATTTCAACTGCAAATGTAAGTTTGTACGTACAATATAAAAAATGCACAATAAAAAGAATGGTTTCACAATCTCTTGCAAGTCGCCTTTATGACGGATGTTCTTGTCATCCGCTTCCATCAATTCTTCGGTTTAAATTGTTTATGTTCTAAATATGTACTTTTTTTAACATGCGTTCGTTTTCGTTTTCTGATGTCACTTCGTGGAGAATAGTATGGGTTATACGTTTATTCGACTGTAATAAAACTACTTTTTGTAATTGCTGTAATGTATAACTGTTTTTTGTCCCATTTAAATAAAATAAAATATTGTGTATGTTACCATGTTATTTTAAAACCATAGACTTCTTATAGATTAGATTTATTATTATATTATTAGATTTCCTGTAATCTATAAGTAAAGAACTATTTTCTGTATTTTTTTCAAAATTTTAGTCTTAGTAGTTTCGGAGATAAGGGTGAATGGTAAATTTTCATCTATTTTCTTAAATTACTTTAAAAGCATTTATTTTAAAATGATTTTAAAAAGAATATCTGAAATTCTTACAACAAGCCTTTTCATTTGATATGTCACACGGTACCATTTGCAAAACTTTTTTTTATTTTCCAATTTGCCCCCATACATTTATTTACGTTACACGTCCGTTTTTGGGTCACAGAATTATTTTTTATGTGTACCATAACTTAATCGGTCCAGTAGATTAGGAGCAAATTGGCTGTGGCAGATGGACACACAAGTGATCCTGTAAGGGTTCCGTTTTTTCCTTTTGAGTTACGGCACCTTAAAAATTAAGAAAAAAATCATTCTGTGTTTGAACAGAACTCTGTAAGAGTAGTATCAAGCCACTGAGAGAGAATATTACACGAGCTTTATTTAACGTGGTGTAAATTCTGGTACAACTGAACTCAAGCTTACCAGAGAAAATAAACAGACTGGTGGTTTGAAAAAAAGCGGTACTTTCTATATCTGTTGTTAAATTTCCAAGAAACATTCCTAAGAGGCCTTTCAAAGAAAGTAATTGAAAAATTAAATTATTTTTTAATAACTGTCCTTTGTAACAGTTTAAGACTGACTTTAACTCTGCTTGCTTGTTTGCTAATGTCAATGATTGTTTTTATAAAGCACTTATTTTTTCTAAGATAGAACATGTTATTAACTATACATGGATGAGCGAGATATGCGAGATACTTTACTGTAAAATACCTAATTTAAGTTGCGGGTATACCTACTTAATTTCACTCCCCGCATAACACTTTGTCACAAAACCAATTTTATCTCGTCTGCTCAACGTCCGTATGTCACTGCCGATCAGGGATCCAGCAGAATATCAGCGTCAGGTATATTTGCCTGACACATGCTGAGTTGGACTCCCATTTGATGCAACCTTGAGAAGCACACTGCACCTAATACTATTGATTAATTTGAATTAAGTCATAGTGTCACTATTTCTAGTATGTTCTTCTTTTTTGCCTATTGTTTTTTATATAAATTCTTATATTTTATTGTGTGTTATGCTATGTCTTTTGTGTGCACTGAATAAATGTTTTATCTATCTATCTATCTACAGGGTCAAATTAAATTTTCTAGCGAAACTCCGCAGACGTAATGGGTATCGATATGTAAATACGACAAAATAAAATAAGGAATAGATGATTTTTTTTAGGGCAACGACCGCTGTTATTGTTGTGAAGTATGAGTTGAGAAAATCTGTGTTCTTTTGATATAACAAAAGAAAACATATTTTTGTGTATACTTCACAGATGTGATGGGTATCGACCCATCGACCTATCACATTTGTGAAGTATACACAAAAAAACAACTGATATTTCAAGTACTACACTTACTGCAATTGATGACCCCAAAAAAAAAACCTCACATAAAACGATTTTTTTTTCTTTTGATCATGTTTAGATACCGATACCCACGACGTCAGCGTAGTTCCGCTAGCTAATTTAATTTGACCCTGTATATCAGAACGCCTGCGACTTTTATTCATGTAACTTATTCGTGTTTTCCGTAAATCTTTTAGGTAAAATACAAAAACAAAACAACACAAATATCCGGGCAATCTTACCTCATGTACTTCCATATTCTGTAGTCACATTTGTATTCGACTGAGATCCCTATTTGCCCACGATAAAACCACCAGTATCGTACTGCTGATAGTTCCCCAAGCCACAAGGAAAAATTGTCACCTATGTCGATGAGATGAAACAAGGAAAGTTAACAGCATATTTAGGTTGATATTAATACATCACAGCGGTCGGACATCAATTTATCAAGCAGACAAGGGACTGAGGAGGACCGTAGTGATACTGTCTCCAGCTGAAATTACTTGTAACCTTACGAGGTTAGCTTTCATTTATCTTGTGCCATTCATCAATCGTTCGTTAGAAACAACTGACGATCTAGCTGTTGTAACTATATTTTGATGAGAATTCAGTACCTACTCATGTTTTAAATATTATAATAGAAAACAATGAATAAGGCAAGTTGGTCCTTATAGACGAACGAAATGAGCATTTAAATTGAACTAATACCAAAACAAAATTGTTTTCGAATTCAATCAAATAGGGTTTCAAAAACTAATTAGAACCGGGGGATTATTCTCAAACAGTTTTCTTTTATTTACGAAATAATACTGAAGAAACAGCGAAACTCACGGGAGTAAGTTTAATTAGTGGGGTGAAAAGTTTCACTTTTGATACCGAACAGGTACGCATTAAATCGATAAGTGAAGTTCGAGAACTTTGCAGGCGTTTGGATTGTGTGAAAGAACCGCACCGGCAAACAATAATAATTTATTTTCAAATGGGTGAAGTGGGACTAATGATTTTACTTTTAGGGATGGGAGCGAAAATAACTTTGAAATGGTTATATAATTATCAAATCAGGCTTCATATTACAAATAAATGGACATTTCAGAAACGATAATTTATTTTTCATTTCTCATACTCGCAAAATAGTGTTTGTTTGATCTTAGGAGCGGGTGGAAAAGGCTGCTTCCCACCCTAATACATACAATCATATTATGAAGTGGCGAGCAAACAAGAAAACAAAATATTTAAGAAAAACTATATTTTTTTACTTTCCTTATATTCGAAATGAAAAGTAGAGTGTTTAACGCGGGTGAAAGTCACCAATTCCTACTCGGACTATAGCCGCGCCTTTGCTACGCTCGGGCGTCTAAATACCTCGTATGGGAATTGATTCCTTTCGACCCTTGTATAACAATCTACTATTTAATTGCATGTAATTTAATGACACCATATTTAATAGTTTCAATCAAACTGGAGGCGGATTTTTGTCATATTGTACTTGACCTGTCTAGGACGAAAATTTAATACATCTAACGTGTTCTAAACCAACTTTTCGTTTCAAGTATCATTCCGAAACATATTCTGCCTCTTCAGTCGACGTCAAATACTGAAAAATGTTTCGCCTCAAAGGACTGAATGTTGGGACCGAATGCCTCGGAAATGGTATGCCACGGAAAAGGTGGCTCACATGTGTGTCGACGAACGTCGAAACGTCACCAGTTGACGGTGTAATGCGATGTAGCTGGAAAACGGTTTTGTAGTCGAGTGCCTTTTGTTTGCCATCAGAGATGATACTCGTAGTGTGTCAGTATTTGTATGGTGTGTTATACAAATATTAACATAATATTGTGACGTTCGTTGGTTATGTTGAGATGACGCATGATATTTTAGATCATACTTCATTTTATGTTTTTTCCATACGTACGAATGAAAAAAAAGGAATCCATATAGGATCACTCGTATATCTGTCTGTCTGCCTGTCCGCACCTATAAGTCTATGATTTTAAAAACCGGGTAAACCTCTCAATATTGTGCGGACTAACTTACATTTTGCAGTTGGAATGTATGGGAGAACATGTTTTTATTTTATTTCTTAAGAAAACTTACAGCTAGGATACACATAGTTGAAAGTTAGTGAAAGAAGGCCAATTAAAAGTTTACACTGATAATATTAGGTTTAACTACAATGTTAAGTTTGTTCTTGGTATAAATTCATCTCAACTACGGAATCCTTCATCATTTGTGTACCCACCACGTACTTGGCCGGTTTTTTTTTTACTTTGGGTAATTTGGGTTTGCGTCGGGGATCGCGGAAGTCGCACATGTTCCCATGGTCCCCGGTGCAAGTATGGGAAGGAAACACCGGGGGGTTTTTAGTCAGTAAGAGTCTGACAGACCCCTCCGCCCGCCCAAGGGCGTAGGACGTCCATGAGGATATACCAAGCCGGAAACGAAAAAAAATAAGTTAGAGATGTTTTTACATCGGAATGAGATATGTATACGAAAACAGATCACGTTATTTTGTTATAAAAATAACCCGCCGATATTGGAGATGACTATGGGGAGGCTACGTGAGATTTATGCTGATGCTGTAAACAGGTAATACCATAAGTGCTTATAAGGAATAAAACTTTTGATATAACCAACCTAAACTCATACCAACTTATATAAGCTTCGTAATATTCAGCCACTAGTTCAATGGTTACTAGTTAATATATAAATTCGCCGCGAAGCAATATCTGTGTGCAATTCTGGTACTAAGTGCTCCCCGTGGGCAAAATAGTGCAGAATATCCCTGTTTCTGTTCTTCTGTAATTGTTATTATGGCACTGATTGGACGAATAAAATACTGCATTATCTGTACAATCGCGTTGTCTTTTGTTTTTGGTATATTTTAGTAATATTGTTGTTGTATAATGTTGAATGTTGTTTGGTCTTTTCAGACGGTGTAGCGGTGCAGCCGTAATCTGACTGCATGATAAAGTAGAAACTTCATCTAACTGAAGCAGACTTTTGGAGGAGCTTAAAGGTTGGTTGCTTTATTTCAAATATTCTTCGTATTTTAAATGAGACAATTCTTATTCGTATCATCCTTGCCATAATTTATGTTTTCCTATACATAAACGGTCGGAAACCCCACAAGACTTTGTTAAATAAAGAAGTCTGAACAGAACTACATATTGGGACTAACTATACATACATAAAGAAAACAAATCATTTTACCCATGACATAAAATTAACAAAATAAAGGTTCTCGTTTCTCCTCCGATTTTTTCCATTTTGATCTTCTTTGCAAATAAAGTACAGACTATTTTTGTACTCACCACCAATATTTGGACCCATGTCACAACCTCATTTCCTTTAATTCTGAACTTCGAACTAAACGACCTGTATTAGAAGTCAATTGGTTTTCATATCAGTTTTCACGTAAAAAACTTTAGTGTGTAATGTGGTCCCAAACTTGTGTACTAACAGGAAACAACTTTTAATTTGATTAGTTTTCTCCATCTTAACTTGTTACAAGCGATAGTTACAAAGTTTTTTTCCAGCTGCAACTAGTTAACAAGTTGAGCATTATTAATTACTGTGGGGGGGGGGGGGGTGTCAGTACAACACTAGCTTCCATAATATATGCGAAAGAGCAATGTGTTCGTTTATACTCTGCCAGCATAAAGCAGTTTTAAAAGTTTAATAATGAATTTCAATATGGTCGTGCCTCGTCCAGTAAATAATTAAAAACGTAAAATTCCAATTTCAAACTTCTGAGAAGAAAATATGCAATTAAGTGGATGCACTGTGGGTGTTTTTTTTGTCATTTTATAACATGATCAAAATTGGTTTATTACTGGGATACACTCAACACAACACATACACAACATCACGCCTGTAATCCCCGAAGGGTAAGGCAGAGGTGTACCCATAGTACACCCACGTTTCGCCAGTTATGTTTAAGTCCCATGTAATAGGAAGCGAGCCTATTTCCATCAACCGGGCACAAATCCAGACTCCGGGCTGCTACTGAGAGTTTCCTAGTGGAAGAACCCAATAACACTTTGCCCGACCTGGGAATCGATCCTCTGACCTCGTGTTCGGCAGTAGCGCTTGCGACTTGGGCTCGGAAACCGGTTAATTTTCTATGTAACCTTAACCGTAATTATTTTGGTTTTCGATAATATTTCGTTAATTATATTTAATATTTTGTTACAAAATCAATGTTTAACTTAATGTGATGAAGCAATCTTTGAGGCTAATATCAATTGTATCAAAAATTGTTTGTAACTTCGGAAATAAAAAATTACCCGTTTCGAGCCCTGCTTGCGACAAACACAAAATAAAGGAAATAATAATAATGTAATTAGTCAAATAATAATGTTAATTATAGTGTCACATCCCACCAGAAGCAATTCCGCACATAACAGGAGCTTGCACTACTCTCACGCAGACAGGCTACACACACAGGCACAATCAGGTGGCAAATGTAATCATGTGAGCACTATGTGGGTAATTTTTTTTTTCTTTAAATTTTTTCCTATTATTTTATGCTTTTTCTCAGTTTTAATGGTGGTCTGGCATTTTGAGCACTTTATGAGGCCTACCCAAATGTACTTTCTTTGGTATTGTTCGTCGAGTCGTTGAGCTCCTTAAGTCTTGTGTCGAGCTGCACGATTACGACAAATGCTTGCACTGATTGGACAGGTCCACTCAAAATTGTGTGGTTCTTTCCTCAAAATACCATTTCAGACACAGATCTACATGGTCCTCACATGATCTGACCAAGATTATGTCTGGACTTTAAAAGAGACTTTGACCCCTGAGTTTGTTTCGCCATTTCTTCTCACGGGTAGTCAGATAGGAAATGTCGACTACATCTAGCTTATTTTTTACTTTTTAATATGACGTGTAAAAGTGATTCCGATATCCTATTTACAGAATAAACGATTTCATTTCATTTCATCAAAAAATTTCACTCAAATACACACTCATACGGGACACAATCACCCCTTACTATAATTACGCACCACAAACTATCCTAGAAAATGACACACACAAACTTAACTATGACCGCGCCATTCTCACCGACAGATCAATTCACTACAATAGACCGGATATAACCCTACAGGATAAAGTAAATAAAGTTACTTACCTAATAGATATTGCCGTTCCCAATACACATAACATTCAGAAGACAATATCTGAAAAAAATAGTAAATACGTGGAACTCAAAGACGAAGTAACTAGAATATGGCTTCAACTAAAAGTTTATGTTCATTTGTTCATTTATTTATTCATTAAAAAATTTACAAATACGAAATAACATAATACAATAACAAATACTACGAATTATTAATTAACATACCAAGAGTGCAATCAATTTTAAATATATTAAACAGTTTTCAATATGTCATCATTGAGAATTGAGAATCCCTATAGTATATTTGTGATCCTAGTCCTCTCTACAACAGGCGTCATCCCGAATCACCTTCTCTATAGCCTTAAATTACTAAACCTTAAAGAAACCCTCTATAACACCCTACAAAAAGCTGCAATTTTAAATACATGTCGAATCGTCAGAAAGTTCATGCAAATAGAAGAAAACGAAATAGGTCCACACACAACACATCTTTAACATAACACACCACACGCTGCATTTACTTGGCTTCGGTCCGTAAATGTTGCAAAAACCAGCCAGCTCTTTGGCTGGTTTTTGCAACATTTACGGACCATCATGGTGAGAAGAAAAAACACTCACCAAAAATAATAATAACTACTAAGTTATGTAATAACTTGTACTTATTAAGGGAAAAACAAATAAGCCTCTGATAATTACCGACTAGCTTGTTAGTCTGTTTAAGTGATGAACTTGAATTATGTTTAATTTAGCCCGTTGTTTACATAAGCTATTGAACATCAGACTAATCTCTAAAGGCTTTAGAGAATTGATTGATTGAGACAAGGGTTTTTGGGTTCCTGTGTTTAGTTTAAGTTAATTGGGTCATTATTAAACTTTAACTGTTTGGAGCAAGACAATTTATTACACGAACTACTATAAATTGACCTCGTTTAAAAGGTAAGTTTTCTTTCCCGAGGAGAATTTGATTTTAGATAGCGAACTTTATGCTTTTGTAGATTGTTATCTAGAATAATCGCGGAAAGACTAAGATTCTGTTTTCGTAAGAAAACAATGTAGAATTAATGGCGGATAAAATAGAAGTTCTAAAGGTTAAATTAAGATAAATTATAGCTGTTTGGAATAGCGGAAGAGTTGTGCGTAGGAGTGGCCTCTATCTACAAATTAATTGTTTTCAAATTTAGAGCTGATTGTTGTTGCTAGGGTTTATTAGTTTGCTGAAAAGAGCGGTAGAGTAGTTTATTCTTAGAAAGATTAAATTATATATATATAATTAATTCTTTATCGCTAGTTTATCTATTTCTCAATTTTTTTGTAATCTTTTTAAAATTTTATTTATTAAAAAAAAAAACTATTTTTTTAAATCCATTTTTCGACAAAATGGATTAGCATAAATAAAGATAACTAAAACATTGTGTTTAAATGAATACAAATACTGTAAGGGGGCAGTAGGGGCAATAACAACATACGGGGTCGTGCCCCGTATGATGTGCTCTGGTCCACAATAATGCTCTGGGGCCCAAGTCTGCTATTTTTATAAATTCAGTCATTCCAACACGATCCCATTGTCATTTTGCTAAAAGTTCGTAATCTGGTAAATTCATAATGGTCGATCATTGGTCAGTCAATGTTCTCGTAATATAATTGTGTTATTATAATGGCATTGTCGTATTGCCATTATTATAAAACCCATTGGTAGAAATATCATTATGTACGAGATTACCAATATATGCAATTTCTTTCAATGTAGTGTCAGTGGCCGACCATCGGAAAGTCATAATGACGCCATTATAATAGTATATTAGCAAACTTGTCAAAATCAGCAGTTATGAAATCAATGATCGACCATTCTGACACTATTGTAATAGCAGACTTGAGGCCCTGGTCCACTGTAAAGGCACTTCGCCATTATGTATTTCACATAATAATCAACAATTACATAGCGCTTAATACTTAAGCACCTAAACAACGGACGACACTTTGAAACCGTAAGCTAAATTGTTATGTATTACGTTCTATATTTATACAAGTTTATTTCACTTAAAGTTCTTGTCAATATTTATTACCTACACCACAATTCAAATGTCTATTTGTTAGCAGGAAAGTGGAACACTGACTAAGGTACTGAGGGCGAGGATCTAGGGTGCCTATCTAGGCACCCTAGATCCTCGCCCTCAGTACCTACGTAACGTAGCGAGATGTTAACTGTGTCGTATTTGTACAAAGACTGAACGTTGAATTTTTTTTTTTTTGAATGGCATCTCGCAGTTGACCTTGAGAGGCCGTGACTGCTTAACCGGTCTTTCCTGTGGCTGCCCTAAGGTGTGAGCTTAAAGCCTCCAGCCAGGGTTGAATTAACAGGGCGCAGTCCTTATATAATCTCAGGCGCTTAGCGCGTGTGCGCACTGGTCGATCGAAATAGTCGCAATTTCCCAGCCAATCAGCGTTTCTTCGAAATCCGCGGGATACGTTCCCTCGCTAGTCGTTTCAGGCCATTGGTCAATAATATGCCCTTTAATTGGTCATGTTTAATCCCTTTTATATGCCCATTAGCAAATCGTTTTATTTATAGCGATTCCATTTACTTTTCATAAGCTCGTCTTATGTAATAGCTTATATATAGCTATTAATTCTTATGAAAATCCGTAGCGTGCACATGGGCTTACCTATATATTTGCCTCGTAATCATTCCTACAGGTACATAAGGCTATCAGATAATGATTGAAACAGATTTTACATGGATGCATAGTCCGTCGTTATATCGCTATGTATTGTTGATACGTTGTCATAATGAGTAAATAGAGGCTATCTCGTTGTCCATAACAAATACTTTTATGATACCTAATGTAAACACGATTCATCAAATCTTTATTTAAATAATTTCCCTATCTTACCATCCAACGGGTATCACATGCATTATTTATGAGACGCGAAACAAAACAAATAAAACATTGAAGACGTTTCAAAACACAATATTTGAAGTTTATTGGGAACAAGTTGAAAGCATTTTATTTACCTGTTCCTGTTTGCAGGAGAGTTTTAGAATTGTACATTGATCTTTACAAAGTTGTGTGCATGTAATCGGAACTACAAAGTTTGTTCTCCATATACGTAATGAAAACTGTTCGGGAAACCCGAAACTTCGGACGTCAGAGCCTAATAAAATTCTCTTTAGCATCTAAACTAGCCAATGATAACTCGGGACTACCGTCGAACAACAAGACTAACGCTGGGCACACATTAAACTTTTAGCATAGCTGAATAGCGTTATTTCTCCTCGCAGTGTTTCGGTCGAAGTATCGCCGCGATTTGCGACTGCATCGATGCTGCGTTGAATGAAACATGTTTCCAAATCCCTCAGCGTTCGGGAAAAAAACTTTTGGCTGTAGCCTTTTTCAAACGAGTTCGGCTTGCGACCTCGCCACGTGAATAGCTTATGAATAAGGATTCCGTTTGAGCCTAAAACTAGTCGGACAATCCTCATACATATTGTAGGGAAATCCGTAAACGATAAATCGATCTTTCTAAAAAATATTGCGTTTGATTTAGAGATACACACATAGGTACGTAAAGAAGAATCCTTTCTCAAGTACATCACCGATATGTTCACAACTATGTACTTTTAGGGCGTCCCTGCACTGTCTCCACTCACATCTGCCTTGTAAATACTTTTTGGTAGTCGCCTTTCATGCTGAGAGGATGACCTCTCAACATGACCAAACCATCTAAGCATACTTTTTTCAATTTTTGTCATTACATTAGCCATGAGTTGGTGAATTCAGCTACAAAGAATGATAACCTGTATTATGAAATCTATCTGCACCGAACGTAGTACCTAGTCAATTGCGGTACTAACATCCTAACTGAACAGTAATGACGTCGAATAATATCCTCGTTTGGTTACCAAACGCGCACTTTATAGTCCAAATATACGGAACAACCCCATGATTTATTGACGTGATCCTTCCAATAAATGGTCATCAACGGAATTAGAGTTATTAATTCGACGGTAATTTTAGTTCGAACTTGTTTTCGGCTGATTAGCGGGTAAATAACGTCGCAGTTCGTCAACTGCTTAATTATTGCCTATTTAGGGGAGTAAGTTTATGTGAACTATTTAGAATCGGTCTTATAATTTTCTCGAACATTCTTCAGTCTTTCGAAATATTTTGTTATACTCGTAGTGATTTAAAACACTCATCATCATCATCAGCCTATAGCAGTCCACTGCTGGACATAGACTTCTCCAATTGCACGCCATTCAGCTCGATTCTCGGCAACTCTCATCCAGCTGCCACCAGCCACCCTGCGAAGATCGTCGCTCCACCTAGCCTGAGGGCGTCCTACCTTACGTTTGCCGATTCGCGGTCTCCACTCAAGAACACGTCTACCCCAACGGTCATCGGTTTTTAAAACACTACAATGACAAATTATTTTACATTTTGAAATGTAAGAACGTTATTAGGAAACCCAAAAAAAACATTATTACTCGGAAACCCTATAATTTTGATGATGGATACAAAAAACTTACGCGGAATAACATGCAACTGACCCAATACTTCTCCTAGATTCCACAAAACAGAGAACACACATGAACTCTTTGGATTTTTGTAAAAACTCATTACAAAAATCTAAAGAGTTCATGTAACGTAATCGACTCTATAAAGTTTCGCCGGTAATTTCCAGTCAGCTCGAAACGGAATGGAAGTAAAAGTTTTAATTCACTAATAGCACATTAAATGCTAGCAAAAAAAAGCTTCATAACGAGGCATAAGGCTCGTAGCACCGTTATTACTCACGGTTCATTTTGAAGCAATCTAGAATACTTCATTCTTTCATAGTGATGGGAACGGGCCGCTCGGATTGCCTTTGAATTCGAATATGCAGCGGTACAGTGCAAATCGATTTGAAAGCTCACTGTAAGGTTTGGTTGAACTAGTGGTAATGAATGATTTTGTGATTAATGTGCGATAAACCTGTATTTTGTAGATAGGAATGTAATAGGAATAGTTATTTCTAAGAACATATAATATCCTTATGAAAAGAGCGCTTTGTCTTGCTAGGCGAAAGATGCTGGCTGTTTTTGCATTTAACTTTACAGAGATTGAAGAATAACGATATTTTGTTTCGGCTTACGTTTTGCGTTTCTAGATTTATGTGGTTTCGTATAAATTACTTGTAACACAAATGGAATATAAGGCTCAACCCTAAAAATTCTTTGCCAGCTACGCTAGATGAAGATGTCGAATATTTTTGTTTCGTTGGAAGGTTCAACGTAGTTATATGCAGTTTACATTTATAGTACGAGTACATTACTGCGGCGGCCGGCAAAAGAGGGCCAAAGCGAATGTCTGGTTGAAGTCAGGGCTTGTATAGAACTTTTCTCAAATAATGCGCGGTAATTAAAACTAAGTAGTATCTACGTAGAACATTTTATTAAAAAAATATAAATTCCAGAATCAATGAGGAACTACAATAATTTTTCAAGCGCCAATATGTTCATTTGTTTCTTTTTTACTCTAAACAGCTCTATAATTTGCAAGCCAGTTCGGAATTAAAATAATATCTTTGATAAGTTACCTCCTTGGTTGCCATGTTCGAAGTAAAAAGTTCGTTCCATTATTAAATTACATGATAGATAAGACTTTTCATAGTACTTAATTTATTCGGCCGCTATTTAAACACGACATGGATTTTCATTCTAATTGCCGGCCGCCTGTTCTTTCGATCTATCTCGAACATGGTTGTCAAAATAATGCTCAAATTTCCAAGCATTTTTGAGATAATGTATTTTAAAATGTGAGCAACTTTAGGAAGTGGATTTTTTAACTTCACTTTCTTAAAGAAACCAAAACATGCATTGTATGCAGTGCAAGCTGAGTTAAAATCACAAAATTAAAATGTTAAAAACGTACTCAAACATCTGTGGGTGCACCGCGCCAACATCACAGACGTGAGCAAAATAAGTAAATATACAGGTAGGTATTTATTGCACATTTCTTACGACAAATGCTGATAAAAATATTTGCAGCCGAGTTAATTTATATATATTTTTTTCTTTTTTTGTAAAAACGTCGCTTAGATGCTATGAAAATATAATATGTTACAGATTATACATAAAACGGCGAAGGATAGCTTTTACCAGAAGTGATCATCGTATCAGTGGTTCAGCAGCTTCAATATCATCAGGATTGTGCTGGAATATAGCAGTTCGTCGTGGACGGGGTGCGATAGCGGCTCATCTGACAACTTCTGTCATCTGAAGACAGCTGCCACGCAACCATCGATGCGACGCTCTGCTAGGGTGACTGTCAGCAGCCAATGTCACTCTTATCCGACCTTTTCGGTGATTCCAGTAACTTCATAACAAAACTAGATTGGGCCGTCACTTAGAATATTATTCTAAGTGACGGCCGTAAGAATTAATAATATTTAATTTTTGATAATTATTAATTAATATTAAATATATGTATATTAAAATTAAAATTATATATTAAAATTAAGTTACTGATTTACTAATAATAATTAATAAGATTTTGATTTTGTATAGTACAGTCTGCGTCAGTATGTGCTAACCCCTTAAGTTTTAAAATATGACACTGCTACAACATTGAATTCGTTACGAATAATCTAAAGAATATTTCAAAAAGAGTTCATTGTTTCGACTTGGATTTGAACCATCGCATCACCAATCGTCGTCATACTCATACCGAACCTAACCGTTTAACGAACTAGCCAGCATGAATTGTGATGAAATTTTTATCTAGTATCGTCCGAGTCACTTTATCTTTAGGTCTCTGTCTAATTGAAAAATGTTATAATTTGAGGGTATCCATTTTACGTTTCTTTAAAAGATTAATCCATACACTCAAGTAATAACTACAACGTTTAATGTATACGTTCGCTTATTTAAAACAACGAACGGCGCTATCTATTTTATTTACGTTTGCGTTAATAGGATGTCACTTATCTAGAGACCCGTTTGTGTCAGTTGGCAAAATATGTGTATTATGATAACTGTAAATTTACAAATCAAATTGTAAAATATAAATCTTTGTAGTAATAAGATGAAAGTTTTGTTAAATAAATAGCAATAATAAATATTATTAAATGATTATTATACCATTTTATTTTTCTTGATTTTTAAATTCTTTATAAATATTACTAAATAAAACAAAATAGAATAATAATTGATATAAAAATATAATGCATGATAAAAAGCATAATTTGTGCCTGGGATTTGAACATCCAATCTTATGCACGGCAAGCGGTCTTAAAACCTCCAGACCAGTTGTAAGCTGACTAACTTTTCGTAAATTTTAAACGTATTCTTGCTAGTCGTTGTACGCATTAATAAGATTTTACCCAACCGGTGTGTTTTAAGCGTCTTATTAAAAAAAAAAACAATAAAAAACAGACTTTAAAAAAAATACTAGCTTAAACTTATTTATTACACTTATTTGTTACTTAGGAAAGTAGTGTCGTCGAACAGAGTGCCTATGTTCGACGACGGTAGTGTATGAAGCCATAAACCCGACTCCCACTTACCCACAGCCAGCAGGCGCGCCCGCTCCGCAGTAGTAGCAGACGTGTCAAGTAAATTGTTCTGTACTACTCTGCAGAGCGGCTCATCCCACCGTCTCTGAGAATATGGATTATCGGGTAGATCCGAGTTCGGGCAAGCGAGTCTCCAGGCATTGATAGCCTCGGTGAAGCACGGCACATCAAAATTAATCAGTGTGGACGCTAGGATTTTCCTGATTAATTTATCAGTGCTGTGGACCGAGGATATGAAAGCCAGTAAACTAATACTAGAAATTTTGCGAACGCCGAGACCTCCCATACGAATGGGAAGAGTAGCTTGTGTCCAAGCTCGGTCGTCCATGGCCACATTTAAAATCGAAGTTAAAAAAAAGTTAAACCAACTTGGGTCTATCTCGGATTGAATGCACATGTCTTTTGGGCGGGTAAGCACTTAATGGAGCTGTGTGTTCTTAGGGAATATCTGTAGCTACTTACTTTGTACGCAGCGCAAGCTCCATAACGTAGACTTTGTTAGGTTAGTATATGAATCTTGGTCAGCAAGTTGTGACATGGATTTTCCATTAATGTCCTTCGTGTATATTATCATAAACTACCATTATCTTTAACAATTTTGTAAAAGCTTCCACAATGACAAAGCATGTATCGTGTTTTAGTTAAAAATAATTTAAAGATCTATAAAAAACGAACGAGCCTTACAATAGTCGCATAATTATGATGTGTAAAATCTGACATCTCACCTTGGTACCTAATAAATAACTGAGCAGAGACAGAAATTACCATCAAAATTTAAAAAAAGCAAAATACTGAAATATTTATTCGAATAATTATTCATTACTAGTCCCCCCTACAATCTGTATAGGTCTTACTAATTCCATGCTTTTATAAAGTACTTACTTATTCCATGCTCAAGCTGTCACTTCCTGTTAAGCTTCCGTCCCTTTTCACGAAATCACTCCCATAGACAGCGAGAGGAAAGATGTGACACAACAAAAACAAATCGTGAAAAAACATCCTATACGACGAACTTAGCAAAAATCCTATACGACGAACTTAGCAAAAATCCTATACGACAAACTTAGCAAAAATCCTATACGACGAACTTAGCAAAAATCCTATACGACGAACTTGGCAAAAATCCTACACAACGAACATTAGAAAAAATCCTAGACGACGAACTTAGCAAAAATAATAGGTTTACTGCAACCGAAGCAAGTAGCTGTGCTTACCAGTTGATATTGATTTTTAGGAATCAAATCAATGATAATTATGCCAGTCTGCTTAAAACAAATGAACCGATCGCAAGAAACTACAATCCATTTTCGTAGTTTTGTAGATTTTGTAGACCAAACTATAAACTGGTGGTCATGTAAATTGGCATTCGCTGAACAAAAGGTGCCGCCTGGCGGTCGCAACTGATTTGCCTAGTGAGCCACAACGATACCAATTTCCTTTCCACGAGAAAATTGGCTTCCGTTCCACCTCATATCGATATTTTTTATTGATTAAGTTTAGTGCTCTCTCTATTACAAACATTAATTTCTATGCTAATAACCGCGCTTCGAAGTTTCGTTCTAAAAACTGTCGCGTGAAATTAATTTTATGCGTTTTCTTTAGTATTTGGTTGTTGCAAGTGGAATCTGGCTTGTTTTTGTTAACTTACTAGTAGTTCTGCGAAGATAGACCTCGCGAGCACAAACTTTTTTGAAACAATTAATATACCAACCTATTCTACTGGAAGAAATCTAAAAGTGAGCAATTTACTGCATTTTGAGGAGCTATTCTGTTCATTAAGCCGAACATCCTTATCAGATCACCAAATTTCTATTAGACCAATTTAAAGTTACTCAAAATCAAAATATTTTATTTCACATAAACCTACATGGGAATTTATTAAACGGCAGATACTACCTGTCAAATAAAAAGAACCATCGAAATTGGATCTCACAAGACGGAGATAGTAGAGAGTAGAACGCCACCAATCAAAAATCCCCGAGGCCAAAAAAAAAACAAAAAAATCGTAAAATCTGTAGGTATACCAAGTATCGTCCAGGGCCTGCAGTCTTGACATAGAAAGCGATCGCAGTCCTTAGACGCTCAAAAATGCTTGACAAGATTATGATTTTTTCGTGCTTATCAAGCAATTTTGACCGTCTAGAGATCCCATTAGGACTTTCCGATCGAATTCAGTCGTAAAGCGATCGCTATCTGTGTCGAGACTGCAGAGCCTGATCGGTTGTAAAATAAGACCTGTTATGTAGAGGATTAGCAAGAAACTGACAGAGGAAAGCAAATTTTGGCAGACTTGAAGCAGAAGCGCTTCGCTCGCTCGGTCAGTTAATGCGGACTTCCGAGTTGCTTCAGTCCTTTTTGTATTTTCAACATTTTATTAAACACATGACGCAGGGTAGGTAGGTAGATACATCGTAAAATGTAAGGCGGTCCGATAGGAAATAGCGCCGCACTTCGTTTTTGACCTTTGACTTACTGTCCGGGGCTTTTCATCTGGCATTTGCTACTTTTTCCTACAGATTTATAAGAAATTGGATATCCCCGCTGCCCCACCGGCTTGACGTGCAATAATAACGAACGAATGAAAACGCTAAGCTATTTTCAAATGCTTTGAGTTTGAGTTTGAAATTCCTACCTGCATGTTTTTCCCGCATACCGAGCAGATATCACCATTTTGAACTGTCGTTTTCAGTCATACAGATGATAGCACGTAGACTCAGGCATCGCGCAAGTGAAATTAACCTTTTCATTGTGAACGTTCATCGAATAAAACTGTAGAAACTATTATTTCTTTGGATTACCTACTTGTTCTAAATGACGTGTCTTCTATAATTTAATTAATTTTACGTCAGTTTAATGGTTACTAGTTCATGAAACTTCTCAAGCCTGTCACAAGCAGACCACTATTCGGATATAACTAAGGCCAGCAGATTATTTTGAGTATAAATACTAATTAAATAAACTGAATAATGCGAGGTCTTTAATTTTTGCTAAGTGTCAAACAACACAAAGGCATACATTGAAACATATTAATCCGTGCATGTCACTAATATGTTAATTAAGGCCGTTGATTTATTTGACGAGTGATAGTTTCAATTATGTACTAATTAGTGATAGTCAATTACATGAATGTCTCGAGTATAATTGATATTGTATTACAGTGATTGTTGCCTAAGGGACTAGTCTAAAGAGTACTATAAGATACCGGGTAGACTAGTCTCACGGGACAGTTGACTCCTGGTAGGAGTCCGCATGCGGGACCCGCATGCTTATAAGAATGCAGGCACCTACTTACTATACATTTTTGAAAGTATAAATGGTTTAAGATGTCCAAATAATTCGTAAGTTGCACTTACGAATTATTTGGACATCTTAAACCATTTCAAACATTTTAGATTTAATTAATTAATTCTAAATTTATATCTAATTTAGGGCTGATTTGCGACGCCAGATATCTGGGGAATAATTTCGTGATATGGCAGTTTTTCCACACAAAAATTATTAGATAACAATTTTATTCCACGTTTAAAAGATACCTATCTGGCGTTGAAAATTATCTATGTTATAATTCGTTTAAAACATCATTGTACATGACAAATGACTTGTTACTCAGTCGACACTATCATGGTACAAGTCATCTTGTACCTTCGTGATCGTCAATCATGGTTGTCACTTATCCTACAGGGAACAAGTAATCATGATGTAATGCGAAAGTCAGATGTCAAATACTACCTTGTGACGTTTTAGTTATGGATTGATAAAGTTTAAGAGACAGCCTTTTTTTTTTTGTTTACGTAATGTTACTCAACTTGGTTCAGGTTCATTGCGCCCAACGCGTGTGACTTAAAAAATCGTAATCTCTAAATTAAAACTAAAAACTTTTGAAAGACTTCGTAAAAGAAAATGATTTAGCTTTCAACATTAGAATAACACCTTCTGCTTCAAAACAGCGTCCCTACGTAATAAATGTCGCACAAGAATAAATTAGGTTTTATAATATCAAAGTCACTGTACTGCATGCAAAATAAAGTCTTGAAGGGCGCCGGGTGCTTTAAAATTCCTTCAAATATTTACACGTCAAGTCAGACGAGAGGTCTTATTTACCTCTAGAATAAATTACTGTAAATTATTGCCTTGCCTAAAAGACCAATGAACATTACTAAGAGCGGCTTATTCGCTGGAAAAAAGGAAGAAAAACGTTACTGATTTCTCTGAAACTCTATCATTAGCACTAAACGGTATCCGTGCAATTTTATTTCCAAAGAACTTGAGGGTTTTACCGAGATCGTAGATATTTGAGAATTATTCGCGGGCACTTTACGCGGAATTTTACGTATAGGTGCGCGAGTTTAGGTTCCGGCCGAGTGCTCATCCGCGTAACATTAAGTGACGTGGTTCCGCACAATTAGCGAAGATTTCGCAGTTTCACCCTGTCTTAATTCCGCGGACTATTAAAGGGGAAATTTCATTATAAGAATGGTTCTCTTGAATAAGCGATGAACATCGTGAGGTGCGTCTGAGACTTAACGGCTGCCTCTGATTAAATATTACAAAGGTAGTCTCCGATTGTGTTTAATTGAATTTGCTCCCGCGAAGGTTATACGACATAAGCCTTCTGGCGTTCGAGTTTATTACTGAAGTTCGTCGCAACTTTTGACTGGAACACCTAATTCATAATCACCTTCGTGAATTTGCTATGTAGATTGCGAGAGGCACATACATTAAACTATACAAGTGAATTATTTAGCGTGCAAGTTCTAAATGACTTTACATTTTATTTTTATTTTATTAGGCTCTACAAATAAATAATCTATTTATATTTGACAGAATGGTTACATTCCTTGAAAACTGTAAAATAATAGCGATGTGGAGGAAGATATTTTTCCAAGAACAGGAAAGCATAAGATTTCAAAATAAACCTAGAAATAATATTATGAAGGCTTAATACACTATAGTGGAATGAAAAGTTAGTAGCTGTGCCTTGGTCTGTCTACACTTCTACAGCATAATTATTATAAGTTATATTTTTGGGCTTTCTCCTTGATGTATTTCATTGTAAAATTCATGTTAATCGGATTAGTGGCTTTATAAGCTAAGATTGATTGAATCTACGAGTAGAAGATGGAAACAGTCGTGTTTTGTAAACCTTCCGACCCGTCGACGCCGAGGTTATCATAATGAATTAGTAAATAAATTAAATGAAAACAAGCGAAGGAAATTAATCTTTGTTTTGTCTTTTGTTACTTTTAATTAAAACTTCAAAATTACGTGATTGGTTATAGATTGTTTTCTGTTTGAGAGGATTCGCGCCAAAAACGGAATGAAAATACGAAATCGCATTACTACACAGTATACGGTTCTATTCTCAGATATTAGGGTTGGTATTAACATGACGACGCAAAATCTCTGAGGGGTATTCAATTCATCAATCGGTATTGCCTAAAAAGCTTACATCACTTTAAAAAACACGAACCCATTACGTGTCTATATCGATACCGGTACTAAGGCTAAATTCGACAACATGACAGATTTAATCAAATGTCCAACATTTCGAATTTGACGCACTGTTCCCTATCAATATTTTTCATGCTCTTTGTACGTAAAATATTGTTGGAGATTAAAAAAAATAAAGCACTACCGCCCGCATTCGGTTTACGTCGCGCAAACAAAAACATTTTTATCAGAAGTGTGTTGCGCGATATCATTATTTTATTGTTCCTGACAGGCAGTTTTAGGGAGACGGAATTTCGTATGATATTATACAAATGAATCGCCACAGTTTCTATTTTATTTACACACTAGCTGCGCGTAAGTCTCGATCCCGTGGGAATATCGGGATAAAAAGTCAGCCGTTTGAGCGTGAAGAAGTAACAAACATACACTCACACACACAAACACACATTCACAAACTTTCACCATTATACTATTAGTGTGATGTGAGGTGATATTTTGGTAATAAATACAGTGGAGTGAGTAAGGACGTGGTACTCGAATTTTGTTGCTAGGTTTACTTACGATGTTTTTCAACACTCTTAAAAGTACGGATGAGAAAAATAAATTATTTGACAAGTTAATAAGTAGACGCAAACTAAGTATATAAAGCGTTAATATTCCTAGTATCAGGTGTTTATGATACCGATCAATTTATATCAGTTGAGGTGATTATAATGAATTATTACGCCCTTCTAATTAAACTTTGCCGATTTCGATAACAATTTTATTTATGTAGGTATGATATGATAGTAGAATTTATTAGTGTAATTAATTTGAAATATTTGTAATGTTGTCGTTTATGGAATGTAGGACTGAGTAGATTACCTAATTATTAGGTACAGTTGGTTTAGTACTAATGTGTGGTTATTTGATTATGTTTAAGCTGGCGACTCACGGTTTTTACTATTTATGTAAGTTTAGTATTAATGTAATGTACACATAAACCTTCTGGAATATGTAAATTCTTTAAATGACGATAAAAAAACCGCATCATAATTCGTTGCGGAGTTTAAGAACAATGCGGTCACGCAGATAGACACGAAAAGTTACTTGAATTTACAATACAATACACAATAATATCATGAGGAGCTTGTGGCTAATTAATAACTGCCGCACGAGTCGATCGATCAGGTTAAGCTACGCTTTCCGCGGTTGGTCCGTGGATGGGTGACCATCTTTTCATACCAAGATTCCGCTTTGCCTCGGAAATTACATTAAGCCGTTGGTCCCGGCTGTCATTTGTAGATCTTTGATAGTTGTTACGGGTCGTCAGAAGCCCAAAAGTCTGACAACCAGTCTTACCAAGGGATATCGTGTTACCCAGTAACTGGTTTGTGGAGGTTAGATAGGCAGTCACTCCATGTGAAATACTGGTAACCAGCTGCATTCAGTTAGACTGGAAGCTGACCCCAACATAGTTGGGAAAAGGCTAGGCAGATGATGTCACAATAACATCATAATCATCATAATATTATTTACAATTATGTATAGATTTGGAAACCAGTTTCCTTTGGAACTTATTAGGGACAAAATTGAAAGTAAATGGTGCCTACTCTAGGTTTCCCTAACAGGAAATAAAATGAATAGAAACCACTCAATATTATAGGAACATGGTTCACTAAGCTAATTGTACTTTATCAATGTATTGTGGGATCCGTCGCTCGATTCTAAGATCTAGGATCTCTACTTGTACGACGGACGAGGAAGTTCCATTGCTATAAGCTAAGATGCTTTGCTGGAAGACGTTCAGGCGATACATCACTCCTGATCGACTTTAGACACAATTCTATCAGAGGAGAGCGATGTGATAATACAGTTACATATTGCTATGAGTAGGTACCTATCTACCAACTAAAGAAGGTTCACATCTGGTAACTTATTGACTGAAATTGTAGAGGTCAGATGAAGGTCACTGCATAAATATATTGATATTCAATGTTGATGGAAAGTGGTTCGGTGGACGATGCTTGTAGTTGTTTGAAAGAAATGTTTGTGGTTGGGATGTCATTATGATTACTTTCCAACAGTATAGAGATACAAATTGCCCAAAGAGGATATTATATGTCCATTATCTAGCATGTACAGCTTTACGACATTATTCTCTGCACATACTATATGATCAGTGATCACCAATACGTATGCCATGCATAGTGATTTTTTCAATATTCCCCGATAAAATTGGATGTTCATGACTCGATTTATATGACGGTGATGAGGTTACTTGTTCATAGAAAAGTGACAGCATTTTTCATACACATTGTTGTGGCAGACAGATGTCGCGTTTCAAAACTTAGGAAATTGGATTGTGATCGGTGCGGTGGCTCGTACGGAAATAATCCGCTTTCAACGTATTATTTTAGTACACTGACGAATATGTTTGTTTTTTTTCTCAGTGCTCCGAATTTTTTATTTCACTTTGTCGATGTCACGTTGAGCGTGGCAGCTGTCAAAGCCGAAAACTATTGCGATACAATAAATATTTTTAACGAAAATAATATATTATGCTTTTTGAACAAAAGTAGCTTAAATTTTTGAAACTAAAATTATTATTCAAATAGTTTTTAATCTGATGTCGAAATTTAAGCCACGCGCTGTTTTAGAGATTCTTTATCATCGTAAATAATATTTCAATATTACGTTTCAAAAACTCGTGGCTTAGTAATAACAGCCGCACGGGTCGATCCATCAGGTTAAGCTACGCTTGCCGGGGTTGGTCCGTGGATGGGTGACCATCTTTACATACTGAGACTCCTCCGTGCCTCAGAAAGCACGTTTTGCCGTTGGTCCCGGCTGTCATTCGTGGATCTTCGACAGTCGTTATGGGTCGTCAGGAGCCCGAAAGTCTGACAACCAATCTTACCAAGGGGTATCGTATTACTCAGTTACTGGGTTGTGGAGGTCAGATAGACAGTCGCTCCCTGTAAAATACTGGTATTCAGCTGCATCCGGTTAGACTGGAAGCCGACCCCAACATAGTTGTGAAAAGGCTAGGCAGATAGATTACGTTTTAAAAATCTCCATGTGTCAAACTTTTCTTCTTAGAAACTACACAAAATCTCTTACTGGGTACCTAATGCAACAAAGAAAGTTACAACACTTTTCACACCTCATACAAAGTAAGTCAAGTTTTTAACTATATTAAGCTGCACCTTAAGCTTTACCATTTATTTCATACAAAACCGACGTCCCAAGTAAAGGCATTTATACTTGAGTGGCTTTTTCATTTTACTTGCTTTCACGGCCAAATGGAATGCGCGCAACATTTCAAAATAGACGTTGAAAGTAAAAAGAGTAAAAATCAGCGTCCACGTTATAAATCACGTCATTTACACAGTTTAAAAGCTCGGTTTGACTAATGGCCTTTTACGAAAGGTTCAAATCGAAAGCCTTTGACATCGTGCTGTCTCTTTCTATCCTGTAGTTGGTATAGCAACAAGTTTATGGTGTAATTTGAGTACAGGAAAGTTCGTTTGCTATGTTAAAGTTTTGCTTGCATACCTGAATGTTGCTTACTTAGAATGTCTACAACGGTTACAGCTGTTAGTTTATCTACATAAATGTTATTTTACTTTAGACATTTCTAGATTTCCCTGTAGTCTCAAATATTGTTGCATTTAGCACACCGGTAATTTTCACTTTCTCCTTGTGTCGTTGTCTTTGTACCTGTGTTGTTTTTTCCTTTGTACCTGTGTTGTGTTTTCTGTCCTAATGGGTATATGGCGAGGAATAGTGATACTACTGGATACTAATCTATCTATTAAGGGCCGATTCGACCAAACTTGTATAAGTCTTATCCTGGGAATAAAATGACTAATTACTCTAGAGCTAGAGAACTTTTCGTTTGACCAAATCTTAATCCTGGAATAACTATCTATCCGAGAGTAAATCGCTATACCGCCAAAATGCATCGAGTAAACAAGTTATCCGAGATTAATTTAATGGCGCCGCTATATTACCAGATGTTTTCGTATGCTTTGTTGAAAAAGTTGAGCTTATGTTGATAAATTCTAGTAGTTTTGTGATTTGTAAGGATATTTTTTTTAATAATGCAGCGTTTACTGTTTTTTATTATCTAGTTTACTGTTATGATTTTACACGAGTTCAACCAGCAAGTTTTTCTCAAAAGGTCCCTAACCAATTTGGGCTACGTTTTCTTTTTTCTTCAGATAAATTATTAATTTTCGATTACCACAATACAAAATCAAGATCTTTAACCAAACCGACTCGAACAGATAACCGCACTTGTATGACAACTCGTGTTAATATAATATTTATTGACATTGATATCATTAGAAACCGGCAAAATTATGTGGACATAAAATCTTGCGGTCCGCTTTAAAAACAAATGCATTTCCATTTTAGTTGGCTTACATGTTCATTCATCAACTCAAGAGTAAAAATCCCAATATTTACTTTACGTTTGTGATGGAAAAACGCAAACAAAGTTATCTGAGAGTAAGACCAATGAGTAAAATTATTCAAGGGGTAGTTACTCTGGTATAACATGGCATTTGGTCGAATCCACCCTAAGTAAGCTTTAAGTTAACGAGTAATAGTCGACCAACTTACATTTGCAGTTGGAGAATAGACCGTAACGTATATCGATGTATCGGAAAACATGTTTGTCAACTACAATGTTATAAGTTTATTTTTGGGATAAATTCATCCCATCTACGGAACCCTTCATTGTGCGTTTTTTTTAAGTATTCGTAAACTTTCTAATTACTAGTCATCCGTTTTGTCGTTTTTCAAGTGATTGTTTTATATTATATTTATATACTTTCTGCAAATTGCCGAAAAACTTGATAATTTTTTTATATTTATGTAAATGATGTTATTAAGGGAAACTTTCAGAGGGATATGCTAAATAATTTAGTTTTTCTTGGTAGGTACTTTGTTTAAACTGTTTTAATTATTATTTTTACTAAAATCAACCGATTTCCTTCATCGCTGTTTGTTTGTGACACATAACAAAATTCTGTGAAAAAAAGACTGAACATTATATTATATTGTCGTTTTTTTTTATTATTTTGTATGTAATCAAATTTTTTGTTAAATTTATATCTAGAGCGTAGAAATAAAAACTAAAAAGAATGGGGAAAAGTGGAATAATCCAAAATTAAAAGGGCAATTTCTGTTTTTTTTTTACATTAGGGTTCACTTTTCCCCCCTAAGGGAGATTCTCTCATGGGGGAATAGTAGAATAACTGAAAATGAAAAGGGCACTTTCTGTTTTTTTTTACATACGAGTCCTATTTTCCCCCCTGAGGGGGATTCTCTCAAAGGGAATAGTGGAATAAGTCGTTAAGCAGACGATAATCTCCTAGGTTTACCTGCGAGAAGCCAATTATAAATATATAAAAAAACTAAAACTAAATGTACTAGCCAATGTTCAGATAGAAATTGTTCCAACGTTTTGACATGGCAAGTCATTAGGCACAACTTTTTAAAGATACTCGTTGGCCAATGTCTGCCTGTCGCGCCGATTTTACATTTAGTAAATCCGAACTTTGTTAAAAATGTTATTGCTTTAGGTTTTAGTGCTCAGTAGGTATGGGTTATTAATTATTTTATATATTCTTTTTAGGGTTCAGTACCTCAAAAGGAAAAAACGGAACCCTTATAGGATGACTCGTATGTCTGTCTGTCTGTCCGTCTGCCACAGTTATTTTTTTCCCAATCTACTGGGCCGATTAAGTTGTAATTTCGTACACATATGAATTTCTGTGACCCAAACACGGAGGTGTAACGTAAATAAATGAATTTTGAGTAAATTAAATTAAATTAACTATGAGAAAAATTTTAAAAAAAGTTTTGCAAACTGTGCCGTGTGAATGAAAAAATTAAAGGGCTTATTGTAAAGATTTCAGATATAATTTTAAAATAAATAATTTTAAAGTTATTTAAGAATATAGATGAAAATTGACCAATCCCCTTATCTCCAACACTACTGAGCCTAAAATTTTGAAAAAATACATAGTCTAGTTCTTTACCGGAAATTATTCCGGAGATTACAGGAAAACTATAAAAAGCTAAAAAAAAGTAGTAGTAGTACTTGAGGGGGGTAGTTAGTTGTTTTAAAATAACATGGTAATCTCTTTTTGCAGTTGGAATACATTCCAAGTGCAACGAGAGATTACCATGCCATGATGTCATGCATGATGCATGCATGTGGTTACCTCATACATGAGGGGACATGTTTTTCAACTACAATGTTAAGTTTGTTCTGTGGTAAATTCATCCCAACTATGGAACCCTTAATTGTGCGTGATACGACACGCACTTGCCCGGTTTTTTTTTTAGGCAAAGAAATGAGAAAAACATTGGTAGCTCTTTTCGGCTGATGTGTGTGAGTGGTTCGGAGAAAAGTAATACTTGGAAATGTATCGTTTATTTATTTATTTATTTTATTTATTTAATTCGGGAAAACAAACAGTTACACAAATATCTTAATAAACAGGTAGTGAGAAAAAAAGAGGTTACATATGTGTAGCTCACAACGTTATCCACATCTTAAATACTACATATTTGATATGGAACTATTTGCACACGAGTGAAACTTATTGGTTAATAATCGCAAGAAAATCCTTAAATGAGAAGAAAAGAAAAAAAAAGACAACATTATCATTTAAACAATACCTATTAAAGAAAATATCTAAATTACAGTTCTTGTTTTAAAAATCTGAGTCACTAATTAATTGTATCAAAGAGACTCTAAACTTATTAGCAGACAATGTAAACAAATCCAAACTTGCAAACACAGTGTTGAAATTTTAATTTTATTTCGTAATAGAAAAATATTGACTAGGTACGTACATTACAATCTTGGTCTTTATAGAGAAGTCTTGGGTACTTACTTACTATTATTTTAACTCGAATACTACAAGGTATGGTTTTAGTTTGTTGAAAAGTGCACAAAAATGTCTAACTTCGTTTATCAAATCAATAATAATTATTATAACAAGATTTAAATAGCGTATTAGAAAAGCAGTCGGTATAATACCACTTGATAATGGTATTATTGGCATTACTATTCGTTTTAAAATACAGAAACCCTATTGTTTTCCAAAATTAAATTTCTAGCTGGTTTTTCTCCCAATATTTCAGTATAAATGAATATTTTGTTGAGAGCACTGGTGGCCCTATGATAACGGCTGCGACTTCCGAGCTACAGGTCGAAGATTCGAAACCTGGCAGGCGCTTTACTTTGTGTGAATTATTTCTTCACCACTGCTCTCAAACTGGTGAAGGAAAACATCATGAAGAAACCGGCATGTCCTAGAACCAAAAATTCGAAGACATGTGACATCTGGCAACCCACACTGGGCCCGCGTGGTGAATTACGGCCCACTCTCTCTCACCGAGAGGTCTGTGTCCCAGCAGTGGGAACATTATAGGTTTAGTGGAGCGTCTGCTCGGGGTTTTGACGTCGGACCTTTGTAACAGTGAATGAATTAATATGGTCGAGGTGGGATTTTGCTTTTTATACTTAGTATAAATTGTAAAGTTTACCAATTTTTTTTGTGCTTTTTATATTTTAATTATTTGAACAAAAAGCTATAAAAAATAATATTTGAGTACATCATTTTATTTTAACCAAATTTTTCATTTTCAGATATATATATATATATTATTAGCTGAACATTCCATTTTGAATTTTTAAATTTCATTCACTGTAACTGAAATACGAGGTTTTCATGTTTTTAAAGCTCCAGGCGGTCCACTAGTTGGTTATGATTGAATATTTTGTTGTTCAACTAAACATGGCAAAATAAAAAGCCGATGGTTCGACATCCCAGCATTTTTCATGCTTTTTGAACCGTTATGATTTTATTTATTTTCTAACATTTTGTTGTATTCGAATGAAGAATACCTTTCATGGCTTTCAATTGTTTTTTTTACTTTCAGTGTCAGAGTCTTAATTCATTTATTTACGAGTATTTAGTTACCGATCATGCGAATAGCATATTATAAGATAAATTAAAGTACAAAACATGTTCATGGCGTATGCTAATACAAGAACGGGCTAACAATATAGTGACTTGGAGGCAAATAGCTACCGTCTTTCTGTAACGGTCAGATTCCGTAAGATAAGTCGTTTATCTGTCAAACGTGAGATAGTGCTCTAGCAAGGACTTAGCGCTATATTCCTGAAAAAATAGGCAAGTCACAGAAGCGTAGTGAAAATAAATATTCAATTATAAATAAAGCCTGCGTGAAAAAAGGCAGACAAAGGTTATTTTGTAAGTTTTTACCCCGCACAATCATTGTAGTGATTCTAAATAAAATAAAAAGTGTTATGTTAAAAAGAGAACACTAATCTAGCGAATGCTTTTGTCAAGTTTGGTAAATGTGGGAAATTGTTACTAGCGCTCAAGAAATATGCTGGCCACATCCTCAGATAATCCTAGTTGGCTAATACAAAACCAGCGGAAATATTATGTTAACAATGTTTCCATAATTGGAAAGGGTATGCAAATCCACAAACAACATCGTACCTCAACTCATCCAATTTATTCAAAACAAACTCAAACAAATTATATTCAATACGAAAATAATAACAACTAATTATTATATCAAATAACTTTGGGAACAGGTAGATAATCAATTTACAACTTGGAATAAAGTTTGTCACCTAAGGCGTGGAAGTTTTGGATATTTAGTTAGTTTATGAAATATAATTTGTGAAATTGTAATATTTAGCTGGATAACCGTTTCAGATGTTCAGCGATTAATCTGAAGAGATATAGCAAAAAAAAGGAGTCTTTACCCTTTTTAAGTAGCTTTAAACTAGTATTTCAGCGGCTCGTGGCTAAATTACAGCTGCATCGAAAGTTAAGTTGCTCTTACCGCGGCCAGTTAGTGGATGGGACTAAAAAAAATTGACTCGACATGAGCTTAAGTGCTTGGAATTAAGTTTTCTGTTCAGCCACACCAATTTTGTTTATATGATGGCATTTAATTTTTCCAATCTAGAATTATTTGCTTGCTTTTCTGAACGTGAATGATTGATAAAAACCATAATTTATGAAACATAGCGTATGCCAGTAGCTTGTAGAAGTCAGGAAATACCTCACGGGAATGTACTCACCATCATCATCATTTCAGCCTAAAGACGTTCACTGCTGGACATAGGCAGCCCTCAAAGGGGGAGGGGGGTTGCCATAATCGCCACGCTTGGCAGGCGGGTTGGCGATCACAGTATGGTGTTAAAATGCATAGAGAACGCTGCTGCCCATTCTCTAGTAAGTCCCTTAATCGCCTTTTACGACACTCGCGGGTAGAAATAGGATGGCGCTGTGATGTAAAAGTATCCTATGTCCTGGCCCAGGTCATGGTCTGCTTGTGGGCCTTTTATCGATATCCGTTCAGCCATTAAGGCGTGAAAAGGCGACGTACAGATGTTGACCAACATTAGTTTAACGAAGACTTTCAATCGATGCTGTAACTTTTGTTTTTGATACCAAATGTAAGGGTTATCATGAATTTAAAGTCTCCGTTAAACTAATGTTGGTTTCGTGCAACTCACCGAGATAGAGTTACTTTGGCTTTTATGATATTACTAGCTGCACCCCGCGGTTTCACCCGCGTAAGTCTCGATTCCGTAGGAATATCGGGATAAAAAGTAGCCTATGAGTTAATCCAGGGTGTCAGCTACCTCCAGACAAAATTTTATCAAAATGGTCCAGCTGTTAGAGCGTGAAGAAGTAACAAACATACACACACACACTTACAAACTTTCGCCTTTATAATATTAGTGTGGAAGTATATGAGAATATGGATTCTCCTTGAAATAAGCCCCTTTACGGCAACTAATCACCAATGCCAATGTCACGCTTAGGCTTGTGGCTTAGGCCGCATGGGTCGATCGATCAGGTTAAGCTACACTTGCTGCGATTGGTCTGTGGATGGGTGATCTTCAGATACCAAGACCGTGCCTCGAAAAGCACTTTAAGTCGTTAGTCCTGGCTGTTATTTGTAAATCTTGGACAGTTGTTACGGGTCGTCGGAAGCCCGAAAGTCTGACAACCAGTCTTACCAAGGGGTATCGTGTTACCCAGTATCTACGGGTCACAGCAATGAGGATTAATACCCCACTGTAATACAGTATCAACTAGTACGGGGGGTATTGTGACTTTTACTGGCGGCCTTATATATTGTAATGTCAACAGCCTATACTTAGGTAATAAATTGTGCACAAATAAATAAATAAAAATAAAAAAAAATCTGGGTTGTGCAGGTCAAATAGGCAGTTGCTCTATGTAAAATACTGGAATTCAGTTCTATCCGGTTAGACTGGAAGCCAACTGCAACAAAGTTGGGAAAAGCCTAGCCATGTGATGACGGCAACCAATCAAGATAGGCTTGTTTATTCTCAGTCTGTCACTTCGATCTTTATAGAAAATCTCCCTCACCAGCAGGGCTAACATGCCATGCGCGAGAACGCTCTCGTTCTCGATTTGTCGAAATTTGTCGACGATTCTGACGTCATTCTAAACACTAACATGACCGCTAAGCTCGAGATATCTCGAAAAAGGCACTTTGACGGTTCTTTATCTCGCAACGAGAGACCGATGTAGCAAATGATTAAAAACAAATAATTTTTATGATAGCCACATCAGCTCATTCATTCGATTTGACGCATGGAATTAGTTTGTACTATAATGATTTTCATCCACCCCTTTTAATTTATGTTTAGTTTTTTTGTATTTTTTAGACTTTTTGATTAAAATTAAATGTTTTTCTTTGGCATGCCGAAATTAAAATATAAAACAAAATCACGCAAATGAAAATGAGTGAGACATTTTTGGTAGCAGCCCAGTCATCAACATGCTAAACGCGTCACTGACATGTCAACAGCGTCACCGACATGCTATCAGTGTCCCCGACATGCAAACAAATTCACGACTTGCCAACCACGTCATCGACATTCTAAAACCGTCCCGACATACTAACTGCGTCACGTGCTTGCTCAGAGTTCCGACATGCTATCAGCGTCCCCGTCATACTACCTGCGTCACCGACATGATAATAGCATCCCGACATGTTAAAAACGTGCCGATATGCTAACTGCATTCCCGTCATACTATGTGCGTCACCGACATGCTAACCAAGTCTGACTTGCTAACTGCGTCACCGACATGCTAACCAAGTCTGACTTGCTAACTTTGTCACCGACATGTCAGTAGCGTCACCGACATGTCAGTAGCGTCACCGATATGTCAGTAGCGTTACCGACATGCTATCAGCGTCCCCGACACGTAAAATAATGTACGACGTTCCAACCGCGTCACCGACATATTAAAACGTGCCGACATGCTAACTGCGTCACCAACATGCTAACTGTGTCACCGACATGCTTAGTGAGACTGACTGACTAACCGCGTCACCGACATGCTAACTGCTTTACTGACATGCTTACCGATTCGCCAACATGTTAGCCGCGTTACCGAAATGCTAATGTAACGTGTTGCAGCAGACTGGCGTCCCACAGCGGCCTGTGTACATGTGTACGTATTTATTATGTTATTCCAAAGTTTTAATTTTTCACGTCTGTCGCCAGTTATGCCTTTTTTTTGTATCATAATTTTGTCTACTCTTCTCGTCGTCAAAATCGAGGACGAGTAAATGACAGAAAAATCAGAGATATCTCGTGTTAAAATGTCAAAATTCGAGATAAAATACGTGCCATGTTAGGGTTTGTGGAGAAAACATCAAATTTCACAGAACGAGTCGAGTATTTTGTATGGGAGCGCTGTCAGAAAACGAGATAGGTTACAGAAGTAGACAAGAATTACTCGCGCGAGAGTGAGTAATTGTCGCGTGTGTCATGTTAGCCCTGCAGGAGATAAGTCACGGCAATTTTGTGATAAATCAAATGATACGATGGACGTAGCGACGTAACCGCTGACCGCTATCTTTGCACACAAATTGGGTTAGTTACAATATGTGATTAAGAAATAACCACCAATTTGCCAATGCGGTCGCTAAATACTAAATACCAATCTAATTAGGAATTAGCCTTTCATTCACAACGGTGTAGTTAATTGAGCGGTTAGGATTAATTTATTTACCACTAGTTTCTGCCCGCGACTTTGCCTGAGTGAAATTTGTTGTTCGAACATATTAAAATACTATATCCTATGACACTCGGCAACACTGTAGCCCCATTAAATAATCAGCCTATAATGTTCCTACTGCTAGGACCCAGGCGTCCTCTCGGTGAGAGGGAGTGGGTCGTAATCCACCACGCGCGCCCAGTGCGTGTTGGTAGATGTCACATGTCTTCGAATTTTTGGTTCTAGGACATGCTGGTTTCCTCACGATGTTTTCCTTCACCGTTCCCATTCCTACTAGTGAAAGAATTTTTGGAATCGGATCAATAGTTCCGAAGATACCCTACACAAATTACAAATTTTACGTCTTTAAGGTTTCCCGCAGACAGGCGCGATGACGGTGCGGTGCGATACTGGTAGAATAATTTCTATAAGGTTTTCATAGAAATGGTTCTACTAGAGTCGCGTTGCGCTGTCTCGTCACGCAGTCGCGTCACGCTGTCGCATCGCGCTGTCACGTCGCGCTGTTACGTCGCGCTGTCGCGTCGCGCTGTCGCATCGCCCGGTCGCGTCACACTGTCGCGTCACGCTCTTGCATCGCGCGGTCGCGTCAAGATGTCACACCGCGCTCTTGCATTGCACGGTCGCGTCGCGCTCTTGCATCGCGCTGTCGCGACGCGCTGTTGCATCGCGCTGTTGCTTTGTAAACTATCTTCTATTTTGTTAAGTACTTGGTACTTGTTGACGGGCCTACACTGTCCTCCCATACCTATTAACACTGTAACTTGGAAACATTGTTAAAGCCCACTTAAAAAAAAAAGAGTAACCGTGGAGTTTCTTGCTGGCTATCTCCATAGGAAACGACCAATTGGAACCGTGCACCTAGCTTCTGACGTTTCATAAGTGCCCATGTAGGTTTATGTGAAATATTTTTTTTTAATTTAGATTTTTTTGATTTTGGTATTAATTAAGAGAAGGGGTATGGTTTTCAATCATGATAACGTTAGACCTCACACATCTTTAGCCACTCAGCAAAAATTAAGAGAGTTTAGCTGGGAGGTGTTAATGCATCCGCCGTATAGTCCTGACCTTGCACCTTCAGATTTCCACCTGTTTCGGTCTCTTCAGAATTCTTTAGGCAGTTAACATCACGAGAGGACTGCCAAAACCACTTGTCGTGGTATTTTGATCAGAAGTCCCAAAATTTCTATAGCAATGGGATCATGTCCCTACCTACAAGATGGCAAAAAGTCATCGAACAAAATGGTACCTACATACGTTAGTTAAATGTAAATAAACTATATTAAAAAATGTTTTGAATTTTCTTAAAAAATGCGAAGAAACTTTTTCCCCAACCTATTAATAGGCTGATCTGCTTATACGTTTAGTTAGCTCCTCCGTGTGTTCTTTCCAGTCAAATTGTTTGTCAATCATTAATCCTAGGAATTTGGATGTATCTAATTCTGTTATCATTTTATTATTATAGCATACTGTCATATTGGTATTCGCACATTGGCTAAACATCATTAATTTCGTCTTATCAATATTTATTTTAAGATTAATATTATCTAACCATTTCCCTACGGAGGTTATTGTCTGAGTAACAACTCGTTGTGGTTTTGATCATCAGTACTCTTAATGGTCACAGTTCTGTCATCAGCAAAATGCAGCAGATTATTTATATCTATCTATCTATCTATACGAGTATAAATAAAAAGACAAGTCCTGACTGACTGACTGATTGACTGACTCATCAACGCCCAGCCCAAACCCTTAGACCTAGAAAGGTGAAATTTTGTACAAGAGTTCTCTTTATAATGTAGACAAGGAATAAGAAAGAATTATTGGGAATTCCATCCTTAAAGGGGTAAAATAGAGGATGGAAGTTTATATGAAAGTCCGCAAATTTTGTGTTTAGGCTGACGATAAAACAATTAATTTATACGTGTTTCAGTGTTTTTGATAATTCCACCCCCGAAGGGTTAAACAGAGGGATGAAGTTGTGTATGGAAAGTCCTTCATTTTAGAATGTAAAAATCACTAAATTTATTATCTAGGCTTGTGGTCGGAAGCTAACGCAACGGTGTTGTTAGAATTTCAACCCTTAAGGGGTGAAAAGGGGAATGAAGTTTTGTTTTTAATTAAAGTTCTTTATTTTTTAAGTTAAAATCACTAATAGCTCGGCTTATGGTTGGCTTATACAACGTAAATCCATGTTTTTTTTTTTCAACCCACGAGGGGGTGTAAAGGGGAATAAAGTTTTGTATTGAAGTTTTTCATTCGCAAAATTTTGTATTCAAGTAAAAATAATAAAGTTGATAAACTGAAACTTGGCACGAATACTAACCTAATTGGATCATAAAGTGTTCCATTTTTAGGTTTTTCAAAGTTCGCCTCAAAGGGAGGATATCAAAGATATTAGAGGATGTCAAAGTTTGTATAGAAGAATTTTAACGCACAGTCCGATTAACTCGAAACACAGTATTTATACTTCAAACCAAAAATATCGAAAAACGTGTATCAGGGTTTTTCAAAAATTTACCCCTAACGGGGTGAAGAGGGGTAGTCAAAAAGGAAACCATGACTGACTGGTAATACACAACTCAATCCACTGAACGGATTGGGTTTTTTAATGAAAAATCTTATTCCTTGAGTTAATAAACCTGAAACTTGGCACGAATACTTACCGAAATAAATTATAAAGTTGTCATTTTTGTTTTTTTTAACTACCTACCCCTAAAGGGGGATTGGGGGATGTCAAAATTTGTATAGAAGAATTTTAACGCGCGGTCCGATTAACTGGAAACTCAGTATTTATACTTTTTTTATATATCTTTCCCTAGCGGGATGAAAAGGGGTTGTCAATTTTACAAGGGAGGATTTTACTGCGTGGCTTGATTAACTCTAAATAATGACGTAGGCATCTGCTCAGAAGGGGTTTTTGGGAATTTGATCTTTAAAGGGGTGAAAAGGGGGGATTTCGTTTGTATGAAAAATGTTTTTCCGTGAATAAATAAATCTGAAACTTGGCACGAATACTAACCTAAGTAAATTATAAAGTTTTATGTATTTAAGTATTTTTATAAGGGGGATTGGGGGATGTTAAAGTTTGTATGGAAGAATTTTAACACGCGGTCCGATTTACTCGAAACTCGGTATTTTATATATACCTAATGCTCACAGAATATAAAAACTTACATGGGCTTATTCAAATGTAACCCTTACGGGACAAAAGTGGGTTTTTGAGTTTTAGGGAAGGATTTTACTGTGCGTCTTGATAAACTCCAAGACAATTGAATATTTAAAAATTTAAAAATATTATATTTATTATTATTTAAAAAAAATTGATTGCACACATGATTGAATATTTTTCAAAAATAAACTCCTTTTGGGGTGAAAAGGGGGAACAGTTTATATCAAAATTATGTTTCCTTTGATCAATAAACTTGAAAATTGACCCGTATATTTTCTTAATAAATGAAACAACCATAAACATACATTTTCGAAAACAACCTTTTAAAGGGGGTGTTGAATTTTGTGGAGGAAAATAATTGCATGGAAAAATATATCGCGCGGTTCGATTAACTTGAAATTCGGTATTTATATTTGAGTCGGAAATAAAGGAAAAGGTGTATCAGAGTTGTCAAAAAATCTACCACTAACGGTGTGGAAAGGGGTAGTCAATTTTAAAGGGGATGATTTTATGTTTCGGATTGGCGCAAAAATGGCTAAACGGATTTAGATGAAATTTGGTAACATAGTTTATAATCTGCATGAACACATAGCGTACTTTTAATTCCAGTACTACGTTCTCGCGACATTTTTTCCGACATCTACGCGGGCGAAGCCGCGGGCAAAAGCTAGTGTATAATAATAAACAGCGAGGGCCTAAGACGCTGCCCTTTTTTTTTTTTTTTTTGGTTGGGAAAATATCAAATAACTTCTCCCACTCTGGGCGGAGCGGGAGGGCGTGTCAGACTTTTACTGACTAAAACCCACCCGTGTTCCTTCCGTTGCCTGTGTGCCAGGGCCACGATATCCCTTTCGGACAAACTCGCAACCCCGGCAGGCATTGGTCCTGACGGACCCCGTCAGTTTGTGCTGACATCTCTTTGAGGCGTGCGTGGAACACAACGCACCGTCGACCCGGGCCTGGTCCTTATCGGACGGCGAGCTACCCATCGCTCACCGTCCGCAGGCCCGCGCCTACGGTGGCCGGAAATCGGCTTGCGACTCCCGACGCCCGGGGCGTCTCCTGCGGCGACTAAGGGCGCGAGGGCGCAAACCTTGTCTCGCTCAGTTATGCTAGCAAAGGAGGAGGCGGAACGCGTGAGGTTCCGCCTCCTCCTTTGCTAGCATAACTGCTTCGCAGAAGGAGGTGACGGCCTCCCATGCACTCTCGCTCCGAACCATGGCCTGAACCAGGCCCGGACGCGAGAGATCGCCGCCGCCGATCGCCTCCGTGAGGACACGGCGGTGCTCCGCCCAAGCTGGGCAGACCTCCACCGTATGCTCCACCGTGTCCTCCGGGCGATCCACACAGTGGTGACACCCGGGCGTTTCCTCCCGCTTTATCCTGAACAGGAACCTCCCGAAACAACCGTGTCGGTGAGGACCTGCGTCAGGCGGAAGGTGAGGACGCCGTGGCGCCTCTCTAGCCACTCCTCAAAGAGGGGACTTATCGCCACAATTGTGGCGTACCCAGCGCTGGGTTGCGACAATCGCACTCTCCATGTCGCCATGAGATCCCGCCGGAGCTCTGTCCGCCGTGCCGTGATTTCTTGCGGCAGCGGAGTTTCACCCCGGCGTTTCGCCTCCTCGCGCCACTCCCAGATGTGCGCGAGGACTTTTGCCTCCAGATCCCATGGCGGCAGTCCGGCAAGGAGGCTCGCCGCCTTACGGGAGACCGTGCGGTAACCCCGTACCAGCCTTATGGCCATGACCCTTTGGGCCGCGTTCAACCGCTGGGCTGGTCGCAGCCTTAAAGAACGCGCCCACACCGGTGCCTCGTAAAGGGCCATGGACCGCACGTAAGACGCTGCCCTGGGGTACACCATAAGCAACTGTGCGATTACACTAGACTTATAGGTTCGTTGGTATTTCGTTTTGGAATCTATATTGGTTACTTCGTTCAACCGCTGGGCTGGTCGCAGCCTTAAAGAACGCGCCCACACTGGTGCCCCGTAAAGGGCCATGGACCGCACGTAAGACGCTGCCCTGGGGTACACCATAAGCAACTCGGCGACGGTGACGGTGACGGTCGCGTCACGCTGTCGCATCGTGCGGACGCGTCGCGCTGTCGCATCGTGCGGACGCGTCGTGTTGTCACATCGCGCTGTTGCGTCGCGTTGTCACATCGCGCGGTAGCGTCGCACTGTTGCGTCGCATCGTGCTGTCGCGTCGCGCTATCGCATCGCACTGTTGCATCGCGCGGTCACGTCGCGCTGTCGCATCGTGCAGTCGCGTCGCACTGTCGCATCGCACTGTCGCGTCGCACTGTTGCGTAGCGTTGTCACATCGCGCTGTTGCGTCGCGCTGTCGCATCGCGTGGTCGCGTCGCGCTGTCGCATCGCGCGGTAGCGTCCCGCTGTTGCATCGCGCGGTCGCGTCGCGCTGTCGCATCGCGTGGTCGCGTCCCCCGCTGCCGCAAGAAATCGCGGCACAGCGGACGGAACTCCGGCGGGATCTCATGGCGACATGGAGAGTGCGATTGTCGCAACCAGCGCTGGGCACGCCACAATCGTGGCGATAAGTCCCCTCTTTGAGGAGTAGCTAGAGAGGCGCCACGGCGTCCTCACCTTACAACTGACGCAGGTCCTCACCGGACACGGATGTTTCTGGAGGTTCCTGTTTAGGATAAAGCGGGAGGAAACGCCCGGGTGTCACCATTGTGTGGATCGCCCGGAGGATACGGTGGAGCATACGGTGGAGGTCTGCCCTGCTTGGGCGGAGCACCGCCGTGTCCTCACGGGGGAGATCGGCGGCGGCGATCTCTCGCGTCTGGCCCTGGTTCAGGCCATGGTTCGGAGCGAGAGTGCATGGGAGGCCGTCACCTCCTTCTGCGAAACGTAATACTCGCGAAGGAGGAGGCGGAACTCGTGAGGGAAAGGCAAAACCAACGCCCTCGCGCCCCTAGTCGCCGCAGGAGACGCCCCGGGCGTCGGGAATCGTAGGCCGATTTCCGGCCACCGCAGGCCGATTTCCGGCCACCGCAGCCACGGGCTTGCGGACGGTGGGTGATGGGTAGCTCGCCGTTCAATAAGGACCAAGCCCGGGTCGACGGCGCGTTGTGTTCCACACGCGCCTCAAAGAGACGTCATCAACAATTGACGGGGTCCGAAAGGGCCAATGCCTGCCAGGGTTACGAGCCTGTCCGAAAGGGATATCGTGGCCCTGGCACACAGGCATCTGAAGGAGCACGGGTGGGTTTTAGTCAGTAAAAGTGTGACACTTCCTCCCGCTCCACGCAGAGCGGGAGAAGTTATTTGATAATTTCCCACCAAAAAAAAAAAGAAAAAAAAGGCAAACGGAGTTAAGCCTCTTCGCAATCGTGATGCGTTTGATATTCATTGCGTTGTAGTAACTTCAAATGCGTAAAACATAAAATTAAAACAAAAATCATTACACAATTAAAATACAATACATTCAAATTCAAATATTTTCTTACAGATAAAGATCCATATCATGTTAGTAGTAGTATACGCTAAGAGATGACCAGTCCCTACTGATGGCGCCCGTTCACGAACATGACGCATGGATTAGCACCATTCAGCTCAAGCATTTTGAAGGGAGCTAAATGATCCAACACACCCGCCACCATCAGCGAGACATTACAGTGAGCATGCATACTCTCAGCCACCAGGGCACATTCAAGTCCATGAAAGACGTACCCAGTAAATGGTAGCTTTGGCTTTGGCTTTGGTTACTGTAACCCTACCTACGTAGATCCACGTAAATAATATTCGAGCTAAAGGTACGGATCATTACGTAACATCGGTTACGTGCAAAGCGGTGTAGCGAACACTTTTGGGAGTATTCCCATCACCATTTAGCAGTTGAATTGGTGATTACTGTCATAGTTATGTGAACTTTATGATGCTTTATGTAGACCGCCCTTTATACACCGTGGCATTCTAATCATCTTACAATGGCAGCCCACTTCATGTATCCAATGACTACCAATCATTCATATTTTTTTTATTTTTATTATTGACATTTGAATAATTAAAAAAAAATATATTCATTACGACGCATGATGTAGTTTGAAACATCCTGTTATGAGCGCGGTGCGAGCCTTGCACTCCATTCCGCGCCGCCCTTGGAACGCAAGGCTAGTAACAGGTTGTTTCAAACTACGTCATGCGTCATATTTAATATTTTTTAATATTTATTAAAATGTTAATAAAAATAAAAATCTTTTATGAATGATTAGTAGTCATTGGATACGTGAAGTGGGCTACCGTTGAAATACGACTAAAATACCACGGTGTATTATGTTTCGAAGCTAAAATAGAGTATTGATTTTTAGGGTTCCGTACCCAAAGGGTAAAACGGGAACCCTATTACTAAGGCTCCGCCGTCTGTCTGTCTGTCTGCCTGTCTGTCTGTCTGTCTGTCTGTCTGTCTGTCTCTCTGTCTGTCCGTCTGTCACCAGGCTGTATCTCATGAATCGTGATAGTTAGACAGTTGAAATTTTAACAGATGACGTATTTCTGTTGCCGCTATAGCAACAAATACAAAAAATCTGAATAACATAAATATTTAAGGGGGCTCCCATACAACAAACGTGATTTTTTTGCTCGCTTTTGCTCGATATCGATAACGGCAACAGGTAGAAGCTTGAAATATTCACAGAATATTTCCTTTATAAATAAATAATTAAATTTAAATAAAACAAATATTTAAGGGGGGCTCCCATACAACAAACGTGATTTTTTTGCCATTTTTATAGATAATGGTACGGAACCCTTCGTGCGCGAGTCCGACTCGCACTTGGCCGGTTTTTTTTATAATATTGTGCTGTTTTCTATAGCAAGGAGTAACTATTTCTTCAAATGATTATTATTTATTATCGTATTTAGGGTTCCGTACCTCAAAAGGAAAAACCGGAACCCTTATAGGATCACTCGTGTGTCAGTCTGTCTGTCTGTCCGTCTGTCACAGCCAATTTTCTCCGAATTTACTGGACCGATTAAGTTGAATTTGGTACACATTTGAACTTCTATGACTCAAAAATGGACGAGTAACGTAAATAAATTAATTTTGAATATGGAGGTCAATTTTGGGGAGCAAATTAGAAAATTTTTAAAATGTTTAAAAGCAAAACAATGAGAAAATGTTTTGCATACTGTACCTTGTGTCATATCAAATTAAAGGGCTTGTTGTATGAATTTCAAATATATTTTTGTTATAATTTAAAAATAAATAATTTTAAAATTATTTAAGAAAATTGATGAAAATTGACTCTAATCTCCGAAATTAATGAGCCTAAAATTTTAATAAAATACAGAAAATAGGTCTTTACTTATAAATTACAGGAACACCTATAAAAAGTCTATGATCTTAAAAAAACATGGTCAATCTCTCAATATTGTGTGTAAAAAACTTCATATTAAACAAAATTACCGACTTCCAAAAAAATACTACACAGTGAAAAATAACTTTAATTTCGGAAGTCGGTGACTTTGGATCTGTATTTTAGGTTTTTGCCACCGACTTCCGAAATTAAAGTTATGTTTCACTGTGTAGTATTTTTTTGGTAGTCTGTTCTTATTTTTTTGTAAAAAGTTTTTTATTTTTCACTTTTTAGTGGGTCAGTTTTGAATTTATCTAAGTTACAATAGCCTAATGTTAACCGCTCCTCACCTTTTACAAAATATTGCTTTTCCCGATGCTGGGACGTTGATTGTTTAGGAGTTCTCCTGGTAAGAACCAGGAGAACTGCCACTCACCATATGCATAGTGACGAGCATAAATTGCTTAATCGCAACCCGTTAAATAGGGGTACTCATTATTATATTGTTCCGGTGGCCATAAGTGGTCTCCATCATCAGTTCCACTTCACCAAATGGTGCTTTCCGAGAGCAAATGCACGAGTTACTATAAAAAATACCCAAATCGCTATAGTTTAGCCTATAAAATTTGAGGGTTTCCCTCGATTTCCATGGGATCCCCTCATCAGATTCTGATTAAGTGGCAATGGGACCACCTCGGGAGCATACCCTTACAAACAAAAAAAGAATTTTAAAAATCGGTCCATAATTGACAGAGAAATTGGGGAACATAGGTACATAAATTTTCAAAAGATATTAAGTTTATCAAAAAATCGGCCAAGTGCGAGTCGGACTCGCGCACGAAGGGTTCCGTACCATTATCTATAATAATGCCAAAAAAATCACATTTTTTGTATGGGAGCCCCCTTAAATATTTGTTTTATTTAATTTTTTTTTTTTTAAGTGAATACTATCTAAATATTCTGTGAATATTTCAAGCGTCTACCTGTTACTATAATCAATATCGAGTAAAAACGAGCAAAAAAATCACGTTTGCTGTATGGGAGCCCCCTTAAATATTTATTTTATTCTGTTTTTTAGCATTTGTTTTTATAGCGGCAACAAAAATACATTATCTGTGAAAATTTCAACTGTCTAACTATCACGGTTCATGAGATACAGCCTGGTGACAGACAGACGGCGGAGCCTTAGTAAAAAGTAAGTATCAAATAAAAAAGTAAAAGTATCAAATCACTCTAGTCTGTTCTATTATCTTACAAAAACAACTAGAACACTGTATCCCACTTTTCACTTAAAATTTGTTATGTCTATGTTTAGCAATCCAGTGGATTATAGGCACGTAGCGCGGGGCTTTGGTTTTCAGGTAAATATTTTTAGAGGATTTTAGGTTAAATCTTATATTATGGGAATGGAAATAGGCCAGATTCCAGACTTAAGTCTAGATCTGCGGCAGAGGAAAAGAATAAAATTATTATTACCAGCTTGAACATCCTCATATCATTATAAATATTAGGTACTTATATTTTACAAAAGAAGTATGTTTTAAAGGTGCTACAAGACTAACTAAGCAACAGCTGCGTACAATGACAGCAGCTTTAACTGGCCACGGGTCATTTAATAAACACCTCTTTGTCATAGGAGTCACAGACAGTCCGCTGTGCAGGGCCTGCATGGAGGATGACGAGACAGCAGCGCACCTGCTACTATACTGCCCAGTGGTCGCCACATACAGGGCAAAGTACTTCGGTAACCCAGGTACCCTCTGTGAGATTGTCAGTAACACCAAGGCGTTGCTGGCCTTCCTTGAGGAGCTGGGGTGGATCGAATAATTGATGTTCCCACCCGTACGCAAAATACGCGCATATTGACGTGGAGTTGCGGAAACCAGCCCGTTTTACCTATACCTACCTAAGGTGCTACAAGGTTGGTCTGGTGAATTAATATTACCATAACTTAATTTCTAGTGGTAGTATGCGATGAAAGTTTGGAGGTACCTATGGGTAAAAATCCAGATACATTTCTGACTTTCAAGTTTGTCCTTAAAGTCGACAACACCTTGGTGACGTGGCGAGTTTATCTGTTTATAAATCTACTAGTTTCTATGGGTAAAAATCCAGATACATTTCTGACTTTCAAGTTTGTCCTTAAAGTCGACAACACCTTGGTGACGTGGCGCGTTTACCTGTTTATAAATCTACTAGTTTCTATGGGTAAAAATCCAGATACATTTCTGACTTTCAAGTTTGTCCTTAAAGTCGACAACACCTTGGTGACGTGGCGCGTTTACCTGTTTATAAATCTACTAGTTTCTATGGGTAAAAATCCAGATACATTTCTGACTTTCAAGTTTGTCCTTAAAGTCGACAAAACCTTGGTGACGTGGCGCGTTTACCTGTTTATAAATCTACTAGTTTCTATGGGTAAAAATCCAGATACATTTCTGACTTTCAAGTTTGTCCTTAAAGTCGACAACACCTTGGTGACGTGGCGCGTTTACCTGTTTATAAATCTACTAGTTTCTATGGAAGTCGTAAGATATCACATCAGAATATACTAAAATAACAGCCAACATTTTTATAGAAAACGGCCTCGTTGGTCTAGTGGTCTCAAGCGCACAATTTTGAGCATGAGATCCTGGACTTGATTCCCGGGACAGCCAAAGTGTTATTGGGTTTTCTATCTGAAATTTCTCATAAATCTATAAAATCATTTGTGTAGAACAAAAAAGGGTACTAAAATTCTGAAGCCCAAAACCAGTAGTTAATGATTGTAAGTAACGAAACACAAGAAATATTTGTCGTAAACGCTGCCTGCTAGAAGCAAGGGATACATATAGCTATGAACCGACCTTCCGCTTCCAATAGTTTCTATTTATAGCAAAAGTAATAACATAACTTGCGAGAATCGTTCCTTCGCTTAAGCACAGTACTACAAACCCTGTAGCAAATTAAGCTAGGAATACACTTGCCAGTACTTGCCAGTAACTTGCACCAAAATATGCATGTTGACTGTTTTTAACCGACTTCCAAAAAGGAGGAGGTTCTCAATTCGGCGGTATGTTTTTTTTTTGTATGTTTTTACGCGATTACTCCGTTAATTGTCTATAATTTTGATACGATTTTGAAAATTCTTTTTTTGTTTGTAAGGGTATGCTCCCGAGGTGGTCCCATTTGCCACCAAATCAGAATCAGATGAGGAGATCCCATGGAAATTGAGGGAAACCCTCAAATTTTATAGGCAAAACTATAGCGATTTGGGTATTTTTTATAGTAACTCGTGCATTTGCTTTCGGAAAGCACCATTTGGTGAAGTGGAACTGATGATGGAGACCACATATGGCCACCGGAACAATATAATAATGAGTATCCCTATTTGACGGGTTGCGATTAAGCAATTTATGCTCGTCACTATGCATATGGTGAGTGGCAGTTCTCCTGGTTCTTACCAGGAGAACTCCTAAACAATCAACGTCCCAGCATCGGGAAAAGCAATATTTTGTAAAAGGTGATGACCGGTTAACATTAGGCTATTGTAACTTAGATAAATTCAAAACTGACCCACTAAAAAGTGAAAAATAAAAAACTTTTTACAAAAAAATAAGAACCGACTACCAAAAACAATACTACAAAGTGAAAAATTACTTTAATTTCGGAAGTCGGTGGCAAAAAACTCAAATACAGATCCAAAGACACCGACTTCCGAAATTAAAGTAATTTTTCACTTTGTAGTGTTATTTTTGGTAGTCGGTTCTTATTTTTTTGTAAAATGTTTTTAGTGCTCTGGATTTGTGCAGAATAAACTATTTTTCTTTCTATTTTTTCTTGTCAAGTAGCTTGCATGGCATTGAGTCATTGAGTGGATTGTTTAATTCGGACTACACATACAAGTACACAAAATCCATGTAGTATTAGTAACAATGACATAAAAACTATGTTAATAAACTTTTACAAACTAAAACAACTAATAATGACGTTATCACCAATCAGAAGTTGTTATGGCACAATGGCATGCAAGCTAATTGCATATTTCTGTGTTGCTGACACTTGTACCCCTGGCTTGATTCAGTCGACGTTAAGAATATTATCTCCTTTACAACTAATTTTGGTTGCTAAACTTTTGTCTGCGATCTCGGACGCCCGCCCTTTGTGGAGATAACGAACGTAACTATTAACTGTTAAACTAAGGATTTAATAACTTACTGTTTTTCTTATTGTTGCCTTTGATAATCGACTTTTGCGTCACTATACTTTGATGGTTAAGGACTTAGGAGTACTTAATCTTTTGGACAGTTGGTACTCGACTCATTAACCTACATTGTTCACTTTTTGTTTTTGTTCGTTTTGTTTTCTCCTGGACTGGTATAATAATTGTGACTATTTATTTTTAAAGAGTACTCGCCGCTCGATACCCGCCGTAAACGGACGTGTCGCTGCTACCTACTCTCTGCACCGCTGACTCACTTTTGCCCGCCCGTTTGTTACGGCTGCCGTAATGATGCCTGTACTCTTCGACTACAACCGTTCTATAGGAGTTGCTTTTTTCAAGGCGGTGGCTGATACGAGTAGTCCATTTCTTTAACATTATTCGTCAAACGTTTCTTCGAGGTCATTTGGCCCCTTCTGGGCAAAAACCAGTTTCGTGGTCCTTGTTGGATACCTTACGGTGCCAACGAGCCGAGGGCGTGTTGACGCAATCACACCCGCTGAGCCCCTTCAGAGTGAGGAAGTCAATTTGCATCGAGAGCTAGAAGCCCGGCCTTGGGGGATCTCCTAATCAAATCTAGTCTCTGACTTCCTTCACAGCAACACAACTAGTGTTGTTTGGGTGTGTCTATACCCTTCGGACTAGACTGGTCAGGGCCCCGTTCACAGAATAAGACTGGCGACGGGTAATAAGCTTAGGGTTCACCATTAGGTACTAACCTCCCTGTCTGCACCCGACATACGGTCACAAATACTCGGGCCCATCCACTTGGGGAGTAGGTTTTATTAGGGCTTTAGGCTCCTCTCTCGTATCACCAATAAGATGTACAGACTCCTCCCCGCTCCTAACATTATGCTCACTACCGCCATCTCCAATGGCGCATCGAGCCACAACATCTTTCCGTAACCGTGGAAAGAGGCCACCGCGCACCGTTTTTGGTATCCCTAAGCCAGGCAAGCCCAAGTCTGAGCCCACGAGTTACAATCCCATCAGTCTTCTCCATGTCCTTCGCAAAATCTACAAGTGGCTTATTTATAAGCGGCTCATCCCCAACGAGCAGTTCGGTTTCCGAACCCAACACTCGTGCATCCAACAAGTCCACCACATCGTAAAGCACTTAGGCGCTGGCTCCCAGCGTAGTGCGGTGATGGGCGTCTTGTTCTCCGACAGAGCCAAAGCATTTTACAAAGTCGGACACAACGGCTTATTATACAGGGTGTAAAAAGACACATTACAAAGCCGTTACAAAGTATACTGTACATCTAAGTAGCTTTGCGCAAAAATTATTGCTGGGAAACTACTTTTACTTTTAGGTACAAAAAAAGGCTATTATTTATCGCGCGCAATGTAACGCGAACCCAGGCAAACGGAGTTAAGCCTCTTCGCAATCGTGATGTGGTGGTGTGCGTTTGATATTCATTGCGTTGTAGTAACTTCAAATGCGTAATTTGTAAAGAAAAATCGAAAATTCTGGTAATGTTTCTTTAGAAAAAAGTGTAGTAAATACCACTTGGAATACGTTTTCATAAAAAAGTAAAAAAAAAAATGCAACTTTGACCTTCAATATCTCCATAACCAGTGGGTTCCCAGGTATGGTCTAGTGGATTTTTTTTTCCAAATAATGGGTAGAATATATGGCTTTCGGCTTCGGAATGTGTCTTTTTACACCCGATATAAGCTTTACCAACTCGGAGTGCCAGATCGTCTCGTGCTCATGTACTTCTTGTCGGACCGCACTTTCCTCTATCGCATCGAGGGTTCACTCGCTTTCCCTCACCCCATCCACGCGCGAGTCCTTCAGGGCTCCGTGTTATGAAGACGCTGCCGTTTACTATACCGCTATTCGCTTTCAGAACTCTGCTGTCCTCCCCCAGAGACGCCCTAAGCCGAGGTCCGTTCCCCACAGCGGGTGCCCTTAGCGTGTAGTCGCTTAGTTTGTAAGTTTTATGCCCTGACTGGAGGCCTTAATTTATTGAGGCACCCACAGGAAAGTTCAGTTAACAACCTAGGAGGTTGACCTGCGAGATACCAATTATAAAAAAAAAAAAACTTGGTTGGCACTTGCCAACCAAGTTTCTTGCCAGTTCATCAGAATTCAGTCGTAAAACTCGATAAAAGCTGCTGGAGAATATGTTAAGATGATAGTCTACTATGTCTTAATTATAAGATTAGCGTTACTTGTTGATTAAAAAGTGCTGATTAATTAAAAAAGAAACGGAGGTAGAAGAATCTGACCTACAGATAAAACCCAATTTCGAGTTAGAAGTCAGGGAAGGACCTGCATTAGGACTAATTTAGTTCAGATTACATCGCAATGCAGTGAGCGTGTGCTTGCCATTTTAATTTGGAAGTCACGTCGATAGCCGAATCTATGTAGAAGGAAACACCCCGAAAATTACCGTACCAAGATTCGGTGCTGCATTTGTAATGAAATTATATCAGACATTGTCACCGATGGATAGCGAAAGATTTGAAAGCTGATAGAAACTAAATCTGGGGTTATAGACCCGGACTATGAACTACATAATTTTTTCAAAGTGTATTTTATTGTCCTGTACTTAACTAGTACTCAAACCGCAGTTACTTACATATTTTATTAGGTTGAAAGTTGTGTTTAAAATTTGGTGGAAATTGAAATAAAAATTCCAACACAAACTGAAAGAGGAAACATCACCATGCAGGAAAACATACTATTGGCCTCGTATTAAACTTTTAGTGGTACAACAGTGCATAGCATAATTAAATTAGTAGTTCTAGCTATTGTAAACTCCAACTTAGAGAAGTACAATAAAAGCCAAGCTGCAGCTTTAAACTTTGCTTGCACGCCGTGTGACCCATTTTAACCTCACAAATGAACATTCTCCACGCGAAATACAGTCAAAGTTCTGTAAATGTGGATGTCAGCGAGCCTGTCATTACAAGAACTTTAGAGGATTGACGGGGTCAATCGTGAAATTCATGGTAGAACTTGATAAGTCTGTGATGGTGCATAGAAATGCTTTGAGAATTTACACTGTGCGGTTGGTTTTCATCAGGTAAGTGTTCTTGGAAAATACTTAAGTTTGGGAAACAATATTTCGTGGCATTAATTTCAAAAATACTAACAATTTTTCTGCACGATAATCAATGGCACCAATTCAACTTTTCCCAACGTTTATTACCACTCATACCTAGGTATCGAGCTACCATCAATAATACTTTGATTTATTTTCCTCAAGCCTGAAAAAGACGCCATAAGAACATGCAACTCATGACAAGCATTCCCTATTCAAAGGAAGGATCCTCATGATTGAGGGAAAACTTTTAGATAAGGGGTTTCACAATCGAATGAAAATTTTATATTATTTAGGTTAGGTTCCGCCCCCAATCGAGAGGCTCTGACAAAGATCGACAAGGGATCGGAACGGGCAATCTTTTCGAGTGCATACCCGCTTCGTTTAATATTTACAAATGCAAATTCTTTAACCACCGAGGTGTGAAAATTGAATGAGAGTACCTTTTTATTCAACATATTATTATTTTCTTTTGCAGTGCCAGTTATTCCTGCAATGTATTAATAATCAACTTTGGAATAACGGCCTTGCTGGAATTTAAAATGTGTGCATTTATTGTTTTTTAAAACCGATATTTTACATTTAAAACTCTTCGAAATGTATCCGTCAGTAATACATTAAGCGTTTTTATTTACAACTAGCTTTTGCCCGCGACGTCACACGCGTGGAAGTCGTAAGACACCACAATATACAAATAACAGCCATATTTGTATAAAAACTGCCTCATTGGTATATAATATTGGTCGCAAGCGTTATAATATTGTTTAACATGAGGTCCTGGGTTCGATTCCCGGGTCAGGTAAAGTGATATTGAGTTTTCTATCTGGAATTTTTCAGTTACAGTCCAAAGTCCGACTTTGTTCCCGGTTAATGGCAATAGACTTGCCCTCTATTACATGGGACCTAAACATAACTGGCGAAATTTAATGTGGGTGTATTATAGGTAGGTACATCTCTGCCTTACCCTTCGGGGAATACAGACGTGATACTATGTTATTTTTATAAAACATAAATACATACATAAACTCACGCCTTCTTCCCATGGGGATAAGCAGAAACTATAGAACACCACCTGCTACGCTACTTACATACTCCTTTTGGCTCGTTTGTACGCCTGTTCCAAATACTACACACCTGACCTTTCTGAAGGACATCATCAATTATGTTACTATTTATGTTGTCCTATGGCAACCCTTCCCGGTGTTTCCACTCACATCTGCCTTGTAAATAACTTTTGTTAGTCGCTTTACATTCATCTTCTCAACATGACTAAACCATCAAGTATACTCTTTTCAAATTTTACCCTTTTTACCTTTTATTGTTTTATTTTGACACTACACCTTCTTTTAAGCCACACCGTTGCCTTATCACATACTTTTCAGCCTATCATTCATAGTCACGCCACACATGCTTCGCATGTAACATATTTCTACAGCATTGATTATACTTTCATGCTTCTTTTGCCACACCCAACCTTCACTTTCATAAATAAGCATGGGTACCAGCACACCATTGTGAACAGCCAGTCGAGCCTTTTTGGGCATCGACTGGTTGGTCACAATCGCATGTATAGCACAATTCACTTTATTTCCCGCATTTACTCTTCATAAAACTTCCGTGTATACTACGTTTGTAATTATGGTCTCAGCAGCCAAAACATACAGAGACTTAGGACTGGTGACGCGGGACCAAGTGACGTACAGTTGTCTGTGTGAGAAGTAGTTATCCCGAGGTCAACTCCGCAGTCTTCAGTAGCAATTTCCCATTGCTTGCAAAGTGTTTCTGTTTTAGTGAATTAATGAACGCCTGCGTTCCTGCATATAGTACCTAATATAACAAAACTGATACACTGACTGATGCATTCTAACAGATTACTCCCTACAAACGACTATCACTACAATAATATAACAGTAGATTATGTAGAACAGATGGCGGATGGGGCCAAAAGGTACTGGAGTGGCGACCGCGAACCGGAAGACATAGCATTGGAATTCCTCCTACAAGGTGGACCAATGACTTTGTGGAAGCCGCAGGAATCCGCTGGATTCGGGAAGCACAGAGACGGTCAAAGTGGCGATGCTTGGGGGAGCCCTATGTCCAACAGTGGATGTCTTTCGGCTGAAATGAAGATGATGTGATAAAACTACAAATTAACGATTTTCGGACTTTTCCTTTACTTGTGATTCTAAGTCAACGGGAGGCTTGTGATTCTAGGTCAACGGGAGACTTACTTAACTTTAGGATTTGATTAATTGGCGAGTATCAAAATATGTCGCATAAATGGCCATATATTTTTTTATTGCGTTAGAAGTTTGATTTTTTTAAGCTCTAGGGGACCGTATACCTATCTATGTATTTGATATTAATTTCAACTTGATACCTCAATGCATTCCTGAGAAAAAGGGTCTTGACTGACTGACTGACTGACAGACAGACAGTCGGATGAACGGACGGACAACGAAGTGATCCAATAAGGGTCCGTTTTTTTTTCCTTTTGAGGTACGGAACCCTAAGAAGTTACGAAATGCCCATAAAAAACGTTTTTGTGATTTTTGACTCTTTTAATACTCAAACCTTAGTTAGTCTAATAGAGTATTTTGATCCTCATCTCAAACAGGATCTATTGGCACCAATTGTTTTTGGTGAAAATTGCCCATTTTCTTGCTAACTGTATTTTTTTTTCAAAATCTGTGTATGCAGATCAAAATGTCTCAAAAAGATAAGGAAAGTCTACTCCGAATGATTTTGTGTAGCTACAATGGTTAAGGTAGGGTTTACAGCCCTATCTCAAAAATCCACCCTTTTATGATGATTGACAGCTTAGCCTCATAAAGATATAGCGTGATGATTAAATCTGTAACTATCTGCAATGGTCTAACCGTTTGGCTCGTGTTTTTACAATTTGCTGTAAACTATAGAGGAATACAAAAATAATGCAATATTGCTCTACCCCCATAGAAAATACCGTAATAATATATAGCCTACCGACTGACCAGACTAATATGGACTATCTATGCAAAATTTGAACCGAATCTATCCAGTAGAATTTGCGTGATGCTGGAACATACATTCAGACAAACAGACAAAAATACAAAAAAAAAATATTTTCGGCATTGGAGTCGATCCCATACGAAATAATCAGTGTACAATTAAAACTTCGCTACGATTTTATTATAATAATTTATGTATAAACTAGTTGTCCCGTCAGACGTCCTGTTCAAATTTCAATAATTTATAGAAAATGCACTTTCAGTTTTCCCAATCTTTCCAACTTTCCCGTCAACTTTTCAATAAATTTGTTTGTGTAAGCACCTGATTCGGACTATTATAAACAAATTAAAATAGAAATTTGTCAAAACAGTCCAGCCGATCTGAAGTGATGCGCTTACCAACCAACAGCATTTCATTTGTACTATACACCGTGGCATTTTAATCGTCTTACAATGGCAGCCCACTTCATGTATCCAATGACTACTAATCATTCATTAAAGTATTTTTGTTTTTATCAACATAATTATGAATAATTAAAAAAACAATTATTATCCATTATGACGCATGACGTTGTTTGAAACACCCTGTTATGAGCGCGGTGCCTTTTGAACGCCCTTGGAACGCAAGGTTCGTCATCATTTCAGTCGAAAGACGTCCACTGCTGGACATAGGCCTCCCACGGGAAGAAATAACATGGTGCTATTCTTTACATCATGCATCATAATGAAAAATATATATATAAAAAAAAAAATGTTAATAATGTTTTTTTATGTTAAATGTTTTTTTTTACTTTCATGCATGATTAGTAGTCATTGGATGCATGAAGTGGGCTGCCGTTGTAAGACGATTAAAATGCCACGGTGTATATATATACGATACGATTCATGTCACTGGAAGAAAGCGCCATGCTCTGTGCACCTTTTTTGTAGTACGAATTCACAAAAATTCTACAAAACTTTAGTCAATGGTTTTAAAAAGTTTATAAAAAATAATTGGAGCAGCATCGATATCCTGGTGATACTAGTTAGGTACTCGGAGAGCACAACGCTGCATACATATTCAAAAGTATCGAACTCGTGTTAATTTGCATAGGACCCACGAGTTAACGTAACTATTGCAAGTACACTCGCTCTCAAAGCTTAGAAGATTTGTTAGACAACCACTTGAGAAACCCTCTTCCGTTTACTATTCGTCTTTTTAACCCTTTTACTCTACTTACTTATGTTTTTATATTAGTAAATAGCATCCTAAAATAAATTTCAACACTAACACTACACATTTTTATTACATTTATCGTTTTAGCCGTCATTATGAAAATAAGTTCAATAAAAATAAAGCATGTATTCATTTATTGAACTAAGCAGCAACCAGTTAATGAAATAATCCCCATCTTAATAATACACGTTTAATTTATGTTACTAAATAAGTCTGTGTTGTAACTTGTAACCTGATTTGAAACAAACAGCTCGTCGCGACTGTACATTTGTAGGGTACGTTTCAGGGAACCAAACTTTTTCCCATCTACCGAACGCCTATCACTCACTTTGTTGGCACCAATAGCGGTGTAGCAATGTTTTTATTTCGTTATTGTTCAACATACAGTTTGCATAGCGAGGAAAAACGCGAATCTGTATTCGTCCTCTATTCTCTACCGGACTCACAATTATTTTCTCGGATTACATACTACTCGTATTGGGGTCGAACAAAATTTGATATTCCTTATATTGTATCGTGTGACGAACTTGTTTTGGATTTTCGGTTATTGGAAAAACATTTTTAAACTAGCTTCGTTCGTAGGTGTTACCTACGAATTTACGGCTGAATTATTTGGGTACCTATATGTTTTTTTTCGTTATTCTGTTGTTTTCTGAATAAAACTTTGTTTCAGTTAAAGGCCTCGTGGGAGCGTGGGCGTGGGAAGGAGTGAATAATGAAGCAATAACACTTTTTAAGGTTTTCTTTTATTTTTCAAATACCTACCTACATTCTTTGGTTCATGTTGCGTTCATTTGTTTTTGTTGTGAACCATACGTTCACAACACTGTATAAAACAAAATCATTCATCACTCTTTGCAGTATTTCTACTGTATTGTAAACTATTATCGTGTTGTTCGTTGCTTTTATCTTTTCAGTAGTGCTAGAAATAATATTATGGTTCAAAAATTGATAATGAAATGGATCACATACCTTCGTCACCTAGTACCCATTTTATGAAACTTCGTTCCAGAAAAAAAAATCTACTAACTTAATCGAAATGAACGGTAATAATCGCGTAACAAACATACAAAAAAAAAAAAACATACCGCCGAATTGAGAACCTCCTCCTTTTTTGGAAGTCGGTTAAAAATCCGTCATAAGAGTAGTAGGAACTGTTGGAAAGAAAATTCAGCTGACTTTAATCATTTATAAACTCTATCAAAATTATGGGTAGGTACCACAACAAAGTTCAGTGACCCATCCTGTTGACTTCCGTCCCAGAAGACGATGATTTAACACATCCGATTCTATCAGGAGACAGATAAGTAAATGTGTAATCGTGTGTATTAAAGGCGCCACTGGGTCCTCCCGCTAATCAAACCATCGTACCGTGAACGTTTTATTATGATTGATAGATATTTTATGGGGGATTTTAGGGCATTGAACTCTGTTGGTTTTAATTAAAAGAGATTAAATTAATATTTTGAGTTTTAGTTGATCAGCAGCATGGGAGATATTAAAGCGATAATTCATACCCGAGTAGGTATCAACATAGCGATAGTGGGAATATGAAATAATGTAAGAGATATTTTGTCGAAAATAAGTTATATTATACTGTTCGATACAGAATTTGTTGCTCTATCGTTGGTATAATTAATAAAAACTTTTTACAAAAAAAAAATCAACCGACTTCCAAAAAAAACACTACAAAGTGAAAAATAACTTTAATTTCGGAAGTCGGTGGCAAAAAACTAAAATACAGATCTAGACACCGAATTCCGAAATTAAAGTTATTTTTCACTTTGTAGTGTTTTTTTTGGAAGTCGGTTTTATTTTTCACTTTTTAGTGGGTCAGTTTGTAATTTATCTAATTAACAATAGCCTAATGTCAAATGCTCATCACCTTTTACAAAATATTTTATTAAAATATTATACATTCCCGATGCAGGGGTGTTAATTGTTGAGGAGTTCTCCTGGTAAGAACCAGGAGAACTGATGGTGACTTTACCATATGCATTTTGACGAGCATAAATTGCTTATCAACCATATTAAAGTGCCCAATCGAAACGCAACAGTGAAATACTTATTATTAAGTAGTTCCAGTGGCCATCTGTGGTCTTCATTATCAGTTCCACTTCACCAAATGGTGCTTTTCGAGTGCAAATGCATGAGTTACTATAAAAAATACTGAAATCCTCATAAAAATCCCGTACATGACATATTTTCCATAGGCCTAGACATTTTTTTAGGGTTCCGTGCCCAAAGGGTAAAACGGGAACCCTATTACTAAGGCTCCGCCGTCTGTCTGTCTGTTTGTTTGTCTATCTGTCTGTCTGTCTGTCCGTGTGTCATCAGGCGGTATCTCATGAACCGTGATAGTTAGACAGTTGAAATTTTCACAGATGATGTATTTCTATTGTCGCTATAACAAAAAAATACTAAAAAACAGAATAAAATAAATATTTAAGGGGGCTCCCATACAACAAACGTGATTTTTTTTGCTCGATATTGATAACGGCAACAGATAGACGCTTGAAATATTCACAGAATATTTAGTTATAGGTATATTCACTTTAAAAATAAATAATTAAATTAAAATAAAACAAATATTTAAGGGTCCCATACAACAAACATGTTTTTTTTGCCATTTTTATAAATAATGATACGGAACCCTTCGTGCGCGAGTCCGACTCGCACTTGGCCAGTTTTTTATTAAAAACTTGATGTTTAAGACATTTCAAATTGATTTTTGTATAGAAACCAATGTACGTCTCTTTCTGCACAGTATTTTTTCTCTGCATCTAACTAAACACAATCGACTAAATTTTAACAACAAGTCACGTAACTCCATTATATGAGATTTATTTTTATTTTTGTCCCATGCATTAGTGTTCTCTGAGCTGGTAAAAATTGCATGTCTCTTACGTTATAATTATGTATATTGTGACTTAAATTAACATAGTTATATTGTCCCTTACCTGTGTGTGTGTGTATTAATTTACCTGTGCTCTACAACTCAATTAACTTAATTAAGGCACTGTAATTGGTCGGACATTGTTTGATACTGACACAATTAACCTTTTAAAACAATCAACATCTATCAATAATTATTGTTATAATTTATCGTACCTAGTAAATAAAATAAAATAAGTTTAGTGACACAAAATACCTTTGTGTACAATTCTAATATAATATATTTCACAATACATTTGATTTTTAGAAAAAGGCTGCACAAATAGTGGAAAACGCTGCCTCCTAAACTAGGGGAACCCTGCGACCTAGGAGTCAGTGTTCTACTGTAACTTCGTGTACAAAAGAAACCTTTATTTACGCCGGTAGCCCATCTCCGCCGCGAAACCATATCAGCGAAACCGCGGTAGTACAATTCAACTGGTTTGCGTCAAGTTCCGCTAGTCCCATCCGATTCGAGTAGCGAAACATGACGCGACCCAGTTGAATTGAACTACTGCGGTTTCGCTGTGATGGTTTCGCGGCGGAGGTGTGCTGCTGGCGCTAGTTATGGCTATTTACTGGATTTGCGGTTTAGAACGCGAAATCTTAGTTAATCTACATTTTGTATGTCCGGGGTAGGTTGAATATAAGTCCGGGGTAGGTTGAACAGTAATTAAATTAAAACAATATTATTATTCATTTAAAATCAAAATATTTTATTTCACATAATCCTACATGGGCAATTGGGCACTTATGAAATGTCAGGAACCTAGGTACACGATTCCAATTGGTCGTTTCCTATGGAGAAGAGCCGACGAGAAACTCCACGGTTACTCTTTTAAAAATAATTAGCTTTTACAACGTTTTCAAATTACAGTGTTAATAGGTAGGTATGGGAGGACAGTATAGGCCCGTCTAAACTACTAGGTACTTAACAAAGTAGAAAATGGTCTACAAATCTATAGGCTATTAAACCTCCAACGTTCTCACATTCACAAAAAAAAATCGGTTGTCTGTAAAGTCGGTTTACTGACGATAGTTGAACGTGATAACGTCATAAGCCTTAAATGGAACGCCTCAGAGCGAGGTAACGCCACATGAGAGGTAACGCCGCATGAGAGGTAACGTCGCATGAGAGGTAACGCCGCATGCGTCATGTTTTTTAGTGCATGCAGCCGGCTCCATCGAATTATAAGACGTTGTCACGTCAAAAAAGGAGATGATAATATTATTAAAATAATAATAAATTGAGCCTCAAGAAACTTAACAACTTAAACCAATTTTGACGTCAGAGCGTCTGTACAAAAAATATTTACTCACTTCTTTATTAATTGAGAGTCTCATGTTCTTATTTTTGGACTAACTTTCTTATTTTGCTTTTGATTTCGTCCCGTATCATCATCTGCCTAGCCTTGTCCCAACTATCTTGGGGTCAGCTTCCAGTCTAACCGGATGCAGCTGAATACCAGTATTTTACATGGACCGACTGCCTATCTGACCTCCACAACCCAGTTACTGGGTAACACGATATGCCTTGCTACGACTGGTTGTCAGACTTTTGGGTTTCTGGCTACCCGTAACTACTGTCAAAGATCTACAAATGACAGCCGGGACCAACGGCTTAATGTGCTTTCCGAGGCTCGGAGGAATCTTGGTATGAAAGATGGTCACCCATCCACGGACCAACCACGGCAAGCGTAGCTTAACCAGATCGATCGACCCGTGCGGCAGTTATTACTTAGCCACAAGCTCCTCCCTTGATTTCGTCCTGTATCTCAAGTTAAAATACATTTAAAGTTTTATAATCAACTAGCTGCGCCCCGCGGTTTCACCCGCATAAGTCTCGATCCCGTGGGAATATCGGGATAAAAAGTAGCCTATGTCTTAATCAAGGGTATCAGCTACCTCCATACAAAATTTTACCAAAATTGGTCCAGCCGTTTGAGCGTGAAGAAGTAACAAACATACACACACACACTCACAAACTTTCGCCATTATAATATTAGGGTGATGATATCAAACGCTTTTACCGTTTGTTTAACCTCCAATACCTAACACTGTGATTTAGAAACATTGTAAACGCCAATTATTTTTAAAGAGTAACCGTGGAAGTTTCTTGCTGGCCTTAATCCATAGGAAATTACCAAATATAACCGTGCATTTAGCTTCTGACGTTTTATAATTGCCCATGTAGGTTTATGTGAAATCAAATATTTCGATTTTCGATACCTAAGGCTTCTTTTGACATAAGAACCATTTTTGGATTATGTCAAAAGAAACGTTAACAAAAATCAATGCTGGCTTTTTCTATAATATAGGAGATGTTATAGAAAAACCTAGCCTTTATTGTATCAGTATTAAGCAGCTCCACCAGCCCCGCATAAAGTTATAAACAACCAGCCCCAAGCGTTATTATTAACTCTGATAACCTGGCTAAACTAAACACTGACTTCGACTTGAGAATAACACTGTCTTGTAATGATGCCCGAGTTTTAAGAAAAGTTTTGTTTTACTAAGAAAGTAGCTCACGATAAGTATGTAGGCTTCACAACAAAAAGTAGACGTACAAAGTAAAATTTTACTTTCGTGTTTGGTAAATCAAAAACATGTCACCACTACTTAACAGTGGGGGAATGAGATGCCGTGCTTCGCACAAATGTGGGGGATACCAAGATGCATCCTCGAGTGGTTATAGTACATTGTGATACGAGGGTGGAAACTGATCGTGTGATAAAAACCCTCGCCTTCGGCTCGGGCTTGTTAATGACAGCTCGTTTGCAATAACCTACACACCCGTGTATCACACGATGTTTTTCAATACACTTGTGGGAATTCTTTTGCATTATTCTTGACTTTATGATCATAATTTAGACTCAAATCTCTATGTTATTACTGTTAATGACAGTGATAAGCTCATAAGATTGCTATTAATAAATATAATTAAATGCACGTGTGTAATTTTTAAGTGATTTCGACAAAATTGTTATGAAATAAATGAAATGAAATGAAATAGTAAAAAACAAATCAAAAAATTAATTAAAATTTTCAGAAAATGGCGCGTTTTTGCAACTGAACCTGTTTTTTTACAACGAAAAAAGCCTATACAGCCTATTCGATTTTTGACAAATGTTGATGTGAAAATAATTAAATTCAAACTGGTAATTAAATATATTAAAGAACCATTTAAAAGACTTTTGAGAATTCAATGCTAAGGTACGCACTCATTCATTTTTCCTCGTATAAAATCTATCCCATTTTATTCTATGTATGAAAACTCCTTCCTACGAAACTTTTTAAATTGACTTATAAATTTAAAAAACTCAACTGCAAAACTAATGATATAGCTCGTAAACAAAGGTCACGACCACGTAACAGAAAGATGCCTATGCAAAAGATTTAATTTTCGAATCATACCTCTAGCCATCATAGCCTCTGAAAGTACGCCATGTTTAACAACTGTATTGAAAATAGAGTTTTTGGCAGTTAGTGTACCTACCATTAGGGAACCAACCCGTCTGTACATACTGTTTAAATTGCAACTTTTAAGCAGTTAAGGAACGATGGATAAGTGAGTGTGTTAAGCGTTTTATTATGATAAGTAAACGCGGCATGGGTCGATCGATTAACACGCTACTTACTACGGTTTACGCTTACGCGTTTTTTTCGATTACTACGCTTGTCGCAGTTGGTCCAGTTCATACCGAATTACCGAGATCCCTCCGTGCCTCGAAAAGTAAAAAGGAATCTAACGATACCTCTTATGTTAAATTCCATCAAGCCGTTTAGGCTACAGAGTGTGCCAAATAAATAGACATACATGCATACATATACACACTCGAAAAACATAACCCTCCTTCTGAGGCAGTCGTGAGGCAGACACTATCAAAGAAGATTTATGTGCACAAATAAAAGTTTTGATCTATTTTATAATATTATCCTTACTACATTTTTTATGTCCGCAAGTAATTTTAAACTATACTGTTTATACAAAGTGTGTCATAAGTATGATAAATTCAATTCATTTAGATTGTTGACCGACCGAGCGAAGTGTCTCTGCTTCAAGTTGCAAAATTTGCTTTCCTCTGTCAGTTTGTTGGTTTTACTTTACAGGTAATTTTACAACTGATCTAAACGAAACTTAGTATACAGGTTTTAAGACTCTAAAAATTTTGTAGTCGGGGATTTTTGATTGGAGGCGTACTTCCTATTAAAAGGGATAAAAAGGGGGCTACTGGATATTTTCGCCTTATGCGGCCCAATTTCGATGGTCCTTTTCTATTTGAATGGTAGTGACTGTAAATGGGTCTCATAGAAATTTGATGAAGATCTGATAAGGATCTTCGGCGTGATGAGCAGAATAGCACCTCAAAATGCAGTAAAGTGCTCACTTTTAGATTTCCACCAGTAGAATCGGCCCTTTGACAGGTACGGATTGATGGAGCACCTGGGACCACCTGCTCATCACAAAACTAGGCTGCAGCTTTACCTCTGCCAATTAAAACCTACTAGTTGTCGCCCACTGGTCGAAATTCAACCCCCTCTACTCAACATTTAATGAAAAGTAGACCTAAATATTCATTAATTCCATAAATAATTTACGTAGTTAGCGTCTACATCCCTCAGATCTTTCAGGTCTCAGATCTTTCACTAGCAGATATCAAACAGGTCTTCAAACCAATGCTGTGTGTTTGAAGAAAATATAATAGAGCTGTTTTGCATTAAAACAAAACCAATTTTGATAAAAAAAAACAAACAGCATTGGAGCAATGTGCTGGCTGTTGAGTTGTTTTGAAGACTTTTATGTTAGGTAACAGTGGAAACTTTTGACAATTCACTGTATCCAAAGATTCTGGCATGTTTTAAGAACATTTAAACAGGTAAAGCGGAGAAATTTGGAGAGTTTTACGTATTCATTATTTTCTAAATAGAGGTAAAATCTAAAGATGCTTTCTTCAAACCAATGCTGTGTGTTTTTCATAACATAATAACCGTTTTGTTTTAATACAAAACAGCACGCGTAGCATGACCACCGTAGAAACGGGTTTTGTCGACGGAAGAATCGAAAAAATTACAGATTATAGAAAGATTTCTTCCTAAGCATGGAAATGTCAAAACTGAAGAGAAGAAATGTTTCTATTCTTCAGTCGACAAAAGTCTATAATGTCGAGCATGACGACCAATTTTTCTCTACTTTTGACATTTTGTTTTGAAACATTTCTTCTCGACAAGTGTTAAATAGTCTATATCACATTTGACCTAGACAAGTCTATATTGATTTTGAATACTCAATTCAATACTTTCACCGTCCAAATTTCTTCTCACTGAACAATCTGGTCTGTGGGTCGTCTTAGGGGCGGACTTGTAGGAGTCCGAGTATATGCTTACACTATGAGCAGAAAAGAAAACAAAAAAAAAATTGGGAAAATAGTGGGAAAGAAATTGTTGTTCTAGTCAAAACCATCCTTATGATGACGTAAAAAGACCAGTGAAAAAGTAGTATTTTTGCCTTAAATTCATGTTAGATTTTTTTAAACTTCAATTCGTGTTGGATTTTTTAAACTTAAATTCATGTTGGCATGCTGCTTGCACGGGGGGTTACAAACAGTTTGCCTAGGACGCACCGTTTTCGAGATATTTGAATTTCATTGGTTTTTTTAATGAAAAACTTGACGTTTGACACATTTTTTTCGAAAACGAAACACGAATAATTATCGTAGTATTCATTGTAGTGTGTGTGTGTGTGTGTGTGTGTTGTGTTGTTTGTGTTTATTGTGTGTTGTGTATTCATCACTAGTTACCTCCCCGTTGCTATGGAAAGAATGTCTATATCTTGGTCTTCATAGAAACGTGAGTCTACGGGTCGCGCCGTGCTCGGGCAGAAGAGATAACGAGTTGGATAGAAAGAGATTTGTCGTTTCTTGGTAGAATAGAGATACACGCCATGGATGCGTATGGGTCATGCTACACGTGCTGTTAAGTATTATATTATATTCTATTTTTGAGTTTCAATAACGTAAAGTGAGACTCAGTTACAAACGTCTGTGTAGATATTAAGTAATGTTAGGAATAACATTATTATATTAAATTCCATTTGTCATTTTAATAGTTACTTGAAAAAAAAATACCGTACAAATATTTTCTAAACTATCTACTGAAACCTAGGTAGTTGGAATTGAACCCTTGTTACGGTCCCGCCGCGCGCCGTCGCCAGATGGCGCACTACGGCAGTACTTACCAACGTCGGCCGTGCCTGCGTAGCCATGCCACTGCGTCGCGTCAGCCGCACCCACGCCCCCACTTCGCGCCACCAGGGGCACCAGTCGACATCTCACCATCACGGACGTCGCTCATTATAATTTCATAAGACAAACAGATTCAGATAGATTTGACCTTGTAATTTCCATATTGTACCAGCTGTTTTTTTTTGTATTGCTTTTTTCATAATATATTTTTTTTTTCATAATTATATTATAGCTCCGTGTGGTGCCGGACATAAAGAATAGCACCATCCTATTTCTTCCCGTGGTGTCGTAAAAGGCGACCTGGGGGCTTATTATATAATAGGCAGCAGCGTTCTCTATGCATTTTAACACCATACTGCGATCGCCAACCCACCAGCCAAGCGTGGCGATTATAGCAACCTCCCCCTCCCCTTAATTTTGGGGGAGGCCTATGTCCAGCAGTGGACGACTTTCGGCTGAATGATAATGATGATGATATTGTACCAGACTTCGACCATTTAATCGCAGCCTTTCCATACACACTACACAGTGCAGCGGCAGCAGCCGTAGTAATCCTTAAGAATATCTTTCAACGAACTAAGGAATTCCAGTATGAGATTTGAATTAAATTTCCGAATAGAATACGTTTTTACAACAGCTTTCAAAGTTATGATATTATAACGACTGAAGAAAAAGTGCAATGGATTGTAAAATTAAACTGTTATCGTCCTGCCTTTACTTTTATGGTAGTTTCATAGTAGCCATTGTAAACTCTTGGTAATTTCCTTAAGTGAGAGTTTTATCACTTCGCTGCTTCCTGTCATTATAGAACCATGACTATTAGAAGCTCTTCTGGTTGTTTTACTAACTTTTTATCACGGACGCTTCTGACGTTTTGCATCGTTCTCACATGTACCTATACTTTCAACATGAATGATTTAACCAATACTTTGTATCAATATTTTGATTTAAAAGAGTGTCCGTGGAGTTTCTTGCTCCATATGAACCTACTACTCTTTGAAATGGGCAACTAGCTTCATATTTCTAACCGACCGACTCCTTGACAATTCAAAAGTGCCTGTAAATGGTTTAATTGAAATTAATGCTTTGAGTTTGAGTAACTTCCAACAAAATATTTAAATGATTTTGTCACAGGATTTCCAAATAAGAGTACCTATAACAACTTTAAAGATAAACATGTACCACTTGAAAAATTGGACGCTGATAAGCAATACAAAGTCAAGCCACACGGACTTTATTTTGAGAAAATGGCATCTAAAGATGTCATACTGCTTTAATATACTACGTGCTACTTTGGATGTCGACCGTATTAAGGAGCTTGACGGTGTATTGACAAAATATGTTGTATACGTGATTTCCTATTTTTTTTTTATTCAGATTTTTTTTTCGTATTTATTTGATTGTAGTGACTTGAAACTCTCTTGCATACTATTAAATACGGGATGCATTATCTGAATACATCAGGCTCTCCAAATTTGACAAATTTGTCAATTTGACAAATTTGACAATTTGGGTTGGCAAATTATTGCTTATCATCATCCTTTTAAGCAATCGTAAGTTACTATTTCTTCCTTCTTATTTTAAATCGAGAAGCTCGATAGTGACAACATGATTTTGACAGCTAAATAGGAAACGCATCCAACTGCAAACGGATAACAGCTTAGCCGTAAATATATCGCGGCGGGATTTAATCGCGCATTGCATTTTCAACTCTGGGTGTTGAGCCGGGCATTGCGAATCCAACAGAGTGCACCCTAGTGCGTCAAAAAATACAGTGTTAGATTTTCGACTCTTGGAGTTAACCATCAGCCGGCTTAACATGACGCTTTCTATTTCTACTCTACTGTCGAATAGAAATCGCTTGTCTACCCTTCTCGATAGAAAACTGTCAACTTTCTACAGAGAAACGTCAGTTTTGTCTACTTTTCCGTCGATGAAACGCTTCTCTACGGTTTTCGTGCTAAGCCTGCAGAGCGTTGAAAATCGGGTGCGCAAAAAAAAATTGTCGCGGAAAAAAATCGCTCGCGGGTACCTAAGCTTACTGCAGAAGCCAGCATTTCTAAAGGACAAAGTCAGGGGGCCTACCACAACCTCATAAAGCAGTATTATTTTAATCTTACTTCAGTGTGGAAAAGAGATAGAGCTGTACAGGAAGTATAGCTCCATCTCTTTCCCCAGGCGACAGTTTCTTTACGTAAAACATTGCTAAGTTAAGCTGACGGTGCTAATAAAGACTGCACTCTGCACTTTTTATATACTAAAAGATTTCTGATTTCCAAGAAATGTTGCTTTTCTGGGTAGAGTTTTATTTCGAACGCGGAGAGTAGCTGTTAATTAACCTATTACTTTACTTATGGCATTTTGAGATAGTAATATTTATTTTTTGCAAAGCTTTGATTACAGGAAAGATTTGGTTTTATTTTTGCTGTCAATGATGAGACAAAGATGATTTACTTATGGAGGTATGAGAAACAGGGTGTAAAGTTCACTCATCCTCTATAGAAAAGGAAGGAACCTCCGACCAGACGGGTGCTGTGTCTGGTGGGCAACTACTAGACGGTCGATGTCGGGATGTATATATACAGCATGGCAATTAGATTCTCACATTAAATATTACAGCGGTTATTACAAGTTGTTATCAGTCTGTTAAAATTATAAAATAAACAATTTGACAAAAATAGAAAACTGAATTATTCAAACAAAATAAATAGCCTAAAATTTGCCACGAGATAAACCACCCTTGATGAGGCACTGTTATACACGCGTAGGGCGATCGATGGTATCAACAATTCAATACAAACTTTATGGTATTGACCAAATAATCACATTAATAAAGTTTTTTTTTTTTTGTATTAATAAGAACCAAAGTTCCTAATAATTTATGACAATCTAGCCTAATATACTAATAAGCAATTTAACTCTAACTTATTATTTTACGTGATAGAATACGTTATAACTAAGAATAGTGTCAATTTGCACTGTTACACAAGTCTTAAATTAAGTTTAATGTCGTTAAATACCAAAGCGGACAAAAGGTCCCACGGCTAAAATGTTAATTGTTATTAATTTATTTAATTTTGTATGTTTAAAATACGTAATGATGAATACGTGATCTCCATTAATGTGATAACCTTTTATTATTGCCACACTGTAGACCGTCGTGCGGTAAACTCTGCTTGAGCCATGCAGGATTTTGTGTGACGTCAGGATTTTAATAACGTAGTGCGCATGTGGCGTTGTAGATTCCGCTACATACTAATTAAAGACGATATTGGAAGTGTTCAAACTAAATTGTACCTAGTTAGTTAAATCCTTTTCAATAAAAGTGTAGGTAAGTAACAGAGGTCCTTTTGATAGGTTAATACTTATACTTTTTTACTACCGGATAACTTGTAATCAAGGTCAATCATTTGGAGGAGCTCGTAGCTAAATTATAACAGCCTCATGGGTCGATCTTCAAGGTTAAGCAATGCTTGCCGAGGTCAGTCCGTGGATGGGTGACCATCCATTATATACCGAGATTTCTCCATGCCTGGGAAAGCACGTTCAGCAGTTGGTCCCGGCATTCGTTGATCTTTGCCAGTCATAACGGGTAGTCAGAAATCCGAAAGTCTAACAACCAGGGGTCTACTCCGAAGCGTTAATCCGAAGTATCGGCCGTTTCTTGACCTCTAAAGTTTCATTTTTTGACTTTGAATCCTTACCCGACTTCAAGTCACATGTTTGACTTATCTCTTTTATTGTGTCGTGTTTTGTTGTCTCGTGTAAACAAATAATTATGTGAAGCCTAGAATAAACTTGTCATTGTGAGGAGAAATGAAGAATTTATGATTATGATTGTCTTTTTTTTTCGTTCGCCGTTTTCAGTCTTTGTCAGTCGTAGTCAGGAAACGGCCGAACATTCGGCAGATACTTCGGATTTATGTTGGGATTAGACGCCCAGTCTTGCGAAGGGGTATCGTGTAATTGTGTTGTGGAGGTTCAGATAGGGAGTCACTTCGTGTAAAATACTGGTATTCAGCTGCATCCAGTTAGACTGGAAGCCGACTCCAACATACATAGTTGGGAAAAATTTAGGCAGATTGATTGATCGACTTGTAAACAAGGTCATTCCCTTATAAAACACGTATAAAAAGATCTAATTAAGCTCCGGTTCTGACGTCACGTTCAGCAGTTATCGTAATAATTAATTGTAACACGATCAATTAATCTTTCCCTCCTATACGTTCAATGATACGTTAATTGATGTACCGTTCAATCGAGATATCAATGCCATTATCGTCTCTTTGCTAACAATAATCTCATTTTAGCTAATGAACGTTTGGTTCTAGTTATTGTTAAGGTACCTTTTGATAATACAGGCATTTTGGAAACTGGTTATATCAATAATATTCTCAGGAGATTAGCAAGTTTATATAATCGAGAGGTTTTGTGTTCAGTGCTAATGGGCGCGACTTACGAGTAATTGTAGGTCGTAGGTTCGAACCCAGACAGACGATTTACTTTGTGTAGATTATTTTATCACCACTGCTCTCAAAACGGTGAAGGAAAACATCGTGAGGAAACCGGCATGTCCTAGAACGAGCCGTCACGGGACGCCTGGCAGATGTGAAACATCGAAATTATTTACACTACATATACATCGTATAGTGGCGAGACGTCGCAACGCGGCATGCGTCGCCCCGTCAGCAATCGGTTTTACGTGCGGGCAAAGATGTTTCACATCAAAAATTTGAAGACAAGTGACATCAACCAACCCGCACTGGGCCTGCGTGGTGGATTACGGCCCACTCCCTCTCACAGAGAGGAGGCGTGTGTACACACGGCTACACAGCAAACTATACATTTCCAGTATAAGCTGATCTTGCAAGCGGTGTGTACCAGCAGTGGGAACATTATAGGGTGATCATATATATATACATAATTGGGTATCTGTCATATAAATAGATGCTAATCAGTAATTGGTCATATGATACAAATACGTGGGATATGCGTGGGACACTTAGCAAAATTCTAAAGCATTACACCTAGCTATGCACCTCTTTGGAAACGGAGGTGAATCGAGAAAGTAAAATGCTGGTCGATTTTACATATTATTAAAACAAAACATTACGCCTGTATTGGTCGTTGGACATATGGTCGCAAGCGCTACTGCTGAGCATGAGCTCCTGAGTTCGATTCCCGGGACCGGCAAAGTGTTATTGGGTTTTTCCATTTCAAATTTCTCAGTAGCAAAACGGGAGTCTGAATTTGTTCCCGGTTGATGGCAATAGGCTCGCCTCAATTACATGGAACTGAAACAACTGGCGAACCTCTGTCTAACCCTTCGTGGAATATATTATTAAGTAAGTATGTATAAACACTTCATGTGAATTATTGAATGGAATTAGTATGGAGGTATTTGATCCATTACAGGAGGAAATGGCTTTTGAACTTCGTAATGTGTACACGTGTCTGGCTTTGGCAGGCTGTTACAATGACTTTAGCAGGAAAGGTGTTCGTTTTTGAACCTTTGGGAGATCAAAACAGTGGTAATAGTAGGTACAGAAAGACTCAAGGCTCGTGTAGACTGGTGCGATATCACGGGGCGTGACGCGACACTAGTAGCACAATTTCTATGCCGCTACCTGTCGCGCCCTCGATATTGCGTGAGTTAGAGGGCTATGATTCGTACCTAGGTAATGAATATTTGTGGGCCGATGTAGTTTTAATAAAGAAAAGAAAGAAAGAAAAATAAGTTTATTTGCCACAGACACACGTGCATAAAAAATAAGTTTATATGTCACAGACACACGTGGGGAACACCATTGGGAAAGAAAATTACCGATTAGTAACACTGTTACTCAATGCCACGTTTTTTTTCCCATCAATTTAAACTGCAACCTAGTAGTACGTAATAGGGTTACATATCGGGAACAAAATGTCCCAAAGAGTTACAGAACTAAGCTTAACCTAACCTAACCATTTAAAAAAAAAAAATAACCTTGTATATCTAGTTCGGTTCTTGATAGCCTGCTAAAAATAGTCTCTTTTTTTCCATATTTTTATTCTATATACTTAATCTAGTCGTTTCTGGCACTGGTAAATAATGGTCCTACGCTAGAGCCGAGCGAGCGAAGCGAGCAGTGCCACAGCAGTGGCCGGCGAGTGCCAGAAACGACTAGATTAGGTAAGTATATAGAAAAAAAAACCGGCCAAGTGCGAGTAGGACTCGCGCACGAAGGGTTCCGTACCATTAATGGTTTATCACAGTCATGTATGTTCGGTATTGAGGTATGGGATAATCATATGGGGAAACTCCACAGACGCCCAGAGAGCTTTTATAGCCCAGAAAAAATGAATAAGGTCAATTTATAATCTCAAGTGGACTGATTCGTGCCGACCAATATTCACTGACAAACGTTTACTTACACTTTCATCCCTTTACGTTTTTGAAATGTGTAAATTCGTTAGAAACCACTTATCACATTTTGAGCAGGATGATAAGGCCCAATTTAAAAGGAAAATAGTACAAAAACCTCTGGTAGTACCTCGAAGCAGATTAAAGTTATGTAACAGAAACTGCTACATAATGGCGGTGAAAATTTATAATAAACTACCGGAAAAAATAAGAAAAATTAATAACTTAGTTACTTAATAATTTAATAGAACTTTAAACAATTGGCTTTGTGACAGATGTTTTTATTCAATAGATGAATATTACGCGCGCGCGCGAACAGAGCGGACGTCTTGTGTGCGTTACCGAAATTTAATTGTTTATCTCGCTATAATGTCGCGAAATTGTACTGGTTGTGGGGTGGAAATATCTAACATGCCATATATTGAGTGTTCTAAAAAGACTTGCAACAAAGTGTATGAATTAAAGTGCCTGGGAATTCCTACGGAAAACTTTGCTACGTTTACTCAGGAATATAAGGATCAATGGGTATGTCCTGAGTGTGTCTGCTCTCAACGCAAGCCGAGTCGCAATGCGGATACACCTGTTAGCAGAAAGTCTGGCCAAGTAGACACTTCTTCAATCAGCAGCAACGTGAACACTCAGCGAGGAAGTCGTATAAAGAACAAGGAATCTCCGGTGACGGAACCCAAATTCAACTTGCTAGAAGAGATCAAGGACTTTCGAATTGAGGTGTTGTCACGCTTAGATGTCCAGACAAGTAAGATGGAGAATATGCAGGAAATATTTAATTCTACGAAAAATGAGTTGCAAGAATTGCGTTCATATGTGAAGGTACTTGAACAAAAAGTTGATCAAGTATTTGCGTTAGAAAATCAAATGAGGGAACTAATAACGCGTAATCAATATTTAGAACATCAACTTAACATTTCCAAAGGGTCACAAACATCAACAGACACGGTGAAACTTCCTAAAAAAGCATTGAATTATGTCGATGCGATTAGTAAACAATCCGCAAATGACCTGGGTAACGAGCCTACCGCCGGTGCCACAGCTGTGCTATCGAGTGGGGCCACGAAAACGGTGGAACAACTAATGTCTAAGGAAGTATCACAGGAAAAGAGGCAGTCTTTATCAACAACCGAGGCTGATATGAACAGCAATGAAGAGAATAATGGGGGGTGGAAAATAGTCCATAAGAAGAAAGGGAAGATTCAAAATAAAGATGTAAAGAGAGGCCAGAACTCTAGCCTTAAGGAAATTCAAGCAATGGAGCGTAAGAAACATCTCCACGTTTGGCGATTACACCCGGAAACCACAGTGGAAAAATTGACCGCTCATGTGATACAGGTATGTGGCTCTGAAGCTAATGTCAAAATTGAAAAAATTAGGCATAAGACAGAGAGAGACTATGCTTCATTCATTGTTGGGATCTCTGAGGGCTTTTACCACAAGTTATGTCAACCAGAGGTATGGCCTCTGAATGCAGAATTTTCCGAATGGATTTGGTTTCGGAGACCAACAAATAAGCCGAACGACGGAAAATAGAAGCATTGAAATTTATTATCAAAACGCAAGAGGTCTACGTACTAAGTTGGATATGTTTTGTGATAATGTCGAATCTTCGGGGGCTGATTTAATTGCAATAACCGAAACTGGTTGCAATGAATCAATACACAATGCGGAAATTATACCACAAGGATATCATATTTTACGATGCGACCGATTAGATGGGCGGAAACAAGGAGGCGCGTTTCTCGTGGCCACACATGGGTTCGAACTACGGAAAGTAACAGTACCTGGTGACGTCAACGTCGATAGATGTGCTTTTGAACTGGTTTGTGCTACAGTTTATACGCGTAATAGATATTTGTTTTTGTGTTGTGTTGTCTATATTCCCCCGAACAGTAGCGAGAACGATTATATGATTTTGTTTAGGATTATAGAACAATTATGTGTAAATTATAGGGACGTAGTTGTTATAGGAGATTTTAATTTGCATTCTTGTAATGATAATGTAGTCAATTATTACGAGTATTTTATTTCCTTTTGTGAATTCATACAGACAAATAAAGTACCTAATTGCAATGGTCGACAGTTAGATTTAGTACTGTGTTCATTGGGTGGGGGCAAGGTGCGCGTGAGTGTGGCAGACGAAATTCTTGTGCCGGTGGACCCCTACCACCCGCCGCTCGCAATATGCGTACTTGTAGGCAAGTGTGAGCGTTCGGACTGTGAATATACAAACTCCATCCCGCCTCATACTGTTGCAGAAGCGGGTGATTTGTGTCCACAGTGGAATTTTGCCAAAGCAAATTATGACGCGTTGTACTCATTTCTATTATCAAACGATTGGAAGCCGATGTATGATATAAGTGACCCGGATAAGGCCATTCATTATTTTTATGACACCATAAATAGCATCATCAATAGTTCCGTTCCAAGAAAAATTCAAAAGAATGTTAATTCTAGGTACACGTACCCTGAGTGGTATACGGGTGAAATTATCCATTGTATTAAAGAAAAGGCGATACTGCATAAACGTTACAAAAATAGTGGGGTAAGCAGTGATTACGAAATGTTTGCTCGGTGTAGGGCAAAGGTAAAAACGATGATAATGCGTGCTCATAACCATAACCGGGAGAGGGTTCAGCAAGTTTTTGCAAAAGATCCGAGATCTTTTTGGGACTATGTGAGGGCTAAAAAGGGAACAGATAATCGGAAAAGCGTTCTCAAAAACGGTAAAGTTATACCCGAGTCGGAGTGTGCTGGTGAGTTCGCGCAATATTTTTATTCTGTTTACAATAATCAGGAACCACGACTCGATGTGAACGCCGCAGTGGCCTCAAGCGGCGGTAGCAACTCGCGTGTACATATAGGTATCCTACAACTGAGCCAAGTAACGAAAGCTCTAGACCGACTTAAGGCAAAGCGGTCGGCGGGGCCAGACGGTATTCCTGCTTTTGTAATAAGGGATTGCCGCACTGTACTAGCGAAGCCGCTCTTACATTTATATAATCTGTGCATTGAGTCGTCTTATTTTCCCGAATGCTGGAAAATCACACGTGTGATCCCAGTACCTAAGGGTGGGATGGATTCGGACGTGAGTGGCTATAGACCAGTGGCAATTCTATCAGCACCAGCAAAGGTCTTTGAGTCGACCGTACAAAGGTGCATTTTGGACCAAGTGTCTTGTTTAATATCGGATGCCCAGCACGGATTTAGACCGGGTTGCAGCACGACCAGTAATTTACTGAACTTTATGACGTACGTGGTTCCAAATGTTGATGCGGGAGTACAAGTCGACGCTGCCTATTTTGACTTTAAAAAAGCTTTCGATTTGGTGGATAACGACATATTATTAGAGAAGCTGGCAGCAGTCGGCTGTACTCCCAAATTACTGCAGTTTTTTGCAAACTACTTGAGAGATCGACGGCAGTTTGTAGAATATGCTGGTTATAAATCCGAGCCTTATTACACGAGGTCAGGAGTAAGCCAGGGAAGCAATCTGGGTCCCTTGAACTTTATTATTATGATAAATGACTTGCCTGAGGTTGTCAGGGTTGCCACTTGTCTATTATTCGCGGATGATCTTAAGTTGCTTATGGCAATTAAAGATTTGAGTGACTGTGCACGGTTGCAGCGCGATATAGATAGTGTGGCAGAGTGGAGCAGGAAGAATAAGTTGCAATTTAATGTTAAAAAATGCTCGGTTATAACCTTTGGCAGAATGAGAGTGCCACATCATCACGGGTATGCGTTAGATGACACGCCAATTGAGCGGGTAGAAAATGTACGCGATCTGGGGGTGCGCCTGAACACCGAGTTCACATTTCGTGAACATATTATAAATGTTTGTAAAAAATCATATAGAAGCCTGGGTTTCATACTCCGTCGGGCATCGGGTTTTACAAACATTACAGCGGTAACAGCATTGTACAATGCTCTGATAAGAACTCAACTTGAGTGTAATGCTGTCATATGGGCTCCACATGAGATTAAATATAGTCTTATGTTGGAGCGCATACAGAACAAATTTATCAGGTATTTGTACATGAAACTTTACGGGGTCTACCCCTTCTATCCGTTGATGTACCCAACCTTGTTCGTAATTGGCATGGTTGGGTACAACAAACTGGAGACAAGAAGGGACCTGGCTTTAACCGCGTATATTTTTAAGCTGTTGCGCGGTAAAGTGTTAATGCTGGTGTTTTGAAAGAGATATGTCTGAATGTGCCTGATAAGTACGCATTGCGACGCCGACGGCCACGGTTGTTAGCAGTGCCACGCGCGCGAACCAACCTGCTCAGTAAAGCGCCCCTGACGCGAGCCTTGCATACACTGAATGACACTGCTGATAGGATAGATTTATTTAATTGCTCTCTGAATGAATTTACAAAGGTAACATTGTTTGTATTATGTTATGCTAATATATGACTAGTAGCTTTAATTGTAATTTAGAATGTAACTAAAGACCACGCTACCGCATTAGGATTATTGCCTGTAATGATAGTTGTGTTTGTGATAAATAAATAAATAAAATAAAAATAAATAAATGATTATTTAAATTTTAAACAGAGATGTTTTAAAAATATATAAATTTACGAACACATATTTAAATTATTATATATTGACATTATTTATAAATCTAATCATTAAATTGATGAATTGTATAAACTGTGAGATATAATCTAATAAACTAACTCAATATAATATATTTAATAATGTAATGTTCCTAATTAATATTAACGATGCAAGATGTATATTTTATTATGATAAATGATGTGTATGACTAATGTAACGACTAATGACATTGATATAATTTCATGATATTATTATGCATGTACTAAAAATATTTGCACGGCTGATAAGTCGAATGTAATGAGACTAAAATTATTATACCACTTTATTATGTAAGGACCTATATTCTCGCAAATAAATAAATTTCATTTTATTTTATTTCAATTTCTTTTCATTATCTATAAATATGGGTGAAAAATCATGTTTGTTGTATGGGAGCCCCCCTTAAATATTTGTTTTATTTTTATTTAATTATTTAATTTTCAAGTGAATATATAACTGAATATTCTGTGAATATTTCAAGCGTCTACCTGTTGCCGTTATCAATATCGAGCAAAAACGAGAAAAAAATCACGTTTGTTGTATGGGAGCCCCCTTAAATATTTATGTTATTCTGTTTTTTAGTATTTGTTGTTAAAGCGGCAACAGAAATACATCATCTGTGAAAATTTCAACTGTCTAACTATCACGGATCATCAGATACAGCCTGGTGACAGTCGGACAGACAGACAGACATACAGACAGTCAGACAGACAGACAGACAGACAGACAGACGGCGGAGCCTTAGTAATAGGGTTCCCGTTTTACCCTTTCGGTACGGAACCCTAAAAATATGGAAAAAAAGAGATTATTTTTAGCAGGCTATCAAGAACCGAACTATTTAGACAAGGTTAATTATAAAATAAACCGACCAAGTGCGAGTCGGACTCGCGCACGAAGGGTTCCGTACCATCACCTATAAAAATGGCAAAAAAATCACGTTTGTTGTGTGGGAGCCCCCCTTAAATATTTGTTTTATTTTAATTTAATTATTTATTTTTAAAGTGAATATATATATATAAATATTCTGTGAATATTTATATATATATTCATTAAAATAAAACAAATATTTAAGGGGGGCTCCCCTTAAATATTTGTTTTATTTTAATTTAATTATTTATTTTTAAAGTGAATATATATATAAATATTCTGTGAATATTTCAAGCGTCTACCTGTTGCCGTTATCAATATCGAGCAAAAACGAGCAAAAAAATCACGTTTGCTGTATGTGAGCCCGCTTAAATATTTATTTTATTCTGTTTTTTAGTATTTGCTTTTATAGCGGCAACAGAAATACATCATCTGTGAAAATTTCAACTGTCTAGCTATCATGGTTCATGAGATACAGCCTGGTGACACACAGACAGACGGCGGAGCCTTAGTAATAGGGTTCCCGTTTTAACCCTTGGGGTACGGAACCCTAAAAATATGGTAAGGTTAGGTTAGGCTTAGTTCTGTAACTCTTTGGGACATTTTGTTCCCGATATGTAACCCTATTACGTACTACTAGGTTGCAGTTTAAATTGATGGGAAAAAAACTTGGCATTGAGTTACAGTGTTACTAATCGGTAATTTTTTTCCCAATGGGTAACAGTGTAACACAAAATGGTGTAACCCAACGGGACCAAAGGGTTCATATCTATGGGTGATAGATACTAATCGTGCTTGACGCAAACACTTTAACCTAAATGCTATGGGATAGTTGTATTATTATTATTAAACCTTTATTATCAGACCACAGAGACCCATACACTGTTAGTAAAGATAACCTAAAATCGAATGTTAGTATCCTAATCATAATCTTATGCTTAAGTCTGGAGTCGGACCTCACTCTATCCACGTAGTATGTAGTACCTACTTGAAGACGTATGAAGCCCGTTCCAGTGACGCAGCATCGAACAATCCCACCTACCGCACAACGTGCTTAGGATGCTGTGGGAGTATGCACGCATTCTGCGAAGGATCGAGGCACACCGGTTTCGGATGATGGCATGAACTACAAAAACGAAGCGCTACAAAAACGCGGCAGCCCCGTCAGCATACTGAACGCATTATTAAACTGTACACGCGTGTGTTATTATGCTGTGTTTTTATTGGCGTTTGAAATCACGTTATGTTTAAGTCACGCGTTCGTACTAGGATCTCTGAAATTCATTACTGAACATACTTAATCAAACTTCAGTCCTCACAATCCACAGTCGGACTTCCTGCAAGAAGTCGAATGAAACCTTATAAAAATAATGTATCGTATAAAGTTACCTGAAGAACTAGCAAGTACAAGTAAACTAGTGGAAGTTAACGATCATTTGTCGTAACTTCTCCGTGCTCTGTCAACGGGGGTTTATTTTTATGTAATCTGAAGAAACATCAGTAGTATTTGTTTTCTTGTAAAGTTTGAAATAGTTTCATTTCTTTTACACAGAGCTGACACGAAAAAACTTAGCACTCAAGTTAAAATTGTGGTTAAAATAATATCACTGTGATTTGCAACGACAATAACATTTATCATGATATCACGCCTGTACTCCTTGATGGATTAGGCAGAGATGTATCTAATAGTACACCCACAAACGACGCCGACGACGAAACTACAATATTAGTACAGAAATCAAACGTAAAAGATTTTTCTACAGATAAAAATGTATGTGGTACCGAGCAAAAACTGTGCTAGGGTTAAATATCTTTCCTTTATAACTGAACCCTGCGAAATCCATGCATCCAAATTCCTGGAAAATTATTTTAGCTGTACCTACCCTAATTCTGTAACTAAAATAAAAATTGATTGATATTCCTCGAACTGAAATGTACTATGTTTCATAGATTATTTTTCAAAGGGAGTAGAGCTTCAATAATTTCAGTCTTACTAACATTGGTTGGCAAGTTGCGTTTAGATTGCCTTGAGTCTGTCAATAGCTTACTAGGCTTCATAGTAAAACGTGCATTGACAACTTTGCACATAATCTAAGAAAAGGATGGAAAACGGAAATTGTTGCCCTCATGTTATCAGATCACACATCACAAATACTTAAAATACCTGTCAATAAAACGTGTTGCTTAAAATTTTGGAAAACGGTAAAAAAAAATTACTCGAAAGAGAACCTTGATAAATTTAAATCTTGTATACACAATTTATCTTTCAAAGAAGTATATGATTGTAATGATGTTAATGTAGCCTATAAGAACTTTTTTTATATTTTCTCATGGTTTTATAATCTCTGTTTTCCAGAGAAAATAATAACTATAAACACTAACAAAAATTAAATAAAATAATATTTAAATGGATTTCTCATGGCATAAAAACATGTAGTAAGAGACAGAAACCGTTATTGTGGGCTTACAGACTACAGCCAACAAAAAAAGCTAAAAGTGACTTGAAAAAATACACCACACAGTATAAAAAAAATTGTTAGACTAACTCAGAAGGCACAAAATAACTACTTTATAAACAACTCGCAAAATAAATCTAAAGCCACATGGCAGATAGACAATAGATCTAAAACTAATCTGCCTAAAGAACAGATACTGACAATAAAAACAGGGAATTTGACTTACACAAGCCCAAATGACATAGCAAATGCATTTAATGACTACTTTATAGATGACATCGAGAATAATATAATAAATGACATTAAAATAAACAATAAGTTAGATAATTTGACAATGCAGTCAATGCTTATGCAGCCTGTTCTTAAATCCGATATTATTTTAGCCACACATACGCTTAAAAATACTAGTACTGTAGGTATTGACGGTATATCTACAAAAGTAATTAAATATAATTGAGCTTATAGCACCTGCTCTAGCGCATATTATTAATATAGGTATTATCGAGGGCATCTATCGCGAAGACTTGAAAAAATTCATAATAAAACCGCTCCACAAAAAGGAAGACAAGACGCATATGAAAAATTACCGACCAATAACCAAAATTCCTGTTTTTTCCAAACTCTTTGAAAAAGTAATTTACAACTCGCTTTACCAATATTTTCACAAACATAATATGTTGTGCAATGAACAAAACGGTTTCCGGAGAAATAAAACAATTAACATGGCTATTTTCGACCTTTTAAATAATGTTATGTCTGCTGTTGATAAAAAGACTCCCGTCTGCGCTATTTGCACAGCCATGACTAAAGCCATTGATTATGTTGATCACAAAATCCTTTTACACAAATTGCATTGCTATGGCATCAGAGGGAACATTTTAAAATTACTAGAATCATATCTAAGCAATAGATTGCAATGTACTGAGATTACAAGAGTTTGCACAAAAATAAAAACAGAACGAACGTATATGTCGAATTTCAGGAGTATAAAATATGGAGTGCCTCAAGGTAGCGTGCTTGGGCCACCTTTATTTTTTATTTACATAAATGATTTGCCAAAAGTTACACAACAACAAATAATTTTGTTTGCAGACGATAGCACGGCCATAGCAAAATGTAAGGTCTTAAATACTTATCAATTTGACATTAATAATACTCTTACTGACATAATTAATTGGCTTATTATGAATAATTTAATAATTAACCTTAAGAAAACCAAACTAATGCATTACCACCATAGAATTGAAGCTCCAAAAATTTGTGTCAATTACAATGACGCAACGAAATAGAAGAAGTAAAAGTAAGTGTGTTTTTAGGTATCCATATAGACAACAACCTTAATTGGAAAGCTCATATAGAACAGCTATGTAAAAAATCTGCACTTGCACTATGCACTTTTTCAATTGACTAGAAAAGTAAATATAGACTCGTTACTAGTTGCATACCATGGTCTAGTAGCCTCACTTCTACGATACGGAATTATTTTTTGGGGTAATTCCCCGGATAAAGGATTACTATTCAAGGCACAAAAAAGGTGCATTAGAGCCATGTGTGGTCTGAAAACAGATGATAGCTGTGCACCGTACTTTAAATCACTAAAAATACTTACGTTACCGGCGATATACATATTAGAAATTAGTATCTTCGTTAAAACAAATCCCAACCTATTTGAAAAAATGACAACGGTACGAAATGTTCCAGTTCGTAGTCAGTACAAAAAATCTTTTAGTAATTATAAATGTAAAACTGCATTAGTAAAAAAAAGCGTCCTGAGTATGGCTCCACGCATTTATAACAAAATTCCAGACACCATAAAGGAATTAAATATTTACACAATTTAAGAAAAAAATGAAATTGTTCTTAATTGATAAATTTTATTATACTATTGACGAATACTTAAATGATGAATTAATTTAGAATTACAATTATTAATACTGACATTAAATAATTTAGACATTTTAATTTTTGACATAGATTTTTGTCAATTTAATATTTCCTTAATAATATTATAATAATATATTAATATTCCTCATTATGGTCTGACATCATTAGAATATTGAATAATATTTTGTAATTGTTCAATTTATTTTCTAATATGATACCATAATTGTGCACGATTTTCAAATATTTTTAGTAACTTGTAATCCTCAGCTAGATTTGCACACCATATTTCTACGCCTCCTGGCATAACATAGCGCTCTATTTATCAAACATAAGATTTGTATTTCTTTACCTATGTTAACAGATAAATAAATAAATGTCAAGGGCCATGAATCATTGTATTTTTTCCCTGGGGCTTGGTTTACTGCAGTAGCTTAAGGTTCAATAATTAGTCATTGATCTCACAGAACAGAAAGCAACTATGTCTTTTGAAGAACGTGGTACTTATCGAACAGTACATATTGGAAACAAATTAGTTAAACGCACCAGAAAAGTTCTGAGTATGAATGTGGATGGCTATACGAGTAAAGAAGGACCAAAGAAATGATGGAGAGACTGTGTGAAAGATGATGTGGATAGAAAGGGAGTGACTACCAAGACGACAACTAATAGGGAAGTATGGATGAGATAGACATAGATGAGATAGATATTGCGCTAACCCCAAATAAATTAGGATAAGGACAGGAGCATGATAATGATGACATATTTGAAAATAATCTTCTTAATGTCGACTACAATTTTGAATGTGGGTATTGGACTGAGTACTAATGCCGTTAATGCTAACCCTAGTCCACGAGTACGCCCTATGGGACATATTCAAATGATAGCCTAACGGATTTAGTTGAAAATTGCTGTTCAGGGACTTAGGGTCAGTTGAAATTAACTCTCGACTGTCGTGCGTAACTAATGAAAGAGTTCAATCGCTCGAGTCACGCACGATCGCTGTAATCTAATTCCGTCAATACATTTATGTATGTACATATTTTATTTAATATGGGATTAACACACTAGCATAAGTCAAAAATAGTTTAATGAGAAAACTATGTTTTTACCCGACTACGGCGAACCAAAAAGGAGGGTTATGATTTTGACCGGTATGTATGTATGTATGTTCATCTGTTCCCTCATTACTTCTAAACTGCTTGTTGTAATTTGACAAATGAGGTATTGTTGGAAGCGTCTTGATCGTCCGCTGGTTATAGGCTATGTGTGGTCACATTAAATTCAATATGGCGCTCTCTAGCGGACATAAAGTAAAAGCCTAATAATAAAAAAAAATGTTTATTCATGCCGTGTTTGGTATCAAATGAAAGGCCTTAATTAGCTCATTTCAAATATATATATATTATCAGCTGTTCCTCGTGGCTTTGCTTGCATGCACCCAATAATTAGGTATAATTTCTATAAAATCATAAGCAACAACAAAAATATTTTCTCTCCAAACCTACACAACTGAAAGGTTAAGAAGTCTTTCAAATTTCGAAACATAAACCTATGGTATATGTTTGGTATATTATACAGGCAGGTACATATAAAACATTAAACCTAATGAATGAAAAATGAGGTGCACTCGAATGAACCTAACCAAAAAAATATTTAAAGCGCCCCTGCAAATACTCTATCACGACATTATAACCCCAAAATAATTTAAATAAAAAATAAGTTCAAAAACTAAAACCCGACTACTGACAAATCACGCTCTAAAAAGTATGAAACAAAAAAATATTTTCATCTGAAATTATTATGTACAAACTATTCAATATTTATCGTCTATTAAATAAACAACTTACACGTAATATATTTTAATGTATTTAATATAAATAAATATATAAATAAATATGAATTTCTGTGACCCAAACACGGAAATGTAACGTAATTAAATGAACTTTGAATATGGGTTCACTTTTAGGAGGCAAAAGCGTAACTTATAAAATGAAAGGCCTTGTTACGTTTCAGTTTTTTTACCCGACTGCCTCAGAAGGATGTATGTATGTATGTATGTCTATTTCTTTGGCACGCTCAGTGGCTTCAACGGCTTGATGGATTTTAACATATGAGGTATCGTTCGATTTGTTTTAGTTGCAGAAGTGTCATAGGGTATACAATTTTCATATGGCATCTACGAATAAAAAAAGACAGAAGAAATAAAAAAAATAAAAATGTTATTTTAATAATATGGGTATCAAATAAAAGCTAATAAAAAGCCAATTCTAAATATATATATATTACTACTACTACTACCGCTACTACTACTGTTACTATTAGTACTTTTTAGCTACTACTTTGACTCAAACTACAAAAAGTACATTTTCTATACAATAACAAAATGGTAGCGAAATCAAAATTGTACATTGAATATTTTTGAAAAAAGCAATTGCTATAAGATTTGGGATCGATTGTAATGCCGAAAACATAGTTTTTAGAATTTTTGTCTGTTTGTCTGAATGTATGTTCCAGCATCTCGAAAATTCTAATGGATAGATTCTGTACAAATTTTGCATAATATTACCAATAAGTCTGGTCACCCGGTAGGCTATATTTACATTATCACGCTATTTATTATGGGGGATAAGCAATATTGTATTATGTTTGTATTCCCCTATACAGTAAATTGTAAAGAGAGCCAAACGGTTAAAACATTGCAAATTTAATATTTTAAATGATTATCATCACGCTATATCTTTAATAAGGGGCTAAGCAGTCAATCATCATGACAAATACACGGTGGATTTTTAAGATGGGAAGGTAAATCTTAACCGTTGTAGCTACATAATAACGCGAAATCGATCTTAGGAGACTGTCCTTAAAATTTTGAGATATCATATCAGATCAACTGCATCAAGATATTATCACAAAAAAAAATGCCAATAGATCCTGGTTCTTATGAAAGAGTTAGATCAATTGTGGTTTGATACATCGGATCTGGTACACTTGCGTGAATGACATTTCCACTAAAGACACTTGCGCGAACTTACTTGCACGAAATATGGTTGCCGTGATTTTGTTATGATTTTTCGTCGTGGGTGTCATTTTCATGTTTTCGAGGTCTCTGATAACAAAACTGGGGTCAAAATCAAAATTCAAGATGGCACCTACGAAAATTTGCAAATTTTTCGTCATGGGTGTCGTTTTCATGATTTTCGAGCGCTAACGACGATAATGGAGTCAAAGTCAAAACGCAGGATGGCGCCAACAAGAAAACCGCAACCCTCATAGGATCACTTCGTTGTCTGTCCGTCCGTCCGTCTGTCTGTCTGTCAATGCCCTTTTTCTCAGGAACGCGAGGAGGTAACAAGTTGAAATCAATATCAAATATGAAGGTCTACGGTCCCACAAAACTGTAAAAAAATCATCCTTCAAGTCAACGCAATAAAAAAAATACGGCCATTCATGCGACATATCTTGATTAGATAAATTCATCCAACCTACGGAACCCTTCATTGTGCGTGGTCCGACACGCACTTGGCCCGTTTTTTATAATGAATAGACTGGCCGCTACAAAACTCAGAAATAGCAAAAAGCGTTTCCCATAAAAATCGTTTATTTGCATAAATGTGTACAAAAGATGTATAAAATTCAGTGCAAAGACATATTCCACCGTATACTGATGGCATGCAAATATATAACACGTTCATCGCCACGTAGGTCACCGGTGACCTGACCCTGCCCAGTATTTAGGCGCCTCGTAGGTCACCGGTGACCTCAAGGCAGACCTGTTTTCAAACCTATTTTGTGAGCCGTAGGACACTTATTCCGTAAATTTTGTGTATGCGTGTGACCGCTGCGGCGCTGTAGAATTTGTGCGCACAATGGTTTTCGTTTACCTTGAAATTTGTTAGATTTACATAGAAAAATCTGCAGTTTTCGGCGAACTCGTTCATGGATCCGGAGGTTTGGGTTTTAAATGCAACATAACTATTCGTTTTAAACATTTTACGTAGCTTATTATATTACCATTTTTGTAGGCTTTTTAACAGTAAAGTAATTTTTTAAAATGCATAAGTAGTTTCTGAGAAAACTGAAAAAAGCCTCTGCTATTTTACAATATATTGGATAAGGTAATAAAATTAAATAATAAATACAGTAATTGTGTAAGTAATGAAAATATTTATTAGAAAATGAATAACGATAATTAAATTGCTAATTATAATAAAGAAAATACGTTACTTCTTGTGGATCTTGTTGAAACAAAAAGTATTTGACTGCGGGGGCGGGTGACCGGAGGTGTGACCTATCTGGCGCCAAAATAACGTAAATGCAATTTTCGACATCACAGCGCCGTGTAGGGCATCGGTGACCTCATGGGGTTTTTTGTGATGATTTCATAAACTATACATACGATTGCAGCATAAACTAGACATAAATCCATATCTTCTTAAACTAAACCCAGGAGCACCAAAAAAAAAATGAAAATTTTGACCGTTCCACTACGGCGGTTAATGTGATAATGGATGTTAGTCAGTTAAAGGCTCTTACAGACTCACGCGATATCGCGGGCATGACAGGCACCGACAAAAAAATTGTGCCACTAGTGTCGCGTGGCACCTGCGATATCACACCAGTATGTACGAGCCTTAAATAAAAAAACAAATGGTATTAAATCGGTGTCTTAACGTTAAGAATTTTATGAAAGAAAGGAACAAATTATTCAAGTCAATATAAGTCATCAAAATATACCCATAAAAGTCTAAACCTTCTAAATTATTTGTGGTCCTAATTTTTTTCTTAGAATGTCAGAAATCACAAGCAACATACTATCTATATAAATTAATGTTAGGCGACTGTTAATTAGAACTGGTGACTGTTAGTGTTATTGTTATTTCTTTTTACTGTTATTTTAGCGATAGTTGTTCTTCAGGAAATATCTGTAAGAATGCATCAAATAATGTATCAGTATTCTGACATTAGGTAGTTTTAGCAGGAACGCAGGCATTCATTAATTCACTAATAACTAAAAACTTCGCAAGCAATGGGGAATTGCTACTGAAGACTACGGAGTCGACCTCAAGACTAAGACTGCTTCTAACACGGACAACTGTACGTCACTTGCTCCCGCGTCACCAGTTCTGACTCTGTATATTTTGGCTGCTGAGATCAAAACTACAAACGTAGCATACAGGGATTTTTTATAAAAATAACATAACAGCCTGTACGAGTATTCCCCGAATGTTTGGGCAGAGGTGTACTTAGTACGTCACAATTTGATAGTTATGTTTAGGTCCCATGTAATGTGGGGCGAGCCTATTGCCACTAACCAGGCACAAACCCAGACTTCGGACTGTTACTGGGAAATTTCAGATGGAAAACCCAATAACACTGCCTGACCGACAGATTTTTTAATAATTAGTTTTTTTTTATAATTTTAAAATAAACACTTTTGAAGTTATTTGAAGAAAAGAAAGAAAGAAAATACGTTTATTTGCGGTAAAAATGACGCAAGGAAAGAACACAAATACAAAAGAACAAGTTGGGGGAAAATACGCGTCACATTCACACAAAACGGCCACCGCTCAGCATAATGCTGCTACCCTATGCGAGACAGAGCCCCAATGCTGGTTTCCAGTGACAGCCGGCGTTGACGAAAAAATAAAGAAAGAAAGTAGATGAAAATGTTATATTATCCCCATAATAATATTTCCCCTAATCTCTGAAACTACCTAGCCTGCAATTTTGAAAAAATTAAGAAAATAATTCTTTACTTATAGATTACAGGAAAACCTTTAAGAAGTGTATGGTCTTAAAATAACATGGTAAATATTGTGGTTTTTTTTAAGATGATTGTTGTTTCAGAGCACGAAATGTCGATGAAATCATAAGCATTTTCATTAGTTCCTGTTCAAATATCTTTATAGACGATACGATATCCACGTCGACAGAAATGCTTTCCTATTTATCTTTGTTAGAAACAAAAAGACATCTTACGCAGCGATATAATCAAAGACGTTCATTACGCCTTGCTTCGCGTTTTGTCGTTCTAGGCTGGTTATACGGTCACGTTTGGGCCTAGTCGGTACAGCTGGCTTGTTTATAGAATACAATTGTGCGGCTGGCCAATTACTGCCTCCGCTATAAATGAACGAACCTCTGGATAGGACATACGGCCATTCACATTGGCGGACCGATCACGTTCCCTTGAGGCACTCCATCTTGTTCGTCTATCGAAGTTTTGTCTTTCTATTTAAGTGATTGTAATACATTATCACGATGAATAAACCATGTTGTTTTATCTAAAAAAATGCATTCCTTGTTTCCATTTCATATCTATTTTGTTGCCTATTTTACAAAACATTATTCTACAGCACTGTGTTGAATGCTACGTTAGAATTTTTTTTTCGGTCGTCGCGCGTCGCTACAAAAATACAAAATGAACCTTATCAATTGGTTGTTGGATCAAGTTGTAGGTAATAATGTCTTAATTAAGACTTCGTAATACGGTGTTTGCATCATTAATTATGCAAGAAATACTCAGATGTCAATGATTCAGAAACAGCATTTTTAATTGGATTTGTAGACAATGTTTATCAACACCATGTAGTGCACTACATTGTAAATGAACAGTGAAACGTTTAACTGTTTGAATATAGTGATATAAATGCAATTGGTCCACATTTTTCAAAGCTTGGTAGGCATAAACATCTAACGTGAGAGTGTCAAAAATCATGAGTATAAAAGTGTGGGAAACACTAACTTGTAGAGATAAACTACGATAACATGGCTCGCCCCTCCAAATTACTGATTCAATGTGTGTAGTCACATCCTTACGAAAGAGTTTGTATGTAGTTGTAAGCTCGTAATATCTCACTTATTACCAGATTTGATGGTCATCATTCATCATCATTTCAGCCGAAAGAAGTCCACTGCTAGTGCTAGTCCGGGGGGGGTTTGCCATAATCGTTACGCTTGGCAGGCGGGTAGGCGATCGCAGTGTGGTGTTAAAACTCATAAAGAACGCTGCAGCCCATTCTCTGGTAAGTCCCTTAGTCGCATTTTACGACACTCATGGGAAGAAATAGGATGGTGCTATTCTTTACGTCCGGCAGGCACCACACAGACAAGATTTTTTGGTCAACTAATCATAACTAGCCGATCGCGCAAGACAACGCACGTGTCGTTTTCATAGAGTACATGAGTACTGCCATACTAATCGCCACTAGTCAGTAACAAATTCGTGATTTATTTATACGCAGACATGCGTACAAATACTTTCAAACGTTTTGAATTTTGGAGGGGCGGGCCATATTATTGTAGTTAATCTCTAATAAAGAATTAGACAAATATTGAAGTAAGGCGATCTCTTGTAGCAAGGTTCGTGTTTGGAGTGAAATCAACATTTATCAACAAAAATGTATTTTATGCTACAAGCTAATGTTTGTTCTACGCCACTTATCATAAATTTACGTTATACCCTCTTAGTTTTTATAATAGTTAAACACAGAAGTTGTGTTTGTAAATCATGCTTTTAAACAAAATTGATGCATAAATCACCCCGGGAACAAATTAAATATAAAATTATAGACAAAGTTTTTTTCATAATGGGAGTTGCAAATTGTTTTGCGCATTATTTCAATTTACTTTTTCCCTTTAAGTATGTGCCTACTAATGAAAATGGCGATAAATACTACGCAAGTAAGTATTTGCCTAATGATTAAAGCCTTTTAGTAATTAATGCTCACTAAATTAGAACTCGGTAAAATATTTGTTCGAGCAAGTAAATCACTTTCGCTAATAAAGGTCTAAAGTAAAGTCCATTCAATGGTAGTTGGAAAATATAGCTTATTACTAGAAATTACTATTACAAAAAGCTTTAAAATATGGCTACGATTTTGTCTCTGTGAAGATTTTAGTGATATTTGTTATTTCTATACAGGGAAATTACGTAATTAATAAAATGGGTAAATAAGATAAATTCATAAAGAACTTTAAATCCATTGTTCAAATCACAATTTCTTTTGTTTTTAGTAAAGATTTTCAGTGGGATAATTGCATAACACACTCACAATGGCAATGCCTTTTTTTGGCAGTTCAAAACATTAATTTAGGGTGATGCCTGATGTCCCCAAGTTTCAAGTTCCCCAAAGCTTATATTATTAAATAAAATTTTACGACTGTCTTGACCGAAATCTAGAATGGTACAGTCGCCGAAACAATGCTTACGTTCCTATTGTTTAATGTTATTTGTTATTACTTTAGAGAATCAATGGGGTAAAAATGTAATATGTATTTGGATTGCAATTTACGCTTATTAATTTATTATTATTAACAACATGCAATACTAGATAACAAACGACGTTGTTCTGTACTTCAATAACAAATAGGCGCTCATCAGTAATGGTGTTAATGAGAGGGAAATATCAAAATTTGTTTCACTACCGCGTCCTGGGTTTCTGTTTTTATCTATCAGGCAGTTTGCATAGCGACGTCACTTATTGTGCATGTTGCAAAATGAATAATTTAAGTGGTGGCTCGTCTGGTGGTGAATCTAGTCAACGTGTAAATTTGAAGAGAATATAAAAAAGAAAAAGCGTAAACAGTGTTTCGATTTAATTTTATAGTATAAGCTTAACTTTAAATGAATATATAAGTTTTGTATAACTCTAGCTGCGCCCCGTGGTTTCACCCGCGTAAGTCTCGATCCCATGGGAACATCGGGTTAAAAAGTAGCCTATATGTTAATCCAGCTACCTCCATACAAAATTTTATCAAAATTGGGCCAGCCGTTTGAGCGTGAAGAAGTAACAAACACACTCACTCAAAATTTTGCCTTTATAATATTAGTATGATGAATAAAAAAATCGTAATCGTTATGTCGAAAATGGGTTGTCGAATGCGCTGTTTTATAAAACAGCTACCGACGTTTAGACGTAATGCAGAATGGCTTTTCTGCAGTCACCATAAGAGTATTTCTAAAGACTTGTAACTAATTTTGACTTTAAACTCACTGTTGTCACTTGAGTTAAGGTAAAACAAAATGAGAGTTCATTACTGTGATATTATTGAACATACAAACTGTGATTTGCAAAGATAGTATAGTTTCAATGTGTGTTTCAAATGCTGTGATTATTATATTTTTTTTTTACAATAAAAATGTGATTTATAGTTAATTGCTTGCTGGATGCCTCCAAAATAACCGAAATTCTTATCTTACACTACATTTTTCCCCAGAACAACCTGGATACATTCCTAACTCACCCTCTAGATATATCCCTAACACACCCTGGATATATCTCGAAACAATCTTAAAACACATAGTATAAAATAATTGTACATAGAGAAAATAATATCGTCCAAAAAACTTTTAACAAAAAAAAACAACGGACTTCCAATTTTTCCCGTTTTTCGCCACCGACATCCGAAATAGTTATTTTTCACTTTGTAGTGTTATTTGGAAGCCGGTTGTTTTTTTTTTGTAAACAGTTTAAAATGTTCACTTTTTAGTGGGTCAGTTTTTAATTTATCTAAGTTACAATAGCCTTATATGTCAACTGCTCATCACCTTTTACAAAATATTGCTTTTCCCGATGCTAGGATATAAAAAAAAACATCCCAATTGGTAACCTCCTCCTTTTTGAAGTTGGTTAAAAATTAGGTTTAACTAGGTACTGATTTTATTTTATTGTAACACTTTTGAAGACGTCAGTACGCGGAATGGTCAAGGGTGAACTTTACAAATAAATTAATTTTACATTTTAGGGTCATTGGGAATGCATATATGAAAAATCATTTTGGGGAACTTAGAACTTGGGGACATCGGGCATCACCCTTATTGAATGCAATGAATATAGGAATTTCCTTCAAAATAATTCGGACTGTGATTTAAGTTGTGTTACGTAATTGGGGTATAAGGGATTTATTGCTTCTTGAACTGCAAGAAAGCGTCAAAATTAAAATATTCTTGTAACGTAGTTTATTGAACTATTAACTATGATCAAATAGATAGCGTTATTGGTGCTGTCCCTTTAGGAATAACATGAAATGCAATTCTACTACATAAATTGTTGTTTGTTAGGAAATAAACGATACACTATTAAAGAAAATATGTGAGTAGGTCACCAACTAGGTATACATATAGTTATATATAAGTGAAACTTGTCGTTATTTATACAGTTTCTGGGTAATAAACCTTATCCTCAATGTATTCACGAATATATTTTAATTCCGAACAAAATACGGAATGTCACTTTTATGGCTTTAAAAGAACCTTAAACTTTTTACTCGGTGGTCTGTATAATTGAGATTGAACCTAAGTCGGTCGCACTTCGTTCAATAGGCAAGCAAATAAATGTTTAAATGTCTGCAAGCCGACGGGATGGATTTACATTTGAAATGCGAGGGTCAGGGCTTTATTACCTTTTTTGGTAAAGGTAAGCCGAGGATATGACCCAGCGCGACGGATTTATCTGCGGTTATTTTTCAATGAATTTACTTAAATTTTACTTGTCTTAAGTTTTTTGGCGGGTTTCTTGGCCTTTGTTTACATAGGCTGCTGAAAATGTAACAAAATAAATTACACTATATTTTATAAAGAAAAATATGAAAAGATCTTCTTACTTTATTTCTTGGTTGGAGATTTGTGGAAATATTTTCCGTTTATTTTTCTCTCCTTTTCACAAAATAACAAGAAGATGAAGCACATCAGAAGCTTTTGGTGATTGCCTCTCAAAGTCCATGGAAACCACATTACTATCATGAAATATGTGTCACATACTCGCTCTCCATGGGCCAAAAACTTTCCGATAAAAGAACTTTCTATCCTCATTCCTACACTGTTCCATTTATCGGATAAAAGTTGGCATAATTCCGTTAAAATGTGAAAAAAGTCTTATGCAAGCGGGATTAATCTGTCCGCGCTCGTGCAACGGATCGTCGATTTAACACGCGATAAAGTCAGAAACTAATCTTTTTTCTTTTTTCCTACTGTTGATCTTTGTCGAGCGTAATTTGCTGTGAACCGTGAATGTGAAGAAATAATAACTCTAAAAGTTTGGGGTTTTTATATTGGGTCTCTTTTGTAAATCCATTTAGTTGACCTCTACGATATTACGATTAGGGCCTTAGCTAAGATTAATTTCATAGTTAGTTTAGCGAAGTGAAAATATGCTGGTATTATGTTGTAAAACCGAAGCATAAGAAAGCGGTTTTAACCGTGGTACTTGCTCAACAAAGTTTTGAAAACAACAACGGTGAGAATCCCAAAATTGCCAACTATAAAATATTTTATGAGAAAAAACTGAGTCAACTTAGGATTTCTACACACTCCGCTTTTTAAATTTTAGCCGCAGAAAAAAGTAAACTTAAGCAAGGCACATATTTATTTTTCGCGCCTTCCTCTTTACGAGATAAATAAAGTTTTTAACGTATGTGCTGTTATTATTTGTTGTCATAAATATTCATAACTCAGTAAAATGTGAAAACTTTGTGCTGGTAAAGATTTACATATTTTTTACGGTGTTTTTATGAGCATAATGCAGCCAAGGACCTTGTAATAGAATTTGTTGATCATTCCTGTTTTTCTGGACAATACTTTATTTATTTAAACTTTAATTAACATGGTTAAACCAATTACAATAATTAAAGGCACAGACACATAGAAAAGAAAATATAAAATTCAGATAAAAACACACAACAATAAAAAATGTACAATACTTTCATAAATCTCTCTCACAGTATTTCTGGCATGACAATAAAATCTTTGTCCATTCATCCGCAAACAGATCATTAATTGTTGGATTAGAATCCAAGAGATCATTAAGTGCGGCCAGATTGCGACCTACACTTATATCCTCTTAAAAAAGTGTGAATCCCAGAATGGGGTAGCATTCGTGGCAGCTCACTCACTATATACGTTACGTAAGCGGGTTGAGATTTCATTTAAAACAAGAATCTAAATGCACTTCAGATTCAGTTACTTTACTCTTTTGGAGCGCAATAAACCAGATCTTCAATTTCAGATAAAAATCTCTGATCAAAGTAAGATAAATAATCCTTTTATTTTGCGATGATAGTTTTTGATTTAGTCGGCGGGTTCCGATAGTGATGAAATTATCCCGCCAGCCAACTTTATCAGGGTAAGCCCTTCCCTATTCAGACCCGAATCACTTCCAATACACTGAATTGTATGTTTGACGTGTCTTCTTTCAGATTTATCAGTGATTTTACTATAATTTAAATTTATATAATGTGATTTTATGTAGATATTTCAGACTTCAGAAGTTATATAAGTGTTTATTTTTCACGAAAAGCTGCTTTCACTGCCGCCGTTGAATTCCTATAAATTGCAATATGAATTGTTTTTAGAATTTTATAGTCACATGTAAACATTTAAGGAAACTTATAACAAACAGCTAACCTACAATGTAGGCAACACTCGAGTAAAGGCTCTTACACACTCACGCGATATCGCGGGCGCGACAGGCACCGACAAAGACAATTCCTTTGTCGGTGCATGTCGCGCCCGCGATTTCGCCTGTGTTTGTAAGAGCCTTAAAACTACACAAGGTAGGTACTTCCATAGTTCTGATGTGGTATGTCGACAGTCAGTCACAAGGATTTCACTCGTTCGGTTTGCAAAAAGCATGATCCTCACTCTTCAAAACGTTCTCACTAAATCTACAACTGCCGCTACAATGGCGACATTAATTTAACACAGGCGCCAGTAATCATAAAAAATATAATAAGATAAAATAATTCGTACATTGAAAAATGAAAATGTTCAAACAAACTAAATAATAAAGCTCTCTCTTTCCTTCAACTTGCCTAATCTTTGCACATTATACGTTTTAATTTAATTGATGCGATGTTATGATCCGTGAACCCAGGAAATGACCTCTGCGCTACACTTATTTAAGTACAGGTTGCTCCAAAATGCTATTTTAGAAAATGGCTAATAAATGAATAAATAATAACGTTTAATAAAATTAAAATATCTTCATAAAATAAAAAAACGCGAAACCATATAGGTATATTAAATTAATGTCGCCATTAAAGCGGTTTAAATAACCTATTTTGTAATCCTTCCTTATCTAGGCAATATACGGGATTTTATTGGGTTAACTACGCAAACAATAAAATCATGTCTCTACGTTCACTTGTAGTTCAAACGCCTAGCTACATTATTATGAACAAGATACAATCATTGTAATACCATCATGTTTTGCTAACAAACTAATCTACAACAACGGATTGCGATGTCTAGATCATGTTCACATCCACTACAATTAACTCAACAATCTTATCTCGGTATAGCTGCGTCAATTTACAGCAACACCGAACAAGACTTACAAAACGAAAACGATGAAAGCGAGCAGATAGTTGCATTTTTATCTTCGGAGAGCAGGCACGCTATGCAAACGACTTTTCACTGAGAGACCGGGATGGCTTTATCTAAGGCAGATGTTCCCCGGCCTCTATTTGGTTTACAATTTAGTATGCAAATTGTGGACTTCGCATTTGTAAGTACTCCAAAGCGAATTAAAAGCGGCGCTTCATAAAATCTTAGCAGTCATAGAAAGCATTACAAAGAATATTAAAAGAGTAGTCTCTCTAATACGTCAACCCACGAATTAAATTGCTTTGAATATTCAATTGAAATTCTGATTAACGAGTACACATATTTGGTTTTGTGAATGACGTCACATTTAGTTCTAATTGGAGGTTAACTTTGTGTAAGTCTGATGAATATAATTTAATTTCACTGAATATGAGTTGTGGTGGCCACAGAATGTTTTAATTTATGGTAATGAGTCTGTTGGTTTTATCAAAGTTTGTTATATAAATTCATTTAGCTTACATAGGTAGTGCTTGTTTTCGTTTGGTCGTATTAAATACTAGCTTCTGCCCGCGACTTCGGTCGCGAGGAACTCGTAAGATATCACATACTACAATAACAGCCACATTTTTATAGAAAACGGCCTCGTTGGTCTAGGGAGTATCTACTCGTACTCTACTGTTGAGCATGAGGTACTGGGTTGGTCTAACTCTCAGATAAGAAACAGGATCTATTGGGGCCAATTTTTTTTTAATTGCCCATTTTCTTACAGACTGTACATTTTTTTTTTAAATGTTTGTATGCAGATCATAATGTCTCAAAAAGTTAAGGACAGTCTCCTAAGCCCGATTTCGTGTAGCTACTGCAACGGTTAAGATACCCTTACTTCCCCTTCTAAAAAATCCATTCTGTATATGTGTGCACCCTGCATGTTTAGTCCTATAAAGATATAGCGTGATAATAATCATTTAAAAGTTAAATCTGTAACTATCTGCTATGTTCCAACCATTTGGCTCGTTTTTTTACAATTTGCTGTAAATCATACAGGAATACAAACATAATGCAATATTGCCCCCCAAAGTAAATAGCGTGATATAATAATATAATATGCAAAATTTGAACAGAATCTATCCGGTCTACCGGATAGATTCTGTTCAAATTTCACACAAATCACATCAAAAACAAAAACAAAAAAAAAAAACGCCCGCCAACCAAATCATTTTTTTTTCACACAAATTCTAATTTGTGTGATGCTGAAACATACATGCAGACAAACAGACAAAAATTCTAAAAACTATTTTTGGCATTAGATTCGATCCCAGGCCTCATAACAATTACTTTTTTTCATCAATATTCAATTTACAATTTTGGACTTCGCTACGATTTTATGTAATAATATAATATAACTGTACTAACAAGGCAGAAGTGAGTGGAAACGCTGGAAGGGGACATCCTAGGAGGACATATATAGTGAACTAATTGGTGATGTTCTTCAGAAAGGTCAAGTGCGTACTACTCGCAACCGGCGTGCGTGTATAACCAAATGTATGAACGTAAACGAAGCAAAAGGCGTATGTAAGGAGCGTAGCAAATGGCGTTCTATAGTTTTCGCCTACCATGGGAAGAAGGCGTGAGTTTATGTATGTATTTTCATTTTGAATTAATTAGGGAAAATAGAACAAGCGCATCTACTAGCTCTTTCAATTTTCAAACGTATACACTGCAATTTGCCTTTAGTTGTACAACATTTAATGTGCCCGACTTGGGCGAAGCACCGCCATGTCCTCGCCTTGCGGAGGCGATTAGCGGCGGCGATCTCTCGGGTCCGGCGCTGGTTCACGCCATAGTTTGGAGCGAGAGTGCATGGGAGGCCGTCACCTATATCTGAAATAATTTCTCATAGTAATCCAACTGAGTTTTTCTAGAATAAAAACTTGCTAAGGAAGACTCTAAATTGGAATACAAAACATTGACTATGAATGTTTCGTATTTCAATTTCCTTGACAGAACACAAAAAAGGAACCAGTTTATTCTCCACATTAGAAGGTATTAAAACAATTCTCAGAAATGACTGAATCTTTTCTGCGAGTTTCTTTTCACAAAGTTGTGAACAATTGTAGGTACTCAACAGTTGTTCTTGAACAAACCAGTGATTAATTTACCTCTTCTGTATTAAAAGCATTGTGTTGTTAATTATATTGAGGGAACAGGGAACTTTCCTTGGGTTAATTGTTTTAGGTACATTACATTCCATAGACATGACTATATTACTGGGTGAAATAAAATATCCTTTTCTTCTCTTATTTTTTTTTTAAGTTTAAAGGTCATAATTATAATCTAAATATTCTAAATAAATCGTGGAAGTTAAAGCCAAAAACGATTTCTTACTAAGAATATTTTTATTGATAGTCACTAACGCTACGTCAGCATGTTTATTCACTGTGTATTGTGTAACGCAACATGACTGCAACAGACTGAATTTTTCAGCAACAGTTCGAAACGAAAGCAACAGAAGTAATTGCCACAACTAAAGTTAACAACGCCACCGATTACCCTAGCCAATATACACCAGTCCGCTTCGCACTCCTCTAGGTCACTTTATTTATGCATTTACTAAACCAGATCCCGTTTAAGTTATCCATTTCTCTTCGAAACACGTACAATATTGAGATCCACAATATACAACTGGCTTTGTTGCTTACACTGGGATCACGACCGTTTGGACGCGTCGAGATATCGCAAACTTCGAGAAGTATTCATCCATTGTTACGGGAAAATATACTTGGAATGCAATGGATTTTATGGATGATTGCTTTGGTAGTTATGATATTTTAATGTTTCTTTTAATATATTAAAATGATTTCCATATTTTATTATTTTTTATTAGCTAATTTTCATTTATTATTTACAAAAATTGATCCTTAATTTAAATAAACAAGCTAACACGTTAATTTAACAAGCTATGTTAATATGGCAGTGAATTTACATAATTATATTTAAAATTCGTAAGCAGTTTTCGGTTTGATTTACCGATGTCATAGTTTCAGTATTTTAATGTTTATTTTAGCAGATATACAATCAAATACACGCGTATATGCCCTAATTTTCCGCATTTAAACCCTCCCTTGATTTCCTCATTCTCAACACTGTCACACAAAGTTCCCTTATCAAATTTTCGAACCGAGGGCCGTGTAAGTTTTAAATTAATGTTTTAGCTATTCATCCATCACTCGACTGTGCGGTATCAGTTTGTCGTGACGTGAGTCGGCTCCACTGCGAAGACTGATCGCTGGCAATAATAAATCTGTTACATCACCTTGTATGTTTGCTAATAACATAAGAACTTATAACTTACCTACGCATATTAAAAGGTTGGAAATTCATTAATCATTTAATATTAAATCTAATAAGTATATTCGACGTGGTTATAATGGGGAAGTGATTTCACGAAGGCCAATGTGAAGAAAATATCGCAAGATTTGTTTTGAATTTGGTAACAGGTAGAGAGCGATTACAGGTCGATAGCGAGCGAAGAGCTGATCAATGCATATACTGCGCTGTACATATTGTCAGTAATCATAAAGTTCCATAAAACTGTAATTGTCACAGAGGTTACGGATCAGCACTTGTATTTTTATCTCACGAAGCTACGCTCACTTTACTTGTGGTAACCAAGTACCTACACAAAAACGCTGTGAATATGTGCCTGAAGACGGGTAGCGTTAGCACACAACACATACAAACACACGCACACACACGCACACTTCTGACTTCGCTATTGTCGCAGATGGCTCACACACACATTCACAGCGTGTTTGTACACTTGGTTAACACAAGTAAAGCGCGCGTCGCTTGTTGAGATAAAATTACTATAAGTACATAGACGGAATAGTAGACTATTGCACCGAACGCAAAGTGCATTAATTAATCACTTAAGCAATCTACTTATCTTTCAACTACCAATCTACCTACCGTGATAAAATATACCTACTCAAAATAAAAACTCAAGTTAAAGAAAACAAAGTTTTTCACTAAGTCGGTTTTGTTCAGCCGATTTTTATTTTCAGCCGGTACCTTTTTGATTTAATGCATACATTTTATATTAAACTTAATGGGAGACATTAAACAAACCTCTGTGGTAAATTTATATCTAAATAAAAATAAAAGACAGTGCATTAATGAAAAACAGTGCAACAATGAGATTTCCTATAACATTTCTGCACTGTTTTGGTTCTAAGCCAATATACGTCCTTTGTGATCGGTTTGTAGTGATTAATGATAACATTACTACGTAGATGAAAGAAAGATCTTTTTCATCCCATCTATTCGAAAAGAGCCGAAGGGTTCCTCGATAAGTGCGAGCAAAATGGGTCATTCCGGCGCACTTAATAACAGCGACGAAATGACTTTTGAATTTGGAACACAATTTAATTACGATGCATGCATTACTATGATATTTAATGTTCATAATTACATAAATGGTTTAAAATTAGGTGTGAGTTTTAAGTAGACTAGATATTAGGACTAAACCGAGTGTCAAAGCCTCAAGCCTTTTGGGGAACTAATTGCATAAAAAAATTACCTTGCATGTGGTACTTCGAAGAATAGGCCAATGGAATTGGTTTTCTTTCACACTGAAAAACATCTGGCATTTACATGTTTCAACTACTACTGGAGTTATTGATACCGTTTTTAAGAAATGACATCAACATTTATCACCTGTGTGGCGGTATGTATCTGTAAGTTTCATGCTAATGAAAAATCACTGTATTTGGCCATTGTCTCATCTATATCTATATAATTAAAAAGTTATTTTTTTATTTTTTTTGTTTTTAATTAGTAAGTGATAAAGTCCTGGCTGGTAAAAATAAAACCGGCCAAGTGCGAGTCGAACTCGCGCACGAGGGGTTCCGTACCATTATCTATAAAAATGGCAAAAAAAAACACGTTTGTTGTATGGGAGCCCCCCTTAAATATTTATTTTAATTTAATTATTTATTTTTAAAGTGAATATATAACTAAATATTCTTTGAATATTTCAAGCAGGTACCTGTTGCCGTTATCAATATCGAGCAAAAACGAGCAAAAAAATCACGTTTGTTGTATGGGAGCCCCCTTAAATATTTATTTTATTCTGTTTTTTAGTATAGGGTTCCCGTTTTACCCTTTGGGTACGGAACCCTAAAAAGCGCGGCTGCCGACGAAGCATTGGTTAAACAAATTTAAAAAAAAATACGCGGGAACTTCTTATTTGTTTTTTTATTGAGTATAATAATAAATAATAATATAATACAGACGATTTTAATTAAATTCACACTAATTCAATAAATGATGAGTTCTAGCAGTTAAAGTGAAATATTAACACCACAAAGTGTAAAATTAAACGCAGAAACTGTCATAAACAATTTACTACCAAATAAATCGAGAGAAAAATATCTATGAAAATTTTATCACATGGAAAAATGAAACAGCAGCAAAGTCATTTTCAGAAACTGTATTTTTAGCATATTTCCAACATTTAGCGAAGACCAAACAACCTTCTACGCTATGGAGTATATATTCGATGTTAAAAACCACGGTTACTACCAGAAACAACATTCAGATTGAGAGATATTCCAAATTAATTGCATATCTAAAGAGACTTTCTGAAGGGCACAAATGAAAAAAATCAAAAGTGCTTACCAGCCAAAATGTATAAACTTTCTTGAATGAGGCGCCTGATAACGATTTTCTCGCTATAAAAGTAAGTATTTATTGGATAAATTGCATAAACTCTGTGTTTTACACAGAGTTTAAGCAATTTATCCAATAAATAATACATAACCGAAGTTGAGTGCCTGTTTAAAGTGTGAGTTACCAATGCTGAGTGCTAATATCCACATAACTAATTCATATTCGGTATTGATATGTTAGTGGCCTTAATTATTGGAATCCACGGAGCATGTCATGGACGGGAAATTTAAATATAACTGTTGCAAAAGTGGAAAACACTCAAATTAGCTTCTATTGGTTAATTTGACGGACACCAAAACAAAAATTGAAAAATATCGTGGACAAATATCAAAAATTGCGCCCTTCGGACACTAAAACGAATCAATTTTTCATCAGTTATCAAAACGGAAAATGTTTCAAGCAGAATATTGGGAAAAATAAAATTTCCAAGATGCCAGAAGTAATAGCAAATTATTTGAAGCTACCAGACTCTCATCTTTATACAGGACACTGTTTTCGTCAGACTTCTGCGACTCTTTTAGCAGATTCAGGAGCTCCCCCTGAAGCGCCATGGCGGATGGAAAGCCAGTGGTGTCGTGGAAGGATATATCGATAAAATAAATATTTAAGGGGGCTCCCATACAATAAACGTGATTTTTTTGCTCGATATTGATAACGGCAACAGGTAGACGCTTGAGATATTCACAGAATATTTAGTTATACTCGTATATTCACTTTAAAAATAAATAGTTAAATTAAAATAAAACAAATATTTAAGGGGGGCTCCCATACAACAAACGTGATTTTTTTGCCGTTTTTATAGATAATGGTACGGAACCCTTCGTGCGCGAGTCCGACTCGCACTTGGCCAGTTTTTTTTAAGTAATATCACACTATGCTGCGCTCTTTCCATATACGGACTTGCCGTCTTACACTTACGATAAAGGCGGAAAGTGGTACTATCAAGAAATGAGCTGTTGTCGGTAGAAGTCATGCATACCAATGGAACTCGTATTGCTTATCACATTCAATAGCGGCAATGGGAATAGCAGTGCAACACACTGACATTATGGAATAGGAAATAATATTAAAGTGTTAAACAAAATACGTTGAGTAAACCATGACAGTATAACTTTAGCACTCCGCCTTTGGAGAGTAAATGTGGTGCTGCCCCATAAACAATGAGGCACTCAATCGTGTTCAGCGTGGCCTGTTAACTGAACGTCACAGAAACTGATGGACGTTACTGAAAGTGCCAAATTCTGGGCTGACTCTTTTTAGATTGCCACACTGAAAAAAATGCGAGCTAACTAAGATACATTAGTTGGCATTAAAATGTTTGGAATCGTTATTTATTTATTGACTATAAACACGATAGCATATTTGCTAGAACAAATTAATTTTATTTATATCAACAATGTAACATGTATAGAATAATCACCGATCTTTGTTACATCATACATGCTTTGTTTGATTTTACTTCTTCACTTTTGTATATCAAATAATAATTTAAGTTGATGGTAGCAAGCAACTTGTTAGCATTATATCATTCTTAAACTGGCCAAAATTTGAGTTAAATTAAATAACTACTCGTATCCGTAATTAAATATACTTTTTATTAATTAGTTACTTAGCTGACAGAACTAACAAAGTTCTCCTAGCTTCAGAAGTCAAGATCTTGTTAGGCTCGTATGGAGTCACGATGCGTGATCACATTAAACAAGATTTTTGAAAAAGCAAACACTTTTTTTTATCAGTGCATTGGCTCGCTAAGAAGAAGAAGATAATAATAAAGGTACAGGTACAGCGTCAGTATGTGCTAACCCCTCAAGTTTTTAAATGTTACATTGCTACAACATTGAATTCGTTACGAATAATCTAAAGAATACTTCAAAAAGGGTTCACTGTTTCGACTTGGATTCGAACCATCGCATCATCCAACGTCGTCATACTCTTACCGGCAGTTTGATGAACTAGCCAGCGAGCTCTTATGAATTGCGATGTAATTGTTATCTACTATCGTCCGAGTCACTTTATCTAACCTTTTTTTTTTGTTTTGTTTTCGAGGGGAAACCTTCAAAAAGCACCTGGACTTTGAGGAAAAAGACCAGGGAGTGTGGGATTCTTACCTCACTAAAACCACCACGGTGATCAACATCAGCACATGGAGGGGATCCCGTTTCCTCTTAATAGACCAATCCGGAACCCCCTTAGTGCAATGCCTGTTAGGGCACGTCTCTGGGGAGACTATACAGAGGTCTCCCCTGAGCCTCGCTATGCATGGCAGCACGTGATCGCAGTGCCACTGTATTCCCTGAAATTGCTCGGTGGGCAATCAGTGTCCCCACTCTGATCACCCGCGATTCCAAAGTCCCGCCTGCATTAAATGATGCAAGTGGGGTTTCAGCGTCAGAAGGCGTCGAGGAGGCAACCGCCTCGACGCCTTCTTCTTCGAGAGGGATCGGCTCTCTCACGATCCCGCTAGGCAGCCTCCTGGACCATCACGGTCTCACAAACGGAGGCAACTTGCCTCCAGCACTTTATCTAACCAACCAACTTTTTATCTCCACGAGTCTAACCAAAAATAGCCCAGGCTTTTTAATCTACCACTTATGCAATATTGCCACAGTAATGCTAATGACACTTTAGGTAGTCTGGTAGATTTCCACATTGTTCGGGAGGCAGAGAAGACAATAACACTTACTATTATGGGCCGTTGACACACTGAGATGCGATTAAGTCTCTCTTTATACGTTTTAAAATGTCGATATCAAGTAAGCGTGGATGTATTTTCTTTTCTGTTACTATTGAATGAACAAAAACGAACGATAATAACGGTCAAGAACGATAATAAAATAAGTTTTTATACTACACATATAACATAATAATAACGCCTGTTTTCTCCGATGGGATAAGCAGGACCAGTACACTCCACATTTTGCCAGTTATGTTTAAGTCCCTTGTACTGAGTAAGGGGTGATGTTTTTGTACTATACTTATTTTTTGCTTATCAAGTTACACATTGTTAACGATTTCTTTTATACAATTTGAAATATATGAAAGAGAACTTTTTCCAACAATAAGACTTTGTTATGTTACATAGGAGATAAAGAATTTATGAATTGTAAAAACAAAAAAATATGTCGTCTCGGAAATTATTGTAGGCAGGTACTCGTAAATACCTATTTATTAACTATCTAAACACGGTAGTGTATACATAATAGACCGATGGGGCCGAAAGGTTCTGGAATGGCAACCGCGTACCGGAAGACATAGCGTTGGAAGGTCTTCCACAAGGTGGACCGAAGACCTTGTGAAGGCCGCAGGAATCTGTTGGATACGGAAAGCGCAGAACTGGTCGCAATGGCGTTGCTTAGGGGAGGCCTATGTCTAGCAGTCGACGCCTTTCTGCTGAATTGATGATAATGCCATAATAGGTAAAGATAAACTACGATAGCACGGCTCGCCCCTCCAAATTACTGATTCAATGTGTGTAGTCACATCCTTACGAAAGAGTTTGTATGTAGTTGTAAGTACTCGTAATATCTCACTTATTACCAGATTTGTTGGTCAACTAATCATAACTAGCCGATCGCGCAAGACAACGCACGTGTCGTTTTCATAGAGTACGTCAGTGCAGCGCCATACTAATAATAATGAGCGATTCATGACCCCACCAGTCCAGCAACAAATCCGTGATTTGTTTTTGTTTGACGGCCGTCTCATTACGCACGCATGCATACAACTATTTTCTCAAATACTTTCGTACGTTTTGAATTTTGGAGGGGCGGGCCATATTATCGTAGTTAATCTCTACTTAGGAACACAGATTGGTATGTAATTTTATTTACTAGTTTCACTTTTTATGGGTGTAACTAACATTGAGTATCGATCAACAATCAAATCAATTTGAAGAACACACAACGTAATGTTCTTAGACGGTATCTCCTCGTCTTTTATAGTTTAATCCACTTACTTTATGTTAATGACTCTTCACTCTACAAAGTAATAATTTAATTTATTTAACAGTATATACAGCTTTGTTAACTTACAAACAACAGCCATTCTACGAGCTTTCTGTACGAATAAACACGTATTATATTATTATGTAATTAGGTAATATTCGAGGCAATATGTATCAGACAGATTTTATCAACAAATAAAGAATTTGAGAAACTTTTGTTAAAGACATTTATAAGTAACGGCCATAAATTAAAATCAAAACCAATGATACCTACAACAGTTCAAGGATAATAAAACCAAATAGAAAACTATAAGATTAAGGACCGTAAATAATTAAATAATAATGGAAACGACAGAAATTATCTTCAAAATTTAAAAAGCTAAATACTAAAATATTTATTCGAGCAATCATTAATTACTAGTGGTCGCCCACTGGTTGAAATTCGATCCCTCCACTTACAAACTATATAGCACTTACTAATTCCATGAGTTCACAAATTCCATGCTATTAAAAACTACTCAATTTCCATGCTCAAGCTATTACTTCCTGTTACACACTTCCGTCCCGTTTCACGAAATCACTCCCACATAAATCGAGAGGAAAGATGGAATACATCAAAAATATTCCGAACTATAATACCTATACAAGTCACCCTGTATGTACCCTATACCAATTATCCTGCTTTCACGAAAATACTAGGGCTACAAGTCGTTCTGCATCCATTCCGTATGCCTTAGTTAATTAACTTTCAGGGTCGAATGTACATCACCCAAGGGAGTTATCAAGGGTAGTCTTCACTTGATTTTCACCCAAATATAATTACAGTTACTATCTTTCCCTACATTATGTCAGTCGTTAGGGTAAATTAGTTTAAGGAACATCAACAACCTCGAAGGCAGGCGTGAATTTATGAATATATAATTATTCCTACTGAAATTATGCACTGGAAAGGCTTTGATCTATAATTTGGCAATGAGTCTAAAATAAAATAGAGGAAATAGATGTCAAAAGCATAAAACCGTTCACCACAAAATAATAATATTTAAAAAATAAAATAATAATATAACCTATCTTTGTTCGTAAAACATTTGTCAATATGACATTTTTTTTACATTTTGAGTTTTACCTATTTTGTATTCAAACATTTAAAAGAAACCTATAATGAACATAACTTAGAATAACAACCTATCATGAGCTATTGTACTTTTTTGACGATTCTTAAATCGGATTTGACGTTCGACAGTAACTGCAACACTCCTAATACACAGCCGTCAAACACCATGACTCATTTTCTACCAAAGTTATTTTAATGTTCGTGTAATATAATTATACAAGTACTCAAGAACGCGTACCCCAACAGCCACATCATCACCATAAAGTGTTCTGTCAAGAGCCTAGAATTACAAAATGCTCACTAAGATGGTCATTAGAATACGGCATCGTACAATCAAGGGAACTGCCTCGTTTTGTGCGTAAAAGTACCATTTTCTTACGTGGTAATGTTCTGTAAACATATAAAAGAGACAAGTGACATATAAAGGAGATAACTGACTGTGGGGACTAATGTTGGCTGAGCTATGGAAGCGAGAACAGAGCATTCATTTACCGTAAAAATATTGTGTAAAGGTACGCGTACACGGTTAAAATGCTCAATTCTGGGCAATACTGGTCAAATATTACGGTTACAGCAAAATCTGTCAAGAAATTATTTTTAGAAATATCGCCAAATCATTAAATGTGACGGTAAACTAATGAAAGAAAGAAAATACGTTTATTAGCAGTAAACATAACGCAAAGAAAAACAAAACACAAATACGAAAGAACAAGTTGGGGGAAATTATGCGTTACATCGACGCAAAACGGCCATCGCTCAGCATATTGCTGCGACCCTATGCGAGACAGCCCCAGTGCTGGTTTTCAGTGACAGCTGGCAATGACGTGATGTTGTCAACCGGTGCAGCATTTAATGAGATAAAAATAACAAAATAAGAAATAAAATAAATACAATAATGTTTATATAAATATAATATATAAAATTATAATTAAAATTATAATTAAATATATATAATTTCAAATAGCAACATTCTGTAACGTTTTGCAATCTATACTAATATTAAAAAGAGGTATACATGTGACTTTATACGTAGGAGCTAATCTTCGAAACTACTGATCCCATTATTCTTTCACTAATCATCTAATTGAAAGCTACAGTATTGCCGACCAGTATGGATATTTTTTATGTTAAAACGAGAAATTGCATGCGGACGATAAAGTCGCGGCCAGAAGAAAATATAGTGCAATTATTCATATTCATACATTAATTAGCATTCCATCTATTATTATATGTATCATCATTTCAGCCGAAAGACGTCCACTGCTGGACATAGGCCTCACCTAAAAGGAGGAGGGTGTATGTATTTATATTATATATTTGTCGGATCGTCAGGATTTTACTCTGTTAGATTCAGACATCATGTGGGCTTGGGGACATAAGGTGGGTTTTGTGCAATGAAAACACACTGGGTACGAACGTACGATACACAGCGTTTATTAAAATCACAAATTCACACAATCACTACAAATTACAATTACCACCATAACTGAGCACAACAAAACGTAAGACGGTTCCAAAACGTCCTCACAGCTCGATCACCAGATAAGGAATTGCGCCGACTTGGCGCGATCTCCTCAACCTCGTAACCGACCGGAAACGCTCCGGCTCTGTCAAAGCCCGCCAATTCTAGTCTTGATAGTTGCCGCTAGATGGCGCGCCTTGTCTTGTTGTAAACATTAAATGCCGGATACGACATATTTATATTTACTGGCAAAACAGTTTGTACCAATTACTCCACTACCTCCGGCAACTGTTGCTACGCAATAATAGCTGGTCGTGTAAGGACATCTTAATGTTGGCTGAATGATAGTAGCGAGAACAGAGCATTCATTTACTGACATTTTACATTTACTGTAAAAATATCGTGTAAGGCTGTGGGTATACGAGCTGTTGTCTCCTTGCGTTCGTTCCACGCTCTTCCGTTGTCACATAAAACGTGTGTGCTACGCATGTTGTTAATGTTTATTGCTTTGTCCTCTATATAAACTGTTTCTTGTGCATTGAAGTTATCATTTTTATTAAAAGCTCTTTGGTACAGGAATTCATATTTTTTTACACTCTGTTTGTGTTCTTCTTTTTAGAGCACCTTTTCATTACTTCCTACTCCATATATTTTATCCGTAACAGAACCTTCGGAATTTCTTCAAGAATAATAAAAGGATTCAGAAAATTGAAGAATTCTACGCCATTGTAACTAAGTTTGAGATAGATTGGTTTCTTGAGAATCCCTGCAAACTGACAAAAGTTTCCACATACTTCTCTTAAAGATATTATTACATTCAATTTCTCGCTACGGAGAATACGGGCTGATTTCTCAAGCTTAAGCAATTTATTTTTAGGAAAGACATTTTTTTTTTTTTTTGTGGAAAATCTTTTCCACAAAAAAAATAAAAATCATTCATCATCACATGAGTTCATTGTATTATAATAACTGTTAGATCTTAAATGTTTTGAATGTTTATATATATTTTTTTGGGTTGGAAATTATCAATTAATTTCTGGGGCGTGCTGGGAGTGTCAGACTATTACTGACTAAAACCCACCCGTGTTCCTTCAGTTGCCCGTGTGCCAGGGCCAAGATATCCCTTTCAGACAAACTCGCAACCCTGAATTAAAAAAAACCCATTATTTTCAACTACCTACTTACCTACGATGAACGCTTGACAACATTATTTCGACTACAGAACTTGTATTAAAGTACCTAAAGTTCGTTTTTTAATCCCAGAGTCTAATTTGACATTTCAAATGATTGTTTTCGTTTTTTCAATTTGAAGTTTGACATTTTGCACCTGTCAAATTAGTAGGTATCTGGGATTAAAAAACGAACTATACACTTGCAAAATACAAGAGTTTATCAATATAAAGAACACAAGATATCCTTCCAATCGCTTACTGGATGACACTGTGTCACAAATACATCTATCTTTAAGTACAGGAGCGTCTTGTGCTATCCCAAGACGCAGTCGTTTGTACTCGCTTCAACGTCCAATTTTAGAACGTGTAGAATAGCAGAAATTGCTCAAGTACTGGAACAATTTTGATATTACGTTTCAATAGAAAAATGGATGTGAATGTAAGACGGTCTGGGTCAACGTAATTCAATTTGATGGATCGTTCTTTCAAGACTTTAAATATAATAAATTGGATATTAGTAGGCAGTTGCGTTCTCTTTAAAGTTTTAGTTTTACTACTCGGTACATAAAATAACATCACGCCTTTTTCTCCGAAGGGTAGGGCAGAGATGTACCTATAGTACACCCATATTTCGCCAGTTATGTTTAATAGTGGGCGAGCCTATTGCCATCAACCGGGCACATATCCGAACTCCGGGCTGCTAATGAGTATAGAAAAACCCAATAGCACTTTACCCGACCTGAGAATTGAACCCAGAACCCCATGCTCAGCAGTAGCGCTTGCGACCATGAACGAGGCAGTCTGGCACCTACTGGGCATATACAAGATGTAACATAACTAACGCACAACCTCTTAAGGGGCCATGTGTACTCATAATTATGATCAACTTTTACTATGGGACCACACCAGAAATCGCGAAAAAAAATCCTCTGTGCCCTTAATTTTATGTTCTCATAAAGGCTCGTGCAGACTGGCGCGGTATCGCGGGTGCGACACGCGTCGCACTGCCTGTCGCGCCCGCGATATTGCACCAAAATTCACGAGCCGAACAGCTGATTTCTTTTTCTTGATTTCAGGTTTGATCCCATACTTAAATTTGTTTACAATTATGAGTACAATCACGAAAAAGAAATACGTACGATGTTTACATTGTATCTTTGTATATCTTTTACAATATATTCATTTCAGTCATTGTCTGTCTAAGTTTTTGATAGATTACATTTTCTAGGCAGTAAACACTTAAACAGTTAGGTAAGTAGGTACGTTTTATTTCAGCCTTGAATCGTAATATTTTAGTTTTATTATATGAAATGTTTGCGAATGAATATCTACCTACCTACTGCATGACATCAGCATATAAAATTGAAAGAACTTTAAGTAGATTGACTTAAGTGCTATTACGCCCAGGTTTTTGATTTCTTCGAAGTCACTGGAGACTATTAATCCTGTGTAGTTCTGAGAAAACCTTTAGTAAGTAATCGAAAATATAAATGAAACTGATGAATTCTGCGTAAATTTATCAATTTGATGTTCAGAGCATCGAACTTACTGACGTTGACTGGTAGAAAATGCCTATGGCATTAAGTCCGCCTCTGTACATTTGTGTGTTGAAAGTATTTTTTTTAGTTTATATATTAGATCAATTTATTGTTATCTTTGAGAAAATAAATACATCTGTGGCTTAATAAGCCAATAAATGACAAACTTGATTTTGTTAGTGACCCGGCAAAATTTTGTCTTTACATCAAAGTACATCGAAGGAACCCTTGCTATCAATCCCTCTTACTTACCAAACTTGATAATATACTTCTGATATTTTGGCTGATCTATGGATTTACTGTTTCCATATGCAGGGTGGCCAACAATTGGCCACAAGAAGTCAAAAAAAGTTGTATTTTTAGCCACCATTTTGATTTGTTAATCGCATTTGAAACCAGCCAAAAGTTGGAGATTTCGCAGATATTATTTTTCATACAAAATATTTGATAATATTCATTTCAAATAAAATAATTTTAATTAAAGTTATACTTCCGAATTGGCCATCCTCTAAATGTGTAACTTACACTAATACAAGAGAAGAAATTATAATCGCTTATTAAACATCTGAAGTTACAATACAAATATTCCGAAAGAACTCCAGCTCTTTTATGATCAGCATCAAAACCTTTTCTCACCACGTTTCGTAACCGTTTGTGGAATTTTTATAGTTTTCTTTTAACACTATAAAACTCTCAACTTAAGCTGTTGGTGCTTGCGATTTGCCGCAATAAGTTTAACTGAGTCGGTTAGAACCCAGCTTTTTGAGTAAAAATAAAATGGAATCGTTACGTCTTGTTACATAGCTCAACTTTATGTACAACGTATTTTTTTTTTGAGACGGATCGTTTAGTGTCGGTATCTTAAGCGTTAGGAGCCACGCCGTGCCCTCATCTCAGAGTAGGTAGCGACCTGTCGCTGCCGGCCGTGTTCGAGTCGATGGTCGGCCGTTGGGATGGTTAACCGTTGCAGCTACAGGAAGACGGTCTTAGGAGAGTGTCAGAGGGTCCTAGGTCAGTTTCCTTTTTGAGAAACTTTGATTGAACATCAGAGATCGTGAAAAAAATAATACAGTCAGCAAGAAAATGGGCAATTTTCACAAAAAAACTTTTTTTGATGCCAATCGATCCTGTTTCTTATAAGGATAAAAAAATTGAGGTTTGAGGACTAGAAAAGTTAGAAATTGCCATAAACGTTTACTATACATTTTGTACTGACTGTACAATTTAAAGAAAATCAATAATCAAAAATGCAGATAAAAAATTCTCAAAAAGTTAAGGGCTGTCTCCTAAGACTGTTTTCCTGTAGCTACAATCGCCCCTTACTGCCCCATATATAAATATCTACCCAATATAGTAACTTTTATTATGACGCGTTCTTGAACTAACAAAGGGTAAAGTATAGCTTGATAAAACTTTGTAATGAACCCTCTAATGTGCGCAAAGCCTTGGAAAAGCGATAAGGTCCTACCTTGAATGTAGTCTGTGTCTCAATGACCTAAATTTGTAAGCATGTAGTGAATCCCTACAAGTATCCATAACCAAGTTTTGCTACGATAGTCAAATGCTACAAGTATAACCAGTAGCATTATACAATCATCCAATTTCATCATCATCATCATGCTGGGAATAAGCCTCCCCCAAGCATTGCCACTTCAACCGGTTCTGTGCTTCTCGCATCCAGCAGATTCCTGCAGCCTTCACTAGGTCATCGGCCCACTTTGTGGGAGACCTTTAAACGCATCGGCTTCGATAGGTACCTTTCCATGAATATGCAGCATTATTACTATACATAATCTGCCTATAACTTTCCCACTGCTGGGACACAGGCCTCCTCTTTCTGTGATAGAATTCGAAACTTACCCATTAAACGATTTAAAAGTTGTATTAAAACCAAACTTTGTAAAAAAGGGTACTATAAAATTTCTGATTATTTAGAAGACAAAAAAGCTTGGGATTGAGCTGCTCGCTCTGCAAGCCTTGTGATCAAACTGGAAAACTTGACATTTAATGTTATTATGCATGATTTTATATAAATATTGACATTGCAGAATATTATATACAATATTACATTAATGTTTACTTTGAAAAGTATTATATTTACTGCTTTAATTTATTGTGAATGTGAGCACTATGTGGGTCATTTTTTTTTTTTCTTTAAATATTTTCCTATTATTTTATTTTATGCATTTTGAGCACTTTATGAGGCCTACCCAAATGTACTTTCTTTGGTATTGTTCGTCGAGTCGTTGAGCTCCGTAAGTCTTGAGTCGAGCTGCACGATTACGACAAATGCTTGCACTGATTGGACAGGTCCACTCAAAATTGTGTGGTTCTTTCCTCAAAAGACCATTTCAGACACAGATCTACATGGTCCTCACATGATCTGACCAAGATTATGTCTGGACTTTAAAAGAGACTTTGACCCCTGAGTTTGTTTCGCCATTTCTTCTCACGGGTAGTCAGATAGGAAATGTCGACTACATCTAGCTTATTTTTTACTTTTTAATATGACGTGTAAAAGTGATTCCGATATCCTATTTACAGAATAAACGATTTCATTTCATTTCATTTCATAGGGAGTGGGCCGTAATCCACCACGCGGGCCCAGTGCGGGTTGGTGGATGTCACATGTCTTCGAATTTTTAGTTCTAGGACATGCCGGTTCCTCACAATGTTTTCCTTCACCGTTTTGAGAGCAGTGGTGCTGAAATAATTACCTACTACTCGTAACTCGAGGCCGTTAACCACTGGGCCACCACTGCTCTAATTACTATAATCAAAGTAAATTCAGTGCAAATATAGTAATAGTACGTATATTCAAAGCATTCTTTGACAGTTGTATGAAATGGCTATAACACGGCAAATGTATAGTTAATTTACTCAACAAATAATGTCCTTGACTGTACCTATAATGAAAACCTCTGAATCTAAAATCAATTTCTGTAAAATCCAATAGTTATGGTAATGCAACAATGCGATCATCGTCTTCAGAACCAGAGCTAAACGGATTACTGCAATCTTTACTCAGTATTTTTAAAGCTTAGGTTACACATGTTTACTTCAAAATGTATGATCCCATGTCAGGAATTTAGGATTAGGCTTAGCAATCTTAAAAAATGCGTATTTTCAACGTCCATAATCATCGAAAACGAAGGGCTCGATAATCGTAAAATGTATATTGCTTATGTTGGTATATTGTACCTATCTATAGATGAGCAATGGGGGCTCAGAGGTAACGGCCGCGACTTACGAGTTGTAGGTCGTAGGTTCGAACCCATACCGCTTTGCTTTGTGTAAATCATTACATCACCACTGCTCTCAGAATGGTGTAGGAGCGTGAGGAAACCGGATATTCCAGAACCAAAAATTCTAAGACGTGACATCTACCAACCCGCACTGGGCCCGCGTGGTGGATTATACCCCACTCCCTCTCACTGAAAGCAGGCCAGTGTCCCAGCAGTGGGTATATTATAGGCTGGTTATCCTACCTATGTATCATTACTGCAGCATGTCTAAAGGTATTCTAGGATCAATATGTTGGTACGACTGTAATTTAAGTCTGCCAGTAACAAAACTTTACTGCGATTGTAGTGGCATCAACATCGCCTCATGCGAACTACGCGTCACACTGACGTCACGCAAATCCTGCATCGCGCAAGCAGAGTTTACCGCGCAACTAGTATATATTTATAACGTCCCGACTTATACCGTCGGGCAGTTGCCCACCAGACACAACACCCGTCTGATCGGAGGACCCTCCCTTTTCTGTGGTGGATGAGTTTACACCCTGTTCCTCATACCACCAAACGATCACCAGTGAGTTTGTTAATCGTGAGAATTACAGTAATTTTCACAATGATAGATATTTGTAACGGTCTCTAAAAGAACCAGAAATTCATGAATCAGATCAAACAACGATTCAAGTTCATCGTCACTTGTCACTGCCAGTTTCAGATCGATTTCCCTTCCCCGCTACCGTGTCACATTATCGTTTAATTTGGTTCCCTTATAATATTTTGATTAATACTTCGCAATGAAGCATAAAAGCTCACAAAATTAACATTTAAGGTGAGGATAGGAGGCGATTCACCTGATTTGCTAATGACTTCATTTAAGGTAATGTAGGTCAATTGCCATCCACTTACCTTTATACTCATGCCTGCGGTTACCAGAGTTATTAAGATCTGCTAAATTCTGTGTTACGTTACTTTGCCTTAATATAACTGATGTTGGTTTTCGACGCTGGTATAATATTTACACAGTAGACAAGAGTAGGAACAATATCAGTGAGCAAACTCTTGAGACTAGTTCATTAGTGCTTAAATGGTACGTAGACGTGTAAATGGCCCTTTAGCAGGTAATAAACCTATTGTGTTTCGGCTGATTCTCACTAAAGTAGACAATGAAGATAGAAGTATTTTATGCCAGAATAACATTTAGGTTGGTATGTCTACAGACATTACATCTACAGAATGAAGATAATATTTAATGCGAGGTTAACCTTTATCAAGTTATCCATTGCGTAACCTAAGAAAGTGTAAAGTTAGTGTAAAGAAACGAATTAATATACGTACAAATATAAAAAATTTCAGAAACCGTTCGGTTTTGTTAAATTTTTTATAGTCTGTGTGAATGATGAATTCCAGAGAGAAATAACATACAATGTATCAAGGTAATTCTACAGGTGTGTTTTGTTCAGTGTTCATACTATTCTTACCCGTTCAAAAAATAGGCAAAAAAGAAACTTATGTTGCCAAGTATTTCCATCTCTTACACAAAACCCGGTCGTTAGTGTCCCCTTGAGCCCTTATCCCATAACTTTTAAGGCGACAAAATTATGTAAGACCAAAAACGCGAGGAAAAAGGTCGGTGAGAAAATTTCGTAAACTTAAAATCGATTCCTCTTTGTTTTTTTTTTCTAATATAAAAGTTTGGAAATTAAAGTTTATTGAATTAGGAATGGCTTTGGGGACGTCGGATCGACTTCGATTCTCATTTGTGTGCTTGACACGCGATCAAAAATGGATTAAATTTTTGTTTCTATAAGCGTCTTGGAAAATGGAATCGTTGTGGGTTCAACCTTGGTGGAAATACAGTTTGTTTTTGCATACTTAATTTTCTTATTGACCGAGAAAGCGAAGTGTCTCTGCTTCAAGTCTGGCAAAATTTGCTTTCCTCTGTCAGTTTGTTGGTACTCCTCTACAGGTCGTATTTTACAACCGATCTGGACGTAACTTGGTATGCAGGTTTTACGACTTTATAGTTTTTTTTTTGTCGTTGGAGATTTTTGATTGGAGGGGTACTTCCTTCCAAAAGGCATAAAGGGGGCTAGTGGATATCTCTGCTTTATGAGATCCGATTTCAATGGTTCTTTTTATATTTGAAAGGTTAAATTAATCTCATAGAAATTTGGTGAATATCTGATGATGATCTACGGCGTGATGAGCACAATCGGCCCTTTACCTACTAGGTAAGAATGGATGGAGCACTTGGGACCACCACCTTTTCATCACAAAACTGGAGAACTTTGAAATCATTTTCAGAATTTTCTAAAACGTGGCTTTAAAACCAGTATTAATGTTAGTTTTATAATAATTTCACTAGATGGCGCTACTGTGCACCGCTGAATCGCGCCGTTGTTGTCACTCGCCAAATGGTTAGGTCCCGTCGAACATTTGGTGTGACTGAGTTTTGTTAGGTATAAAGTGAAAAAAAATGTGTTCGCGAGGTCATCTGTTCGCAGAACTACTAGTTTTACTACAGAACATGAGATTATATCTATTTGATATTACACTACCATTAGGTACAACAGCCTTTGTAACTACTATACTGGTATTAATGACACAACTGCAATTTCTCGCGCACAATCTAATTCGTTTAGCATTCACATATCTACGTACACTATGCTTAAGTGTCGCCGTAGTTAGTTACCTGCATTAGCAGGAACACAATTTGTTACTATTCTAAGCTGTACACTTGTGTCGTATTTAGCATTAGCATTAGCTAGGATTAGCTTGACTACATTAATATCGGACTTCTCGACATTCGGATATACAAACATTCGGGTGTTTATTTATAACACTGCCTTTTCAACGGCTTTGTTTTCACGAAATCAGAAATGATGATTATCAAATTCCTAGAAGAAAATAGATTTAATATTCCCAAACTGGTCTATTTACGCTTTGCGGTTTACCAATTCTAAAATACGTTTACCTAACGAAGGATTACAATGTACGCAATTTAAATAAACCTAACTTTAGAGATAGGATTATGAGGTTAGACCGTTCTAGGCTACCTACCAACTTCAATATAACTTTAGTACATAGCACGTCTATTATATACCAGGAACGCAATCCCACTAAGAACGACAGCAATCTAATTGTAGCAACACATAGCGAAACCCTATTGTGCGAGCTTCGCAAATACTTAACCCTAAAAAGAAAGCGACGACCATTCTTTTGTTCAAAGAAAACCTAGCAACTTCAGGATGCAATTTGGCGTAGTGCAATTGCACTTAACGAGTCGACACAGAATGAGATTATACTCGGCACCAGCAAATGGCGACAATTGGAAGATTCATTTACGCCTTCCAAATGGGTTCGCGAGCTCTATTTGGGTTATTCACAATAGGAATAAAGATTGTGAATTATATTCGCGGATTATGAAAACTTTGCCAACAGTCTGTCTGGAATGCAAAATGAGGAGATTGGTCTGGACTTGATTCTGTGTAATATATTGTTTATTGTTTATCTACCCACTGCTCAGCAAACGCCTCCTCCCTTTTGGGCCATGCTTTTTACTAGAACTTATAAGACTGTTATTGATACCATATTTTAGTCACATTTTAGATCGTAATTCAGAAAGGTTTTTCTAAAACATGATTGATAATGCCAAAGGTAACCAAGAAAGTATAATTTAAAAGTCAGCTCCTTCGGCCCCTGAAAAATTGAGCTCCTTTTCAAGAGAATATTAGTCACGTATAATACCTAATTCCTTAGAAAATAACGCTACCGGTCTCTATTATCCGTTCGCTCGTTAAGGAAGCAGTCTACAAAAGCGTTTCAGTCGGGCCTATGTGAATTATTCAAATATATTCATATGTCGGATGGAAAGCCATGAGACGTGTAAAGGTGTGCATATATTTACTAGAGCACAATTTAACGGTGATTTTATGAGGTATAAAATAAATGCATGATATGGTAATATTGGGCTATGTGGCTATTGTTTAATGGTTCAGATTTTTTGGCCAATTATCTTAAATAATTGATGTTGTATTAATTCGTTTTGTATTTATTGTGGCGATGGTATTGGTTCATCATTGTAGAAAACAAAAACAGTAATTACGGGCTTAATTAGATTCAAAGTCTTAAATATCAGAGCCTACTTTAATCGAACAAAGCAAAGTCATAAAAACAAAGGTCTTTCCGCAATGAAAAGCATTAATCAAATGAAAAGTCAGTTGGAGACAAAAAGTAATGCTAAAAATTTAGCAATAAGAATAGACAAAACAGCTAGCCTGCATCTTAGAGGCAGTAGACCCGACCGTGCGTTGACAAAAGGACAATGGACAAAAAAATCTCCGGAATATTTTCTCCGCGTCATTTTCTCTCATAATAAGTATTCTTTTGAAGAGAATCGTTGGCACAATGAGCACTGGCGTAAAACGTCGCAACGAGACTTGATAATGTAAGTTGCCGCTTAGAGAGGCTTATTAAATTTGAATCACCCTCTCAAATGAAATCTTCACGTATCTCGAGAATTCGTTGACTCGCGCTGGTTTTGGTCGAGATTACCGACGGTTATCAAAAGATATGGTGAGCTTTGTTCGCTACCCAATGGATAGAGGATGCCGTGTTTTCATAATATGAGATTAAAGTGGAAATAGGTTCCTTACGGATTTGCCGACGGTAGGAAAATGTTAATACATTTTCGTGTGCGTAATTTTTTTTTGTGGGTTACACGATGTTTCAAAAACTGAAGAATTTTTTTTTCACATAAACCTTCATGGCCACTTATGAAAGGTCTGAAGCTAGGTGCATGGTTCCAATTGGTCGTTTCCTATGGAGAAGAACCAGCAAGAAACTCCACACTTATTATTTTCAATTTTCAATCGTTAACCATGTACGATACAATTTTTTGTGGCATTACTCATAATAATTAAAGTTCATGGAAATTTTTCTGGCAGAATCACGTCGCACCGTCGCGTCGCGCCTGTCTGTGAGGAGCCTCAATCCCATAGGTGCTGTACATATTATTCTTGGCCACGTAACATGGCAAAATAAAGATTCTTGAGCACTAAAAAGATTTTTTATTTCACTTGAAAACATTTAAATTAAGTAAGAGTAATAATCATAATAAGGAAAATTAGAACAGTAATAATTTTTTATTGTTTGTTTCAGAATGAAAACTTTTTTAATTGATATTGTTAAAGTTTCTCTACATAACATTTTAATTAATAGTTCTTCTACGCATAATAATTTTTTTATGTAGAATAGTTTCGCAAACAAAAATGATGATGGCTAATACTCGTAGTAAAAGTTTGAAAACAAACAAAAAGTTATCAATCACGGTAAAAATTGCTGGGGTTGACAAATTCATGTATGTTTGTGTAATATTTCACTGTTGTGACAGCAGATAAAAGTTAAAACAAACTGGCAAAAATAACATATTTTTATTAAATATATTTATTTTGTGGTGAATTATCATGAAAGCCGGTAGGCATATTACAGTTGCAACAAAAATAGCTCACTGATTATACCTAATTACGGAAGCTATTAGGTAACCCGATATAACTAATAATCAATATAAATTAGATAAAGTACCTATCCCCGAATTTTTAAACGGCACTTAAATTTAAGACATTCTTAAAATTATTTCTGTCATTCTGTCATTCCGTTATACCATTAAGCGACATGACAATCTGAACTGATTTAAAAAAAATGAGTTAAATGCGAGAATTTGCTAGCTGATACAATATCTTCTCACGCTATTATTATAACAAGGTGTGAACAGATATTGAAATGGGTTATCGTACAAACGAGGCAACACCGTTACCAACATGGAAATTCCCACCCGGCAGGGAAATATCCCAAGATAAGGCAAAAACCTTTTAAAAATATGGCTTCCTGTTGTAGGATATGACCTTATCTGCAGAATATTCTATCCTATCTCTATGTTCTTCGTTGCATTTATGGCCCATCGTCCATAGTGCTGCTCCAAAGTACACGTTACTTTTGAGCAGCGCCGCGCGCCTTGAACGATTGGTTGATGGGCTGTCTAAAAACTCAAATCACTAAGCAGTAGCCAGAATACCGCAGCAGTAGTATTTCAATGGTGGACCATAAACGACGCGACTTCGCGTTATTAAGTCGCGTCATGTTATTAACTAGTTTGTTATTGGCTCCGTCGTGGACGATGAGCCTTAGACCCGTTTTTCTATAGAATGTTTATAGGCCGAGATCTGCTGAACAATATTCATGATCCTAAAATAAGATAGACCTAATTTTGAATAAGGAATATAACCCTTATTTAAATCAGAATAAAAACTATCGAATATTTAAAAATTAAGTTGCCTTGAACGAACTATGACAAGCACCGCTTTCACAAGCGTCTTGCCAACAAACCCTCCCACTCGATGCGTAGTTTCATTTACCTAAAGAGGATAAGAAATTCAACGCTCCGTGGTTGGAAAACATGTTTCTGTGTAGACGTAATATTCAAGGGCACTTAGAAGTTTAGTCACGAAAGAGAAAGGTGGATGCGAATTGGAGTGTAAAAAATATCGGCCTGGGTGTACGCTGAATATTCAAGTCAGGATCAATAGACACTGAAGGGTTTGGATTAAAACGGATTTTTTTTAACGAAACTCTTTTCTTTGTGCCGATGATATTGGAAACTTTGGGTAAATTCAATAGAGAATATGGTCCATACTTTATACGTTTTCATCAACTTTTATATTTACATGCGTGCGGTGTAAATGATAAATTAGAAAGCAAATGCTTCGTTTACGTTCATACATTAAGTGCCAATTTCACCAATGAAACTGAACGCGATCAACACATAAACCACGTTTAAGAGCTGTCAGTGTAATTCTTTTCTTGGAATATTGACACTGACAGCTCTTGAACTCGGTTTAGATAAACTGATCGCGTTCAGTTTCATTGGTGAAATTTACCCTTAGTCATACACGGAATAAATAGGCGCTCTATAGTTTCTGTCTGGGACAGAAACTACAGAATGCCCCTTTCCCCCATGGGAAGAAGGCGTGAGTTTATGTATGTATGTATAAAGCAAATAAAAGATATTGTTGTTAATTAAATAACATTCGTATTATAATGCAAAGGAAAACTCACACTGGTTTTGGTACGTATCCGGTGTCGGTATACGAATTAATGTAGGTCAGTTACAGCCATTAGTATCCTTAATTGGTCTGAAATAAACGTATATAATTGAATGAAAACCTGCATGATTCTCTTTCTTCTATAATTATTCCGTCCGACAGAAACGAGAAGCGTAAAACAAACAAATTAACGCTTTTCCTTTACTTATGTCTGCATTTTGCAAGTGCAAGCGATTTAAGTCGACAACACTGAATGTTGTTTTACATACTTCTTGGAATTTATTCACCGAGTGGTTTCAGACTATGGCAGCGTAATTGCAAATGGACAACTTTCTACAATTTGGTCTCGACAGGGATTTAAGACTGGAAATCTGTTCATTAATTCGGAGTTTTCAAAGGGATAGACAGAAATAACAAAAAGTTGCGAGCTACAGGACCTTATAGAGGTGGGGCACTTGGTTCACAAATGCTATTTTTCACGCCAGCATCGGTGGTTGCAGACCTTGAAAGATATGTAAGTCATTTTTGGGGTTCCGTAGTCAACATATTAGTATTATTAGTCAACATATCCCTTATAGTTTCGCCATGTCCATCGGTCTGAATCTGTTTGTTTGCGCACATAGAAAGCTGTAATTTGGCATGGGTATACATAATTATTATTAATATGTATACCCGTGCAAGATTACAGCTTTAAACTTTATTTAGGTAAAATAAAATCTTGAAACAATTTTTTTTTGTACCCCTTTTTTTTTTTTGTTTGGGTGGGAAATTATCAAATAACTTCCCCCGCTATGGGCGGAGCGGGAGGGCGTGTCAGACTTTTACTGACTAAAACCCACCCGTGTTCCTTCCGTTGCCTGTGTGCCAGGGCCACGATATCCCTTTCGGACAAACTCGCAACCCTGGCAGGCATTGGTCCTACTGGACCCCGTCAGTTGGTGAAAATAACTTCTCCCGCTCTGGGCGGAGCGGGAGAAAAACACCTGATTTCTCAAGCTTAAGCTATTTATTTTTAGGAAAGACATTAATTTTTTTTTGTGGAAAATCATTTCCACAAAAAAAAATAAAAATCATTCATCATCACATGAGTTCATTGTATTATAATAACTGTTAGATCTTAAATGTTTTGAATGTTTATATATATTTTTTTGGGTTGGAAATTATCAATTAATTTCTGGGGCGTGCTGGCAGTGTCAGACTTTTACTGACTAAAACCCACCCGTGTTCCTTCATTTGCCGGTGTGCCAGGGCCACGATATCTCTTTCGGAAAAACTCGCAACCCTGGCAGGAGTTGGAATGTATGGGAGCACATATTTTTCAATAACAAAGTTATGTTTGTTCTTGGAATAAATTCATCATAACTACAGAACCCTTTATTGTGCATAATCTGACACGCACTTGGCTGGTTTTTTTTATCATTACGTATTGCTTTCGAGTGAGAGTGTGAGTTCGAGTTAGACTTAAAAAATAAATAACTAGTAGTAAACATCAATACGTAATCTATACTTATAGTAAAATCGTAGCGAGGTCAAAAATGTACCATAATATTATATTTTTGAAAATAAATGATTGCTATGAAATCTGTGATCGATTCTAATGTCGAAAATATAGTTTTTAGAATTTTTGTGTGTTTGTTTGAATGTAACTATGTTCCAGCATCACGCAAATTCTACCCCGTATATTCTGTTTAAATTTTACATAGATATTTCCTATAAGTCTGGTCAATTGGTAGGATATATAATCACGCTATTTGCTGTGGGGGAGGAGCAATATTGCGTTATTTTTGTATTCCTCTATTAATGTATGTTCCAACATCACGCAAATTCTACCTTAAAGATTCTGTTCAAATTTTGCATAGATATTCCCTGTCTGGTCAGTCCGTAGGCTACATCATTATTATCATGCTATTTACTATGGGGTTGAGCAATATTGCATTGTTTGTATTCCTCTGTAGTTTACAGCAAATTTAAATAAGATGAGCCAACGGTTAGACCATTGCAGATAGTTACAAATTTAATCATCACGCTATATCTTTATGCGGCTAAGCTGGCGATCATAATGACATATACAGTGGATTTTCGAGATGGGACTCTAAACCCTACCTTAACCAATGTAGCTACTAAAAATCGGTCGAAAAAGACTTAACTTTTTGAGAAATTTTGATTTGCATACAGATTTTGAAAAAAATGTAGTTAGCAAGAAAATGGGCAATTTTAACAAAACAATTTTTGATGCTAATAGATCCTGTTTCTTATGAGGATCAATAAACTTTATGAGACCAACTGAAGTTTGGTTACTAATACAGTCGGAAATTGCAAAAATCCTTTCCCATACATTTCATGGGAAATGACAATACAACTTACTTTTTAGGGTTCCGTTCCTCAAAAGAAAAAACCGGAATCCTTATAGGATCACTTCGTTGTCCGTCAGTCTATCCGTCCGTCCGTCGGTCTGTCTGTCAGTCAAGACCCTTTTTCTCAGGAAAGCGTGAGGTATCAAGTTCAAATTTATACCAAATAAGTAAGTAGGTCGCTAAGAGTTCTAAAATCCTCAAGCTTCTAAGTTAACGCAATAAAAAAATAAGGCCATTTATACGACATTATTTTGATACTCGCAAATAAATCAAAATCTTATTACTACTTCCCGTTGACCTAGAATTATACAATTTGGCAAGAAGCAAATTTTCACAGCAAATGTAAAGGAAAAGTCAGAAAATCGTTAGTTTGTATTTTTATCACATCATTTCAACCGAAAGACATCCTCTATTAGACAAAGACCATCCCCAAGCACAGCCATTTCGACCGGTAGTGTGCTTCCAGAATTGAGCAGATTTCATTCGCCCACCTTGTGGGATCCCTTCCATCGCTACGTCTCTCGATACGCGGTCGTCACTCCGGAACCTTTATGAAAGTATGCTAAATAGTTTGGTCATGTTGAGAAAATGAATGTAAGACGACTAAAAACAGTTATTTACAAGATTTTATATATGTATGGTTTATAAAAAAAAAAGCATTTCGACTGTATACCCCGAAGGTATAGGCAGAGGTGTGTACTTACCTATAGTACAACCACAACTAATTTCGCCAGTTATATTTAGGTTACATGTAATAGGGGGAGAGCGTTTTGCCATTAACCGGGCACAAAACAAATCCAGACTTCGGACTGTTACTGAAAAATACCCGATGGAAAACCCAATAACACTTTGCCTTACCCGGGAATCGAGCCCAGGACCTCATGCTCAACAGTAGCGCTTGCGACCACTAGAGCAATGAAGCAGTTTTTGATAAAAATGTGGCTGTTATTTTAGTATATTGTGGTGTATTACGGCTTCCACGCGAATTAAGTCGCGGGAAGAAGGTAGTATACAATAAATATACAATCACTACACTAAACGCGTTTACCTTGTCTCAAACGTGATAGTGTACGTTACCTAACTCTAAGGGTACCAATTAGGGCGCGACTCATTAACGTTACACAAACACATTAATAGATTCTATTCACCTCAATTTCTCATTCAAACCTCCTTACATCTCCTTTACTGCTTCCCACCTTCAAATAACTAAACCTAATTATTGGGGCGGATGCCAGTCAAACCGGTTTATTTATGGGTTGTTCTAAGGAACTCTCTCACAGCTTTCGACTGACTGGCGAATGACACAGCCTGTCCACCTTCGGTTCAAATTGCTACCAATTCAAGTAGTCCGTAAATACGGTGAGCAGAAAATTTGGCCGAAGTGAGATTTTCGAGGAAACGTGATTTTGTGAAGAGCACTAATTGGATGGCTAGTGTTCTTAGGGTTCCGTACCCAAAGGGTAAAACGGGAACCCTATTACTAAGGCTCCGCCATCTGTCTGTCTGTCCGTCTGTCACCAGGCTGTATCTCATGAACCGTGGTAGTTAGACAGTTGAAATTTTCACAGATGATGTATTTCTGTTGCCGCTATAACAACAAATACAAAAAAATAGAATACAATGAATATATAAGGGGGCTCCCATACAACAAACGTGATTTTTTGCTCGTTTTTGCTCGATATTGATAACGACAACAGGTACCCTTGAAATATTCACAGAATATTTAGTTATATATTCACTTAAAAATAAATAATTAAATTAAAATAAAACAAATATTTCCCATACAATAAACGTGATTTTTTTTGCCGTTTTTATAGATAATGCTACGGAACCCTGCGTGCGCGTGTCCGACTCGCACTTAGCCGGTTTTTTAGATTTCTTCGGTAGTGACTGATTTTGGCTTCTGAAATGATCTACGGAAATGGTTCATCTTTTTACAGTGACATTACAATCATAATAAAATTGCACCATTTACATGCTCAAAGCTGGTTTACATAGGTGTTTTGGATAGACACATACCTGTCTAAAACTTTGCCATATCTGTAATTTATGGCATAACTACATACAGTCAGACTAATAAATTGTTAAGCAGAATGTCACCCTACGTCAATTTGCCGTGTTTGCCATTTCATGCTACTGTCAATGAATGACAGAACATGTGATTTGATCATACAGACAATTAAAGCTGGTAGTTTTGCTTCACAATTAATTTCCCTGACTATCAGCGATAAACTATTCAATACTCTTTTTGCGAGAATATTTCTTTAACTAAACAACAATAATGTTTTTCCATCAATCGCAGATTAGTACGGAAGTCAACATCTTCGTAGTACCTATTGTATTCGACAATATTATTCATTGTCACACTGAATAATTTTTTTCTTGGACTTTGATGAATAACCTGAATGATGATGCATCATTAACTGTGAAAGGCAGTTGTACAGAGATGCGATACATCAAAAATATATGATATTTTATTTCGAAAACAGAATAATATATATATTTTTTATTGCAATCACTTTTCATGCAACATTGCGTAGATAGTAAATGTAATGCAAAAACACGAGATTCATTTTTATTAATGACTGGCAAATAATTGAAATGACAAGATACTGTAGAAATTAATAATTATAACATTATTATCTAGTCCTATATAACCGCACTATTTTATAACAACTAAGGGTTGGTATATTCGACGACCAACTGCCAAAGTCAAAGTCAAATCATTTATTTAAAATAGGCACATAAAAGGCACATTTGAACGTCAAAATTAACAAGAAAATATAATTGATTCTAATTGCCCCTTCCAAAAGGTAGTTTCGTATGGAGAAGAATGGGCAAGAAACTCCACCGTTCATCATCTGCCATCATCTACCTAGCCTTTCCCCAACTATGTTGAGGTCGGCTTCCCGTCTAACCGGATGCAGCTAAACACCAGTATTTTACATGGAGCGACTGCCGAAACTCCACCGTTACTCTTTTAAAAATGTTTTACAATATTTTGTATTTATATCATTTTAAATGTGAAGAAGGTGCACCTAGAATAAAATTACTATACCAAAAAAGGTAAAAAGGATGAAAAATGAAGCTGATGCATGACAGACACATTAACTATGTGATAGATAATATCTCACAGACGAATTGTCGAATCCGCTGTTTTACATAACCGCTAGCTGTTTTACAAAACAGCTCCGTTATGTAAAACAACTGAACGACGTTTAGCGATTTGCATCACTGAAATTTAACACAAAAAATTGTTTTGCATTTATCAATGCAACGGGTCAACAATTAAAGGTTGTGTTATACAGCTTGAAATTAAACGTCAGATTGTAGATTTTGGTTCAAAATGTTGTCACTCATGGCTGTGTGTGTCATAACAATAATAATGGCGTCCGAAACAGAAATACATAAAACGAGTAATGTGAGTGAAAATTACCCTAACTCAAGGAAAATTTTAATATAAAATGATCAGGAAGAAAATCATTCCTAAAAATAATAAATAGCCAAGTAACCGCGACCAACTTTGAACTAGCGCTCGCGCTCGCTCGATTGGCGCGCGGATGGTCACAGTTCAGGGTACTCTAGTTTAGTTCCTGCAACCAATTCGGCATTAGAAGCCACACCAAACGCTTATTGTAATTGCAGATAAGTCATTCTGCATTACATCTAAACGTGGATAGCAGTTTTGTTAAACGTAACGCAATAGTAATCCAGCTGAACATGGTTCAGCTGTTTTACATAACTGAGTTGTATTGTAAAATAGCTAGTGGTTATGTAAAATAGCAGATTCATGGTGCACATAATATATTACAAAGATTGTAAAAGTAATAAGTCAGTGTGCCCGATCACTCATTACAATACTAATGTGGCAAGTGTCGTCCAAGTGTCCTCACTATTGCTCCGGAAGTTCACAATGGAACAGAAATAGCGCAACAGCAGTGCTGCCTACCTTAATATAATAAAATTTAATACATTATCAAATTATGATAATGTACTAAAGGTTATCGTATTTAATTTTGAGTAGTCCAAAAAAGGTTATTTATACAAAGAAATATGTTTTTAATCAATAAATCAATTAATAATTAAATCATAAATCAAAATTACCAATTTTATACTTAAATATGTAACTATATATATCTCTTGTGGCTAAGTAATAATAGCCGCACGGGTCAATCGATCAGGTTAAGTTACGCTTGCCGCGGTTGGTCCGTGGATGGGTGACCATCTTTACATACCAAAACCTCCGTGCCTCGGAAAGCACGCTAATCCGTTGGACCCGGCTGTCATTCGTGGATCTTTGGCAGTTGTTACGGTTAGTCAGAAGCCCGAAAGTCTAACAACAGTCTTACCAAGGGGAATCGTATTACCCAGTTACTGGGTTGTGGAGCTCAGATAGGCAGTCGCTCCATGTAAAATACTGGTATACAGCTGCATCCGGTTAGACTGGAAGCCGACCCTGACATAGTTGGGAAAAGGCAGACAAATGAAGATGTAACTCTGTCTATCTTCGAAGCGACCACATTTATAACCCTTACCAATATGGAAAACTGAATTCACCACTAATTTGATTATCACCTACTAGGTGAGACACAAGAATGTTGATATGCTGTCGCATTCCTCTAAACACTTGCTCAGACAGCTGTCCTAAAGATATTTTTTTTTTATCTAGCCTATGCTGTCCCACTGCTGGGCAAGGTCTCCCTCCACTCCTTCCATCTTTCGCAAGCCCTAAAGATACTATACTTATAATTAATGTACTTAAACAAAATATTGTATAACATTTTTAAAAGAGTAAGGGTAGTTTGTCCGAAAGGGATATCGTGGCCGTGGCACACAGGCAAATGAAGGAACACGGGTGGGTTTTAGTCAGTAAAAGTCTGACACGTCCTCCCGCTCCGCCCAGAGCGGGAGTAATTTGATAATTTCCCACCCAAAAAAAAAAAAAAAGTGTGGAGTTTCTTGCCCATTCTCCATACGAAACTCCGTTTTGGAAGAGGCAACTAGAATCAATTCTATGATTTTTTTTTTTGTAATTTTTCACCTTTTAAGTGCCTCTTATGTGCCTATTTGAAATAAATAATTTGACTTTGACTTTGACTAATTAAACTGTAAAAATTAATAAATAAAAGGTAAGCTCAAGTAGCACTTAGGTCCGTTTTAAAAGTCTTGAGCTTAGAGCGGCACTTTCGTGGTCCCAAGAAGAATGGTTCAAAGAAACGCAAGGAAAGACTTGCAATTAAATGGCACAGTGACTGTAGTATGATGTATCTCACATGTGAAATTGACTTATTAAAACCCACGTGCCGTTTTAAAAGCAACAATTTTTATCACATTATGGTGGGTATGACAATAGAAAATGTAGGTAATGTAAAATTCGAGATTTTTATTATTTATGGCTTATTTAAATATAAAATTGTAAGGTTTATGTTTTACTTTATTTAAATAAATTGGAGATAACTATTAATCAACTGGTTTATTATTCATTTTACAATATAAGTAGGTGTTAAAGAAAATAATAATCAATGATAGCGAGTATTATGGTGCCCCCACTCCAAGGACCTTAGCAACATGAAACTGCCTTCGTTGGTGTCGTCTCCGTCAGATGGCGCTCCAAGTGCAATGTTGCCAACAAAATTGGTTGTATTCATTTGAGTGTGAAATAACGTATTAATATAGACAGTTGAAATGACAATATTCTGTGAACAATGTATATTTAACCCTTACTAATCTGGAAAACCTGCATTCATCACCAAATGCATTATTACCTACTAGGTGCAATACAAAAATGTTGATAGCCTAGCCCAGTGATTGCTCAGACAGTGGTCTTTAAGACGCTGACAACAGTTAAACCGTGGTCACTGTAAGACTGCATACAAAAGAAAGAGAAGCGCAATGACACAACGCTTGTAATTTATTGCAAAATATGAAGCAATTATCTATTTACTCAAAAATGAGTTGAGTAATCGAAAATAAAAAACAACCAAGTTCTGCATACAAATAAGACGTTCATGTTATTAATTAAATACCAACCGTATGTTGATATTTAATACAGATATTTTGGATTGAAACTCAAAGTAAAGAGTTAGTTTACCATTAATTTTTACCACCATTTAGTTTACTACGAACTTTTTGTTTAAAACAAGCCTATTTTTATCATTAGCCTCTTGTCAGCGCCTTAAGAAACAAATTAAACCGTAAAATGTAATAAATAAAAGGTGAGCTGAAGTACTACTTAGGTCCGTTTTAAAAGTATTCAGCTTAGAGTGGCACTTTCGTGGTCCTGCGAGTATATTTTAATGAATTCAAAGAAACGCAAGGAAAGACTACTATTAAATGGCATAGTTACTAGATATTAAAAACCCACGTGCCTCTATTAAATCAGCTATGTTTATCATAATGTCGTGAATGTGACAGTTACAAAGTACGTTGGTAAGTTTCAGTGATTGATCTGTATCATTCCCCCCGCTTATTCCCAACACTTTGATTTATCATTTGCAAAAGTTACAAAGTATTAAGACACACCTATGTTTGTGTTTCGGTTACTCATGTACAAAACATCGTTTTTCATTTTACTTTATTTAAAAAACATAAAAAAGTATTAGCCCATTAGCATCGGTAAAGGATATCTATTATTCATATCAAATCAAAGGAGTTTATTGCGAACGTGTTGTGCAGAGGTTGGAATAAGCATAAAAGTTTCAAACATGCACACTGTAAGGTCATTACAAAACAAAACAAAAAAAAACAAAAATTACATTACAATACCATTCATCATTTGTGTCATTTTACAATTTCAAATCAATAGAATAGAATAATTATTGTTTACTGTGGCGCAATGACGCATGTTTATAGTTTTCAACGCAACATATTTAGTTAAATCGTGGACAATGGTGTGGGTTACATGTTTGTTATATCTTAGTTTGAGTATTTATTTGTATTTTTAGCATGTAACTGTTTTTTGTCCCTAATAAATAAACATGGCAATCTTTTGAATGTCAAAGAATAGGTACTATATATTATTTAATGACTATTGCTGTGTGTGTTTATTTTCATGGGGGTGTTTTTTTTCTCTTGCGATTACTAAACATCTGACAACGGGTGGAGAGGTATAATCATCAACATCGGTACGTTTGCTATAATCTATAAAAAAGGGGATATTTATTTATTTAAAATTCTCACACACAATAATGTACAAAGGCGGACTTAATGTCTAATGCCTTATATGGTGAAGAGATAAGATGGCAGGTGCTCTGATTGAGAGAAAACAATAATATTATAAAATATAACATAATTAATTATAAATATAATAGGTACACAAGTAGGTACATAAATAGGTTAGAAACTTAGTCATAATACACATATATATTTATTATAATATATCCCTACATTATAATATAATGTAGGAATATATATATTATATACATACATAGGTATACATACAAATTCAAGGAAAAGACATTAATTGCGATGACTACGCTATTTGTTTTGAAAATAACTCTGCAATTTTCGCTTAAATGCATACCAACTGGTGGCCGTGGTGGCCTGATATCGAGAGGAAGCGTATTCCAGAGAAGAATGGACTGATTATGAAAGTAAGAATGAATAAAGTCAGAAGTATGAGAAGGACAGAGTAAAAGAAGGTTGTTGGAAGAACGCAGGTTCTTAGCGTGTGAAGAACATAGATATAGGAAGTGACACATAAGATAAGAAGGAGAGGTAGGAGAATTGAGAAGCGAGAAAAGTGTGGTCAAAGCGCGCAATCATCTTCTCTGGCGAATGGACATCCATTTGAGCTCAGACCTATAACTCGACATATGGTAATCTTTTCTTAAATTAAATATGAACCGGATACCATTGTTGAGTAGTCTGTCGAGCTTATCTAGCAAAACCGCATTTAAATCAAAGTAGCACACGTCAGCATAGTCGATGATAGGGCATGGGATATGATGTGCTTATGACCACACGATAGAAGTGAAGACTTACGACTGGAATCGAGTAGGTATATGCGATTCAGCGTCACCGACCGACTGGGGCCGAGTTTACCCGATTCGGTGTCACCGACCCGAGCGTGACAATTCAGTTTCGTTCACTATTCGAAAAGACCCCAAAGTGCGACTAAAATATTCACTTTAAAAAAATCTTAAGAAAACCTTTCAAATGATAGGCAGTTTATTAATACAAGCCTTAATATTAACAAAGTAACAAACGGTTAATGTAGGGTATGTCGTCATGCGGCAGGTTAATAAAAGCATACAATGTATTAATTAAAAGTTTGTTTACAAACCCCGTCACTGTTGTTGAAAGGGCCATTATTTCGGCATTTTAATTCATTGACAACAATAACACACTGACGGAAGCAAGCACTGTACATGAATCTTTAAAATGCACACTTTATCAACAATTTTGGGTTTCATAGTTCACGTGCTGCAATATTCCGTATTCATAACGTCGATACCAGGAATTTGTGGTACCTATTTGGTGTGTTTAGAGGTTGTGACTTAGACTGGTCATCCGGCTAATCATAACGTTACCTACTGTAACGTAAGGTTTGGCATGTTCTGATATTTTTTAGGGTTCCGTATCTCAAAAGGAAAAAACGGAACCCTTATAGGATCACTTCGTTGTCCGTCTGTCTGTATGTCTGTCTGTCCGTCTGTCTGTCTGTCTGTCTGTCTGTCCGTCTGTCTGTCTGTCTGTCAGTGTGTCAAGACCCTTTTTCTCAGGAACGCGTGAAGATATCAAGTTGAAATTAATATCAAATACGTAAGTCTATAGACCCTTGAAGCTTTAAAAAAATCAAGCTTCCAAGTCAACGCAATAAAAATATACGGCGATATAAGCGACATTATTGCGCCATATTTCGATACTCGCAAATAAATTAAAACCTATAGGGTACTTCCCGTTGACCTAGAATCATGAAATTTGGCAAGAAGCAAGGTCTCACAGCGCAAGTAAAGGAAAAAGTCTAAATTTTTTGTCCAAAGTTAATTTGTTTTATCACATAAAAATTTAGTTTGCCTAGTGTGTGTTAATCCTTATTACACAGGGTTAATTAATATACCTTTGCCTGAAAACAGATGGTTTTTTTCCTAAAATCTGAAGGCAAAACTTTATGCTGTTTCGTTTATCCATTTTAGGCAATTTTGTCCTAGTTTCTCCGTTAAATGTAAAAGTCTATAGCAGCTAAATTACCCACTAGCTATTTTAGTGTTAAGAGGAGGCTCCCTATTTTTATGTTAATTTGCATGAATATTCTGAAACAGTTACACATACAAGCAAAATGAAACTTTAGTATACGATTTATTAGATCTTTTCTTTCCATGTTAAAGACAGTTAGGTAATTGTAATATTTTCTCTCAATACATTTTTTATTCGAAAATCATGTCTTTTTTAATGATAATTATAAAAAACAAACAAGATTGTTTGGCTTTTATGTCTAAAATAAATATTCACAGCAAGAAAATATAGTTTACTATCCACCAACAAGATATTTTTTTTTTCTCTAGATCAATTATTACTTTAGTTATAAACGAAATAATAATTGAGACACGCTATTAAGTGCTAATTTTACCAATAAAACAGAACGCGATCAACACATAAACTACGTTTAAGAGCTGTCAGTGTCATTATTTTCTTTGGAATATTGACACTGACCGCTCTTGAGCTCGGTTTAGATGTACTGATTGCGTTCAGTTTCATTGGAGAAATTCGCCCTTAGTTTCGTGCTCGAACACGATCAAAGAGCGCACGCGATATTCAACTTTATTACTGATGTGTTAGCGTTTAGCACATAAAGGAGTCTCGGGTCTGCTCATAACGATCAATTTTCACCAAGACCGAGTTTCTGCCCGCGACTTCGTTCGCGTGAAAGTCAACAAGATACTAAAATAACTGCCTCATTTCTCGCCCATCTTATTATTTCGTTTTTGCTTAGCGTTCTTTATGACTTGTTCCTTTTACTCGGCTACTAACGTCGTAGGTCATGGGAGTCGTGGGCCATAGCGTCATGTTGAATAGCCTATAACTGGCTATATAAGGTGGTTTCAGAGATTAGCGCGTTCAAACAAACAAACAAACTCTTCAACATTATCGTCGAATCGTTGAGCTCCATGTTCTGAGTAGAGCTGCACGATTACTGACAATTGCGTACACTGACTGAATAGGTCCACTCTCTTTGAGGTTCTTTCCTCAAAAGACCATTACAGACACCAATCTACATGGTCTTCACCATGATCTGACCAAGACATTGCTTTTTTTTTTTGTGTGGGAAATTATCAAATTATTTCTCCCGCTCTGGGCGGAGCGGGAGGGCGTGTCAGACTTTTACTGACTAAAACCTACTCGTGTTTCTTCAGATGCCTGTGTGCCAGGGCCACGGTATCCCTTTCGGACAGACTCGTAACCCTGGCAGGAATTCGCACCAAGATTATGTCTGGACTTTAAAAAAGACTGTGACCTCTGAGTTTGTTTCAGCCTTTCTACTCAGAGTAGTCAGATAGGAAACGCCGAGCTCATTTAGTTTTTAAAATGTGATTGACGTGTAAAAGTGTTTGTATAAACCTACTTACAGAAATTGAAATCATTTCATTTCATCATCATTAAATTTCATTTCATTTCATTATTTCATATTATATTAGTATAGATACATAACTAGCATATTCATTCCAAAAAGCATAAATTTTCCTAAAATCAATACAAGTTACTAAGCTATTGCCAAATGTATGAACATTATAATATTAGGTTTCTTATTTGTATCCGAGAAAGGTAATATTCCCTGCAATGTCAATCCAAATTATGTAGAAGAAAATTGGAACTGGGACCAGTACCTACCAACCTTATAATATTAACAAAAATAACGGACGTAACTTATGTTTGGGAATATCTACGTAAAGGCCATAAATATAGGATTTTTTGTGAAAAAATAAGCCTTTTCTTTTCGATAATTCATATACTTGGGAAGAAATTATTAATTAATGAATTGGATAGATGGTAGACGCCTACATTGACGGTTATCCATGTTTGTGGTATGTGAACAAAACTTAGAACATAAGTAATAAAGTTACTTACATGTTAAATATGACACCAAAAGAATGTGACCATAAATTATCATAATTATACATACCTATATGACTGTCTTCGGTATAATATTTTAATGAAAAATAAAAGTAAAAAACAAAAAGGGAATAGAACTGCTTTCACTTAAAACATAGACCTCATAATAAAATAAATGAATGCGTTTTCTTTCGTGGTCAACAATTTTTTTACATCATATTATGTAAAAAAAAAAATGTTGCCTAAATGCTACCAACCAACAATAAAAAGAGTATTAACCCTTGTTGGTTACAAGGGTATGTGTCAAAACTATGTTAATTTTCGTAAAAATTTGAATATTTAGTAAACATAATTGAAGTACAGCTATCAATCTAACGCAAGACGGAATAAACTTAGAACAAACTGTTGTTACCGCTGACTGGAATAGCCTACATCGATTTCTATGTAGTTACCTTAATTAATGTGTTTCTGATGTTTACTCTGCCTCACTAGTAGATTATTTATAATGTTTAGTATGTTAAGACGTGATATTTGTACTCGTATATGTTTTAGTTCAATTATATTAGCGAAAGGATTACCAAAACCAATTTCAATTTTAATGCTAATTTCTAAATTTTTCTTATCGTGTTCTTCATATTTTTTTGGCCCTTGTTAATGAAACTACACCACAAATTACGTTTAAAGTATCAAAACTTTAATTTTATCACTTCACATTAAACCCGAATCATCGTGCTACAGGCAAATCGAATGCCAACTAGAGCGATCATGTACACACAATGGTAATCCAAACTGGTCAATAGAGCGTACACCATTTACGGCCATCATTGGTCGTTATGTGAATCGCAAATAAGATCCAGATTCAGTATGCGATTGGGCGACCAGAAGGTAATATAGAATTCAGCAGAGTTCGAAAGGCAGCGATGGTCACAGAGATAAGATCGTGTGAATGGGTAGACGGAATTTTTTATCACTATCATGTATACGGGCGATGAAGTGAATGCTACCGGTGTATTGTATTCGTAGACATTGTCATCGAGGATATTGGGGTGGTTTGGTGAACTGAGTTTTATGTAGATGATTTTTTAATATTGAAAGTAATATATGACGATGGACACGCAGTGCAGTGACGAATGCGAATTGATAGATCACATCACACTAATACTCGTATTATTATTATTATTATTATTATTAATCCATTTATTTCAGGTAACACGACCCAAATATACATACCTTAACCTAAGAATACATATCATGCTATAACGTTTGTGTTAGTATATGAGACTTAAAACTATGTTAGTAACAAACACCGTTTCATATCATTTTCTTACTGTCACTACATTAAGCATACAGCAATGGTTAATGTAGTGACAGTCGAACCTCTCAGCCATCATCCAAAAAAACCAAACCCATCCTATCCTCATTATAAAGGCGAAAGTTTGTGAGTGTGTGTGTGTGTGTTTGTTACTTCTTCACGGTCAAACGGCTGGACCAATTTTGATAAAATTTTGTATGGAGGTAGCTGACACTCTGGATTAAGACATAAGCTACTTTTTATCCCGATATTCCCACGGGATCGAGACTTACGCGGGTAAAACCGCGGGGTGCAGCTAGTAAAGATATAATTGTGGATAATCAACGAAGTCAGTTTACTGTAGTGTGGGGGACGTGCTACACTATTAAATAATAATCCTTGTGGTTATTTGGATAAATAAAATTATATTTTATATCTTTCAAAATTCAATACATGTTCGTTCGTAAGCTATCTTAGATAAGATAAGATAAGATAAGTCTTTATTTGCCTTAAACATGGTATAAAGTTGTTACAGTCAGATATTAATCTAAAGTCCGCATGTTTAGCTATACAGGATATTTGTATCAATTGCATGCAAAATAATAATTATAAGTAAATTTTAAAGTACAATGTCACAGATACAAGGTTAATACAATAATAATAGTTTTCGCAATGACAAAAGTTCAGAAATTATAGATTATTGTTAAGTAAATCTTTAATGTCATAAAACATGTGTTCTTTCAACCATTTCAATAATTTGTTCCTAAATGAGTTAATATTAAATAACAATTTTAATTCTTTGGGTATTTTGTTATAAATGCGTATACACATGACTAGGAAACTTTTTGCGTACTTGGCTGATTTAGGAGTATCCTGCAACACAAGTCTGCATGGATCTCTATTTCGAGAATTCAATTGATAGGCTCTTTTGAACAATCCCTTATTATTATAAACATAATTACAAATTTCAAAAATGTACAGTGACGGAAGTGGTAATATACCTAGCTTTTTAAAGAACGGTCTACATGACTCGTCAGGACGGATACCACAAATGGCTCTAATGCATTTCTTTTGCGCAATAAATGCTCTGTGTCTATCTGTACTGTTACCCCAAAGGATAAGCCCGTATCGTAAGATAGATTCTATGTAGGCGTGATATGCTGTAATTGCTGTTTTTTTATTGGTTATGTTCTTTATTTGTCTGAGAGCATACACAAACTTATTAATCCTACTGCACAAACTATCCAAATGTACTTTCCAATTCAGATCTTGGTCTAAGAGTACTCCTAAGAATTTAGTTTGTGGAACTTCTTTTAACCTGTCAATATGAAGTTTGAAATTGTATTTGGTGTGTTTTGATTTATTAAACTGTATAAAATTAGATTTGTCTAAATTAATTTTCAATTTATTTGCTTGTAACCATTTTATAATGTCTTCAATAGTATTATTAATGTCCACCTCATGATCAGATTTAGTTTTATACTTTTTGTCAGATGTCACAATAATTGAAATGTCGTCTGCAAATAATACACATTTATGATTAGTCACTAGCGGTAAGTCGTTTATGTATAATAGAAACAATATGGGTCCCAACACACTCCCTTGGGGGACGCCACACTTATTAACTCTATAGTCAGATGAATACGAGGTTAACAAATTTTCTTTATTTACTTTATTAATAACAACGTATTGATTTCGGTTGCTTAGATAAGACGCGATCCACTGCAGTGCTAAACCTCTTATTCCACAATTTTCTAATTTTTTCAACAATATGCCATGTGCCACAAAGTCGAAGGCTTGTGACAGGTCGAAGAATAATCCTGTCGTTAAATAATTTTTATTTAGGAAATTATGGATATGCCCTAAAAGATTAGCAATTGCTAGTGTTGTCGACTTGTGCTTTTGAAATCCATACTGTTCTTTTGTTATGATATTGTATTTTCTACAGTAGTCGGAAAGTCTCTTTTGCATACATTTTTCAAATAATTTAGATATTATGGGTATAAGAGTTATCGGACGATAGTTTTTAACATCATTTTTATCGTTTTTTTTGTAGAGAGGTTTAACGACTGATAATTTTAACGCATCAGGAAAAGTTCCAGATGAAAATGAAAGATTAATTAAATAAGTCAAAATAGGAATTAATTCTGTACTGCAAGTTTTAATGACTTTTGTACTAATTCCATCGTAACCTTCTGAATTAGTGTTATTTAAAGCCATTATTTCTTTTTTAACTTCGTCTTCAGTCATAGGGCTAAGAAACATGGAATTTGGTATTGTCCTGGTTTTATTAGGCTCGTCATTATTATGTAAATTATTGAATTTCACAGTGCTGGTCGAATTAATAAAATAATCATTAAAAGCATTTGCTATGTCAGAGGGATTTGTCAGTATTCGCTTATCTAATACTAGTTGAGAAATATTATTGTCACATTTTGTGTTTCCAATTTCACGGTTAATGACTGACCACGTTGCTCTGCATTTGTTTTGACTGTTATGTATGTATTTAATGTTTGAGTTTATTTTGGATTTAAAGATACATTTTTTCAGTATTGATGAATATTTTTTATATTTAAGTTTGTACGTTAGGGTTTTATTTTTATAATAGAGATACCGTAAACATCGTTTAGTTTTGCAACTATTTCTAAGACCCTTGCTTATCCATTTTTGTTTATGTGCATTAGAATTGTTTATTTTAATCTTAATGTTTGGAAAGCATAAATTATACAATAAACACAAAAATTCGTGAAATTTATTGAATTTAGTCTTAGATTAAGTCTATCCCTATGACAATACATCATTTTAATTCTTTGTTCCCATTTAAATATTTATTTTTATTAAGCTGCCAGCGCCAACTAGCGGCCAGGATGATGCATCATCATATAACCTAAAAGCCTAGAAAAATATTTTAACTAATTTTGTTTAGCGTAATCATTATTGCTTCATACTACAAATTATTAATCTCCTTATACTCGGAAATAGTTTTAAGTTAAACAATAAAACCTGAGTGATCCTCACTCAGCAATACGCCTGCCAAACTCATTGCTGCATCTTCACTGCTGTCCACTTCTATGCGAATTTCCGATGACCCAATATTTGATATCACGATGTGCAGCTTTCAATAACCTTTATTGGGTTGAAAATAGAACAAATAATGTACACTCAAAGGTTATTGAAATATTTTGGTCGTAATACAAAATTAACTAACTCATTTATTGAACGTTTATCTGGTTAAATAACTAATACCTACCCTTGGTCTATCATGCGCTTGGCATGGTGGGTACTCAATAAAAGAAGACTACTGCTTTAGATTTCACCTTAGTCACTTTATACGTCACCAATGAAAATAATAGTGTTTTTTAAATTTTCTTAGCAGTAAACCACAAAAATAATAATGATTTTCCACAGATCTATATAAATAAACACTTGCTGGAGTCAAGCAACTTGGTAACAATTAAAACACCATAACAAGTACTGTCGGAAAATATGACAAGAATGAAGAGTATTAAAGGAAAAACTTGTTATATTGTATAAGCTGTGTCCGTTCGCCCTAAACCGCGATGCAATATCCTACGTTATATATAAGGTCTGTCAGTCAACAGCGTTTTGAGTTAGGTCTACAGTAGACAGATGGACTGGCGGGTCGTAGGCCGACCAGGTTTTTTTACTCAGTGACAAATGGCCTTTTTTGCCGCTCTCGTAATTGGTCGAATTTATGATATAGAAGAAAACTTAGAAGCACTTCTTTTTTCAGAGTTTGTGAAAACGGTTTTAATTTTTTTCCACTTGATTTTCGTCTCGAATAATTATTTTTGAGTAAGGCATTTTCTGTCACGGTTTAGATTGGCTGAGTTATTTTTTTTCGTTTTTCACTTTTTTTGACTAAATGTTCCATTCTATACCTGCCAGTAACACAACTCCTAGATATTGGATTATCATTATATAGCGTGTATTAGAAATGGGTAGTCATATATTATTAATTAAGGGTCTGGTACAAATTATCAAACCAAACAACTTTCTGTATGACATGAACATCGTAATCACAACAATATAATCAAGCGCCGATCGCGAACTAACAAGAACCGCTGCGACAAAGCTCCTACGGGGCCCGAAGTGAGCCTGCGTGTCGCAAAGCCGAATACACCGGTGTACATCTCCCGCCTGCACTACACCACTAAGGCGGAGGACATCGTGGAGTACGTGCGCCAAAAGACGAGGTACACGCCGAGGGTGCAGTTACTGGAGTCGCGTCGAAACGTCAACTTCAAGGCGTTCGTCGTGCGTGTACCGAACTGTTATCTGCCCATCGTCATGGAAGAAGACTTTTGGCCGCAGGACGTGGTGTTCCGTCACTTCCGCGAACAAGTTCCACAGATTAGCACAATTTAATATAGTGCAAAGTGAAGTGCTACTAACATAGTCTTAAGCCTTTTTATTAACATAAGTTTTGTTTATATTACAATATGTATGTTTAGGTTAAGGTATTTTTCTATGGGGCTGTGTCGCCTGAAATAAACGTTATTATTATTATTATACAAAACTTCTATACTTGCTCGACCCAAATGTATTAGACGGCTGATCATTTTTTGCGATTACGATGTTGGTCCCATGGCAAAATTTGTTTAGTTTGATGATCTGTACGACACCCTTAAATATAACCACGCATTTCTAATATACGCTGTATAATGATAATCCAATATCTAGGAGTTGTTATGTTATAAAATGGAACATTTAGTCTAAAAAGGGAAAACAAGAAATAATAACCGATGTTGGTCTCATGGAGAAAGATATACCACACCCTTAAATATGACCACACGTTTATTATACACGCTGTATACCATAAAATCAATAAAATATGAACGAAGAAAAAGAGTTACTTAGATAAGAATGCTGCGTGTGGCTTTCTTGCTGTCTGCCAAAACCCATGGAAAAAAGCGTTACCATAAATTATGTAATATTTCACTTTGCTATTATGAGATAAGTTTCAAGCTGCCTTTAATAGAATTTGCAACCGCAACTTAGCCGTATTCCGAGATTAGCAAAGTTAATGTCAACAAAAACGACGACTCTGAACTTTGAAGGTGATTTAGCTACAAACAGTTAAACTATTGTTATGGTGGCTACAGACATTGTGAAATGGCATGGTTTAACTGCAATATACCAACACTGCTATTTTCTTACTGCACACAATGTCTATTTTTCATTGATACTACTAAATAACATCATAACATAACGTATCCTCGAGTGTTAGGCAATGGTGTGTACAAACATTTCACCAGTTATGTTTATGTCCCATGTAATAGGGGACGAACCTACTGCCATTAAACGCGCACAAATTTAAATACCGGGCTGCTACTGAAAAATCCCTACTTTCCCCGACTTGGTAATCGAAACCTGGAATTCATGCTCAACCGTGGCACTTGCAACCACTAGACCAATGAAGCAGTGAATATAATACTAATTATTATACTAGAAGATTTACGCCTGCCTTGATTTAGGTATCAATCTATCCGCGACAGTCAGTTTATTGATCGTAAATCGATGTCTAGGCTTTGATTAACTAGATTACAGTTTGATTGACCTTGGATCTTAGTTAGGACTTAGTTTACAGCAGCCCAAACAATACCTAATACATAATAATAAAGTTATTTAGGTACTTGTAAACTATCACGATTGTACTTCTTCGTATTTACATATATGTAGATCGCTTACAGAAATAATAGCTAGGCATCACTAAAAACCAAGTAGGTGAACTAAGTTAACCGACATAGCCCGAAGAATTGCCAAATTTAAGTGGAAGCAGGCCAGTGTGGCAGGGCACATTCATGGCAGAACAGATGGCCGATGGGGCCGAAAGGTTCTGGAGTGGCGACCGCATACCGGAAGACAAAGTGTTAGAAAGCCTCCCACAAGGTGGACCGATGACCTTGTGAAGGCCGCAGGAACCCGCTAGATACGGGCAGCCCAGAAAGGGTTGAAGTGGCGGTGCTTGGGGGAGGCCTATGTCCAGAAGTGGACGTCATTCGGCTGAAATGATGATGATGAAAAACCGTTATGGAAAAAGCAAAATTAAACGTACGAAAAATACATTATGCATTAAAAATTTCGCGGGAATGAAAGAGATATTCACTGAATTACAAAACGCAAAGAAAACCGAATAAAATTCCAACAGAAAAATTCGTACGTGGAAATTACGTTTCCTACATTCATTAAGGTTGTATCTGATGAAGTTAACTGCCGATTTCTCCGGGTCCGTTCGCAGCCACAATGGTATTTACCTTTATAGCTCTGTCGGGCCGTAACGCTTACATCTTGATATGCATCTGAGTCAGTCCCCTCGTCCCCTCGTCGTCAGCTGAGCGCGAAATCGGGTTAATTCTCGACGGATACGTCCGAATCGTGAGCGTGGACACTTATTCCGTTTTTTAACGAATATTTTTGTTGAGTAAAAAATATTGGGGTTGACAGTTTTGACGTTCAAAAGTGCCTCTTATGTGCCTATTTGGAATAAATGGTTTGACTTTGACTTTGACGTTATTTTCGGATTATGTCTGTATATTTTATTTACAGGAATTTGTTTTACTCAAAATTTTCTGTTTTCGATTTAAATGTTATAGAACCTTCATGTTTGCAACACAGTAAGACATCGATCCATCGATAACTTATAAGTATTTTGTAAAAGAGTTTAAATTTAAATCTTTGCATTTATAAACTTTTAAATTATACCTTACTCAGCTTTCTGTCTGGCCGACTTCTTGACAACTAAAACCTACCTGTAAATTATTTAAATAAAATAAATGCTTTGACTTTAACTAACCTGTTCTAGTCTTTTGTTATTCAAATAAACGGATAATAAATTAAACACTATTTATTATAGTATAGTTAGACTATTAGAAGACAATGAGACAGTTAAACATAATAATTTGTCATTAGGAAAATAACTGTGTAATACGAAGTGAACCTAAATATTCGGAACCTATGTACGTAGGTACCTATAATATACATAGCTACAGAAACCCTCATGAAAAGTTTCCCATATTCTTTCAAAGTTATTTGCTTTGACTGGGTCAGTCTTTGTAAAGACTTTGTAAGTTGCCACGTCAGCGTTTGTGTTCTCGAATTTTCACAGTCAATATGCCATTTTATGAGTTTTTTTGCGTAACATTCTCCACATCAGAATCCAAATTCAAATTGATAAGGTACGATTATGATTCATACTCGTAAAACGAATTCTCATTTTAAATAAGTAGAAAAATAAAACAAGTCTTGGTGCACTGTTATCGTGGAATGAAATCAAAATAAAACGTGTGTTCAGAATAAACCCTTTGATGCAGAGCCCGCACGACCGCAAATATAGATGGACCTAATTAACTTCGGATCGATTTTGTCCACATTCCGTACCAGTTCCTTTATTCTCTGTTAATGTAAATAATTGGCCAGTACTTTAACCGAGCAGAAATTATAAAAAGTAGACCGGGGATTTTAATTTCCATTGATATCAAGTGTGTTCACCTTTTTAATTCTTTGCTTTAGTTAGCAAAGTTAATTGACCTGTCGATTAAGTCTCTAAAATGAGACTTAGGTCGTTCCACTCGACTTAATACCCACGCTATTAAGAAATAGATTCGAATCTTAAACGGAATAACAAAAAAAATACCGTTCCATTTTAAAATTCCAGATCACAGGTTCGGTATACCTCTGCCTAATAAATATTTACGTTCCCATACTATAACTACTACAAAATTGCATGAAATGGAAATTATTCATGAAACTAAAATAAACGTCTTGGGAAAGAAACGCCTCAATTTTGTTGCTAAAACGTTAAAAGCTGCAGCTATGAATTTTGTATGAAAATTGACGTAACCGAAGACGCAGTATGAAATTTTAAATCACGGTAGGATTTATTGCAACGACGTTATGTTTTATAGTTCCGTGGTTTCCGTATTGTGTGATGGTTTATTGGAATAACATAAAGCTTTTGTCTTCATGGTGATATGAGCCGGAAACCTTGGCACGATTTTCATTGATTTCTACTGTATTACGTGTCAGGGAATATATATATTTCGTTACTATGTTTATTGAGTATTAGGAATGTTCTTTGTGTGGTGACTGGTGACATAAAAGCATCAGATTGGAATTATGACTGAGCTAGTTTTATTAATTGTGTTTAGTTACCAGAGTTCGCCAGTAGTCATGTTGGTGGTACTAACCTACACCCGCATCGTCATAATATTTAGCTGCTAAGGCTTGTTAAATGTCCAAAGTTATTTCCACGATCGTCATAAAAAATTACGACTCAGTTTATAGGAGTAACAGCATTTACTGGGTAAAGGTCTTGTCGCATTTATATTTAAATGAACTTTATTGTGAGTCTGGAATACAAATTTGTGATCTCGACACCCGTCCGACGCTTCGTTGTACTATGTAATTACAAAATGTAAAGTCTTAAGCTTGCTTTTGTGTTACATTGCGTCGTCCAGAGCTTTTACAGTTACTACTTCCAAATGAATATGTAATAAGGGCGCAATGTATTCTAAAATGTGACTTAAAGTTTTGATGTTTCGTATTTTATTAATCCTACAGTTCCCTGTATTTTCCAATTTTACGTAACTTTGTCTCGTAGCAATTGGTGAGGTCATTGTATTCCAAGTTTTGCTATCACGACTTCTAAGCCTACTTAAAATTTCAAGTTTGATTTCACATTTATTATACTTAGCGCTTTTGTTCTCAATGTCGTGAATGTCGATTAGATTGAGTCAAAAGATTATTTTTAAAATATGCGGATTAGGTTCAAAAATTAATTTTCATTTTTTAAAGAAAATATTTTTAGTGGAATTGGAAAATTATTGTATCTAGACTTCGTATTAAGTTAGTTAAGATTTTCGTGTTATTAAAAGGCTTTATTTTGTGTGGTTATTCTAAATCGGATTATAATTAATAGTCGAGTCTAGGATTAATAATAGATAACTAGAATTTTGACCCACAGTTATAGACCCATGCAGTCTCCTGATACACAGTCGCTACACTTAATGATATTATTTAAAATTAACGAGTGAACGTTCATGTCGGATCAGGGAAGGGGCAAGATCATAATATGCAAATGGTAACCCATCGTATTACTGGGCGTGCTGAGCATAACTGAAATACATGATGACGTCATGTCACACAGTTGAAGGGCCCTTCAACCTGTAACTGTGTTTTACAAGTTAATGAGAAAGAGGAAAGCTGTGCTTTGTTGTTTTACGTTTGAATGAGGAACACAACACGGTCGGTGTGCTTTTGTTTTGTTTGTGTTGCGTTCGTAAATGGATACAAAAACAAAAGCAAGTCGTGAAAAAATAGAGGTTCAGTTGTGGAGTCTACCTTTTTTTTTTGGTAACGGGGTGGGAATTCTCGTGGATCTTCTCCGCCTAGCCAGGGTGTGTAAACCGCCTTAGTAGTTTTCGATTCAAATTGAGTAATTCTATTTTCAATAATTGTCGTCAGTCTTTGAGTAACATAGTCCAAACTCAACAAAGGTCGCTGGCGTGGCTCAAAAGGTTGCCCAACTTAAATGGGATTGGGCAGGACATGTTTGCCGCATGTCTGAGAAACTGGGGTCAAATACCACAGAACTGGTGCTCTGAGACAGTGAGGTGGGGTCGCGGCAGACCACGAAGGATATGGCGGAACGAGCTGGATAGGTTCGGTCAAAACTGGAAGGAGGACGCGTGGGCTCTCGAAAGGTGGAAGGAGTGGTAGGAGGCCTTTGCTGAGGAGTAGGACAGCGCAGTCTAAAAACAAAAAAAAACAGGCCAAGTGCGTGTCAGAGTTTGGTAGTTGGGATGAATTTATCCCAAGAACAAACTTAACATTGTAGTTGAGAAACATTTTCCCCATACATTCCAACTGCAAATATAAGTTTGTACGCACAATATTGAGTGTTTTACTTAGTTTTTTTAATACCATCGACTTCTTATAGATTTTCTTGTAATCTATAGGTATAGAACTATTCTGTGTATTTTTTTTAAAATTTTATGTTTAGCCATTTCGGAGATAAGGGGAGAATGGCAAATTTTCATATATTTTCATTAATAACTTTAAAACATATTATTACAAATTTATAAAAAAATGTATTTGAAATCCTCATAACAAGTCACTTCATTGTCACACGGTACAGTTTGCAAAACTTTTTTTTTAATTTTCTAGTTTTTCCCCCAATAGAAATTCATAATATGTGTATCAAATTTCAACTTAATCGGCCCAGTATATTCGGAGCAAATCGGCTGTGACAGACGGACAGACAGACACACGAGTGGTCCTACGAGTGGTCTAAAAATCATCAGCATGTGGAACTAACTAGGTCACTCTGACGATACTTGCGAGATAAAAAAAAAAACAATATGACACTTCTGTGTTGGTATATTAAAATAGTTTATTTAGGTACCGTAGGTACTCAATATTTTTTATTTTCTGTACGAGATATAAAAAATCATATCATCATAAACCCTCTGCTTCTGTTTTTCGATCAGACGCTTGTTGACTTTTCTTATAGGGCAATATTTTATCGAATCAACGTAATATATTATATTTTAGATAATAGTATCTTCTCGTTTCGTTTCTTTGGTCTTATGCATAGTGATGTCTATGTTAGTCCGGTGAACTCCGGTGACGACACTGGCTGAGATCTAAATATGGACTGAGTGGCTTGTGGCAATATTGACTAGCATACGGATTAGCGTCCCTTAGGACCAAGTGATATGAACTGATGTATATTAAGATGACATTTTTTAAGGGCAGAATTTAAGGATTGTAAGCCCGTGAGGGTTAAGAGGGCCAGAAAAAGGGTTGGGATAAATTTATTGCGGATTTTAGACACAATGATTGACCGATTTTAAATTACGATGACGATAAAAAGTAAGGGGTAAACAATATTTCTGATATGTCTAGCGTTTATGGCTATGAATTCAGAATGGTTGATGGAATGGGTATGAATGATTTGCACCGACGACAGCCCCACTTTATGTCCAGACAAATCACGGTCCATTCCAAGGTTGCCTGGAAGAGATTGCAGAAACCGATAAGGCTGCCCATTGTATATTTTGTACACCACAAAAATACATAACAAAAAATAAATCATACATTTATTTTTTGTTATGTATTTTTGTGGAGTACAATAAAATATATGACGGTGCGCGATGATTTAGTCGATTTATTTTAACACTTTATTAAAGTTGTAATCGATTATTTTTGCTCTGTGGTTTAGAATTTATTTATTTGGTGGTATTTTTATTTAGAGCGAGTAACACCGAATGGGGTTGTGAGTGTCATGCACTCGTTATGCGGCGCATACGCACAAATCCATTGGCTCTAAATGCAAGCTTAATTAAAAAGTTATTGTGATTTGACTTAATCAGTGATGATCATTGTAATCCCTATTTTATATGATTAAAGTTTGTTGCGATATTTGCAAGTAAATTAAGTGTGTTATTTTGCGAGTATTATTTTTCAAACACCTGCACGTACGCGCCCATAATGGAGGACCAACAGATGACGATTCAACAGCGACACGTGGTGTCTCAACCGCTCGAACATCCGTCATATATTATATAAATAAATAATGGAACACTACAGCTTAAATATTTTAATTAAAAACATACATCCTAATATTACGTCATAACTTCATTAACACTAAACTGCAGAGGTTGTAGTATATCCCTTATGAATATGCAAAGCACGTGGTTAAGACACTTAAATTAGCTCGTTATTCAGCGATTTACATACATAATTGTATTGTTTTAATGAGAAAATACAATGTTGCTCTATTATCTTCTGAATAATGGATTGAAAGTCGTATATTGCGGTGGAAGCTATTAATGTAATAAGAGAATATGTTTTGATAATAGTTTTAGGCCTCCATAATGATAGAGAGGATAAACGTGGCGTCTTTAGCCATTTGTTTCACAATAACTGAAAAAAAAATAAGGACTGCAGCAATTGGAACTTTAAATCAAGCACTAAACTAATCTATCAGTCGGGATGGTTGCAATCCATTATGCTACTCCAAAGACCGTTTCAAATAAAATGCTCAAAGTTAGAAGTACTTATCTGTCAATAATGGATGTCCATCCCACCACCGTGAAAGTAAACCAGCTTAAAAAGCGTTTTTTTTTCTTATTTCGGCTAACAAAGTAATTACGTGAGACAAATAATGCCTCCGCTTAACTTTTTAATCCCCGTAGAGCCGAATTTATGAGCAAGAATGTGACGCTAAATTCTTCTTAACACGTTGCCAGCGGTGGAAATATTTCCAAAAATATAAAATAACGTGGCTGGGGATCTATTTAGTTCACAAAGTATTTTACTACCGATGTTGGCTGGGAACTGTTTGACCCGTAAAATATTTTTTTGTACTTAAACTCAGGTGTCAGATTTATTTTCCGTACGTAACTATAATATTTATAGGGCTGCCCCCATAAATATTATATTAACGTTTTAAACTGTATTGTGAACTGCACTGAATGTTCAGCTTATATAAGCCCACATACGCACGGGCGCTTTTTTTAACGCGAAGTCTTTAACCTTACTTTGGATTTTCAACTCTAGGAGTCGAGCCGAGCGTTGAGAATCCAACAGAGTGCATTATAAAAGTGCACAGTTGGATTTTCAACTCACGCCGCTAAGCTGAGCGTCGAAAATCCAGTACGCGGCAAGAAACGTCGCGTTAAAAAGAGCGCCCGTGCGTATGTAGGCTGCGCTGCGTGTCGCGGGTTCGATTCCCGCACGGAACAAATATTTGTATGACCTACAAGTAGTTGTTCCGGGTCTGGCTGTTTGTGTATGTGAGTTTAAATGTTTGTAAACGCACCCACGATACAGGAGAAATTCCTAGTGTTCCTAGTGTGTAACGTTTTTTTTAAAAAAAAAGAAAGAAAAGAAAGGGTTGATATAAATTGATGTTTGCTTGTTATGAACCCCCGTCGCGAGGAGGTCAACCCAGCAAAAAGGCAAAAAAGTGGTCTTCAAGATTTCAAGACTCTACAAAAAAGATTTATATTTTGAGATAATTTCAAATTCGGCACGTTATTTGGCGGTAAACATACCGAACAAAAGGTCGCTCCCGAAGAAAGTATTTGTGAAGAAAATTAATGTTTAATATAAGATCGAAATCTTAGCTTTCCGTACCGAAGGCCGTTGGCGGATATTTTTGCATTAAGATGAGGATGCCATAAATTTTCTGATAAATATTCTGCATAAACAATGCGTAACTGGCTTCTTCGTTCACGCTTTTTCGTATTGACTTCTTTCATGGCTGTATCCTCAATATTGCTAATCCGTGCCAAATTGGGCACTTATTTTTTTATACAATCACAGGAATTTTTGATCTTTGAATTTTTTTATTATGCTTTGGAAAACCATTTTACTTATCCAAGAATTATGATTTTCAGAAAATACAGGAATTATATATATATTTTCTTGAATGGATTCAAGAAAACATAATTCTTGTGTTTTCTCAAGTTCATCTGGGTACTACAAAAATAAAAAGAATAGCAAGTAATCAAAATGGAGCACAGTCGTTCTTACTAATAGGACCGATGACGGTTCCCGTTCATTAGTACCTACCAACTTGGACAATGCCCGGCTCAAGCTGCCATTACATTGTCTGATCATGTGTCTAGCTCAACTCACTTGAGTCCTAATATTCGATCGGCGACGTTTCGGACTTTTGGCGGATGGCGGATTTCGAAGTGGCCTTGTTCCTAATTTGATTTCAAGACTCCTATCATATAGGTACACAGTTGTAGAACAAGTCTGAAATTATTCTGATGTTAATAATAGGTAGGATTAGGTACTTTGTCTAACCCAAAACACGTTTAATCAGACATTTACTATTTGCTAGGTTAATTTTGTTATGAATTTCCGGTTCCAAAAACCGTGTGTTAATATTTTGGAAAATTCTCTGACTGATTTAAATGAATATGATGACAACTCTTTCCAGTGTCCACTCACTTATTGACACTGTGCACAAAAACTGCATTTTCCAAAATTCCTAAGGTAAAAAAACTGAAATGCAGAAAATGGCATTACCATGTCCAGCAATTAAACTAAAAAAGGAAATCACTCTCAGTTCATTTAAAGGTGTGTCCAAACATAGCGCGGCATTTGAGCGCAGCTGCCGCGCGCGGCCTGCCGCGCTGTGATTGGACGACTTCCGCGCGCGAACGCTTCTGGCAACCTGCCGCGCACAAACATTTGCAGTGAACATTCGTCAGTAGTTGTGTTTGGACGTATATCTGATGCGTATAAAAATGGACAACGAAACATCGATTCGTTTGATTGAAATGTATGGATCTTTGAATGTGTTATGGGACCCTCGACACAAAGAATACCATAATAAAAACCAACGTGAAGACATATAGGATGAAACAACCAACAATTTTGATCTTAAATCTCTCTCTCTGATCTTCTGTAATTATTGGTTGTATAGGCATTTTATTATTCTAAGTAGATACTGTTTATTTTATTTTGTTATCTATTTACTGTACAACGCATCAAACTTGACTTGGGTTCCGTACGTATTTTACGGGTGACCACTGAAAATCAGCGCTGTGCTGTGGGTCCCCCATAGCACAGCATCATGCTGAGTGCAAGCCTTCTTGTCACAGTCATGACGTGCAGCTTCCGACTATTTGTTTTTTTTTGTGCTCGTGATTATATTTATATAATATCTGTTTTGTGTAATGTTTACCTTCGAGTTTATTAGGTATGTTTTTGTATGCACGTTTTTTCTGTGACAAATAAAATTAATTTTTGTTTCTTTCTTTCTTTCTTTCTATCTTCCTAAGAAGGAATTAAAATCTAAAATGAAAAGTCTTCTAAGTTCATACAGACGTGAAAGAAATAGGGAAAAAACAACCAATACCACTGGATCAGGTTAGTTTTTGCTCGACCTTTTAATAAATAGAAATTCGATACTACGAGCTTATATCAGCAGGTAATATATTATTTAAATCATATAAAAGTTTTTAACTTATCTGAAACATCTTTTTAGGGTTCCGTACCCAAAGGGTAAAACGGGACCCCTATTACTAAGGCTCCGTCGTCTGTCTGTCTGTCCGTCTGTCACCAGGCTGTATCTCATGATCCGTGATAGTTAGACAGTTGAAATTTTCATAGATGATGTATTTCTGTTGCCGCTTTAACAAAAAATACTAAAAAACAGAATAACATAAATATTTAAGGGGGCTCCCATACAACAAACGTAAATTTTTGCTCAATATTGATAACGGCAACAGGTAGACGCTTGAAATATTTAGTTATATATTCATTTTAAAATTAAATAATTAAATTAAAATAAAACAAATATTGAAGGGGGGCTCCCATACAACAAACATGAGTTTTTGCCCATTTTTGTAGATAATGGTATGAAACCCTTCGTGCGCGAGTCCTACTCGCACTTGGCCGGTTTTTTTTCTTATTTGACGTTTTGACAATCAATAATCTTAATCACTATGGAAACCACATACACAAATTTCTTGTCTAAACGAAAACTATTGATATATTTGATTAAACAGTTTTTAATAAATTAATATAATCGTGTCGCTTACATTGCATATTGGTGCAAATAAATCTGTAGGCACCCACCTACTATACTCATGTCACAAGTAAAAAAAAGTGAAAAAAAAAAACATGATCTCAAGTTTTTTAAAACTAAACTAACTAAAATAAACTTTCTTACATATTATTTTATTTCAGGTAGAAACAAGTCGTACACATCCAATTCTAATTAATTTCGTAATTTATTGATTCAAAATTCTGTAACCTCCGCTGGTTTCATCCAGCATTTTCTTATTTTAAAAGGTTTTTTCTTATTCATTCTTCGCAATTTTCGAATAATAAGCAGAGTTACGACACACGCAACCGCTTTCATTTTAGTTCTGATGCCCCAACTGCAGTGCGCGGCGTGTCTCGGATGTGCCACGCAGTACTGCCGCGTAAACATTCGTCGGTTTATTCCTAACTAGAGCGCGGCAGAAATGTGTCCTGCGAACGCCGCGTGTTGCTGCCGCGCTGTTGCCGCTCAATGTTTGGACACACCTTAAGAATGAAGGCATTGTGTTTAAAAACTGGAATCTGACTATGGATATTCTGTGTGACACGAAATTCAATAGCGAAAAACACTTTAGCTTTGGGTTAAAAATGCAAAGGATTCAACATTGCGCACATGGACGAGCAACTGAATCGTTGAGTTGCCTAAAATTTAAACTTTTGATGGTAAACTCTTTCCTCTCGCTGTCTATGGGAGTGATTTCGTGAAAACGGACAGAAGTGTGTAACAGGAAGTGACAGCTTGAGCATGGAATAAGTAAGTACTTTTTAATAGCATGTAATTAGTAAGTACTTTATCATAATCAGCCTATAATGTACCCACTGCTGGGACACAGGGCCAGGGCTCTTTGGGAGGTAGTGGGGGTTGGTAGATGTCGCATGTCTTCAAATTTTTGGTTCCAGTTGGATGTTATCTTTCACCGTTTTGAGAGCAGTGGTGATGAAATTATTTACACAAAGTAAAGCGCCTGCCTGGGTTCGAACCCACGCCCTACAATTCGTAAGTCTGGACCGTTACCATTGAGCCACCACTGCTCTCAAAACTAAGCAAACTAAACAAAGTACTTTATAAATAAAAATAAAATACGTTTATTTCGACCAACAAGGATCATAGACAGTGTTTTACCAAATTAAAAATTAAAAATAAAATAAAAACACATACAAAATAAAAATAAATTAAATAAAAAACACAATTAAAAATACCACATACACATATTACCGACCTCGATTGCTCAGTATGTGAATCATACAGCAATGGTTCAGGTACTGGCAATCGAACCTCTGCGCAAATGCCCTCAGGATGCCGCTGGAGCTAGCCCGAACCCTGCGCACCAGGGATGTACACCGTTTTCGCATAGTAGAATAGAAACAGTCCACACACGACTCGGCGAACATTCCTGATGCGCTGCAGAATCGGGGCAGCCTCATCAGCATCCTGAACGCATTATTATATTGCACACGCAAGGCATTGTACTGTCTGCGCGTGTATGAGACCCACAGGCTGCTCGTGTAGAAAGATGTACAATATGCTCTGAACAATGTTGTTTTCACTTTAGTGGTACAACAAGAAAACCTGCGGGCCATCATATTCGCCCTTACAGACAACGCCCTGCGTTCTCGCTCTATGTCAGCATCGTCTTTCAGATCAAAGGTCATCATATGCCCAAGATATTTAAAATGTTCCACCCTCTTCAGTGGTGTTCCACACAATTTTATAGCCGGTATTTTAGTTGGACATTTTCCTTTGGCCTGAAAGACCATGCATTCACTCTTTTTAACATTATATATCAAGCCATGGCTGTGAGCGTACCGTTCACAGATGCCCAACAGTTTTGAAATGCCACATACAGAAGCACTCAGCAGCACCATGTCGTCCGCGTAACTGATATTATTGAGACATACATCATCAATATGGCAGCCGACACGGGTGCTGCTGAGCTCCTCTATCAGCGCGTTGACGTACAGGTTGAAGAGTTTTGGCGAAGTTAGTCCCCCCTGCCTCACCCCACATTCCAACCTGTACGGCTCCGAATATGCACTTGACCATCGCACGACATTGACCTGGTTATGATACCAAAATTTAAAGATCCTGCTGAGTTCAGTTGGCAGGGATATGTCTTTTAGTTTCTGCCACAGGACATCGTAATTAACCAAGTCAAATGCCCTCGATAAGTCGAGGAAACATGCATAAACGGGCGTTTTTCTTTCTGTGTAGTACTTGATAGTTTGCTTTACACACAAGATAGCAGTCTCTGTGGAGAGTCTCGGCCTGAAACCGAACTGGTTGTCACTAATGTTCAGGTATTTATCCAGTTGGTTGTTAAGCAAACTATCAAGCACTTTCGCTACCGTAGTGGCAAGTGAAATTGGCCTGTAGTTGGATTTATCAGAAATATCACCAGTCTTATTTTTCACAATTGGCACCACCACAGTTTTCATAAGTGCAGGAGGTAAGTAAGAATGTCTTATACATAGGGTATAGAACATCGCGAGCACTCTAGGCAGGTGATGGCCTGCGTGTTTGAAATGTTCAATGCTGATGCCATCATGACCAGGAGACTTCCCACGCGACATAGCTTTAATAGCTTCTTTGACTTCTTTAGCTGTAATTATAGCTCCAATCCCCTGACACTGCGGCCCAACATCGTTCATCAACCGCGATGTTCCCAATGGTGATTTTACAGTGAAGTGATCCTTAAACATATCAGCTATACAACTGTGATCATTAATACCGTTAACGCTCACTGGGAGGCTAGGTTTGCCATTGAACTTCTTGGTGGACTTCCAAAAGTGTTTAAAATTATGCTTTGAATGGTGCGATGCCAACATGTCCATTTTTATTTGTTCGCTATGATTCTGACACCATTTTAAGCGAGACTTAAAAACGTTTCGACTTATTTGCATTTCCTCAAAAACACGGCCCGACTTTGGTTTTCCACACCATACCCACAGCTGAAATTTACACCTAGCCTCCTTATGAGAATCACTAACATGTTTGTTCCATCCAACTACAGGCTTCCCAATGCTACGCCGCGTTACGACAGCAAAACTGTCAGTGGCAGCCTTGCTTAGAACAAAAATTAACTCGTCGTAAAGTTCATCAATGTGTTTTTTGTGATCTACACTACTACAAACATAGTCACTACAGTCGCGAAACGCACTAGGAAAATCAACAAGTCTCAATTTCTCATGACAGATCTCACTATATAATAACATTTGCTCCGGTGTTCTATCACCCCATAGTACCTTATTGACTAACAATCCCGTGTTACAAGATATTTTTGGTTTTATAATATCAAAATTACATTCTACAATCAGAGGGTAATGATCTGACCACAAAACGTCATACTTTATGTAAACATTTACTATGGATTGTAAGGCGGCGTTAGTGGTCACACAGTGGTCCAGCCAGCGTCTAGAACCATTCGCCTCACTAACAAAGCTAAACGTGTCCGAATCAAGTCCTAATTTCTCAACGTCCGCACATATCCATTCTAATTCACTACAAAAACAAGTAAGCTCGTTGTAAAATAATTCATTCGGATGAGCGTTAAAATCACCCATTACGTACACCGACTCAGTATCCTCATTAATAACAATAGCACTTACCAAACTGAGACAATCCGTAAAATCCGTCAAGTTTATTAACTTATCTGTAGGCATGTAAACACTGAACACTAGAAACGACTTTAGGCCCATCGTTATTTTAATTGCACACACTCGCGGGTTATCACATTGCAAGACCGACACATTTTGAAAAACTCCTTTGTTCCAAAGAAGTGCAACTCCTCCGTAAGGCCGGCCGCGAAGCATTCCGGCGGTGGTATCCACCGCGGATGTACCGGTGCACCCGAAGTTGTCGTCGATTCCGCTCAGAAACTGCAAGTCGCCCGGCAACAACCACGTTTCTTGTAACGCAATGATGTCCGAGGACTCGCATAGTTCTCGAATACCTTGAACTGCTCGCTTCACATTTTTACAGTTGAAGCTGACTAATTTGTATCTGTTATGATGACTGTTTACTATCATATTGTTCCGTGGCAGGGCCGCTTACGGTGTTGCCTCCACCGTTCGCATATTTTTGCTTAAAATTTGAGAATCGCCTAAATATAACGCCCTGGGGCCAAATTTTGTCATCCAAGAACGTGGGTAACTTTTGTTCCGAGATAAAAAACTTGTACGCATTATGATATTTATCTCGTAGAAAAGATATTTTCTCCAATTTAATCATTTCGTTTGTTTTTCGATAAACGTAATCTGTAATATCACTTTCCGTTGTATCTTTATGCACTTTGGTAATAAACATCGGAACCTGCCTGTCTGCGGCTTTGAACTTGCAGTCCGTATCGTTTGACATTCCCATTTTGCCAAGATATCGATAGTTCACCCTATGTTTCCGATGCTGTACCAATTTCCAATCACTATCCACACCCATTTTCACCGTCTCCGCAAAAGATTTCTTTTCGGTTTGCTTATCGGTAATTACACTCTCACACGTCACGATCTGCGACCCATTTTCGGTAATCACACTCTCACACGTCACGATCTGCGACCCGTTATCCAGAATTGCGGGCCCTGGTTGCAGCTCCCCTGTCGCTTGCGTCGTAGTCTCGTCACTGATACCGCTCACTTTTACAACTTGCGGGTAACTTTGTGCAGACCGCGCGCCTTTCGGCGCTGGGGTTCCTTTAGGTGCAGACGATATTGAATCAATATTTATATCATTATGATCCGTAACTGTCGTGTCTAGATGTGAAAGTCCCATAGGGCCACTATCCAGATACGCACCACGCTTAGTATTTATCCTCATATTCCGATATTGATATTTATTCGGGGTTGACTGGTCCGATGTAGAAATCACATTTCCTATCACTAGCTTAAGTTCCTCTAGCTGATCCGACGTAACATACTTAGTTTTTATGTCTTTCAGTTCTGTTTGGAGGATCAAAATATCCTTTAACAATTTCGTGACATCTAGATGGTCGAACGTCACCGGTGGAAGTTTTTCTAAATCACGGGCTACAAACACTGGCATTAGTTCTGGATCAGTTCCCTTGAAAAGAGATATTATGTCCTCAACGTCGCGGTTTTCTTTCCCTTGCCTTTTACGCGAGATTTTCCGCTTGCCCGTCGGCAGTGATTCAAAAAGTAACGATTTTGATCGGTTTATTTCTTCACTTTTAAACGATGACACACATATTCTGGTCAAACTATCTTCGTCAATTATCGATATTTTGTTTTGCACATATGCTAACAACTCGTCTATCACAATATTACACGAAACGCACTTTACCGTTGAAATCATTTTATTTTCGAAAAAATACGATCCGCGTTCGAAAGTACACACACCCTGCGTCGCTAGGTGCGCGTGTGCGACTGTATAGATTGTAAATAATTAGCTATTAAAATATACTTTAAGCCACTCGTGTGCAACCTCAGAGAGGTCATAAACTTTTGCGCGCACTATACTTGTCGTGATGTCCGAGTGGTTAAGGCATCGCCTCTCATGCACGAGGTTATGGGTTCAAATCCCAGCAAGTACAAATGTGACTTTTTCAATTCATATGTACTTTCTGAGTGAGCAAGCGTGGTGTTCAATGTTCGTGCGTTCTCTGTAAGAGAATAGGCCTTTCACCTACAGAAGGACATTTAAAAAGAAGGCTGGTTGCAAGAATCCAGACTTTTTCAGTATAAAAATATAATTATGAAACATGCGTTTTCATTTGTAATTATTTTAGATCCTTCCAAATTATTTTTATTTTTCTTCCGCATTAAGCACAAAAGCACTCCAATTATATTCTTCTAATATCCTAAGAAGGCTGCAATAATCAAGTTACGTATATCCTTCTCATAAACTGCACGCGCCGCATTTGGGGCGCACTTACCCAAGGACCCTTGACCTGAAACCTCTTTGTCAGACGAGTGTAGTTACAACACTCTTCACCCCCGTTTTTATGGATGAAACAAGTATGGCTCCGTTTTTATTCTCGGTATTGTTGTACGTACTGGTTCGTGGCGTCTTGGAGTTAATTGCTTTTGCGATAAAAAAAAAAACAATTTGCTTGAAAGTGTACGGGGACCAACTCCGTACACTCTTAAGCAAATTGTTTTTTAAGGAGTATTGCAATTTGTTTAATGTTAGCGAGGGCAAGTCGCTATGTTTCAAATTGTTTGTGATAGAACGTTACCTATATAGGATGCTTCGTTTCATCATTTCAGCCAAAAGACGTCCACTGCTGGACATAGGCCTCCCCCTAAGGGAGGGTGTTTGCCATAATCGCTACGCTTGGCAGGCGGGTTGGCGATCGCAGTATGGTGTTAAATTGCATATAGAACTCTGCTGCCCATTCTCTAGTAAGTCCCTTAGTCGCCTTTTACGACACCCACGGGAAGAAATGGAAAATTCATGTAATAATCATTAATGTCTGGGTCCTACGTTTAGGTCCACTTGCACCAAAAATCACTGAATAACAAAACAAACAAACAAACTCAACAAACTTAACATTTTTAAAATATAATTCAGTCTCTTTCATCTTTAAAAGATTCATTTTTTCATTTTCATTTTTCAAGGTCTTTATTTACAAACACGTTGTTACAATGATGTTTACAAATAAACTTATTCTATTGGTATACAAATCATGAAATTATTTGTTAAATAGGCTGTGTCGCCTTTACAAACATTTAAACATATTTTTATTATTTCATTTTGCGTTGACATGACTTAACTTATTTATTTATGAACATTGTTTAGAAAGTATGTACAAGTCTAAGGAAAGTATGTAGTGTTATGTTCAAGTCTAAGTATGGAGTCACATAATATTTACAATGTTTGAGTTACAAAATAGAATAGAATAGAATACTCTTTATTATGTACACTATAAAAAATACAGATATAAATGTTGAAATTTTACATAGGGTGACACAGTGGGCGGTCTTATCGCTAAAACCGATCTTTTACAGACAACCTTTGAATGGATTAAAGGGAGAAGGAGAGACAATACTGCAGGTAGTCAGTGGTGTACCATTTACATATACAATGAATACATACATACATAAAGCATACACTTATCTATATAAATATTATATACAATAATAAACATGAAACAAGAGCAAGGAAATGCATTATGTAATGATGATGTTTAAGGAGTGAGGAAGTATTGCGAAACGTGGGAACATTAGGGTTGTGTTGTTGTGTATGTGTGCAAAATGTACGCTTTATTATAATAACATAGAGTTCTTGACGGGAAAGGGAAGTGATACGGTTAGCAGTTTTGCTTTATTTTCTAAAATTTGTCTTTAGCCGAATAATAATGTGTAATAATGGTGGATTTTTAACCATTTAGTGTTCGTGAACGTGCACTAGTGTAGGCAAATGAAACAAAACAGTGCAACATCACTTCAAGTTCTCTCAAGAAGCCCGCATGAGGTCTCAATAAAGTGCCACATCTTTACTGAAACCCAAGGGGAGCGGTCGGGGATATCATCATAATGCTTTGAATATTTCATTTCATCAATATAACAAATTTTGTACATAAATAAATAAAGACTCGGCTACTGGTCCTAGCAACCAGGCCATTAAAATATTATATAAAAAAAAAAAAAAAAACATAAAGTAAGTAGCGAGTAGTCCGCGAAATGATTATGCCTACATGGCCGGAGTGACGGCGTCGGCTAGTAAGCGAGCTATCGTCATAACGCGTCATGGAGAAGACTTCAAACGATTGATTGAAACGATGTTTAAATAAGTTGAGCGCTAAACGTATTAAGTGATTTGTGGCGCAACTGGGGCTTGATGTTTATAATTTTATTATACATTTTAGAGACTGAAACAAAATTTGGTAGGTAGCAATGGGACAAAAGGCTTGCATTAATTTAACTTGTATTGTATTTATTGAAACTTTGTATTCGTTCCTATTCTTTACTAATATGAAACAAAACACAAACACAGCCAAGAATATAATACACAAAAGACAAAACCCACTTACCCTCAATAACCTTTGGATAACAATCGAAACACATCTCTGTGTTTAAGTACGTATAGGGGAGGCTATAGAGAGACACGGTAATAGAAACGAGCCACTTTAATGGTACCCCGGACACTATTTTGTCACTAATAATGCCAGTTTAAGGCCACTAAACACGGCCGTTAAGGAGGTGCGTCGACTGGAACATTAAAATAGTGTTCTATCGGTTTAGATTCAGAATAAGTATGGGAAAAAGTTGTGTACCAAGAATTTAACTTTGCTTGTGATATTTTTCTTAGCAATTGCAGTGCCGGTTCTACCTGGTATGGCCCTACTTACTTTGCAGAGAATTTCTCATTCGTGCGCGTCTGTTTGCGAATTGAATTTTAGAAGTTTTAAGTCAAAAGTAGGCATTTTTAAGTAGTAAACGTTTTGGGGTTATGATGTATAGGTATAACTACCTTTTTTTAAAAAAAAAATGCTTCTTATTTTTCCGACAAATTGTTGAATCTTTTTCTTTTGATAAGAACCCAAAACGTTTCTTAGAATTGCTTATGCTTTCTACATATATTTCTAAAGGATATCATTATGTAAAAGTTGACTATGTACTACTTACCTTGAATACCACTTAACTACATAATAAAGCATAACTAGGCTGACAAGAGTCCATGAGATACGTGATTTCGGCGTGACATTTGACCCTCACTTTAATTTTAGGGAACATATCGTGTCCATGACGAAAGCTGCTGACAGAACACTGGGTTTTTATCATGCCTTATACTTACAATTTCCAGGATTGTAGACCGGTAATCATTTTATACAACGCGTAAGTCCACAGCCTGTTAGAGTATAATGCTCTCATTTGGGACCCGTACGAGGCCAAGTACAAAGTTTTGATAGAAAAATTACACACAAAAATCTGCCGATACATATACAAGAAGAAGTACCGGTACTACCCATTTCTTTATCCCTCGCTTTTGTTGCGGGTATGCTCAAACTCGGCACTTTAGAGCTGAGAAGGAGCTCGCAGGCAATTATACACTTTATAAGTCTAAACGGGAGCCATGCGGGATGCAGGGAGCGGGGTTTGCGTCGGCGGCGGCCCCTGCTATCTGTGGCTGGTTCCTGCACCCGTGCCACAAGCATTGCAACTACTCGACTTACTCTTACGCTCCTCAACGCGATCATACTAACTCAAGATTTGGATCTGTTCACTGACTGACTGAACAAAATTATATCTGCGGCAAATGTCCACCTCACACAAGTTAACTAATCGACATAACCTATAGGCTAAGCTGTATTTATTAGAGGTTAGTAGTTAAGCATTAGTATCCAATAATAACAATATGTTAACAAAAAATTGTAACTATACGTGTATATTACGAGAGGTAGGTATAACTTGTTTGTAGACGCCTTGGGTTGACCTGTTAGGTCTATAAAATGTTTAATAAATATTAAATAGTACAACGATAAAGTAATAAAGGTGACATTCCAGTTACTTCCTGTATTTGACGTAAATAGCTTCTATTTTTTACCGACTTCTAGAAAAAGGAGGTTATGTACCACTTCATTTCATTATTGGAATCATTTGCCCAATACACCTTGAACTTCTATATGTAATAATAATTTGATTCGATGTACCTACGTTAATATATTTATTTTTGTAATCAATGGCCGTACTTCGTCCTACTTTGAGGTTACGGGGTTATTCAGTTAGTAAGTAGGTTATTTTATTGAAATCCTACAAAACAAATTAAGGATTATTTTTACGACCGACAAATTTTCTGAGAACTGAACTAAACATTTTTCTTTGTACTGCTTTTTGCAGAGCTGCAACAAAGACAAACATTTAACTCCACAATTTGCTTCGTATATTATTAAAGCCAAAGTCAACTGACGGGAAGGAATGTTAGTAACTAGAATAATTTATCGGTTCTTACATGGAACTCAATCGTGTTGGATGGAGTTGGCTTTAAGCACACACCATGTTAGGTGATCCTTGATACCCCGTTGGGTGGGTACCATTAATTACACAAACAAATTGGATTGACTTAACACATACAAAAGTTGAGCGTATCAAAGAGAACAGTAGTTTAATGGAGTCTATTACGAAATGGAACTAAATTCTGCGGCTAGCTTTGTAAAGTGAGGTATGAGGACTGAGTCGACTGCGTATGAGTATTACTTTATAAGCGGACAATATTTTACTATTCTACTACACAATTCACACACGACAATATATTACTATTTTTAGCTAAGCAGGGATAGGTTTTAGTGTTTATTTTCCTGGTTTATGGGGTGCCATTTGGACCGAGTGTCAGATTGATGATAATCACTTATTTTTCGTGTCGGGATTATTTGTGTGATAATTGGTTTTTCCATCCTGAAAATGATTATTAGTCATCCAAAAAAGTTGGTTATAATTGTGTGCCGGATTGTAGTGTCATAGGTAGCTATGATACCTATCACCATACATTTAAAAAAACAATTACCATAAAACAGACAGGACTTCTCGGAAATACAATATATAGCATAACATCACGCTTGTATTCCCCGAATGGCTAAGCAGGTGTACCCGAAGTACAGCCAAATTTCGCCAAATCAACTTCTATTCTTACCGTATTACTCGTAGTTAGAATTATATTAAGTACGTTTCATTGTTCAGATGAATAATAGACACAGGTAGTACTTTCATTGTAATGGCAACTTTGCACTTATTAAAATATTAGGGTAGATTGAAAACTTACCTGGTTGCGCTCTGTCTGACCCGCCGCGCGCAGCAACGGAGGCGACGCTACGCATAATTTTTTTGTGCGCACAGTACTTACTCTTCAATATTATCAATCTTTTATATATTTAGTGATATTTCGTTAAAGTTGTCTTCAGATTACTTTTTCATTATGTCTAAGCGTAGCGCTGACATCAAAATTAGTTACTATGAAAATAAAATTAAAAGACATAACGGCACGTGGCCATTATCAATCGATTCTGGGTTCATTGCGGCTGCCGAGCTATCGTGGGTAGGCGGGCGAGGAGAATTAAAACCACGTGTTGAAGATGATCAACGATACATGATTATTATTTTCAACAAACTATTAACAGATTTACAATCAGCACTTTCTAATTAATTGAAATACAGTGACACTCCACCGAACACGTCTTGCTTGAGCACGATGCAAACGGATTGTGTTCCGTCTGACGGCCGCGTGCAAAAGAGCCCAGAGTTGCGTCAGAGTGAAGAAACGTCTATCCAAGCTTGTCAAATGTCCGCTATCATTTTTAACGTTTCTTGACACTCTTAAAACATCGAAGCGCCGTCACGGCCGGACTGACATTATCACGTCCTCGTGCGACTGGTCACGCCTCAAGTTATCTGCAAAGACCAAATACAAATCTGTAGTACACGTCTGGGCATGCTCGCCCATCCCTGACTAGCTACCCATTTATGCTGCCTGTTTAAAAAGATCTCGATCTTCACCCCTCACATCTGAATTAAACACACTGGGCAGACAACTGACTTCAGGCGCCCCTTCGACCACCCACCAACTCGCATGGTACGGTGAACCGGACAACCCGTCAGCGCCCCTTCCACCAGTCACGAAAACCACACACGGCTGCTGCAATCAACTGGTCCGGAACGTCGACCCGCATAAGCCAGCCAGCCCCAGACCAATCTCCTGCCACCCAGCTCATAACAGATATATATATACGCTCAACTTGACCGTGGGCTCTACTGGAGCCAGTAGCGATAAGGTGAAGCTCTATACTATGCTCGCTACAAAACCGTTTGAAATCTGCACTAATGTAACACCTACCTTGGTCTGATATCATACGCTTCGGTGCACCAAATAGGTAAACTGCCCTTTTAAGAGATTGAATTGCGCTAGCAGAATCCAGAGAAGGTGTGTAATCTAAGAGAACATATTTGGTGAACGAATCGATAATAACGGACGCATATTCTTTCCTATCACTTTTACCACTTAGTTTGCCCGTGATGTCTATGTGAATCGTATGCCAAGGCGTAGACACTTTTGCCCAGCTTGGCGGCTTGGCCAGCGGGCGGAGCACCGTCGTGTCCTGACGGAGGCGATCGGCGGCGGCGATCTCTCGCGTCCGGCCCTGGTTCAGGCTATGGTTCGGAGCGAGAGTGCATGGGAGGCCGTCACCTCCTTCTGCGAAGCAGTTATGCTAGCGAAGGAGGAGGCGGAACGCGTGAGGGTGAGACAAGGTTCGCGCCCTCATGCCCCTAGTCGCCGCAGGAGACGCCCCGGGTGTCGGGAGTCGCAAGCCGATTTCCGGCCACCGTAGGCGCGGGCCTGCGGACGATGAGCGATGGGTAGCTCACCATCCGATAAGGACCAGGCCCGGGTCGACGGCGCGTTGTGTTCCACGCGCGCCTCAAAGAGATGTCAGCACAAACTGACGGGGTCCGTCAGGACCAATGCCTGCCGGGGTTGCGAGTTTGTCCGAAAGGGATATCGTGGCCCTGGCACACAGGCAACGGAAGGAACACGGGTGGGTTTTAGTCAGTAAAAGTCTGACACGCCCTCCCACTCCGCCCAGAGCGGGAGAAGTTATTTGATGATTTTCCACCCAAAAAAAAAAAAAAAAAAAAAGGCCTAAATATTGCCTAACATGTGTAGCTATTTTTGGAGTCGGAGCTTCAACTAAAGCCTGTATCTTTCTAGGGTTCGGTGTAACTACTCCTGCTTTTATGACGTAACCCAGGTAATCTATTTCCTTTTTCATGAATCTGCACTTTTTAAAGTTCAACGAAAAGCCCGCGTCAGTGAGAGCTTTCAAAGTTAGTTCTAGACGTTCTAGCCCTGCAGTGACGTCATTTGAATAGCACATGACATCATCCACGTAGGCCAGCGCTACCTTGTCTTTTAGGGGACCTAGAGCTGTGTTTATGCACCGCTGATATACGGAAGCGGCATTCCGTAGACCAAACGGCATCGTCAAATATTCGAATTGACCATTCGGCGTCACAAATGCCGTTTTTGCTATGCTATCGGGGTCAACGTTTATCTAGTGATAACCAGATGTCATATCTAATGACGAGAAACAGTGCGCGCCATGGAGACGGTCGATTTGTTCGTCAATACGCGGCAACGGATAATGCTCGGGACGCGTGTTAGCATTGAGTTCCCTATAGTCTACACACATCCTATCAGTGTTGTCTTTCTTTTTGACTAATAAGATGGCCCCATCTTATTAGCAGAAAGCAGTTCTTCTTTTGCTAGCCCTAGCAAAAGGAGAACTGCTTTCCCGAATAACGCCCGCTTTTAATAGGGACTCTATTTTCTCGTTAACTATTTCTTTTTCCGCGGGTGCTAACCTATAAGGATGCCTTTGCACGGTCTTATTTGGATCAATAAGGTCTATACGGAGAACGCCTGTCGTAACCCGTCGCGTTGGTATACCGTCTGTGAAGAACTCACAATATTTTTCTAAAATTCTAATCAATGCTAATTTGTCATCACCTCGTAAGTCTGTATCAATATTCATAAAATCAAAGTTACTAGATTTGTCAGAAAAATTTACTTCTTTACGCTGAGAAAAAGTTACTTGATCGTTATCCATATGCACGTGTACGTTATCCTCTAATATATTCCTACCTATTATAACTGGTTCAGCAATAGTGCCATCACTACATGAAACAACACTGCGAGCGATAGGCCTTGAATATTGATGGGGCTAATAACCTGGGAAACACATTCTACATCCCCCTACCAATGCCCGTCAGATAAACTAAATCATTCTGCGCAGTACCAGGGAACTTCTCGGCGTAGCTGTTAGTTACTAATGAACAAGCAGATCCGCTATCAAAAAGAAAGGAAACTGGCTCACCGGATGATGTAGTCAAGGTGCTCCGCGATACGTTGCGTTCACACATGTGGACTTCTTTGACCGCCGCTGCTCCGCCGCTACCCGCTCGATCTGGACACGCGGACGCCAAGTGTCCTGGTCGTCTACACGCGAAGCAGGTGACTAGTCTTGGTTTATCAGCGGCTCTGGATGTTTGGTCGTGCGTCTTCTCTGAAGTAGCAGGCCCTTCTCTTCGCTTGCGGCAGTCTATCGCTTTGTGACCCGAAGTACCGCAGCGGTGACATGTTCCCATGAAGCGTGATTCGTTGAATCGGGACCTCTTCACATCCGCAGTGTGGTAATCACTGCCCTCATGCCTTCGCTTCAGTGAAATGCCGTTGAGAACGCGCAGAAGTTGAGATCTAGTGGTCAGGTTATGAGAGTAGAGCTCACGGCGGATGACTGCTTCCTTTTGGCATAAAACTGAAGATACAAATTCCGTTGTAATATCTTCAGACATCTCCATCCGCGGAATGCATTCGATGATTTTCCAAAGGCGCATTGCCGCCTCACTCGCGGTTTCTTTAACACCAACTTGAAAACGTAGAATTTCGTCGAAGTGATCTTGTGGCAGCATAGGTTTAGCAAACTTCGCAAGCAATACTTCTTTGATTTGAGGCCATGTCAGCTGCAATGCCTGCAGTCGTGTTAAACAGGTAGTAGCTCGGCCTTTGAGTGCACGTGTAAGTAACAAAAGTAGTTCTGCGCCTTCTAACTTACGGTTGTTGACTACGATTTCTGTCACGTTGCACCAACCTTCGATGTCCGCTTCGCTGCCATCAGGATCAAACTCAATCAACTGAGTAGACGTGCTGCTCGTAGGTTGCGGCTGTGATATAGCCATCAATCGGGCTAAAAACAACTCCATCTGTTGAGACAGGCTTGGTTCTGATGCCGGCGCTGAAGATCTCGTACGACTATTCTCCTCTGAAGCAAGCCCTTGAAATCCCACTTCTGATAACGGCACGTGGCCATTATCAATCGATTCTGAGTTCATTGCGGCTGCCGAGCTATCGTGGATAGGCGGGCGAGGAGAATAAAAACCACGTGTTGAAGATGATCAACGATACACGATTATTATTTTCAACAAACTATTAACAGATTTAGAATCAGCACTTTCTAATTAATTGAAATACAGTGACACTCCACCGAACACGTCTAGCTTGAGCACGATGCAAACGAATTGTGTTCCGTCTGACGGCCGCGTGCAAAAAAGCCCGGAGTTGCGTCAGAGTGAGGAAACGTCTATCCAAGCTTGTCAAATGTCCGCTGTCATTTTTAACGTTTCTTGACACTCTCAAAACATCGAAGCGCCGTCAGACATATAGAACGTGCAAACAAAAAACGAAGTTGTGTGATTAGTGCGTTAACTTCTAATGAAACTTCCTCATATAATTGGGATAGAACTTCACTTACAGGTAAGTTCGTTTAATCATCAATAAGTGATCTGCTTTCATGACACATTTACCGGTAAATAAAACGCAAAAGAACACCAAATTAACCTGGCTTTTTCAATTCAGTCACACTTGAAGAAATATCTTCCTAAATAATATTATGATTTCGGCACACAGAAATACTCGCAAATTGTTTCTTTGAAAGAAATGAGGTTAATCTCAATGCTAAAGAAAGTTTTCTAACAAGTTTAGTGGTACTTGTTACATTAAGCTAAAGTATATACCAAAGTACGAAAATAATTTCAAGGTACCAAATGTTTCTGTTTTTCTTTTGAAGTTATAAGTATTTTTTGTAAAGATTATCTTTAGTTGTGTGTACTCAAAAATTTTTTCTGATATTGGTAATCAACCTTATGACAAATGAACCCTTAAATAAAGGCTTATTACAAATGAACCTGAAAATATGTATTTAGACCGATGTTTTTTCAGGGTTTTTGACAATGTGTATTTGCATATAATGTACGTATACAGGTGAGATATTACAAAATAATGTTTGGTTCCAGGTAATTCTACCGTTCGGCATGCCAAAATGTATGCCTATAAATAACAAAAAAAATATGTATATCTAATTAGTGACTCTTATCGTACCGTTTTTGGTATAACATTCTAATAAATCTAAAGGTATGTAATTAATAATAATAATTATATATAATATAGATTTAAGATAATAGAACTTATGTATTAGAAGGGACGTAAGGTGTAAAAAGGCTTCGCCATGGGATCTGGAGGAAAAAGTCCTCGCGCACATTTGGGGGTGGCGCGAAGAGGCGAAACTCCGGGCATAACTCCGCTGCCGCAAGAAATCGCGGCACAGCGGACGGAGCTCCGGAGGGATCTCATGGCGACATGGAGAGTGCGATTGTCGCAACCCAGCGCTGGGCACGCCACAATTGTGGCGATAAGTCCCCTCTTTGAGGAGTGGCTGGAAAGGCGCCACGGCGTCCTCACCTTCCACCTGACGCAGGTCCTCACCGGACATGGATGTTTCGGGAGGTTCCTGTTTAGGATTAAGCGGGAGGAAACGCCCGGGTGTCACCACTGTGTGGATCGCCCGGAGGACACGGTGGAGGTCTGCCCAGCTTGGGCGGAGCACCGCCGTGTCCTCACGGAGGCGATCGGCGGCGGCGATCTCTCGCGTCCGGCCCTGGTTCAGGCCATGGTTCGGAGCGAGAGTGCATGGGAGGCCGTCACCTCCTTCTGCGAAGCAGTTATGCTAGCGAAGGAGGAGGCGGAACGCGTGAGGGTGAGACAAGGTTCGCGCCCTCGCGCCCTTAGTCGCCGCAGGAGACGCCCCGGGCGTCGGGAGTCACAAGCCGATTTCCGGCCACCGTAGGCGCGGGCCTGCGGACGGTGAGCGATGGGTAGCTCGCCGTCCGATAAGGACCAGGCCCGGGTCGACGGTGCGTTGTGTTCCACGCGCGCCTCAAAGAGATGTTAGCACAAACTGACGGGGTCCGTTAGGACCAATGCCTGCCAGGGTTGCGAGTTTGTCGGAAAGGGATATCGTGGCCCTGGCACACAGGCAACGGAAGGAACGCGGGTGGGTTTTAGCCAGTAAAAGTCTGACACGCCCTCCCGCTCCGCCCCGAGCGGGAGAAGTTATTTGATGATATCCCACCCAAAAAAAAAAAAAGGTGTAAAAAGTCTTAAAGGTTGGTTATTAATACCGTTGGGTTATCACATCACACTAATATTATAAAGGCGAAAGTTTGTTTTGTGAGTGTGTGTGTGTGTATGGTTGTTACTTCTTCACGCTCTAACGACTGGACCAATTTTGATAAAATTTTGTATGGAGGTAGCTGACACCCTGGATTAAGACATAAACTACTTTTTATCCCGATATTCCCACGGGAACGAGACTTACGCGGGTGAAACCGCTGGGCGGAGCTAGTTATACATATAATAGAGGTGCCAGGCGGATAACACTATTATTTTAGTAATAATGTTTGATATGGCGTACATAATACATTTTTGAATGGGACTTCAAAGTTGTAGTAAACAGTTAAAGTGAAGTCAGTCATTAGAAATGTCCTTATAAACCTAAAAGATGATAAAATATTTACTTATAAAAAAGTAACGGTGCCATATCATACGTAAACCAAAAGATTGAAATATATAACAGTAAACCAAACTCCTAGAATACATAAATAAATTTGAATCCACATTTTGACCGACCCAGTTGTAGGCAGTTGTCGACCCAAGTTAACCTAGCACTGTGTCGAACAAATAATGGGATAGTGCACACGAACGGTTGTTCAAACACTATACTAGGCTATGGGTCTTCCCATACGTGACTAGACTACCTAACACAATACTTGTCGCCGGTCTTAGAGCAATTTCAGAAAAAAACAGATAATACGAGAAACTGCTGATATTAATCCGCAGCTGGGTTTTATTGAAAGCTGGACGGTCGGTTGTGATAGGAAATAGTAGTGGTCAAAATTCTGTCTGCTTTTATCACAGGGTTTTTATTCAGGAAATTCCGTTTGTCGGTTATGTTTGGGTAAGTGTTAGCGAGTTATCAAACGGCTTTTAAATCTTTTTTGGTGCTGGAGTGTTTTTGTTTGATGTCTGGCTAAGAATGAGTAGTTTCTTATTTAGGAGTCCATACTGCTTAATTCACATGAATTTTATGGGGTATATCCAACCAGTTTCGAGCTTAATTGGGTCTCAAAATCAAGATGTACAATCAAGTGCCCCATTTCGTTGAAGTTGGTACTTTCATTGAGTCAAACTACTTTTGTTACTCGTAAATAATCTTATCGTCCATCGATATTAAAATCCTCGTCATCATCAGCCCAAAAACAGTCCACTGCTGAACATAGGCATCTCCAATTGCACGCCATTCAGCTTGATTCTCGGCACCTCACATACAGCTCCTACCAGCCACCCTGCGAAGATCGTCGTTCCACCTAGCGTAAAACCTCATTCATCATCATCATATTTAATAATCTTTATTGACTTAAGTTAAAGCATACATTTTTGTGAACTCCCTAGCTCCTGCGCTAGTATACACTGTATTACAGGAGCTAGTGACAACCCCTAGTTACTATGTGACATGTTATTTATGTCATCCAAAGACCACAAAGAAAATCGAAATAATAAAAACAAAGTAATCCAACATGCATAATAATAATAAAAAACCGGCCAAGTGTGAGTCGGACTCGCGCACGTAGGGATGCGTACTAATATATATAAAAATGGCAAAAAAATCACGTTTGTTGTATGGGAGCCCCCCTTAAATATTTGTTTTATTTAAATTTATTTTCAAAGTGAATATATAACTAAATATTCTGTGAATATTTCAAGCAACTACCTGTTGCCGTTATCAATATCGAGCAAAAACGAGCAAAAAAAATCACGTTTGAGGGGGGCTCCCATACTAATGGGAGCCCCCTTAAATATTTATTTATTTTATTCTGTTTTTTCGTATTTGTTGTTATAGCGGCAACAGAAATACATTATCAGTGAAAATTTCAACTGTCTAGCTGTCACGGTTCATGAGATACAGCCTGGTGACAGACGGACAGACTGACAGACAGACGGCGGAGCCTTAGTAATAGGGTTCCCGTTTTACCCTTTGGGTACGGAACCCTAAAAAGAACATAAAATCAGCCAAAAGACGTCCACTGCTGGACATAAGCCTCCCCCAAAGGGGGGGTTTAAAACCCCATTACCAGATAATTAGAACTAAGTAGTACCTACACCGGTCAGAGATCAAACATGATAGATATCTACTTATCTATTACATAATAGGTACATAATGTTCACATCAACGTCACACAATCAGAATCATGTAAGCTGTTCGTAGGTATATATATATATATATCTATGAATATATGTCTTCGACGCTTTGACATCCGAAAGTCATCTAGTTAATGCAGGCATTATGCGTTATGATCTCGACTCAATATAATAGACTGATGTGGAGTGGATTATTCAACCATGTTGTAGTAGGTATGTCATGTTAGTTCTTAAAGGATTGATTAATTTTGTTAGTTACAGTATATACATCTATTTTTTAAACAGGTACTTTTTAATTTTTTGATTGTGTTTTTCAAATAACCATAACTTATCTGGATTTATCGCTGAGTTATTTATTCTGTGTCTATCTATAGTATTGGTAATGTATATCTAAAGCACCACGCTTAGAAAATAAGTCGGTGATCGCATTATGTACTTACAATATTTTTCATGCACTAGAATACGAAATTGGGATAATGATTGTGTCCCCATTTCATTACACCTTAGTCATTGTGTTGGGATCTAAAGAATTTGGTCGTTGATCGTGTCTATTTTTAATATAGTAGCTTTAATGATCCTATAATTATTTCAGCTCCATTAAAACCAATTTAGTAACATAAGAACAATTAAAACAACGAGTGTGAGACTTTTTAGAGCGCCGTTTAGTATAATATTACAAACGCAAATATTGACTTCCATTACTTGTTTTGGCATCTTGCCAAATGTATGAAACGGGTCTCGAGATTCCCTTTTGTTTTTAGAGTCTTTGTCAATATTGTTGGAATTCAAAACGTCTGCTGCTCTTGTTGGGACTTCGTTACAGTTTTCTAGAGTCCTTTGATGCCTGGGATGTTAGGTGTTGTTAGATTGGGATGTTAGATGTTGGGATGTTAGATTTAAGGTACAGTCGAGTTCATTAATATATTAGCCCTTTCAGGCTTCAAAAATATATGACTGTCAAAAAAAATCATAATATTGTGACAACTGTAAGCATCATTAAATTGTGGTCAAGATTTCGATTCATTAATATGTGACTGGTTTTTCTCAGTAACATGTATACAGCCAAAAGCACATTATTATATGAACAACATTAAGATCATATTATCTGAACATTGTAGGATTCACAATTATGTATGCACACATGAATACAATAATATCTAAACAAGTAAATGTAATTCAAATTCAACCTTATTACTTACGTCATAAAGATAATTTTAATAGCAATCTTAAAATTGCATGGTCAAGGAGTTTGCAACATTATTTATCACTGGCTAGATTAACTTCAAATGACGTTATGTTTTTCTAATAAAATTATAACTGACGCACATGTGATTCAACGATTTAATTCTACGATTTACTGGATTTAATATACAATATTAATTCTATTGAAACCTACCCATTTAAAATAAAAATGTATAGAATTGATGAGCATACGAAACATAAAATAGTTTATATGTGTGAGGAAGGTGTTTCTAAATCAGCCATTGCAGAAGAATTAGGCATATCGGTAAGCAAAGTAATTTTAGGTATTCGTCCATGTTTTTCTCTGATCTCTAATGTGGTAATTTAATAAAATCGTTCTTTAACAGAGAAATACTGTTACATTATGGTGGAAAAGGTGGCAAGAAGAAGGAAATCTTACAAAACATGTATCTTTTGGCCGACCTAGGAAAACAACTCATGATCAAGATATGCAACTGGTTGAAAGTGTTCGAAATGCAAGATTTATCAGAACATCTACATTTGCAGCTGATCTGGCTGTATCCAGCTTAACTATACGACGAAGACTTAATGAAGCGGGAATTCATCACCGAATTCCAGCTAAAAAAATGTTACTAACGGAAAGGCATAAAATGTTACGTTTACAATTTGCTAACAGATATTTAAATTATGATTTTGAACACGTCGTCGCTTTCATGGACGAGAAAGTTTTTGTCTCTTCGGCGGACGGGCGGATCTCTTTGTATCGTGGAGCCAATACACGATATGATGAAGAGAATGTATTGCCAAATAGACGCAGTGGACGCATTACGATCGGGTTTTGGGGGTGGATAAATTCCGGTGGACCAATAGAATTGTGCGAAATATCTGGCCGAATGAGGAGTGATACCTATTTAGATATTCTAAAAGACGTGTTTTTACCAAGTGCAAAAATTGTATATCCTGATAATCATCGAATTACTTTTATACAGGATAATAGTTCCGTTCACAATGCCAGACGAGTTCAAAATTGGATAGCTGAGCAAGTAGACTTGGAATTAATAAAAATTCCACCGAAAAGCCCGGACCTCAACCCCATAGAGAATCTATGGGGGTTAATGGTACAGAATTGGGACTGTAATGAGGCTCGCACGGAAGAGAATTTAAAGGCTCATGCATATGACATCTGGAATAGTTTTAGAAATAGTGATTATTGCCACAATATGGTACAGTCAATGAGAGCCCGACTACAAGCAGTGATTGATGCGAACGGATCATACACAAGATATTAAGTAACTGTTCTATCATTTTTAATTTGGCCACCAATAATTGTTTATAAGTAACTAAGATTAATTTTAGTTTAAGATAAAATATTGTTTGTTTTTTTTTAACGTAAGTCATGTGCTATTTTGTTGCATATTACTTTAATATTTTCTTAGATATACTTGTCAAATAATACAGTTTAAACTATAATGTAATGATATTCTTTTCTTTCCCGTGACGTGAAATTCAATTCACTGCAAACAACTTCGTTAGTCATAAAAAAGTTGTGGTGGCAAAGTAATCAAATTTTAGGTCGAATCGTATTGCTATATAAATGACAGGTGGCACATAATTTTTTTACAATTCTTAAATGGCCATGCTGTACGAAAAATATACGGCATTGAAAGACATCATTCTAAATTCATCATTTTAAAAACTAACGCAAACGCGAGGAAAACAATGGAAACTACTGTCATCTCTGTAACAATGTAAACTAGATCTTATTTGTTCGAGCAAATTATTGACTTTCCCATGCATGTAGAGATAATTAAGAAGCTTACCCTGCTCAGATTATAAAAGCCAATACTATATTTTTGAAAAGGGTGATCACATATTATTGCCTAATGGACAGCATATTGTATTATTGAACCGTTTATGATCACATATTATTGAACTGTTCATGATCACATATTATTGAACTGTTCATGATCACATATTATTGAACTGTTCATGATCACATATTATTGCACAATGCACAGCATATATTATTGAACCGTTCACATGAGGACATATTTTTGATCTATAGGTTCTATAGAATTTATTGAGCTTTCCAACGCTTACAATATTTTGAATCCTTGACAGTGCCAATATATTAATGAACTCGACTGTACTCAGGTGTTTCTGGGATTTTGTGTTTAAAAACACACTTTGTAGGAATAATGCCCATAATATCGTTTAAGGACCGTTTTTTTAAAACAATTATTTATGTCAAACTTCTATTATCATTTCAGCCGAAATACGTCCACTGCTGGACATAAACCTCCCGCAAAGAGGGCTTTTGCCATAATTACCAGGCTTGGCAGGCGGGTTGACGATCGCAGTATGGTGTTAAAATGCATAGAGAACGCTGCTGCCCATTCTCTAGTAAGTCCCTTAATCGCCTTTTACGACACCCACGGGAAGAAATAGGATGGTGCTATTCTTTGCGTCCGGCACCACACGGCACCTCTTCAGAACCTTCTATAATACATTCTTAGCTGTTAGTATTGGTACTTAATAATGATATATTAATAATAGTACCAGCCTATTACTGTCCTACTACAGGGAATAGCCTCTCCTCATATTGACAAGGCACGAGCAATGATCACTATGCTTGCTCAAGACGGGTTGGCAATTTTGAATATTTAGGTACTAAAAGATAAAAGAAAATATTGTCAGGAGTTGATTGATGTGACCTTTTTGCCACGTCGTAACAATTTCACAAGTTATATACGGCTCCCAAAACAATGCCAACCTTCAATAAGACAAACATACATGTCGTTGAAAAAATGTTTAACCATACGAATGAGTTATGAACAAATTTGTTCTCATAGTCAATGACAAGTGGTTTGGCAAACCGAGTACCATATGACTGAACACCTTAAAAAACTTGCTTGACTTGTAAAGGGGATTCTTACCCGCATACGGAAGGCAGATTGATGGTAACTGATTTTTCAAGTGACGTCTTGGTACTGAGACCCTTTTCCTTATCCACCCGTAGAACCTTTAATGTCCTAGATTCGATTCTTCGGTACAGGATGGCTTAGGAAGGTTTATGTTAATATACGTCTGTTGGAGTATTTGGATTTGTTTTACAGTTGACTGTTGAATTTAATTTGCATGTGTATATCTGCATTCGTAAGTTATGTTAACAGAAGATATTTTGCTGGGCATCGAGCTCAAAATCCCACACAGCAATCGTGCTTGGGACTACGAGTAATTAGACCAACGAGATCCATACAAAAATACGTCCTACTATCTGAGGCAACTTTCCTTTGTGTTTATAATTTCATCACCACTGCTCTCAAAACGGTGAAGGAAAACATCGTGAGGAAATCAGCATATCCTAGAACCAAAAATTCGAAGACATGTGACATCTCAACCCGCACTGGGCCCACGTGGTAGATTACAGCCCACTCCCTCTGGAAGAGAGGAGGTCCTGTGTCTCAGCACTGGGAGCGTTATAGGCTTTTTTTTTGTGTGGGATGTTATGATATAGCTTCTCCCGCTCTGGGCAGAGCGAAGGGGCGTGTCAGACTTTTACTGGCTAAAACCCACCCGTGTTCCTTCATTTGCTTGTGTGTCAGGGTCACGATATCCTTTTCGGACAAACTCGCAACTCAGGCAGGCATTGGCCCTAATGGACCCCGTCAATTCATGCTGACATCTCTTTGAGGCGCGCGTGGAACACAACGCGCCGTCGACCCGGGCCTGGTCCTTATCGGACAGCGAGCTACCCATCGCTCACCTTCCGCAGGCCCGCGGCTACGGTGGCCGGAAATCGGCTTGCGACTCCCGACGCCCAGGGCGTCTCCTGCGGTGACTAGGGGCATTAGGGCGCGAACCCTGCCTCTCCCTCACGCGTTCCGCCTCCTTCTCCTGACAATGCTATAATAATATGATGTTAAAATGTGTATTTAACCATGTTCTCTAGAACAAAATAAATCAAAAGGCCACTTAAGCAGCCACGTAACATTATTTACTATTAACTACCATTATATTGTAACTGTTTGCTAATGTTTCTACATTTTGCCGACTGTGGGCTCGACTGTACCCATTTTCAACAGGGTTGACATTGGACACATTTTTTCATGAATTGCAGGGACACCTTCTTCAGCGGAAGATTTGATAAATTCCGTGTATAATACCGATACCAGTTCAAATCCACCTAAGTTCGACTAGTCTTGTCTATAACCCCTGAAACAGATAGTGTTTATCTTATCAGCGATATTCGGGCCTATATGGGTATTGTTAAGTGTATATGTTTGATAACAACCGCCATAGAGGTAGCAAATTACCCCAGAACCAGTAAACGGGCTAAGATATTACAGGATTAATGATAGGCGCACTTTGTATGTATTTACCAGAAATATTTGCGAATGAGAAAATGTATGTAGATATCCTCTTCACTATACTTATATTTCGGAGATGTAAACATAATTATGGAACGGAGTGAGGTGAATTGTATATGTGACGTGAGACGTATATAAATGGAAGATTTTTGAAGGCTCAACCTCGCGGTCGCGTATGTAATTATAATATACAATGATGTAGGTAAATTAATAACGTAGAGAAGGTACTCTTCATCTAAAATTTAAACAACTTAATCGTAAATCTTCCAATATCTACTCAATTTGTATATCAATATTTCATAGATTTGAATTTACGCCAAGCCGGAACATATGAAAGCAGGTAATTAATGGTAGTACATATGTATATTATGTAAAGTAGACTCCTACAGCAAATAAAATATCACCAAGTGTCACCACTAGCTTCATTCTTCATCAACACTTTAAACTGAAAGACAACTATTGTATTCGCCATGAATGTAAACACATTTTTTATTAATGATTCACTTAAAGGACCAGAACCCTAAATGGAATTGAATCACGTTACACCCCTTATCGTTCACCGTTCACCTACGAACTCCCGCTACATCGAACTAATTGATATGCAAGGGGGAATGAAGTTTAAATTAATTCTAGATAGCATCCAACTCGCAGTACAAGTCGGTAGGTACTTGTGTTACTGGTGGATTGGTCTATCGAAAGTTCCAAAACCAATTTTTTTGGATGCATCATATTGAAATTAATCGTAGTAGCTAGAGAAAGTTTGATGGTTATATTAGGTCATAATAACTTACAAGATAATAATAAAATAATTATCATTGTCCTAAGCTGATCATTAAATGCGTTAAGTGCGGTAGAGTAGGACATAATTCGGATAACTGCAATAGAAAACCCTTAACATCCCACGAACTAAAAGCCAAGACATTCAGTTGATAAAAAGTAAATTCAAAACAGTTTATCGGTAATGAGGCAGTTAATGTCGATAGACATCAATCTCGTTTTTAAGAATGTTTGTGTCAATGGAACTATGACCGATGCATATGTGGATTTCGGTAGCAACTGTATCTTGATTAAATGCTCGAAAGCAAAATAACTATGTCTTAAAGATCTGCCAATCATAAAAGGTTTTGGAAGTTCTCTTACCAAATTAAAATTTCAATCCACTGTTGAAGTCAGAGTCATCGTTTAGTTGTGAAATAGTGCAGTTGTGCGGAATTAAAGAGTGTTCTTCTTCAAATGTGTATGTGTCCACCACATTGTGCGTGTGACAAGAACTTTCAAAGGCTGCGGATGCTGAGTGATAGCCGTTTTGCGCGGATATGACGAATGTTTCCCCAACCTTTTCTTATTTTTGTGTTTGTGTTCTTTTTTGCGTCATGTTTACCGCAAATACATTTTCAAGAAAATTTTTCTTTCTTTCTTTCTAAAGGTGTCAATATATTTACAACATAAATCAAGTTAACTTTATCAGCCTTTCTGGAAAATTTAATGAACCTGACGCCTGCCAAAAGAGATATTTGTACTCAGACGCTTACTTGCCTGCTACATGGTTACCTACATAGAATTGAGAAATAGCGGATGCGAATGATCGTGTGGAATTATTACCATAATCACTAGATAGGTGATTGCCTGAAGGTGTGTTTTATTAGCGCATATGGAAATAATTTTGTTGCCCATACTCTTATCGTGAAACAAATTATTGTAGGTAGCTATTACACATGGGAATCTTTATAGCCACATTCATTGTTATGGGTAATTCAATGTAATGGATTTATCTCATCGGTGTATGTGATTAGCGGTATTAAAAAATACAAAAGATCCCTAAAACATATCTATTGTTTTCCTCTGTGATTGTGGAACCGCGAAAAAAATATGATAAAGATATTCTTTTGTGATATTCCGTGTGGTGCCGGATGTAAAGAATAGCACCATCCTATTTCTTCCCGTGGGTGTCGTAAAAAGCGACTAAAGGACTTACTAAAGAATAGAAGGCAGCATCGTTCTCTATGCATTTTAACACCATACTACAAGTACCTACAATTTAAAAAACATTTTTTCTTGTAGATATTACCACAAAACTCTTGCTTAAAACTTGGGTAATATTTAGTGATTTATCTTTTCCGTCGTTCCGTCGTGCCTTTCGCAAGGCAGTAAACTAGCTGAAAGTGGCGAATCTCATCCCCATTCCAAACATGAACATTTGAAATTGCTTTTAGAAACACTTCAGTCGGAAGGCGTCCGTTTCGAGACGTTGCTCCATCGCGGACCATCCTTAATAGCCTGTATTTACTTTTATGAAAGTTCAACGGAAACTTCGTAGCCCCCAAAATTAAAAGCAACGCCCTAAAAAGGAGAAACAAAATTAAGGCGACGGTGAACATAGATAATAACTCCCCTTTGCCCTCGAGTGCCTTAAAAAGACAAGCCACTTTCATAAATCTTCGCGGTGGTTAACGCCTCGTCCGCAATACGAGAAACAAGGGGAGAATGGCTTCAAGCGACAACGGGAAGGGACCAAAGTTTTAAGTACTCTTCAGTAAAATGTTTTCAGCGAGTGATCTCTTTCGGCATTACTGCGAATTTACTTGTTAATTGTCTAAGATGTGAATTGGAGTTATAATAATATGGAGATAGGGTGTTATGAGCTCGAAAACTTTGTTGACTCTGAATATAATTGCAATATATTATGCGGGATGATAAAGAGGGCAAACAATACCTCTGTTATAAAATTAAACAGACTTAACGATCTTTTAACAACTTTACTGCAAGTTCTTAATTATAAAACTGTAAAGTTGGGGAAAACTATTTTTCAATCTGTTAAGCAAACTAATTAGTAAGCAAACAAGTTTCACTAGCCAAGACAAAGTACTTAATAATGAAAATCTGGAAAGGATGGAGCAGTATTGTCTTACACAAATAGTGCTATGAAGATAAAATCACTACACGTCATGCTATAATCTAGCCCAGCCTGGTCTGTAATTATTAATCCAGGTCGTGCAATTAGTGGCACAAATTGCCTTACTAGGAAAACAATCTTGCCGCGCAACAAGGAAACCACTACGTCAACAGCGACACATGAAACAATTTCTAAGAATTATTTGTAAGTTGACCATAACAATTTATCGGCCATATGACTTGGACAATCAGACTGATGGACAAACAATAAAAAAAACACATTCAGACAAATGAGCCATCATCTCACAAGAAATAAAAGCTTGATACAGTGTCTGATGTTATAGTTAGAGCATTTTATTGATTCCATGACGCTATCAGTCAAGACGGTACGAACGCAATCCTTAAATGAATTATTCATGAGGTTAGGCTCCCGTCGCTTTTCATATAATAGTGGTTAGTGAGACAAGACTGGGATGAAGCGTCGGTCTCGAGGCCTCATAGTGGGGATTAAGGAAGCCACCATTCGAGGCCTCTCTCCCTTACTACTCCGTACGCAGCAACGTTCGTTTTGTTTTTACTGTTTACTAGTGTTTACCTATGGGAGGGAGTCACGCGGCGAAAGTAAATAAAAATCATATTATGATGTTTATCGCCGTATACGCAAGCAATAATATCTATGTTTATAGCAGCTTTATTTGTTCAGCGTGATATTTTGTGAGCAATCGGTTTAACGGTAGCGTTTATTTTAATGATTATGTTTTTTTTATAAACGATGAATTGAAGGTTGAAAGGTTTGTTTCGGGGAAATTGTTTACATAAAAAGGTGTGATTAGTTCTATGTAATGCTATGGTTGGATTCTTGTATTTGAAATTCTTCAATTAAACTGTTAAAAAAAAAATTGAGACTGTCTACTACGTTTGATATAAACAGGCGACGACGATGTTTGTACGCTACTATTTTTCCGTTTGGTTATTAAAATAACTATTATAACTGCCTCGTTGGTCTGGTGGCTTCTGCTGAGCATGAGGTCCTGGGTTCGATTCCCAGGTCGGGCAAAGTTCTATTGGGATTTTCCATTAGGAATTTCTCAGTAGCAGCTCAGAGTCTGGATTTGTGCCCGGTTGATGGCAATAGGTTCGCCCCCTATTACATGGGACTTAAACATAACTGGCGAAATGAGGGTGTACTATGGGTACGCCTCTGCCTAACCCTTCGGGGATTACAGGCGTGATGTTATGTGTTATTATAACTAATACTATTTACGCTGGAGCATAAAGTTTAAAAATAATCATTATAATCGAGGATACACGATGCCAAACCGCATCGATCTTTTGCTACGACAGCGTAGCTCACGTAGCAGTGACGTTGGCTACGCCGTAGCAACCGTCTACGGAAACTGTTATTTAGTCCATAAATAAAATTCTATTTCTACACGCTTTGTTAGCTTTTAGGTACGTAAATTCCTACCTAAATTCCTTTACCTTTACAACAGTGTGTAAGCCAAAATCTTTCAAAGTTGACTGTCAAATTCACAAGAGTACGAAGAAAATCCTTTCAGGGACAAACAATCTGTATCAGACAGGTATGTTTGGCACGACATTGATGCGGGTTACACAGATAAAGATTTATCTTCCAAGCGGATAATACCAATTACGAGAGCTAAGTGAGTGTTAAGAAAAATATAATTCTTTGGAATATCACGTAATTCAATAAATCCCAATGAAAGGGATCACAGTTTTTCCCACTCGACGTAATATCGCATTCCGTTCGTCATAAAAACGGGCCCATCTATCCGACGTAGATGTATGGTTGGTAATATTTCACGTCAATATTCATTCGTGTCAAACAAATCGTAAAACGTACGGTATCCAGGTTTTGAGCCGAATTTGCTTGACTATATAACATACAAGTTTTCTAACGACCAGATTTGATTTGAATTCCATATTTGACAATCCTCATAAATTTTGGTATGTCTATGGATTTGGCTTTGGTATTTCACAAATCAAGTTTTGGGCTAAAAACTATTCGTATCGCTAGATTAACTTGTAATAATACATCACGTAACATCACGCGTGTAATCCCCAAAGGGATAGGCAGAGCTGTACCTATAGTAATACTCACATTTCGCTAGTCATGTCTAAGTCCCATGGTATCAGGGGCAAGCCTATTGTCATCAATCGAGCACAAATTCTGACTCCGGGCTGCTACTGAGATTCCTAGTCCAAAAAAATATGTAAATACCAATTACACTTTGCCCAACCTGGGAATCGAACCCAGGGCCTTGTGTTCAGCAGTACTGCTTGCAAACACTAGACCAACGATGCAGTACCTTTTAATATGAATGTGTATTTGATTTCAGCTGAATTATACGTAAAAACTTAGTTTGTTATAAGTCACATAGTGATAGCAATAATCGGACTAGTACTGGTGGTACCAGAGAGATTAATATTTTGCATCACCTCATAATCAAAATCCGTAAGACCTAGTTTTTATTCATATCCAGCGAAAAATGTTTACTTATTCCTAGATAAGAAAGATTAAAGAATTTCTTGCTGAAGTAGCAACATAAAAAGATGATTCTTTTCATCCTTATCTTTTACGATCAAAAAAATCCGCTTGTCGACCTAAAAATGCTGAAACTTTGTGCATTTAAGATGAGTGACTTGAGAACTTAATGTGTCTACAAAAATAACCTACACTTCGCTGCCAAAGTATTTGTTATAGTTGGCACGTAATAGCGCAGGTAGGTTTCTTTAAATCTTTTACACTGTCTTTCTTAGAAATTGAATGATAATTAAAATGAGTTTGAAACGTGCTACTGCAAGTCAAACGCGTTTTCTCATACAGAGATAGTATGATCATTGATCACGCTTGGTCATTGTTGCTTACTTCCGACCATTAAAAAAAAAAGAAAAAGTTCAGTGTTTATAACTGATAAATTGATTTCATAGGAATATGTTAGGTATATGCAGATAAGCATGGTCTGTTAAAAAGAGCCAAACAATGTGTTTTTGTTACGATAGCAGCTCATTCCATATACAGGACATATTTATATGCGCTAAGTTGGAATCTGTTAAATGTTGGAAACTTAAAGATGACGAGTACATTGAAAGATAAAGACTTTTGCTTGCTGCCAACAGTAATAATTGATTCTTCGCTGGTACGAAGATTTGCGAAATGTTCAAATCAAGTGAAAATCACCCTGTTTAAGGCATACTGCCGGAACCTTTACACCTGTGCCCTATGGTACAAATACACGCAGCGTGCTTACAACACGTTGCGTGTTCAATATAATAATGCATTCAGATGCATGCTGGGTCTGCCTTGGCGGTATAGTGCGTCCGGTATGCTTGCCGAAAGAGGGTAGATGACTTTTACGCAGCCATGAGAAAGTCGCAGGCGTCCTTAATGAACAGAATACATAAATCTAATAGACAATAGAATATTAAGGGCCATGTACTAGGTAAACTATTTCTTTATTATTTCTTTTTTTTTTCTTTTTTTTTTTCTATATGGCAACTAATATTCCAGCTAAAATAATACTTCATCATCTGTCTAGCCTTTTCCCAACTATGTTGGAGTCGGCTTCCATTCAAACCGAATGCAGCTGAATACCAGTATTTTATATGGAGCGGCTGCCTATCTGACCTCCACAACCCAGTTACTGGGTAACAAGATATCCCTTGTTAAGACTGGTTGTCAGACTTTTGGGCTTCTGACGACCCGTAACAACTGTCAAAGATCTATAAATGACAGCCGGGAGCAACGGCTTAACGTGCTTTCCGAGGCACGGAGGAATCTTGGTATGGGACAGATGGTCACCCATCCACGGACCAACCGCGGCAAGCGTAGCTTAACCTGATCGATTGACCCGTGCGGCAGTTATTATTTAGCCACAAGCTAAAACAATACTTATATATTGTGTAATGTAATTTAATAGTGATAATATTGATTGTTTTGTAATAATTTAATAATAATGAATAATTCATTATTCTATTTAATAAGTCATTTATAATTGGTGTTCTATTTATGATTTTAGGCCTGAATTAAAAATTATTTGACTTGAGTTTTTGATAACAATGTTTAGTTTACCGAATCTGTTTTTTTCGCCAAGTTTTAAAAATAAAACTTATCAACGGGTTTTCAAAAAAAAAATCTTTATCTAATTTAAGTAGCTCTAGGATTTACACAATATTCCAAAATGTAGACATACCAGTTGTTTTTAGTTGGGATATCTTTTCTTGTTATCTTAACTACAGAGACATCCCGGGGATACATTCTAAAACATGTTTAAATCTGAAAATTTTGAAAACCGAAGGAATCTGAGGGCAACATAAAAATATATTCAGATCTGATTAAACTGAAGAATGCTTTTATTCAGTTACTATCTCTATGTATTTCAATAGGTACCTAAGATTGATTCATACTACACTTTTATATTTTATAAATGTGAAAGTAACTCGTGTCTGTCTGTCTAACTATCTGTTACCTTTCATGCCTTGACGTCTGAACGGATTTAGAAGAAGTTTGGCACACGAATATGCCATGACCTGAGTTAGTATACTTTTTTTTCGGTAGTACGTTTTCATTGAATAAGTTCAGACCACCATGCGGGTGAAGCCGCGGGTATAAGCTAGTATAAAATAACATTTAGCAAACTAGAAAGGCACTGATAAAAATATAGTTCAATCAAACAATCAACTCAGCCTATAGCAGTCCACTGCTGGACATAGGCCTCTCCCAGGCTGCGCCACAACACCCTATCCTCCGCTTTCCGCATCCAGTCTGTCCCAGCTACCTTTTTAAGGTCGTCGGTCCATCTAGCTGGGGGGCGCCCCACAGTACGCTTGCTGACACGCGGTCTCCACTCCAGGACTCGTCTGCTCCACCGGCCATCGGTCCTTCGACAAACATGGCCAGCCCACTGCCACTTCCGCTTGCTCACTCTGCGGGCTATGTCGGTAACTCCGGTTCTCTTCCGGAAAATATAGTTGCCAATAATAAAAGCGGATATTTTTTTTAATGTAAAGAAGGGCAAATACTTTTATTTAAATCGAAGTCTTTGTTAAACAACAATAGTTAAACCCTTGTCCACGGAAAAGGGAAATCCCTTTGCATCCTTTATTCCATGCATTTGTAGATAACATATTTCACAGTCCCTTTTAACATTATCCATTATGTTAATCTAAGGTCAACGGTATAACGTGTCTGAAATTCTGAATGGATTAAACCAAAATGTTGTTTTATCAGTTCATTTTGTAAAAAGCCTTGAGTTTTGACACATGACAAAGAGAGCGATACCTATGTGTTTCCTTTGTAGGCTTATCTGGTTTGATGTGGTGAGACGCGTTTTGTAAAACAGACACCTTTCGTTTGATGTTTCAACATGTTCACTTTGTCTCCTTTAGGCAACATATCTTTGAAATTCGCTTTTTGGTAAATATCGCATCAGTCCATTAGAGAATTGGTTCGGATTCAATATTTGTATCCAAATATTTTAAAGTTGGGATATTGTATAGGAAGTAGCTTTACACTATGAATCCTAACAAGAATACTACTACTTTACTTTTAAATATGCAAACGTTCTTGTTATCTACCCCGTAACAAAAATTTGGTAAAGTACGATTCTACCCACTTGGTTAGCACTGGACCTGTAAGCGTTGACTTGCTAAATAGCCGAAGTTACTAGCGAAAATGACGGGAGATAATGTAAACTAGATGTATATAAATCCCTTCTTCCCCACTGCTCAACTAGATTGCTCAACTGCATAAAGTTGAGCAATGGGTAATACCAACGGCTCAAGTGGTAATTGCTCAACTATGAATAGTTGAGCAATGGGTAATACCCGCTGATCAACTAAAACTGCACAACTATATTTATAGACTAGAAATAAAAATCCAAAATTCTTATATGTATAATATACTTCACCAACAACTAAGAAAACATAAATTTAAAAAAATATATATTTCTTCTTTCTTCTTTTTTTAACATTTAGTTAATGAACTTACATTTTTTAGGGTTCCGTACCCAAAGGGTAAAACGGGAACCGTATTACTAAGGCTCCGCCGTCTGTCTGTCTGTCCGTCTGTGACCAGGCTGTATCTCATGAAGGGTGATAGTTAGACAGTTGAAATTTTCACAGATGATGTATTTCTGTTGCCGCTATAGCAACAATTACTAAAAACTAGAATAACATAAATATTTAAGGGGGCTCCCATACAACACGTGATTTTTTTGCTCGTTTTTGCTCGATATTGATAACGGCAACAGGTAGACGCTTGAACTATTCACAGAATATTTAGTTATATATTCACTTTAAAAATAAATAATTAAATTAAAATAAAACAAATATTTAAGGGGGGCTCCCATACAACAAACGTGATTTTTTTGCCATTTTTACAGATAATGGTACGGAACCCTTCGTGCGCAAGTTCGACTCGCACTTGTCCGGTTTTTTAAACTAAGTAGGTATCCTTAATATCGTCACACTACTATGAAATTTTAAAAGTAAAAACAAATTTTATATTTCTTCTGTTTTCTTGAATGTGTTACCGTAATTTTTCGAGAGCGTGGCCAATTGAGATTTCTGAGTTAATTAGTTGCATTTGTATGTAAATAATTATATCATCATTATGTATATACTTCTTTCTTCTCCTGTTCGCTGTTTTATCTACAGCAAGCACGCCAATGTCAGCTAGTATTTTTAACAGACTTCCAAAAAGGAGGAGGTTCTCAATTCGGCGGTATGTTTTTTTTTGTATGTTTGTTACGCGATTACTCCGTTAATTAAGGACTGATTTTGATTTTTTTTTTTTGTTTGAAAGTGTATGCTCCCGAAGTGGTCCCATTGCCACCAAATCAGAATCAGATGAGGGGATCCCATGGAAATCGAGGGAAACCCTCAAATTTTATAGGCAAACCTATAGCGATTTGGGTATTTTTTATAGTAACTCGTGCATTTGCTCTCGGAAAGCACCATTTGGTGAAGTGGAACTGGTGATGATGACCACATATGGCCACCGGAACAATATAATAATGAGTACCCCTATTTAACGGGTTGCGATTAAGCAATTTATGCTCGTCACTATGCATATGGTGAGTGGCAGTTCTCCTGGTTCTTACCAGGAGAACTTCTCAACAATCAACATCCCAGCATCGGGAATAGCAATATTTTGTAAAAGGTGATGAGCAGTTAACATTAGGCTATTGTAACTTAGATAAATTCAAAACTGACCCACTAAAAAGTGAAAAAAAAAAACTAAAAAAAAAAAAATAACAACCGACTATCAAAAATAACACTACAAAGTGAAAAATAACTTTAATTTTGGAAGTCGGTGGCAAAAAACTCAAATACACCGACTTCCAAAATTAAAGTTATTTATTTTTATTTAGTCGGTTGTTATTTTTTTGTAAAAAGTTTTTTTTTTTTTTCTTAACAATGTCTTGGTGTTTTTGTTTATAGATTTGTTTATTTTTAAATGCCAATTTCGAGTACATTGTTGGTTCTATGTCTCTCTCCTAACATACTGATTATTTTTATAGTCCTTTTTCTTTATAGTGTTGTCCACATACGTCATAAAGGGCTGCATTTCAAGTTTCGTATGTAATTCCAACCTTCCATTATTTTTTCCTCACCTATTAATGACAACACGGAGCAGAGACGAACGATCCGTTTTTCGTGTTTGGTTTTCTGACCCCATTTTTTTTGCGTTTCGCCAAATCATTTTAGTCCGATGGTAGTAACAACCTTTAATAGCAACAGTAGGCCATACTTATTTGCATTCATCATCCCAATCTCAAAATCGCAGTGAAGCTTACCATTATTCAGTTCTGGCAATTGCGATTTTAAAATATAAAATAAATATCTTTAACTTGTCTGTTTTTTGTCAGACGTCAGGCTTAACATGTATCGATTCCGAAGAACTGCCCATATCCCCATGTATAGTAAATAGTTGGGTGAAAGGATCGGGGCAGCTGCTTTCCATCGACAAAAAATTCTGTCGAATTTTTAAACTGTTATTTATTTCCAGGAGAACAAAACACCAAAATTCGCGTTTGATCAAGAGATTCGTGCCTCAAGAGTAGTTGAGCAGTAGGTTATATGTTCGATTTTATAACAGAATGACCTACTGATCAACTAAGTTGAGCAAAAAATAGTTGAGCTATAGAGCATAAAATGTTCGGTAATACAAACTATGTCGTACAGCTCAACTGCTCAACTAATTGAGCAATCTAGTTGAGCAGTGGGGAAGAAGTGATATAAATTACAATTAAGGATGATCTTCTATCATACTATAAATGTGAAGTAGACTTATCACATCAAACCGCAAAATGTCCTGTCAAGGGCTAGATAACAAATAATAGGTAAAGTCACGAAAATGTATAGTTAATTAAGTTGATCACCAACTTAAATGGTCTATATATTGAAATAACCACTGTCATTAATTGACAGAACACTATAATACAGCAAATTGACACGGGTTATCAATTTTCTAACCATTCATTTTTCTGACTGTACCTATTTCTGTTATCTGCTATTTTCATCTGTATTTCTCCAATACTTTAATGATCCGCCAACTTAAGCTCTAAATGAGTGCCAAGTGCTGTTCCAAAATAAAACACTGCCTTGCTTTCGCTTGGCAACTATTCAGTTTTTTCTAAGTATATACCGACACATACTTAGCGGTAGCCATGGGGCATGAAGTAAGAACTCTTATAGTGGAAGTAATACTTAGTAAGTAATGCTTTTTTGTTTTGAACTTTTCTGTTACATTGGCTTGTGTTAAACTTCGTTCTTAGAGCAGTGGTGGCTCACTGGTAACGGTCTCGACTTACGAGTAGTAGGTCGTGGGTTCTAACTTAGACAGGCGCTTTACTTTGTGTAAATTATTTCATCACCACTGCTCTCAAACTAGTGAAGGAAAACATCGTTAGGAAACCGGCATCAATGTGCCTAGCCTTTTCCCAACTATGTTGGGGTCGGTTTCCAGTCTAACGGGATGCAGCTGAATACCAGTATTTCACATGGAGCGACTGCCTATCTGACCGCCACAACCCAGTAACTGGGTAATACGATACCCCTTGGTAAGACTGGTAGTCAGACTTTTTGGCTTCTGACGACCTTTAACGACTGTCATAGATCCAAGAATGACAGCCGGGATCAACGGCTTAACGTGCTTTCAGAGACACGGAGGACTCTCGGTATGTAAAGTGATCACCCATCTACGGACCAACCCTGATAAGTGTAGCTTAAACTGATGGATCCACCCGTGCGGCTGTTATTACTTAGCCATGAGTGTGAGGAAACCGGCATGTCCGAAATAAAAATTCGAAGACATGTGATATCCACCAACCCGCACTGGGCCTACGTGGTGAGTTAGGGCCCTCTCCCTCTCACAGAAAGAGGAGACCTGTGTCCCAGCAGTGGGACATAATAACGTTATAGGCTGATTATGTCAACTTCGTTTACACGATGAGTGAGTGTTAAAAATCGCCGCGTGATTCTAACGTACCTACGAAATTCTCATTCTTGCCGTTACCGGGCGAGAAACTCGTCCCTTCTAAACGAGGCTTTATAAGCATGATACAATATGTTTAAGAAATATATTACAGGGAATTTTGAAAAAAAAATCTTAGGATATGAATCGTTGGGTTTTTACCTAAAACCACATTGAATGGAAAACATAGGCCTACAACATTCGACGTAACTCAAATGAGGCAGAATATATTTTTAGCTCCGGAACATAAAAAAATGCTCATACATTTAACTTGTACCATTTTTTCCTAACCCTAAACTGCTGGAAGTCTCTAAATAAAACCCTTTTTATCTTTTACCCTATTTCCTAATAGCTTAAAGATGTAAACCACAGATGTTATCTAGTAGCCCATAGCAAAAACCCTATCGTAAAGTTTGCAAATCCGATTTTAATGGTGTTGTACGGGTTCGGGGTTCTAATAATGCAAAAATATTATCTTGTTTTGTTATGGTGACTTGACTTTAGTAAGGACAGGGGCAGAAATAAACCCCGTGTAACATTAATCTTTGACCCAATAATTGCTTAAACAGGCAATGTTTTTGTTGAGCTAGTTAATGTTTTTGTTCGTAGGTACTGATACAGTACCTACGAACAAAAAAATTAATTAGCTGCTATTATTATTTCTACCTTTTTTAGGGTTTCGCAGTCAACAAAGAACCCTTATATTTTCGCTTTTTTTTTATAGCTCAGAGACTCTTGTTATTAGAAGGCTGTAATTGGCATGGATATTCATATTAATCACGCCAACAAAAAGGTAAAATAAAACCTTGCAAAAAAAATTTAAGGGTACCTCTCATGCACATAAAGTGGGGATGATATTTTTTTTGCTCGTCTATCCCATGGTGTTGGGATAGCCCGTTTCTAAAATATTACGGGTCTGTGAAAACCATTTTTCGATTCAGGAATCCGTTTGCGTAATACTAAGCTTTACAGTCCTATTTTTTGTTAGACTCAAGTGACCCTGACAGCTAACTGATTGTTTTTGGACGTGTGAAAAAAAAGATGACCTTAGTATATATATATAATGAAATTAAAAAGAAACCTCATAGCTAAGTAGGCTTTATAAGTTAACGAGTAAGTTTTTTTAAAGAAAAGTTTTCCTCGGCTAAAGATATAATTACATACATACATAAACTCAACGCTTCTTCCAATGGGGGTAGGCAGAAACTATAGAACGCCACCTGCTACACTCCTTACATACTTCTTTTGCTTCGCCTACGTTAATACATCTGGTCATACACGCACGCCGGTTGCGAGTACTACGCACCTGACCTTTCTGAAGAACATCACCAGTTTGGTCACTATATGTCCTCCTAGGGCGTCCCCTCCCGGCGTTTCCACTCACCTCTGCTCTATTAACACCTTTTGTTAGTCGCGTTCCACTCATCCTCTCAACATGACCAAACCATATAAGCTTACTCTTTTCAATTTTTGTTACTACATCATCATCATCATTTGTTATCTAAAGATATAATTATGTTTATTTTAATGATCTAATGAATTTAAAACAAATTACTCGTCGCTGTTTGTCTCGATATTGACCCAGTAAAATAAATAAACATAAATTTATCGTAAATAACTATGACATGAAAGAAAACACTATAAATGTATCAGTTCCGGATTTTCCGTAAAGAAATGGTATGATTATGGAGTCCATAATCAGTGATCTGGAAACCTGTCACTACATTCTAACATTCTTTATGTCAATGTGTTTTGGAGATTTTGGCTCGAGTTTTTACCCGGGCTAAGGAAATGCGGCGTGATTTTTTATCGGAATTTGAACTAGTGTATTTACTTTACCATGGAAAATTTGCCATATTAAGTAACAGAATTGAGACATAAATATTGCATAGTGCTTTTTCGCGCAGTGACTATTACTTGCTCTTGGCCTTAAAATAGACGTAAAACATCTTAAAATATTTCACGCAGAAAACCTTTTTTTCTTAAAATCATATTAATGTAAAAGTAAAACTAATAAATTCCAATAACGAAGCCATAATTCTATCAAAACATTACCACGAAAAAGAAATATTTCAATTTCAAACAGAATTACCGAAGTCTCGTTACAAATACTCGAACTGTCATATGTTTTTATTAGCGACGGAAAACTTTTTCCGATACTCGCATTACCGAAGTAAAGTAAATCTAAGCAATGAATTACCAATTTTCTTCATAACGGATTCGTGACTTTCTCAGTTTTAACCCTTTCAGTGGCTAAGTTCGTTCATTACGTAGCAAGGCTACCAACTTCTTGCCGAGTGTCGAATACTCCGAAGGAGCAAATGGGGATTTGTTTAGTATATTTTGATCAACGCGACGGTATTAAGCGGTGGAGGTGGTAGTTTTGGTAACCTAATAATATTTGAGATAGATACACTCATATTTATTTATTTACTCCAAACATACAAATATAGGCTAGACCCCTAGGCCTTATAGGCTAGACCCAATGCGATATTGTAGTAAACTTAAAAAATAAATAATGGAACTATTTAATTTGCTAGTACCATAACTAATTCTATAGGTAGCTATTTTTTCAACATCACCAAAAGCGCAACAGAGTCAAGGGTCCATTTCGTTGGTGTCGTTGAATTATAACACAAAGTGTAAATATAATGTCACTTTTAATCAGAAAAACTAGATTGATAATAACAAGTGATAATAATTTAACTAGGCAAACCGACAGTTTCGTTTTGGAGAAGTGTCTTGGTCCGCGTCTCGATGCGAAGTGCCCGTTCAACAATCCCCACCTTACAAAACGACTCTGTCCACGTGCCGCCATTACAAAAAAACGTCACGGTGTTTGCCCCACTACTACATTAATCAATTGAGCAACTTTTAATAAAACAATATCGTTATCCACGACATAATATTAAATTAATTTTGTACGCGCTCCAACATTAAAAAGAAAGAAAATACGTTTATTTGCGGTAAACATAACGCAAAGAAATAAAAACACAAACACGAAATAACAAGTTGAGGGAAAATATGCGTCACATTCACGCCAAACGGCCATCGCTCAGCATAATGCTGCGACCCTATGTGAGACAGAGCCCCAGCGCTGGTTTTCAGCGACAGCCGGCGTTGACGTGATGACGTCAACCGGTGCAACATTAAATGAGTTACACATTAAACACACATGCATTAAACTATGAGTATATTGAGTTTCATGCGGAGCCCAGATAACTGCATTACATTCTAATTGGGTCCTTACTAAAGCATTATACAATGTCGTTATAGCTTTCATATTTATAAAGCCTTTAAGCATTCTCAAGACAAATCCTAGGTTATTATATGCTTTTTTGCATACCTTAACTATATGATCAAGAAACTTTAGTCCAGTAGTGAAAACGGACACCCAAGTCCCTCACTTCAGTGACCCTAGCCATCGATACCCCGTCCACCGTATAACTATGTCTAATGAGCGTGCGTGCGTGCGAGAAACTCATGGTCACACACTTAGATGTGTTAAACTGCAGGAGATTACTCTTGCTCCAAGTTACTACTCTGTCTATATAGACTCTATCTAGACTGCAGAGAGATCTATGCAGTCTCTCCAGTCATCCATGTTTGTTATGGAGAGAGAAAGTTTGAGGTCGTCGGCAAATAGTTAGCACTTAGCATGTTGTACAATACTTGATTTATAATTAAGAGAAACCCAAGGGGCCCTATATTACTTCTCTGGCTTTCACCAGATCTAGTATAGTATGTCTTCGATTGGTATCCTACATAGTCAACATACTGTTGCCTGTGCTGCAGTATAAGCGGGGTGATGCCGACCCCCTTTTTTTTTTTTTTGGTTGGGAAATTATCAAAAACTTCTCCCGCTCTGGGCGGAGCGGGTTCCTTCATTTGCCTGTGTGCCAGGCCCACGATATCCCTTTCGGACAAACTCGCAACCCTGGTAAGCATTCTCCCTAATGAACCCCGTCAATTCGTGCTGACGTCTCTTTGGCGCGCGTGGAACACAACGCTCCGTTGACCCGGGCCTGGTCCTTATCGGACGGTGAGCTACCCATCGCTCACCGTCCGCAGGCCTGCGCGTGATACCGACTCCTGCTAACTTTTTCAGTAATACGTCATTATCAACTAAATCAAACGCTTTTTTAAAGTCGAAGTATGCAGCATCGGCTTGCCACCGTCCACTATTGGCACCACTTCCGCCATTTAGCTAAGTAAATTGCTTGTAGTATTTCTAGTCGGCCGAAATCCATGCTGCGCGTCAGTGAGTTACGAGCTAATTTGCTGATATGCTTTCTTATAAATAGCAGATTCTAATACTTTAGCCGTTGTTGACAATACAGCAACTGGTCTATATTCTTCAACTTTAGTTCTCGAACCTCCCTTTGGTACCGGTATGACCCGGTTAATCTTCCACATCTCGGGACATTATGCTGATTAAGGTAAGGCAACGATTGTAAATGTGCAACAGTAGTCTTGCTAATCCCATTCGACAGTCCCTAAAAACGTACGGCGGAATACCATCAGGCCCTGACGATTTTGCGGCTTAAGTTGCTGCAGGACACGTTCCACGTCATCCAACTCCAATCTCTTAAGATGAACCCGCCCTGCTCCATTCTGACTGCTTGCTTCCACTATCGCCGCATTCACATCCAATCTAGGTGTATCTACATTATGTACTGAAAAAAATATTCCGCTAATTCTTCAAACACTTGTTCATCTATCCGGCCATATCTAAGGCCTTTCCGTTCTTTAAATCTTTTGGCTACTACTGTTACCTCTTTTAGAATTAACGTAAGCCCGAAAAGATTTAGGGTCACTTGACATTTGGCTTTATCCACGTTGGCGATATTGTTCCTGTGCAACTAAAATCTTTCCTTTAACTGTAGCCATACACTGAGCAAACGTTTCGTAATCATTCCCTAAACCACTACTTTTTTTTTATGAATAGTAGCTTTGAGTTTTATGTCGCAAGATATCTCACCCGTGTACCACTAGGATAAATATACCTCGAGCGTACACGACTTCGCTTTTTCCTGGGAACACAGTCATCCATAATTAAATAAATAGTGTCATCAAAATATTTTAAACTCATATCTAAATGTAAGTTAATTAATTTATGCATTTTGTTCCATCACTTTAATTACCTTAATTATTATACTAATATGTGTACACTATAGTAGGGAGGTATACTGGTGTGTGGCATAACACTTAACAGGCATAGGAATAAAATATAACAAATCTTAAGGGTAACTTCCATAGAAGACATGAGCTGGATAATAATTATTACGAAATATAAAAAGAAGTAGTTCCTAATGACCAATGATGAATGCATATGTTGTGACTAATTTTCAATTTAGCTTATAATTATAATGGTGGTGCAGTATGAATTTAAAAAAATCTGTTTGTTTCAGTGTGAATGTATATTCCGATCGACATGAGAAACTTTTTAAGCAGACAGTAATATTTACTCACAAACACTGAACTCGTGAAAAGATATTGAAAAGATTGTGTAAAATAAATTGTACAACGCTTTTACCGTGTGAAAATAGTCGTAACAGAATAACGAAGTGCTTTATTGAAAATTGGGCTGAAATACTAATTAAGAATATTGGTAATTAATAAATGTTTTTGCGCAGTAGGTTTCCATAATAAAGTGAAGCTGCAAAGATGAAATATCTGTCTAGACTAGACCCGAAAACAAAATGATGAAAAATAACGTTAGAATACAAGTTTCAAAGACAAAATATACTTAGAGGTTGATGTTGGCCACCTGCAATTGAACGTTCCCTTGCTACCTCAATGTATTATGATGTATGATTTTGCACATGTTTCGGGGCACTGAGCCTGTTCCTCGCAACTTGGTAATGAGAACAATTTATTCTAATTATTTTCTGCCGCCTCTCTCGAAACACCGAACGCTTTTGTATGTATTATTTTTGATACACTGTGTTTACTACTTTCAAGCCCACGAAATTGTATACAGCGGATTATTTTTTGAGATGAGGAAAAATTGTAAAAAAAATCTGAAAAAGTTTTCAAGGCAACCCCTGAAGGTTGACTTGAAAACTTTTCAGATTTTTAGACTCTTGTCGTGAGTACGGTAAAAGACGAATAAGATAAATGAAGTAAATATTAAAGTCTAAAACATAAGCAGCGATAGCTTCTTGTAAACTAAAAACTTTTTACAAAAAAAAACAACCGACTTCCAAACTTTAATTTCGGAAGTCGGTGTCTTTGGATCTGTATTTTAGTTTTTTTGCCACCGACTTCCGAAATTAAAGTTATTTTTCACTTTGTAGTGTTTTTTTTTGGAAGTCGGTTGTTTTTTTTTTATAAAAAGTTTTTTTATTTTTCACTTTTTAGTGGGTCAGTTTGTAATTTATCTAATTTACAATAGCCTAATGCTCATCACCTTTACAAAATATTGCTTTTCCCGATGCAGGGGCGTTAATTGTTGAGGAGTTCTCCTGGTAAGAACCAGGAGAACTGATGGTGACTTCACCATATGCATTTTGACGAGCATAAATTGCTTAGCAACCATATTAAAGTGCCTAATCGCAACAGTGAAATACTTATTATTAAGTAGCTCCGGTGGCCATCTGTGGTCTTCATCATCAGTTCCACTTCATCAAATGGTGCTTTTACAGTGCAAATGCACGAGTTACTATGAAAAATACTCAAATCGCTATAGGTATGTCTTAAAAATTTGAGGATTTCCCTCGATTACCACGAGATCCCCTCATCAGATTCTGATTTGGTGGCAATGGGACCACCTCGGGAACATACCCTTCCATCCAAAAAGAGAATTTTCAAAATCCGTCCACAATTGACGGAGTAATCGGTGAACATATATAAAAAAAAAAAAAAAACAAACAAACATACAGCCGAACATATAACCTCCTCCTTTTTGGAAGTCGGTTAAAAAGGACAAACTACGGTCACCAATCAGATTGCCAAGAGTTGTTTTATATTAATTGTGAACTGTCAATGTCAATATAGTAAAAAAAAAGTAGTGTGCTATTATTAATAAATATTTTTATTCAATTGGGGAGAATTGTACCCACCCTCACTAGAATAGGACCTACCTTTACCTGACTGATTTTCCCCGTAATTGTAAACACGTGTGTCCTAAATGTGTCAGAGTTAATACTAAGGTTCATTTGAATTGTCGAGAAAAAAAATCCTTTCATGTGTTGAGGTGTAAATAACTAATAGTTTGAAAGTATTCAAAGATTTTTTCATATAGGGTAAACAAGTCAACAAATAAAAAATAAACAAACGGATGACTCTACGTTAGTCTTTAAACGACCGCTTCTTGTTCCATTAGCTTTTCAACATTTCATTACATTTAATGACCACTTAGTTAAACGGCAAGACTAACTCTAGTTTCACAACTATCCAAATACTACATAACCATTAACATTTAACGTTAGCTTGAAAGCTAACCATCAATTCACATCATTAAACAGGCGTTTAATTTTAACAGCCTGTCAAACTACGCCTAGGATCTGTCTCTAAATTACTCTGTGGTTTCACTAATGTACGTCAACCATCAACGTCACAATACTGCGGTTTGTCCGCATCATAAAATACGCACAGATCTGTATTATTTGCGGTCATCATAATGTTAGCAACCATAGAATTATTAAGCTATAATATTTGTTAAAATTATTGTTAAAAATAATATTCAATTATTGAAATATGTTTCTGTAAATAAATGGTGGGCTGGATATGGAAGCGCATACTTGGAATATTTTTATAAATTAATACTGGCATTTTTCTAATTCAAATCTTTTGCTTAAAGACAATAACTTAACAAGGTCCATATTTACACAAAATATTGTCTGCATGTGAATGTATCGATAGTTGTAAACTCAACTCAAAGCATTTATTTCAAATAAACCAATTACAGGCAGTTTTGAATTGTCAAGGGGTCGGTCAGTCATAAAGATGAAGCAAGTTGCCCATTCCAAAGCGTAGTAGGTAGTTATGGAGAAGAACGGACAAGAAACTCCACGGACACTCTTTTAAATTGACATATGGTTACAAAATATTGGTTACATCATTCGTGTTGAAATTATACATGTGAGGATGCAAAACGTCAAAAGCGTCCGTATTAAAAAGATAAAAAGCAAACAATTCAAAAATTAAATTAAAATAAGCCATGGCCGCTAAGAGATGACCAGTCCCTACTGATGGCGCCCGTTCATGAATGTGACGCATGGATTAGCACCATTCAGCTCAACCGTTTTGAACGGAGCTAAATGATCCAACACACCCGCTACCATCAGCGAGACATTACAGTGAGCATGACATACTCTCAGCCGCCAGGGCACATTCTAGTCAATGAAAGACGTACCCAGTAAATGGTGGCTTTATACTAAGTATATAGTACTCACACATGTGCTATGCAATTACATAATACTTATATATTGAATTTATACAATGCAAAGATAGTTTTTGTTATCTTCAGCAGCTCCAACAGTACCTATTTCGAAATGCTAATCAATTAAGTTTTTGCGCCCTTGTGGAGCAGGACCAGCGTTGAGTCAAGCATTTTTATCAGTGATGTAATCCACCAACTTATAATATGCCTGGCTGCATAGTGTGCGTTTTAAACATGATTTAAATTTTGTTTCATTCGGTTGAAGTATGTGCGGAGGTATTTTATTGTAACATTTTAAACAGTACCCCATGAAAGATGAGTCTACTTTAGCCAGCCTGAAACCTAGTTGAACTAATTGGGCCCTATTTCTAGTCCTATATTGTGTATTTCGCCTCTTTTAATAAAAAGATGTAGATTTTTCCTAACGTACCGGGTAAATCGGGGTGAATAGAAATGCAGGGGTGAATCGAGACGCAACTTTAAAATGGATTTTAACCTTGAAATAATATAGTTTGTTGTCAAGGCACTTAATCGTTAATTATACTAGGTACAGGTAACACATTATAGTCCTTTTTGGCAACAAAAGATATTATTTCAACGTTAAAATCCATTATAAAGTTGCATCTCGAGTCACCCCTGCATTTCTATTCACCCCGTTTTACGTACATGATGTTTTCATAGATATATTGACAAGGTGCCGTCATGATGTTAATATCTTTGAACAGTTCCCTTAGAGAGTCGCGCCTGCGGAGGCCATATATGGCTCTGATGGCTCTTTTCTGCAGAATAAAAATAGACTCGATGTCTGCAGCCCGTCCCGATAATAAAATACCGTATGACATGAAAGTAACTAAAATAGACTAGCCTCGCGGTATCTACATCAGTAATCTATGTTCTATGTTAGAGGGTTTGGTTTCCGCACTTAGTCCTTCATGTGGACCATTGTGCGTGGGCTCTACATCAGTAAATTGACGGATTTTTCTCACAGCATAAGCTGATGAACTTAGCCGTCCTGCAAGGGATGTTATGTGTGGACCCCATTGAAGCCTTGAGTCGAGCGTGACCCTTAGGAAAACAGTTTTATCGATGAATTCTAGTTTCTCTTGATTCAATATCGATAGTTATTAAATGAGAACCTATTCCAATATTGAAAAATGAAGATTCATATCGGAATCTATATTTGATTAGTTTATGACCTATTATTGTGCACTTGTTGTTCAGAAACTGTAGTTTAGATCATAAATCTGTATAATATTAGTATCTCTAAACAATAACATAGACCGTTAAAGTCTAATAACGTTTTTTCACAAGTGTAGTTCATTGAGTTTCAATTAATTTACTATATAAAAAGAAGGTTAAGTGATTTAACTGATATTTAGCTTTGAATTGCATTAAACTGTGCCTCAAAGTAAATGAATGGCGGTTATAATTCCATTACAACTCTATAAGATGGCTGTACGTCAGCCAGCCGTTTTTAGGGTTCCTTACCCAAAGGTTAAAACGGGAACCCTATTACTAAGGCTCCGCCATCTGTCTGTCTGTCTGTTCGTCTGTCACCAGGCTGAATCTCACGAACCGTGATCAGTTAGTCAGTTGAAATTTTCACAGATGATGTATTTCTGTTGCCGCTATAACAACAAATACTATACCCATACAAAAAATGTTATTTTTTTGCCATTTTTATAGATAATGGTATGGAACCCTTTGTGCGCGAGTCCGACTCGCACTTGGCCAGTTTTTTTGTATTGTAAGAGGTCCCGTCATGAAATCGATAAACAAGACAATAACACAAAATCTTAATTTCAAACAATATTATTTCCCTTGGCACTCATTAAAGCTTAACAGATAATTATCAAGTATTTTGGTCTATCAAACATAGCTGTATGTCTCATAAATTTCTAGGGATATTATTTCCCACCTTTTAGACCATCATAGCTCAAAATCATGTTTATTCACTTAACGGCCTTTTATTAAGTGGACGGCAGATAGGACGCAATAGGTACCTACTCATACTTATTTATAATCGTTTAAAACAAAAACAAAAAAGCTATTATATGTAATTAAATCAGTTTCGACCAAACCATTCATTATTCGAATAATGATTTATATCGCAGGGGCTAAAACTTCAGTTTCCTAGAAGGACGGTGCGGCCGGCTATCATGAAAATGATAGCAGTGGTAAAGAATTAAATCATTAGATTCGCCCGCGTCAAAAGATAGTCGCGTTTCTGTTTCATTTTGACACCTCTGACACACAATGACGCAGTGACTAGACGAAGAAGACGACGCAGTGAAAACGCTATTTTAAAAATGTGTGTGCTCAATTTTTTCAGTCGGGACACTTTTTCGCGTGACTTAGTAGGGTGAGGGCAAATCTAGTGATTTAAATCTTTGGGCAGCGGGATTTGAGTTTACGTTGTCAAAAAACGCTCTCTAGGACAGCACACCAACTTACTTTAATGAATAACGTTTCAGTGATGTCATTCACCGTTAAATTGCAGACGCTATGTTTTAGGACAGGGGTGGCGAGCCTTTATGATTGAACGTGCCTTTTTTCTAAAGATATGTTTAATGAGGCCATAGGACGTGCCGTCAAATAATTTTGAATGAATGATTATTGGGAAAATAATAAAACTAAATACTCACAAACTAACAACTCAAAACTCTTAATTTACTACCAAAAAAATAAATTTTGCACTGTATTGTAGTAATAAATGTTATACGTGTAATTCAAATTAAAGTTACATTAGTGTGACTTCTGTTGCTGCAGATTATATTACAAATAAATTATATTAGGCTTGTAAAATGTCACTTTTAGCATAATGCGTGCTAAACTGGATTCACCCGCCAAACTATTTCTACGCGAGTCTTTAATAATGACTCACGTATGTAGATGAAAATATGATTAAAAGAGCTCGAGCCAGCATCTTTAAAAAGTTAAATGTGTCAGGAATCGAGTTCCATGTTTCCAAAATTTTGTTACTAGCATTTTCACTTAGATTGCTTGTCAATCTTTTCGTTTCGATCGGTGGCCACCCCTGTGCTGGGACATCGTAGTTTAATACTACATAAAAGCTTTTATACGACTAAAGATACTTAAACATCTACAAAGATATTATATATATTCACATTGCGGATTGCATATCAATGACTTCAGCAATTCTATGCATTGTTTACCAACTGAAGATTACTTTCAGTAGCTTTGTTCGGAATGGTCGACGTTTTGATTACAATTCAGTTGAATGCTATTGTCTTTTTGCAAGTCTATTTTCATTCTGCATTCAATGATACACTTGGCATTTGTAAATTACGATTCGTTTCGAAGTTTTTAGTGCCTAATTTGGTTGGTAATTAATGGTTTATGAAAGATGGATTTAGTTTTTTCATTAGGTACTAACATAATGTCTGTTTTATCATTAATTTTTAGTTGCCATAAGATACTAGTATTGCGTGTAATTTACCTTATTAAACCTTTAACGTATGTGTTCTACACATGTATCTCGAAAACTTATATGGAAATATTAAATAATTTTATAAGTGTTTCTAGCGGAATTCAATATTGATAGCAAATTTAATAAAAATTCAACCAAAACTAAACACAAAGTGGCTTCAAATTATTTAAGAAATAAGCAAAATAAAACAAATTATAGATACAACTCCAATATAATTATAATATAAACTGTAACACGTCTACATTTCAATGAAAATACGGTATTTCAATTCTCAAAGTCAATTCAAACCCAACTTCGCATAAACATTATAATTTTGATAAGTCTATTATTTTATTATAATGGTTGTTTTAGGTACACTGTGAACTTTTCATTATAACCAACCAACAAAAAAACCAAACACCAACCAACCAACTAATTAACCAACCATTCAACCAACCAACAACAAAACCACTAACCTAAAACCACTCCGTTGTTCCCTCGGGCACTTGCGTCGGGGGGCTGCAGGAGCGAATGCGACTTCTGCTGACCCGGACTGATAACGGCCCGCGCTCTAATCAAAATCAAAAGTCATTTATACAAACTAGGCTGAGAATCAGCACTTTTCGAACGTCAAAAATTACATAAGACAGTTCCCCAATAACGCCCACCCTTCACCACTTCCTAGTGATGGGAAAAAGAAGTGGCGCAACAAACTCCCCAGCAGCACAGCTGTCTGTTCAGTTAGAAAACTTGATTCTATACAATCGTATGTAAAATAGTTTGCATTACGCAACACAAAACATTAAATTAAATGATTTGCCATATGTTAGTCAGCACACGCCACTATACCAAAAAAAAAAAAAAGTCGAAAGCTATACTCAAAACAGAAATAGATTATTTAAACTAAAAAACGTAAACAGAACGTACCTAAATAAAAGCCTCCAGGCGGACTCGTAATAGGCGTGCCCGCTTACATAAAGCTATAGCTGTAACTCGAAGTCACAAATGATAATCTAGCACAATCGAAATAAAATAAATAAACAGTTAAAAGCAAAGATCAGCCATCACCCTCCTCACCATATTTGCTCTGTGGGCCCCGTCCCGTAGGTGGAGTGAGGTTTTGAACTCCCGCCGTTGCGTAGTAAAACGCACGAGGAACACTACGCGTTGCCTTCTCGGGTCCTGTGTGATGAGGGCAACGGATTTCCCCGAGTCCATCGCCCCTGGAACTGTTTGACCCAGCTCTTCCTCGGCCAGGCTCGGCGGCGCCGTCCATTCTCATGAGAACTACCTACTTAAGTACTTGAAGAAAATCGTTCAACTTCATCCAGTCGGGCCAAACTGACGCATGCTCGCCGGTACCGTTTAGTTTCTCCATGGATCTTATATCATAGATTCAAAATGAGATACGTTATTTTATTACAATCATATTATTTCCTTACTCAAAATATCTGTGATATCTTTATGAATAGGTGTTCGCCATGGCTAAATTAATTTTTGCTGACCATAATAGTTAGAACGCATAATTTATGGATCATAGTTATTAACTAGCTTTTCCCTGTGGTTTCACCCGCGTGGCTTTTTCTGAAATAAAAGTAGTCCAAGTTACTCCTTATAAAACATTAGGTATCTGTCAGTGAAAGTGTTGTCAAAATCGGTCCAGCCGTTTTGGAGATTAGCCGGAACAAACAGACAGACGAGGCGCTGACAGACAATTAAAAATAGTTTATTTCATCAAAGTACCGTATATACTTTCATAATATGCATTTAGTAAAAAGCTGTTATTTTGACATTACAAACAGACGTTTCAAATTTTATTTATCTGTGTAGATAAATATTTAATTTTTATATTTTACACGAAAAAATATTTTATATTTGGACTACCATGTGCCTGACAGGTTATTAACTTTATTTTTGGACCAGTATAGCGTAGCACGTGTTGACTGTGTTGTAACTAAAAATATTGTTTTTCTTTTCATATAAATACAATAATATCATGGATTGAACGATCGTCTCCAATTTACAAATAACTCTCATTAAAGACATTTTAAATAATAATTTTCTCAACAAGTTGTTTAGGCATTTCCATAAAATTATCTGATTCTGCTTATAATTAAATTATTTAAAGTAATTTCAACTATATCACTCAGTTATCATCCAATGCAAGTACCTAAGAGCTAATTTGTTAATTTCGTTTTCCAAAACTCCTTGAACTGTCGAGTGACTACATCCCATTGTTTCTTTCTGACGATAGTTTTGCTCTGAATGTGTCAGCCCATTAACATTCCATTGGTATTGTAGTGAAATTCCTTGCTTCAAGATTTGCCCCAGATTCGCTTTTCGGGTCGTAGGCTATTGTACGACATAGATTGTGGACTATTGTTTATAAATTAATATCCGGATTGCGATGTTAATAACAGTTTGTGGTCGCTATAAATCAGTGTTTATCTTATTTGTAACTATCTTGATATACAATACTATATTATTAGTAGTTTTCGATTGCAGATACTTACACTATATTGAAGGATACGAAACTATTCTATAAATGATCTAACTCACCCTAATGGGAAGAAAATTACGGAAGCAAAAAAAAACGAACAATGTCTTGTTAAGTTTTCTCTTTGTTTATGTTAAAAACTGCTCCAGCCCAACTTTTAACTATAAACACTTAGCCTGCAAATTGCAAAATACTTTCAGTACTAACAGTTTTCAGGGAACGATAAGTGATTCCAACGTTAGTACCAAGACATAAAAATAGAGAGTTTATTTCTTATTCTTTTTCAACGATTCCTTCGTAATTTCAATTCATCTGATGATTAATGAATTTAAACCAAAATACGGTAGGAAACAGAAACAGTATTTTGTAGCAAGAAATCTGGAACTAGGCCGGTTTTTAGTAACGATGAGCTCGACAATGCTTGACAGTGACAAATTAATTGTCATCTAACTACTCAAGTACCTTAACTGTGAGTGAAAAATATGAATCATGTCAAAATAAGAAGAAGCATAAATACGAGTAGTACCTATTTGGTTTAAGAATTCACTTACTTTATTTAGTAAATAGAAATAAAAATAATACTTATTTACATAAAACTCTGTCCGTGTGGTACCGGACGTAAAGAGTAGCACCACCCTATTTCTTCCCGTGGGTGTCCCAGCAGTGGAAGTCTTTCGGCTGAAATGATTATGAATGATGCATAAAACATGGTGTATAAAATAGTTTTAAAAAGACAATACAGAGTATACATGTTATGCTTACTCGTATAAAACTTATACAAAATGTTTCCCATCAGTAAATTCTTTTATGCTGTAAAAATTATTAGTGTGTAACCATTTAAGTAGTATTTTTTTAAACAATCTAAGATTCAGTAGGTACCAGCACACTATTGTGATCAGCCAGTCGAGCCATTTGAGCATCAACTGGTTGATCACAATCGCATGTATTGGACCATTCACTTTCTTTTCCGCATTTACGCTAAAAACATCCCTTTATTCTACGTTTGTAGTTATGGTGTCAGCAGTCAAAATATACAAAACTCAGGACTGTGGGAGGAAGCGACGTACAGTTGTCCGTGTGAGAAGGAGTTAGTCCTGCGGTCGAGTCCGCAGTCTTCAGTACCAATTTTCCATTGCTTGCGAAGTTTTTCGTTTTAGGGAATTAATGAACGCCTGCGTTCTTGTATAACTAAATGTCACAAAACTGATACACTGACTATGCAGATTATGCAGAACAGATGGCCGATGGGGCCGAAAGGTTCTGGAGTGGCAACCGTGTACTGTGAGACGTAGCGTTGGAAGGCTCCCACAAGGTGGGCCGATGAAGCACACAACCGGTCGAAGTGGCGGTGCTTGGGTAAGGCCTATGTTCAATAGTGGATGTCTTTCGGCTGAAATGATGATGTTGTCATAAAACTACAAACTAACGATTTTCTGACTCTTTCCTTTACTTGTGCTATGAGACTTTGCTTCTTACCAAATTTAATGATTCTAGGTCAACGGGAAGTAGTAGTACGGTTTTTATTTATTTGCGAGTATCTAAATATGTCGCATAAATGGTCTTATTTTTTATTCGTTAACTTAGAAGCATGATTTTTTATAACTTCACGCGATCGTAGACTTACGTATTTGGCGTCAATTTCAACTTGATACCTGCACACTTTCCTGAGAAAAAGGAAAAAAACAAAAAAAGATTACTGACTCTTAGAAGACTCCTAGACTACTACTGAGTACTAGAGTACTCAAACTTCAGTTGATTTAATAGAGTTCGTTGATCCTTATAAAAAACAGGATCTATTTATTGGCATCAAAAATGTTATTGTTAAAATTGCCCATTTTCTTGCTTACTACATTTTTCAAAATCTGTGTATACAAATCAAAATGTCCCAAAAAGTTAAAGACTTCTCTTCTTCTTCTCGGACCGATTTTGTGTAGCTACATTGGTTAAGGTGGGGTTTACAGCCCCATCTCAAAAATCATCTCTGTCTATGTCATGATGATTGACAGCTTAGCCCTATAAAGATATAGCGTGATGATTAAATCTTTAACTATCAGTAATGGTCTAACCGTTGGCTCATCTTATTACAATTTGCTGTAAACTGTAGAGGAATACAAACAATGCAATATTGCTCAACCTTCATAGCAAATAGCGTGATGTATGTAGCCTACTAACTGACCTGAACTGACCAGACTTATAGGGAATATCTATGCAAAATTTCAACAGTACCTATAGGGTAGAATTTGCATGGTGCCGGATCAAGCATTCATAGAGGAATACAAACATAATGCAATATTGCTCATCCCACAGCAAATAGCGTGATAATATATAGCTTACCAATTGACACTTATAGCGAATATCTATGCAAAATTTGAACAGAACCTTTCCAGTAGAATTTGCGTGAGGAACATACATTCAGACAAGCAGACAAAAATTCTAAAACTATAGTTTCGGCATTAGAATTGATCCTAGACCTCGTAGCAATTACTTTTTTTCAAAAATATTCAATGTACAATGTTGATTTCGCTACGATTTTATGATAAGTATAGATTGAGCACTTCATTTATTGTTTGTTTCATCGCAAGAGTGTATTGTATTTTTCTCAAACATGCTTGTAAATTTGAACATTATTTTGACAACTTTCTTCGAGATAAATCGAAATTGCTGTACTGGCCAAATACATGCGAGCAGCGACCGCCAAAAGTTGTATGAAAATCCATATCTGTCGTGGTTTAGCGTCCAAATAAATTACATAGTAAACTCATATCTATCGTGTAATTTAAAAATGGAACGATCTTCTACTCCAAAACATGGCAACCAAGGAGGTAACTTATCAAAGGTATTATTTAAATTTCGAACTGGCTTGTGATGAACTGGATGTGTGCCTTTGCTTTGCCTCGGCCCAAATTTATACGTTCGTCCATCAATGCCTCTTTTGCTGGCCGTTGCAGTAATTTACTACCTGATAACTTGCTTGAATTACATATTTGTTCGTTCCTCAGATATTTATTATCATTCATTGACTCTACTTTGCAACGGTAGCCGTAGATGCTTTAGCGAATATTTTGTTCTACTTAATCACTGGAGAGATTTAAAGTTTTATAGTTTTTTATCATACTTACACAAGAATTGTGTTTTAATTACATTATTCATGTCAATTTATTGATATTATATCTTGTTATAGATATTTTAGGATACTCTATTGTGCACCTTTTCATCGTGCATCGTTGGGCAACTGCCCAACGATCGATTCTCGGAACGTTGTATATTATGCCAGTCGCGTGGTAAACTCTGCTTGCGCGATGCAGGAATTTGCGTGATGTCCGTATGATGCGTAGTTTGTATGTGGCGATGTAGACGGCCGCCACATCACTCTCCTCCGGAGACCGTAGGTCGATAGTGGGCTGAGTGACGAATCTATATCTTGTGATGATTGGCTGGTTTTTTATATATGACATCTCGCAGGTTAACCTAGGAGGTTGTCGTCTCCGGCGGGAGGCGAAAGACGCCATCGTCGTCCATTGGACGGAGGACCTCATCCTCTCTCCTACTTTTGCTGTGCCCGACAGGGTCCACAATGATCATAATTCTGTAAAACCTACCACCTAAGTTCACATGTGGAAGCAATAAATATATTGAGTATTGAGTATTGACCTCGCCACTGCAGCCTTCGACCGCCGAACCATCGACGCGATTGGGCCAGTCCTGCGAGACTGGCTCGAGCGGTCGCACGGCTTCCTCTCGTTCCGTCTTGTGCAGGTGCTGTCTGGACACGGTTGTTTCGGATCGTACCTGCATCGAATCGGACGGGAGAAGACGCCGTCGTGCCACCACTGCGACGCGGCGGAGGACACGGCGCAGCACACCCTCGAGGTGTGCCCATCGTGGTCCGAGCCGCGCCACAGTCTAAACGCAGTGATTGGACCGGACCTCTCACTCCCCGGCTTGGTTAACGCCATGCTGAGGGATGAGGGGTCCTGGGCGGCAGTCGCCTCCTTCTGCGAACACTTCATGTCCCAGAAGGAGGCGGCAGAGCGCACGCGGGAGGACGATCCTGCCGCGGCGCCGCTCCGAAGGTGGAGGAGGGGTCGAAGAAGACGTCAGTATGAAAGTTATCTCCGACTCCTCCCAGGTGGAGGCCAGCAGGCAATGGGTGCGGGGGCACCCTTGCCTGTATTGCACAGGCCTCCACCAGTGTCGGACGGGAATGGCCAGGTGTTCCCGGCCATTCCCGTAGCCCCCCAGTAACGGAGGGACATGAGGGGCCCGCCAGCTAGGCGGGCATGCGCCGGGAGGGTTGTGAAAGAAAAGGCTGAGCCGTTATCCCATGGCCCTCCCAACACGGCGATGTGAGAACACCACTGAGTTTTAGTGGGTATACTGTACTGACAGGAGTCCCACATACCGCGACTCGTCTCCCACAAGCGGGGATGCGTAATGCATTTCTCAGCATTTGTCTGCTCAACCGGATTTTCCTGTGGGTGCCTCAATAAATTATATAAATATAGCCACCAGCCAGGGCATTATAAACTAAGCGACTATAGGCTAAGGACACCCCATGTGGGTTACGGACCTGGGCTTGGGGGGTCGCTGGAGGAGGACAGCAAGGGACAGGTTGGATCGGATTAATATTATTATTGGGGGACGAATTTTAAGCTACATGCTCAGCGGCGTGTTTCGGCGGCGAGGACGGAAGGACGGTGGTGATTGGTTTTGTTTTTGTATGCTACAGTGCTACTGGTGGGACTACTCTACTGAGGAAGGTAATAGCATCATCGGGAATGGTGAGTGTATACCTTGGTCAGCGAATCCTACTAATGCGGGAGGGGTGTATCGGGCGGCCGCCGCAATCAGTCGGTTGCGGTTATTATGGAAGAGTTGAAGAAACGTTTTGAGAGGCGTTCCATGAACTGCTGGGTGGTGGGAGTTTTGACTTCTTAATGTAGATCCACATTGCAAACATAGAAGGGGGCTCCCGTGACCTTTCAAAGGGAACGGTTCTAGAGGGTATGCATCCTATATGAAGGTAGTCTAAGGGTCTGCGCAAGCATAGGTCATGATGGGACGGATGACCGCAGTGTAGATGCGCAATTTGCACCTGAGTGACAATTTGCTGCGTGCGGTCAATATAAAATGCAGCCTACCAAGAGCGAAAGAGGCGCACGAACGAGCCGTCTTTATGTGCTGACTGAAAATAAGGTGATGGTCAAGGATCACACCTAGGTATTTGGCTCGCTTCTTCCAATGGATCGGCTTGCCATACATAGAGATCAGGTTGGGTTAATGACCGTAATATGAATCCACAATTTATACGTTTTTTGGAGAATTTATCTTTCATGGCAACATTAAAATCTATTGATGTCTTCGTTCAAATCAGTAATGTCCAAATAGTCATATTTTAATGTCACTTCTATGGTCACTTCCAAAGAGTATAATAATAAAAATAGAGGTAGTTCACTTCTCTGTTTTGATGTGTGGTCGTGAATAGTTGGGAATTAATTGTTTGACTAGTTTTATTTGTTTTGTGGCGAAGTATAGATCTTGAAAATTGTACGTTATCCAGGTGTGCAGAGTTGATCGAGTCCGAAGCCATGCCATGGGTTATAGTTGCTGCTACCATGTGTGATGAGCAGGGCTCAAAAACCGGTTAATTTTCTAACCTTAACCGTTATTATAAAGGTTTTCGAACATATTTCGTTAATTATATAATATTTTGTAATTTTGTAATAAAATCAATGCTAAACTTAATGTGATGAAGCAATCTTTGAAGCTAATATCAATTGTATCAAACATAATTTGTATCTTCGGAAATAAAAATTAACCGGTTTCAAGCCCTGGTGATGAGTGACGCCCGCGCTGGCTGCTCGGTAATGCGACGAAGTTCTTCTAAGATTAGAATGTAATATAATGCTTATTTCAACTACCAAATAAATGTTTAATTTTTGCTTATTGTTAATTGAGGATGAATTAATCTATTATAGGTAGTAATAAGTCGAACAAGACAATAAGATAACATGATGGGATGCACGGCCTGAATTTTCGCAAGTCCATTCTACGTTGATGTTAGCTATTTGTAATATTGTAAATGTTCGTAAATAACGGTCAATAACATTACCACTGACAACTGGTGTCAGAGATAAAGCCTCTTATTCACTAGGGGATCCGCTAAGCTGTCCGCGTGAATATCCCGCGATACGTGTCTAGAGATGTTGAGTGAAGTTGGGTTCCCTTAGCTGCGGTCCCACGGCCCGCTTTCTCACAGGCCAGGCTCAGCACGGGCCGCCACGCGCCATAGGCGTGGCAAAGTCTGGCATGGCCTGTCAAAGTCTGGCACGGCCTGTCAGTTAACGAGCCGTGGTACCGCGGCTTAACGTCGCCAGATATCTGGCCTCACGACGTTTTTCATCCAAAATAGTTTCGTTTTGCCTTGCTTTACATTGTGTACCTAGGAATAAAATCGTAATAATAATAAAAGACATTACGTGAACCATCAAGAAATACGTCATAGTTATGGCTGCTTTGCAAAGAAGTGCATGGAGCCCGATGGGACATGATGATAATTGTGTAGAGGGCTTTATATACAACGCCGACAACTATTGCAACTTTTCCCTTCAGTAGTAGTTAGTGGAACTATTAATTTCCGCCATCTTGTAACGTTGTACTTTTTACGGCATATTATACCCTTTGGCTAACCGTCACTGGGGTCAGTATAAACAGAGCCGTCCTTGCTCTTTAAAGAACGATTTTCTGGCAAAACCCAATGTTACAAAATATGCTATGATTACCTTTTATCTAAACTATATAACTGAGATCTATCTTTTGAGAGTATTTTTTCGAATGTACGCGAAGTCTTAATTCGACATCCAGATTACATGGACTCCTGCCTTTTTTTTGCCTATTAAAAATGCCGTTATCAATGTAGTGGCCATTACCTATCAATAAATTTACATTAACTTTATTTAATGCTGTTATTTTAAATTCATTGTTAAAATAATAAATTACAACAGCAATTTAAAGTTCTTATATAGTTTGAAACATAAATCAAACTTCTACCTATAAAGTTAGTGTTAATATTCCAAAACTGCCTAGTTACTTGTAAACCTCTGTAGTGAAAATCCCGCAAAATAACCTTCTCCTTATTTTCACTAAAAAATAATAGTGTAACCTACTAAAGATATACTTTTCATAACACGATATTCTTCGTGGTTTTCCGTGTCAGAGGGTGAACCAGGAAATGTAGGAAGTCACGTATTCTTAATCCCACGCATGCTTGCGTGGAATATCAATCTCAGTAGGTAGGTACTCTTGAAAAGTGTGGCTTTGATAAGGTCACGAGCGATCACGTCGTTACCTTCCTTTTGTCCTGACAGTAGAGACGATTATTATAACTGGATCATTTACCTACTTCTCAGTTTCGGCGGCTTTTATGCTTAGCACAATTTGTAAAAGCTTTTTAATGCTAACCATCATTAATCCCCGTCTTATTTATTTATTTTCTTTTCAGTAAAACTTCAACGTCCCAAAACTTGTTCATAATTGAAATTATCATTATTTGGGACAATAACGTAGATACTTTATAGACCAATAAAATGTTGGCCAAACTGACGGTGTAACTGAAGTACCGAAGGTTTTTTACGACGTCGTAATTATGATTGTACTAAACAATTAATTGTGACGTCAAAATATTAATACCGGGCTTAGAACGAAATTAAACTGTGCCTGAAATAAACACCAAATACAAAATTTAATCTGAGGTGGCTACCTCCTTAAGCGCCGTTCGAAATAAAGTCGGTAGGCTAAAATTAAAAATAACAAATCTACTGGGAAATGAGGCACCTTGAAAGAGGGCTCGTTATCTTCGACGCGGAGGCTTGAAGAAAATAATCAACGGAAAACAAAGGAATGCGGTAGGTAAGTGGAATAAATTCCAATCTTTTTTAGGGTTCCGTACCCGTAGGGTAAAACGGGAACCCTATTACTAAGGCTCCGCCGTCTGTCTGTCTGTCCATCTGTCACCAGGCTGTATCTCATAAACCGTGATATTTAGACAGTTGGAATTTCCACAGATGATGTATTTCTGTTGCCGCTATAACCACAAATACTAAAAAGCAGAAAAAAAATATTTAAGGGGCTCCCATACAATAAACGTGATTGTTTTGCTCGTTTTTGCTCGATATTGATAACGGCAACAGGTAGATGCTTGAAATATTCACAGAATATTTAGTTATATATTCACTTTAAAAATAAATAATTAAATTAAAATAAAATAAAACAAATATTTAAGGGGGCTCCCATACAAAAAACGTGATTTTTTGCCATTTTTATATATAACTAGCTGCGCCTCGCGGTTTCACCCACGTAAGTCTCGATGCCGTGGGAATATCGAGATAAAAAGTAGCCTATGTTTTATTCTAGGGTGTCAGCTACCTCCATACCAAATTTTACCAAAATTGGTCTGGCCGTTTGAGCGTGAAGAAGTAACAAACAGACACACACACTCACAAACTGTCGCCTTTATAATATTAGTGTGATGTGATGGTACGGAACCCTTTGTGCGCGAGCCTGACTCGCACTTGGCCGGTTTTTAGGGTTCTGTACCCAAAGGGTAACACGGGAACCCTATTACTAAGGCTCCGCCGTCTGTCTGTCTGTCCGTCTGTCTGTCTGTCTGTCTGTCCATCTGTCACCAGGCTGTATCTCATGAACCGTGATAGTTAGACAGTTGAAATTTTCACAGATGATGTATTTCTGTTGCCACTATAACAACAAATACTATTAAATAGAATAAAATAAATATTCTTAAGGAAAGCTCCCATATAAAAAACGTGATTTTTTACCATTTTTATATATAATGGTACGGAACACTTCGTGCGCGAGTCCGGCTTGCACTTGGCCGGTTTTTTTTAATTCAAATAAGATCTGCCTCGGGAACATTTTTTTATTGTTTTTGCAACATTGGAATTGTATTTTCTTTTAGCGTTATTAATTTCTGTTTAAAGATGAAATAATAAATGGACACAAATTGAAAATAATTTAGTGTTGACCCCGATATTCAGTGAGACACATTCAATAAAGTTCCTGCTAAGAGAGAAAGAGCTGATACGAGCGCCCCTAAGATAGCTCATTAGTGGTGTCAGAGAGTTCTAATTAAACTTTCTAGCAACGTCCTATTACCCAGTGCTCATGCAGTTTCATGATTCTGAATTAACTTTCCGAAGACTCATTTGCAGTCTAAATCTATGTATATCTATAAATTTCCTAGCTACCTAGAACCTAAATTAAAACGTCGACGTTCATTCGAGTTAATAACATAGAATAACACGTCTCCAACGGCAGCACAAAGACGTGATCAGTATTTAAATCACAAGTCCTTGAGTAAAAGAACAGTTTATGAAAAAAAATAACATTGTTTTACTACCGCTCAGTAACTGTCGTTAACATAATCTTTCATGTGTTGTTTTACAGGAATCCATTTCGTGGATTTATCTTGTGGAATTGATTAATTTCTCATTATTTTGCAGTTGGATTAAAAGAAGTTTCAACGTAAAAAACTTGCTTTCGCAGTCTTTTAAAAGGACCAGATACTACCTACAAGTCTTTGATTCTTCAGTATTCATTGTTTGAAATATGAATGCTCTTACCTAGATAAGAATTTTATCCAAGAGCTTATTCCACCGTTGTAGAAAATTAACTTAAATAAGAAAAAAAAGAGCAACATTTTTTTTAAAGACAAAAAGGCTGAAAGAAAACAGTGTAGAATCCTTTTTCTCATTAATTTGTCAGAACTGCAACGAGATTCTTTGTTCTAGGTACGGTTGCAGCTTAGGATTCTGTAAAGCCGCTCCCATACGATGCTAATTTCCCAGGAGGACACTAGTATTTGTCACACTCTATTCGTTACTCACGCTTACTTACTTTGCCGCGGAGAAAAAATGTTCGAGAGCACTAGTTTTCTATGACTATAAGTACCTATAAAATAATGCACCGTTCACGATCTCGGGTGGCGCAACTTGCAACGCGATTTACGTCGAGCGACCCGCGCGCGCGTGTTTATGCCATGATACGACTTACCAGACCGCGCTAGCTGGTCGCACCTGCTCTGTAGTCATGATCGTCGTGCTGTTAGCTATATAGTACATTTAGTAAAGCAATTCTTAATGAATAAAAGTTATTACACAATAGACGAATATCTAACGGATAAATTCAATAATAAATAGATTTAACTGTTTACCAGATAAGTAAAACAATAAAAATAAATGAGCTAAAATATAATTATCATAGTATTATTCATTTGAATATACATTTATCTAATACACTAATTTCAATACCAAATATTTAAGTGAATAATTAAATAAGCAATAATAACATAAAATCTTATGCAAAAATAAATAAATTGATTGACCGACACATAATAACTTTAGATAGATAAATGAGTGATAATAATATAAATTATATTAATTAATACTATTGAAAAAAACCTTATAATAATATATTTATAATGATCAATACTATTGTAAAAAACCCGATAGGAAATAATTAAATAAATCATTAAGCGCTCTTCCTCTCTCCTACTTAATTAAAATGTTGCTGTGCCCGACAGGGTCCGTAATTGTTTCTAATACTTATTATTTACCACCTGTATGTATACATTATGGATTGCAAATTAAGATATTTGATTTGATTTGAATAGTATTTTGTGTAAATTTCTTCATCACCACTGCTCTCAAAACGGTGAGAGGAAAATGTCTAGTACTAAAAATTTGAAGACCATGAGACATCCACCAATCCACACTTCTGTGTGGAGGATTAACGGCCCACTCCCTATCACAGAAAGAAGAGTCTTAATCCCAGCCGTGGGAAAATTATAGGCTGATCATAAATTCACTCGCGCGGCAAATCACTCATCATCTGATTCCGTTGCGCGAGACCACTCATCTCGGGAGCATCCACCGATAACAATACATGAACCGATAACAGTACCGAATATCCACAAAAAAACAGAATAATTTATAAATAAATAAGATAACTAATCTATAACTAATTAAGATAACGATTACTCCGAATGACTAATGTAAATAATATTTACTACCCTTAGACAGCTACTGATTGTAACAGTATAAAATGTCTGCGTGCCAGGAAGTTAGGATTAATTACCTCATTGCCTTCAGCCAAGTCACTACTTGTGTATTTCTAACATGTAAAATAATAAATAAATATTATTTTTACACTCCTGGTTGATCAGTTTCCTTAACTCGCGAGTAATAAGCGCCATACCGTCGCTCCGCTAATTGCGTCGCGGTGATCGTCGTGACACGCTTTAAACAATTAATTAATTTATTTAAACTTCTCGCACACAATAATGTACAAAGGCGGACTTATGAGCAGGCAGTCTAAATCAAAAACGCAAGCTCCGTCCCTCGCTCCCTGCCACTCCGTTATGTGCAAAACGCTAATACATCAGTAATAAAGTTGAATATCGCGTGCGCTCTTTGATCATGTTCGAGCACGAAAGTAAATAGCGTAAGTCTCAATTCTTATTTAATTTATAAGTAAAGTAATAATTTTATTGATATGCAGAAAAAATATCTTTTGTTGGGATAATAACTTATAAAGAAACTATATTTTATTGCTGCGAAAATATTTATTTTAGACATAAAAGCTAAACAATCTTGTTTATTTTTTAGAATTAAAATTTTCGAATAAAAAAATGATTGAGAGAAAATATTACAATTACGCTCCCTATTTTTATGTTAATTTGCATGAATATTATGAAACAGTCACACATACAAGCAAAATTAAACTTTATTATATGATTTATTGGATCTTTTTCTTTCCATGTTGAAGACAGTTACGTAATTGTAATATTTTCTCTCAATCATTTTTTTATTCGACAACCATGTCTTTTCCAAGGATAATTCTAAAAAATAAACAAGATTGATTAGCTTTTATGCGTAAAATAACTATTTTCACAGCAATAAAATATAGTTTATTATCCCGACACAAGATATTTTTTCTGTATATCAATAAAATTATTACTTTAGTTATAAACGAAATAAGAATTGAGACTTACACTATTTAGTTTCGTGCTCGAACACGATCAAAGAGCGCACGCGATATTCAACTTTATTACGGCTGTATTAACGTTTTGCACATAACGGACTGGCGGGGAGCGAGCGGCAGAGCTTGCGTTCAAAATTTGATTTAGACTGCTTGCTTGTTACTGCTAGCATTTCTCGGGCTGGTATTGTCATCCTGAAGTTAGTGTGTGTGTTTTTATACTCTCCATCAGACGAGACGTCCGAGCTGACGATACGATATAGACGTTTTGGTGCTGTTATTGTGGCAACGTGAAAACGGCCATTGTCGCAAGAGGTGTATCGCCTGAGCTTGTGTAGGTTCTGGCCAAGGGGTAACACAAAACAGTCATAGTTAATGGTCTGGCACAAATAATAACATTGTTCTTTTCTTTTTCTTTGACTGTTTCAATAGATTACGGTAGCGCATTCACAAGGCAATGACGTTAGAATTGTGAAAAATAACGTCCAGCTGCTGCCATCAAGGCTAACAGTCAATCGAAGAGATTTCCTCCAACTTTACAATCTTTGTAAATTACCCAGTGCACTGGCAGCTGCCGCAGCAAAGTATTTTGCATTAGCATTAATATGGCTTGAGTTTTAAATTCAAATTTCTTGGCACTGGCAGACACGAATCGTTCGGAAAATTCGATAACCCATACTTTTGTGGCGTAACTGCGAACTTTGATCTCTATCATTTTCTCTTTTTTGCTTGTATCTTGAGACCACTGTTTTATTGTTAGCTAGGGTCCCGTACCTCAAAAGGAAAAATAGAACCCGCATAGGATCACTTAATCGTCTCTGTCCGTCCGTCTGTCTGTCTGTCTATCTGTCAAGACCCTTTTTTTCAAGAACGCGTGGAGGTATTAAGTTTAAAACTAATATCTAATACGTTGGCCTACGGTCCCTTGGAGCTCTTAAGATATCAAGCTTCTAAGTCAAAAAAAATACGGCTTCTTATGCGACATGTACTATACTCGCAAATGGGTACTTCTCGTTGTCCGAATCGTCGATTCATCAAGAATCATGAAATTTGGCAAGAAGCAAGGTCAGCACAAGTAAAGGTAAAAGTCCGAAAATTATTAATTTGTATTTTTACTACATAAAAAAATGCGATTACAAACTTACATTTGCAGTTAGAGAATTAATATCTTTTTCAACTACGATGTTTGTTTTTAGGATATATTCGTCCCAACTACGGAACCCTTCATTGGCCAGTTTTTTTCCTACAAACGACAATTTGCATAAACATCTAAACGGATGCCATATTTTATCATGATTCTTCGTATTTGTCTGTGAATGTTCAGGAACTACGCCAAAATATATGTTGATATCATCTAAATCATCATGCAGTAAACAACATAACGTAAAAATAATAATATTATTTGTTAACCACAAAAGTTACTCTTTCTATTTGGAGAGACACAATATATGCAATGAATTTGTGTTTTACTATAGCAGTTAAGTAAAAGGCGAGAAGGATCGACCAGAAATGGCTCTGGTAAGGATTATAAATATAATAATTATTATTTTATTAATCCTAACTAATATTATAAATGAGAAAGTGAGTTTGTATGTTACACTTTCACGCAAAAACGGCTGAACGGATTTGGTTGAAATTTGGCGCATGGGTAGGCCATGACCTGGGTTAGCATATAGAATATCTTTTATCTCGATATTCCTACGGGATCGAGACTTATGCGGGTAAAACCGCGGAGCGCAGCTAGTAACATACATAACAGCTAAACAAGTGATAATACCAGCTTTTTAGAGTCCTACTGCAGGGCAAAGGCCGCTTCTTATACAGAGAAGGCACGAGCATTGATTATCACGCTTGCTCAAGCCTTTTGTAGTGTACTTGAGTTCCTAGATTGGTTATGGAATGCCTTGCCCGTGTCGATAAGGCGTGCTCAATCTTTGTCCACTTTTAGAATGCAGGTAAAAAAACACTTCTTCACTCCGTAAACTTCAAAAAATCATTACATAGTACAGTTGCCTGCTCTTGTTTATTATTGTATATATAATTATATATTTATATAGATAAGTGTATGCTTTATTTATGTATGTATTTATTGTATATGTAAATGGTACACCACTGACTACCTGCGGTATTGTCTCTCCGTCTCCCTTTAATCCATCCAAAGGTTGTGTGTAAAAGATAGCATTTAGCGATAAGACCGCCCATTGTGTCACCCTGTATAAAATGTCAACATTTATATCTGTAATTTTTATGGTGTAAATAATAAAGAGTATTCTATAGTAGATTATAAGTTGTAAGTCAGGAATTGTAGGTATGATGATTGTCGCACTATAAATAATAATTTATTACCAAATTAGAATGAATTTAATACAATTTACTTACTTTAATTTATTTAATGCATGCACTATTCAAATTAATAAATTTCTCTATAAATCGTAAATAATTATGTAAAACTGGCACGCCGAAATTAATGGCAGAATAAGATATCAATATTCGTATCTTTAAGAACCTTCAGCGGGGTGAGCACGGCCTACTGTGACAAAATGTGATGATGTAAAATGTAATGTAAATGTGACGGTGTATGTGTTACACATTTTATCACAGTTTGAGCGATAAAACTGTTTTGTCATAAAATGCTAGTTCAAATTGATATGACATAATTTATCATGTCTTGTCACAAACGTCTCGGGCACGCCCGTGCTCGGCTCGCTGTACCTTATTTGCGCAAATAAATGATTTTGATTTTTGATTTTGACGGGTTGGCAATTTCAGACTCATATCATATCACTCATATCCAGGTTTCCTCACGATGTTTTTCTTAACAGATGTCACTAATGTATAAAGTGTCAGAAAGTACATCCATGAATTGAAAAAGTCACATTGTTACTTGCCCGGATTTAAATGATAAATAAATAAATGATAATGATAAATGATTTATTTCTGTAAGTACGTTTGTACAAACACTTGTTCACGTCAATCATATTTAAAAAAACTAGATGAGATCGGAGTTTCGTATCCGACTACTCTGAGAAAAAAGGCCGAAGCAAACCTAGAAGTCACAGTCTCTTTTAAAGTCCAGACATAATCTTGGTCAGATCATGTGAAGACCATGTAGATTGGCGCCTGAAATGATCTTTTGACGAAAAAACCAAACAGATTGAGGGGACCTGTCCAGTCAGTGCACGCATTTATCAGTAGTCGTGCAGCTCAACTAAGAACTTAAGGAGCTCAACGATTCAACGAACAATACCAAAGAAAGGACATTTGGGTAGGCCGCATAAAATTACTCAAACTGCCAGACTATGATAAAAACTAACTGAGAAAAAAATAAAAATGAACAATAACCCACATAGTCTTCACATTTACAATACTTAAAACAATATAATACTTAACAAAGTAAATATTCATGTCATTGTATATATAAAACTAATCAATGTCAATGTGTATATAAAATACGGATATAATCTTGGTCAGATCATTTGAGAATCATGTAGATTGGTGTCTGACATGGTCTTTTGACGAAAGAACCACACAGATTTGAGTGGACCTGTCCAGTCAGTGCACGCATTTGTCAGTTATCGTGCAGCTCAACTCAAAACTTAAGGAGCTCAGTGATTCGACGAACAATACCAAAGAAAGGACATTTGGTTAGGCCGCATAAAGTACTCAAACTGCCAGACCTGCATTAAAAAAATTTTGATTGAGAATAAAAATAAAAAAACAATGCACATGGTCCTCACATTCATAATAATTAAAATAATATAATACTTTACAAAGTAAATATTCATGTCGTAGTTTAGGAATGTGAAATGGTATAAATAAAAAGAAAAATATAAAATAGTTGGCAAAAAAAAAATCAAATCAAGATTCACTGTAAATTGGAGCAGCTCAATCCCAAGCCTTTTTGTCCTCAATATAGTCTTTAACAGTATAAAATGCTTTCTGGCACAGTTTCCGTTTTATAAAACGTTTGAATTTATTAAGGCTTAATTCTTGAATATGGCTAGGAAGTTTATTATAAAAACGTATACACTGGCATTTAAACGAGCCATCTATTTTTTTTAAGCCTAGTTTTAGGAACAACAAATTTGTGCTTGTTCCTAGTATTTACATTATGGATATCACTGTATTTTTTAAACAGATTAATATTTTTATGTGCATACAATAGATTTTCATAAATATACTGAGAAGCTACAGAATAAAATATATATATATAGAATAAAATATACTGAATATTAATCTCTTTAAATTTGTCTCTGAGGGAGTGTCTGGGATTTAATTTATAAATTGAACGAATTGCTCTTTTTGTAAAACAAAAATTGTCTGAATGTCGGCGGCATTTCCCTACAACAGAATACCGTACAACATTACACTATAAAAATAACTAAAGTATACTAAGTGGGCTGTCTCTAAATCAGTTAAATCACGAATTTTTCTAACGGCGGCGGCGTATGCTGCAGAGCTAAGCTTTTTCGACAATTTATCTATATGGGGGCCCCATTGAAGCTTGGCATCCAAATTTATGCCTAAGAACACTGTAGTATCTTCGGGTTTCAACTCTTCACCCTTTATCAGCACACTTGTTTTTACTTGTCTAACATGAGGTATTGTAAACTTAATTCATTTAGTTTTTTTCTCGTTAAGAAGTAGGTTATTAACATTAAACCAATTAACTATTTTTTCGAGGGCACTATTTACATTGTCAGAAACCAACTGCTGACGTTTGAGTTTAAATAAAAGTGAAGTGTCGTCTGCAAACAACACTATATCATGTTTATCCTTTATGAGGTAAGGCAAGTCATTTATATAAATGAGAAACAAAAATGGGCCAAGAATTGAGCCCTGGGGTACCCCCATTCTTACTACAGATCCGGGAGATCTTTTTCCGTTAACATGAACTCTCTGAATCCTATCACTTAAATATGAAGTAAGAAGATCAAGAGAGGCATTTCGGATTCCGTAGTGGTGCAGATTCCTGATTAATGTTTTATGAAGAACGCAATCGAATGCCTTGGACAAATCGCAAAAGATGCCCAAAGCATCGCATTTATCCTCCCATGCATTATAAACATGCCCTAAAAGTTCAACACTGGTTCAACATCAGTAGTCGAACGATCCCTTGTAAAACCGAACTGTTTGTTATGCAATAACTTATGTTTATTAAAAAATCTTTGCATTTGATCTAAAATAAGTTTTTCAAAAACTTTACTAAAGGTAGGTAGCACTGAAATAGGTCTATAATTAGTAGGGTCTGATGTACTACCCGATTTAAACAACGGTATTATTTTACTGTTTTTCATAAGATCAGGAAACTCACCACGGTCAATACAATTATTAAAAATGACAGCTAAAGTAGGTGCTACAATGTTTATAATCAACTTAGCAACGTCCACAGAATTACCCCATAGATCTGCGGTCTTTTTAACATTTAATGTGTGAAAGGTTTTAATTACATCTTTACAGGTGACATATTCGAAATGAAATTCAGAATCACAAACTGGAACATTTTCCTTAAGTAAAGACTCTGCAGCAGTGGTTGATGAGTTTAGAGATTTAGTAGTCAATACAGGAATCTCTGCAAATAAATTTTCAAAGGCCTCGGCGACTTGAGAATCTGATTTAATTATACTGTCATCAATAACAAGGCTGTAGTACTTCGGTTGCATGACCTTCCCGTTTCACTATTAATGATATTCCATGTCATTTTAATTACATTACTACTATTTTTGATTTTTGAACTCAAGTAACGTGACTTGGCCATACAACAAACATTTTTAAATAATTTTGAATAATTCTTAACATATAAATTAAATTCAGCAGTGTTTATAATAGTCCGTTCATCATAGAACTCATATAGTCGTTTTCTACTTTTATGTATACCAGCGGTGGCCCAGTCACTGAAAGAAGCATTACTATTAACCGATAATGTTTTTGGAATGAAAGTGTTGGCAAATTGTGTGCAATACATACAAAAGAAATCATTATATTGTTGATTAGGGGCGACATTAGTTGACAAAACTGGTAATTTACTCAACAATCTCGTGCTTGAAAGGCGATACCTTAACTATCGGGTCAACACGTAAATTTAATAAATAATTTAGATTTTCCTAGACACATATTTAGCTGCTTCCGTGTGTGGTCAGGGTTGAAGTTTTTGTAGCTCGCCGTCCGATAAGGACCAGACCCCGGTCAACGGCGCGTTGTGTTCCACGCGCGCCTCAAAGAGATATCAGCACAAACTGACGGGGTCCGATAGGGCCAATGCCTGCCAGGGTTGCAGGTTTGTCTGAAAGGGATATCGTGGTCCTGGCACACAGGCAACTGAAGGAAAACGGGTGGGTAAAAGTAAAAGTTTGACCCGCTCCGCCTAGAGCGTGAAGTTATTTTATAATTTCCCAAACAAGAAAAAAGGGTTGAAGTTTTAACACAGGCGAAGTCGCGGGAAATAAATAACAGAATATTGTAATTAAGTTTATCAAGCCAATACTCACTTTATGTTAAACACAAAAGCGTATTGAAAACAAACAAATGCTTTATGCAGTACAATAAATACGTGAACTTTCATTTATTCCCTACCCACATTCGGTTCTATTAATATCGCCTTTATTTGTACTATACGATATTATACCGCACCAAATACAGAATATGATTTTACGTGGTTTTAATTAGCAAGCACAGTGAGCTAACTTGCAGAACGCGCCAAACAGTGACGTTCTATATAACGTTGCCGTTGTAAGTTTCTTGTTTCTACTGCGCTAGTACAGCTTTTTGTTCAACGAATTTTTTAGATTTCTGCAGTATATTTCTGGTTATAAAGGTAATTTTTATATACTTTCTCGCTACACTGTGTTGCCCAGACCTAATTCCACACATATTTATTTGATAAAATTTCCTTCATATAAGTTTTTCACCTAACAAAATATGATGTAGTTTTTAAAAAAAGTTAGTTTTTAAAGGAAGATAAACTACCGGGAACCCCAATAAACACGTGCAGATCTTCGACCATACGTCCTCCGAATTTCTAAATTTCTGAGATGAATCCGACATTCCTGAGATTTATTGGAGAGGGAGCCAATTTATGTGAGGATCTGTCCCAAATTTTTGCGTTATTAGATGGTGTACTTGTGAAATAATATTATTAACAGAATCTGTTAATAATATTATATTATTCTTCTTCTTATCATCTGATGTTATAAAGAAGAATTCATTATTGTAGGTACAAAGTTTTGTTTACCTAAACGAAAAATATATTTCTTGGTTTGTTTTATCTCCTTCTGTTTCTTTAGTATCTTGTCACTGTTTTCATTATGTTTCCATTCGTTCTTATTTGCATTCAGTTTTCACAATATTTTACTGAGAAGATCAGCACTATTCTCAAGAAAATACAAAATCATAAAAAATATATTCCCTCCACCAAACTACAGTACATTTCTCACATTTTTGGAATTCACTTTCCTGGTTGCAAAGTATGCATGTTTGCTTAAAATGCATGTAGAATAATTAATAAATACGGCTTCGCCTGCACTGGGAGCGGAAGACTGGGAGGTAGGAGCGTCGAGTTGAAAATTTACGATCTTCACACGGACAAAAAAAATGCCCTATTACGGAACACTCGGGTGGTTTCTGCTTTTGGTGCGTTCGTTTCAGTGAAGTCGGTAAGGTAATTTGGTAATGCTTTTGTTATTTGGCTTTGAGAAATATTATTGGCTAATGGAATTGGCATTTCCACATTTCATAAATTAATAATTGGCACAAATTGGCTAAAATGCTTATTAACATAGAAATACTATTAACTTAAGTTGACATAGTTGTGATTATCATGGAGCTGTTTATTGTGATTATCATGGAGCCGTTTATTGTGATTATCATGGAGCCGTTTATTATGATACGATGTATGTACGTTGACTTAAAAAATCCTGTATAAATAAGTACATAATTCTTTAATATACACAACATAAGATATTGTCAATTGAAATTATTTTAAATGTTAAATTTACAAACAATAAACAGCTAACACTCTTTTATATTCAAACATTTCGTGCCGAGTTACAGAGCGCTATCCACCATCTAAGTTCTTGCATAAAACCGGGTTGCCACCGGCTCTGAAAAGACAAATTTCAACTAATTTGCATTTTACAAATAGACTACATAAAACGCCTATAAACTGACTAAAATATTCAAACACTAGTTACCAGAGCTTTTATAAAATTTGTCCTTACTTTATAATTTAGAAATGAGGTTTGTGGTCCTTGGCATAGTACAGTGGCGAAGCAATTAATTTGCATAGTTGAATCTGTTACCACGTCAGGCACAGCCATGTTGTCTCCACCATTCGTAAGTGCTGTATTGTATAATGTATGACTCAATACCGCTGTGTGTCAATACATTTGGTTAACTGGACACACACTGCCCGCCTCTGACTTGAAACAGTGACGTCAGAGATCGGAATCCTAATAGTGATTAGAACAACAGTATCTATCCTGTATCAGAAATATAAAAATATTTATAAATAAATATAATTATAATTGATGTTCTCAAAATATTGTATAACATTTTAAAACAGTAATTATGGAGTTTCTTGACCATTCTTCTCCATTCGTAACTAACTTTTGAAGGGGCGCCTAGAATCAATTTCATTTTCTTGTATATGTTGACGTTCAAAAGTGCCTTTTAATGGCCTACTTCAAATAAATTATTTGTCTTTAACGCTTCACAACACCAAGAAAACGCGAACACTTCAATGAAGAAGTTATTAACAGACTTGAAGTTGTTCAGCGAACAAAACCCAAGATATTGTATAAAAAGCGATCTGAACTAGTTAGGGTACAACATTACCCAAGCTTCTCTTGTAGCTAATTGCACTTTTTTCTTACAGCATATAATGAATTTAATAAGCGCTGAAGCAGAGAGTTAACTTCTTAGTTGGCCGCAGCAAACTGTTGTATGGATTAAACAGCTTTTAAAACTTATTTAACCCAGATTAACTTCAATATTCCAGCAGGATTTGTGGCCCGCCTCTTAAATTTAAACGTAATTTTCTAGAAAACATGGACTAACGTAATGAGAGTTTATGAATTACTAGCACTTTGCCCGTGACTTCGTCCGCGTGGCTTTCGTATTTTCTCCTACAAAATTTAATAACCCCTACATTTTCAACCGGTAGTTTTGGAAAATTAATGATTAAGATCCTTTTACTTATTATTAATTTTTAATCAAGAAATTAATAATTAGTAAAAGAATATTTCTAAAGGTTTATTATTTAATTTATCATTCAAAGGATTTTTTTTTTATTTGAATATAAATTGTTCCCCCTTTTCACCCTGTCAATCATGTGTTTCGTCATTTATTGTTTAGATTATTTTGACTCAATCCAGGCACGCAGTGAAATCCTCCCCAAAAACTTAATTACCCCATTTTGCTGGTTTTGGTTTCGAAAACCCCAAAATATAATATTTAACAGAAGTATTAATATTGTAGGAGCCAATGGTTGTAGGCACCGTACACTATCACTTTGTTGATGTTGGTTTAGTTATGGAGTACACAGAAAGAACCTCAAGTTGAGTTTAAAGTTATATTATAAAATGCAGAATGTTAACAAGTTTAAAGTGGTAGCGATTCTTTCTCTTGACCAGTGGTTAGTTCCACAGCTATTGGTTGACTCGATATGTCTTGCTTAAAACGCTATAATTATAGCATAATATTTGTGACGCACGACATCCAAGTAGGTTGCTGCGTTCGCAAAGTAAATGTACGGTTGATGAGACCGTACATGTTGGCAACCCCACAAAGATGTAAAAGAAGTTAATGAAAGATTGTCAAGAGAAGAAACCCTATTACAAAGAAACAAATAATAAATTAAACTATTCGAAGTTGAACGCGATGTTGTCTGCATGACGAGGACGTCCCGCTTGCAGTTCTGCTTGGCTCGCCGTGTGAATGTTTTCTTCTTGCTTTCTGTGTTGTATCGGTTGCAGTTCAATTTCTTCAAGCTGATTGTTCGTAGCTGAACGGCTCTTAGTTTGTTTACAGCGACAAGATGGTCCGTATCTCTTTACAAACCACCCCACAGAGACAGTGATGATAAGTCCCACAATGGTATATGATACGGCGTATTGGTGTATGTCGTGAGTGGAAATGGTTGATGGGAGGTGGTTTTCTTGTGTTTTCATAATAGCTAATCGCTTCTCGATTTCCTCCAATTCTGCAGTTTCTGGTAACATCAAGTGAGACATATTTTTATGTGTTATGTTCACAATGTTATTTACCAACGAGTTGAGCGACGGTATGTTCATGGAAAGATCCATCTTCATGTTGCTATTGTATTGGTTATGCGAGTGAATTGTTAGTTCCTTTGATTGCAACAAGCAACCTTGTGGCAAGGTCAGTATTCCGGAAGTCATGGAGTGCGTAGTGATATCATGTTCACACACGATTCGTATTTTGCAAGTTCCGCAACAAATCGCCAGCCAAGTATTTGCTGTGTGTAACGCGATCCACTCCTGCTTACATAGCACATTTTTTACGTCACAAGGTGAGGTCGTTCGATGACCCAGTAATTTTGCTTCACAAGGAGCATTGCTGTTATGCAAGTTGAATATCGGCAGATTCTTGTTGCATATCAAATTGCCTGGTTGAATGTGACTACACCGCTTCATGTCATCTTCAGTTAAAGAGACATAAGTGCTCTTCCCGAAGTTTACTGCTATGTACTGCGAAGCTAGTTGAACGATGACTGTTCCTGTGCTTGTTTTCATGGGCAACGGAGTAGCTTGGTATAGAGTGAAGTCTTCATCTGAGATCAATGGGACATGTATCTCGAACAAGAAGTAGTTAGTGGTAACTCGCGCTCTCACGTATAGCAGTTTGTAGAGGTCTTTTACATCGTTTCTGATGTTTCGGACAGGCAACGACGAGGTCCTCGGGAGTTTGCCCGCTATTTCAGTTAGTTGCTCGATCAAGTTGACAGGTGTAAGTAGATGGATGTCTATGTGCCCTTTGTAGACATCAGTTAGGCTTTCAAACAGCATCTCTTGGACTCTCTCTAAATTGGTAATCAGCAAGTATGCTGTTAGAGAGGCCGAGTTGAAGTAGTTAGTAGCCATCACTATTTCCATTTCGGACTCCACTTTGGCTAAGTTGATGTTAGTCTGCGCCATGAAGTCGTCTATTAAACCAAACTGCCGCATGATATTTTTTTCATTCTTCTTCAGCATATTGTTTTGAAGTTCGACTATTGAAGTTTGATTTTTTACCAAATCAAGTAGATAGTTTTCGTTATTTTGGACAGCTTCTATGTCGTTGTGGTATTTATCTGCGAACTGTTGATCTAGAATACCAAAGAGGCTGTTAGCAACATATCCCACTCCATCCATTAGTCCTCGTTTCTTACGAGTACTCAAGTGCTTATGAGGAGCTAGGAGTATAGTGTTGTAGTAACTCAGTATTTCCATTTCATGGTTAAGCTGTTCTAAAGTTGTCTGGCAGTATCTTGGGTCGGTTTTTTGGCACAGTTCGTTCAATCCCTTTAGGTAGGCTTCAATTCGATATACTCCGTCCCAGTAAGTTGTTAAGTTATAGTACATAAGTAGTGTCCATTCGTCGTGAATCACTTGTACGTTTCCTATTGTGTCGTAGTAAATCGGCCGCTCAAGTTCGAAGTTGGTAATTTGAACGCCAGACGTCACGATTTCGCCATATGACCCAGTTATTAACGTAAACACAATTAATAACATTGTAAGAAATGTGGAGAAACATTTATTTCCGCCCGTCTTTGGCATGGTTGGAGTTTTCTTTTCTGAGTGATCTTGGACGCTGGTCTCGATAGGAAGTGGTGACAGTTTCACGACTGGACGTTTGATGATACCAGATTGAGTTTTAACCGTGGTCACTCGAACATAGCCGTCAGAACCAGGATGCAGTTCAAGTACGCGTCCCATGGCCCACTTTCCTGGTGGTAAGTTGTTGTCCTTGATCAAGACTAAATCGCCTTCCTGGATGTTCTTTTTTGGTTTGTTCCATTTTCCCCTGTTCTGGAGTTGTGTTAAGTATTCACTCGACCAACTCTTCCAAAATTGGTGCAGCATGTGCTCTGTTAGCTGCCATCGTTGACGTAAATTAACGTTATTTACGTCACAGTACGTTGAAATTGGTAGTGACATCGTTGGGCTTCCAGTGAGAAAATGACCAGGTGTTAGATAGTATTGAAATTCATCGGGATCTTCAGTGAGTGGACAGAGTGTTCTTGAGTTCATACAGGCTTCTATTTTTGCCAGTAGTGTAATGAACTCCTCGAATGTTAGTTTCTGATCTCCTAGTACACGGTGAAGGTGATGTTTCATCGATTTTACGGCCGCTTCCCACAGACCTCCAGCACTTGGCCACGCGGGAGCGTTGAAGTGCCATTCTACCTCCATTTTTCCGATCTCGTTGAAGAACTCCGGTGAAAGCTCTTGTTTAAAATGTTCAAATTCATTGCGCAACATCTTCGAAGCTCCTATGAAGTTAGTTCCGCAGTCTGAGTACACATGTTTAGGTGTACCGCGTCTAGCGCACATGCGCTGGAAAGCGGCGATGAACGTTTCGGTGCTTAAATCCGACACCAGTTCAATGTGTACAGCTTTAGTAGCCATGCACACGAAAATAGCGATGTACCCCTTCGTAGTTTTTACTCCTCTTCCTTTGTTTAGTTTGACTTGTACGTGTCCAGTGAAGTCTACACCAGTATGTGTAAACGGTCGGGATGGGGTAGCTCTCTGTCGAGGTAAGTCCGCCATAAGTTGGTAGTTATCTGTTGGTTTATAGCGGTGACATCGCACGCAACGTCGCAGTTGAGTTTTTACAGCTCTGTTGCTTCCGACAATCCAGTATCGCTGTCGGATTTGAGCCAATGTCAGCCGCGCCCCTCCATGAAGTGTTGTGAGGTGTGCCTGTTCAATTACGAGCTGAGTTAGTCGTCCCGTTCGAGGAAGAATTATAGGGTTTTTCATCTCGAAGGGCGAGTAGGAGTTACTCAGTCTTCCACCGACTCTTATAACCCCTTTTTCATCTATACAAGGATTCAATTTGTATATGATGCTCTTATTGTTTACAATTCCGTTTGCTTTCAGTTGTTTGTATTCATTTTCAAACTCCGTACTCTGCACATATGTAATTACTCGATCAGCTGCTAGCTTGAGTTCACTCACACTTAGGTAGTTGGTTTCAAATATCATCTTGGAGTGTGCCGTCGCGATAAAGCGCAGTACCTGAGCGGTTACTCGAATTACTTGCGTTAATGAACTATATTTATGTAATAAATTATTTATAAAATGTTCATTGTTTCTCGGCACCGTTGTGGTTGCCACTGCTAAGTTGACACTTTCCTGGTTGGTTGTAAACAAACATGTGGAGTTTCTCATGAGGTCACAGTCTTCTGCCCTTTTCAGGAATTCCGGACCTTGCCACCAGAGATCGAAGTTGACTAGTTTGCTCGGCAGCATTCCTCTCGATGCACAGTCAGCAGGGTTCTGTGCTGATTTTACGTAGCGCCACTTGTCGGAACGAATTATTTGTTTTATTTTGTCAACTCTATTGGACACGTATTTATCCCACCTTGATGCATCTCCTTGCAGCCACGCTAAGACTATTTGAGAGTCACACCATGCTTGTATTGACAAATTGTATCCAGCTAAAGCTTCTTTTTTCTTTTTTTATGAGTTTAGCCAACAGTAGTGCGCCACATAGTTCTAATCTCGGCAACGTAGTTTTTTGTGATAGAGGCGCAACCCTGGTTTTAGCGGCGAGTAAAGTTACAGTCGGTATATCTTGTTCGTTCCTTACTCGGCTGTATATGACACACGCATACGCCTTTTCACTCGCATCGCAAAATCCCAGCAATTCTATTGATTGTTGTGCACCAATCCATCGGTTTAGTTTTAATTTCCTTACATTTGGAAGTTCATTTTTCAATTTGACCCAATCATTTAGAATGTCACTCGGTAGTTCTTCATCCCACGCCAGTTTGTTGTTCCATACTCTTTGGAATAATAGTTTTGCCGACACTGTTATGGGAGCCAACCAACCCAAAGGATCGTACAGTTTCGAAATTTCGGAAAGTAAGTGCCTTTTCGTTGTCCGACCCTTCGACTTTTCTTCCAGACTCCAGTTAAACATGAATGTGTCGATGTTTGGGTTCCAGCCGAGTCCGAGCGTTTTTGTCGAGTCTTCAGTTTTGAAATCAAATATGCTTTTAGTTGATATTTGATCGTCAGTTAAACTCTCTAGTAGCGTGGGGTGGTTGGCTGACCACTTTCGTAAGTTCATGCCGCCGCCCTTCAATAAGTTTATAAGGGAACTTTGTAGGTCTTTAGCTTTATCCAGAGAGTAGTGACCGCTAATCACATCATCAACGTAGAACTCGTTGAGTAATGTATTGGCGGCCTCTGGATATTTATGGCCGTCATCCAGGGCTAACTGCTTCATAGTTCTCATAGCCAACCATGGCGCGCACTTGGTACCGTATGTCACGGTGCAAAGTTGATATTCTTGTAACCTTTCAGCTGGAGAGTCGCGCCATATTATCTTCTGAAGTGATTGTTGATCTTCAGCTAACCCGATGCATCGGTACATCTTCTCTATATCGGCGGTAAAAGCGTACTTGTAGGACCTCCACTTTAGTATAAGGGCTTGAATATCCTTCTGTAGATTTGGACCCTTTTCCATTAAGCTATTCAAACTGTACCCAGTTGTTGTCCTTTGCGAGGCATTAAAAACCACTCTTAGTTTGGTAGTCGTGGATTGTTCTCGCAAAACACCATGGTGCGGAAGGTAGCATTCAGCCATAGAAGTTAATATTGGAGACGCCGGTTTCATATGCTGTAGTTGCGTATATTCTCTGATGAAGTCCCGGTACATTATTGCAAGTTTGTTGTTCTTTCCCAGGCGTTTTTCTAATTGGAGAAATTGTGAGATAGCCATTGACTTTGATTTGCCTAATTTGTTTTGCAACTCAGAGCTCATAGGCATCTTAACGATGTATTTGTTATCTGCATCTCGTTGTACTGTCTTGGTGTAATATTCTTCACACTGATTGTCCTTGGGCATGTCATGGTTGCTGATAGTTATGTCTTCGTTCTCCCAGAATTTAGTTAATTCGCTTAGGTCGACCAGTGTTATGTGACAGTTAAAAGTTTTCAGTTTGCCACATAGGATCCATCCTAAGTGCGTCTGTTGCGCTACAGGAGACTGTTGACTGCCTTTCAAGACACCGTCAAGGATGATGTCGGAATATACGTCTGCCCCAAGTAATAAGTCTATAGGGCTCGATACGTTGAATTCCGGATCTGCTAGTTTCAAGTTTTCCAGGTGTGGCCAGTTAGCCTTTTCGAAGGATGAGTTGGGTAAGTTGTTTGTTAGTTTACTTAAGATGAGTGCTTGAGTTTCGAATGCGTAGTCTGAGTGAATCGATTGACAGGTAAGCTGAAGCCGTCCTTTGCAGTTTCCAGGCGCAGCTCCCACTCCCGTTATGGTTGCATTCAATCGTTTCCTTGGTAGTCGTAGCATCTGTGCGGCATTCTCGGTGATCAAGTTTACTTGCGAACCTTGGTCTAGTAGTGCTCGAAGCATGATATAATCCCCATTTGCAGACTTTATCTTAAGCTGCACAGTAGTTAATAAAACCTCCATCTCGTTAGTAGATATATGGTTGGAGCTTTGTTTGTGTGTGGATGTGGTTGGTCGTTGACCTAAATAGTTGTTGTTTCTTTCCTTATTTGTTGAGTTGAGAGTATTTTTCGTGTCTGAGTTATGCAGTAAAGTGTGATGCTTCATATTGCATTCTTTGCAAGTTTTTGCTGACGCACAATCTGTGTTGCCATGACTGTATAAGCAGTTTTTACACACGTGTAATTTTGCAACTGTGTTATTCCGTTGGAATGAGTCCATATTGATGAACTTTGGACATTTCATCAATACATGATTTCCGTCACAGTGTGGGCAGTGTCCATATGCTGTATGATAAGTTTTCTTGAAAGATTTTAGACGCTCGTAGTCATGTAGGTTTGCAGAATGATGCTTGTTAAACGACTTGGACGAGACTTGCTTATGCTGGTTAGATACTTCTTTTTTCGTATTCTTCATGGTTTCATACGCCATGAACTTGTTTTCCAGGAAGTATAATAGCTCGTTCAGGTTTGGCACATCTCTAGGATCTCGTAGTTCCTTTATGTACTCGCTGTAGGTAGTCGTGTCAAGTTTCTGCGACATCAAGTGTACGATAATTGGGTCCCAAGATGCGATATCTAAACCAATGTTTGATAGTCCGTTCGTACATTCAGTTATGACGTCATGCATCTTTTTGAGGTTGAAACTGTCGGGTTGTTGAATGGCAGGCAGGTTGAGCATGGTGTTTAGGAATGACGTAAATTGCAGCCTTCGATTGTCGAAACGCTGAGTCAGTATTTCCCAACAGGATGTGTAGTTTTCTGCGCCAATACTGAGATGTTGCACCAATCTTTCAGCTTCGCCTCTCAACCTCGTTTTCAGATGCTGCATCTTTTGCGCTTTGTTAATCATCGGGTTGTTGTGGATGGTTTCCATGAAGAGATCCTTGAAGGAAATCCACTGGGTGTAGCTACCTGAAAATTCAGGAACCTCAATTTTTGGCGCTGACTTTTCGTAGTGCATTGTCGACCAAATCTTACTGTTCAAGTTTTTTCTTAGCTCGTCGTACTTGTCTTCCATATCGACGAACATGTTGTAATAATTACCGTTGGAGCCTTTGAGTAACGCCTCCAGCTCCCAGTGTTGTTTGTCGATGACATTCCACTTCGATCTTAAAATGGAGAGATGGTCTTCTAGCTCCTATTTCTCCGTGACAGTTTTTATGTCAATTTTCGACATGGCGCGGTCGAGGGCTTTAAAGTTGCACTCTTGCTTACTCAGCAATGTTTTGGTGGTATCGTCAGTATCTCGATCCAGTATCCCAGTTAAGTCGAACTTCACAACTTTTTTTCCCTGTAGTTGTTCCAGTAAGTTAAGCATGTCTAGTTTCGTAGATTCGTATTGAGCTTGAGTTCTGCTGTACACGTTATCCACGAAGTAGGTGATATTTTTGTCTTCTAAGGTTTGCTCCAGAATCGTATGTCGTTGCTCGAAGTCATTCCACTGTGCTTCGAGAGATTCTAGACGTTTGATTAAGTACTCTTCAGTTTTCCTTGAGGGGCTATCCTTTTTATAGTTAGAGCACAGAGCTTTGATGTTTTCAAAGCAAGATTGTTGGAGTTGTAGCATCTCCATCATAGGTTCTCTTCTCTAGTTGTCGAAAAGAGGTAAGTTTAGTTTGATGTATGTAGCTCAGTAGTCCAGCACGTAGTTGACGGTGATAGACGTATAGCTTGACGTTAGTTCACGACACGAAGACCACAGTTTGTAGGCTTCTTCTTTCAAGTCTCCACGGATCCGTTCTCGAAGTTGTGGTGGAGTTGCGTAATCCTTAGCGTCTTGAAATTGTCGTTTGTTTCTATTTATTGCGTTCGCACTCTATGTACGATATTATGCGCCTTCTCAATCCAACTGGGGCGACCCGCTTGTGGGAGACCAGCTGAACCGATTCGCTATCGTAAATAAAGACACTACACACAATAAATATCCGGCTCGAAGGACCATTTAATGTAGGAGCCAATGGTTGTAGGCACCGTACACTATCACTTTGTTGATGTTGGTTTAGTTATGGAGTACACAGAAAGAACCTCAAGTTGAGTTTAAAGTTATATTATAAAATGCAGAATGTTAACAAGTTTAAAGTGGTAGCGATTCTTTCTCTTGACCAGTGGTTAGTTCCACAGCTATTGGTTGACTCGATATGTCTTGCTTAAAACGCTATAATTATAGCATAATATTTGTGACGCACGACATCCAAGTAGGTTGCTGCGTTCGCAAAGTAAATGTACGGTTGATGAGACCGTACAAATATCGATATTCAATGTAACATGACAACGTGTTAAAATTCTTCCATACAAACTTTAGTACCCCTAAAATCCCTTTGAGGGGTGGTTTTGAAAAACTAAATAATGCCAAACTTTATTATTCATTTAAGAATGTATTTATCTTAAGTTTCAATGTTGTATTAACTTAAGAAATAAGATTTTTCAAACAAACAAAATCCCTTTCAAACCTTTCACTTTAAAGGTAAAATTCCCAGAAACCCCTTCTAAGTGCTCCCCTACATTATAAAAGGAACCCGTGTGCAAAATTTCACGATTTTAGTCTCAGTAGTTTCGGCTTTACGTTGGTGAATCAGTCGGGACAAGTGATTGTACTATGTATAGATAGTTTATTTGCTACTATTACCCGGTTGCTGTACTGGTACTTGTAGAAAATATTACTTTATTTTGAACTAGTTTTCTAATATTATTGTTGGGCTTTGTAGTAGGTAGTTATTATTTTACGAGTTGGAAAAAGTGTTTTCAACTCGGGTGATAACGTTTTAAAACAATTGTTTTGAATTTTTGAGGGTTTGAATCTTTCTTTTTTATCCAACTACGGCAAAGCCAAAAGGTTCCAACTTAGTTCCTAAACTACTAAACTGATTTTGATGAATGAGGTATTAATAGATTTGTAATAATAGTCCGGGTGATATAGGCTATATAAATTCTCCTTTAATTTAATATGATTGACTTTACACGTACGTTTCTGACCTTGAAAAAAATTTAACTGAGATAATCATGACATGTTTGGTCTCAAAAGAAAGGTCTTGCCGAACACAATACAAAAATGTATATAAATCATAATGTATATATTATATATGTAAATAAACAAGCAAAAGTGAGACTGCGCTACGTACGGCGCTGCTGTAAAATTAATAACAATCATACAAAAAAAAGCATGATAAAACGCACAGATAATCAAATTTAATAAATAGTAAAGATTTGTAATGAAAAAAAAAACAAGTAAAAATATTTATATTTTGGATTTCTTAGAAGCTCGATAAATGGTGTTGGCGTCGAAATAAATCGCGCTATGGTTCTTTCAAAGACCAGCTATGCACAGCTATATTTATTTAACACTTTAAGCACACAAAGTACAGAGGCGGACTTAATGCCATAAGCATTAATTTCTACCAGTCAACCTTTGGGTGATGCAGAGACAATGCAATTCGAAAATTATGAAATCAATATTTATTTAAATATAAGGATATACATACATATACCTATTACAAACCTTAAATATAATACATAATACCTAATTATACATAAATTTATGACCATATAATTACATATATACACGAATATACCTATAGACCAAACAAAAAATGGGAAAACTTTACCGTTGCCGCGTTGTGATGATACTGCCGGCTTCTTACGAATGTGCTCGCGAACTTTAACTTTAAAGGATAATCGGTTGGTTGCCATCTGATTTCCTGGGGGAGTGCATTCCACAAAGAGATAAACTGAAGGAAGAAGGAAGAATGAATGAAGTCAGTGCGCTGAGTGGGACATTGAAGCAGACGATTGTATGAAGAACGTAGATTTTTATTGTGGTTGGCACAAATATACTGAAAGTGCTATAATTGGAATTAAATGTTCTGTTTACTTACTACTAGCCAATAGATGGCGCTGTTTTAATGGATATTTGCAGAGTAACCTTCACTATTAGACCCTAGATGGTACTGTGCTCTGTGATATAATTTTTTAAATCTTTGTGTTCAAAACGGAAAAGTATAAAATAAAAAAAATAAGTTTAAAAAACTGTAACCCGAGTACGCAAAAATAAAAGTGATCTATAAAGGACTAAACAAGAAAATACACAAGGTACAAAAGGTACAAAAATGGTCAAGGTAAAGCCGTGATATTTGTTAACATTGCTAGTGAACTGAACCAACCAATAGGATTCACTCAATCCTGTTGTAATTGCAAATAGATCAACTCGTAGACGTTGAATATTGCTTCTGCATCAATCAAGTGTTAAGGGTCAATAGAATAGGTACAGTTACTGACATTATTGTTTTAGGATATTGTGGCGAACCATTGTATTAGTGTAACCGTCAAACCCCTGTTACTGAGGAGCTACGTTTCTCTCTAATGACATATATTATAGTCTGTTCCAAGATTAGGAGAGATAAAAGTGTAAATAAACCTTGATTCGATTAGGTGCTTTAATATAGTTGCCAAGCAATTTATGCTCGTCAAAATGCATATGGTGAAGTCACCATCAGTTCTCCTGGTAAGAACTTCCTCAACAATTAACGCCCCTGCATCGGGAAAAGCAATATTTTGTAAAAGGTGATTAGCATTTGACATTAGGCTATTGAAAATTATATAAATTACAAACTGACCCGCTAAAAAGTAAAAAAAAAAAAAAAATTTACAAAAAAAAAACAACCGACTTCCAAACAAAAACACTGCAAACTGACAAATAACTTAAATTTCGGAAGTCGGTGGCAAAAAACTAAAATACAGATAAAAAGATTTCTGTATTGCGTATTTATATACAGGGTGGAATTTTGTAATGCCACCTGGAGGGAAAGTACTCTTAATACTGCAGATAGAAAATTTTACTCAAAGGAAACATTCCTTTATTTTTGAATAGAAAGCAAACTGCATTCAAAGATTTTCGAAAATTCTCTTCTCACACACCCGGGAATCGAACCGGCTAAAATCTGAAAAAATTATACCCTGTACTTTTATTGCATCGATCGTTAGGGTCAATTATAAGGATGAAATCTCTCTAACAAACATGATAAATTAAATGAAAGGAAAACCAGGAAATCTGAAGTTACAAATTCAATGAGTCAAGTTAAAGCTCTTTAACTAACATCCATTTTTTGTAATGCAGACTCCTTTGCGACATACTCGTAGCAGCGTATATGAGGTAATTTAAATATGGAATGTTAGATTAAAATTTGAAAATTAGATTGTCATAGTTGTTATTCACATTTGATTGTTTTTACAACTCATTTCACATTTTGTCTCACGGTGAAAATGGCTAATCAAGAACAGTTTGATTTAATGGAAGCTTATTTTTTAAATAACAAAAACGTGAATCTAGCTCTGCGGTGGTATGGAGAGAGATATCAAGACCGACAGGCACCAACTCGGTTCGTATTGAAAATAATGGTAGAAAATTTAAAGAATACGGGTGGTTTCAAGAAGAGACGGCATACTATTCAGCAAAACTATTTCGATTTTGAACTAGATGTTTTAACATACTTTGAATCATTTCCAAAGGCTTCAAGTAGAGATGCTGCCGATGAATTAGGAACAACCCACACTCGCGTACTTAAAGTGCTGAAAAAGTATAAGTATAAATGCTATCGTGAAGGTCGGTTGGTTCAAAAATTGCATATTGGGGATCGTGACAGACGATTACAATTTTGTGAAAACATGCTTGGAGAAATTGACCGAAACCCTAATTTTTTGAGTAACATTGTATGGTCTGATGAAACCAACTTCAGCAATAATGGCATGTACAATCGCCGCAATAACCATTATTGGTCTCGAGTGAATCCTGTTCGTGTTCACGAAACTAACAATCAAGTAAGATTTTCTTTCAACGTTTGGGTCGGAATTATGAGAAATAATGTAGTGTTAGTCCACGTGTACGAAGGTCATTTAAACACTGTCAAGTACATTGAAATACTGGATCTCTTAAGAAACGAGTTAAATGGTTTCCCCGAGGAAGAGCGAAACCAAATAATTCTACAGCAAGATGGTGCTCCAGCACATAACAGTAGAATCACTACTGCCTACATTAATAACCATTTTAATACAGGAGTGGTACAAACGGCACAATCAGATGGCACCCCATTACTTAGATTTTTTTTTGTGGGGATATGTAAAAAATCAAATTTACATGAAATCTTATGCGAATGACAACGAGTTAAGAGTTGAAGTTCAGAATACGATTTATAATATTCACCACAACACTTTATTAAAGGTTACTAGAAATGAATTCGTTAAAAGAATAAATTTGTGTATCCAAGAGAATGGAGCCCATTTCGAGCAACTAAATTAGTTAGTTTACCATTTTTTGTAAATAATTGAATTAATTTAAGATTTCCTGGTTTTCCTTTCACATTAATTTATCATGTTTGTTAGAGAGATTTCATCCTTATAATTGACCCTAACGATCGATGCAATAAAAGTACAGGGTATAATTTTTTCAGATTTTAGCCGGTTCGATTCCCGGGTGTGGGAGAAGAGAATTTTCGAAAATCTTTGAATGCAGTTTGCTTTTTGTTCAAAAATAAAGGAATGTTTCCTTTGAGTAAAACTTTCTATCTGCAGTATTAAGAGTACTTTCCCTCCAGGTGGCATTACAAAATTCCGCCCTGTATATATATATATCATTTTTTGTGTTTTTCAATTGCATACACGGTGACGCTCTTTCACTTAACATAAAGTTAAGTGGAAGAGTGGACTCACTTTACACAAGCATCTCTTTGCTTAAAAGTTAATCTCCAAAACATGTCTTAAACATTATGTAACTGAAATAAACACTTTTTTTTAATGTCACCATTTTTTCCAACAATTACATAACATAACATCACGCCTGTAATCCCCGAAGGGTTAGGGCAAAGGTGTACCTATAGCACACACACGTTTCGCCAGTTATGTTTAAGTCCCATATAATAGGGGGCGAGCCTATTGCCATCAACCGGGCACAAATCCAGACTCCGGGCTGCTACTGAGAAATTCCTGGTGGAAAAGCCTAATAACACTTTGCCCGACCTGGGAATCGAACCCAGGACCTCGTGCTCGGCAGTAGCGCTTGCGACCACTAGAGTGTAGTGTAGTAATAAGTTGATTTAAAATTAGAATTTCGGGTTTAATTATTTAAATAATCAAATCAAAGCACTCCATTTGTATAGTATACAAAATATAAACTATAAAAATTGTCATCGACAGGTAAATACTTTTGCCAATCCGTTGGTTTACATTTTTTTCTTTTGGAATTGAACATGCAGATAAGATTCTATAAGGCTTGCTTTCAACTGAATACTAAGTAAAATGCTATTCAAAATAGTAAATCTAATTGAAGTAGTTGAGGATTATTTGCAATCGCAGTCCGCAGCTGCTTAATGAACACGCTGCAACATTAAAGTTAAAAGGGGTAAGAAATGTTTGTATGAAAAAAAAAGAAGCAATTAGATCTTTTTAATTAAGTGCGGCAGTCAGGAAAACAGAGGGAGGGGCCTGTGGCTAAGTAATAACAGCCACACGGGTCAATCGATCAGGTTAAGCTATCCTTGCCGCGGTTGGTCCATGGATGGGCAACTATCTATAGGTCCAAGACCAACATGACTCAGAAAACACCTTAACCCGTTGGTCTCGGCTGTTATTTGTAGATCTTTTACAGTTGTTACGGGTCGTCAGAAGCCCGAAAATCTGATTACCAGTCTTACCAAGGAGTATCGTGTTACCCAGTAACTGAGTTGTGGAGTTCAGCTAGGCAGTCGCTCCATGTAAAATACTGGTATTCAGCTGCATCCGGTTAGACTGAAAGCTGACCCCAATAGTCGGGAAAAGATTAGGTAGATTATGAGTCAGGAAAGTAGACAGTTGATAAAATTGCTACAAGAAATCTTTTGGCGCTCGAATGACGTTGACCGGGGCGCGCTGTTGGTAAGGATTTGTGCAATTGTTTTGTTGAATGTACTGAAAAATGCTATGGCGCCATTAGTTCTGATTTTGGCTACGTGCCAAAAGACACCTGTACACGTTTGTAGCAACAATGACGTCTCACATTGTCATCATCATTAGCAGCTTTGTTCTACCCACTGCTGAGTAGAGGCCTCCATTCTTTTGTGCCATGCTTCCCAGGCTTGTGCGAATCTCATCCAGCAGTGCTATTCTGTAACCATCTCACCGTGAAAACTTAGGTGAAGTGAGCGTGCAGGAGTGAACTGTCAGTGAGGGATTGACACTGTTAACAACTCACTTCAAGCTCACTTCACCTACGTTTACACGGTGAGATTTTTTCAGAATAGATCGGCTGGTCTTCTCGCGATCATCTGTAGATCATCCACCCACGTCGACCAATGAGTCTAGCGTAGGTCAATTATGAGAGCGAATTGAATAGTAATAGTTAATTTATGTGTCAAAATATTGTTAAATAGGAATTATGAAATAAACAAAGCTCATAATGGCTATAAATCTGTACGTCACAATCAGTTTTCAATTAAATTGCTGATGAAAAAAATTGCTCTGAAATTTTACTGCCCGCAATATTGTGAAAATTAAAACAGTATTTTGAAATGAGCAATACGAGAAGCAATAAATAAATCATTGACTGATTGGTTTTATTAAAAAGAAAATTGAATTGATTTCGAAATGTTAACCGGCGAATTGTAAGTTAAAATTGATTTACAGGGTGGGGTGTACCTATCTACAAATTGATAAAATAATATTGTTTTTACTTTCGTTCGTTTATATCAAAAAATATTTTGTGACTTAAAACATTTTACCTGCTAACGGTGCTCAAACAGCTAGCAAAACATTTTTACCGCATGATTGTGGTGGATCGGATAATATTATGAATACTTTGTACCTAGTTCACGTTTCCGAATAAATCAAATTGGTAAATCGAATTTGATCATAGCGTTTAGACAATTTTATGGGTTGGGATCCGATTAGATAGGCATTGATAATACTGTAGGTAACAGGTACATATTGGTTTGCATTATTAAAAAGATCAAAATGATAGACATTGATATTCATGTTATCATTTTCACCAATAACTTTATTTACAGATTGCAATTTCAGCTTTCACGGACAAACGATTTCGCGTATAAATCAGAACACGTAACAGTCTTTCAGCCTGTGTGAAATGTAGCAAAAGTCATAAAATAGGGACTGTGACCTACATGGATGATTGACAGGGCAATAAAAATGACATTCGCGTTCGCGGAAATTGTCAAAATGGCAACAATGAATGAAAAGAAATAATAAATAACTATTGTTGCGATGTCTCAGGGTTATCAAACCGCTTGTTACTGGGCCTTTCTGTTTGGGACATCCTTTAGAGCCCGATTATTTTCTTTAATAATTTAAGTTTGGAAGCAAATTTTGTTAAGTTCAGCCCAATGCCTCGAGGGCTCTGACGAAATTTTCGAAATTTGTTGTGCTCATGGGAGGTAAGATATAAATTGCGCGACTTCGGTCAAGATGGCGAAGTTTTAGTCTGTAAAGTTGTTGCATTTATCGTTGTGGGAATAAAATTAAATAGATCATTGTCTGGCAAATTTAGCTGACTATAGGTAGGTACAGCGCCTTATTATTTTAGTAATATTTTATACAGATTCTTTTTTAATTTTTGAATGTGAGAACGTTGTGGGCATAATAGATTATAGCTTTGTAGATCATTTCCTATTTTGTTAAGTACCTGGTACTTGTTGACGGGCCTACACTGTTTTCCCATACCTATTAACACTGTAATTTGAAAACATTGTAAAGGCCCATTATTTTTAAAATGGAACCGTGGAGTTTCTTGCCGGCTCTTCTCCATAGGAAACGACCAATGGAAACCGTGCACCTAGCTTCTGACATTTCATAAGTGCCCATGTAGGTTTATCTGAAATGAAATAAATTGATTTTGATTTTTTTGACTGCTTTTAGTTTTGCCTTACTGCAGCTTATAGTAGGTACAACAAGAACTTATTTAAAGTAACGTTGAAACTTATGTACAAATCCACCTACAGAAGGTTTGCTAAAATAAAGCGCATCAGACCAACTCCATACCTATAGAATAAAGAGAAACATAACAAAAATAAAAATTTACGAGTGTTTGATTCACAAATACAGAACTCGTGTCACGAAGTTCTACTTATGAAACTCGGAATTATCATTAGCTCTTTCACTCAAGCGTTCATTAGATCCCTTAAACATAATGAACCTTTTCACCTATAAAAATAAATGCCCCTTTAAACGATGGTCTCACGTCCCGACCTTGACCTTTTCAAATATTCAAATTAAAATCTGTTCGGCTGTAAAAGTTAAAAGCTATAGAATAACTTAACTGTAAATGAACAAAATGAAAAAATGAATTTCACATTTTCTTTGCATTAAAATTTTTTCAGCTTTAACTTCATGAAATAGCAACTTTATTCAACAAAAAAACACGATACATTGTTAATTCTTGAAATTCTAGTCTCGTAATTTATAACCAATTATTTGTATAAAAGAAGCTCAATTTATTTCAGTTAAACCATTTACAGGCACTTTTGAATTGTCATGGAGTCGGTCAGTTAGAAATATGAAGCTAGTTGCCCATTCCAAAGCGTAAATGCAAGAAACTACATGGACACTCTTAAATTATAACATTACATTACGCCTGTAATCCCCGCAGGGTTAGGCAGAGGTGTACCTATAGTACACCCACATTTCGCCAGTTATGTTTAAGTCCCATGTAATAGGGGGCGAGCCTATTGTCATCAACCGGGCACAAATCTAGACTCCGCGCTGCTGCTGAAAAATTCTTAATGGAAAATCCCAATAACACTTTGTCTGACCTGGGAATCAAACATGAGGCCCTTCATGCTCAGCATTAGCGCTTGCGGCCACTAGACCAACGAGGCAGTCAAAAATAAATTTTACAAAAATATCGTTACATTTTTAGGTTGAATTTATAACTAAATGTGAGGACGTTATAAAGAGGGCACGCCACAATTGTGGCGAACAGTCCCCTTTTTGAGGAGTGGTGAGAGAGGCGCCACGGCGTCCTCACTTTCCGCCTGACGCAGGTCCTCACTGGACATGGTTGTTTCGGGAGATTCCTGTTGAGGATAAAGCGGAAGGAAACGCCCGGGTGTCACCACTGTGTGGATCGTCCGGAGGATACGGTGGAGGGCTGCCCAGCTGGGGTGGAGGACCGCCGTGTCCTCACGGAGGTGATCGGCGGCGGCGATCTCTTGCGTCCGACCCTGGTTCAGGCCATGGTTTGGAGCGAGAGCAGTAATGCTCGCAAAAGAGGAGGTGGAACGCGTGAGGGAGAGGCAAGGTTTGCGCCCTCGCGCCCCTAGTAGCCGCAGAAGACGCCCCGGGCGTCGAGAGTCACAGGCCGATTTCCGGCCACCGTAGGCGCAGGCTTACGGACAGTGAGCGATGGGTAGCTCGCCGTCCGATAGGGACCAGGCCCGGGTCGATGGCGCGTTGTGTTCCCCGCGCGCCTCAAAGAGATGTCAGCACCAACTGACGGGGTCCAATAGGGCCAATGCTTGCCAGGGTTGCGAGTTTTTCGGAAACGGATATCGTGGCCCTGGCATACAGGCATCTAAAGGAACACGGGTGGGTTTTAGTCGGTAAAAGTCTGACTCGCCCTCCCGGTCAACCCAAAAAAAAGGACCTTATAAAGAAAACATTAACAGGCCATCTCTATTTAGCAATTAAACACAATGTGTACACAAGCAAAATATAAGTAACACACAAGTGGCCAAGACAACTATTTGTCAATTTTCTGTCATATTTTATCTAAGTTTCAACCTTCAAACAAACTTACCTATATTTTTTTGCACGATATTTGCGAAATAACTGGTTTCAAACAACATTTGTTAACGAAACCCTCCCATACCGACATACATATTTCACTGAAACTATTTAGATCCTCATGCTCCATGAATGTCAAATGAAGTAAAGTTTTGGGCGTGAGATGAAAGAAAGTTGTTTTGAGACGTGATAAAGTAGGAAATTTTCCTGAATATATTTAGAAATTCGAGTTTATTTACACATAGTAAATATTTGCGGTGTCATGTTTGATGTGGGATATAAAATGCTTACATTTATGTTCGAGCAAGTTATTAATGTCGATGAAATTGAGACAATCTTGCAAAAACCTAATACAACTTAAATAGTATACCTATTTAAGTTGTATTAGGTTTATTGCAATTTAGCTAACTATAGGTAGGTACAGCGCCTTATTATTTTAATAATATTTTATATAGATTCTTTTTTCATTTTTGAATGTGAGAACGTTGTAGGCTTAATAGATTGTAGCTTTGTAGATCATTTCCTATTTTGTTAAGTCGATGAAATTGAGACAATCTTGCAATAAACCTAATACAACTTAAATAGGTCTAAGCATTTTTATTTTAAGCTCGAACCTGTGATAAATCTGTTTATTTTTTAATGAATGAAATAAAATATTTAATTTCGTTTTATACCTAATCGTAGCTGCCGTAAAAATGGACAATATATTTTATAATAATATTCCGGACGTAATAATAATTTGTCAAAGCAACAACAGCGCAACAATTAAGAATAAATAAATAGTCACCTGCAAATAAATCATGCTCTCAACATTGCCATTATTTCCCGTTACAAAAGAAGACAAAGATCTTTAAAATGTAATACCGTTGACATCTGATCTGAATATTCACGCCGCGTCGTCATCCCCAATTTATTTGCGTGGAATCGACAAAATTTAATTACTTTGTCGTCCCTTTTAACTTTGATTATTATCTTTTTGTCGGTGGTATTGCTAATCGTCTAAAGTCTAAATGGTTCCGATTCCTCCGTTTATAAAAATCGCTTTTGTGACATGACTGAAAATACAATAATTTTAGTCAGGGTAGGTACCTAATTTATATTTCTCACGTATTAAGTACTTCTTAGTAATAATTTAATAGTCTAGTTTTGTCAAAAGTGGTTAAAAATATAGCTACGTGACAAGGAGGTCTATTTTCGCCTTACTTTGTAAACCTTTACATTTTATTTCGAACAATTGTAAGTAATAATATTATAAAATAATATAGTTTAACATAACATAACATCACGCCTGTAATCCCCGAAGGGTGAGGCAGAGGTATACCTATAGTACACCCACATTTCGCCAGTTATGTTTAAGTCCCATGTAATAGAGGGCGAGCCTATTGCCATCAACCGGGCACAAATCCAGACTCCGGGCTGCTACTGAGAAATTCCTAATGGAAAATCCCAATAACACTTTTCTCGACTTGGACACTTGCGACCACTTTAATTCAAATTATTCTAGAATCAGCGCTTTCTAAACATCAATGGTATAAATGTATTAATTAGAAGATACTTAATACCCTTGCAAATCATATATTACAAACAAAATTGTGAAATTCTCTTTACGAAAACAATTAATGTCTCGGTAAAAAGATAAATCAGTAAAAAAAACTGGCCTAATCTGCCGGTTAGCAAAAAAGGTCATTGTGCGTGTCGCACCACGCACAATGAAGGGTTCCAAAGAAAAAAAAAGGGATGCATTTATCCTAAGAACAAACTAAACATTGTAGTTGAATAACATGTTCTTCCATACATCGATATACGTCACGGTCAATTCTCCAACTGCAAATGTAAGTTTGTAATCCTAAAACTATTTTTTTTAAACTATAACGTTTTTCGGACTTCTTCCTTTACTTGTGCTGTGAGACCTTGCTCTTGCCAATTTTCATGGTTCTAGGTCAATAAGAAGTACCCCTATTGGTTGTGATTTATTTGCGAGTATCAAAATAATATTTATTTTGGTGGTATTTTTTATTGCGTTGACTTAGAAGCTTGTTTTTTTTAGAGCTATAAGGGACCATAGACTTACGTATTTGATATTAATTTCAACTTGAAACCTCCAAGCGTTCTTGTAAAAAAGGATCTTCACAGACAGACAGATGATAGACAGACGAATGGACGGACAACGAAGTGATCCTTTAATGGTTCTGTTTTTTCCTTTTGAGGTACGGACCCCTAAAATGGTTTGATTTGTACGGAATTACCTCATGAAAGGACTTTCAATGCACTTACCCTTATAATGAAGATCCTTTAAGGTTAAGATTACTATTCCTCGATACCCTTCAAGTGCCTACTTTGCCACAATTACACTCTTTTCTCTATAGCCTCTTACAAAGACTTACTTGTAAGAGTTCTTCCTATGCCAATTGAATGCCGAGACTACCCCTCAAATTATTATCCTTAAACCCTCGACTGGCGGTCGATGGATTAAGGATAATAATCTGAGGGGGTAAATACGGAAAATATTTTCATTATCATGTAATGGAAAGGGCGAGGATAAAGTTGATTTATCACTCACGATTTATGATGACATTATTTATTAGGGTCAAATAAAGTAAGCAATCGTTTCAATACAACTAGAAAAAATATTAAAACGTAGCAACGTACCACTGAACATGATGATATATTGTCGTAATCACCATCTTTTGACAGACAGACCAGCTACATACACACATAATCAGCTTATAATGTTCCTACTGCTGGGACACAGACCTCCTCTCTGTGAGAGGGAGTGGGCTGTAATCCACCACGCGGGTCCAATGCGGTTGGCGGATGTCACACGTCTTCGAATTTTTGTTTCTAGGACATGCCGTTTTCCTCACGTTGTTTTCCTTCAACGTTTTTAGAGCAGTGGTGATGAAATAATTTACACAAACCTGACGGGGTTCGAACCTGCGACCTACAACTCGTAAGTCGCAGCCGTTATAACTAGGCCACCACACTGCTCTCGATCAGGATTAGCTATGAATAACAATATTATATACCATAAGAAGACGTGAGAGTCAACGATTATTATACCATAATGAGAAAGAGGGCATCGTCAATTATGGGTAATTTTGGGTTGCGTGGAAGCTCCAACAGCATCCTGAAAATATTATATGACAAAGTGGAGAGCCCCTTTATTAGGCACTGGGAGCGGAGGCACGTGCCAGCATGTGTTGAGCCACGTAACTATTAGTTGTTGCTAAGTTAGTTTGTAAGTTTTACTATCATAGTTTTAAAGTCGTCGTTAGTAAATACTATATAGAATATGTGTATTTTCAGGTGTGATCAGCAATAAATGAGAATATTTATTTATATTAAGAAACTGATTTACAAGCTATTATAAACTCCGTTCCAAAACCTTTAACAGAAAGCCTTATTTTAAGCACAAAATCAGTTCAAACGAAATATTTTGTCTCAATGAAACATTACCTACATTCCGTAAATCTCATACAAAAACTAGCTATCCGTTACGAACCCGTATGCTCCGCGATGAGAGTTCCACCCATTACTTTTTACTGACCCTTTTAACTTCACTTCACATTTCAAGACATGAGATCCTGCTACAGAAAGAACTACCGACCGCCATAACTCACGTCAGCCACTGGGATCCAGCTTTTATTACACACCTTATCTAAGGTACGTTTGAACACTGAATTTCGTTGTAAACGATCCAATATTTCCTACGTTCGTGTTAAAATTTTCACCTGGTTCTGTAAACCGGAGATGGATTAAGTTGTCTGCATAAACAACGATGTAGGACGATGTTGGTAGAACTGAAAATTTGTACGGGATTTTGACAGATTTGGTAGGCTTTTTAAAAGGATTGCTCGCTCTTCTGTGGTTTAGTATATTAACATTATTTGAAATGAAATTATTCTGCTTTGAGCCAGAATTTGTAGTAGTCGGACAAAAAAAAATGTAAATGTAGCTATCCAAACAGAATTCCGAAAGTTATATGGATAAAATGGAAATGTATCACCACCGCCAAAAATAACTGAAGTCTGGTAAAATGGGGGACTTATTTGTTTAAAATTTAATTTATCAACTGCAATACAATTCTTATCGAACCTTTCAAAGAAATCAGGAAACTTATTCACTTCTACTAAATTCTATAAAAATATTATTCATTTGAGCTTTTCCATTTAGTACAAATCTCGAGGTTTGTGAATAAAAATAAGTGTAGATAGGTAGCCATAAAAAGTTACACATGAACATAAAAATGAGTAACAGTAGCCCATAAACAATTTTATGTAGATTGTTGAGCCCTTTAGGGAGATACCGAGTAGACCAACTAATACCAAACCAACCACCCATACCATTCTAAGGAGAAAAAAATAGATTACATTTGGCAAACCCGCCTCGAGTGTATAGTAAGAATGAATTGTGTAAGTATTAGCAGCAATTGTCTATTTTTATTTTCAACAAGGGGAAGGGTCAGAAAGATCTTTGCAATGAAATATCTTGACAGCATTGGGAGATTCTGTAGGTTAAGGTTCTGTCTGATCGACTCTTGGCATCTATAAGGCCAATGTTTTAAAATTGTTTATAGGCTTAACAGATGACGTTGGTAACGCACAGAACTAATGAAAGTTACCTAATTGACAAAATTTAAATAACTCTTAATTACTCACATTTAGAGCTCTGTAGCTCCTCACGTACTTGTGAGTACGTGAGGAGCTACAGAGCTCTAATGTCGAGAGAAAAAAATAAATATCTTATTATGACGACTTCTCTCAAGCAGAATATTTTCTGCTTGAAGAGATATATCCATTGGTATATATAATTATCTTGACGCTATTGGGCTTCAGGGTAGATTGCCCCAATCCCCTTATAAGGAAAGATAATATAATATTCACTGTTTATGGCAATTAGAGCATTATTTTCAAACTAATTTTAGAGGTGTCCATTTTTTTAAGCAAAACTTTGATGCAATCCCGTTTAGTTAAAAGTAACAAACATGGTAGTTTCCACCGCATTATTATATTACTGAAATATAATATCACAAGATACTGTATGTAAAACCGGTGCATGCATAGTTAGGTTAACGCTTACAATAGCTAATAAATATTCATGAGATGAATGACATCAGTTGATAAATATTCATTATTCAACTAAATCCTTGCAATAATACACCAGCTTAAATGTACCTAGAATCTTGTCAATGAAAACGGAATGAATAATAAATTATTAGGGGTCCGTGATCAATGACAACGTACGGGTCATGTTACAGAAACGGATCGTCTACTAGACTGAATTAATCTAACAGGAAAAATCTGTGTTTTATTTTTATTTAAATTACGCGACGGCATTATACACCACTGACTACCTGCAGTATTGTTTCTTCTTCTCCCTTTAATCCATCCAAAGGTTGTCTGTATAAGATCGCTTTTAGCAATAAGCCAGCCCATTGTGTCACCCTATGTAAAATTTCAACATTTATATCTGTAACTTTTATGGTGTACATAGTAAAGAGTATTCTATTCTATTCTTTTCAATCTGGAATTACTCTAATCCCTCATAAACTTATTCAATATTCACCCACATGCTACAGTTTAAAGCAAAAACAAACGGTTTTTTACCCGTATCATTGTTCTATTTGGTCGGTCATACAAATAAATCGCGTTAAAGCTTTTCCGGTGACACAAATAACAATTACATTCGTACCATGCACGTTTTATTCTTTACATATTTTGAGATTAGCGTAACAGCCATATAAAGGGCAGTGTGGTATGAGCATTACTTTTGTATAGCCATTCATAATGGGTGCTTTGACCCTTGGATTACGGATAAAATGAACCTGAAAATGCTACAGGGCATGTGTGTGGACATCCCTAAATAGGTACCATTTTACGCGTGCAAAATGTCAAGGACCCATATTTTTATTTATTTATTCAGTTACGAACAAAAATATATACCATCTTATTAGTGAAAAAATACCTTATAACTGATGTTAGTAATACAAAACACAATCAACACCGAACGAATTAAGTGTCCAAGGCAGGCTGCGCAGAGAACCATCAAGCAAGAGATCAGCTACCTAGTCTACCATCCTCTCCACAAAATGCCTCAGAACAAGGGAGTAAGGACTCTCCGCCACTAATTTCAGGATATTATTGTTACTCGTACGGCCGCGTTCGATGCATCAATGAAGTTTAGGACGCGCTTTTTATGAAAAAATTTTGGTTTCTGTAGTAAAAGTTAAGTGTGTGCCAGTCGCAATTCTTTTAAAGATGTTCGGACTAGGTTTTCTATCTACATGTTGAAACAAACTCTTTGACGACAAATTCACTTACCCATAATAACCTCGAGAGCTTTGAAAAAATATACGTTAGCCATCTCGATCTTCAAAAGTAAACTTTTATTGCTAAGAAATATTAAAGGTCCATAAACTTGAACGCACCCATGAAGAAGTAATATTACATTATCGAGTCTTGTATATCAAAAAGACGTCGTTTGAAAGAGTTTCCTTAAATCAGGTTGATTAGTTTGCGATCCGGCAGGTAAAGAAAAAGTCTTCAAAGTTAAAAGAAACTGTAGGAGACAGGAAACTTCTAAATGAGCTTTCTAATATCTAAAGAAGATATTATATGATGATAACGTTCGGACACAGTTTCAAGTTCTTTATTAATTTTTATTAAGTTGTCCTTTATAACTGAAGCGAGAAAACCTTTAAAAGTATTCGCATCTTATGATGTTTTTATTAAAGCGGATGTTCTTTTTATGGCTTTTAGAAAAGCGGATATTGGCAATAGAAAGACCAAACAAGGTGATAAAAGACGAACTTTAATTTGATTAATTATTACTAGGTACGTCAAAACTACGTATTTGGCAAAATATTTTTGTTTCTAAACAAACATTTATGCTTGGTTCCTAGGTTTGAACACTAAGGTTTGTTTCGTAATGATTTAACAAAAATATTCTCAAAGACACGACCGTACTTATTTTAATTAAGACCATATAAGATACGATACTTTAAGAAGCGCGGCGATCGGTGATTTGGCGTCTGCATTGATGCTGTATCCCATTTTAGTGACTCTTTGCGGGCGGTTGCCTATCACCGATACTAAAAGTATCGCGTTTACTATGGTCCTGAACATAGCCACTAACTGAGCTTAAGAGGGTCCTTCCCGGTTCGTCGTTCGTCAACGCGAGCATGGTCGAAAAGCTTGTTGTTTCATCCAGTGCAATACGTACGCGATAACATTGAACGAAAAATAGTGTGCGGAAATTTCATAAAACTTGTTCCAGGAAATACATGTTTTTTTAACTTGTGCCAAGTTTGTGAAAAAATAATTCCACTCCTTTTGCTTAAAAATTCCGCCATTTTAGCGTACCAGAGCGGGGGTAAAATAGCATTTATATTCCTCTAGGAGAAATAGTATTATTTTATTAATTTTTGTATGTTACTAACGACCATAAAAAAACGAAAAAGTCATTATTCTTAAGGTGAATACAGCTGTAGCTGTATCAATGATTTTAATGATTATAATTATGTAAATACATAAATCTGTTATTGTCGCGAATAATATTGTGATTAAGATACAACCTGACACTAGAGAATACAATCCCGAGCATGTTTTTCAATCCCGGGCTTACGGGATTTTTGAAGCCTTTTCCCGGGATCCCGGGCTCATCCCGGGATTAGACTATGTGGTTTCTAATTGGGCTAAAATAAAAAAAAACACGAGTAATAAAAAAAAAATGTCTTTAATGTCTGCACAACACAAATCAGAATAATAATAAGAAAAGAAAAAACACAAACCAAAAAATACTATACTTTTGCAAGAAATTAAAAAACAGCACAAAATAACTATTTAGAATTTCGAAAATATAATCGCAGAAATATCAAAGCATCCAATGTTTGACTTCCGAGCCTGCTTCGTAGTTTATTGCCAACATAAGCAGCAGCTGAAAACGCTCGTTCAGCTTCTACGCTGGTTGGAGGAATATACAATAGATACTTATATGCTGTTTCTAAGTGATATCCACGAACACCTCCATTTTCGAACAGGCTCATTTCACGTCTAATACTATTTGCCAACCACAATTCATTTTGTACTTGTACTTCAGGATCTGGGGATTTCATACTCTTGTTAATTTCCAGCTGTAACTTTTCCTTTAATGTCAATTGGGGTTGGGAGGTTTCTGACCTTAGCTCATCATCTGTTTGTGATCCTGACCTAGCTTCTTTTTCCGTGTAATCTCGACTATTAAGTCTTTTAACAATACTCTTTATTTGCTTCCTCACTAAAGCCTGTGTCGGAACTGGAAATAAGTCGTGCCATTCCAAATCCGATAATAACTGATTTTCAACATCCATTCGTGGATTTTGTAAATAATTTAACACGCCAGTTAAATCATCACTTCGTCGTTGCTTTATACGTTCCACTAAGGATGTTTTAATTTTTTTGGCAAGTGCTGAGTTTTTGCTAGACAGTTGTTTTATAAGAAATTTCAAAGCGGCATCAGCTGTGCATAAATTAGCATCTCGCCGACAGATTGCTTCTACTGTCAATTTAATTGGGGTCAGCACATCAACAATTTTATTTACCAATTCAAAATCAACATCTAAACGAATTGGATGATTGAGATCTATAAGAGCTTTTTGAATGCATGCTTTTAAAAGATAAAATCGCTCCAGCATTGTTAAAAGACTATTCCACCTGGTTTTACAGTCCAAAAGAAGTGACAACTCTTTTCCATGTTCAATTTTCACATATTTTTGAAGTACTGTTTCATTTTTCAATGGAGATCTTTTGAAATACACTACAACTTTGCGGATTTTCTTTATCAGCTCATTAATATATTCATATTGTGTTAACTCTGGTACGTGTTCTGGCGCAAGATCATTTTGTGACATTACGATTAAACCTGATTCTGGACAGTCTAAGTCTTCTAAATGGTGTTCATCATCGCTGTCGTCCATATAATCAACAGTCATAGCTGGTTCATTTATAGTATCATCTGAGGTAGGGCTATCTTGCAAATTATTTCATAAAGCACATCACAGACCGCCAAATTGATACCATGTGCGAGACACAGTTGTTGTTCAGTGCAAATAAGCCGCCCCACCTTTATCATAACATTCGGTCCATCGGTTACAATAGCCACGATGTCAGTTTCTAGGGAAATGTCAAATTTACTTAGACGCTCTTGCAATATACGAAGACAATTTTCAGCTGTCATACTATCGTAAATAGGAACAAGTCCTAAGTTCCAAATTTTTTTATATGAATGAACGTTGACCGCCATGTATCGTTTATTGGAAGTTGAAGTCCACTCGTCGAAAGAAAGACTAAATCTTTCACCTGCACTTTTCAAATGTTTTAATTCTGCAGTTACTTGCTTTCTGATTTTTTCACTGTAATTCATAACACGTTTTCGAACAGTGACGGCTGACTTTGGTAAATCCGTGTATTTTGCTAAGAGCAATTTTCTCAAATCATCTGAGGTTATGAATACACTGAATGGAAATCCATCTAATGCAATCATTCTTGCCAAAATATCATCCAGGCTATCGGCGGCACTTTTAGTAAAATAATTATCTAACTTTCGCTTGGCTGGCGGCGGTGCTGTGTTCAGATTTTCAGAATCTTGACTTGTTGAAGCTGATATAACCTTGATGTTAGGTTTTGATAAAAAATGTGTAAGTAATCCCTTAGTTGATCCACCCAAAGTCTTGAGGATGGCTGGGCATCGCTTACATTTAGCACTATTCCCGTCCTTCTCAACTAAATAATAACTCCACACTGACGTCGTATCAGTGTCTTTTTTATGTTTAACAAAGTCTCCCGCCATTTGAAATACTTAATTTCAGATAATTGACTTTTAAATTTTAATGACGTACCCTACGTAACCCGTCGTCACTAACGTAGCCTACGTAACCCGTCACTGACAGAACAATAAATGAAAAAAATAAAACCTGATTTGCATATTTATACTTTCGTACAGGGAATCCCCGACCGACGGGAAATACCCGCAACAATATTATGATATGAGATGATCGGGTGATTCCCCTGTTGGTTCGTTGGGGAATTACCTTAAAGAGTATTGTATTAAAGTATTCCGAGTGGGGAAGTCCCTTCTAAGTTCTACGACAAACATATTATTAGGACTGTACCTGTGTAGTAAATAGTGGGTACCTACGTATTGTACGAGTTGCTTTTTGTCGTAATGTAGTAAAATAATCTAGGCAAGGTTATTTTCAAGGCGCAACGGACTACGGAATACAAACTAGACTTGTTTGTGGCAATCCCGAAAATCCCGAGATTAGCCAACTACAGTCCCGGGATTTTTGGGGCCAGAAAACGGTCGGGATCCCGGGATTGTATTCTCTACTCAAGATCCATAAATATGGGTAATTGATTGACAGCAAATAGTTAATATCGGCACCTACTCCATATATTTTACATGATTACGGTCTGGAGCTCTACAGCATTTATGATCAGTGATGTTTATGATGCCTGTTGGTCCCAGTCAAGACTCCAGACAATAAGTAAGTCCAGTAAGTCTTCAATAAGTTATTATCTAATCTCTCTAAGTTGCCTAGTGGCCTTCTAATGTCACAGTTTTACCCATTACCTTTGTACGGGTGATTGGGACATCAATGCTTCACAAGCATTATCTCAAGATACTAGGCATAAAATAATAAATGGTATCTTGAGTTAAGTATCTCAAGATGGTGTCTTGAGCTAAGTATCTCAAGACGGTGTCTTGAGCTAAGTATCTCAAGACGGTGTCTTGAGCTACGTATCACAAGACGGTATCTTGAGCTAAGTATCTCAAGACCCATAAATATGGGTAATTGATTGATAAGTATCTCAAGATGGTGTCTTGAGCTAAGTATCTCAAGACGGTGTCTTGAGCTAAGTATCTCAAGACGGTGTCTTGAGCTAAGTATCTCAAGACGGTGTCTTGAGCTAAGTATCTCAAGACCCATAAATATAGGTAATTGATTGACAGCAAATAGTTAATATCGGCACCTACTCCATATATTTTACATGATTATGGTCTGGAGCTCTACAGCATTTACGATCAGTGATGTTTATAATGCAATGACCCCAGTTAAGACTCCAGACAATAAGTAAGTCCAGGTTGCCTAGTCCAGGTTGCCTAGTGACCTTCTAATGTCACAGTTTTACCCATTACCTTTGTACGGGTGATTGGGACATCAATGCTTCACAAGCATTATCTCAAGATACTAGGCATAAAATAATAAATGGTATCTTGAGCTAAGTATCTCAAGATGGTGTCTTGAGCTAAGTATCTCAAGATGGTATCTTGAGCTAAGTATCTCAAGACCCATAAATATGGGTAATTGATTGATAAGTATCTCAAGATGGTGTCTTGAGCTAAGTATCTCAAGACGGTGTCTTGAGCTAAGTATCTCAAGACGGTGTCTTGAGCTAAGTATCTCAAGACGGTGTCTTGAGCTAAGTATCTCAAGATGGTGTCTTGAGCTAAGTATCTCAAGACGGTGTCTTGAGCTAAGACCTCCCAACCCCAATTGACATTAAAGGAAAAGTTACAGCTGGAAATTAACAAGAGTATGAAATCCCCAGATCCTGAAGTACAAGTACAAAAACAATTGGGGTTGGCAAATAGTATTAGACGTGAAATGAGCCTGTTCGAAAATGGAGGAGTTCGTGGATATCATTGTACATATATAATATACACACCTATATAATATAATATACCTACAGTATACAGTATATTACTTTTGTATTATATAATGCCTGTTGGTCCCAGTCAAGACTCCAGACAATAAGTAAGTCCAGTAAGTCTTCAATAAGTTCTCTCTAAGTTGCCTAGTGACCTTCTAATGTCACAGTTTTACCCATTACCTGTGTACGGGTGATTGGGACATCAATGCTTCACAAGCCTCTCAAGATGGTGTCTTGAGCTAAGTATCTCAAGATGGTGTCTTGAGCTAAGTATCTCAAGACGGTGTCTTGAGCTAAGTATCTCAAGATGGTGTCTTGAGCTAAGTATCTCAAGACCCATATGGGTAATTGATTGACAGCAAATAGTTAATATCGGCACCTACTCCATATATTTTACATGATAATGGTCTGTAGCTCTACAGCATTTACGATCAGTGATGTTTATAATGCAATGACCCCAGTTAAGACTCCAGACAATAAGTAAGTCCAGTGTAAGTCTTCAATAAGTTATTATCGAATCTCTCTAAGTTGCCTAGTGACCTTCTAATGTCACAGTTTTACCCATTACCTTTGTACGGGTGATTGGGACATCAATGCTTCACAAGCATTATCTCAAGATACTAGGCATAAAATAATAAATGGTATCGTGAGTTAAGTATCTCAAGATGGTGTCTTGAGCTAAGTATCTCATGATGGTGTCTTGAGCTAAGTATCTCAAGATGGTATCTTGAGCTAAGTATCTCAAGATGGTGTCTTGAGCTAAGTATCTCAAGATGGTATCTTGAGCTAAGTATCTCAAGACCCATAAATATGGGTAATTGCTAACTTAAAGTTTAAACTTTAAGGGGGATTTGATAAGGCTTTTCAAACTGAGTATTAGTAATAATAGCAGAGCAACAATAATTTCATCAATTATCTTGAGCTAAGTATCTCAAGATGGTGTCTTGAGCTAAGTATCTCAAGATGGTATCTTGAGCTAAGTATCTCAAGACCCATAAATATGGGTAATTGCTAACTTAAAGTTTAAACTTTAAGGGGGATTTGATAAGGCTTTTCAAACTGAATATTAGTAATAATAGCAGAGCAACAATAATTTCATCAATTATCCTCAAAGACTAACTTGAAGCCCATCTCCCATGCTCTTTGAAAGACTGGTGATTTTCATTTATTACACAAAATTAAAACTCTTAAAGCAGGCTTAGCATGATGCTTTCTATTTCTACTCTATTGTAGAATAGAAATCGCTTGTCTATCTTTCTTCGTAGAAAACTGTCAGCTACACAGAAGCGTAATTTTTATCTACTTTAAAACACTTCTCTACGGTTCTCATGCTAAGCCTATGGAACCAGTTGGTTAAGTTTCTTTTAGTACTAACCTAATAAGCAATGTGGAGATATGAATAAGCAATTTTTTATACATGTATAAGATTTTGCAATATCAGGCGGCGATGACTTAGATTGGGTCAAAGTAGGTCTAGCAAAGTCTCCCGCCATTTGAAATACTTAATTTCAGATAATTGACTTTTAAATTTTAATGACGTACCCTACGTAACCCGTCGTCACTGACGTAGCCTATGTAACCCGTCACTGACAGAACAATAAATGATAAAAATAAAACCTCATATTTTTACTTTCGTATAGGGAATCCCCGACCGACGGGAAATACCCGCAACAATATTATGATATGAGATGATCGGGTGATTCCCCTGTTGGTTCGTTGGGGAATTACCTTAAGAGTATTGTATTAAAGTATTCCGAGTGGGGAAGTCCCTTCTAAGTTCTACGACAAACATATTATTAGGACTGTACCTGTGTAGTAAATAGTGGGTACCTACGTATTGTACGAGTTGCTTTTTGTCGTAATGTATTAAAATAATCTAGGCAAGGTTATTTTCAAGGGGCAACGGACTACGGAATACAAACTAGACTTGTTTGTGGCAATCCCGAAAATCCCGAGATTAGCCAAGTAAAGTCCCGGGATTTTCAGGGCCAGAAAACGGTCGGTGATTGTATGCTCTACCTGACACTCACCTGCAAATAGCAAAAACGTAAGAAAATTTGAATTTTGCGGAGTACAGATGCGGATTGACCTTAAGTAAAATAATCATGCATAACGACTCGACTGTTTCTTAAAAAAAGACGAACAACATTTTATTTTTGAAAATGGAACTATAAGCGGTGATCTCTTCGGTAGAATGCGTGCATTGCGTTGAGTAATAGTGTTTTGTGGCGTTTTGGCCTCGCCGTAGGTGAGTATAATTGTTCTTTGGTTGCGGCTACAGAAGAAATTTAAAATAAGGCATTGGCGCATCTTTAGATTTTTTTTCTCTAATTACAAATTGAATTGGTGACCGTAGAGTTTTGCAGGCGTATACTGAATTTGTTTCTCCAAATTTATATTTTTTGCTTTCATAGAAACTTAGATGTAGTGCACAAGATACCTATTAGCTCAAAATTTTCAAAAATAGATGTGATACAACGCTATAATCACGTGCGAGCGTTTGAATGAAAAAATAACACTACAAAGTGAAAAATAACTTTAGTTATTAGTTAGTAGAGTAAATAGTAGTTATTTTTGGTAGTCGGTTCTTATTTTTTTGTAAAAAGTTTTTTATTTTTCAATTTTTAGTCACTTTTGAATTTATCTAAGTTACAATAGCCTAATCTTAACTGCTCATCACCTTTTACAAAATATTGCTTTTCCCGATGCTGGGACGGTGATTGTTGAGGAGTTCTCCTGGTAAGAACCAGGAGAACTGCCATTCACCATATGCATAGTGACGAGCATAAATTGCTTAATCGCAACCCGTTAAATAGGGGTACTCATTATTATATTGTTCCGGTGGCCATATGTGGTCTCCATCATCAGTTCCACTTCACCAAATTTCTTTCCGAGAGCAAATGCACGAGTTTCAATAAAAAATACCCAAATCGCTATAGGTATGCCTATAAAATTTTAGGGTTTCCCTCGATTTCGATTCTGATTGCCGGCAGTGGGACCACCTCGGGAGTATACCCTTTCAAACAAAAAACGAATTTTCAAAATGGGTTCATAATTAACGGAGTAATCGCGTAGTTGTTCTGGGTCTGGCTGTTTGTGTATGTGAGTTTAAATGTTTGTAAACGCACCCACGATACAGGAGAAATTCCTAGTGTGGGGCAAAGTTTAAAAAAAAAAAGAAAAGCAAACGTACACAAAAAAAAAACATACCGCCGAATTGAGAACCTCCTCCTTTTTGGAAGTCGGTTAAAAAGTTTGGCGGGTTGGCCGCTCTTAAGCAGTAAATATAAGAAAGCACTTTCGATAGAACAGTAGAAGAAAACGGTCAGTAAGAAATTACGAATCAGTAATTAGGAACCTAGCACTCATACAATTTTAAACATTATATTTTTTTTTAATATGGATCAGGAAAACCATATAAATACCTACGTAGTATGTATATCGTTTCAACAAGAAGATAAGCTGTAACATTGGTCATTTGAAATGCCTTTTAATGTACGATAACAAATAACATCCCACGCGAATGTTGTGACTCTGGTGTACAATTACATAGAGTTAGACTCATGTGAGATTTAAAGAAAACAACATTAACGTAACATCACGCAAAAAATACCTACTTAGCGGATGCCTACGTCATAATAAGTATATTACTATGTGCCAAATTTCAACCCAATCCGTTCAGTGGTTTGAGCTGTGTGTTACCAGTCAGTCATGGTTTCCTTTTTGACTACCCCTTTTCACACCGTTAGGGGTAGATTTTTGAAAAACCCTGATACACGTTTTTTGATATTTTTGGTTTTAAGTATAAATACTGAGTTTCGAGTTAATCGGACTGTGCGTTAAAATTCTTCTATACAAACTTTGATATCCCCCAATCCCCTTTCAGGCGGAACGTTGAAAAATCTAAAAATGGAAAACTTTATGATCTATTTAGGTTAGTATTCGTGCTAAGTTTCAAGTTTATTAGTTCAAGAAATAAGATTTTTCATACAAACAAAATGCCCCCTTTTTACCCCTATAAAGGTCGAATTTCCAAAAACCCCTCCTAAACGGATGCTTACGTCATAATGACTATCTGTTTGCCAAATTTCAGCCCAATCCGTTGAGCGGTTTGAGCTGTGTGTTGATAGAACAGTCAGTGTGTGGACAGAATATTAATTCAGATTTGTTACAGTTGTAATGACAATCTTGTCATTTGGTTTAAATAGGTAGGTTTTTTTATTATTATTTCAGTAATATTTTATATAGATACTTTTTTTAATTTGTGAATGTGTGAACGTTGTAGGCTTAATAGACTGTAGCTTTGTAAACCATCTTTTATTTTGTTAAGTACTTGGTACTTGTTGATGGTCAACTACACTGTCCTCCCATACCTATTAACACTGTAACTTGAAAACATTGTAAAAACCCATTATTTTTAAAAGAGTAACCCGCGGCCGCTTGCCGGCTCTTCTCCATAGGAAACGACCAATTGGAACCCTAGCTTCTGACGTTTCATAAGTGCCCATGTAGGTTTATGTGAAATAAAATATTTTGATTTTGATTTTGAGTCACGGTTTAATTTTTGGCTACCCCTTTTCACCCCGTTAGGGGTAGATATTTGAAAAACCCTGATACACGTTATTCTATATTTCTGGTTTTAAGTATAAATACTGGGTTTCGAGTTAATCGGATTGCGAGTTAAAATTCTTCTATACAAACTTTGACATCCCCCAAACCCCTTCGGGGGAACTTTGAAAAAACTAAAAATGGAAAACTTTAAAAAACGATTTACTTAGGTAAATATTTGTGCCAAGTTTCAAGTTTATCAACTTTATTGTTTTTACTTGAATACAAAATTTTGCGAATAAACAACTTCAATACAAAATTTTTATCCCCCTTTTCACCCTCTTGTGAGTTGAAATAAAAAAAAACAGCGATTTACGTTGTATAAGCCAGCCGTAAGCTGAAATCTTAGTGATTTTAACTTAAAAAATAAAGAAGTTTAATTAAAAACAAAATTTTATCCCAATTTTCACCCCTTAAGGGTTGAAATTCTAACAAAGCCGTTGCTTTAGCTTCCGACCATAAGCCTAGATAATAAATTTAGTGATTTTTACTTTCTAAAATGAAGGACTTTCCATACACAACTTCATCCCCCTTTTTGACCCTTCGAAAAACGATGAGATAGGTACATATAAACTAATTTTCAATTGTCAGCCTAAACACAAAATTTGAATATTCTAACTTCAAAACTGACGGACTTTCATATAAACTTAAAAAAAATCCTTTCTTAGTGGATACCTACTCTTTACAGAAAATACACCCTCCAAATTTCATGTCTCTAGGACTAGTGGTTTAGGCTGTGATATATCAGTCAGTGAGTCAGTCAGGACTTTGAATTTTATATAAATAGATAAAATATTTTGATTTTGATTTAAACCTTAAGTTACGGTTTATGGCCGCATTCAAGGCTGTCATGAAAATAATGACAGCCACAAAGATTTAAATCGTTAGATTCGTCCTACCGCGTCAAAATGTAGTCACGTTTCTGTTTCGTTTCAACACTTCCCCCTGACAACCAATGACACAGTGACTTAATTTGATTGTCATGCAGGGCTAACATGACACACGCGACAATTACTCACTCTCGCGCGAGTAATTCTTGTCTATTTCTGTAACTATCTCGTTTTCTGACAGCGCTCCCATACAAAATACTCGACTCGTTCTGTCAAACTTGATGTTTTCTCGACAAACCCTAACATGGCACGTATTTTATCTCGAATTTTGACATTTCAACACGAGATATCTCTGATTTTTCTGTCATTTACTCGTCCTCGATTTTGACGACGAGAAGAGTAGACAAAATTATAATACAAAAAAAAAGGCATTCACTGGCGATAGACGTGAAAAATTAAAACTTTGGAATAACATAATAAATACGTACACATGTACACAGGCCGCTGTGGGACGCCAGTCTGCTGCAACACGTTACATTAGCATTTCGGTAACGTGGCTAACATGTTGACGCAAGTAGCATGTCGGGGACGCTGTTAGCATCTGGGTGACTAGGTTAGCGAGTTGGTGACGCAGTTAGTATGTCGGGACGTGGTTCGAATTGCTGTGACTCAGTTAGCATGTCGGTGACACAGGTACTATGACGGGGACGCTGATAGCATGTTGGGACTCAGTGAGCACGTTTGTGACGCAGTTAGCATGTCGGCATGTTTTAAACATGTCGGCATGCTTTTTGCATGTCGGTGTCGCAGGTAGTATGATGGGGTCGCTAATAGCATGTCGGGATTCTGAAGAAGGTGACGCAGTTAGCATGTTTTAAACATGTCGGTACGCCTTTAGGATGTAGGTGACGCAAGTAGCATGTCGGGGACGCTGTTAGCATCTGGGTGACTAGGTTAGCGAGTTGGTGACGCAGATAGTATGTCGGGACGTGGTTCGAATTGCTGTGACTCGGTTACCATGTCGGTGACACAGGTACTATGACGGGGACGCTGATAGCATGTCGGGACTCAGTAAGCACGTTGGTGACGCAGTTAGCATGTCGGCATGTTTTAAACATAACGGCATGCTTTTTGCATGTCGGTGACGCAGGTGGTATGATGGGGTCGCTAATAGCATGTCGGGATTCTGTGAGCAAGAAGGTGACTCAATTACCATGTCGGCATGTTTTAAACATGTCGGGTTGCCTTTAGCATGTCGGTGACGCAGGTGGTATGACGGGGTTGCTAATAGCATATCTGAATTCTGTGAGTAAGAAGGTAATGCAGTTAGCATGTCGGGACGCTTTTAGCATGTTGCAGACGCGGTTGGCAAGTCGTGAATTGGTTTACATGTCGGGGACACTGACAGCATGTTGGTGACGCTGTTGACAAGTCAGTGACGCGTTTAGCATGTTGATGACTCGGTTAGCACGTCGGTGACACGACACCACAGATTTTGCCCGTACCAAAAATGTCTCACTCATTTTCATTTGCGTGATTTTGTTTTGTATTTTAATTTCAGCATGCCAAAGAAAAACATTTATTTTTAAACAAAAAAGCCTGTTACACAAAAAAACTTTACATAAATTAAAAGAGGTGGATGAAAATGAATATAGCACAAACTAATTCCATGCGTAAGATCGAATGAATGAGCCGATGTTGCTATCATAAAAATGATTTATTTTAATAATTTGCTACATCGGTCTCTCGTCGCGAGATAAAGAACTGTCAAAGTGCCTTTCTCGAGTTTACTCGAGCTTATCGGTCATGTTAGTGTTTAGAATGACGTCATAATTGTCGACAAATTTCGATAAATCGAGAACGAGAGCGTTCTCGCGCATGTCATGTTAGCCCTGATGGAGACGCTATTTAATAATGTGTGAGCGCACTATTCTCAGTATGGACACTTTTTCGCGTGACTAAGTACAGTGAGGGCAAATCTAGCGATTTAAATCTTTGGGCAGCGGGAATTTAAATTACTGTGTCAAAAACATACCAACTTACTCACATTAATATCGTTCCAATGACGTCATTCGCCCGTAAATTGTGGTCAAAGGTGATAAAGCAGTTACGAGGTCGAATTTATGAAAGTAACCTAGAAAGTACTATACTATACTACTATATCTAGGTTACTTTGATAAAAATCTATAAAAAAATCGATATATGTACTTGATTAATTTATTGTGACCTGTCTACGGGCAAGAGAATTGCGGCGGTGCTATTAAATTCTCGCCGCAATTGCATCGCCATAAGGAGATTGATCCATACAGTTTCTATAGAATTTCATGTTACGGTGGATGTAGATGGAGCCTTACAGTCACCTTAAATTTATATCACCTGGTTGTTACAGTGTCATCATTTCAGACGAAAGACGTCTACTGCTGGACATAGGCCTCCCCCAAAAGGCGGGAGGGTTGCTATAATCGCCACGCTAGGCAGGCGGGTTGGCGATCGCAGTATGGTGTTCAAATGCATAGAGAACTCTGCTGCCATTCTCTAGTAAGTCCCTTAGTCGCCTTCTCAGATACCCACGGGAAGAAATAGGATGGTGCTATTCTTTACGTCCGGTACCACATGGAACGTTACAGTGTAGACTGGCCGACAAATACCAAATTTTTAAACTTCGAATTTCTTACGCATCATCGAATACGCATTATAATGTTATTTGTACCTATGTTGCTTATGATTTCTGACATTCTGAGAAAAAAAATAGGATTTCACTAATACTTTAGAACGTTAAACTTGTATGGTAAAAGTTTTTTGCGATATCTGACTCTTCTAGTACCCAACCCTCAGTCGGTCTGATAGAGTTTTTATAACCCTCATAAGAAACAGAATCTTTTAATATTAAAAAAATATTGTACAGTCGGCAAGAAAATTTCCCATTTTCTTGCTGACTGTAAATTGTTTTCAAAATCTGTGTATGCAGATCATTAAATTTATTGTATACTAGCGACCTGCGACCTGCTTCGAACGATTTTTACGACTTGGCAAAAATCGAGATTTCTTTATTATACAAATATTAATGTATTATTCATTTATACCTTCTGGAATTGGAATAAATTGTCTTAATGATAGTGAATACCATCACAATTCCTTGCGTGGTTTCGAAAAACAACGCGGTCACACAGACATACACGAAAATGGACATTAATTTATAATTATTTATGTAAAGGTATTTAAATGTATAGATTATTACTATTATATCAGTCAGGTTGGACCATTTCAAACTTCTTTGTTTCGTGGTTGTTGAGTTGAAAGAAAACACAGTAAAGTTATTTTAATTCTCAGGCACAAACTATGTTGTATCCAACTTTTGCTGACAAAATCTACTTTTACCTTTGACAAAATAAATTTACCTTTGATCCACTTCTACTTTTGTCAAAAAAATAAAACCTATAAATAACTTGGAATATCATTGTCACAAAGTTCTAAAAGGTTTTATAATGAATTGATGAAAGCTTAAATATTCAATTTGCTTATTTGAAGCCTATTTTTAAATCTCATATCAAGTTATATGAATGCTTGAAGTTATTTTGGGCACATAACTTACAGCTCAATAGAGATTTGATATTGTGGTATTTTGCTATACAAAACCACATCTTTTATTATATTTATATATTTAAGGAGCTGCTGTTGTGTCCAACAATTCGTTAATATAATTCGTTAACTATGTTTTCAAATATAAAATCATATGACACTCACTTAACTCACATTTAACATATTTTTGAACACTGTTATCGCTAAAAACCAAAGCGTTAGTTACCCCTGACTGTTTTTGCATCCAAAACTGTATTTTATATTAATAATTTTCACTTTTTGTAAACATCTTAGAATATTTTTATTCTTTAACGTTTATCATCATAAATTTTCACCTGTCAGTTTTTTTTTCTACACTTTAAAGCTAACATGATAAGACCAGGTCTACACTGTAAAGTTAGTGTGATAAGGCTAGGTTCTCATTCAAGGACAATCAAACATTTTAGAGGTAAGTAATTTGAATTATGTTTGGATTGTTTAACAGATACTTCCAGAATGTTTGACAGCATCTATAAAAGCGGGCACAGACCTGGCAAAGTTTTAGTTTATGCCAGTTTGACTTGAGTTTATGGCTGTTTGCCCTGAGTTTACGGCAGTTTGGCCTGAGTGTACGGCAGTTTGCTCTTAGTTTACGGCAGTTTGTCCTTAGTTTACGGCAATTTACCTCAGTTGGACCTCAGTTTATGGCATTTTGTTATAAGATCATGTGTATTAACTGAATGTACAAAATACAATAATTTTAAAAACTAAACGTGTATGAATTCTGTGAACCTCCGTTGCCTCCAGTCTTCTCGTCTACGTCTGTGAAAGGCCTCTGACGTCGGGGGCACTCTAGCCACGTGGCGTAAACGCCGCAGCCAATCACTCCTGCATGCCGTACGAGGCCAAGACACTTCTCTTGCTGAGCGTGAGGCGCTGCAAAGTGCCTCTGCTGTCTTTTATAACGGCGTGACGCCAGGCAACGCCGCTATCTTCTCGGCCCACTCCTGGATAGAGAAGTTTTCTGACGTCAGGGAATTACAATCGCATGGTGTAAGGCACCTACAACATGGTCTTTCTGTGAATGTGAAGCAATTTAAATCGGTATACCGTAACCTCTTGTTTACGAAAATTCTCAAAAGCTTATCCTTCTCTGGACAGGGACGTTGACAACCCCCTCCTAATCCTTAGGTCAGGAATTTACAGGTATGTGTCAGGTTGCCTCTTGATAAAAATATGATTCGCGACCATAACAAATATGTATTTACAGAATTATAATCATTAGTATCATTAATACATCTCTCTTAGTTGGATTTTTTCCATAAGAACTTTTTCATAATAGATTTGTTCTTATGGAACAAACTTCTAACTCCTGACAATGACACTGACATGCCAATCCCAAAAAAAACGTAAAAAAAACCGTGCTACCACTGCGATATATTTATGTAGGTTTAATTTTTTGCTAAAATGATTAAATTCCATACTATTCCTATTGCCAAAATTAAAAACTAAAACTAAAAACTAAAACACCAACACAACTTCACTTCAAACTTTTTATTTAAATTACTTAACAACACTCCCCAACTACTATCTATACATAGCAAGTAAAAGCGAACAGAAAAAGGTTTCCGATATCACACGGATGAAAGTGAAGGGCCTTTCAAAGAAAATTTTAGTGTGGAGTTGTATGCCTACCTGCTTAGCAACGTTTGAAAGATTCTCCCTAGGGCGGAATGTCACCTTGTGACAATACTATCTGCTTAGCAACGTTTGAAACATTCCCTAGGGCTGAATGTCATCTCGTGACAATATTTACGATATTTGAGAACAATTTAGAATATAGATTACTTAAGTTCTTCTATTTCTTTGGAAATAATTTCTATACCTTATTTCCAATGTAAATTATTTTTTTTCTTTGTAAAGTTCGGAAATATAGTTTTGTAGGTAAGCTTAGGGCTTAGAGCAATTTAAGACCTGAAATATTTTATGATTGGAGCAAATTGGGGTTCTTCGATTCTGTCCTACTGTAATGAAGCTAGAATCATAAATAAATGGTATTCATATACCTTATATTCTATTATGGGAATAAAAATTATTGATGTTAATATTGGGCTAGCTAATTGCTAGAATACCAAAAATATTACGCAGTGTGCACTAAAGCAGCAGGATGACATAACAACGTTCGGAAATACCGACCTACCACTTCGCTAAATCGATCCCAGCCGACTGACAACTCGACCAACGGAATGTCGTCAAAATATCGTCGATATGTCCTCTTCCTTACTTCATGCTGTCATCGCCGTATTAGTGTTCTCAATCAATGCTTCGTTTCGTCTAAAATCTCGACAAGAGGATTTATAGATTGTTCATGTGGATGTGTTAATATGTATTGAAACTTGATAAATATAGCTTTAAATCTTAATATTAAAAGTAAGCAATGACCTACGATTGGTATTTTTTTTTTTCATGAACCTCCTGTAAGTGTGACAGAGGTTAGTTATGGCTCATATACACTAGCGGCACGTTTCCAAAGGCAGAGGCAACGTGCCGATCGTATATACGTATATAAGGTGTATCTATTTATACACGAAATCTCTCAAAGGGTCATTATACTCATCATTATGAACAACTTTTACTATGGAACCGAACTTGAAATCGCGAAAAAAAAATCAGCTGTTCCCTACATTTTGACGAGTTAAGCGAACATAAATGTAGGGAACAGCTGATTTTGTACCCTTTAAGAGATTTCGTGTATGAATAGATACATCTTATATATGAGCACTTACAAGTTCATTTTGTATCAAACTACGATCCTCAGCAGAATAATTAACCAATAAAAAAGATCGATGTCAACTAATTGTTTACATCGATTAATTAATCACCAAAGACGTGCTATTTGTTTTGTTCAATTTGGCCCTTTTTATTATAATGATTTTTATAAATTCAGTAGTTTCACCACTCTCAAAAATCTCAATTGAAATTCCGTCTACACGTAAATGTTATAAAATAATTTTATACATATATCTTAATGGAAACTTCTTAGAGGATCTCGGTTAATCAGATTAAGTCTGTTCTCGGAATTACGTTTCGATATAATACCTTACATGTAAGTTAATTATTATTGTTGTTAATGTTGTTATGGCAGGAACACATAAATATAAGCTATACGGGTAACTTATCTCGTTAAGTAGGGCGAAGAAAAAATTATGTATGATACTTATAAGCCGGCACAGTGAAGAGCGTCTTTATATGAATAGTTAAGTACCTACTAGTTAAGTATTCTTCAAGCAGATCTAAAGGAGATTTTCTCCTTTGTTGACTTTTATTAACTACTAGCTTCTGCCCGCGACTTCGTTCGCGTGGAAGTCATAAGACACCACAATATACAGGTCTAGTGATCGCAAGCTATACTGTTGAGAATGAGGTTCTGGGTTTGATTCCCGGGTCAGGCAAAGTGTTATCAGGTGTTCCATCTGGAATTTCTCAGTAACAGTCCAAAGTCTGGATTTGTGTCCGGTTAATGGCAAAAAGCTCGCCCCCTATTACATGGAACCTAAGCATAACTGGCGAAATTTTATGGGTAGGTACACCTCTACGCATCCCTTCGGGGAATACACTCGTGATGCTATGGTATTTTTAAAAAACATAAATACATACATAAACTCATGCCTTCTTCCCATGGGGGTAGGCAGAAACTATAGAACGCCACCTGCTACGCTCCTTACATACTCCTATTACTTCATTTACGTTCATACACCTGGTCATACACGTACGCCGGTTGTGAGTACTACGCACGTGACCTTTCTGAAGAACATCACCAATCAGGTCACTATATGTCCTCCTAGGGCGTCCCCTCCCAGCATTTCCACTCACATCTGCCTTGTAAATATCTTTTGTTAGTCGCCTTTCAATCATCCTCTCAACATGACCAAACCATCTAAGCATACTCTTTTCAGTTTTTGTCATTACACCCTCTTTTAAACTCCACCGTTGCCTTATCACACAATTTTTTAGCCTATCTTTCATAGTCTCGCCACACAATGCTTCGCAAGGAATGCATTTCCATAGCATTTATTCTACTTTCATGCTTCTTTTGCCACACCCAACATTCCTTCTGCCATACATAAGCGTAGGCACAAAGCACACTATTGTGAACAGCCAGTCGAGCCTTTGTGGGCATCAACTTTTTCGTCACAATCGCATGTATTTGACCATACACTTTATTTACGCATTTCATTAAAAAAACTACCCTTTATACTGCGTTAGTATTAATGGTCTCAGCAGTCAAAATAGAAAGAAGCTCAGAACTGGTGATGTGGGAGCAAGCGACGAACGTCCGTGTGAGAAGCAGTTAGTCCTGCGGTCGAGTCCGCAGTCTTCAGTAGCAATTTTCCATTGCTTGCGAAGTTTTTGGTTTTAGTGAATTAATGAATGCCTGCGTTCCTGTATCTATATGTATACTAAATGTCATAAAACTGATACACTGACTGATGAATTCATCATACATAATCTGTAAGAATGCTGCTGTTACTGTTAATATTACTGTTGTGCATAATTTACTGTTATATTATTAAAGCTGATGGGGCTGAAAAGTTCTGGAGTGGCGATCGCGTACCGAGAGACGTAGCGTCGGAAGAGCTCCCACAAGGTGGACCGATGACCTTGTGAAGGCCACAGGGATCCGCTGGATTCAGGAAGCACAAAACCGGTCGAAGTAGCGGTGCTTGGGGGCCTATGTCCAACAGTGGATGTCTTTTGGCTGAAATGTTGATGTTGTGATAAAACTACAAACTTAAGATTTTCTGATTTTTTCCTTTACTTGTGTTGTGAGACTTTGCTTCTTGTCAAATTTTATGATTCTAGGTAAACGGGAAGTAGTAGTAAGGTTTTGATTTATTTGCGAGTATCAAAATAATGTCGTATAAATAGCCGTATTTTTTATTGCGTTAACTTGCGTTTTTAAGCTTGAGTTTTTAGAACTCCAAGTGACCGTAGACTTACGTATTTGGTATAAAATTCAACTCGATACCTCCACGCTTTCCTGAGAAGAAGGGTATTGACTGACAGACTGACAGACACACGGACGGACGGTTAGACGGACGAACAACGAAGTGATCTAATAAGGGTTCCGTTTTTTTTCTTTTGAGGGTCGGAACCCTAAAAAATAAATTGTAGTGGATTTCTGACTCTTCTGGTACTCAAACAAAAAATTGTCTTGTTAAAATTACCGATTTTCTGGCTAACTGTACATTTTTCAAAATCTGTGAATGTTAATCAAAATGGCTCAAAAAGTTAAGGACAGTATTCTCCGACCGATTTTGTGTAGCTACATTGGTTAAGGTAGGGTTTACCACCCCATCTCAAAAATCCACTCTGTATATTATGTCATGATGAGTGACAGCTAAGCCCCATAAAGATATAGCGTGATGACTAAATCTGTAACTATCTGCAATGTTCTAACCGTTTGACTCGTCTTATTACAATTTTCTGTAAACTATAGAGCAATACAAACTTAATGCAATGTTGCTCATCCCCCATAGCAAATAGCGTAATAATATTTTATCCTACCGACTGATCAGACTTATAGGGAATATCTATACAAAATTTGAACAGAATCTATCCGGAAGAATTTGCGTGGTGCTGGAACATGCATTCATAGAGGAATGCAAATAATATATAATGCAGTATTGCTCATCCCCCACAGCAAATAGCGTGATAATAATATAGCCTATCAATTAACCAGACTTATAGGGAATATCTATGCAAAATTTTAACAGAATCTATCCAGTAGAATTTGCGTGATGCTCTAACATACATTCAGACAAACAGACAAAAATACTAAAAATTATATTTTTGGCATTGGAATGGATCCCAGACCTCGTAGCAATTACTTTTTTTCAAATATATTCAATGTACAATTTTGACTTCGCTACGATTTTATTATAATTGTTTAAATGCGGATTTTTACAGAAAAATCTCAAGCAATTAAATTATAACTACGAAGCAGACACTATGTAATTAGATGTTCTGTTTTTTTTTTGTGTCGTTACAAAGATAAAAATGCTTTATGAAATTAAAACCAAAAACAAAATTCAAACCCACTTTCATTCAGCATTTCTTCACAGCGGTCGTCACAGCTGAAATGCGGGTAGATTAAAAAGGGCTCCTAAAAGTGTCTGTAACGACCTAATTACTGAATAAAAAAATACTTTGACTTTCAGCCAAAAGCTCGCAGCATTGTTTTGTGCTCCCAAAGAGCCTAAAACTCAATGTCTTTTTGCAATCTTTGTTGTGGTAAGAACAATGTAAAATACTTTTTGGAATAAATATAATTTCGTCATGTGCGTCGTAAAAGTCTTGTTTTAACTCTGATGAAATAAACGTGTCAGTATGTGTTAAAGTACAACGTGCGGGCTTTCTATCTTTCCGAGTATCGTAAAACCGGATTGAAGCAAGAGCTTTGATGTGTTGGGAGACAATGCTGTCATAATAAGGACTTATTTCCAGCTACAAAAATAATCTATTTGTTAATGTCATTTTTAGAGTCTTTGTATATATTGCTAAGAGTTTTCGTTTCACTTTATGGTGAAAGCGTACCTTCCTGTACTTTTTAGGGTTCCGTACCCAAATGGTAAAACGGGAACCCTATAACTAAGGCTCCGCCATCTGTCTGTCTGTCTGTCTGTCCGTCTGTCTGTCTGTCTGTCTGTCTGTCTGTCTGTCTGTCTGTCCGTCTGTCACCAGGCTGTATCTCATGAACCGTGATAGTTAGACAGTTGAAATTTTCACAGATAGACAGATTAGGTATTTCTGTTGCCGCTATAACAACAAATACTAAAAAACAGAATAAAATAAATATTTAAGGGGGCTCCCATACAACAAACGTGATTTTTTTGCTAGTTTTTGTCCGATATTGATAACGGCAACAGGTAGACGCTTGAAATATTCACAGAATATTTAGTCATATATTCACTATAAAAATAAATAACTAAATTAAAATAAAACAAATATTTAATATTTTCCCATACAACAAACGTGATTTTTTTGCCATTTTTATAGATAATGGTACGGAACACTTCGTGCGCGAGTCCGACTCGCACTTGGCCGGTTTTTTTAGAGTCTTTGTATCTATTGTTAAGAGTTTTGCGTTTCACATTATGGTGAAAGCGTACCTTCCTGTACTTTTTTATTTTGTTGTTCATTAATCTTTGGTTAATCTTTTATTAAAATTACATTACATTTAATCATTTGGATTACCTTAATCGCATTTTCATTCATCATCTTTCTAAATAGCCCTGCTCATGTAACTTGGGTTCGGCGAAACGCGTTTTCCTCTACCATTCTCCCCTGTCAGCCGTCACGCTATCATTGACTCCCTTCTCTTTCCTCATACAATCCATACATCTTTTCTTTGACCTTCCTCTCCCTCTCCACCCATCATCATTTATATTCATCACTCAGTCACATGCGCTTCCTCCCTCCTCATCACATAAACCGCATCAACATTAATGGTATTAAACCCAAACATAGTTAATCAAGTTTGTTGCCACTTCTGCAGCTGTATAAGGGGCTGAATTAGGGTAAGCGTCACCACCTTTCAAACCAATTACCATGCGATGGCGATTGAAAAGGGACGGCAGTAAGCAGTTCATCGTTAATAGAAACATCAAAGGTCACCTTCTTTATTACCCTTTGTAGTCAGCTATATAATTGATTTTCTACATCGTTGATCCTCTTTGCCATTTTCTCCGTGGAAGGTGAAGATAATACCGTCCGCTTCACAGCTCTGTGTATAAGACAAATCTCAGTATATTGCATTTCATAAGGTGCGTCTTTTCAAAGGGTCCATTCAAAGTGAGTGTTTTTGCTGATAAAACGTCGACCCGAAGGCCTGGGTTGGACAATTTTTGCGTAAGAACAGTATTGCTTGAAATGAAAATTCCGATGTTTTTTATAAAGCGCAGAGGCTGCAAACTAAGCAATGAATAAGGTTTATATGGATGGTTCAATTTGGTTGAAAGCTACGCAAACATATGGGAAGGCTTTCAGGGTTTCATTTACGCGAATAAGAATAGTTAAGTCAGTTTACCTACGTAGAGTAAATTGGTTACCCGGCAGAACTACAAGATTTTATTTAATTCATTAAGAATAGCATCCCATTTGTTAATGTTACTGTTAAAATGTCTTAATTCTGAACTTGTTGATGAAATTAGATAGGCATAAAAAGAATTTGAATTGAAAAAGCTCTACACAAACCTAACCTTTGGTATGTTGAGAAGTATTCTATTGATATTTTAGTAAAAACGGCGTAGGATGAAACTCCAATAAAAATACTTCAAGGACTTTAGTATAATGTTAAGTTTATTTTATAGTTTACAGTCATTTAACATAGTCTTTCTTTTGTTTACAGATGAGAGATTTGTGTATTATTAACAAAAATGTGCAACAACATATAAAATATCTTATAGATTAAGTTACTATTTTGGCTTCGCCTCACTTTATAGCTAAGTTTATATTACAAACAAGAAAGGTTTCTATTCCTTAGAATAAGAGTTCAGTAGCAATAACTGTACATTTTGTATTAAAATACATGTTAAGTATAATATTTTTATACTACAGATATTACATGGAACTTAATCTGATAGGATGAAATAAAATAATTTACCATCATATAATTTCATTTATGTACAATCTACATCGTGTTAATCTTACTTCAAGTAATAATTTTATCTTAAAACTAAATACACTTGGTGTAAATATTTCGAATTTTGATAAAATCAGAAAATAAAGTTCAACAAATCATAAATCTAAACATTTAAATATTCCAACAGTAAAAATTATATGTAGACAATTTTTAAAATTACATGTTCGCAGATAGCACTTTACGTAATATTTTTTTACATTGCATAGTAAAAAAAGTACTAAAACCATTTTACGAGCATTTTATGCATTGTCGTGAATTACGTGATGTCACTTGTAAATCAACGGATTTTTTACAAAAAACTGCTTCTTTACACTTGAGGAAATTATTATTTTGATCCATTATGGATTCATGACCTATTCGAGTTTATATTACAACAGATTGAGAAGAGTTTTCATTTTCTAGGCTAGTTTTATATGCATGGTACTTAACTTTAGTTAAGTCTAAGTCATGGTCAAATATGTCGTACAATAAAGTTGTATAACGGAACAAAAACATCTTTACAGATTACTTCACATTTTTGGCTGTTTTGAAAGTGACTGTTAATAAACATGAGGATAGTTCGGTTGTACTGTGTTCGTCGAATTTCATCTCCTGTCGAACAGGATCTACCGGTCCACTTTCCGATCCAGGATTTATTTATTAGATTCCTATTTCATGTAAGCTCAAACCGATGCTTTACAAACTGAAATCTGTTCTGAGCAAAATCCGACGAGATTGTAGTTACATTTGCAAGTTAAAGTTGCCTGTAGCAGAATCATCTATAAAAACATTTTTATTTAAAATGAAATAATCTGCTTGAAGATCAGCAAACATCAGAATTTGAACGAACAATTTATGTTTCGTTTGCTTGAATTATTTCAACATCATAATTTAGAAGTTTTCACATCATCAAGGATAAAACAATAAAAGTAAAGCGAAGGAAACTAAAGTTAAGACTTGTGGTCGCCAGAAAAGTATTCCTTTGTTCCCCGTGTTATGTTGTACTGCAGCTTGATTCTCGCCTGATAAAGAGAACAAAATTATTAAAGTTTTCAGTTTCTACAAAGTTTTCAATATGTCTCAGTTATACTGTATTATATTGTACGAAACTATCAACGACCAAGTTTTACTGGGACTATAAATTATAAATTTATATCTCTTCTATCTTTGTTCGCTGTGAAATAGTTTAACATTTGCGTCCCCCTAACGACAAAAGACTTAGAATGGAATTTTGGTAATTCCATTACCACTGCATATCTGACTCAAGTAAACTGAAATTGAAAGTCTGTAAATTCTAGTAACCATAGTACATAATTATGATCTTTTTAAAAAAATATTACCTAGAATAGTGACGGTGACTCTTAAGATTGTTTTATGTAGCTGAAGTTTATAAATAATTAATTGAATAATAGAAAAAACGAAAGAGCTAAAAAAAAAAATGTTAAAATCTTTTTTATGTCTTCATGCTTGGTTTTACACAAGTTATTTATGAGAGGAGCAAATATTATATATAGATCGGAAAATTAAATCACTTACCGATCAAAACGTGAACATTGATGGTTACTTGAGAATGATTCTGCAAGTGACATGAGTACGTCCCACTGTCATTTTGTGAAGCTGATGATACACTTATAGTAGCGCTGAAAAGAAAACAAAACAGAAGTTGTAAGTCTTGCAAGCCATAAAGCAACACTTTAGAACTTTATTTCACGATCTAGACCCAAATCAAATAATTTATTCGCATAGAATGTAGGTATTGTACAATAAAGTTGTTATAAAAAATATAGAGAGCCGAGTAAATTCTGCCTGAGTTTTGGCATGCAAAATTTAAAATTTAACAAATACAGTCACCACCATAAGCTCATGAGCAAAATTATGAAATAGTCAATAAATTAATACATTATTTTAACAAGTCCAGGGGGCCTAAAATTGACTGTTTGGCAGAATCATAATTATGATCTGCGTACAATTCATGCATCCCGCAATTCATCGTTTGACAGCTGCTATATTCTCTATATATATACGGAAACGGTGTGCCTGTATTCTCGGTAGAATACGTGCTAGCTCCCACAGCATCCTGAGTGTATTGTGTGGTAGGTGGGACAGCCCCATGCTGGCTCACTGGATACGGCTGCACACGTAGGTGTCAGTCGTTTCAATTTCGTATATAGTGTGGATTTTTACTAACATTAGGTTAAGACCTTTACTAACAACTTATGGATCTTGATCTGAAATAAAATAAATATATATATATGACATTTGACTTCATTATAGCAATTCATAATTTGTGGACCATTTTACGAAACTCCATACAAAACTGTGAAACAGATGAATTGCGGGATATGAATTGTACGCAGATCATATTATGATTCTGCCAAAGCGTCCATTTTAGCCCCCCTGATCATGCACAAAAGTGTATCAACTAATCTCAAAAAGATTAAACTGTTGATAACCTAAACCACCTTTGCATCGCAAATAAACTGGTCTCGTTTTGACAGTTTACGGACGAGAACTTTCTACTAAATAAATTTAATAAGTAGGTAATTGTAATATGGAATTATCTATCAGATAAGCCGATAACATTAATCAAAGTTGGTGAAATTGATCATTGTTATAATAATATTTTTTTTAATAGGTATTCAAAAGGGTTCTCACCTCATATTCCGCCAAGAGACATTTTCTGTGAACTCCTTCCCTTGTTTCTTCCAAAGAATTCCATAAATATTATTTTCTACTGGAGGTGTCGTTGGTTTGATAGTAGTCAGTTCAGTCGTGGTCTTCTCTGGTGTTTTCTTAGTAGTACTTACACTAACAGTCGATGTGATGGTCGTCGTCTCGACACTCCAACTCTTGTTCATCATTATATCTATTCTATTGAATATTGTACTCATTTTTGTTGTTAACTCTGTGGTTGTAGTTGTGGGCAAGGGTGTAGAAGAAGGTAGAGGCGTTGTCACTGGCGCCTTTGTGGATATAGATGACACATACTGTTCTGATATGATACAAGATAATTTTATCGCGCTACCCGCTTTATAAAATCTGTCTTTCACATCATGTGTGTCGTCACCGTTTATGAATATAACAGGAGCTGAAAGAAAATTAAACTTTTAATTTTAGGAATAATATGAACTCGTTAATAAGTAACTGTTTTGGTTTATGGCCTAAATAAATTAAATTATTTCATACTTTCTCCTTTTCATAATTTATACGTTCATCACGAACTCGGAAAATTTGAATTATTTCCTCCGCAGAGACGCAAACACATAATTATGTTTCAGTTTTTTTTCACAGAAAAAGCAAAAACAGGACGTCAAGGGCCTAATAAAAGCTTTACTACTTTTTTAAGACCTTACCTTTTCCTCTCCCATTGACAAAATATAAACAAACAAAAAAGAAATAGGCACAGAAAGCTATGCTAATAAATCGAAGTAAATACTTTAATTTGTCTAAATCACATAAATACTAAGAAACGACGTCATTAAGTGCTGTTACATGCAAATGGAGATTAAGGCTATTTTCGGGAAAAACAGGTTACCTTAAACGGTAATATTAAAAGCGATTAAGACGAAATGAAATGGCGTGGCAAAATACAGACCGAAGAGAGAAAAGATGTGAGAAATAAAAAAAGAGCTTTTCAATCTCACAAATAATACACACAATAGCATGGCTTAATTAACGTTTCAACACAAGATGCTAACTGAGCAAAGAATTTATTCTGTTTTGTACTTACGTAAAACGGTGAGATTTGTGAATATCGTTCTTGGGGGATGTGTGGATATTTGGCACATGTAGTGACCAGCGTCGGTTAACTTCACTGGATTCATACTGAGTCTCCAGTTGTTAGGGTATTGGAATTTTACTGCTATCCTATTGTCGCCGGCGTATAAAGCTGGACCCACGGTGAGGAGTTGTGCTGACTCTGTGGTGTTTCTCAACCACATCACCTGTATGGGAAAGAAACAAAAACAAATGAACACAAAATACATTATCAATAAAAAACTAATTTAAAATTAATCAGTCGACTCCAAAAAGATATTAACTCTAAATTATGACATAATATTCTTATATATACACGAAATTAACCAAAAAAACGAAATCAAAAGTAGGTACGAAACAAATTCCTACATTCTTCTCAGCCTACATTTTTTTTTTGAGGTCAGTGCCAGGAGTTAAGAAAACTACCTACCAAATATAAAAAATGGCTTTGCTAAAAAACAACCCTTTGTACCAAGCATTATAATTGCTCGTACTATTTCACTTTCACGCCATACTTAACATTCATCTAACCATGGCTGATTTCCTTGACTCATTCATTACAGTACAGACATTCAGCCTTTGACTTACATTTTCAAAGAAGCTAATTTAAAACCAAAATAATTTTAACGACTAAAATTACAAATTCTTTTCGGTCTGTAACGAAATAAAAGGTAGAAAGATTTGAAATGGAAGAGCTCATAACATTTTTGAGCAATGAGGAAATTTACACAAAAGAAATTCTTAGAAGTCTCTGGAAATTAATGATGGACCAATGGACATATTTTATTTATTATTGCGCACTTCAGGGTCTCCCACACAAATACTTAAAGGTTAGATTTTGACGAATAATTTGTAAGTACGATACAGACTCTTTCATGGTGCCATATCTCTACTCAAATATAAATACGCTTTCGACATTGAGGAGTGGGTGTAGTACATTTTACAGAAACGTTTATTGAACTTTTCGTTTAATAATAAAATTTATTCTCGTATTTTTGTTCACTAGAAAAATACACGTATCGGTTTCATACCACGAAATGTTCAAAACTCTATGAATAGCTTTTGTATAGCTTAAATTTTATAGGAAACAGTACCAATTGTGTCAGTAATTTTTTTTACAGAATACATGGTGTCAAAAATACAATTGTGTGCGTTACTTTGCGCGCTGCCGTAAATAGCGATTTGCACACCAAAAATAAACGTAATCTACTTTTATTTTTGGTGTGCAAATCGCCAGCGAATATTCTAGGTCAATGTTACTTAGTTTGATGTACAGAATGCGGATCTGATGGGTCTTTTAACGCCCTGTCTATTGTACATTCAATTTTAAAGTTACCGTTTTATCCTTGAGCATGACGACTCTACAGTTCAGCAAGGCTTCCGCCCCGACATGTGCCGTCACTTGAGTATACTTCTCCTCCTCAAAGTATGGACCCCAATGGTGCTCATGGTGATGGTCATGAGCATAGCTTTGAAACGGCACATACGGACGAGGCTCTTCTACCTTGTCTGTTGAAAAAATAAAATTTAATTTGAATAATTAGCTTCTGCTTAAAATGAACTTGATTGATAAGCAAATGACTAGACTATTTATTCGCTTAAATAGTCTTTAAATTAAAATCTCAAGTTTACTGTATTTTTATCAGCTCATCACTCACATCTGTTTTTTTTTAATGGCTGTAGCACGTTATATTGACGGTGAGTCTGCTCATCAATCATGTTCTTTGACTGTGCGACGTACGAGGATAAAACAAACGAATGCTGTAAATATTGTTTAAGGAAATACTAATGTGTTGAAAATGTGCCTAAATGAGCGAAAACGGTGCAATGGTGTGTGTTTATATATTTAATTAATGATGAAATTAAGGCAATAACTAAACATACAGGTACACAAGTAACAATTATAAATATTATTTTAATAAAACTATAATATTTTAGTTTTTATTTAGTTTATCAGTACAAGCCCGTGCACAACGTAGGTAAAATTTGGTTGGTCCTAAAAATTATTTATGCAAAACGAAACGACCTTTTTCAAATAGCTGATAGTAAAGTGTTATCTGTTTCAACTTTCGGAATAAATTGTTTTATTGCAGCGCTCGAGGTAATTTAAAACTGAAGGAATGTAAATTACTGTGACAAGAAACGCGGCAGATTTTAATTACGATTCGTTTTTTATTGGACAAACTTTCTCATAAAAATCTCATAGTCCATAATTTTCAACCACGTGCACTACGGTCAATAATATTCGTCGTTACATTACGCTTTTGATTATTTTTCTTAAAAGTAGATTAAAACGAGTAGGTACTAATACAACTATAGTATTTTTATATAAAAATAACCTTATTTCTCAATTTAAATTAAACGCAACAAAATAAGGTTTGCAAAAAGTAATCTTCTTAATCTCCTTTAAATTAGGAAATAGCGCTATTTGAATTTCCATTCTGAAAAGATCGTTGTTAGCGTCGTAAAAGAAAAAAATGTTTAAAATCTGATACTGTTACGCCTTAAACGTCTTGAATAAAGTAAGCAGATTCATATTTATTATGGATATAAGACCACGAGCGCCCAAGACTTAAGGTCAGTTCACACTGAGACGTGACGCGACACGACTTTATAAGTATAGCGGTTTTGCTGGTATATTTAATTATGATATACCAGCAAAACCGCTACACTTATAAAGTTATTAATTCCACGAAAAGATAAATTATACAATTCAGTGGGAGCGCGATAGCGTGTTAAAGTACGCTGAGATGCGCTGTGAAACATCTCGCCGTTTACCGCCGAGACGCGACGCAGTGCGCAGATACTTGAGAGAATATACGTTGCTGCAAGCCCTGCAAAACCACAAAAATGCGCTTCTCGGAGTCTCGGCATCGCGCGTCGCTCGCAGCGCGGTTGCAACTAACTTCTTCAAGCATCTGCGGCACGTCTCAGTGTGAACTGACCGTTATTAGGGACGCGAAAATCGATACTTACTCTGTAACAAATGATCGTTCCTGTCAGTCGCTCCTTCACGCTTGATATTTTCGCGTAGTTGCTTGGTGATATTTTTGAAAATCTCTCTGGATAGGGCGAGACTGTCCTTCTCATCGCTTCGGCGTCTTCGAATGACATTTGTTCGATAATCTTCAGGAAAGCGCAACGGTTCTGCACAGAGCAATGTCTTGCTTTTAAAAAAAGCATGTCCGTTTTATTATTTTCACTAGTTTATCAAGTCTATTTCTTCAGCTGGGCTATGCTGTAACTTTATTGTTTTTCCAAAAACTTTATTTTTACATATAAATGCGGAATAGGAAATTAATGATCCACTTAATCTTACCATAAGGTTAGTAAATAGACTGAATTATGTGAATAGTAAAGTTTAATATCACCTACCTAACCCTTGGTTAATACATTTTTTTTCTTAAATATATTTAGGTTGGATGGATGTTAAAATTTTAAATGTGGTGTTTTGAATTTCTAGTCACGACTTTCTGATTTGTTTAACTTCCTTTATAAAGAAATTTCAAGGAAAACTTCGTACAAACGATGAATAACCAAAATGGTTTTGAATAAAAACGATACACTTGGAAGAGCTTTCATCCATCTCTTAAGTTGAATCGTGGACATTTTATTAAATATGTATTTTTCAGAGAAAATGCTCTAGGTTCAGTTTTTAATATTACCTCTCTGAATTTCATTCAAAATCTAGCCAACAATAATACAACACTTAGAGGAACCCTTAATCTCAACTGTAGGTAGGTACAGCTTAATCTAGTTTAATTTCTATAATAATATTAATCAATATAATAATAGCGTAATTATTATATTGATAATGCCTGAGTCAAAAGTGTAAAATTATCTTTTATCATTTTCAATAACTTTCTTCAGTTTTCCTTTCTCGTTTTCTTCGTCACTTCTTGAGATAGCCAAAATATAGGTATTTTGGCTATAATATAGATATTAATTGGCATCCTATTGTATTATTATATAAAAATATAATGATACATTAGGATGTATTTATAAAAAAATATTCTAGCTTTTTTCATTAATACCTTTAATGTTAATTTTGTTGTGGTTTCTATACCAATTAAGTTCAGGTACCTATGTCACGTTTAATAACAAGCGAAATATGTAGTTATTTAAATTATTTATACCTAAAAATAATTTTATTTAGCAAATTAAAAACTTCTACTGTTCAAACTTTGTTGAACTTAGTTTTGAATACCTGTGTGTTTAATTATGAAGTTACGCAAATTTTATTATAAACTTCTGATTCTGAATATGTACCATGATTGATTACATTATCGAAACAGAAATATTTATGCGCAGAAATGTTATCTTAAAATTAATTATTTATTACGAATTATAATTAATTCTGTTTTCAATGTAATTAATGTGTCTTACGTAAATGATTTGTGTTGATTTAAATATCGGTTTTAATTTTTTTATTAGTAAGTTCAAGTTATTAGGATGAATATTCGTTAAGTAAAGTTTTTTTATGATATTGGAATTACCTACTACTTTAAGAGAAACATTTTGAATTGTGTTATGATTAATAATAACAATTTACAATTGTTAATACAGAAAAAAGAGAGACGGTTTGTTTATTACAAAATTAGAATTTTATTTGAAATTATTTAAACATAACATCACGCCTTGTTTCCCCGACGGGTTGGGCAGGGGTGAATCTGTAGTACACCCACATTTCGCCAGTTATTTTTAAGTCCCATGTAATAAGGGGCGAGCCTATTGCCATCAACCGGTCATAAATCCAGACTCCGGGCTGTTACTGAGAAATTCCATAGAAAAACCCAATATCACTTTGCCCGATCCTACCAACGAGGCTAGATGTTTGTTAAACCTGTTCAGCTCGTTTGTTTAAAAAAGATAACCGCTGTATTCAGCTTCAAAAAATACTTCATAAATTCAGTTCCCTCTCTAAATTCATCACAAAACTATGCAGAGCACCTATGAAATACTCGTCAAATATTTCAAATATTCAAAAGTCGATACTGAAACCAGATATTGGTTATGCTGACCGTCATATAAATACAGTATGGATGCACTAGTGGTCCGAGGTCGGTAACGTAATTGCCATTCGCGAAACTCACTCCGTTCAGTGATTGGCTTTTGTTTCAATTTTAATTCGCATTGAAAAAGGGTTATTCTGTTTTTCTATTGTTAGTCGAAGAGTTGCATTTGTGCAATTGCATGCTAGCATGTGTTCTAGAATTTTAATGCTTGTTTTGTTGTATATTTAATCTAAATGTTGCTTTTATGATACTAGGTGCAGAGATTACTTCTTTGCATTACCTACACTATTTTTTTAATAATGATAGTGCTGTTTTTAAGGCTTGTTTGGAACACGTCATGCTATGCATTAAAACTGCGAAGGCGAAGTGTATTCATTATTTATGTCATTTTTTAAGTTATTTTATTAATTTTTGAAGTGATAAGCATAGTGCTAACTAGACAGACACAAGTATATAATTAAGATAAGTCTATATTTGTATAACTGACTTACCAGATGCAGTATGAATGCAGCATAACGCTAGAAACACGAAGTAGAGGCCGTCCCACTGCATATTAGAGACATCACAGGCGCAGACGCATTACGCTCGCCGTTTACCTGCCAAAAACACATTGTTACATTCATTTCTTTTTCATTATTTTTTAAAAGAGGTCCTGAGCTATTTACGAATCTTCGAGCGATTACAAAAACGAGTCTTAGTTGTAAGTAGAACAGCCATGAGAATGGTCGTGCCAATTCTATTTGATAATTTTATATCCTTAAATATAATATTATACAATATTTATACGATATTTTTTTCATGTAATTAAAGTGTTTATTGCAGTAAATTGAATTGTGCTGGATCGTATTATTTTAGTTTACCGAATATTTTGATTGCTCGATCAGCTTATTTTTTTTTGGTATGGAATTCCCATTGAAACAAACTAAATTCGTTTTTGTTAAAATAGCAACGTTTGTAATAATAACTAAGAACACTACTGGGTGGTAATATCGCCTATTCCAACTTTTCCATTTAATATAAATGGGCTTTTTGAAGACACATACAGAATCTCAATATCTAACATCCAAATGTGGTAAGGTTATTGAGTTCGCCACAATTTATTGGATAGATTTCGCGCTATTGCTTATTGAGGCTGTAGGAATCGGTTTGAAATGGCTTCGAGACGGCTTTCGTTGTATCAGGGGCCGTTAGTGTCAAACTGATTTGGAATTTGGACATTAAAATTCCGCAGAAACTTCAATATTGTAATATTCGCGGCAATGTAGAATACTTGAAATGTTAAGGTGCCTACAGATTTTCTCGATTTTTGTCGATCGTTATTGTCACTCGATATATGTGCTTTGACGATTAATAAGATTTATCAGCTTCTTACAGAGTTTTTAAGTTATACAGTTTAAAGTCGAGACAGACTATGTGTCTGTCTCGATTTCATCATTTGTTGATTTATCGATCAGCAGAAACATTCCATAGTGGAGATCTACACAAAATTCAATGTCTAAAGCCTGTTGCTTACACGTTTACTTGATTTTGTTTGATCACACGGGTCGATCGAGAAACATCTAGCAAATCTGTAGGCACCTTTACGAACCAAGCCTCGAGATTATCAAGGCGTCCATAACTAAGCACATCTCACAAAATAGTTAACAAACTTAGATTGCCTCAGATATGTTACTTAATAATTTAAATGAACGTAATTGGTTCGTGCGTGTTTGTGAATAAGAAATGCTTCCGTTGGCTCCGGGAAAAGTTTCAGGGTTGCGGTTAATGTTCGTAGTAGTTGGCTTATAAAATTGTAGCGGGGCAATTTTCATTTTATATCACAAGCTCGTATTCTGCGAGGTGTATGAGATATTAAGTAGGCACTCTGTTAGCCGGAGGAGGTGAAGCCACAACTAGCGGTTTGTGTTTAGATAGTTTTGGTATTGCGAGGTCTGGAGCGCATGCGTCGATATAACGGTTAATGGAGTTTGGTGGGTAGTTGTGACCTAAACCCGGTACCCGTGTACCCGGGTACCCGTGTTCCCGGGTATCCGTGTTCTGAATAACATATTACAAGCCTTGTTTTGATGAGGAAGTAAATGATGTATACGACGAATTATTTTAAAAAACAGTAAAATGGAGTCAAAGAGACAGAAATCGGAAAAATAACTAAAACTACTCAATACTTTATAGATCAAGAAGTAAATAAAAATTTGCCTACTGTTGATGTTATGTATTTTGAACCCTTTAAATAAGTAAATAAAGAGCTTTTTGTCGGTATCAGTGAAGCAATGGCGTTAAGTGCTACCTTTAAAACTTCTTTAGTATCAACTTTAGGGTTTGTTCAATAACGTAAAATAAATATTTATCAAGGCCACTTTGAGACTCATAAATATATATCGGCGCAGGATAGCCTTTACCAGATGTGGTCATTGTATTAGTGGTTCAGCAGCTTCAATATCGTCAGGATTGTGCTAGAATATAGCAGTTTGTCGTGGACGTGGTGCGATAGCGGCTCCTGTTGACATTATCTTCTTCTTTTTTCAGAAGACAGAATAGAATACGCTTTATTATGTACACCATAAAAATTACAGATATAAATGTTGACATTTTACATAGGGTGACACAATGGGCGGTCTTATCGCTAAACGCGATATTTACAGACAACATTTGGATGGATTAAAGGGAGAAGGAGAGACCATACTGCAGGTAGTCGTCAGTGGTGTACCACTTACATATACAATAAATACATACATACAAAAAGAATATATAAATACAATAATATACATGAAACAAGAGCAAGGAACTGTTTTATGTAATGATGATGTTTAAGGAGTGAGGAAGTGTTTTTTTACCTGAATTTTAAAAGTGGACAAAGATTAAGCACGTCGTATCGACACAGGCAAGGCATTCTATAACCGTACTGCTTGAACTGTAAAAGTAGAAGAAGATAGCAGCCACGCAACCATCGATGCCACGCTCTGCTAGAGTGACTGTCAGCAGCCAATGTCACTCTTATCTGACCTTTTCGGTGATTCCAGTAACTTCATAACAAATCACAGTGGGTGATCAAAGTATTGGATTACATATTTTTTGACGAAAGTTGTTCTTATGACAGCTACTTTTGTTTTAGACGTCTGAAACTTAGTTCCAAATAAGAGAATGAAGTAGTCTAGGTACTACTTAATTCTGTTATTTGGAACTAAGTTGGTAAAAAGATCCTACCTACTGTTGGTAAAGAAATAAAAGGTTTGTTCATGATTACGTGATTTGGTGAATACATAAAGAGAAATAATAAAACAAATGAGAGTGACTACCTATTGATCTGTGTTTTTTTTACAGGAAAATGTATCATCAAAGGCCACTGCTGGGACAAACTGGATGTGGAAAGTGGACAACCAGAACTCTCTACGTCCAGTTGACTGCGCTAGACGAATTACTTGATGAAAAAAATACAAGCAGTTTTTAAATCAATTATTTTCCTCCAAATTATAATAGTAGATATATTTTTTTAGATAGATATAATTGGAGTTGAGAACCAAGTTATATTATTACTCATACAAAAACTGTTCTAATAAAACATAAATTTGAAATACAAATAAACTACTGGACCTGATAAATAACACAGAATAAAGTTAAAACGTATACATAACACAAGTCTCACACAACCCAGATATAAGGAGGTAAACTCATTTACAATTCTTACAGAATTCTGCAAAGCAATCAGTCTGCAAAGTCGACACAAAATTTCGAAGTCAAACTTGAAGATAGCCCCTAACATCAAGACTTTCATTGAGTTATCGAAGGCAATTTTTTATAGCTTATTTCAGATTCTGTTTCTTGATGTCAGTCTAAAGTTATTATTTAGATCCTATTTTGACTTGCTGAATAGATTTGAGTTGAATCAATCGTACCAGCCTATTTAATTATTTGAGTATCAGTTTTTCTATATTTTTAACAAGGCTGAAATGTTTGTATCAGAAAAGAAGTACTTAAAGCAAATTACTGTTCCAATTCTTGGTTTTTTGTGTGTTCAATTTGAACTTTATTATACAGGGTGTTTGGCAGAACGTTGAACATACGAAAATGGTGGATAGGTGGGGTCATCTGCTACTTACTCAGCCCTAATTTATTTGGCCCTGGCCCCCTAGATATTATTTTAATTTTAATTTTTTAGCTAACATCTGAGTAAAGCAATAACTTTATAAGCATCTGCCAACATTAAAGATTAAAAAAAAAACAAAAATATTGCCTGTTTTACCCATTTTTAATAAAAATTACACTTTAAAGTTAAGAAAGTGGTGAAACTAGAAGAAAGCAAAAAAAAAATTAAAAAATACCAGGGGGCCAGGGCCAAATAAATTAGGGCTGAGTAAGTAGCAGATGACCCCACCTACCCACCATTTTCGTATGTTCAACGTTCTACCAAACACCCTGTATAAAATAAATATTCTGAATCGAGCTTTTTTTCTCGGAACGCAGTTGAAGGTTTTCTTTGTCATAGATAAATATAATAATGTAAAATAAAATATGATATTTAAGAAATAGAGATTCACGTCTGCCTTAATCCTTCTGGGAAACAGGCGTGATGTTATAAGTGTATAATTATTATCTGACAAGAAATTAAATATTGTTGTTTTTGTAAAACTATGATTAATTTGTAGTTCTTCATTTACATAAAACAGGATCGCCGAAGTCGCACATGATCCTATGATCCCCGGTACAGGATGTGGGAATCATCGGGGTGGTTTTTAGTGAGTAAGAGTCTGACAGAACCCTCCGCTTGCCCCAGGGCGGAGGACATACATGAGTATTTCCCAAACCGGGAAACAAAAAACAAAAGGATTACATAGGTGAACAATTTGAACTCGTCTTTTGGAAATTGTAAATGAAATAATTTTTATATAACATCCAGACGTTTCTTCATGAATCTCGTAAATAATTCTTACGCTATTTTAAAACCAATAAAAGTAAGTATATTTGACTCACTATGAAACTGCCAGGTAATGCTAAAATATTACTGGAAAAACTTTTTGGGGCAATAGAAGTACTATTTGAAGAATATCTAAGGAATAATGTAACGAACGTGATATGCGAGTAGTTCATAAGATATGTACATTTTCATTTTTCGCCGACGGAACGTGAGACATAGACAAAACGCAGAGATTTTTCGGAAATTATAAGATTTACTTTAAAAAAAATAGGGCAGTTCGTTTCATACGGAACTTTGCTGCATTTTCCTTTATTCGGAGCTTAAATGCAAATAAAGAAGTTTCGTTGACAAAGGTGTGAACAAATATGAAAAGGGGATAGAAAGAGCTGTAGATCAAACAACGCGTTCCGTTGAATCTTTGATCATAAAGAGCACACTTTCAAAAATGGTTTTAGGGAGTGTCGTTAACATCCCTTTCAAGTGGGCTTATAGAACTTACCGTCGGAAAAAGGCATATTGGAGAGTGCCTCAAAGCATTTTTGTAAGTAACCATTTAAGTTATTTCTACTTAAAAGCAATATAAACTGTATCAAAATTTGTGTATGATAATTTAATTCGTCGGTTAAAAATATTCTGTTTTCAGTATTTTCAGAAACAAATACAATTTGTAAATGGATTTTCGTGTAAACTATTTAATGTGTTGGTAAATACCATAACCAACATAACATAATTTTAGGTATCCTCAATTGCTTAGGTAAATGAAAATGAAAATAACCTTAAGTAGGTAATCTGTTACATTAAAAAGACGAAAAGTCCTCTACAACAGCGACTAATCCCGGTAACTACGCATTATGATGCGGTAAAGTATTATACATTAACCTGCCCTTTTCCGGTCCTTGAAACCGACGAGGTAACTTTAATACCATTATTTATTCAGGAAAATCGTAATAGAGTACGAAGAACCGCTGAAGGAAAGACTGAGGAGGATATATTTTATGTTAAAAGGGTTTATGTTATTTCATAACATATCACTGATATGAGTAAAGTTATAAAAACATATTTGCATTGCATGAGCATTTTCTAATATTGCTGAATATTTTGTATAACCTACACACGGTTTAAGGAGCAACTAGCAGCGCCCCGCGGTTTCACCCGCGTCAGTCTCGATCCCGTGGGAATATCGAGATAAAAAGTAGCCTATAATATGGTAATCCAGGAGGTCAGCTACCTTCATACAAAATTTTATCAAAATTGGTCCAGCCGTTTGAGCGTGAAGAAGTAACAAACACACACACCTCTCTGTATTAGTGTGATCTGTTTGCTATAAGAAAAATAACGTTTTCAGACATGCAGGCCAATATTTGGCTGGCCATTTTTCCCTACTAGGTATGTTTGTTAAAATTCAAAATTGAAATCAATTGCGAATGAATTCGATATGTATACTAATCTTAATAGGTCCTAGCAGAATACGTGTTATGTGAATGAGTCAATATTAGCCGATACTGCCATCATCCACTGCCCGACTTCACCTTAGGTTTCTCTTAGCTTGTGCTAATCTCTATAGTTATATAGGTAATCCTGTCCCGTGTGGTGCCATAGAGAATAGCACGATCCTATTTCTTCCAGTGGGTGTCGTAAAAGGCGACTAAAGGACTTACTAGAGAATGGGCAGCAGCGTTTTCTATGCATTTTAACACTATACTGCAATCGCCAACCCGCCTGCCAAGCGTGGCGATTATGGCAACCCCTCCCTTGTGGGAGGCCTATGTCCAACAGTGGACGTCTTTCGGCTGCCATGATGACTCCTGAGACAGTCTTGTGATGTTTTCAGTGCACTTAACCGCCGGACGATGTAGACCTTCGCCACTTGCCTATATTTTAATAGTAATTTATCATACATATTCAGCCTATAATGTTCCCACTGCTGGGACACGGTCCTCCTCTCTGTGAGAGGGAGTGGGACATAATCCACTACGCCAGCCCAGTGCGGGTTGGTAGATGATGTAACATGTCTTCGAATTTTTAGTTCTATACGCCACACAGTGTACGATTTGCCCAAACTAGAGAGACAAAAATCTATAACATAATTAAAGGATTTGTAATTACTCAACGTTATAATTTATAAGTTATATGATGATGTGGTAGCAAATAAAACACATTTTAGTCAATTATGTGAACTTTATTCTGACATTAAAAGGGATTTTAAATCGCTACAATGTTTTAAGTGGTTTTTTTTAGGTAATTTTCTCAATAATGAAATATAAGGATCAGATGATACGAGTAAATACTTAATTAAATCAAAATTTGTGCGGACACGAGAAATTTTCAAAGTGTGGCCCAGTCTGATTTTGCGAATTTCTTTGTTTTTGGCTTCTGAAGCCTCTTCGGACATTTGTCCTATTGGTATGATACAATTTCTTATTATCTCGGCTCCATGAACTAATATTTTATGTAATGTAGCTGGCATGTTATACCATGGGTATATGGAGAGATATAAGCCTCTCGTTTCTGAGCAGTACGTGTTAAACTTTGTCGGGTCAATTTCATAGCCAGAAGCTATGGCTGCAAGAACTGTACTGAGATGGAAGAGCAGATTTTCATCGAGACCGGTGATACGAGCAGTTTCTTTATATTTGTGAAAAAACGTTCTTGCGGTATTTCCATCGTTGCTCGTTCCAAAACCCGGCTTATCTTTGTCTATAATGAGACCAATTTCTTTAAATTTTGTCTTGATTTCTTCTTTGTTTTTTTTAAAGACTTCTTTGTTTTTGTCTCCCCTAACTTGCCACTGACATATATTCATTCGGTATGCAATATTTAATAGACATTCCATTGTGCGAATGTAAGCATGGAGGCTAGATATCCCAAACCGATACATAGTTTGATTAGGTTCTCTTGCAATTGCACTTGAGTTCATCTCTTTGGAGGTAGCTTTGCAGATGAAACATGTTTGAGTAGACTTGTTTTCGGCGAGCACGTTACATACTTTGCCGTCTATCATCGACAAAATCAATTCGTGTTTTACCGAAATAGCAACTCCATCTATTTGTGCACAAGTAGGCACCAAGTCCTGAATTTGTTTTTCGACAGCTTCACATTCTTGTTTTATTAATGACTCTGTTTCTTTCTTATATATAAACTTTATAATTCTGCAGAATCTTGGTGAAGATGGGCGTGGATTTTCCCATATGATTGACTTACGGGCATCGTCATTATCTCTCACAAGTCTTAGCGGCACCAATGATACTACAAACATATATTCATCTGTATTGTTGGAATTTTTAAATACCTGTTTGTATAAGCTGTGCCCTGAAGAGCCGTCACATCCCCACTTGTGGATCATTTTGTAGTTCGAGCCGTTTACGTCAGGTCTCAATACTTCTCCAAGAATATTTTCACATATTCTTTTTGCCGTATGATTCAAAAGAGCTTGCAGCTCAACCTCAGCGTGTATGTCTGTCATACTGATTTTTTCCACAGAAGGGTAGCTCTGTTCTTTCACTTTCGCTACTTGATCATAGCATGGGTAAAGACGGAATCCTCTATCTTTTGACTCCTGTTGTATAGTCTTATAAGTATTCACAGAGAAATGATTCGATATAAATAAAGCCAATGCTTCTTCCGGGGTATACGGCAGTTGTTCTTTACTAGTATTAATTCTTCTGCGTGCTTTTTTATATCCAGTAGCTCGTCTCGGTGAAGCTGTTGAAACTTCCTGAATTAAATTAGCCGCGTCACGTTTCCCACTGGCTCGCACACTTAATTGTGCTGCAAAAGATAGCTGTTCAGCGTCATATTTTTGCAACAAATGTTGAACTTTACGTTTTTTTGTTTTTGTGGAACTATCTTCAAAACTCTTTTTTGGTCTGCCAATACTGGAACTTGGTTTTGGGGACTGTTCATGGAACATTGTGAGCACCAACTCTTCATTTAACCATTCTTCGTTAGCATTTAAAAATAAGTCTAATCGCCTTTGTTTGCGAAGCCACTTGAGACGAATCTTCTCACATTCCTTTTTCAAATAGGCCTTAAGAGGCTTCTCCTTCATTCAACATTAGAAAGTAAAATAAATTACCTATAAAGAAATAATAAGAAATAATTAGAATCGCAGTAAGTCGCATATTCAACTCATGATTTTAACAAACTTAAACCTTAAGAGAATATGTTAAGGCCAGAATTACACCTTGACTCATCTTGACTACCTACTTTACGATTACCTAAACTTATATTATGTCTGTTTTTTGTTCTTTTATAATCGATCTAGTTAGATACAATATAACTAAGTCTTTAACAAACTTTTGGCGGATTAAATCAATTTATATACAGATAATTACCTGTAGTTACAGAATCCATCACTAAAAAGTACTTAAAATCACACAAAAACTCGAAACACAATCACAAACGGCAAGGTTTAAAACTGCACTGACCGAGCGGTCGGCTACCTGAGTTTGACGCGGTAACTTTGCGCATTGTTATTGGAGGGATCGCTGAACAATAGCAAATTCTAAACTTATTTCCGGTTGTAGGGTTCGTCCAAGTGGGTAATGATATAAAAAAAACTGTTTGTTTTAACATTATGAGTTGGGCACTTTTGTCTCTCTAGTTTGGTCAAATCGTATACTGTGCGCCATGGACAACAAAACATCTATGTAAGTAGACATTGTGACTTATAACATTGCCTTGTATGAGTCTGTTAAGGTGTTATAATTAAGATTTAAATGAATAAATTCCGGTTTCCTCACGATGTTTTTCTTCACTGTTTTGGTACTGAAATAATTTACACAAAGTAAAGCGCCTGTCTGGGTTCGAACCCACGAACCCAGACTGACTGAGGTTGACTTGTAAGTTATCACGTGGTCACACTACTCTCTAAAAACAATAAACAATTCTAATTTTAATAGTTGGTTAATTTTTAAATCATGAATGATTCTGTCCTTACAGTAATAATTCCAAAGTCACTTACAAATTGACGTGGATGTCAGAAACCAAACGGGAACAAGGGTATGATGGGGGTACGGGGCATAGTGTGGCCTCTCTCTGAATATGTAATTTGATTCTATTTGACGGTGACGGTCAATATAGAATTTATTTTTGTAGTTACGGCAAAAACATACTATCTGTCCTGTGTTTGTGAGAAGTTAGTATTACAATTCGTCATTTATTTAAGGAGTATGTAGAGCAAACAAGTTGTGAACTTCTTACTGAAGAAAATGATTTAACAAAAAGTTTTTTGTTGTTCGTATCCAGTGTCACAAAGACAACCTTAATTAGGGGAGAAATAAAATGGACCTCAAATGAAACATCAAAATCTGAGGTCTCAAATGAGCCAAGATACAAATTAATGCGTTTAGTTTCGGGTGAGCAGTTCAATTACTTCGCACAAATCATATTTGCGAGTGTCGCGAAAAAATTATGATAGTTAAGTCTGTGAAGCTACGCCTCCGTGGACAGTCTTAGTTGTTATAATTTTGCGAGCATTATAAAAACTTAGAATAGGTAGGCTTTTTTTTTTTTTTTTTGTGTGGGAAATCATCAAATAACTGCGCCCGCTCTGGGCGGAGCGGGAGGGCGTGTCAGACTTTTACTGACTAAAACCCACCCGTGTTCCTTCCGTTGCCTGTGTGCCAGGGCCACGATATCCCTTTCGGACAAACTCGCAACCCCGGCAGGCATTGGTCCTAACGGACCCCGTCAGTTTGTGCTGACATCTCTTTGAGGCGCGCGTGGAACACAACGCGCCGTCGACCCGGGCCTGGTCCTTATCGGACGGCGAGCTACCCATCGCTCACCGTCCGCAGGCCCGCGCCTACGGTGGCCGGAAATCGGCTTGCGACTCCCGACGCCCGGGGCGTCTCCTGCGGCGACTAGGGGCGCGAGGGCGCGAACCTTGTCTCACCCTCACGCGTTCCGCCTCCTCCTTCGCTAGCATAACTGCTTCGCAGAAGGAGGTGACGGCCTCCCATGCACTCTCGCTCCGAACCATGGCCTGAACCAGGCCCGGACGCGAGAGATCGCCGCCGCCGATCGCCTAGAATAGGTAGCTAAGGACGTATTCAAAAATAGATTGTAGCTAAGTTACACCCTCACGCGTTCCGCCTCCTCCTTCGCTAGCATAACTGCTTCGCAGAAGGAGGTGACGGCCTCCCATGCACTCTCGCTCCGAACCATGGCCTGAACCAGGCCCGGACGCGAGAGATCGCCGCCGCCGATCGCCTAGAATAGGTAGCTAAGGACGTATTCAAAAATAGATTGTAGCTAAGTTACACCCACGCGCGCGCGCGCGGTTACGCATATCTGCGTAGGTCCTTGAGCAACGAGGTCAGCTTTCCTAAAAAAAATAAAACGGAATATTTTTAATAATAAACGCGTTTCATTTCAAGCGCAATACTTTTAATATGTGATCAAAGTAAATTGTTGACACCTACATGCACACAAACGCTACACCTACGAAGATAAAATGGCGACAAATAAAACTGAAAGAAGCTCTTCCATTCAACATGTTGTAACTCAGGTACTGTAACTAAAATGTCAATCCCTGATTACCTTATTATAAACGCTTTTTAGATACTACCTTGTTATTTGATTTGATTGAAGTAAGAGCGTAATTTGCGCATTGTACTTTATGAATTAAGGGTTCTTTTTGTCAATATGGTAAACTTTTACGTAGTAATTTTTTTTTATACAAACGACAGAGGCCTGTTTTCAAAAAAGTAAACCGTAATAATTGGAAACGTATAAGATAATATCATACATTTACAAAGACCGATAATAAAGCCCCATTACACGGTGCAAGTTTCTGAAACGTTCAAGAGCAATAATCGCATGCCATAAAGCACGTTCAATTTTATTGCCATTCAAGAATTGCATACAAATGTTTGCACGCGTGCGATTTCCATAAAATGGCATACAATAATTGAATGCAGGTTTTGCCGTTCAATAAAATTAGCATGCGACTTACACCAAGGCAATTTTATTGCAAGGCGATTATTATTTGTAAGTTTTGCCTCGTCCTAATACAGAGTTGCACGTCCTTGTACAAATGATTCAAGTATTGCCCGTATTTGAACTGCCAAATATTTCAATAAAATGTTATTGAGCGTCTTCTCAATTTTTTTTAACTTGTTTTATTCGTTCGTATTTTTAGAGTTGAATGCGATTTTATTGCATGTGCAATTTTATTGTACGTGCTGTTTACACCTATACAAGTTTTGAACGGCAAATAACTGGCCCGTATCGTGCAACAATGTTATACGTGTTGTTTAGATGGCCAGTTAGTTGCCCTTCAATTTTATGTAAGCCACAGGCAATATACTTGCACCGTGTAAATGGAGTTTCACTGAGCGAATGACACTTGTAATTAAGCTGTTGGTCAATTTTTACCGGCTTCACTCTTAATATCAACTTAATTCAACTAAATATAATGTGCTTACTTACACATCACTTATATAAGTACATGCGTGAACAGAGATTGCCACTGTTTACTAAGTAAATCCTTTACACGACGTGTACATTCTGTACAAAGTTTCAAACAAACTCATTACGTTAGAACATTGTTTGAATGTGCGTACCATTATGGTATAACAAACAGTTTTTTCCAAACCCGTTGAGAGCGACACATCTTGTTTTAAATCCCGTATTTGTGTACGAATATTGTATGTGTGTGTTCGTATTGTATGTGTTATTGTATTGTGTGTGTTCTTATTTGTATTTGTTATTTTGTGTATTTCAAACCTATTAGTACGAAATATAATCTACTGTGTCTTGTTAATAGCTTATAGAAGCTATTATCGTATGCATAAGCATACGATTTAAACTTTCGTGATTGATATTGGCTTTCTTGATGTCTGCCCTTGATGTTAGGAGTCAGCCTACGTGTTCTGTGTGCTGATTTGCGTAAGCACTTACGATCCAATTTATCGTGATCGTTTTTCGGGCTCGCAATTTCAACCATTCTTTGGAGTTTACTCTCTTTTAGAAAACCTCTATCACAGACTGACAAAAAAGTGATCTTATAAAGGCTCTGTTTTCCTTTTAAGGTTGGAAGCCTAAAACAGTGTTAGAGTTATATTTGAGAACGTTCCATAAAGATAATATTATTCATAAACAATGAGATCATAAATTATTTTAATCAAATAAAGCTTTAAAAAAATATCACACGCAAAATAGATAAGAATATTTCTATTGGATACCGACATTTATAAAGGCATGAAAATTGTAAAAGATTTTAAATTAATTTTGTGCAATCTGAATTCGTATAGTTCAGATATCTAAACATTGTAGAAATAATAAAAACATTGTCTTTTCTCATCTTGTTTGTTATACGTATTACCAGAGTTATTGTAATATCAGATTCTGTGGGTGTAAATAAAAAGGTAATTACTTTCTGTTGAATAAAATAAATGCCGCTCTTAAGACGCTGACAATAGCTAAACCGCAGTCACTGTCAGACTGCATACAAAAGAAAAAGAAGCGCGATGACACAATGCTTGTAATTTATTGCAAAATATGAAGCAATTATCTATTTACTCAAAAAATCGTTGAGTAATCGAAAATAAAAAACAACCAAGTTTTGCATACAAATAAGACCTTCTTGTTATTAATTAAAAACCAACCGTGCTTGATATTTAATGCAGATATTTTGGAAAGTAAAGGGTTAGTTTACCGTTAATTCGTATCGAGATTTTTTTTTCTAAACGTGTTTTGGTAACAACCAAGTTTTGACAAATATGTTCAAGAATAACATATATTTTTTCCGCTACCAGAAACTATATAGATTTGGTAATTTTTTTGTTTAAGACAAGCCTACTTTTATCATTTGCCTCTTGTCGGCGCCTTAATAAATAAATCAGTTGATCATTTAATACAATAATGTATAGGTGTCTTATAAGCCCACTCAGATGAAAAATATCAATTACGTTCGATTTATTGGAAGATGATAGGCTTTATTGAATATCATCGTAACGTGGGTATTACATAGTTACTAAATCTAGCTTCATCTTGTTATTATCATGTTAAAGATAGGTAACATAATAATAGCCGAATCACCTCAAATATCAGAATCTAGAAGGATATTCGTCAGACATGAAATATTTGTCGGTACTGTAATAATAATTAACCAACCTAATATTCTTGTCCGTGTGGTGCCAGACGTAAAGAATAGCACCATCCTATTTCTTCCCGTGGGTGTCGTAAAAGGCGGCTAAGGGACTTACTAGAGAATGGGCAAAAGCGGGCTTTGTTCATTTTAACACCATACTGCGATCGCCAACCCGCCTGCCGAGCATGGCGATTATGGCAAACCTCCGTTTAGGGGAGGTCTTTATCCAGCAGTGGACGTCTTTCAGCTGAAATGATGACTGTAAATAGCGTATTTATAAGGTTAATAATAATAATTTACCAACCTATTATTGTTCTACTGCAGGGCAAAGGACTCTTCTCATATACAGAAGGCATGAGCATTGATCACCACAGTCGGTCAAAACGAGTTGGCGATTTCAGAGATATTTTTTTGTTTTTCTTAACTTTTTTTTTTGTTTTTGCTTGATAGGAGTCTTATTTACGTTAGTCTATTTTAGTTTTAGTTAAGTATAATACAATTTCAAGGCAGCACGATATTGTAATCAATGCGATGTTATACGCTGTATATTGTCATGTACTAGTCCTTTAGTTATTAAAATTATTTCTAACATAAGTATAATGTATGTGATGTGGCTGTGCTTTTTATCCGACTGCGACGAAGCCAAAAAATGAGGGATAGGTGTTTGACCTGTATATATGTATATCCGTCCGTATGTTCCCTTGTAACTACTAAACGGCTGAACCGATTTTGATGAATGATATGTTGTTAGATTCGTCTTTATTGCGCGAGTGCCACTGGGTACATTAAAATAAAATACAAAGATTTATAAAAATTATATGTTAAAATGTAAATTAAATGATAAATGACAAAACAACTATCCTGAACTTTTGGAGTGAGTGAGTAAGAGGCCGTTATCACTCGATTACAAATGAGTAACTAACCTAATTTACCGGACTTAAATCCTAAGTAAAAGGTGGCAATAAAAAAATCAAAAACCCGACTGCGTAAAAAGTAAACTTAAAAAAAACCTTGGAAAGATTTATATAACTTCATACTACGAGTATAAAGTATAAACAATCTCATTCAGTCGGAGGCATCTTCTTAACAATAACGACCTACTGCCTCCGACTGCATGAGATTTTTTAGTGTTAAGTTAGGTATATAAATCATGTTTCCAACTTTTTTTAAGTTCACTATATACGCAGTCGGGATTTTTGATTTTTTTATTTTCTATTTTTAAATAAATAAATATTAACTATAAAGCCCACGTTCCCACACGATGTTTTCCTTCAACGATGTCAGTAATGTCTAAGATAAACTCAAGAAGTACATATAAATTGAAAAAGTCACATTGGTACTTGTACGAATTTGAACCTACAACCTCGTGCATGAGAGGTGATTCTTGAAACACTGGGCCATCACGACACATAAGGTTATAAGGCTGTTGATTTCTATATTTAGAATAGTTTTTTCAAAATAGTTGATAATCCAGTTTCTACAACTATAAGAATAATAGTGAAAATATATTCTACATATTTTAAATACTTAGGTTTCTTGCAATAGTTACAAAATCATTATTTCTTCAACGTTTCGAAGACGAGAGTGGTGGAACCACGATGTCTGAAGGAGATTGATGAATGGATCAAATAATCTTTCTAATAACAAATGACAGGACGAAGTTGCGAAATCTGCGAAACTTGTAATGAAAGTTTTTGAATGAATTTATCGGAGAACCGCTGTAATTTTTTTGTACCTACGTAAAGTAAAGGACACAAAGGTCATGTTTTATAATATACTAATATATGACGGATGTTCGAGCGGCTGAGACTCCACGTGTCGCTGTTGATCCATCATCTGTTGGACCTCCATCATGGGCGTGTACGTGCAGGTATTTGAAAAACAATACTCGCAAGATAACGACTTAATTTACACACAAAAAAACACACAAAAATGTATTCATAAAAAATAAGAATTACAATGATTGTCACTGATTAATTAAGTCAATTCACAATGTTTTTTTAAGCTTGCATTTAGAGCCAACGGATTTGTACGTATGCACCGCGTAACGATCGCATCAAAAAAGTTACCCTTCCGCCGCCATGACACTCACAACCCCATTCGGTGTTACCCGCTCTAAATAAAAATACCACCCAAATAACTATTACTGTTTGACTTGATTAATTATTCAAAGGAATAAAGACAAAATTAATGTTTAGTTCTGACGAAAACGTTTCTATTGCAGAGATCGGGTCACCTTGCATACGGCCACGAATCCATTATACTTGACCAAGACAAAAATAGTGTCAATTAAGTTTAAATACTGCAACACTTTAAAGTGTCAAATTCTTAATCCATCGCCTACTAGTGCCAGTTTACCCTATTTACCCCAGCCATTTTCTGGCAGAACCGTGTAATTCGAATGACATGTAGTGCAGATCTTACTAAGTGACACCTTGGCACAAGTTTCTAGTTAACAAGCCAGAAACGATTTAACCCTAGATGTAGTTTTAGTAAACTTCATTATTACCCTTTGGTCTTTATTAATGAGATGCAAATGAACCAGTAACTGACAATTTTCAATTGTATATACTTAATAATAAAAAACCCAATTATACCCAGTATTCAGTAGGTATTTTAATAAGTCTTTTCAAACGAATTAAATATATATATTTATATGTTTTATATTATTTCCACCATCATCTTTCATTTAAAAACCACACTTGAGTAAAAAATATAATTATTTTAAACAAAAAACAGTAGATAATAATTATAATTGGTTTATTTATTTTCTCTCACAATGGTTTTGTAGCACTTAACAGTTTTGAACTATAAAAATTCACATTGTCATTGCTGGTGCCTGAAGTAGGTTTTACAAAAAAAACCTGTATGACAGGTCACCAGGCTAAGGATAATGCTATTCCACTCATTTCTTTCAAAGTACCTAATTTTATTCACGCCTGTAATCCCCGAAGGGTTAGGCAGAGGTGTACCTATACTACACCCACTTCCGCCAGTTATGTTTAAGTCCCATGTAATAGGGGGGAGGCTATCGCCATCAACCGGGTAAAAATCCAGACTTCGGGCTGCTACTGAGAAATTCCTGGTGGAAAAACCCAATGACACTTTGGCCGATCTGGAGATCGAACCCCAGACCTCATGTTCAGCAGTAGCGCTTGCAAAAACTAGACCAACAAGGCATTCCACTAATTTTGCATAAATTTTATAAAGCCGGTTATTTTAATTAGCATGACAAAATGTTACTTTTTCTTTTGTCCCATTTAAAAAATACCTTCTGCGCCATTTTAGCACGAATTTCAGAAATCAAAAATGTATATATTCAAATCGGATTGACGTTTCTTCCGCCTTTTAATTTAGTAGATTGACATTTAAGTGCGGAGTGTAGTCAAATTATACATAAATGATTCAAATGCTAAAAGTTTTTTTAACAACGCCGACATTAAAATAAGTGGAATAGGAAAGAGACAATAACAATTGATCAATAATTCATGTTATTCATTTGTACCTGTCATTTAGGATGGGGGATTTATTTCCATTATAAGAGAACGTTTTTGTGATCCTTTGTATGGAATCCTCCTCATCGAACATGCTTTTGGTACTACGTAATTTAAAACCTGAAATTTCGAATAATAAAAGAAGTCTGGTGACCACAATAAGAAAGTATTTCGAGAATACTAGTCTTTGTCCCGTTTCTCTATTGTTGTCTTCGAAAAACCGAAATATACCTACACCGATATTATTCAACGGAGATACTTGCAAATTCCTGTGGGTATTCAATGTATTTTCAAACGAAATCTGTCTGTATTCAATATAATCTATGACCGAATAAAGGAAGAAGATTTTGGGACGTAATACTTGAGTTTCAATATATGAAACTTACTAATGAGAATGGGCAGCAGCGTTCTCTATGCATTTTAACACCATACTGCGATCGCCAACCCCCCATTTGAGGCATATGTGCATGTGCAGCAGTGGACGTCTTTCGGCTGGAATGATATTGAATGATGGATATATGAAACGCAGTGGAAGACAAAGTCAGTCCAGTGGCAGATATTATAACGAAAGTTTAAGGTTTAAGAGATATTAGCTATAGAAATTGACCACGCAACTGTTTCTTTTCAGCACCTCAATTTAAGACATTATATCGCAATCCGAAGGATATTGAAGGTAATTCCTAATCCATAGCTTCATAAGTTTCAAAAATTAAGTTGCTCGACAATATAAATAGTGCAATGAATGTTCTTGAATAAATTGTCAAAATTAATGGCATTGCCAGTGTGTGATTATCCCGAAATAACTTTAAAGTAAAATACATGAAACTAGTGTCATCATCTGCCCGCCTTTTCCCAACTATGTTGGGGTCTGCTTCCAGTCTAACCGGATGCAGCTGAATACCAGTATTTTAAATGGAACGACTGCCTATCTGACCTGCACAGCCCAGTTACTGTGTAACACGATATCCCTTGGTAAGACTGGTTGTCAGACTTTCGGGCTTCTGACGACCCGTAACAACTGTCAAAGATCAATAAATGTCAGCCGGGACCAATGGATTAACGAGCTTTCCGAAGCACGGAGGGGACTTGGTATGTGAATGTGAAGATGGTCACCCATCCATGGTGCAACCGAGGCAAGCGTAGCTTAACCTGATAAATCGATCCGTGCGTCTGTTATTGCTTAGTCACAAGCCCCACAATAGTCATTAAACTTGTGTATAACCTATTGTATACACATTCAAGTGATTCCAACGATTTCATCTAACGTCAAAGTCTAACGGTAAGAAAGGTACAACTATCCTAAGTATTTCATATTATAAAATTGTGTATGAGTTTGTAAATACGAGTAGATACTACCAATTTCTTGGCGGTCTCGATACATTTTATTCAGAAAAGATACACGGTTAACTTTTGTAGAACTAGGAAATTGCTCAACGGTATTTCAATAAAACTTCGTAATGATATGAAATGATAAGAAATGAAATCGTTTATTCTGTAAATACTCGTAGGATATCGGAATCACTTTTACACGTCAAATATTAAAAATAAAAAATAAGCTAAATGTTGTCGACCTTTCCTATCTGACTACCCCTGAGAAGAAATGGCGCAACAAAGTCTATTTTAAAGTCCAGACATAATCTTGGTCAGGTCATGTGAGGACCATTTATATCGTCACGTAAATCCGTGTCTGAAATTGTCTTTTGAGGAAAGAACCATACAAATTTGAGTGGACATGTCCAATCAGTGCAAGCGACTCGACGAACAATACCGAAGAAAGGACATTTGGGTAGGCCGCATGAAGTACTAAAAATGCCAGACCATAATTAAAACTAACTGAGAAAAAGAAAAAAAGGAATATTTTTTTATACTCACGATAAATCGATTCAAGATAAATGTCAAAACGGGCCTATTATTTTTTGACAAGTATAGTGCTCACATTCACAATAAATCAAAGTAATAAATATAATACTTTTCATTAATATTTACGATTATATTTCTAGAACTCTCCTGTGAAACATTATGTAAATTGGAAATCTTGAATGATCAATTGAACGAAGATGAAAGTGGTATAACGTCCTAGGGAAATCACTATAAGAAAGATGAGAATATCTTCTATCTATTACTGTCTATGTCAAATAAATGAAAAGTTGTCAACAAATAGCAATTCATCTATATTTTTCCGTTTATACATGAGCCTGTCTCGGTACATACCACGTTTACTATTTATCTGTATTGCCATTTATTATGTCATCGTTTAAAAGGGGATGCCAAGTTTATTTGCCAAGTACTTAGGGTGAAATCGGTGGTGGAATTGGAACCCGATACGATTCAGTAGTGATTAATGAGCTAAACCTACCTAATATTGAAATTTCATTTATATTTTTATTAGTTTTTATTATTATTCATATTTTGACTAGTTTTTATTGCCTTAGATATTTAAAGCTGTGTTTAGATTTTAGAAATTAATAAGAATAATGAATAGTTTAAGAATTAACAATAATTTCTTACAAGAGATGCAATTAAAGGAAAAAACATTTATTGAAACACGATAAGGAAAATATTCAAAAGATTATGAATTCAGTACCTAAAGTAATAGGTACTTACCCTATTGGTATTGTCTTTCCGCTTAAGTGATATGGGTAACGGGTAAATACGAACAAGACCTAAACCCAATCGTATTAGGTAGGAAGTATAACAAAACATTTATTACCCTTGTACTAATTTCATTAAACCCTTATAGAACAAAACATTTCGACTTAGACCTTCGTTTTGTCGAACATTAGGTAGGAAGGTACTCTAGAAACATTACATCGCTTCCCTATAGCTACGTCAGTATCTACATGCTGTTTTTAGGGTTCCGTACCAAAATGGTAAAAAGAACCCTTATGGTGAGACTAAGTCTGTCTGTCACAGCTGGATATCTCAAGAACTACTAATGCTATCCACTTGAAATTTGGAATAATTTTAGATGACGTTTACCCAACTATTTTGCAAACAAGAAAGAATACCGTTTACCCTTATCTCCGAAGTTTGCATAGAGAAAAATCTGAAATTATTCTATGTGATAGAAGTTTATGTAAAGATTACAGGAAAAATAAAACGATGTCTCTAAATAGCTCAGTTTTTCAAAAATAATCAACATCACATATACGTACGGAACTCTTGGTGCGCGAGTTCGACTCGCTCTTGACCGGTTTTTTTTTGCATCAAATTAGCAGGCACTATCGTGTCCTCAGATTAAATAATTGAATAGTATATCATTTTTATGGGCCTTAAATAATGTCTTCTTGCTCATAAGAGCCATTTGCTTAATTAACAGGAAGTGTGGTGTCCAATAAAAAAAAAACCGTACTTTTTCCTGTCATAGGTGTCGACTGACTAAAGGATTGTGTTAGAAGCGAAAGTTAGGTATATACACCGTGGAATTTCAATCGTCTTACAACGGCAGCTCACTTCATGTATAAAATGACTACTAATCATTAATTAAAGTAAAAATAATATTTATTATCGTTAGAATAATATAAATAAAATTAAACGTCATTACGACGCATGACGTAGTTTGAAACACCCTGTTGCGAGCCTTGCGTTCCAAGAGCGGCGCGCAATGGAATGCAAGGCTCGCAATGCGCTCATAACAAGGTGTTTCAAACTACATACATCTTTTATGGGGTACTGTGTTAAATGTTACAACAGAATACCTTGTGATATATTTCAATTAAATGAAAGAAAATTTAAAACTCATATAAAAAGTATACTTACTAAACAAGCTTATTACAAATTAGAGGATTATATCCAGGATAAGAACGCTTGGAAACATGCTGGTCCAGCTCCATAGGACAATCTAGAGTCTAGACAAAATCTAACTGATTGCTATTTTAATTGTATATTTTATTATTTTTATGACATTTATTTTACACTCTGTGATTACCTTAACTCACACACTGATTATTTTAGGAAAACGTTTTTTTTTTTTTTTTTTTACAATGTTTGTAAATATGTGAGCACCATGTATCTATCACATAATTAATTTATCTCATTGCTTCATTATTAATTCTTTTTACCTATTGTGGTATAGTAATTTTATTCTAGGTGCATCGTCTTCACATATAATTATATAATTGATGTACCAATACCAAATATTGTAAAACATTTTAAAAGAGTACCGGTTGAGTTTCTTGCCCATTCTTCTCCATACGAAGCTACGTTTTGGAAGGGGCGACTAGAATCAATTCTATTTTATTTGTAAATTTTGACGTTCAAATGTGACATCTATGTGCCTATTTGAAATAAATAATTTGACTTTGACTTTTGACATAATGCGTCAAAATGAACAATATAAAAAAAAAACAAATGTTAATAAATATTATTTTTTTACTTTTATGAATGATTACGAGGGCTGCACTAAAAGTATCGGGAATGGAATATTTCCTCTGTTCCTGTCATATTAAAATCTTTTCGTCCTTGGTTTTAAAAATCGAATACCATTTATTTATTTAAAAAAAGATTCTCGGTCTTGTCACAATGTTTTGTCAAACTTGTTTAGTCGTTGAGAAAATGGAATTGACTCGAGAAAATTCAAGAGCGATGATTTATTATGACTTTCGAAGTGGCTTAACACAAAAACAGTGTGTTGACCGGATGATTTCTGCATTTGGTGATGAAGCCCCCTCCAAAACCACAATTTATCGCTGGTTAGCTGAATTTCAACGTGGACGTGTCAAGCTCAGTGATGATCCCCGTCAAGGTCGTCCAAAAACTGCAGTCACCCAAGAAAACGTTGATACTGTGCGTAAGCTGATTGAGGAAGATCGACATGTGACATACCGCGAAATTCAGGCAACTTTAGACATTGGCATGAGTCAAATACAAATAATCTTGCATGAACAATTAGGTGTAAAAAAGTTGTTTTCCCGATGGATACCGCATTCGCTCTGTGAAGAGCAAAAAGCGGCTCGCGTTACTTGGTGCGTCAGAACTCTCGAAAGATTCCACGCAGGATCCTCAAATGCTGTATACAACATTGTATCAGGTGACGAATCCTGGATATACGCGTACGAACCCGAAACAAAAAACCAGTCACGAGTTTGGGTGTTCGAAAATGAGTTAAAGCCAACAAAAATTGTTCGTTCACGGAGTGTTGCAAAAAAAATGGTGGCCACGTTTGTCTCCAAAACCGGCCATGTTACGACTATTCCTCTTGAGGGACAAAGAACGGTTAATGCAGAATGGTATGCTAGCATTTGTTTGCCACAGGTCGTTTCTGAACTCCGTAAAGAGAACTGCAACCGCCGCATCATCCTCCATCACGACAATGCGAGTTCTCACACCGCGCACAGAACAAAAGAGTTTTTAGTGCAAGAAAACATAGAATTATTAGACCATCCGCCGTACAGCCCCGACCTAAGCCCTAATGATTTCTATACTTTCCCTAAAATAAAGAATAAATTGCGTGGACAGAGATTTTCATCACCTGAAGAAGCTGTGGACGCCTACAAAACGGCCATTTTGGAGACCCCAACTTCCGAATGGAATGGTTGCTTCAATGATTGGTTCCATCGTATGGAAAACAGTGTCAAATTTCGCGGAGAATACTTCGAAAAGCAATAAATACATTTTTAAATAGTAATGTTGTGTCACTTCCTTGATTCCCGAAATTTTCAGTGCCGCCCTCGTAGTAGTCATTGGATACATGAAGTGGGCTGCCGTTGTAAGACGATTAAAATACCACGGTGTATATACCAAACTTGCGCTTATAGTTACTTAAAAAAACTAACCATATGGAGGTTAAATCGAGGTAGAGCTACATCTTCCAAATCAGTAAAGGTCGTAACGAAGAATGATCCCGTGGCCACTATATACACACTCAAGCTACAAGCGTCTTCTGACAGCAACTGCGAGGTAAACAAATGAAGGATGTTTAGAACATGCCTCGAATCACCACGACCCGAATTGCTGAGCGACAGACGGAATTGCTTGAGGTCGTCGACAGGGCCTGAATGTTGAAGAAAGACACTTCCTCATTTTTATTGTACAACTGAGACATTTGGTAGATAGTACCGACAAGAGCTAAGCTCTTTGAGGAAGATGAGCAGATGAAACATAGTCAAGATATTAATTTCAGGCGAAAGACGTCCACTGCTGGACATAGGCCTCCCCCATTAGGGGAGGGGGATTGCCATGATCGCCACGCTCTGCAGGCGGGTTGGCGATCACAGTATGGTGTTAAAAAGCATAGAGAACGCTGCTGCCCATTCTATAGTAAGTCCCTTAGTCGCCTTTTACGACACCCACCGGAAGAAATGGGGTGGTGCTATTCTTTACGTCCGGCACCACACGGAGCTATTACAAATCTATTGTCAAGATATTAGAAGTTTATAACTAAGATGCAGTGAATGCGGAGGCGATAATGTCGGATATTAGTCAATTGCTCAAGCATTGCATGTGCAATGCACACGGAGGTGACGGAAAGGCGTATAATTAGAAGTCGTAACCTCGGACACGCAAAGGACAAATATCAACGAGTCAATTGACCGCTGCCCATGTCTCTTAGTATCGGTGTGCATCGCGCCTTAGACTTTTATCTCCTAGTCCGTGTGACATCAGCACTCCCTCAAACATTATATTAAGAATAATTTATCATTTTTACAGACCTTTCTTCGAAGGCGTCCTGTGCTGACATTTCATCTAAAGGATTCTGTATCAGCTTGTAATGTGGGACGTTAACAGTGTGTAAGCAAGTATTATATGCTTCAAGTTTTACGACAGCAGAGTAATGAAGTTTCTTTTTATAGCTATTGGTAAAGGTGCTTGGGATACATAACTTAACATACTTAGGTATAAGCTAAATATTTATTTTTTTGTAGGTTGTTGTTCTAGGATCTTTTCATCGGTATTTGAATGCGTGCGGAAATATCATAATGCAATATCATTAGTAAATATGTATGTATTCGTATTATAAGTTTATATCTTATTTATGTACTTGTGCACTTATTTTAATTATAATTAATTACATTATACTTTAATATGTATTTCTTAAAAAATATATTTTTTCTCAATCAGAGCATCCGCCATCTTATCTCTTTTGGTTGACTGGTAGAGAATGCCTAAGGAATTAAGTCCGCCTTTGTACATTATTGAGTGTGTGAAGTTTAAATAAATAAATCAAGAAGGCGTCACACGCATTCCCGTATCTCTTTACCTACTAACTATCAACGCATTGAAACAAATACTCTAGCTAGACATACCTAAATCAGGAAAACACCAAAACAAATTAATTCCCTATTTTTATCTCTTGTAAATAAAATTGATACAACTACACAATGGAAAACACAATATAATAAAAAACAATGCTATACAACGAAAAAGTGTAGCACATACTTATGTGCTACGCTTTTTCAAGGTTTTTGCAAGGTTCGTAGCGCTTCGCTACGGAAAAACGTAGTACACTTTTTAAACGTTATAATTACAACAGGAAAAACAATAGGATTAAGAACCGGTACTTTAATCCTAATTTGTTTTTCCTAATAAATTTGAATTGGGGTAAGAACTTGGAACTAATGACCCCCAAGAGGGAAATGCGGGGTATTCTAGATTTGGACATACGGATATTTGTTTTTGTTTGTGAAAACAAACCTAAATTTAACGAGAATTTACATCCTCTTTTATCTTTAAAGGAAAAATGTAAGTCGGACACTACAGGTATTTTAAAAGTAAAATGCATGTTCTACTTACCCTTTTTTGTTAAAATATTATTTTTTATTCATGAAACTGCGAGGAAAATACCAGAACAGATTTTTTTACCGTAAATATTCAAACTATTCAACTATGAAATTAAGCTGTGGCTTCCTATTACTTTTGCGAAGCCTTTGTTTAACTCTTCCATTTAAATTAGTACCTAACACACTACAAAAGTAATTTCACCATTGTAAATAGCTCAGTGAAAAATAGGTTCTTACATTAATTTGTTTGTATTAAAATAAACATTGTATCCACTGTAGAATGTCAATGTTGTTAAGGAGATATTATTGTATGTTCGAATTAATAACGAATATAAAAATGTCTATAAATTCGAATCCGGTATTTACATACAATTCAAACCAAAGATCCCAAAGTTCCTGGCCACCATGTTTATTTATTTTTAATAAAATATTGGATGAGCTATAAAAGCATTATATGTTGTAACAACTATAGCTATTTTCGTTACGCCCGCACTATACATGAATCGTATCAGTTTATTTGTTTCATGAAAATAATGACTATCCTCTCAAATAGGTATGTAATTTTTGGAACAGTGCCACTGGTTGTGGTCTACATATTTAATATTTATTACTATTGTTTCATATCAGATATACAGTTTCCTGCAGGCTTAGCCACGAGAACCGTAGAGAACCGTTTTGACGACGGAAGAGTAGACAAAAATGACGTTTCCGTGTAGTTGACAATTTTCTACCGAAAAATGTAGACAAGCGATTTTTATTCTACAGTAGAGTAAAATTAAAAACGTCATGCTAATGCCTTCTTGTTAATGATCTGAAGGTCAGAAAGAAAATCCCAGCTCCAATAGACAAGGAAATAATGACCCCAAGAGTTGGAAGCTAGGAGCAACATAAAATTTGCTCAATCTGAAAAAGAAAACGTCGAGTACTGTACAGATGAGGAAGAACTCGCTAAAGAGACTGAGTGGATTAGGGCCAAAAGTAGTAAGAAAAGGAAGCTAAACATCTCCCTCTCTCCACCACAACCACCCGGAACAAGCGCCCAACAACAACAAAAATGTGAGAAAGAACAGACATTAGTCAAAAAAGTGCCTCCACCACCCCCAATCATAATAGACGGAGTCAAGAACTACCAAACGTTCTACGACTCACTAACTGAAACCCAACCAACTGAATCATTCACCGCAAAAATGATGAATGGAGATTGTGTGAAGATCAACGCCAAAACCGAGGACTCGTATAGAGCGATTGCTAGGCTTTTATCAGTAAAAGAGTATCTTTGGCATTCATACGAGAACAAACAGGCTCGACCAATAAGAGTTGTAGTGAAAAAATTACATTCTTCTTCTCAGCCAGATCGAATCAAAGATTATTTAATATCACAAGGTCTGAAAATAGAAAAAGTTGACAACAAGTTAAGCTGGAAGAATAAAGAACCACTCAATATGTTCGTCTTATCATTTAATAATGACGACAATGTCAATAAAATTTATGGTACAAAGCACATTTTAGGGTGCAAAATTGAAATACACACTCTCAAAAACCAGAAACTCATTCCTCAATGTAAAAGATGCCAGGCATATGGACATACTCATAAATACTGCAGAAAGGAGCCAAGGTGTGTAAAATGTACTGGCAAGCATCTTACAGCCGACTGTACTAAATCTCCGCAAGAGAAACCAAAATGCGTCCACTGCGGCTTACCCCACCCAGCCAACTACAGAGGGTGTGAAGTAGCCAAGGAGATGCAAATTATGAAAAATAAAAACATTAAAAAGAAACTTGTTGTGCCAACTGCCCAACAGTCTCCTTCTGACAAACAGGCACGGAAACAAAGTTTTCAGGCAACTGCAAAACCTGTTCAAGCAAGTAGTTCCTATGCGCAAGCTACAAAACAAGCCACGCAACCAACGAATCTGAAAGATACGATTAATCAGATCTTGAAGTGTATTACTACATTTGACAAAAGATTAGAGAAGCTAGAGTCCAGCACCAAAACAGCTGCTTTTAATAATCAAAAATGAATAACACACTAAAGATAATGGCGTGGAACTCTAATGGGCTCCTCAAACATCAGAATAAGTTACAAGCAGTCCTAGAGACAGAAAACATAGACGTGTGTTTGATTTCCTAAACGCACTTCACGAACCAATCTTTCATAAATTTTAGAGGATACAAGGTATATAACTCGCTCCACCCTGACAACTCCGCCAGAGGAAGTAGTGCAGTTATAATCAAAGAAAACATAAATCATTACGAGCAGAGTAAATTTGAAGAATCATACATTCAAGCCGTGGCTGTATCTGTTATTTTATCACGTTTCCATAGCAGCCATATACTGTCCTCCAAGGCACATGATAAGAAAAGAGTGATATTTAAAATTGTTTTAACTTCTAGGCCAGAGGTTCATCCTAGGCGGTGATTTCAATGCCAAGCATACGCACTGGGGATCAAGACTTACTACAACAAAGGGAAGGCAGCTCTTAAATGCAGTTAAAGATACACAATGTCAAGTTATGAGCACAGGCAAACCAACATACTGGCCCACTGACCACCAGAAAATACCAGATCTTATAGACTTTTTCATATGTAAAAATATATCCACCAATTACATTAATTTGGAGGAAGGTTTTCACATGAATTCGAACCACTCCCCGATTATCCTAAGACTTAGTCAAAAAATTCTACTAAGAGAAAGCCGTGTAACACCAGTTAATAAGTCTACAGACTGGGATAGTTTTGCCATTGATCTAGATAATATTATCGACCTAAAAACTCCGTTACAAAATCAGGATCAGCTGGACTCAGAAGTAAACAAATATGCTGTTAATATCCAACAAAGTGCGTGGAAAAACACACCATAATTAAAACGTAAATATAAGGGACACATCTATCCCAAGGAAATTGTGAATTTGCTTTCTGAGAAACGAAAGCAAAGAAAGCGGTGGCAGGAAACAAGATGCCCGCAGGATAAAACATTATTAAATAACTTCACTAAACGTTTAAAGAGGAAAATTCTACAATTTGAGGATGAATGTCTGAATACTAAACTTGTGCAGCTAACCAACGACCAATCAACGGATGTCTTCCTTTGGAAAGCGACAAGACAACTAAAAAGGCCGATTATGCAAATACCACCCATCAGAAACAGCGACGGAAAATGGGCCATAAGTAATGAACAAAAGGCGTTTAAGTTTGCCCAATACTTAGAAAACACTTTTAAACCCAATGAGAGCTCCATAGAAATACTTGAGAGTGAAAAGTTATTACATAGTCAAAGAATTCGGCTTGTGACTCCTAAAGAAGTTCTGTGAGAAATTCAAAACAACATTAGCTCGAAAAAATCCCCGGGTTACGACCTCATAACAAGAGAAATTCTAAAAAGCCTCCCGCGCCAAGCCATTGTAAAGCTGACTAGACTTATCAATGCAGCATTTATGCTAAAACATGTAATAGAGCCATGGAAGGTTGCTGAAGTAATTATGATTGCGAAGCCTGGGAAACCACCCCATGAAGCATCATCATATAGACCCATTTCCCTGTTGCCCGTATTATCGAAACTATTTGAAAAACTGTTGTTAAAACGATTAAAACCAATAATAGAACAAAAAGAGCTAGATACTAAACCATCAATTTGGCTTCAGGGAAAAACACTCTACTAGACCAGGTATACAGAATAACTAACATTATTGAAAGAACATTCGAAAACAAGGAAGTCTACGCCACCGTATTCCTAGATGTCGCACAAGCTTTTGATAAAGTTTGGCATGAGGGTTTGATATTCAAACTCAGACGCATGCTACCTCCAGAATTTGCAGACATTTTAGAATCATATATAAGTAACAGAATGTTTAGAGTAAGGCAAGAGGATGCATATTCCGATCTAAAAACTATAAAAGCAGGGGTACCACAAGGAAGTGTGTTAGGCCCAATCATGTACTTGCTACACACATGTGATATCCCAGAGCTGGAAAACAACACGATTGCGACTTTTGCAGATGACACTGCTATTATGGCTACCGGATCAAGCCACAAAGAAGCAGTAGAAAAAGTTCAATTAGCTGTGAACAAAGTTTGTAACTGGACACAAAAGTGGAAGATCAAACTGAATGAGTCAAAATCAGTTCACATTGACTTCACTAACAAACACTGCGATTACTACCCAATCCATATAAACGGCATGCAAGTGCCTTACGCTAATACAGCCAAATACCTTGGCATAACTCTTGACGCCAAACTGCGTTGGAAATCTCACGTTAAAAAGAAAAGACAGGAACTTGACATACGTTATAAAAGTATGTATTGGTTACTCGGAAGAAAATCCTGCCTATCAATACATAATAAAATTATATTATACAAGCATATTCTTATGCCAATTTAGACGTATGGCATCCAACTTTGGGGCTGTACTAAACGAAGCAACGTCAAAATAATCCAACAATTCCAAAATAAAGTACTCAGGGACGCTGTTAATGCACCATGGTACATTAGAAATGACGACCTCCACCGAGACCTTAAAATGGAACTCGTCACCACCATCACCCAAAAATTTGCTGAAGCCCATGAAGACTTCACCGACATGTGAATGTCGAGGCAATTCAGCTGCTAGACAACACGGACATAGTGCGTAGGCTAAAGAGAACTAAACCATTTGAGTTAGTGTAGTGTATAAATAGTGAATGAATAATAGTAACAATGCTGTGCTATACATGTAACACATGAACAAAGAGTTTTTATTAATTATCAGACTCTAAGAAAGTGCTACGGACTTGTGTAACAGTGCAAATTGACACTATTCTTAGTTATAACGTATTCTATCACATAAAATACGAGTAATAAGTTAGAGTTAAATTGCTTATTAGTCTATTAGGCTAGATTGTAATAAATTATTAGGAACTTTAGTTCTTATTAATACAAAAAAAAAAAAAAATGCTAATGCCTGCTGTTAATACAAATGAAAATAATCCGTGGTTTTATTATTGACACGCCATTTATAATATTCTTAGCCGCGGAAAACCATCTTTAGATACAAAAAAACACAAAAGTATCCAAATGATATTAACATGACGTATGTAAAACCACTAGGTTTTTTGTTCAGTGTTTGGGCAAAAAGGTTCTCAATAAACGTCAGCCTATCAAATAGGTGTTTGTAATATAATTTCATAACATCGCTGCTCCGTGAATAAAATTTGTTTTTCGATTTACGTCACGGAAGCTGAAGTGGGTCAGAAACTAGTTCACAAAAAGCACATCTACTTAAAGCTACGTAATAAGCAAGACTCGGTTATCTGCCACCAGACTTGGCAAAAAATGTATAGAAAATACTGGGTCGGGCTTATTCCTTACATTTATGCGGTTGGTGCGTTTGAAAATTAAAAACATTGTGTTTATATAATAGGATTAAAACACATTAATTCTCGAGAGAGCGAGCTCACGTTGAGTTAAATATGTTTGTGCTGCAAAATGCACTTCATTTTACACTTCACAGTCTTTTTTTCTTCATGTTACTGACTGAAAAATTACTTTGCGAGGACTTCAATTAACTGTACATGTATTACTTAGCCCCTATATTATATTATAACAGTAGCTGAGCCTTGAGTTTTAATTCAGCCGTATCTCTCTAAATTGTTCATAACTAAATTCGGGCATTCCACAAATGATGTCCGTATAATTTACACCACAGTTATAATAATAATAATTATTATTATTTATTTCAATCAACTTTGGATCATACAATTACTAAATTACAAATTATTAATACAATTAAATAAATACATTAAATTGAAAATTATAAAATTATACATTAATATAAAAAAAAAACATAATTAAAATTAAAATAAAATCTTAACATTAGTCAGTAATAATGTATTTAGCCTCGTACTAAGTACAGTATTTCTCAAAACCAACGATGCACTAGTGTCGTAAAGGTGAATAAGTAGGAATAACATCAATATGGTTACTTAATCGTACACCAAGTTTCTGAAAGCCACATCATGTCGGTTGTCAGTAAAATATTACTCAAGTGCTTCTCAATTTTAAGCCATCATTAAGTCTACTACTGTCTCTATCACTTCAATGTGTTTTGTAGCGATGGCGAGACTTTTAAAAACGTCTCAAAGTTAAGTGTCGGATAAGTATTTGGTGGTCATGTAGCTTGGGTGGCTTTTCCATCCAACCTCCACGAATGTGTGATAAGTTAATGACATATTTTGGACATAAACACTATTACAAACTTAGAATAGAAAATATTATATTCAGCTCGGATAGCTGACAGACACCATCCGTATGAAATAAGAATTTTTATTTCTAGGAATTAATACGAATGTGTATTTAACTATGGCCGCAGGAATCCGCTGGATGCTAGTAGCACAGAACCGGTCGAAGTGACGATGGACTTGAGGTAGGCCTATGTCCAGCAGTGGACATCTTACGGCTGAAATGATAATGATGATGATGATGTGTTTTATTGATACCACGATCCTGGTAATACTCCTCTAGTCTTCTGCAATCCATATAAAAAAATAACTACAGCCAATAAGATTTTTTTTTCTCTCTTTATTAATTAAAGGGGGTTTTTATCCATACGGATATGCCAACCCCATCGTACGTTATCACTATTTAACTTTAATTAAAATAACTAAAACTATAACGATATATACATATATATACTGTATTTGAAACTGAATCAGTGACTAGGCATCATCTTCACCAGGCCACACAACCTCTTCGCAATCGCCGATCTAGGGTTTACTAAAATGTTATGAATTAGCCCAATGTCCAAAATGTTCAATTTAAACCAGAGGCTAGTTGTTAACAACACTGTATACAACCGTTTAACAAAGCGTGGTGGTGGGTAATTATGACAATTACCTACAACCGTTTGCACAAACTACTTATTAAGTACCCTACGATTCCTAATTAACGTTTACGAACCGAAATATAGCTATATTATTGAAATGAAAATACTACAGACGTGGGTCTGATACTTTACAGCGCTTGAGGTGTCGTACGGACTCGACAAGCGCTGCAAAGTGCTAGAAAGCTGCACAACCCGCTGTAAAAAGTTAAATAAATCGCGGCATGGTCCGGTAAAGTTTTACTCCTGGCTGGAGGCTTTAAGCTAATACCTTAGGGCAGCCACAGGAAAGACCGGTTAAGCAGTCACGGCCTCTCAAGGTCAACTGCGAGATGCCATATATAAAAAAAAATAAAAAAAAAAGGTAAAGTTTTCTTCTCAGTTACCTATATACTTCACGGAAATGTCAAAGGTTTTAATTTTTACGCTTATAACCGACTGTGAAACTAAAATGTGTCATGAGTTCACGTATCGACACTTTTCTTATCAATCATAGCGTGACATTGTGTGTTAATATATTCCATAGTATTTATCAATACTGCTTGACACACAAAGTGGATTTCGATTACTAGGTTAAGGTTCCACTCATATTTTGAACTCATTCTTAGCAAATAGGTCTAGTAGACTTTGATTAATTAAAATTTATGCTGTACTTTGAAATCGAAATTTGTCATAATTACTGTAGTCTAGACTAAGTGGCCGTAATTGTATCAGTCAGCCGCTCAAACTTTGTTAGACTTTGTCAAGTAAAGATTTACTTGGGTTTTTCCTTAAGAAAGTTGTCAACGGCAGCCTAGGGCAAAATTGCCAATTTAACGGGATAAATAGCTACAAACCTTACGCTATATATCGCTATCTGAAATCAGCGAATTGTTGGTATAAGACAACATTCGTCTATAAAGCCTATCGGAGACATTGTGTTGAGCTGATAGTAATCCAAGATGTGCCCTTAATACTAGCGCTTATCTAAAGATGAGGCATTCACCTTTCTTGAAAATAATTCCAGCGTTCTAGCCGCAACGAATTCCCCTTGTGAGCAGTCCTTCAATGAATGATAAGGCAAACTGTGTTGTTCGTAGAAATGGAATATTGGCAATGTGAAGACGGAATTTGGCCTAGCGGGTGAAAATTCTGTGGTGTACTGGGGTTAAGTATTATTTAACACAATCTCTACGCTACATTGTGCTTCGTAAAATACTATTACCAGGATCGCTTTAAGAGTTAAAATCCTCTTCGGGGAACGAGGATTTGTGGTAGAACTACGTGGGACTAAAACGATAATGAATAATCCATTAGTAATGAATCCTAATGTAGGTACGTGTCTAACCAATTATTCGTGATCAATGGATAGTTCAGTTATAGCCATTATATCGGTACACCATTAGTACAAATTGATATTTATTTTTACTTTAATAAGAGCGGAAGCAGACCAATACTATGGTCTAACCCAGAAAAGCAAAAATGCTACAAAGAAATTCAGATTTCTCATTAGAAATGTAGATTTTCATTCAATACGAAAGTAAAACTGCTAATACAGTTACCAATTTTAAGCTTGAATATCACACGATAGATAGCCTTATAAATCGATACACTACTGAGAATACAGCGATTGAAATCTAGAACGAAGTTATTAGAGACGTCGTAAATCTGATATATTTCATACCTGAGTGCGCATTATAATAATTTTAAGCCTTATCCACTGGCAGCTCGATCTATACCGGACCAAGAGAATACTTCTTCTTCTCAGCGTGTCGATGGCAATCTAAATGGACTCGGCCCAGAATTCGGATTCGTGTTTGCCGCCATCACTAGCCTCCATCAGTTCCTGTAATGAGCAGCTGACAGGACACGCAGGACATGATATTAAGTGTCCTATCGTTTGTGGAACAGCATCACATTTACACTCCAAGGCTTCGAAAAGTACCAAGTATCTACCTATATTGGATCTACCGCATAAGTTATAAGTAGTATTGTGGTACGAGTATTGAATAAAAGGGAGCACTAACAAAACTAGACCGAGAATATAGGATTTCAGAACTATTTTGTGGAAGTTCGGTAAAAGTCAAGTTTTAATGCTAGTGTTTTATTTTGTGCTGAGGTACCTACGTCATTCATAAGTTTCGTCGTAGGAAAGTTGGAGACCGAAGAGTTGTATTATAAGTACCTGTTTATTATAAAATGTACTTACTACTACTGGTACTACTTAAATGGCAATAAAGATATATTTTGATTGATAGAATGTTACACAGATATGCCAAAAAGTGTCATATTTACGAAAAATCAAATAGAACAAACCAATTTATTCAATCTGCCTAGCCTTTTCCCAACAATGTTGGAGTCGGCTTCCAGTCTAACCGGATGCAGCTGAATACCAATATTTTTATGGAATGACTGCCTATCTGACCTCCGCAACTCAGTAAGCTGGTAACAAGATTCCCCTTGGTAAGACTGGTTGTCAGAGTTTTGTGCTTCTGACGACCCGTAACGACTGTGAAAGATCCACGAACGACAGCCGGTACCAACGGCTTAACGTGCTTTCCGAGGCCAACCAATGAAGGGAATCCAATTTATTAATGTTACAAAATTACATACATGAATGAGAGAAAAACGTCATCAGTCACAGTACCGCGACGTAAGTGGGACATCATTTTAAAACAAAAATCCGTACAAAAGAACAAAAAGGGTCACCATCTATTTTAGACAGTGTAAAATACAGAAACTTCAAATAAATATTCTTCTTTGTAACACTTGTTTGGTAAATGTCGCTTCATAAAATAAATATACATTTCAGGTGACGAAAAAGGAAATTTTTGTAACAAAGTTTAAATCCACAGAAGACTTGTCTCCCTGCCATACTGAAAGCGGATCTTGACAGTAAAGCCTCGCTAACAACACTGTGTAAAAGAATTTTCGTATTTTTATGAAGGACATTGCAGAGAAGATTGCTTATCCTGTGTATTTTGTTAGAATATTATTTCGTTTTTTTAGCTTTTGTACCATACAAAAAAAAATAAAAAAAAAATATATATTTTAGTCTTAGCAACATAAGGCAAACAATTGAAACGGAACGCGGCATATCTAAACCACGTTCAAGAGCAGATGTCAATGTTAATATTGTTGTGGAATATTGACACTTACCTACATCTCATGAACGTAGCTTCAATGTGCTGATCGCGTCAGTGTACCATTGGTGCGTTTTTTGGATAATCATTTTTTTTTAAGAAATCAAACAACGGTTCTAAAAGCTAGGTACCAATTCGCAATCTAAGATTACTAATACTACCGCTAAATCCCCGTATTAACACCCTCAGCGCCAGGCCCTAAGTGGGTGCTCTTAAAATTTATGCAAATTCGTTTTATTGTTCGGATGTAATTAAAACGACATAATTATCGTACTAGGAATGAAAATAAAAAACCGGCTAAGTACATTCACGGTTCCGTACCAAAATCTGATGAACGCTGGTACCACATCTCTACCGCGAAACCGCAGTAGTTAAATTGTACTGGTTGGCGTCATGTTCCGCTACTCGCATCCGATTCGAGTAGCAGAACATGACGCGAACCAGTACAATTGATCTGATTTTTGATCACTTGATCTGAGATTGATTGAACTATTGCGGTTTCGCTGCTATGGTTTCGCGGCGGAGATGTACTACCAGCGTCATCAATATATTTTTCTTGTAAATTATACGTAAACATTATCACTAAATTTCAAGTTCACAGGTCAATCGCAAGTTAAAAAATTCTTCGTAGCAATTTTTTTTGAAAAGCTTACTTTGGTAACTTCTCATTCCTTTGTTTTCCAATATTTTTTAAAAACAAAAAATACAGTATTTATCTACTCAACGAGTTCTAAAGAATGATACCCCACTAGATAAAATAGATAAAAAATAATTGCACCCCCCTTGAGCTGTATGGAAGCCCCCTTAAAACATTTAAACATATTTTTTGTCAATTTATATCTTTTTAGGTTAATAATATGCTTATACTGTGAAAATTCGAAGACTGTAGCTCCAACGGTTTGGCTATAAAACCTGACAGACGACGGACAGACGGACACGTGAGTGACAGCAATAGGACTCCGTTTGGACCCTTAGGGTACGAAACCCTAAGAACAAAAAGGTAAGTGCTTTATAGTTTTTAATCTTAATATTAGTGTTTCACCGGCCAAACATTTTTCAAGTAGACTCCAAACCACGCAGTAAATAAAAAGAATATCATTGTAATTAATAGTAATTGTCATGATGACAGATGTCAGAAAGATTAATGATAGTTAATGTCCACTTCTATAACGATGGCATTATTATTATAGTTTTGAATACATTACATTCTGAGTTGCCCCGGTTGTGGCAATGTCCTTCCAAGGTCAAATGTGGTAGTAGGGGATAATCTTATTATAAGCTTAAAAATTGACATACACATGATATAAAATAATTATTACTTTAGTAGAAAAGCGTCCTGCTTTTCTACTAAAGTAACCGTAACACTAAAATATATTTTTTAAGATACGCCTCGAATCATCGCCTAAGAAAATAATATACAATGATAAATAAGCAGTTCCATCGGGTAAATATGAAGTAGCGAACTGAAAGTCAGAAGATGACGACACATAATGACAATATCATAAAGGGTTTTATTGACAAAAATAATCAGAAAACCTAGAATACCTACCTACAGCAAAGAAATTTCTATAGTATTTTGGGAATTGGTGTTAAATTATAACAGAATCGCACTAATATTGTAAAGGCGAAAGTTTGTGAGTGATTTCTTCACGCTCAAACGGCTGGACCAATTTTGATAAAATTTTGTATGGAAAGTAGACACCCTGGATTAACATATAGGCTACTTTCTATCCCGATATTCCCACAGGATCTAGACTTACGCGGGTGAAACCGCGGGGCGCAGCAAGTATTTACTTAAAGGCGTAACCTGTCATCTATCCGTCTTCTAAACTAAACCCAAGGAATAAATGGAACGGCTTTCTGTTTACATAAAATTCATCTCTAATTAAAACAACAAAAGAAAAATCAAACGTAATATTTAAATAATAAAAAATATATTTCTTCTTCGATTTCTTATTGGCTAACTGACACCCATTAAGAGCTCTTCCAGAAAAATGATTTCGCTGTGAGTTAAAGCTATTTCAGTTTCATATCTATGGTTCCGCCTATTGGGGGAGGCCTAAGTCCAGCAGTGGACGTCTTTCGGCTGGAATGATGATGATGATTTATGGTTTATATGACTTTGAGGGTTTATTACCTATCGGTTGAAATCTGATTTTTCTTAGTATTATAATTTTTCGCTAAGCGACAAAGCCCTTTAAATAAATAAAAAATTATTTACTTCGAAATTTATTATATTTTAGGGTATTTTCTGGGCCAATGAGATTGAAAACTCACCTTATATGTCATAAATTCTAGACTAATGATTAAAACACGCAAAACACATTAACATAACCTCACGCCTTTTTTCTCCGAACAACAATACCCTCGTTTCACCAGTAATGTTTAAGTCCCATGTAATAGGGGGCGAGCCTAAACGTTTCAGTAATATTTTAATTTCACTCATCAATCATCTGTTGGTTACTATCGCAAAGGCTTTTAAATATTTTTAATCACTGGCCAGTTTAATGAATTTTATTGAAGAGTTGTGAGAAATGAGCTACGAAGTAAGATCTTTTTTTAATGAATGGCTTTTCAACGCAGATGATTGGTTTTTCTTTTGAGAGGAAAAAGTGTCTCAGAATAGAATAAAATATTTCGTCGTAAGGTTATAAGGGCCAGGAGTTTTTAATTCTATTGCTTACTAGATTATTAATTGGGACATGAAAATAACAGAGCGTAGTAAACATTAAAACTATGATTTAAATAAAATCTGTAAATCTTTTAATGACGCAATACGTGAAGTAGGTAATTAAGATTTAGCAATACTTGAAAAAAAAAACTGTTTGTCTTATGGACTTGACGTTACCTCATTATGTTTTATTTTTAAACAATTTTAACGAAAGTGATTACTGTAATTAAAATTGACAGCCTCAATATAAATAAAAATAAACAACAAAACAGTACTTACATTTTTTATTTAAAAACATAAGTCCGATATCCGGTACCAGGTGACCATAACATTCGAAGAGCACTAACCACGTTTATTCACTGCACTCCACACGACAATGTTCGGTCGAACGAGGCGAATTGTAATAGGGGTGTGTATCTACCGCGGAACGATGTTACCTCGGCAAGAGGCTGCGTGGTACTGAATAAGGAGCGGACGGGAGCGCACTGACGTATACGTCACTTTGGGCCGCGGATGCCATACACTGCGTAAAACTTGAACTTGCAATTAACTGGTAACAGTAGAAGACTTCTGGTTAAATCCTCTCGGTTTGTCTAATGAGTGTTGGTACGTCTTAAGCTGTGGAACTCTGTCTTCATGTATATGGATGGCACTTGCGATTATTTTTAGCACGCGATTATTAGGTTTCTGTTGTTTTAATAGAATTAAAACCTCATTCATGTTGATAAACTTTGTTCGTAAATAGTTATTTTTAACGTTGGATGAATCCAATTAGGCGTCAATAAATAATTTAAGTTCATCTAGGTTATACATATACATGCCTGTTTCGTGTTTTTCCATATCAACTTATACAAGTAACCGTAGGCAAGCATAACTCTATAATCTTCTTTGGTAAACTGGGAGTGTGCGATAGTAAACTTTGGCCTAATCCTTCGCAGTTCGCAAGCGTTGTGTTAGATTACAATACATTGCGGGTGTATTATGCACGATCACGTATCCATCTCGTACGTACCAAGCAGTGTACATGGAACATGATTGAATGCTCACAACGTTGTAGCGACGGCCGGAACGTCATTTGAATAAGCAAAATCCGTAAGTTTCTTACACACGCTTAATTTTAGCAAACATTAAAATGTTTTTTTTTCGTGTGATTTTTGTGCCCATCAAGAGTCTTAGTGAAGATGTTTTAAAAACAAGAACCCTTTAATTTTGAAGGAGATTTTATCTTTATTTTTAACCATGACGAGAAAAGGGACGGGAAATTGTTTACTCCTCGCCACTTACTTTTTTAAATACCATTTCCAGTTATTTTTTGTTCAGGTTATTTTAAACTATTTTGAAAAGTACAGTGTTGTATTGAGTAGATAAGTTTTTAATCCGCTGTAGGCTAACTTATTTGTCATTAATTTAAGATGTCAGCTATTTAATTAGACTTGACCTTGCTACCATTACAGGTACGGCCAAAAATACGCTGGCAAATTCTAAGTTAATTTTAAGCCGAAGTAGGAAAGATTAGTACGCCGAAATTTTAAATATTTCTACGAAGTAGTTCTCTTTCCATTATGCTTAACTCAGGATACTGAGTTAAATCGACCACTATCTTATATATTTTTTAGCGGCGAAAAAAGTTGTGATAAATAAAGTTTTGATATCTGATCTGTCAGTGGACCAACCGTGTGCCAAGCCATCCCGGTCTCCTTAAGTTGGTACGTAATAGTTTGGTAATGGTTCATAAAATTATACGTACGTACGGGCTAGGTATTATACTGCTCTAAATCCTGTAGGTAATGTTAAGAGTTCGCCACCGCTAACCTAAAAATGAGTGTACTTAGCATAATGTAAGGGCGCATAAAGTTGAGTACATTTTCCCAGGTCACGCTCCGTTCCCTTCACTTGCTCGTCACAGCCACCTCTTATGTAATTAACTACAGATAATTTTCGTCAAAAAAGAAAGAGCTTTTGTAAAGAAAGACATATCTATGTATGTTCCCGCTTATCTTTGTAACAAGGTAAGCCGGGTTTCGAGTGAGAATAGTACGTCTCTCGGTATTTTTGCGGGAATAGTCACAATTCTCTTTCAAGAATTTTGTTTTACTTAAATTTCGCTGCTAGTAAGCTGTGCTGAATTCCAAGTTAGAAACATTATTTCAGCTAGATTTACGTTTATCTTTCTTTATTTGTCTCTTAATCCATTTAGATTTTGTTTGCGACGCAGTATTTTTATCTTATTAAATCAACAGGTAAAATATTTATACCGAATCTTATTTTGATACGGAATTTCAACAACAGCAATTTTATATAGTCGGTTACAATCTTCGGGAGTATTTTAAAGTTATTTCCAGGAGCGGTCGTAAAATCTGGGAATCAAACTACATACTCCCGAAATTTCCAATCACAATTTTCGTCTCAATTGATCAAATCTATCTTTCTATTTTCTAAAAACTGGCCAAGTGCGAGTCGGACCACGCACAATGAAGGGTTCCGTAGTAGGGATGAATTTATGCCAAGGAAAAACTTAACATTGTAGTTGAATAACATATTCTCTCATACATTCCAATAGCAAAAATGTAAGTTTGGACACACAATATTGAGAGATTTACTATGTTATTTTAAGACCATAGACTTCTTATAGGGTTTCCTGTAATTAATAAGTATATGAGGGATTTTCGAGCGGTTGAGACACCACGTGTCGCTGTTGAATCGTCATCTGTTGGTCCTCCATCATGGGCATGTACGTGCATGTGTTTGAAAAATAATACTCGCAAAATAACACACTTAATTTACTCATAAATGTCGCAACAAAATTCAATCATAAAAATAAGGAATACAATGATTGTCACTGAGCCAATGGATTTATGCGTGTGTACCGCTTGACGATCACCTCCAAAATTATCCCCCACCCTCCACCGCCATGTCATTCACAACCCCATTCGGTGTTACCAGCTCTAAATTAAAAACACTACCAAAGAAATAAATTCTAAACCACAGAGTACCAATAATCGATTTCAACTTTAAAAAAAACCAGCCAAGTGCGTGTCGGACCACGCACAATGAAGAGTTCCGTAGTTAGGATGAATTTATCCCAAAAACAAACTTAACATTGTAGTTGAAAAACATGCTCTCCCATACATCGATATACGTTACGGTCAATTCTAAATCCTACTTAGCTGTGATAGTTTTCCTTTTAATTTCGTTATATATACTACTGCCCTGAATTTTTTCACATATCCAAAACCAACCATTTAGCTGGCAAGGGGGGAGACACTTGACTCTAAAAAAAATAGCACTTTAAAGCTTAATATTACGCAAACGGATCTCAGAATTGAAAGATGGCTTTGACAGACCCACAATATTTTTAAACAGCCTATCCAAAAATACCCCACACCATGTATTAGATGAGAAAAAAAATATCATCCCCGTTTTACATGCAAGGGAGGTACCCTAAAAAAAATGTTTTTCATGGTTTTATTTTAGGACTTTTTGGCGTAATGAATATGTACACCCTTGCCAAATTACAGCTTTCTAGGACTAAGCGTCTCCGAGCTAAGCCGGGGACAGACGGACGGATGGACAGACAGACAGACTATATAGTGTATATAAAGATAGGAATACAGACTCTACAGAGAATAGTCTTATAGTGTTTTAAATTTTAAATACCTTCTATTATTGTGTCCTATAGATGGATCACTCGTACCCAAATAAATTGTAAAATTATCCTTTGTCAAATTATTCTTGGACTTAAAAATGTCGTCAACCTGAATTTTTTGCATTCTTTTTATCACAATCCCTTTGATAAAAATATTAAAACGCCCTGAAGCATAAAAATTCATGATTCAAGTGAATGAACTAACAGGAAATTACACATTTAATTTCTTTATCCCCTTTCTTTCCTGACACAATTTTATTCAGTTTTGAAACATTTTTGAGCACAAACTTATTAGTTTGTGCTCAAAAATGTTTCATAATCTATTGCATAATCTGCATTTATTATGTTCCCACTGCTGGGACACAGGCCGTCTCTATTCAAGAGGGAATGGGCTGTAATCAACCACGCGGGCCCAGTACGGGTTGGTAGATGTCACATGGCTTCGATGTTATCGTTCACCGTTTTGAGAGCAGGTGATAATAAAATTATTTACACAAACTAATGCGCTTGCCCGGGTTCGAACCCACGACCCACAACTCAAAAGTCGGAGCCGTTATCACTGGGCCACCACTGCTCAAACGAATAGTAGCACGAAATGCAACAAAACCGGGATAGTACAGAAATAAAGAAAGAAAAATAAGTTTATTTGTCACAGAAACACGTGCATACGAAAAAATAAACTCGAGTAGGTAAACATTACACAAAACACATCTAATATAATAATCACGAGCACAAAAAAAACAAATAGTCAGCAGCTGCACATCATGACTGTGACAGGCTTGCACTCAGCACACATAGACAATAATACTGGCTCGCTACACACATCTAAAAGAACAATAATGATCACAAAAGCAATTTAGCTGACAGTACTGTATGGCTGTTCACTGTTCAGGCAACTAAAATGACTGACGCTCGATTTTAGCTAAAGTTCAAACGACTGTATAGTGTATATAAAGATAGGAATACAGATTCTACAGAGAATAGTCTTATAGTGTTTTAAATTTTAAATACCTTCTATTATTGTGTCCTATAACTCACATGTTTCTATGTTGTTTCCTCAAAAGGAAAAACAGAACCTTATACAGGATCACTTCATTATCCGTCCGGCTGTCTGTCTGTCTGGCAAGACCCTTTTCCTAATGAACGCGTGGAGATATCAAGTTGAAATAACTATCAAATACGTTTACGGCTCCTTGGAGCTATAAAAAAAATCAAGCTTATAAGTCAACGTTATAAAAAATATGGCCATTTATGCAACGTATTTTGATACTCGCAAATAAATCAAAACCTATAGGGTACCTACTTCCCGTTGACCAAGAATTGGCAAGGTCTTATAGCTCAAGTTAAGGTAAAAGTCTAAAATTTGTTAATTTGTAGATTTATCACATAAAAAAATGCGTTTACAAACTTACATTTGCTGTTGGAGAATCAACCGCGACGTAAATCGAGGTATGGGAGAAATATTTGTCAACTATAAAGTAAAGTTTGTTCTTGGGATAAATTCATCCCAACTACTGAACACTTCATTTTGCGTGGTCCAACATGCACTTGGCCGGTTTTCTTCGTTTTTAGGGTTCCGTACCCAAAGGGTAAAACGGGAACCCTATTACTAAGGCTCCGCCGTCTGTCTGTCTGTCCGTCTGTCACCAGGCTGTATCTCATGATCCGTGATAGCTAGACAGTTGAAATTTTCACAGATGATAGCAACAAATACTAAAAACCAGAATAACATAAATATTTAAGGGGGGCTCCCATACAACAAACGTGATTTTTTTGCTCGTTTTTGCTCGATATTGATAACGGTTACAGGTAGAGACTTGAAATATTCACAGAATATTTAATTGTATATTCATTTTAAAAATCAATAATTAAATTAAAATAAAACAAATATTTAAGGGGGGCTCCCATACAACAAACGTGATTTTTTTGCCGTTTTTACGGAACCGTTCGTGCGCCAGTCCGACTCGCACTTGGCCGGTTTTATATTTTGAAATATGGAAAACGTTCTAGTCAGGTGAACGCATAAGATCAAACCTTCATATACTACATGTGTGCAGAAAAGTGTGGTTATATTTCAGGGTGTGGTACAGACGATCAAACTGAACAACTCCATGGGAAAAATATCGTTGTCACGAAAAAAAAATCATCCGTGCAACACAATTGAGTAGAGTAGGTATTGAAGTTTTGTATGGGATGAATAATATTTTTTGGCATGTATTTAACGCGGCGGCAAATTAATCTGGGAGAGGCCTATGTCCAGCAGTGGACTGCGATAGGCTGAGTTGAGTTTTGTTGATTGAAATTAATCTGAATTTGGGATTAAAAAATAATTAAAGCCGGTAGCAAAAATAATAGGTTGGCAGCAAAAATAATAGGTTGGCAGCTACAGCGAAGTATTATTTTAAGTAGAAAGTAGCAGCTCAATAATCAGTTTTTACCTTTATTTTAATTTAAACTGGCATTGAATTTTTGTTTTGGTAACTGAATTTACCAACAATATTTTTTTTTTTTTTTTGTTGCCGGGGTGGAAAATCCTCATGGATGTCCTCCGCCCTAGGGTGGGCGGAGGGGTCTGTCAGACTCTTACTGACTAAAAACCACCCCGGTGTTCCCTTCCCACACTTGCACCGGGGATCTTGGGAGCTAGTATTACTTCCGTGATCCCCGGCTAGTGCCGGCCCACCTCTGCGGGCCACCTCAAGTCTGCGGGGGGGTGAGGTGTTAGACCCCCCCGCGACGTCTCAAAGGGGCGCGCGTGGAACACTACGCGCCACCACCTCGGGTCCAGTGTGATAGGGGGCGGCGGACGTCCCCGAGTCCGCCGTCCCTGGACCCATTTAGGGGGGCCGGAAGAGGGCATTGTCTGCCCTCTGCCGACGCCCAGTGCGCCTGCTGCGGGCCGGGTGAGCGGACGAGATCTCCCGCTCCCTTTCCGCAGCCTCCTTCTGCGACACGACTGTTTCGCAGAAGGATACCACCGCGTCCCAGGACTCCTCGCTGCCGGCCATCGACTCGACCACGGCCGGCAGCGAGGTTCTAACCTAACCTAACCCAAATGATTCAATAACAGTAGATGACTTTGCAGCGATTAAGAAATAATATTTAATCGCTGCCAAGTTATTATTTTAGTAGCAAATAGTTAGTCGCCCTTTAAGTTATTAGTCGCCTGGAAAATTATTATCCATATTTTTTTCACGATTACGATGTTGGTCTCATGGCGAAAGTTGTTCAGTTTGATGGTCTGTACCACACCCGTACATATGACCACACTTTTTTGATACATGCTGTATAGACCTATTTGTCTCTAAATCGAATGCTTTTGCAGATATGTATCGAACTGTTATTTCACTACATTATGATTATATATTACGTATTAATAGCTGCCCGGCGCGACTTCGTTCGCGTGGTTTCCTACCCCTACCCTATCCCTACCCTCCCCTACCCCTAAACCTTCGCGGGCATATGCAGAAAAACTCACCAAAGTTTCCAGCCCAGTCCAGCCCTTTCAGAGTCCATAGAAGAGAAACAAGATTACCTACCGCTTTTTTCCTGTCCCACAGCTGGGCATAGGTCTTCCCCAAAGACCACATACCTACTTCCTAAAAATAAATACAATTATAATTATTATGAAACATAAGTTACCAAATTATACCAAGCGTAGACACCCTCTAATTAAAGCAATTATCTAGAGAGAACGCTAAGCAAACAAGGGATGAAGGGTACTTCAGTATTGCTGGAAGCATCGGCCATTTTGATTAAGTAGAGCATGTAAAATAAAATTTCCATGAGCCATCACAGACCTAAAGGATAAAACATTTATTTTCCTGATGTTTGTCTTCGAAACTTCACCTTTTGGGCCTTTTCATCAGCTCGTGTAGAAAAAGGATGGACAAACTTTGCAAGCTTTTATAATCTAATTTTATTTTGTTAAATTTCACTTGTCTCCTGTACAATTTTTGTCATTAATATACTTACCAATATTTTTAAGAAAAAATAATGGCCTCTCTTTTATTAAACACATAGATAGAAAAGCAAAAATAATATGTCACCTTAAGATATGGTTATTCTTGGAATTTTGATAGATTTTAGTGATGAAGATTTTTTGTTTAGGTAGCTAGTTGTTATTTTCGTAAAGTGTTGTGTTATTAAGTGCTTCAATAATATATATTTTGTTTTTATTTAAGTTTTGTCTCTAAACTATGACGCTTTTAGTTTTAAAATTACTATAATGAGAGTACAGATGGGAAAATATGGGATGTGCAGGCAGGATTTAGAGAGGGAATGGGCAGTATGGATCAGACCTTCTCCTTAAGGAGCATAGCCAGTGTATCTGGCAAAGCACAATAAAGTCTTATGAGCTTTCGTTGACTCGGAGAAGGCAGGACAGTGTGTGGAGGTAAGAACACTGTGGTCGATACTATCCGTGTATGGTGTGGACTAACACTTCGTATGGACACTAAAATCTTTACACAAGGATTCCAGTGCCTGAGTTAGGATAAATTTGGCATACACAGTCTGGTTCTGCATCTCAAGCGTCAGACAGGGTTGTGTAGCGTCACCGTGGTGGTTTTGACATGGATAGTTGTCTGATAGATATGAAAGAGGGTCAGTGCATATTGAAAATTAATGAGTTGCCTGTTAAAAGCTGTCTCTATGCAGATGATCAAGTTCTACTTGCATCGTCAGTAGAATAGTTTCAAGACATGGGATGAATATAAATGTGAATAAGACGAAGGTAATGGTGTTTGAAAGAGAAGAAGATGTATCGGTATGTAATGTGAAAATAAATGATAAGAGTGTGGAGCAAGTAAGTGAGTTTGTACATCTGGGGAGTCAATTTACAAGGGATGAAAAGATTGATGAATAAAGGGAAAGGAGAATAAATGCGGGAAATACAGTGAATGATGATATACATGCGATTGTAACCAACCAGTCGATGCCCACAGCTCGACTGGCTGTTCACAATGGTGTGCTGGTGCTTACGCTTATGTATGGAAGTGAATGTTGGGTATGGCAAAAAGAAGCGTGAAATTAGAATCAATGTTGTGGAAATGCATTTCTTGCGAAGTATATATGTCGTGGCTATGAATGATGGCTGAAAATTTTTCGTGATAAGGCAACGGTGCGGTTTTAAAGAGTATAAATAAATGGTTTGGTCATGTTGAGAGGATGAATGAAAGGCGACTAACAAAAGGTATAGGAGGACGTATACTGACCTAATTAGTGATATTCTTCAGGAAGGTCACGTGCATAGTACTCGCAACTGGCGTGTGAGTATTTAAAGAGTGTAGCAAGTGGCGTTCTATAGTTTCTGTCTACCCCCATGGGAAGAGAGCTTGAGTCTATGTATGTATGTGTAATGATAATATTCCACCTGTAATTTTCCATAGACCCCATCTACCACCATTGGTCACCACGCTTACTGACTTTCAACATACACTACTCTCCAAACAGAATATCACAAAATTTAAACGTAATGCACAATGTAGGCAATATCACTTTTATCTTCCGTAACAGTTGTCTCAATGTCAAATAGTTGCAGACAAAAGCTACACCGGCTTTTTCATTATTTAACGTTTTCTTTAGATATGATGACACTGACTACTCGTTGATGCATGTTCTGCAAATCACTTCATATGCTACATTGCTATTAATATAAGTCACAAATTGATTAGGCAATTAATTCATAAAATCAGTTTTTTAAAGTTGGCTCAACGGCACTTTTTGAATTCAGCTCCTAAAACGAAAAACTTCCCATACCTATTTAATAAAAAATCGATAATTAATCGTGGAAGCTAGTAAATAACATTAAAGTTACCAAATAAGGAACTTGCCGCCGCACAGTGGGCCCATACTGAAAATTAGTGGACTTAGGCAACAAAGTTCCTATATCGATGCGATTTTTTTTTATATGACGTGTTATATTATTCCTGACAACTTTTATTCTTATAAAATTTCTTCTAAAGTTGATAGTTTGTCTTGAAAAAAATTAATTAGATTTTTTTGTATGGAGCGAATCACGTTTAATTTTTTTTCTTCAATTGTACTAATATGTTGAGTGTGTCGCGTGAGTATATGATAGCTAGGATCATTCTCTATCCATGAAAAAAAAATCAGTGCCGGCCATCTGCGGCAGCGCGAGTAATCATTCGGTAAAAAAAAAATGATTTGGAAGAATTTTTTTGTCATTTAAAATAAATTCAAAGCATATTTTTTGTCTCATCTGGCTGTTTTCACCTTCTTTTTAGTTAAATAAATAGTTTTAATAGCGCATACGTACTTATAACTAGTAATTCTGGTAGAGATTTAGTTATTATTGCAATTTATCGGTAGCACCTGCATTGTGATTGATGACTCATTTGTTTGTGCACTCGGCTAAGCGCATAACTAATGAGTCATCGAAAAATGCTCGTCTCTGATTGGCTGAATAATTTTCACTCACTGTTATGTCCACTACTTGAGTAATTAACACTAACTATAAATATAAAGACATTCATTAAGTCCATCTAGTTTCGCTCTTGTCGCTTGTTTGTGAACACAGTGAAATACTTGTATTTTTATATTTACATTAGAACTATGGCTGGATTTTGTACCAACCTAGATCTTTTTGTGAAATTAAGAAGTGGCGGTGATCTGAAAAATCATATGTTTCTGTATGAAAGTATCATTTCTGTCTTGACTACCGAAGTTTCTGAAGAAGACAAGAACCGAATCAAGGAGTTCTGTCGACTTTTTTGTGTAAATTTAAATAAAAAGTGGATAGAATCAAGTAGAAATCAAAAAACTTTTATGAATCGTGTAATTAATCGCAAGTGGTTAGAAAAAAACATCAACTGGCCTGTTTGTGACAGTGTTGATCTGAGAAGTGTGATGGGCTTTTCGGACGCAGCCTTATCTGAGCTTGTGGATATAGATTGCCATGTTCCTACTCTTGCAGTATGTACTGCGGAAGCGGGAACATCTACAGAAAAGGAGCAAACCGTTCGAAGAGTTAAGTAATAAGCAAAAGAAAAGACGTTCTACTTCCATAGTAGAAGAAAATTCCGAGGAAGAGTTGCAGCACTGGTACATAACAAAATTGAAAGACAACGGCAAAACGAATTTGGCAAAAGTGGTCGAATACCTTTCCAGTAATCCAGATGCGCTATCCGAAGTAGAAGAGAGACTATTCAAAAAGCAGAGCTTAAGTACTGTCTCTGAAGATAAGTGTTTAGCTCTTTATACATCAGTTGCGCTCTCGAAATGGAAGTACTTAGCTCTTCGACAATTTCTGAAAGAAGAAAACTGTGCTGCCTTTCCATCTTATCCAAAGCTTGTAAATGCCAAGAAAAGATGTTACCCACCACAAGAGAGTATGGAGATTACCGAAAACGGAGCTCACATTAAATTGCAAGCGCTATTGGACCACACTGTGGAGAGGATATTACTTGATATAAATACTGTTGATACGTCTCAAAATGAAGAACTCAAGTTGACCTGGAAATGGGGACTTGATGGTTCTTCGTCGCAGAGTAACTATAAACAGAAAACGTCAAACACAGCTACAGAGTTCGATGATTCATCAGTAGTCATGATAAGCATCGTCCCTCTTCGGCTAGTGTCTACTAGGCCATCATCTGGGAATGTAAATCTAGTTTGGGAGAACCCCACACCTTCCTCAACTCTGTACTGTCGACCAGTGAAGTTCACTTTCACTTCGGAGACAGCTGACTTTATAAAGTCTGAAGAGTCTGAGATGAAAAAACAAATTGATGAACGAATATCTACACAGGGTGGAAATATTATTGTATCACATGAATTGCATATGACCATGATTGATGGAAAAGTGGCCAATATTATTGCTGGAGTACCATCATATGCAACGTGTCCCATTTGCTTGGCAAAACCGAGTGAGATGAATAATTTAGACGCTTTGACTTCTAAACCACTTCGTGAAGAAATTTACAAACAAGGAATTTCTTCACTGCATATGAAGATTCGGTGTATGGAATGTCTTCTCCATATATCTTATAATCTGGATTATCAACGATGGACTGCTCGCGGCGAACATAAGACTTTGAAACAAGCTAAAAAAAATACCACACAGCAAGAGCTTCGTGAGCAAACTGGAATGCTGATTGATATAGTCAAACAGGTATGTATTTAATTTTCGCTCTCTTTATGTTGTTTGTGAATTATATCTCTATGTATTGTATATTACAGTATTGTTTTCCCATTTTAGGGTTTTGGAACTACAAACGACGGGAATACAGCGAGGCGCTTTTTCCAAGATTACAAAAGATCTTCCAGAATAACGGGAATTGACGAAAATCTGATTTTCAGATTTTCCGTTATTCTACAAGCCATATCATCAGGCAAAAACATTCGTGGTACTACATGCCAGTTAGTGTACATAAACTTCTAATGCACGGTGCAGACATCTGTAACCACTTTGGTGTTTTGCCAATCGGTAAGTAAAAAATAAATATAGTTTGATGTATTATTTGACTCGATTGCGTTTTGAAATTAAAATGTATGTACTTATTCGTTTTAGGTACCTTATCTGAAGAAGCTTCGGAAGCCCGTAATAAGGACTTCAGAAACGTCAGGGAGAGGCACACTCGGAAAACGGGGAGAATAGCAACAAACGAAGACATCCTCCATGGACTTCTAATAAGCTCTGATCCCCACATATCCTACATAAGGCCTAAAATAATGAAACAGGTTCATAATGAGTTGTTGCCTGAAGCAACTCAGTTGTTACAGACTACTGAGCCTCCCTGTGACAGTGAAATTATGGAGGAAGAAGAATGCCTCATAGCAGAGTTCGAAAATTTGCCGGACCCACTAGCACTTCTGGAACAAGAAATAATGTGATCCGGCTCTAAATTATTCCCACAAAAGCCCATCAGGGTTAGGAATATGACAAACAGCCCTTTTCAGGGCTACAATTACTTCACAGTTTCATATTGATCATACGTACGATAACTTATACTATAATAATATACATACAGTTGATTATGTAGATAATTATCAACGACTTGCCCGTACAAATTTAAATTATACTTATACCTATCATTAACAAAATTAGTATAACCTGAAACATTACGATATATTTATTCAACAATAGATAACGTGCAGTTAAAAAATAACACAGCCAATCAGAGACGAGCATTTTTTGATGACTCATTAGTTATGCGCGCACAAACAAATGAGTCATCAATCACAATGCAGAGCACCTGCATTGTGATTGATGACTCATTTGTACCGATAACATGCAATAATAACTAAATCTCTACCAGAATTACTAGTTCTAAGTACGTATGCGCTATTAAAACTATTTATTTAACTAAAAAGAAGGTGAAAACAGCCAAATGAGACAAAAAATATGCTTTGAATTTATTTTAAATGACAAAAAAATTCTTCCAAATTATTTTTTTTTTACCGAATGATTACTCGCGCTGCCGCAGATGGCCGGCGCTGATTTTTTTTTCGTGGATAGAGAATGACCCTAGCTATCATATACTCACGCCACACACTCAACATATTAGTACAATTGAAGAAAAAAAATTAAACGTGATTCGCTCCATACAAAAAAAACTAATTAATTTTTTTCAAGACAAACTATCAACTTTAGAAGAAATTTTATAAGAATAAAAGTTGTCAGGAATAATATAACACGTCATATAAAAAAAATCGCATCGATATAGGAACTTTGTTGCCTAAGTCCACTAATTTTCAGTATGGGCCCACTGTGCGCCGTGGCAGTGTCGTACTATAATTTAGATACATGTGAGATCTAAAATTATGACAAAGACTGTGGGTTAATGGTATGTATTTGGTAAGCCTTTATATAAATAAATAAATTAAGTTTTCAGAAATAAAATACTCATAAAATTAAACGCCACATAAAGCTTGAACGAACCACTTTATTCTAACAAACCATCACCAGCAATTGAATAAAGAATCACAGCAATTTCTCCGAGAATACTAGTTTAACAACAATAAAAAGGCAATAAACGTTTGTCTGTGTTACGTAACAACTGACCATAAGTAGCAATTCACGCAAATAGTAACCGTATACTGTAAAACAAGGGGATACCATACGTCTTAGGGGAAAAAGGCCGCGAATTTATTTTTAGGTAGTGACAGAGGACCGAATGAATAGGGTTGGTAAGTGATGGATAGGGCGAGGGCAGTTGTTTATGTGTGGGGGCAATTATTTTTTAATATAATAAAAAAGATAAAATGCTATGCTGAGCGATCAAAATGTATCTTGCTTAACTGAAAGAAATCAATGGTAAAATTAGACTAACAAGGACCATTATCCTAAATTATGTTTGAATAAAAACTGTTTTATCTTTTCAAAGTATTTGAGAAAACCAAAGACTATTTTAATCGCATGATTTTTCACCAATTAGGAAGGTTAGGTTAAAAAATAAGATAGCACATACACTCACATCATACGATGTGAGTGTATGTGCTATCGTATTTTTCACACTCGAAAAGGCATATTTTATCCAAAGTTGCAACATGATTACATACCTCATACATACACTTCGGTTTTTTGTCGATATATATCCAAAAAGGTAGTACTTGGGCACCTTTGAAACTTAACACCACGTAACACTGCGAGTCTGTAAATTTCAGATTGAAATGTTGTTGTAAAACTTTCGTTCACAAGCTCCGAACGCGACAGCTGGTTCTTTCGAGGTTCACTTACGTACTGCTACTACATATGTATATGTACATGTATATTCCTTTAGTCAATTTATTTTCGTAAGAAAGAAGCAATAAAAGCTATCATAATTTGGACTCAAAATCTAGTAAATTATGGTTTTAAATCAATATAGATAAGACCCTTTAATTTGAACAAACAAAAGATAATCTACGAAGAATAGACACAAAAGTGGGCAAAAAAGATAATCTACTAAGAACACACTTAAAAGAAAGAAGTGTAGTGAGCATCCACACTCTTTATGCTAACGCTACAATTCTCATTCCTTTCGCGGATTCTTTGCCTAAGCTTCCCATTTTTCATTTTCACTTGCCGGCTTGAAGACAGCTTAACTTTTCCGGGGACACCACTATTGTTATCGCTTGGCGGTTTGCGGTGGCTACCATTGCTGATCCTGAAAAGGAAACGTAGAATTTTCGAGAATAATGACAAAATTCGTGCTCAAATGTTTCCCCATTACATAAAATAATGACAAATTATGTTTATGTATATTCAGGGAAATGTGACGGTAGCTAAGATAGGAATTTAATTATTAAGACTTAAAATGGTATTGTATACGAATACCAAGTTTTAACTTATTAATTAATAAAATGAAAATATAAAGTCAGCGAAATACATTTTTAAGCAAATTGACACCCTGCGTGAATTTGCCGTGTTCATAAAACAGTCAAAGAATGACAGTTGCAATTTAAATACACGGACAATTTAAGTTGGTAGTGAATGTGCTTATCAGTTAATTTCCCTAACTTTATTTGAAACATACGACGAGCAGTTATGTTCCTATAATTTTGACCCGTTAACCATGATCTCTTTCTTGTATACATCTGAACTGGACAACATACAGGTTTAGGCCATGTTCAGATGGGTAGCTCGCCGTCCGATAAGGACCAGGCCCGGGTCGACGGCGCGTTGTGTTCCACGCGCGCCTCAAAGAGATCCGTTCCGGTCCGTTAGGACCAATGCCTGCTAGGGTTGCGAGTTGGCCGAAAGGGATATCGTGGCCCTGGCACACAGGCAACGGAAGGAACACGGGTGGGTTTTAGTCAGTAATAGTCTGACACGCCCTCCCGCTCCACCCAGAGCGGGAGAAGTTATTTGATAATTTCCCACCCAAAAAAAAAAGGCCATGTTCAGATAACCCGCACACGCCACGTGCCCGCTTATACTACTTATTATTTGATCAAAAAATGCCCTCGATCACAGTCAATACGGCACTAGCCGAAGCGCGGGCACAAGGCGTGTGCAGCGCGTGTGCGGCGAGTGTGCGGAGTGAGCGCGGGGCGGGCGCGAGGCGGGCGCGGAGCGGGCGTGGGGCAAGCGCGAGGCGAGTATGGGGCGAGCGCGAGGCGAGTGTGGGGCGAGCGCGAGGTGGGCGCGTGGCGTGTGCGGGTCGACTTCGATAAATGCAATTTGAGATCTATTGATGTGTAAGACTCAAATTATTTACAACTTTCAAAGCAAGTTAGACGCGGGTGCTGACGCGCGTGGCGTGCGCGTACCGGGCGCATGTCGTCTGAAAGCAGCCTCAGTCATATTATTAGTGTTAATCAGATGTCTCTGTGTGACTTCGATGTCTAACTAGTAATAATGGACTAAGGAGGTGCTATATTAAATTGGTTAATCATCCAATCGTAATTGAACGCTTTGATCAGCCCACCGTTTATACAGACAAGCAATTAAATCGTGTAATTGGTGATCACTTAAATTAATTGATTGATAGTCTAACGCCTCAACACAGTTAGAGAAACTGATGTAACACTACGGCCGATTCCTATATTAGTTACTGGCTGTTAAAGGCTTTCGTAAAGTGCTTTCGTAAGTGTGTTTTCTTACAATGTAAAACAATAGATTTTATTACCAAAGTTAGTAATATTTTTTGTACTTAGGTGAATATCAAAAAACATTATTGACTTCGGTAATTTTTTATTTTTAATTTTACGGCGCTTCAAAAGGTTTTGGGACGCTAAACTTACAGAGTTGATTTTAGTACAATTTGACAGCTGTCAACTTGACGTAACGTACTAATACTAGGGGTATTAAGGAAGCGGCCCCCCGCCAAAACAGAAGATCGCGAAGATCGATCGAAGCCGGTATTGATTTAAGGCGACTGTGTTATTGGTAATCATAGAGACTACCCTTGCAGCGCAGTGAGTTGATTAATTTGCGTTCGCGCCTCACGTACTCGGTGGAACGTCGTATACGTTATTGTTCATTCCCTAATGTAATCAGAGACTTGTGATTATTCAGAATCTTATTGACTTTCATTTACTTACATCTCCTCGCTCGTATACCAACGCATGAGAGACAATAATACCTCTTTAAAGATGAAGTTATAATATGCCTTTAGATTTTTAAGCAAAAGGCATATTACTGCATAATAGTAGTTTATGGAACTGTTACATAATGAGAGGTATTAAAACACGAGTGGCGTATTTACGAGGATGCTCCCTATTTTTATGTTAATTTTCATAAATATTCTAAAACAGTCACTCATACAAGCAAAATGAAACTTTAGTATATGATTTATTGGATCTTTTATATTTCCATGTTGAAGACTGTTACGTAATTGTAATATTTTGCCTCTATAATTTTTTTATTAGAAAACCATGTCTTTTTTAAGGATAATTCTAAAAAACAAACAAAGTTGTTTAGCTTTCATGTCTAAAATAAATATTCATAGCAAGAAAATATAGTTTATTACGAGTATTATAAATTATCCCGACACAAGATATTTTTTCTCTAGATCAATTATTACTTTAGTTATAAACGAAATAAGAATTGAGACTTACGCTATTTAGTTTCATGCTCGAACACGATCAGCACACGCGATATTCAACTTTATTAGTGATGTGGTAGCGTTTAGTACATAACGGAGTGGCCGGGAGCGAGGGGCGGAGCTTGCGTTCGAAATTTAATTTTGACTGCCTGCTCTTAAGTATCAATCGTAAGTGTTTTAATACCTGGTTATGTGCAGTTTCATAGACTGCTGTATCTACTCTCATACATTAGGATTGAACCTACAAAATAAATGTTCAAATTTTCTTTACATTCACTGTTATCAGAGATTTTTAAGCAAGAATAAAAAAATCCCATGAAATTCAGTATAACAAAATGTATGAAAGACGCTAAAACCCAGCACATCACCGCGCATGTGTTAAAGTGGACTCTGCCACAGACAAGTAAAAATTGGAATCAAAACTTTTTTTAATGCTATAAAATTGGCGCGCCCCGCGTATGCGTTCCATTACAAAAAATAATTGATGGAAATTCCTTGGTGATATTAACTTCTTGGATTTTCCCTGTATTGTATTGGTAAAAAAAACTGTTTTTATTATTTTGTTAGAGAAAAAGTGTTATAATAATTATGATTTTATTTTTAAATTTCGGCATTGTGTTTAAAAAGTATGTCAATACTGGTTTTGAAGTTTATAATTCGAATTTTACGATATGAGAGTAGATAATAATGATTTACAAAACTTTTGTATGCCTACAAATTCTCTCAGGATGATAATATGTACATCGACAAAAGGAGATAGGGCAATAACTGTCCGTGATAGAACTACTTTCTTATTTATGGACGAGTAAGATAAAGTTTTCACTATATAATCCAATCATGCCATCATTTTCTTTGGTCAATTTGTTTAGAAAGATGGAATATCATGAAAAACCTATACATTAGAAAGGTAGGTTTCTAAAAGGTGTGTTAAGTTAGCGTGCTTTTTACTTGCACCGTGCAAGCTGTCGTTACTTGCACGACAGCTTGCACGGTGCAGCTTGAACATAATAAGGTGCGGTCTACATAGACGGACTTCGCATACCAGGAGATTGAAACATTAGGCAATTACAATAATACCCTGATAGGACCTGCGTAGTGCGTATTTTGATTCACTGACTGCCGGGTTAACGCGCCTAGCGCGTTCGCTGCGATTTGTATGGCGGCATCGCATTGAACAACGTGAAATTAGGGAAGCAGTGAAAGTGTAATAAATAACTAAATTTTAAAGACCCAACAGAGCATAGCCATGTGTAGGTAATAAATTGTTGTTTAAAATTTCTCATTACAAATTATTATATTTTTCTTATTATGGATTTAGCAATACCAATAAACACATTTTCCAAAATAAATAGAAGATATGAGTACGAACTTACGTCTTGTCAACAATAATAAATCATAAAGAACTCAAGCTGGACGTGGCCATTAAAAAATCATCTCAATTCTTTATTGCGTACCATAATGTAAATAAATAGTTGGTAGGGAAATATTTATATTAGACACAATTGTGGACCCTGTCGGGCACAGCATAGATTAAGTAGGAAAGAGGACATTTTATTATTAGTCAAGTAGATTGAATTTAAGAATTATAATAATTATTGTTTTATAAATATGTACATTTATTTATTTATATAGTAACATTTGATAAACCGTTTATTTTTATTTAATTTAAATTAATCATTATTATTTTATTTACTTATTATTATTTTTATTTAGTAGGTACTTAATATTTATTATCCCTTGGGTAAGTTATTTATTGAACGCTCAATATTTATAATAAAAAAAATATATATATAATCTTATTATTAGCAGGTAGGCGTATCTTTAATAGTGAGTACTTATTTGTATATACAATTAAATAGTAATGAAGTTACTTATAATTTATCGTTTAAGTATTCGCTTATACTATAGTGGCGTTTGCTTACAAGGAAAAGCTTCAATTTATTTATAAAGATATTATATTTATTTAAATTCTTTATTCTTTCGGGTAACTTATTATATATTTTTATGGACATGACCAAGGTTCTATTGGAGTGCATTTTTAGTCGCGATATTGGTAAGTTCAGTCTATTTTTATGTCTTAAAATAATTTTCGTTTGTATATCCTCTCTTTTTGTAAATAACTGGGTACTTACGCACAAACTTACAAACTTCAAATATATCTCACAAACAAGTAAGCGTAGCACGTGCCTCCTAGTGTGAGTCTCACACTTCTATACATCATTACATTAATACGAATACGACTAAAATCTCGCTTCGTGCATCCTATTGGTCAAAACGCTTTCATCGGGTGATCGACTCGTGAGCCGTGCTATGCGATTATCGACTTAAAGGTGAGCATGAGGAAGTTTGGCCATTGTGTATTAAAGATGTGCCATTAAGCGTTGAATTGTTGAAAATAGGTACAAATCATTGAGACAATTACGATATTAATGATTAAAAAAAAAAAAACAGCTTTTCCAGTCAATAGAAAAATCATGTAAAGTAGAACTCGGTTATCTGCGTTCCTTGTTCGATTTGAAGTCACTGATTCTGATCTAACCACAAAAAATATAACCGTAAAAAAAAATATTTTATAACCGTAACCTTAATCACAATCATTTACTTATCCGTTTTTCAATATCAGTTATAAATCTGTACACTGTCGATTGTAAAAGGACACAAATATAAGATGTCGTCCAAGATTGACAGATTACGAAGAAAAATGTGTAAGCAACTGTACATTTTTCGAAGTTTTATTCTGTACCCGAGCTCATATTTCAAGTTGGGGCAATAATACCGTTCTCATTCTATTTTGTTTGCGGCCATTTGTGCCGTATTTTAGAAATAAAAACCGATTTTTGAAATGTGAGACACCTATTTCATGTTTTAGAAAGATGTGTTATTCATAAAAATCGGCCAAGTGCGTGTCCGACCACGCACAATGAAGGGTTCCGTAGTTGGAATGATTTTATCCCAAAAACAAACTTAACATTGTAGTTGAAAAACATGTTCTGCAATACATCAATATACGCAACGGTCAATTTTCCAACTGCAAATGTAAGCTTGTGATCGCATGAAAAAAAAAGATAAAACTACAAGTTAACAATTTTCGGACCTTGCCGCCGAAAGACGTCCACTGTCTGCCTCCCCCAATAAGGGATCGCCATAATCGCCACGCTTGGCAGGCGGGTTGGCGATCCTAGTACGGTGTAAAAATGCATAGAGAACGCTGCTACCCATTCTCTAGTAAGTCCCTTAGTCGCCTTTTACAACACCCACGGGAAGAAATAGGATGGTGCTATTCTTTATGTCCGGCACCACACAGAACCAAAAAAAAAAAGCTTTCGGTAGTTTATGTCAATCCAATACACAGGGGGCTTGTGGCTAAGTAATAACAGCCGCACGGGTTGATTGACCAAGTTAAGCTACATTTGCCGCGGTTGGTCAGTGTATGGATGACCATCTTTACATACCAAGAGCCCTCTTGCCTCGGAAAGCACGTTAGCCGTTGGTCCCGGCTGTCATTCGTTGATCATTGATAGTCGTTACGGGTTGTCAGAAGCCCGAAAGTCTGACAACCAGTTTTACCAAGGGGTATTGTATTACCCAGTAACTGGGTTGTGGAGGGCAGATAGGCAGTCGCTCCATGTAAAATACTGGTATTCAGCTGCATCTGGTCAGACTGGAAGCCGACCCCAACACAGTTGGGAAAAGGCTAGGCAGGCGATGATGTCAATCTATACTTGTCAAAAAATAATAGGCCTCGTTTGACATTTAACTTGAATCGATATATCGTGAGTATCGAGTACCGAGTCCTATGATTACTTCACTAGTTCGTAACCTATTATTTATAGACAACTTTAATACATTTTTGACTTTAAAAGTAGTTGTAGAAATATGAAATGCTTTGAAACCATTTCCCACTTGTCTACTAGGCCCTATTGCTCGTTTTGTTCGATCGCACTCTCCAGGAATACAGTCTATTAATTATAATAATACAAAGCATAACCTTTACAAAAACATAATAGGTATTCCATCATAATAGCTGAAATCGGTTTTTCAGTGTAAAATAAAAATATTTTTGCCTCTGAAAACTGAGCTGGTTCTAAATATTTCTGTACGATGAAAGAATTTAGAATAATTGTTTTCCATACATTTTGTTTGGGTCGTTTTCATGGAATTTCTTTACAAAACTAGCTTTAGCAAACAATATATCAAAAGACCAGTTTTCTATTTTTAGAATTTACATGGAAGTAAAGGATTTATGGTATTCCATTGATTAAGTGCGTTAGTAGTGCCATTTTGTGTATAGACTTTTAATTTTAATTTTGCTTCCGAGTTGAAACAACAAATGTTTATTTATACATTATTTTACTACTACAAAAATGGAAAATTGATGACTCAAAATATAGGTACCTACCTCAATACACAAATTGCGCTGATTGCATTGCGGTGGGTACCTCAATACAATTAGCTTAATTTGTTAACTGGGTAACTCAATACAATCAGTATAATTTGTTAACTGAGAAATGTTGGTGTATAAATTATCGTGTGTAAAATGTGTATCTTTTCTAGTTCGTAAAATAAAGTAGTCATGTCGTAGCCATGTCTTATGAAACCGTGAACAATAAAGTTCACTGTCAAAGACTGCGGCAGTATTCAGCTCAGTACATAACTGAGCGCACTAAATTAGCAGTATCTTGTAAAAGTTAGCGGCACTCATGAGTTTAACTAACACTTTGCATGCGTCATCTCATTGCCGAGTCGCTATCTCTTTTAAGGCAAAGTTTCCTTGAGAATTTTCTTATAATTAATTTGTGGTCCAGGAAAATTCTGGGTTAGTTGGGTTAGCAAGACGTATATTTATCTCTAAGAGTATTAAAGGAGCGTATATTATGTACCTACTGTTTATAAGGCAACTGTGGCACTTCTCCAATAAAGTATAATGGGATGAATGTAATACATGAATGAGTCCCGTTTTCGTTTATTCGTCATTAAAAATACCTATTTGAAATCAGTGCCAACGTCTGAAACCACGTCTGGCATATAGATTCAGTTGGTCAAAAGTTGATAAACTGTGTTCTTGCCAACTCACAGTCAATATTGTGAACTGAATTAAGACTTCGAAATAATTGTAACACTAGTAGAATAGAATAGAAAAACACTTTTTAATGAACAGACTGTGACTTAGAATACAAAAATACAATAAACCCGAAAATGAATGAGAGATCATTTAGATGTACCTAACCTGTAAAGGCTGAGGTAACTGTAACGTGAACAAGTAAAATATACGAACCCGAAAATGAAAACGTAAAACATTATAAATTATAACAACCGGTGCTTCAAGAAACCTTTTTAGCAATTCAAAACACTACAAAGCCAGCCCTTACAATAGGAGGGAGAATAGAAAAGAAAACCGTGATTAAATTTAAGAAATTATACTTTATTTACAACAATAATAAGAGCGGTAATTGCATGTACGGAACACCTGTCGGTGAATTTGAAGCCCATGGATATTGACAATCCCCGTTGTGCTGCCATCCTTGCCAACATTCCCTCAAAATAGGCAGTATTTTTATTGCAACCATCCGATTTTTTTATTACGTATATCCGAGCGTTCGAACAATATTATTAGTAGCCTTAATTTTATTTTATACGTTTATTTGTGGCTGGAATATAAAAGGCTGTTTATGTACTATCGTTTTAACCAACATTGGTGTTGATGTGATAACATAGCTAGCTACATAATGTTCAATTTTCATATTCAGGCATTCATAGAAATATAGCCGAAATCAAATTCGTTTTACGAAGCAGTAAAATATTTTTTTTAGCCATTACAACAGAATCATGTAGAAAGTAGTTTTTTTCTTTGGTCACCAGTAAGTACATTTTCCATCCCTAATGATAGCGATGCACTATCTCCTTGGATTAAGCCCAGTATTTAACATGACCAGTGTTCAATGCGATGAAAATTAGTACATAGGGGATACAACCGGGAACGTATATAGATAGTTGATGTACTTAACATCAACTATCTGTGTACGTTCCCGGTTGCCATAACAACAAACAAAACAAAAAGTATCAAACTTGGCTTTGATCGCCATAAACATTAACATAGACAAATCGTCCATTAATGGGGAAAAGTAAAGATCGTTATGACACAACCATTAAAGCTAATTGATAATAGTTCAGTCCATAATGCCAAGTTACAATCGATAGCCAGCCAATTGGATAGAATTCAGGGTGGTCCAATGAACTTCGTTGACCTGACTGCAACCGAAATCAAATTATAACTTTCAAACGGTAATATAAATATAGAGAGTTCTGTGACTGACAATATTGGTTTTGAAATAAGATGGTTTGAATATAATAAAACGTAATTCAATTTAAAGATACAAATATATAGATATTTGATAAAACTAAAGCCGGACATGGAAGTTGACACGTACTTTAATTCAGTAAAAGTCATAAAAGAGAGTGGTGTTGAATATAGTTTGTACTATAAACTGAAACCACTACTTATCCAGTTGATAAAAGCGCCCGAGTTACAGTCGAAATAAAATTATGAGATTTTCGGGTTGAATTATGCGAAAATTGTACGTTTCAGTACCCCTAATTGATGTGTGTAAGTAATGAGGTACGAGTTTACGCTTATCCAGTTCAAAAGCTTATGCGGGATATTACAAAATATCTGCGTTAATTTTTAAACAAATTTTAATAATCACCTCTCATAGCTTAACCAAAATCAATTCGAATCCATTCACAATTAATCAACTGAGCTACCGATCAACACTTTCATTCAGGAAATTGAAACAAATCTTAATTCCAATATAAACAATGTAAATTGACGAACAATTTCGAGTATTTCTGAACCCAAAATGTACCGAAATCCTTCATCGCCTCATCACGATACTGCCTATCTTTGTTAATAATTTCGACAACGACCAACTAATTCCGTATGCCAGAAAAGAAGTAACTTAATAAAACTTTGTCTTTTCTTTAATTAACATCGAAAAACTAATCCAATTTGCAATTCTCACTAGAGGAACAACTTTTGCCATGACAAAGCTAATGCTTGCTGAGATTAGGTACTTATTTTCGGTAAACAAGTACCTACATAGTTAGTCGGGAATATTCATTCAATTGAACAAATGTATGTGATAGGAAAATAACAGGCATATTGCATTGTCCTCCACTCACCGATAAGCAGTAAAAACAAAGTCCAATGATAAAATAGCAGTCAATCTGTTTTATTCAAAGTTTTGATATACAACAACACGTAGAGTACAATGGGGCATTGTTTCCCCTAATGTTCCCATATATCGTGGCTTGCTTTTAACCCACACACAAAAGGATCGCTAAATGAAAAAGCATTTATTTGGTATTTCCTTCTTGGTTACGTATCCGAAATCCTGTTTGAGATGTGGTGGAAATCGATTCTTGTTAAAATTTGCCTGGCTAGTTTGGGGATCACCGTTCAAATTGGTATGTATGATGTTGATTATTAATAAATAATTTCAATTTCAGTTTTTGTCCCAAAAACGTGGCCTTACTGCGAGTAAATTCAGATGACGCACTTCGGTAACTAGAAAAGCAAAATAATAGAATACTCTCTATTATGTACTGTAAACCATACCTATTACAGATTAAAAAAAAGATAACAGCTACTCTTTCTGAAGTTTTTTTCTCCAGTTGCAGTGAACATACATTATTCAGATTTTTGACAACTTCCCCACTAAATTATTGATCGAAGACTACATCACAATGAAAAAAAAGTAACTTCGAAGTAATATTACATTAAACATGTATTTATTCTTGACAAGACGAAGTCTATGGTAACGCGCCATAAGTTATCCTTAGGTTCATCGTCCACGACGACGACGCTATTCAAATGTGAGTTATTACGAACTCAAATCACCAATGAGTATCCAGAAATTAGCTAGTAGTATTTTAATGGTGGTCCATACAGGCCGCGACTTACTAACGCAACTTACTTGGTTCTGTCGTGCCGGTCCACCATTGAATACCAGTAAATAATACTGTGACATTCTGGCTACTCTTTGGCGATTTGAGTTTATAACACGTTACTTTTGAGAGGCTTCGTGAACGATGTGCCTTAAGCTTATCTCGTCTGAGTACCCAGTCTTCTCTCGAAGCGATCATTTATATCCTGAGCAGAGATTATTGGCATCTTATGTCAACCTTCACGACATTGAGCCACCGCCAAGTACGTACAAGGCATCTAGACTTTTTCTTTTTTATTACCGAAGTTTGGCTCTATTTGACTGGTTTTGCGTTTACATACGATAATATGGAGTTTTTTTATGTAACGACGATATTTTTTAGTGTTTGGATCTGCGAATATCACGTAGGCACTCGTGTATGTAATGCGTTTTGTTTAAATTCGCATCTGTATCACTAGAATACAATAAAAATAAATACCTACATAACATTTTCAATTATTTTTCATAATTTCAGCCGAAAGACGTCCTCTGCCCGAAGCTCCGCCACTTCGACCGGATCTGACCGGTCTCCAGCAGATTCCTGAAGCCTTCACAAACTCATCGGTTCACCTTGTGGGGGCCTTCCAACACTACGTCTTCCGGTACGTAATGTGCTCTATCCAGTGCCAATTAAGCTTGGCAATTCTTCGGGCTATATTGGTTACCTTTGTTCTCCTTGGGATCTCTTCATTTCTGATTCAATCACGTAGGGAAACTCCAAGCATAGCCTTCTCCATTGCCCTTTGGGTGACTTTTAGCCTTCTGTTAAGACGCATTGTGAATGACCTTAATCATTAATAAGGTACAAATCATATTTTCCGAAATTTATTCATTTTATTTATTCATTCATTTATTAATTCATATTATTTGTTAAATTAGATTTTCTCATTAATTTAACTGCTAGCACCACAATATTGTTTCTGTTATCATACAATGCATGGTAAATATTGTAATCTTTTACCTTATTCAATTTCTAGCATTTCAAAGAATTACAAAATAATGTTTCCAAGTCATATCTTGATAAACGTTAGGTATTCGTATTTTTTTGACTCATAACCGAGTTTTACTGTCACTGTGATATGTGACGTAAATTTGAAGGTACTAGAGTTCTTCATAAAATCTTTATGATATTTTTAAGATATTATAAGTGTCATTTCATTTCAGAATAATAAAATTCAACGCAATAATTTACGTCTCTAAATTTTACTAAGGTTTTTTGACACTGTGTCAAATAGTTTTAAATTATTAATTTAATTTACATTTCAAATGACGTATTTTCGCTAGCTAAAAATAGTTGTTATTAATAGTTTTTCAATATAATAAATTAATATATTATGTAAACCATTCACTACATACAGAATTTAAATGGGTTACTAAGTACTGTAAATTAAATGTATTGGATGGAAAAAGTGTTATTGAAATGTTTTAACAGAAATGTCACTAGCTATTTATTTAAAAGTATAATTTAATTCCTAAACAGAAGAATTATGCCAAAAATATCAAAAATGAAAAGTTCAATAAACATTCACAATTTCGTTGAACTTTGCACGCCCACGGCAAAATATTTCCTAAATTTGTTAATTCGCTAGTCCCATCAATCTTGTTGATCTTCTGTGAAACAGATATTGAAACCGAAATTATCTTTGATATATTTGACACAAAACATGAACGTTTATTTACAAAGGGAAAACATGGTAACAAAAACATGGCGACAAAATGGTAGAAGAACCTACACGTTTTACATGTGAGGAACTAAACGATAGTACACTGAAAAAAATGCAGACTAACTAAGATATATTTTCTCTTAGTTGGATTAAAATGTTTGGAATCATTTTTTATCTATTTACTATAAACAAGATAGTATATTTGCCAGAACAAATTAATTTCATTTATATCGACAAATGTACATGAATAGAACAATCACCAATCTTTGTTACATCATATAAGCTTTGTTTGCTCGCATAAGCTCATATAAGCTTTACTTCTTCACTTTTGGATATCAAATAATAATTTAAGTTCATGGTAACAAGCAAAAAAAAAAAAAACAACTTGTTAGCATTAAATAACTTCCCGTAATTAAACTGATTCTCCTTCTCTTGAACTATGATAATTTAACAAAGTTCTCCTAGCTTCTGAAGTCAAGACCTTGTTAGCTCGTATGGAGTCAAGGTGTTGAATTTGTTGTTCCTAAAACCAGGCTTAAAAAAAAAGGTGGCTCGTTTAGATGCCAGTGTATACGTTTTTATAATAAACTTCCTAGCCATATTCAAGGTTGTTTTGCTAAGTAATGTTTGTATAATAACAAATTCTCTCTCATCTAATTATAAGTTTACCACCTAAGAATATCTACATGTGGAATGCAATAAAGTATTAAGTAAGTAAGTAAGAATTAAGCCTTAATAAATTCAAATGTTTTATAAAGCGGAAACTGTGCCAGAAAGCATTTTATACTGTTAAAGACTATATTGAGGACAAAAAGGCTTGGGATTGGGCTGCTCCAATTTACAGTGAATCTTGATTTTTTTGCCAACTATTTATATTTTTCTTTTTATTTATACCATTATACATAAACAATGACATGAATATTTACTTACTACTTTGTAAAGTATTATATTATTTTAATTATTATGAATGTCAGGACTATGTGCATTTTTTTATTTTATTCTCTTCGTTTTAATGCTGGTCTGGCAGTTTGGGTACTATTTGCGGCCTAACCAAATGTCCTTTCTTTGGTATTGTTCGTCGAATTGCTGAGCTCCTTAAGTTTTGAGTTGAGCTGCACGATAACTGACAAATGCGTGCACTGACTGGACAGGTCCACTCAAATCTGTGGGTGTGGGTCTTTCGTTAAAAGACCATGTTAGACACCAATCTACATGGTCCTCAAATGATCTGACATACACATTGACATTGATGAATTTTATATATACAATGACATGAATATTTACTTTATTAAGTACTACGAGTATATTGTTTTAATTAAGTAATGTAAATGTGAACATTGTGGGTTATTGTTTATTTTTCTTTTTTTTCTCAGTTAGTTTTTATCATGGTCTGGCAGTTTGATTAATTTATGCGGCCTACCTAAATGTCCTTTTTTGGTATTGTTCGTTGAATTGCTGAGCTCCTTAAGTTTTTAGTTGAGCTGCACGACTACTGACAAATGCGTGCACTGACTGGACAGGTCCTCTCAATCTGTGTGGTTTGAAAGAACCACACAGATTGAGAGGACCTGTCCTGAAAGATCATTTCAGGCACCAATCTACATGGTCTTCACCTGATCTGACCGAGATTATGTCTGGACTTCAAAAGAGACTGTGACCTCTGGGTTTGTTTCGGCCTTTCTTCTCAGAGTAGTCGGATACGAAATGCTGACCTCATATAGTTTATTTTTAAAAAGAAATAAATCATTTATCATTATCACATTGAACAAGATTTTTGTTAAAGCAAAACTTTTTTTTTCAGTGTACAATGCTATTGAAATAGAATCCCCGACTATCCATGCCTTTTTTGTGGGAAATATTTAACTGATGCTCTAAAAACTTATTACGCTTCCAATGATGCACTTTTAAGGGTTCCGTGGTCAACAAGGAACCCTTATAGTTTCGCCTTTTCCGTCTGTCTGCCTGTCCGTGGCTTAGCTCAGAGACTCTAAAGCTGGAATTTGGCATGGGTATACATATTAATCACGCCGACAAAGTGGTAAAATAAAACCTTCAAAATATTTTTTAGGTCGTTCAAATTTCAAAGTTCAAATATTGTGAGTCTGAGAAAACCATTTTTCAATTAAGGGATCCGTTTGATTAATATTAAGCTTTAAAGTGCTATTTTTGTTAGAGGTAGGTATTGTACAATGCTAAGTTATGTTTTGGGACAAATTTATCCCAACTACGGAACCCTTCATTGTGCGTGGTCCGACACCCACTTGGCCGGTTTTTTTTTTAATTAATGAATATCTAAAAACGTTTTGCGCTTCTAATGATGCACTCTTTTTTTATTAGGCGAGTGTCTTTTTAACTTTGTGGCCTTTTCTCACAGTTCGTGACAGTTACTCGGCTATCTAGTATTTTTAGGACCCCAAAACAGAAATTATTTGAGTTTCACATAAAGAGGCGCAATCATAATAATTTTAGGAGCGCGAAATAGACGTTTGTGTAGACACGTCCAATTTTGAATTTTAAAATAAAGTTACTAAACGACAAATTAATAGCTTTGTCGTGTTATTACATTTTTCGTAAAAAAACATTTAACTGTTATAGTGATTTAAATACAAAATACTATCGGTATTAATACACAAAAATAAATAAGACTAGGCTTGTACGTACATAGCTATGTATGGTATTCCTGGTACCCAATTCAACTAAGCAAAACATGCTTGTCTAAGGAGTTCACGGTTATAGCAAAACGAGTGGAATTAAGTTCATGGCCTCCCGTCCGCCCGTTAGGTTATGAACACTAATGAGCGTAACATATTTTATTTTATTTTTTGGCAATTGAGCTGATGTCAGCTATTTTTCCAGCGTCAAGTTGAGACGGCAGCGCAGAGTGATTAGTGCTGATTAAATCCCACAAGAAAAGAAAATTGTCACGTATTCAGTTAGTACCTACCTACCAGTCATACACCATTATACATTCACAATGTCAAGCATATTATTCTCATTCCAGAACTGAAATGAACTGAAAAAAAATGTAATAAATATAATTTACTTTTCCTGAAACTTCATTAGGTTCCCGGAAAGGTAAAATTATATTTATTATGGTGATTCAAATCTTGTAAGAGGTAATTTCCACACACCACCCAAACCAATAACATAAGTAGGAAGGAAGGTCGTTCATAAATTGAGGAATAAAAGGTTTCACTCAATAATCCCAATCAAACAATAATGATCTCCATCAAACCATTCGAGTTTCCGAGTAGGTAATTTGAATTTATTTGTATGGCATATTGAAATTTATTTATTTATTCTTCAGAAAGCTTAGTATTTAATGATGATGATGATAAATTTATTTGCCATAAAAATACTGATACGAACCTTTGTAATTCATTATGATATAGTGTACATTGTAACATCTCTCTGGTCTATTGTGTTCTTGTTGTGTCTAACTATGTGTGTGTAACTATGAAGGTAAGAAATGTACAATAAGTGCTTACAATTGGCATTTACAAGCTTCTATAAAATTAAAAACTATGTAGGGTAACTAAAGTTAAAAAAACTATACTCAAAAATATAACTCAACAAATTCGTCTGTATACAAAAGAAAATAAATTCTTCTTCTTCTTCCTTTTAATGTATGAATCGTAGTCAGTTACAATCGTGACAGTTTATTTAATTGTGCTAAAATGGTAAACACAAGAAAGAAAGAAAATGTTAGGCATTGTAGAGCGTCATCGCTTTCACTTATACCTGTATCATTTTAAAGCTCGATGTATCAAATTAAAGAACAGGCACCGAGTACGGTACGAGTATAAAAAAAATAAGAATCGATTGTTTGTCCAAAGAAATCCTCGAATTTAACTTAAAAACGTAGTTTAAGAGGCCCTTCCCGGACCGTCAACGCGAATTTATCGAAAAGCTTGTTGTTTCATCCAGCGCAAATGAAAACTACTAACAAGCAAGTGCAAACGCGTTAACATTGAAAGAAAAATTGTGTGCGGAAACTTTATAAAACTGTTCCAGGAAATACTAGTTTTTGAGTAAGCCTTACAAGTTTGTGAAATAAATATTTGTCATTTATTCTTAATATCCATTACATGTGCAAGGTTACAATTTATGAGTACACTAAGTACGGCCAAAGTTAAGGTAAAATTTGTGCAAAAAAGGAGATTTTTGCTGGCATATACTGAATTTGTTTCTCAATTTTTTTTATATTTTGCTTCAATAGAAACCTTGATACGTGTAATAGTGCACAAGATACCTATTAGTTCAACAATTTCAAAGAAAGATGTGTGCCATAATTACGTACGAGCGTTTGTATGAAAAATATGACGGGTCACTGTTAACGACAGTTCATACACTAAACAGTAGAATTTTAAAATCGCAGAAGTAGGTGTGAAATAACTAGTGCTGTAATACGGGTATATTGGTTATGCCATATTTATTTAAGGTTTTCCATACACGTATGTCTGAGATATACTAAGCTATAAGTGCTCTCAATGGAACAACTTAATAGTGCTCCAGGTTTTTCTCAATTTTAAATTTAGTATCTAATTCAACCTTTCAGCTTAAGCTAAAGCTTTGTTTTCCTAAAGAAAGCGGTGAATGATCACACAAAAATAATAATACAAATAATAATAAAAGCCATTTAATCAGACCATTTGAAACGTATGCTACATAAATAAAATTATTGAAAAGCTGTAAAAAAAAAAATAGTTGAAAAATAAAATAAAAAATAATTCTATTACTGACACCGTCTGTTTTAGACTGTGTGCCAACTGGCAAGGGCCTCCTCCATTTTCTTCCATTTTTCTCTATCGACTACTATTCGAGTCCATAATATTCCTGCCGTGATTTCCATCTCGTCGCTCCAGCGTTTTCTTTGCCTTCCTCTATGTCGTTGCCATTTCTCGGATACCAGACGGTTACTCTTTTGCTCCATTTGTCTGAGCCTCTGAGGGTGTGACCTGCCCATTTTCATTTAAGTTTCCTGGTTTTCCGTGTGACACCAGTCACCGTCGTAACATGTCTTATTACTTTGTTTTTAATTCGGTCTTTTCTTTTTACTCCCATCATGCTTCTTTCCAGGGCACGTTGACATACAGCTAATTTTTTGGCTTGTGATTTTGTTAAAGCCCAAGTCTGGATGTTGTTAGGACAGGCAGCACGCACGAATCAAATAATTTCCCCTTTCATTTTAGACTAAAATCTGGACTCATGGAGAGTCCGGACTTAATCTCTTTCAGGAACCAATACATGTTCCATATTTTATTTTAGTACCTTTTTTCTCGAGTTGTATTTTTGCTGAACTTTCTGAGTATACATTTTTTTATAATTCTTATGTATTTCTTTGGAACGCCTTGATCTTTGAGCGCCTGCCAGATTGTGTCGTGTTCCAAACAGTAAATGCCTTACTGTAGTCTACAAAACAGCAGTACAAGGGAAGGTTGTACTCGTTATATTTCTCGAACATTTGTTTGACTGCGTGTCGCAGATCACATAGATCTACGACAGAATATCCACATCTGAATCCTGCTTGCTCAATAGGTTGATTCTCGTCCAGTACTCTAGATATTCTGTTTAGGATAACTTTGGAAAACACTTTGTATAAGTTGGACATCAAGCTGATTGGTCTGTAGTTATTGATATTGTAGATATCACCCTTTTTGTGAAGAAGGATTATTGCTAATTCAGTCCATTGGGTGAAAATAATATATTCGCTGATCTCAATATCATTAAATATTTTTGCCAATATTTTAGCTGATAACCGTTTTGTTTTTAGTAAGATCTCGTTAGTTACATGAACTGGTCCCGGACATTTTTCAAGTTTTTGGGTTTGAAGGGCTTGTTCTACCTTTCTCACTCATATTTCTGGAGTCTGTATCGCCTTGAAGGTCAACCACCTGTCCTTCTCTTTCATTTTCGTATAGTGCAGTATAAAATTCAGTGGCTGCTCCTATAATTTCTGTTCTTTTAGTCCTGGTGCGACCAAACTTGTCCTTCAGCCGATTCGGATTCGACGGTTGACCTCTTTCCCGAAGTTGGACCTACCTAACTGCACAGTTTGTCCTTGGTAAACATACTCGTTCACAACTTCGAGTGTCCCGTCTCCAATCTTCATGAGAGTGGGTGTTATATGGGCATTTGACATGATCTTTGACTTGTCCATGTTTATTTTAAGACCGACTCTTTCGCAAGCTCTACTGAGGTGATCGAGCATTTTCACCAGTATATGACTTTTAGTTGTCAAAATGCTCTGTATTTGGATAGCCGTTATTGTGTGGATCCGGTTCCGGTATCGTAAAGTTAGGTCGTGTCATACTAGTGCTCCTGATAAAAAATACAATTCCAGTGTACAAAGTGATTATCCGTAATAAATACTTACATGAACGATAACGTTCAGTTCATACGTTTTAATTAAAGTGGTAAATCAGCACAATATACCGAAGAATTATAGTGAAAAATGTTTTAAAAACGAAGGATTCAACTAATTTAAGGGTAACGTCGTCGGGAAAATAAGCGCTGTCATCAAACGACCATAGACAACGTCAGTGCTACCAACTTAAGTACTGTCACTTTGGGAACGTGGCTTTTGGCAAGAATCCTAGAGGTGCGTTCGGAAACAGATAAAAATGTCTCAACAACTGGCACCAGAACTGGCTTTTTTTTTTTCCACAGGAAGAACTTGGAAAGCAAACCAGTCAACTTACAGATAAAATATCTGCAAGCGTAATGCTAAGTATCGAAGAAAAGATAAAACCAATTAAGGAATAAAATGAGAAATTAAAATCTGAAGTCGAAACCTTGAACATAAAAATGAAAAACTTGGAAATAATTGCAAGAAAACATAATCTCATTGTACACGGGATAAAAGAATCAAAGGATGAATCTATAGAAAATCTAACATACCTAATCCTGTCGACAATTCATGAATTAGAAGTGGAAATGGGGAAAAATGTAATAGTAAAATCCATCGTCTTGGCAAAAAAAGTGAAACTGGTAAAATTAGACCGATACTTTTTACTACTACTACCCTCTTTAGATAGATCGAAATCTTAAAGAATAAAAATAATATAAAACCTACCACCTACATCACGCAGGATTTCACTAAAGAAGAACTACAGAAAAGAAAGCAAAAATCTGGAAGTAAAAGAGAAAGTGAAAAAAGGAAAAGAACAAACATAAACTTCCTACAAAACTTTGGAAATAAAGAGGCAATAGTAATTAATTTAGATTCTAAGTTACAAAAAACAGATGCATTTGCATACATACGCGCAAGATCATGTTTTCTGTCAAAAAATAAGAATTCTAATAATATTATATAGGAAATAATTGACACCGGCAACCAAAAACCACTACATAAATCAACTGATAAGTCAACAAAACTAAAAACAAAATACCCAATAACAGAATCACAAGAAACAACAAATAATTACAATATCCCCAATCCGGTTGGTCACCGTGATGAAATCGACCGGGTGTTGGTCGATTTCATTTCTATATCCAAAATTGCAAAAGAAAAAACTGAAACACCTATACATAGCAACACTTAATACTCGAAGTTTAAAATCAAAAGAAAGTCTTATAGAACTGAAATGCACTCTGAACGACACAAACTTGGACATCTTGGGCATCATTGAAGGCAGAAGGCAAGGAAAAGTTATAAAAACAAATGGAAGATTTTTATTCTACCACATAGGCGAAACAGTAGGCCACCACGGAGTGGGTTTCATAATAAAGGAAGAGCATGCAAATAATGTCGAAGAAATTGTTGGCATATCAGTACGCATTGCCGTCTTGAATATAAAGGTACCAGGCTATAAAGTTATATGGACTATCATCCAAGTGTATTCACCCACAGAAGCAAATGACAAAGATAAAACAAAGATATCGAAACATTCTGTTCAGAACTAGGCCAAACAGTTTAAGATAACTCTAATAAAAATCTTATCGTAATGGGTGATTTCAATGCTCAAATTGGAATTAGAAAAGACTTCGAGGAAACCGTAATGGGACCTCATACCACAAGAAGAAGAAGTAAAAACGGAGAAATGCTCATTAGCTTTGCTTTACAACCTCACGATTCTCAACAGCAAATTTCGGAAATAAAAACCGTAGATGGACTTGGAAATCCCCTAACGGAGAAACTAGAAACGAGATTGATTTTATTCTCACAAATAATTCAAAAAGTTTTTATGATTTTAACGCTCTAAACAACGTTAACTTTAACACAGGCCATCGAATAATAAGAGCGGACCTCAAAGCTTTACCTACAAAAAAATCTAGGTACAATTATCACACAAAACCAGCAGGGTTAACTCACGAAGAACTTCTCCAAATTAATAAAAACTACAAAACCTACTTCGACGATACGATGAGACAGAAACACAACTAACAGTACAAGAAAAATACAACCAGATAGAAAAAAGTTTAAAACGAACAGCCAAGACAGAATTTAAACCTATAGACACAAAAGTACCGGATGAAATAAAAAAACTGCTAGTAAAAAGGAGAAACTTGTTAACAGAAGATAACAAGAACAAAGGAATTCGAATGGAAATATCACAATCAAGCAAGGAAATAAGAGAAAATATTAGAAAACAAAAGAAACAAAACAAATTAAAAATAATAGAAGAAGAAATCACCAAATCAGGAGGAATACGAAAAGCGCAAAAAAAAACTAGACGTCAAAAAACATTGGGTTCCAAAGCTGAAGGACAAGTTTGGTCGCACCAGGACTAAAAGAACAGAAATTATAGGAGCAGCCACTGAATTTTATACTGCACTATACGAAAATGAAAGAGAAGGACAGGTGGTTGACCTTCAAGGCGATACAGACTCCAGAAATATGAGTGAGAAAGGTAGAACAAGCCCTTCAAACCCAAAAACTTGAAAAATGTCCGGGACCAGTTCATGTTACTAACGAGATCTTACTAAAAACAAAACGGTTATCAGCTAAAATATTGCCCCAATATTTGGCCTACTGTTTCGCCTATGTGGTAGAATAAAAATCGTCCATTTGTTTTTATAACTTTTCCTTGCCTTCTGCCTTCAATGATGCCCAAGATGTCCAAGTTTGTGTCGTTCAGAGTGCATTTCAGTTCTATAAGACTTTCTTTTGATTTTAAACTTCGAGTATTAAGTGTTGCTATGTATAGGTGTTTCAGTTTTTTCTTTTGCAATTTTGGATATAGAAATGAAATCGACCAACACCCGGTCGATTTCATCACGGTGACCAACCGGATTGGGGATATTGTAATTATTTGTTGTTTCTTGTGATTCTGTTATTGGGTATTTTGTTTTTAGTTTTGTTGACTTATCAGTTGATTTATGTAGTGGTTTTTGGTTGCCGGTGTCAATTATTTCCTATATAATATTATTAGAATTCTTATTTTTTGACAGCAAACATGATCTTGCGCGTATGTATGCAAATGCATCTGTTTTTTGTAACTTAGAATCTAAATTAATTACTATTGCCTCTTTATTTCCAAAGTTTTGTAGGAAGTTTATGTTTGTTCTTTTCCTTTTTTCACTTTCTCTTTTACTTCCAGATTTTTGCTTTCTTTTCTGTAGTTCTTCTTTAGTGAAATCCTGCGTGATGTAGGTGGTAGGTTTTATATTATTTTTATTCTTTAAGATTTCGATCTATCTAAAGAGGGTAGTAGTAGTAAAAAGTATCGGTCTAATTTTACCAGTTTCACTTTTTTTGCCAAGACGATGGATTTTACTATTACATTTTTCCCCATTTCCACTTCTAATTCATGAATTGTCGACAGGATTAGGTATGTTAGATTTTCTATAGATTCATCCTTTGATTCTTTTATCCCGTGTACAATGAGATTATGTTTTCTTGCAATTATTTCCAAGTTTTTCATTTTTATGTTCAAGGTTTCGACTTCAGATTTTAATTTCTCATTTTATTCCTTAATTGGTTTTATCTTTTCTTCGATACTTAGCATTACGCTTGCAGATATTTTATCTGTAAGTTGACTGGTTTGCTTTCCAAGTTCTTCCTGTGGAAAAAAAAAAAGCCAGTTCTGGTGCCAGTTGTTGAGACATTTTTATCTGTTTCCGAACGCACCTCTAGGATTCTTGCCAAAAGCCACGTTCCCAAAGTGACAGTACTTAAGTTGGTAGCACTGACGTTGTCTATGGTCGTTTGATGACAGCGCTTATTTTCCCGACGACGTTACCCTTAAATTAGTTGAATCCTTCGTTTTTAAAACATTTTTCACTATAATTCTTCGGTATATTGTGCTGATTTACCACTTTAATTAAAACGTATGAACTGAACGTTATCGTTCATGTAAGTATTTATTACGGATAATCACTTTGTACACTGGAATTGTATTTTTTATCAGGAGCACTAGTATGACACGACCTAACTTTACGATACCGGAACCGGATCCACACAATAACGGCTATCCAAATACAGAGCATTTTGACAACTAAAAGTCATATACTGGTGAAAATGCTCGATCACCTCAGTAGAACTTGCGAAAGAGTCGGTCTTAAAATAAACATGGACAAGTCAAAGGTCATGTCAAATGCCCATGTAACACCCACTCTCATGAAGATTGGAGACGGGACACTCGAAGTTGTGAACGAGTATGTTTACCAAGGACAAACTGTGCAGTTAGGTAGGTCCAACTTCGGGAAAGAGGTCAACCGTCGAATACGAATCGGCTGGGCAGCGTTTGAGAAGCTACGAAATAACTTCTCGTCCCACATACCGCAGTGTCTCAAGATGAAAGTCTTTGACCAGTGCGTGTTGCCAGTGATGGCCTATGGCATTGAAACATGGTCGCTCACAATGGGCCTTATTAGAAGGCTTAATGTCATTCAAAGCGCAATGGAGAGGGCTATGCTTAGAGTTAACCTACATGGTCGAATCGGAAATGAAGAGATCCGCAGGCGAACCAACGTAACCGACATAGCCCGAAGAATTGTCCAAACTTAAGTGACAGTGGGCAGGGCACATTGATTGCAGAACAAATGGCCAATGGGGCCGAAAGGTTCTGGAGTGGCGATCGCATACCGGAAGACGTAGCGTTGGAAGGCTTCCTACAAGGTGGACCCATGACCTTGTGAAGGCCGCAAGAATCCGCTGGATGCGGGAAGCACAGAAACGGTTGAAGTGGCGATGTTTGGAGGAGGCCTATGTCCAGCAGTGGACGTCTTTTGGCTGAAATGATAATGATGATGATGACTGGGAAATTGACAGATTTTCGTCAAGGCCGTTATAATATGATGCCGCTTTCATATACCACGCTTTCCTATGAAAGCGTAGTTTAAAGAAAAATAATGTCCATCTTTGACCTAGCCAATAACCTTAGAAAACTCACCGTCATTCATTATTATCGACCACTCCAACCAAATTGTAAGCGATTACATACAATTGCTGAGAATCATTCAACATAGATCGATCATATGCCAATCAAAACGCAATTATATCCACTATTGGTACGTTAATAGAAGCGATAGCTGAATATCAGTTATTTCCTTTCATTTGATGGTAAAATATGGGTCAAGGTTGTAGTATGTTTATAATGTTATATAATTTTTTGGGAGCAACCTTACACTAATTATGCGGTTACTAGGATAATTATGAAACAAAATAAATGTTGGATCTGTTATTCCCGAAAAGGAACAAAGGGCGAACTGGCGAAATGAGTATGTATCTACTATGTACACGTCTGCTTAACCCTTCGGGGAACACAGGTGTGATGTTAGTTATGTGGCTTGGAAATTTTACTAGAGTTTGACATGGCACTCGTTTATTTTGAACTTTTGTAAATTGTGTTAGTAGCACAAATCACAAAACATTCCGAAAAATATAACATGCTTGATCCTCAGTGATTTAAAGATGTTAAACTATCAGAAATTGCAAAGAACAATGATAAAAACAACGTCTAGCAATCATCAAGTTTTCTATGAATTCTAGGTAATCAAGCGTAAGGTGCTACAAGACGTGACGTCATCAGTTTTTTAAAACTACTTTACTAATCTCTGAAGTTGGCATACAGAATTCTGACTTTGGAATAAATCCACATGTTGTCCATATTCTAGTCCCATAGATGGGGAGAATTTCCTTATTAGAAAATTCATTTATATTGCCAAATCAGGAGACGGACTCCATGTTTAAAATTCACGCTTGCGACCACTAGACTAAAGTAGTAGTTTAGTCTGCCAGTAATGAAATAATAATAATGAATATGAAGAAACAAAGAAGTAGGTAGAAAAAATATGATTAGGATGGTTGGCTGAATACGAGGCTTTTAGCTACGTATGTGTGTAATTTATGTTCTTTTTTTAATGAGCGTTTTGTTTGTGCAGAATATACAATATTTCTTTTTAAGATCATGTTAATTACTTTTACACTTTTTATACAGTCACAAATAGAGGACACAAAATGGTTACGACTAAAACACTAAGACGAGGGGGCCAAGTCTGCTAACACAGTTGTGTCAGAATGGCCGATCATTGGCACCGTAATTGTAGTTTCGTAATTTGACAGTTTTGCTAATCTCTTATGATTCTCCAATGACGTGCCACTGATACTCCATTGGAAAAATTGTGTGTATTTGGTAATCTCGACTGTCACGTCATTATGAATTTAGGAGGTTACAAACTATTGGCACAATGGTCATGGCGTTGTCTTGGTATGGTCGTCATAATGACCAATCATTGAAAATAGCAGACTGACAATATAACATGTCACTCATTCGAAATATTTAGACTTGATGGCAAACCCTCAGTAATTGAAAAGGTACCAGCGGGCTTACAACGAGAACCGTAGAGAAGCGTTTTGTCTACGGAAGAATAGACAAAAATGATGTTTCCGTGTAGACAGTGGAAAGTTTTCTACTGTCCTTAGCATGGCGATTACAAAATCAAATGTGAAGAGACTTGTCTTGTCTTCCCTAGACAGTAAGTTGTCTACAACGTCAAGCATGGCGTACAATTTTTCTCCGATGTTGACAGTTTGGGATAGAAACATTTCTTCCGAAATAGTCTACTTAGTAAAGGACCTAAAAAAGATTCGTTAGTTGTTTTTTCGTTAAGGCGAGCAATTTTAGGCAGTGCCTTTTTATTTTTATCATATACCTAATAGGCTAAAATTAACATGTTGGGTTTAACTCGCGCTTTTTATTTAAGTTTTTATATGGAAAAACTTCAGCGAAGATGGGAAAGAAATACTATGCTTTGCTTGTTTGGGAGCCTTTGATCTCCCGGGAAGTGAGTTCCTATAGAATTATAAAATAAGCAAGGAGCTGGTGCAATGTTTATGCGAGGAACTCGGCTAGGATCTGTCGTCCAAAACTTCTGTAAATACTCGTTATAGATTTTTGGTATTAACAATAAAATAAGAACAACAACATATCCTATAATATTTACACTATGTTGTCCCTTAAGTTTTATTTATTTAATATATTCACAGGGAATATAAAACATCTGAATATGAGCCAAAATCTTCTCATCGAACACTGACTAAATCTCACACACTTAAAGAAAAACGGAGCTTATACTAATAAATAAAATATCGATAAACAACAATAAAATAACAATGTAAACAAGTACCTAGTAAAAACATAAAGGCTCCCGCAGACAGACGCGACTCGCCAGTGCGACCCACCAATCTGCGGTACCCTTAAATGATACTTATTTCTTGCGTGACGCCATCAAAATAGTATAATTACGGCACTCTATTTAAATAATGGCTGTACAAGTGTACATTATACGCAATATACACAAATGAGTTTTAAAACTTAGTTGGTGGCTTTAACTTGTATCCGCCACAGCCATAAATCAATATTAAATTTATAACATCGAATAGACCATTTTCGTTTTGTTATTGGAGGAAGATTCGTTAAAAACACTTCGCTTTATATATTTGTTTGAGAACGAAACGCAAAAATACGGTTAAATTGGGTAATACACACCACTAGTGAATACCCCGTTGCTATGGACAAGTCACTGTCTACGAAGAAACCCGAGTCTAGGTGTGACCTCGTGCTCGGGAAGAAGAGATTTCGAGAAGTGTAGACAAGCGATTTTTATTCTACAATAGAGTAGAGATAGAAAACGCCATGCTAAGCCTGCAGAAGAAGAAGTTTTTTTGTGACTGTGACGGTTGTCGGTTTAAGGGTTAAAATGATATTGATACTAATAATACGTATACTAATATTGTGGAATGTATAAACCTAGTTTGAAAATCATGCGTTGGAAAAAGCTAAAACTAATATTAAGAAATTATGGAATAAAATTACAGACATTACAAACTACAAATAAATCCCCACACTACGGACTTATCAAAAATGTATCCTGATCCACAAGTATCTGTTGATTTTGAGTGTAAGTACTTTGCTGACGTTGGCAAAAACCTCGCGTCTAAAAACACTTCACCTCTGTCAATGTCATCTAATCCTTGCGCAGAACCCCTCAAAAATGTCCCACTCAACTCACTTGTTCTCCTTGATTTTGACAAGTTGGAAGTTAGCAAGGCCATTATAAACCTACGTACAAATTCTACTGGATGGGATGGCATCTCAACAAAGTTACTGAAACTCAGTCGCCATGTTCTCGTCACCCTAATCACGAATATCTTCAATCGCTCAATAGCCACTGGAGTTTTTCCGGAGGCATATAAAAAGGCTGTCGTGCATCCGATTAATAAGAGTGGGAGCAGTGACTGAACAATTATAGACCTATGTCAGTCCTTAAACATTTATGTAAAAATTAATAAACCTCAGAGTTACTCAGTTCCTTAATAAAAAATATCATAATTGCTCAAAATCGGTATGGTTTCAAAAATGTAGTTTTGACTGATGCAGTGCTTGACTTAAGTGAATTCGTTGCAAGAAAGCTTTATGCAAAACATAAATGCTTAGGCCTATTCCTAGACTTAAAAAAGGCGTTTGATACAGTCTCTGTTCCTACCCTCCTTTCGAAACTGGAGGACGTCGGTATACGCGGACTGGCTCACGATTTTTTCGAAAGTTATCTCACTAACCGTAGTTTGCGTTGTAGAGTCGATTGCCACGTTAGTAATGAGGAAACCACCACCTTCGGAGTCCCGCGGAGAAGGGTGCTGGGGTCGACCTTATTCCAGGTTTACATTAACGAGCTATGCTGCGTACCTCTCACGAACTCTAAAACATTCACCTATGCTGATGATACAGCAATTATAGTATATGGGGCTGACGATTGAAAACACTCTTCACTTGAAACCGTTATTAATTGAATGCGGCTAAATCTCCTTACTCTGAAGCTGGATAAGACTTACTACATCCCCTTCAAGTTACACCCAAGTACGAAACCACCTATAAACTTTACCGCTATTGCTCACTCTCGTAATGGTCAGATGGACTGCTCATGCTTATCCCTGCATGAGGTAAATAGTCTCAAGAATCTAGGATTTGTGATTGACAGCGGACTCAACTGGTACTTGCACTTAGATATGATAAGCATCAGAGTTAGAAGAATGATCTATATATTCAAACTTCTTAGGTCTTCTGCTGACCTCAACACGATTACAATGGTGTATATTGAGGCGAAGAAGAAATAGCGTTCCGACTGGAAGCCGAATTTAACAGATGTTGGTCTCTGCTAGAAATATCGCAGCTACTGTGATCGTTTCTTTATGCCGCGTTCATCCAGTATCGTATAATACTTGCAACGCCCGTGCTGTATTATTTTTCATTCGATATCGCACGCGCTAACGATCCCGCTTCGGTTTCAATATTAAAAATAGTTGACAAGTTTTGTTTTTAGCGATTTATGTCGACTTTTATGCTAAAGCCGGAAAGAATTAGATTGATATTGCATACTGATAAGATAGGTTTATGGTTTAATTGACGATCATTTTATTTTAACATTTTCATTCATATTTGCATTCAGCTGTTTTGACAGAAAAGGGAAACAGTAGTTTTGGTATTGTGAAGGTACAAAAGCTCATAAATAGGAATTATCCAAAAGCTTTCACTTTAAAAAATCGCTCGTGTGTCTGTAGAGGCTGTAGGTATTATGTTTAATACCTCTATTATCATCAGAATAAAGTTGAATATTGATATTGTTAATATTACTATTTATGCTAAACTTAGTTTTAAGTAATACCTAAGGATAAATAAAGTTTTAAATGTCAACTTTTTTGCACTAGGGTTGCTGCGCCAGGCCCAATAGCGAATCCCTGGGCGGTTGCCCTGTTCGCCACCCCCTAAGGCCGCCACTGGCATGTAGGTACTAAAATAAAACTTGCACCATATTCGATACCTCTAGGCTCATAGGGCGTATAGCACTTTCTTTTTATGTTCTGTTCTAAATTAGTTATTTTCAATAGGTATCTTAGTTATAATCTTCTTCATTAGTTTTAAGCTTTACAATCAGGTCTCTTAATTTTCGTCTTCATCTTTATTCTGTTCATTAGGTAACTTTCTAATCATCTTCATCTTCGTCGTCAGTTTGATTTTATGTTTCATACACATTAGTGTGTCATAGGAGATTGCGATATTCATTGTGAAATCTTTTGGTTAGTCCTGTTATCGCAGAGACGTATTAGATCCATATATTATTGAGGTATTTAGCAGTGGCAATAATTAGTTTGGAATTATATAAGGGCTTCAAAGTGACGCTGTCTTCCACTTGCTGGCTACTTGTGGGTTTGTTAACTGCCGCATTATGCTTTTTCTTTGATCTTTCCCCTTCCTTTCACCTTTACCTTGTGTTTTTTGAAAAAGTGTTTTTGCAACCGACTTAGCTTTCCCTTCCATGGAATATTTGACTACCATTTGGTCTGGATTAGTCTTTTTAAATGTGACTACTCTTAATTCTTTAAATTGTAATGTTTGTAATGCCATTGGTGTGAATGTGTTGATAGCTAGTTGATCGAAGTCAAGAAAATCTTCATGATCCATGGTTTATAATATGTAATAATTATGTAGCCCATTGTGAGGGGCCCCACACAATCATTTTCTGGACTTATCTTTCAATTACTGCACGCACCGAATCGACAGGCATTGTATGTCCCGGTAAAAGGTAATTTACTTGTATAATTTCCAAATTAATTGCGGTTTTCGAAGTAATTCATTTATTAAGGAAGTAAAGAGCAATATTACTTTTCAAACGAAGAAGTAAAAGACAATTTGTAAAATTACGGTTGGTTTATACACCTTGCCAATTGTTGTGGAGGCAGCAATACGTTCCTTATGTCTAATCTTCAAATCAGTTGTGTTTAGGTAACCAAAGTTATGAGGTTGTTTCGATTTTTTTTTTGTTAATTTAGGCACGTGGATCGATAGAGAATAGTGAGAATATGAAAAAATGTCATAATATGCCCAAAATGTACTATACGCCCTTTGAGCCCAGAGATATCGAATATTATAACGATGAATTTTACAAAAAATTGTGATAGCAAAAAAAACTGACATTTTATATGTTGATTTTCTTCGCACAAACATAAACACATCCACCAAAAATTTCAATAAAAATCATTCCTGTTTTTATTTTCCGCGTTCCCGTCAAATCCCTATCACATCCATTACTTTCAGTTTTGCTAACTTGTACGTCGGAGTTTTTATCCGAGCGACATGAAAAACGTCTATCGCCTGAATGAATCTTAGTCGTAAAACAAATCCGTGCCATTTTTCGGAGTACATTACATGCAAACCCACTTCCTTTGGTAGAAACATACGTACATTATGGTGTAAAAGCGCTTATCTCTTTGTATTTAAAGGGCTTTAAAGACAAAAAAATACGAAAACCTGTACGAATCCAATAGATTATGTACTGAAAGTCCATCCGATTTGTAATCATTGTAAAGCTTACTTTTAATTATATCGATTTTACTTTCAAATTAAGACTGAACAGCCTGCCGGAACTTAAATTAAACGCCAATCCTTTTCCTACAAACCGTCACGTTTGAGGTTTTTTACGTCGCCCCATGACACCAAACCTTTTCGATCCCATTACGCTAATGTCAGGACCAGAATGACTATTCAAGAATAAAACTGTATCTCGTGATCCAAAGTACAGTCGTTTTTAAATGGTTTCTTCGATTGTGGTTGTAAATATACATGCATATGATAAGTTGTCGTTAGTAACGACGTAAATAAAACATGAAATTGTTTTATGATTCCTAATTTCTTCGAAAGATTGCACATGTAATAAAAAGTAACGTTATATTGTACTCTTTTATTATAGCACTACTATCTTAATGTACATAAATTGCCCCCAAATTGAGTATTGACATAGTAGGCAATATTCCCACTAAACATTGATGGTTTCTAAATACAGTTTATTCATCAATCGAGCTCGACGTCACAATCTACTATATTTATGGCAGTGTGTAACCACTTACCCAAATTGCTGAAAAATACACCGTATTCCTATACATCTTGTTTCATTTTTTATTCGCACACTTCTAGCATCGTCTGTACTGGGTGAATGCGTGTGTGGGTTCGTCTGGATATATCGTATACACCGCACATTTTTATATGTGTGTAGTACAAAGGTATATGCATGACATTGTCCCTCGAGACGGCGGCTGTCCGTGATTTGATGTTGTCGCTTAGATTCGGCGGGTTCTGGGTCATTAAACGGACACCGACTTCTCTCTATACCCGAAGTTTTATGACTCTGAAGTTCTCACTTTGATTAATGAAATTAAACCTAACGAATTGCAATGTTATTTAGGCGGGTAAGGACTATCAGAAGCATCATTGTCTTTTAGATTAGTGCGGTTTGCATAAACAGTTTAAGTAAACTCGTGGTTAGCATACTGACGCGTGTTTGTACATCTATTTTGCTAAGATTTGGAATAAGATTTTTTATGGTACAAAAATCCAATTACCCAATAGAAGGACCGAGAATGTGATTACACCACAATCCTTCAAACCTGACAAGATTGATAAGAACCTCACTTCACCACATTCTCGCTTCATAAATTTTCTCCGTAATCCGTTTACTAATAAAAGAGGTCTCAGCAAAATAATTGGCCAATAACAAAATGACATAACACGACAGGCGAGAAAATCTGTTGCTGGCAATAGTAGTCGGGCCTGCCAGTACTGCCAGTAGTTGTTAACTGGAACGTTTCTTGTCGATGGTTTCCTCAGTCTGACAAGTATCAGAGTAGTTTGTTAAACAAGAGGGGATAGAGACTGAGAGGTGTTCTGTGTTCATTAGTTGTTCGGACATTGTATGCGGATCGAACTAATGGAGAGACTTGCTTGATTTCGACCGTGTGTTTGTTTGTGTTGCTTTTATTGTTTACACGTTGTCTGGGCGTTTTTGTTTGTATTGTTTTGTCTAGGTAAGCGTCTTTGGGTTGACACTTTAGACGAAGTTAGTTTTGTAAACATTTTTGTGTTTATTACATATTTCAATTAATCATGGATGTACATAGATAAACAAATTTTTATACCCGCAGTAAACAAGTTTTTGGGATCGAATCTTTATTGTTAGTGTTCCATACCTCAAAAGGAAAAAAACTGAACCCATATAGGATTACTTGTGCGTCTGTTGTTTGTCCGTTTGTCACAGCCGATTTGCTCCGAATCTACTGAACCGAATAAGGTACATTGGTACACATATTCATTTCTGTGACCCAAACACGAGAGTGTAACGAAAATAAACGAATATTGAATATGGGTAAACTTTTTATTTTTTTCAAATCTTTGGAAAAATTACAACAAAATAACATTTTGCGAATTGAACTGTACCGTGTGAAATATCAAATGAAAGGACTTTTTATGAGGATTTGAACTATAATTATGTGTATTTTTATAATTTTAAAATAATTGTTTTTAAAGTAAAGAAAATAGATGAAAATTGACTATTCCCCTTATCTCCGAAGCGGTTGAGCTAAAAATGTTGAAAAAAATACAGAAAACAGGAAAACCTATAAGAAGTCTATGTTCTAAAAATAAGATGATGAATCACTCAATATTGTGCGTACATTTGCAGTTGGAATGTATAGGGGTACATGTTTTTCAACTACAATGTTAAGTTTGTTGTTTGTTTGTTGGAGGGGCTTGTGGCTAAGTAATAACAGCTTCATGGGTCGGTCGACCAGGTTAAGCTACGCTTGTCGCGGTTGGTCCGTGGATGGATGACCATTTTTACATACCAAGACCCCTCCATGCCTCGGAAAGTCCGTTAAACCGTTGGTCACAGCTGTCATTCATGGATGTTTGACAGATGTTACGGGTCCTCAGAAGTTGGAAAGTCTGACAACCAGTCTTATCAAGGGGTATCGTATTACCCAGTAACTGGGTTGTGGAGGTCAGACAGGCAGTCGCTCCATGTACAATACTGGTATTCAGCTGCATCCAGTCAGACTGGAAGCCGACCCCAACATGGTTGGGAAAGGCTAGACAAATGATGATGAATATTACGTTTGTTCTTCGGATAAATTCTTCCCAACTATGAAACGTTTCATTGTGCATAGTCCGACACGCAGTGGGCCAGTTTTTTTTAACCACGCACATCCATAACATTAATAACAGTGTAAAAGGTGATAAACCCTTTTGGGGACATAGACGAAAGGTATTCTACCTGTCTCCTATTACGCGTATTAAAGGTGAATTTGTGATCAATGAGCGGAAGTGAAACTACAACTTCCAGTTAATATTATTAAAATTATTGTCATACATGTATTATTGTTTATAGTTAGGTAGACTATTTAGCACATTATAACTAATTAAACTACTAGGGACAAAATAAACGAATGACTTAAAATCTAGTCCGTGTCCCGGGACGGTTAAACGCAATGAAATGAAATTGTTTATTCTGTAAATAGGATATCGGAATCACGTTTATACGTCATTATTAAAAAAATAAGCTAGATGGAGTTGACAAGCAAAAGAGGGCTACTTAGGGGACGCTATGGGTAGCGCCCCGGATCGTAGCTTAGTGTTACCACTTAACAACCCAAGCAGCATGCAAGCGTTTTCAACATCAATATACCAGCCTATTTAGAACTAAGAGTTCTTTTAGAGACGTACAAGTGTCAAAAAATGATTTTCTTTTCTTTCATTTTAAAAAACGTTGCCCCACACTAGGAATTTCTCCTGTATCATGGGTGCGTTTACAAACATTTAAACTCACATACACAAACAGCCAGACCCGGAACAACTACTTGTAGGTCATACAAATATTTGTTCCGTCCGGGAATCGAACCCGCGACACGCAGCGCAGCAGTCAATCGCTTAACCACTGCGTCAACCGTGCCGTCGAATACAAAAAAAAAATTAAGTGTGTTTGTAATGTCAAAATAACAGCATTTTACTAAACTAAGAATGTATAATATCAAAAAGCAAAAACATTTTTTAAAATTTTTGTCTGTTTGTTTCGACTATCTCCGACTTGCTTGAACCGATTTTGATGTGACTTCCACGGGGATATAGATAGCTGATGTTATAAGGAGGAGTAACTTAGGCTACATTTATTTTAGAAAAAGCCATGTGGGTGGAGCCGGTGGTGTCCCACAGGGCTTGGTCCTGGGGCCGCTGTTGTAGAACATTGGTTACGACTGGGTGCTGCGCGGTGCATTTCCTTAAGGCGTCAAGTTAACCTGCTACGCTGATGACACATTGGTGACGGCCCGGGGGCAAACGCATCGACACCAGCCAAAAACTTCTCATGTTGTAAAAAAAGGTTTACTGGCTGTTTTCATAACTTGCTTTGTCTTGCTTGTCATCATACTGAATGTATTAGCCAACATTGACTTATGTAGGTAAATACATCTATGGCATTGCTTTTGACTTAGTCAATAGTCCCCCTATGAAATAAATAATCAGATAATAGCATGAAAAACAATCTGCTATACAGAAGATCGTTATTTATCAGGGTCGTTCCAGTCGCATAATACTAAAAGGTCGCCATGATTTATTTCATTCCCATTTCGAGACAGTCAATAACAGATTTCAGTTAGTAAATAATAAGCTCCCTGAGTAGGGATACTCGGAAAATGGTAACCATTTTAGCAATAAACAAAAATGTAATATAGGTCTCTGCCTAAGCGTGGGTATGCTTTCTCAGAAGTAACAGTGTATTTACGAATATAATATGTGAGTATTCGGTACTGGCTGTCATTCGTGGATCTTTGACAGCCGTTACGGGTCGTCAGAAGCCCGAAAGTCTGACAACCAGTCTTACCAAGGGGTATCGTATTAACCTGTTACTGGGTTGTGGAGGTCAGATAGGCAGTCGCTCTATGTAAAATACTTGTATTCAGCTGCATCCAGTTAGACTGGGAGCCAACCCCAACAAAGTTGGGAAAAGGCTAGGCAGATTGATTTATTCGGTCCTGGGGCATTCTATACCAAACACGAAACCATGGTGCCTTGAAGAGGTAGGCAGATATATTTAGTAAAGGGTAGTGTAGAATTACATTCTACGACATTAAAAACTTCTTCATTTGGGTTTAGTACTAAAAACTTTTTGGTTTTAATAATTATTATCTCTCCATTTTCTAGTTTTTCAAAATTAGAAAAAAAAAGTTTTTGGTGTCATTTCAATTATTTTCAACTGACATACTGAATTTTGCCTAGAAGCAAGCGAGTCTGTTTATTTTTTTGTCCGATTTTTCTTGTTGTTCTCTCTTGTCGCGAACAATGAAGGGACCATTCTATTTTCGGTGAGTTGATTAGTGGATTTCTTGATTTTTTGGCTGTTGGGTATAACTTTAAACTTTTCGTGTTTATTGTTCCATAGACGAAAATAACCTACACTCCGCTCGGTTGTTACACCAGTAAATTGGAATTTATTGTGTCCATCTTCAACCGGGTACGTAATTTTGCTAGATTTTCTCCTAACTCTGTAGAATATTGGGTCTTACTTGGTGTTTGTTTATCCTTAATTTTTGGTTTAGGAAGTACCAAGCCAGTGTTCTGGCTGTACCCCTCGGGCTGGATTCGTCACAGCGAGGTGTTCAGCAGTTCGAGAGCGGTTGTGCTTCACATACAAAAGCCAATGACTGGGTTATCTGATATTTCTGACTAAGTATAGCTGCATCCCCTCGTCGAGCCTACCTGCGGATTCTACAGATTAGCAAACCTTTACATGGCGAAACTTATCTCAGTTTTTTTTGTAGAAAAATACCTATTTAAAATAACTATTTTAATTTCTGTATGTGCTCTAGGTAAATTTCGATTTTTATAAAAAAAAAATATTACTCACTCTTGTCTTTATAATTTTGTGTAGTTCGTTTATTTAAAAATATAAATTAATACGTGGTATAATATAAGTGTCTATTTTTATTATACTACAGTAGGTAATGTAGATACACACCCACATTACACCAGATGCTAAACGGATTTAAAGCGTTTAAACAATTTGGTTTTAACCCGCCTTTTTGGTTAAAAACGATTTAAAACCACACTTAACGGTTTAATAATGGTTTAAAATGGTTTTTTTTTAATGCGCTGAGGCTTCGCACGAAGGCTGTCGGGCCTCGACTAAGGGGGCTCCTAAGCGCTTGCTTGGAGAGCGGCCAGTTTCCACTTCGTTGGAAGACGGGGAAACTGGTCCTCATAAAGAAACCTGGGCGCACGGCGGACTCTCCGTCCGCTTTCCGGCCCATCGTGCTGCTCGACGAGGTGGGCAAGCTCTTTGAAAGAGTTATTGCAGACCGCCTTGTCGGGCGGCTGGTTCGGGTGGGACCGGATTTGGCGGAGAGCCAGTTTGGTTTCCGTAAGGGGCGCTCTACGGTGGATGCCATCATGCGCGTTCGACCCTCACGACGGGGAATGCTGTTGCCCGGGGTGGGGTCGTCTTGGCGGTGTCTCTTGACATCGCCAATGCCTTCAATACCTTGCTCTGGAGTTGCATTAGGGAGGCACTTCGGTATCACCGGATGCCGACCTACCTCTGTGTCTGGTCTGTCTGGTCGAGGCCTATTTGACGGACAGGGCCGTCATTCTTTGAGGAGTGGCTAGAGAGGCGCCACGGCGTCCTCACCTTCCGCCTGACGCAGGTCCTCACCGGACCTAGTCCTGTTCAGGATAAAGCGGGAGGAAACGCCCGGGTGTCACTACTGTGTGGATCGCCCGGAGGACACGGTAGAGCATACGGTGGAGGTCTGCCCAGCTTGGGCGGAGCACCGCCATGTCCTCACGGAGGCGATCGGCGGCGGCGATCTCTCGCGTCCGGCCCTGGTTCAGGCCATGGTTCGGAGCGAGAGTGCATGGGAGGCCGTCACCTCCTTCTGCGAAGCAGTTATGCTAGCGAAGGAGGAGGCGGAACGCGTGAGGGTGAGACAAGGTTCGCGCTCTCGCGCCCTTAGTCACCGCAGGAGACGCCCCGGGCGTCGGGAGTCGCAAGCCGATTTCCGGCCACCGTAGGCGCGGGCCTGCGGACGGTGAGCGATGGGTAGCTCGCCGTGCGATAAGGACCAGGCCCGGGTCGACGGCGCGTTGTGTTCCACGCGCGCCTTAAAGGGATGTCAGCACCAATTGACGTGGTTAGGACCAATGCCTGCCGGGGTTGCGAGTTTGTCCGAAAGGGATATCGTGGCCCTGGCACACGCAACGGAAGGAACACGGGTGGGTTTTAGTCAGTAAAAGTCTCCCTCCGCCCAGAGCGGGAGAAGTTATTTGATAATTTCCCACCCAAAAAAAAAAAAAAAAGGCTTCGCACGAAGTGATCTAGACCACATCTACTCCCTGATTTAGGATATATCAAAGACAATAAAAATAAAAAATTTGTTAAGCTATTTGTTCGTTATATAGGTATATATCGATTTAAAAAAAAAGATAATATTGATTTGTCTATATACTGTAAATATTTATATTCTGGCTGCGTCCTGCGGTTTCACTTGCATAATTCTCGATCACGTAGGAATATCGGGATAAAAAGTATCCTGTATCCTAACCTAGGTCATGTGCCAAATTTCTTTCAAATCCGTTCAGCCTTTTTAGCGTAAAAGCGTAAAAAACAAACAAACTCACTTTTGAATTTATTATAAGTCAGGATTTACAAGAAAATACATTCCAAAAATATGTAGTGGCTCAGTAAAAACCTAATAATAAATGTTAGACTACTTTTTATTGATACTTAGCTACGAAATAATATTTTTTTAAGTTTTATATTATAATATGTATTTTATTAAATTATATGATTAATCATGTATATTTTATTAAGTCATATAATTATATTAATAAAAATGGTGAATGATTTTAATTGGCCTTTTTAACATAATTTCTTATTATAAACATATTTTATGTACTATATTTTAAAGTAGCAATACGTAATTAATGAACGGCCGACGTTGTCTTAGTTTTAAACCATTTTAAACAAATTTAAAACGGGTTTTAAACCACGGATTCTGGTTTAAAACGATTTATTTACAACTTTACGCAAGATACTGGTTCCATGTAAATTACATGATGTAATCGGCGGTAAGCCTATTGACAGTAATCGGCATAGTCCCAAATCCAAGTTCTGGGATACTACTAAGAATTTAAATTCTATACTATCGTATTTTTTTAACTGAAAACTTCTTAGGCGCGTAGAAATCTTTTTGGGTAAACAAAAATCATGGAACTCGCGTCATCGTCACCGAACGCTTTCTATGAACTATTTGTAGGTATACTGTGTACTTTTTGGGTGAAAAAAATCATGGAACTCGCATCATCGTCACCAAACGCTAGTTTTCATTTCTACCGGCAGTCCCCAAAGACTGCCTCGCATGTTTTTTTTATGTATTATAGGGTTATTTATGGTAACACTATGGATTAATTATTTACAAAAAAATCGCTGCGGATACCCACTTACTAATAAGGTTAATTCCATTAGGTAGGCGAATAACTACGAACACATTTAATACAAAAAATACCGTACGGTAGTTACATTATATTTTTTCTTTCTTCCTACGAGGAAGAAAGAAAAAATATAATGTAACTACCGTATAAAAGAGAAACAACGAAGGCTTTACTTAGTACTGAAACAGTACAACCGGGAACAAAATACTTAAAATCCCAATTTTAGGAGCTTTGAAAATGGAATCAAAAATAAATGGCAATTGCTGTCCTGAAACTGCGACCTCTGCAAATATTTTAGTAAAACAACATCGCTCCTTGTTTTCCCAACTAAAATATTTTAACAGGCATTAAAACTCTGTTCTCGATTGTACATTGCTATGTTAGGAACAGTGTACACAGCAATGCACTTTACGTTCTATATGTATTTTTATATAAATAGCAGAATGCACGGCCTTTTTGCTCTCAATAGAATCGCAAAAATATCGTTAAAACTTCATTTTTATTGAATGTAAAACAACAACGAATGTCGATTCATTCCACTTTGCCCCACCGAGCCGCCCCACTGGTGGAGCAAAGTAGACTGCCTAAAATTTTGCAGTGGAATCTGCCCCACTACTTCGATTTAGTGGGGCAGATTCGACTACTCTAAAATCTTGTTGGATTCTGCCTTAATAAGGCTGGCACCTTAGAATAAAAGTAGAAAAATAATTGTTTGGAAATTTTTATTTCCTACCTACCCGTTCCGGCTTCGGTGTGAAGAAAATGAGATCAAATCTGCCCTTTGCAGTATGACCATGTAATGAAACTAAATGACATTTATATAATTTCAAAACTTTTTTTTAATTTAGTTTCTTTTATTCTAAGGTGCCAACCCCAGTGGGACAGAATCCAACAAGATTTTAGAGTAGTGGAATCTGTCCTCTGATCTGATCATGCTCTACAACGTAAATAACGCAAAGAACGTGGCTGAACTGTCAAAATGAAGGGCATTGCGATCAATTGGCATTTTATGTGTTACCAATTATCCCGCTGATGTAGGTACAGACTTATGCTTGCCTAGATAAGGTGAGATGGGAACTGCAATATCTTAAATCCATGCAGACTTGTATTGCAGGATACTCCTAAATCAGCCTAGTATGCGAAAAGTTTCCTAGTCATGTGTATACGCATTTATAACAAAATTCCAAGGGAAATAAAATGATGAAGAGATAAATAATATTAACTCCTTTAAAAACAGATTATTGAAATGGCTAAAATAACATTTATGTTTTATGACATTAACGATTTTTTAAACAATAAACACATTTCTGGACTTTTGTCATTGCGGTTAATGCTCAGATAAAACTATTATAGTATTGTTGTATTGACAATAAATATTTGTGACATTGAACAACAATAAACTAATAACAATTAGTTTGCATGCAATTGATACAAATTCTGTAAAGCTAAACATGTGGACTTTAGATATTAATACCTAACTGTAAAAACTTTATATCATGTTTAAGGCAAATAAAGACTTATCTTATCTTAGAAAAAAGGGGGCCAAGTGCGAGTCGGACTCGCACACGAAGAGTTCCGTGTACGGTAGTCCGTACAATATTTAATACTTCATAATTATATTTTTTAAATACTTTAGTAAGATAAAAAACACAAACGTTTCTTGAATGGGGACTCCTTTTAATTTTTAACTTTATTTTTCACTCCTCACAACGCTTCAGCTTGTGAGAGTGCTCAACTCTTCATACATCACCTTGACAAAATTTTCCAACATAAAATCGTGTCTCTAATCACAATTATACATGGAATCCATATTAGCAGAGAATTTAAAAAAACTACAGACTTGACATTACAAGAATAATAATATATTTTTAGATAGATATACCTTGCCATATATAATTAAAAAATTACGTGTAGTGCTTTCCGTTTAGGAAGTTTGTCTGTTTGTCGACACGATTCACGTCGTCACACATAATGTATTAATCTAAATCTTCTTCTATAAGGTTTCTTTCATCCTTCGGATGAGTCTTATTAATTTTCGTTATCAAACTCGTAACCGTACAAAAGATATTAACAAAAATCTATGAATTTTCTTAGACTTTTTTCCGTATTTATCGTCAACAAGTTTCTGTCTCTCAAGCCTGCACTTTTCATTTTCCAAGTTTTGTTTTTATATATTTTGTTGTTATAGCCGCCATAGTAGAACACACTCTGTGAAAAGATACAACCCAGTGATAGACGGATGGAAGGACGGACAGCGGAGCCTTAGTTATAGGGTCCCGCGTTGGCACCATTTGTGTACGGAACCCTAAAAAGGGGTAACCAATTACTGCCATCCGTATACTCGTTGAGGCTCTTATAACACCTATGTAAACAAGCCATTTTGGCGTTTAATTCTAAATTAACAAGCATATAAACAAAACATTCAGAATTAGTTTGCGGTATACCTCCTTAAGCGTTATGGTTTGGTCGAAATCCCGAGCCAAAACCGCAAGCAAGGCGTGCGATATACTTACAGGTATATAGTGCTAGGTGCTAAGATGTTACATGTACTGTGTATGACAATGTTGGGTAATTGCAAATATCGATTGACAAGCTATGTCATGATTAGTACGATTGTGCAAACAATTGTGACGAATTAACGTAATTAATCTTATAGAGTTAGGTAAATTGTTACCTAATACCCGAAGAGCAAGGAGAGATAGCATAAATATGACGTGATTGCTATAAAAAGTTGTACATTTTAAAAATATGTTCGGGTAAATTGTTACCTAATACCCGAAGAGCAAGGAGAGATAGCATAAATATGACGTGATTGCTATAAAAAGTTGTACATTTTAAAAATATGTTCTGGTAGATTTTTTTAACAGAGATGTGAACACATTTAATTTCTGTGCATAAGCTTTGGCTAAAGTATGACGTAATAAACGGCCGTGAGTTACTTTGAGACCTAAAGCCTTTTTTATTGGGGGAAATTGACTTTAACTTCTCCCGCTCTGGGCGAACGGGTCAGACTTTTATTGACTAAAACCCACCCGTATTCCTTCAGTTTCCTGTGTGCCAGGACCACGGTATCCCTTTTGGACGAATCCGTAACCCTGGTAGGACTAGTGCCTATAGCAGTAGGACGAGACCTAAAGGCTAGGCTGTCCAATATCAAACCATAAATATTACAATCACCAATTTAGGTTGGACAGACAACGGACAAAAGGACAGCTACCTACATAAATTATTTATAGCAATGAGGTTTACGTATAATTAATTATTCCAAATTGCATACGAACCTAATACCTCATAATTTGGTTGTATTTTGTAAATCAGGAAGCTGTTTGAAGTACATCTCTCCATTAGTTCAAATAAATAGATAGGGCAGCTCTATGTCTATCTTTGATTATTTATACGTCTAGATAGTGAGTGTCGCAAGAACTAAAATAAACAGACCAACTTTGATAGGCTGGATTGCGTCACAGCTACGTCTTACACTCGCGAAACGTCATTGTGCTGGGATTGTGTGATTCTAGTGTGTGTAGTTTTTGCGTCAAAATTGCGTCTAACTGGTAGACGCAATTTTTTTCGACGAGTAGCTTTGACTGTCTATCTAAACATATTTATATACACATACATACATAAACTCACGCCTTCTTCCCATGGAGGTAGGCAGAAACTATAGAACGCCACCTGCTACGCTCCTTGCATACTCCTTTTGCTTCGCCTACGTTCATACATCTGGTCATACACGCACGTCGATTGCGAGTACTTCGCACCTGATTTATACCTTTGGTAATAATATAATTTAAGCCATATGTGATATAATTGCGACCACAAAATAGATAGTTATAGAAGGCCAGCTCGATACAAAGAGAGGAAATAGGCGCACAGACACATACACACCGTTTTTTATTTGAAAATGTGGAGTTGAGAACTTGTAAAACTAATAGTAATAGACGCGTAAGTACCTACGGCAATCTCAAACCATGTCAAACTAACACCATTGCAGTCGTGAGTGCACTTGTATTCGCTGTACGTAGACACGTGGCTATAAAATCTTGGTAGCGTTAACCCAACAGTGTTGCGGTTGGATTTCAGTCTAACCGGATGCAGCAGAATGCCAGTATTTTACATGGAGCGACTGCTTACCTGACCTCCACAATCCAGTTACTGGGTAACATGATACCTCTTGGCTTCTAACTACCTGTAACGACTCTCAAAGATCTACGAATGGCAGCTGGGACCAACAACGGCTTAAAGTGCTTTTCGAGGCACGGATAGGTCTCGAAAATTTAATTTATTTATTAAAGCACCAAGTCCCAATATACCAATCACAATTAATAATATTTACCAAAAATCATTACATCATTAAAATACAATACATTCAAATTCATTATACAATACATATTAAAATTGAATAGTCATTAAAATTAAATTAATGTAAATGTATCGCTATGTAAATCGATATGTATTATTCCAGTTAGCGAAGAACGAATTGAAACCGTAATTATGTCAGTAAGTGACGATTGTGCCACTGGCTGGGATAATATACCATCAAAGGTTATTAAGCTTTCGCGAGAAGCTTTAGTTCCACCTATTACTCATATATGTAATCGAGCCATTTCCACGGGCGTATTCTCAAGGGCTTTTAAAAGAGCAAACCCCTATTACACCGGTATTCAAGAGTTTGAAAAGGGACCGTGTGGCAAACTAAAGGCCTATCTCTGTGCTAAGTGCACTGTCAAAAGTTCTAGAACGTATCCTAAATAACTACTTAACAAATTATTTGGACAAAAATAATATCATCTCAAGCAACCAATACGGATTTAGAAGTGATCTATCAACCGAAGATGAGGTTGCAAAGTTTAGTGCCAAGGCAATAAATTCCTAGATAAAAAGCGGAAATGTTTTGGAATCTTTCTAGATTTGTCGAAAGCGTTTGACACGGTCTCAATGTTCATTCTTATCTCCAAAATGGAGAGCATCGGCGGCATACGAGTACGTGGACTAACTTTAAGCATTTTTAAAGATTACTTGTCTGGTCAGATGCAGTCTGTTTGTATCGGTACGGTGGTGAGTGATGAAGAACCCATTATTTATGGGGATTCCCAAGGAAGTATCTTGGGACCAACTATATTTCTAATCTATGGTAATGATCTATGCATTCTTAAAATTCCGAATTGTGACATATTAACTTATGCAGACGACACGGCTCTATTATCGCACGGAGAAGACTAGATTTCTGCCAAAAATGCCAACTATGGAGTGCGGGTCGTAATAAAATGGCTCTCTAACAACCTGCTAACCCTTAGTAAAGAAAAAACAAAAAAAAACGTTTTTATCTTCCGAACTCCCCTGAGCCACCCGAAGCCACCAATACACTCACGCCAGTAGCACATCTCCGCCGCGAAACCATCACAGCGAAACCGCAGTAGTTCAATTCAACTGGCTCGCGTCATGTTTCGCTACTCGAATCGGATGCGACTAGCGGAACATGACCGGAACCAGTTGAATTGAACTACCGCGGTTTCGCTGCTATGGTTTCGTGGCGGAGATGCACTACTGGCATCAAAGCTCACACCTCTGTGGTACCAGCGGACTGTGTCTGCTTGTCATTGTCACAAGAGAGCAATATTATATATCTTTGGGCCTTTCTAGACGATCGACCCGACTCGCGTGCACAATTAGTTATTTTTAATTTATTGCATAGCCGTATAGGGTGGAACTTATAAAACTAAAGAAAGAAAGAAATTTTTTTTATTCTGCACAAACAAAACGCACATTTCAACAAATAAACATAATTTATAATACACACATACAAAGTAGCCAAAAACCTCGTATCCAATTCACTAAACGTTTTGACAATCTTATCCATTGGTTGCGATGGGTTGATATCAGGGCCAGGGACCAAAGACAATTTACATTGTGTTTACCTAGAGTATTGTCTATGTATTTAATCTGTTGTTTTATTGGCAAACCTGGCAAATGACAACCAGTGATGACAACAAACAAAGTCAACATTCAACAACTAAACATAAATCAAAACAAAATGCCGATTGCCGAGTGGAAAAATAACTACTTTTATAACAAACAAACTATAATATGAACAATTACAATAACTGTGCGTCGTATCTGTGCAAGAACAGGTCTTTGCTCAGCAAAATGCTGTGACTTCGGACAAACCCTATCGTCAACAACGCTGGTTTTCAGCAAAAACCATGGAATAACGTAATGACGTCCCCCTGTGTGACATAATAAATCGGGTAAGTAAAATAATTTCCACAGAAACAAGTGTGATTCTGACTGTAATAAATAAGTAGTATGTACTGACTTAAAAATAAAAATAAACATAAAATGTATAAGTGTAAAATATTACTTATTGCATAACTTTTAATTAAAAAACTCTCTGTCTTGTGCCGGAAAGGGCGCAAAGGGCAATACTAAAGGTAAAGGTAAGGTTAAAACCACGGTTTTACTCAACAGCCAAACTATTTACCCCTTATTACAAAACAAGGTTTATCTTCAGACCCAGGTTTAAAACATGGAGCCATTATGGAATTTCGAACTTTATTCCGACTATGGTAAAGTTCCTAAACACAAAACTGACAACTTAGTACCGAACTAAGTTTTCAGTTTTGTATAAAGAACGGTATTTAAATCACTGTTACGTTCTTATTACAAAAACTGGTTGCATGGTTTAAGCCATGTCAAAATATAAATCTTGTTTTGTAATAAGGCGGCAAATGTCCAATGTCAGTCAGGTCTCAACTGTGAGGCAATTATATATTTTAAACACAGTACTTCAGTGGCATTCGCTACTACCATTGGATGACATAACTAATAAAAAAAGCGATGTTTACCCTGGTGTACCGTGTAGTACAGCTTCCGCTAGTATACAATTTGACATTTTTTTCATTTGAGCTTACTAGCTCGAAACTGTATACTGCAGTCAAAAAAACCATAAATATTTACAGCTTAACTAAACGAGAGGTTAATTTTATTATAAATTAAGTAATTGGCTGCAAACTTTAGATTATGTTTAAACTGAGATGATTCTAAATATTTTTTTTTTCCTATTATTGTTTTTAATTTGTAGTTTTAGATAATCTATATTATATCACTAGCTTCTGCCCGCGGCTTTGCTCGCGTTAATTTAAAATTTGAGAATCATTTTAGGTTGTACTCTGCTTTTTGAAATTTAAATTGCTATTAAATACATCCTATAACATAATTCAATCATGATTCGAAAGACATACGTGGCGCCATCTGTTATCATAAGAACGTTATTGTTGTTATCCTCGGGAAAAGTACTTTTTTTCGAGATGAAAGGTACCGTTTCTGTACACCTGACAACGTATATGCAATATTTCAGGATGATCGGTTCAGTGGTTAAGGCGTGAAAAGGTAACAAACTTACTTTCGCATTGATAATATTAGTTAGGATTATGATAATTTATTTCTCAATGTGTTTAGAAATTTAATTTATTTACTGTTATGTGTTGGAAGTCAATTCCTAAGTTGTGTATAAGTAAGTCCTGCATCTTAAGAATCACTAACTCCCAAAATACAAGCTTGACGTAATTTGGGAGTTAGTAGATCATCTATTATGTGCTGCTGTACAACCATCAAACATTTTAATAAATTGTTTTTCATAGATTAAGGTTTTGTTAAACTTTGAGAGCGAAATAAATTTATTATTTATTATATTATATTAATGGATGGTCACCCATCCGTGCGTGTATTTTGACTAGTTGTGCAGAGCCGACCTTCTTTCTGTGGTTATCTATTTTGTGGTGCGGTATTCATCATCATTCTCTTGCCCTTACCCCAATTGATTTGGGGTCGGCGGAACATGTCCCTTTCTTCCATACTTCTCTATTAGCCGTCATCTCGGTAGTCACTCCCTTTCTAGGCATATCATATCAGGATTACTGAGTATTTTGATAGTATTCTGAAGTTTAGTGCTTTCAATGTGTAGGGATCTAAATAAGGAATAAAACCTTTTTAATTCAAATACATTTTATGTTCTTGTAAATCGTTTGAAAACATGTATTTTGGCAATCTATCTGGAACATTCAATATTATTTAAAGGCTCGTACAGACTCTTGCGATATCGCGGGCGCGACAGGCACCGACAAAGAAATTGTGCTACTAGTGTCGCATCGCGCCCGAGATATCGCACTAGTCTGTGCGAGCCTTAATGCGAACAAAAAACAATTTACCTACTTGTGATTTATTTGCTAATAAGTGCCTAAAAGATAACTTCCTTATTAATTTCTCCTTTGAAAACCAGAATCATATTAATAATATCAATGAGTGCGTTGTTTTCCTTATGTAGGTAATAGTAGGGATGAGTACCTAAAGTTGGCCACACACGTAACTGCAAGCATGACAAGCCTGCATGAACAATCATTTTGTGCCATCAATAATTTTTGTGTCATCATTTTATTTTGTACCTTTAGTTCATTATACGGGACACAAGTCTACTTGATACTCAAAGGCGTTAATAACATTTAATGAGGATGTAATTTATTATAAATTTTTTCAAAATTATATCTTCACCCACATTTTTAGTTATGTTTTTACGTAAAAGTTGGTACCTAGGTTCATTATATGGGACACAAACCAAGTACCCAAATGTTTAGACCGACACAGTGTTTATAAAAATTTATACATACTTATGTATTAATTTTTTTTACACTCAACTCACGTCTTCTTCCTATGGGGATAGGCAGTAACTACGGTTTTGCTTAGTTTACGTGCATACATCTGGTCATACACGTACGCCGGTTTTTGAAGAACGTCACCAATAAAGTCACTATACGTCCTTCTAGGGCATCCCCCCTCCCGGCGTTTCCACTCACATCTGCCTTGTAAATTCCTCAAAATGAATGTCTGTACTATTTGCTATCGGTTATAAGTACAAAAACCCCGGCCAATAGCAAAACGGCTAGCACTGCCGGTTATTATTCCATTCCATGCCGGGAAAGATCCATCTGAAAAGTTAATTGCTCAGCTCGCAATACCTGTCTGTGGCTTTTCAGGGTTACTGCTTCGATAATCTGTGCAATGTTTATCAGTTTCCTGTTTCTGATAGTGTTTATCTAATACAAATTGATATCTCGTGAATAATAAGTTAGTTAATAAAACATAAACTCATGCCTGCTTCCCATGGGGTAGGCAGAAAATACAGAACGCTACTTGCTAAGATCCTTACATCCTTGTTTTGCTTTGTTAATGTTCATACATCCGTACCCCAAGTGTAAGTTTGCCAGAGAGTAAACGTAATTATTTCGTTTGCGTTAAAATTTGACCGATAGATCATAATGCTAAGAGTATAAGGGTGAGAATAAAAATCTTAACGCAAACGCGCTAGTTACGTTTAATCTCTTGCAAACTTACACTTGGGGTACTGGCCATACTCGCACGCCGGTTGCGAGTGACCTTTCTGAAGAACATCATCCATTATGTTTTTATTTACTCGAACAAATGATTGTAGTACATGTTTTTAAAACAGTTTTACAAAATAAGTACTATATCTGTAATCGTGTGGGTGTACACTGTTAGGTATGTTATGAAAACCTGTATTAAGGAGAAAGATTCCGATAAACATATACAATATTTATGGATATGGAATGACTGTCAAAATGTTGTCGTTTGTTTCATCCTACAAAACATACTCAAATAGTGGAATTATTGAATGGCTAGTAAAAAATTTAAAATGAGCAGATAATTAGGTAGGTTCGGCAGTTCATGAGTTAGGTAGGAACTGTGAACAACAACGCCTGAGGGAGCGAGCGCTACTTCCAAGTTAAGACTCGTACAGACTGGTGCGATATCACGGGCGCAACGCGACACTATAGTAAAAGTAAAGTAAAGTTTATTTATTTGCATAGATTGTAGGTACATGACATAAGGTATTAAAAAAACGTTTGTGAGCCTTGTACAATCTACCTTAGATTAGGCATGCAAACATTGCACTAGTAGCACAATTTCTATGTCACTGCCTGTCGCGCCCACGATATCGCGGGAGTCTGTACGAGCCTTTAGATTTCTTACCGACTAATTCCGATTTGATAACTGCCCACACGTCACTACCTGTTAATCCATTTACTGCGTAATATTTATCTAATTACCCATTTAAATATTTGATATGACTCATTTTTATTTCGTTTACTGCTCAGCTTATACTGCCGAACTTGTTAATAAACATGTATTTTGTATTCTTTTATTTACCAAAACTACAATAAAAAACTGCCGCATTAAATCAGTGCCTTATAATATTACCTACTACCCATTATTCTACTACGGTAATTCAATCGTTCGTAAATATTATCGATAGAAAAAACATTAAGATGACAGCCCTACCAGTCTAAGCGCGGAACAATTCAACGCATGAAAATGTCGATATTGAGATTTTTGCTTTCAATACTTCGTTTGGAGAGAGAACTGAATTGTTAAGATTGGTACACAAACGGATACAGTCGACAAAACACATAAAACTCATGTGAATGGAGTACATGAAGCTTTAAAGCCTTATTCATAAAGTTTTCTATTATGCATCTGTGGGTGATAAGACTAATAAGGAAGTTAACACACAATACTGAAAGTTCTGTTTAATGTTTTGTTCAAACAGTAAATACTAATGTACTTAAGTACCTAGCTAACTAGGGTAATTTTTGATGCTATTGGTGGACGACAAGCCACCCGGCTGATACCGGCTGCCATTCGTGGATCTTTAACAGTCGCTATGGGTCGTCAGAAGCCCGAAAGTTTGACAACTAATCTTATCTAGGGGTATCGTGTTACCAAGATAGGCAGTCCACGTAAAATACTGGTATTCAGCTGCATCCGGTTAGACTGGTAGCCGACCCAAATATAGTTGTGGATAGGCAGATGATGACGATGAGATTTTTATAATATGTATTTACTTGAAACCTACTTGATTAGTATCAGAAAGTTCTACGTAAAACAAAAAGGAAAATAGTTACTAACACATTCAATTGTAGGATGTAATAAATTAATGTTAAAAAGTGAGGAAAAATAACAGTGATTGAGTAGGTAATTAAGAAATACTTAGTAATTTCACAATCCTCATTTTAAGAGAATCAACACAGATGAGGATAATATTTTAAATTAATTCGCGCTCATTTCTCCACGAGATAATGTTTTGTACTTCAAACTGTGGTATCTTACCTAGAAATAAATGCTTGTAATGGTTACTTAAGTTACGTTAAGAAAATAAAGCAGAAAAATGGTAGCCTCAGGTAAAGTTTTACGAAGCATAATATTATGTTAGACACATTTAAGAACTTTGAAGTGGTTACTTGTTAAAGTTTATTTTAATAACAGAATATTGTTAGAGAGTGTTAAGGCACCGAATACAGGGGTGGGCTGGCAGGGGCTTCTTAAATAAGGCTTCTCGGATATATTTTACAAGGAGACTTAAGATAAATTTACAATATTCAAAATGACGTAGTCACGATCCTGAGGTATTATAGCACACTCGCGGGGGAACCGACCTTTCTCGAGCGAGCAACTCTCCAGTCGAGTAAAAGATGTCGCTCCTAATCGCTTATCGATTGTAGATTTACCGAAAGCCGATCGATGGCATTGCTTGACGCAACAGGGAGTTAGAGGATAATTTATTAACCGCTTATGAGTGCTTACAGATATAGGTTCTCACCATTAAAAGTATGTGTATTATTGATTAATTTCAGCAAATTGTGTGCAAATTTTAGAGGTGATGAAAATTCATTATATGACACGTAGTAAATATTTAATAGAGACAGTATAAAGTCAAAAACGTCATTGTCGTTTTAATTCCCCAATTATTTCCGCAAAGAAGAAAACCGGATAAGTGCGAGTTGAACTCGCGTGGTGAGGGTTTCTTACAATGAATATGTTATCTACCATGTCTTTTATCCCAAGTTGAAAAACATGTTCTCCAATAAATTCCAACTGCAATAGGTTTTCCTGTAATTTATAAGTGAAGAACTATTTTCTGTGTTCTGTGTGGTGCCGGACGTAAAGAATTGCACCATTTTCTCTTCCCATGAGTGTCGTAAAAGGTGACTAAGGGACTTACTAGTGAATGGGCAGCAGAGTTCTATAAGCATTTTAACACCATACTACGATCGGCAACCCAACTGCCAAGCATGGCAATTCACCCCCCCCCCCCCCCCCCTTCCACTTTTGGAGGAGGCCTATGTCCAGCAGTGGACGTCTTTCGGCTGAAATGATGAAAGAACTATTCTCTGCAAGTAATTTAAAAAAAATCGGCCCAGTAGTTTCGGAGATAAGGGCGAATGGTCAATTTTCATCTAATTTCTTAAATAACTTTAAAAGTATTTATTTTAAAATGTAAAAGATATATATTTGAGACTTTCACAGCAAGCCCTATCATTTGATATGTCTCATGGTAAAGTTACAAACATTTTTTATTCATTTTCTAATTTGCCCTCCAAAAGTGATCCTCATATTCAAAATTAATTTATTTACGTTACACACCCGTGCTTGGGTCACAGAAAGTCATATGTGTAGTAAGTTTCAACTTAATCGGTCAAGTAGATTTAGAGAAAATTTTCTGTGACAGATGGACAGATAGACAGAGGTACGAAACCCTAAAAATTATAATTATGTGCGACATTGTGACTGCTCACGCGCGCGTTCATAGTGCTACAGGGCGTAGCTTAATCTGTTCTACGATCATGATCTCAACGCTTCGTCTTTGAGATGCTGTAAAGGTTTATTTTATCTCCATACTTGCAATCTCTTGATACAACTCTCTATCTCCATAGTACATACTCCACTATTAATTGGTAACTCCCATTTGTAAGGCATTTTAACGCGTGAGCTACCATTGAAAGCATCTATCTGTACATAGATCGTATACAAGCAAGCCAGGGGTACTAAACAGTGCGAAGTGACATAAACTGCATTGCGGCTTGCTAGTGCATATTTGTGGGGAGAAAGCACCGACACGGCCATTAGTGCACGCGTCATTCGCTGCCAGTGTTTGTACTCTCATTGAATTACCGTTTACATTCCGTTTAGCGAAATGTAGGTAAGAGTTGGTTTTATAATGTCGTGTTTGGTGTATGCTAAGTCTTGAAACTGCATGAAGAATAATTGTAGTTGTATTTTAGTTAAACGTTTGAGCATCATTGTATTTGTTAACTAAACATCATTTTATGAAATGGAGGTGAAAATAAAATTGAAGTACAGTGCATCTAATGGAGGAAAATGTAAACGAAAAGCTTGTAGATTTTAATTTCATCTAGTAACTCTATTCTCACTGTAACATCTACTGATTACAAACTGAATTTTTTTATCGTACATTTTATTTATGTAAACTGGTTATAAAAACGCTATAACACGTCAAAAGAAATAATAATGTTTTAAAACTACATGAGGCCCGACCTCATGTAGTTTTAAAACATTATTATTTCTTTTTTTTTTTTCAACCGAATACACTAAGAGGTCGCGTTCTCTTTTATTTAAAGTCCCAGACATTATCTTGGTCAAATGCGTTAAAAAAGCTACAAAAGTAAAGCACTGGGTTGGTAAAAGTCATCTACGATAACAACCACGTAATTAATGATGTATTTCGAAAACAGGTCAAAAGAAAATAATCATTAAGAAGAAACTAGTCTGCCTACCATGAACTATTTATCGCGATAATTTATAACAAATCTCTAATAACTATCAAACAGCAACCCAGAAAGGATGTTCAGCGTCGTACAAAATAATTAGCAAAAGGATATAAATCATGTTATCTCCGTGTGGGCCACGACAGCCAATAAGCGTTTTACGCGAATTACGCCAAGATAAATTGCTTGACCTGACATTAATGCGAAGTTTCTTAAGACGCGCCTACATGGGAATTCTTTTCAGCAATAAAATTATTGCTTTGCAACCGTTAAGGGACTGTAGCAATACGCTGCAGAGCTGTCAGTGTCTTCACTGCTGTGGAATATTGACACTGTGACAGCTTTTGAACGTAGCTTAGCAATGGGTTTAGATGTGCTCATCGTGTTCAGTTTAATTGGTGAAATTCGGCCTGTCGCACCAAAACACTAGTAGTGGTGACCAGCGAGTGTTTTGAGGTATGAATTTTGTAACATTTGACGTTCAAAACGTACTGATTAATTATCAGCCTGATTGAACTGTTTTTTGATTTTTATAATAAGTGGTACTATAATTATATTGATTCGTTAATACTACCGCTAATCGCTCCACATATTTTGAATTGCTAAATAGTGCAATGCTTAGTATAAGTTACTCAGTATAGATCAATATGGTGTGGAGGTATCTGTAGCAACAATTGCGTATTGTTGGTTTATCAGTATTTTTATTCTAATGTAACTAAATAACACCCGACTAATAAGGTCACAATATAAAAACCTATTTATTATAAAAGGTGGTCATAAAACGTCTGTTATAAAGAATATAATTTTATCAATGGGTCCAGTTATACAACATGTCCCAGAATTAACGCACAACCTCTTAAGGGGTCATTTGTACTCATCATTATGAACAACTTTTACTATGGGATCAAACCTGAAATCGCGAAAATAAATCAGCTGTTCCCTACATTTATGTTCGAATAACTCGTCAAAATGTAGGATACAGCTGATTTTTTTTTTCGCAATTTCGGGTTTGGTCCCATAGTAAAAGTTGTTTATAATGATGAGTACAATTACCTCATAAGAGGATGTGCGTTAATTCTGGGACATGTTGTATATAATAAGTTGCCTCAAAAATAAAAGGTCTTCCTATTAAAATGTTTAAAAAACAGTTAACAAAAATGCTATTGGAGAGATGTTATTAAACAATAAAAGATATTTTAAATAAATATTTTTTTTTGTGCTATTATTATAATATTTTTGTTTTATAAACCTATTATTGTGATATGATTGTGTTAGATTATTTCATATGTAGATTCACTTACCTACGGTTTTTACTACGAGTAAATACCAAATTGGAATAGAGTTATAATATTATTAATTCAATTCTATAATTATATCAATTCTATTGTTTGAAAATTTCGCATGTTGTAAGGTAAAATGTACCGGGACTATTTATATAAATTACATCATAACTGAATACCTACATTATAAGCAAATAAATGATTTATATTTCGATAAGGTTTTTTTCTCAGAATTGAGCAATGAAGTTGCCCGTGTAACTGCACCTTTACCAAAATAAATTACGTACCTGTATCAGTCCGTCGATGAGACGACGTCTGCAATAGGTTTTTTAGGTGCTTACAAGACAACTTTATCACTGTCCTCCCCACATGACACTTGGAAACAAGGTAAAATATTGGTTCCACAAACGTAAAATAAATTGCTAAACTGGAATGTCGGACTGTTTGACGGCTTTTACTTGAAAAGGGACTGGTGTTCTAAAATTTGGAATGGTTTAACTTTAGTTCTATTAAGTTTGTAATCTTATAAATGAGTTTTAATACGAAGAATCTCTGTAGGTATCGTGATAGGATTTTCTTTATCAAAGTAAATATTTGAAGTTTGAATTTCTTCCTAATTTTATACCGGAAGATAACTTTACAGATTTCCTGGTAGTTAATACACTTTTATTTTTTTTTCATTCCTTTTTAAACGGCGTTTCTTCTAATAATATTAAAATTTTCTATATTAACCATAGCTAATATAATATTCTATACTGTTTCCTTATCTTGTCAGCTAAAAGAACTTCCCAAAGGTTGGAATTCTTCTATTGGAAGCGACAGGGTAGGCTTACGGACATATTGTCCAGAAGTTTCCTTGTTATAAAGAGCATTGTACTGGAAAAAACCCAAATACGGATCTATCATATTAAGTCTGATACGTTGTCAAAAATATTTTGAGATAGTATTTTGTATTTTTTAAGTAATTATGAAGGTACCCAATAAATAATAGGGAGACGCTGGTAACTACATACCTAGCAGTGTAGTTTGAGTATACGATTTGGTAACAAAATTACAACTTCTAGACTGCCTCCTTGGTCTGTGGTCGCTAGCTATAACTGCGGTCCTGGGTTCAATGCCCAGGTCGGTCAAGTTTTATTGGGTTTTTCTACCAGGAATTTCTCAGTAGCAGTCTCGGAGCAGCAGGCAGGTCGGAGTCTGGATTTGTGCCTGTTTTGTGGCAATAAGCTCGCTCCTATTACATGGGATTTACTGGCGAAATGTGGGTGTACATAGGTATACCTCTGCCTAATCCTTCAGAGATTACAGGCGTGATGTTATGTTTCATTACAATTTATATTCTTGGAAGGACCAAATAATTATTTGCTTGAACTTTTAGTAACAAGTATAGTTCATTTTAATTAGAATCGTGTCAACGACACAATGCCAAACCAGCTGATGACCTGATGACGATGGTTAAGGTTCCGTCAACTGATAAATAAGACATTAATAGAATACTAGCCGCGCCCCGCGGTGTCACACGCGTAAGTCTCGATCCCGTGAGAATATCGGGATAAAAAGTAGCATATGTCTTAATCCAGGGTGTCAGCTAACTCCATAAATTTTTTTATCAAAATTGGTCCAGCCGTTTGAGCGTGAAGAAGTGACAAACATACACACACACACACACACACGCTCACAAACTTTCGCCTTTATAATATTAGTGTGATACAGAAAAAAATACTTTCTATGTGTTAGCATAACATTAATCAGTTCAATCAATCAATCTGCCTAGTCTTTTCCCAACTATGTTGAGGTTGACTTCCAGTCTAACCGGATGCAGCTGTAGGTAGGTATACCAGTATTTTACATGGAGCAACTGCCTACCTAACCTCCACAGCCCAGTAACTGGGTAACACGATACCCCTAGGTTATTGGGAAATAAGGTAAGGTAATTTCGTAACCCGAAAGTCTGACAACCAGTCGTTTGTCAGACGTCTGGGTTTCTGACTACCCGTAACAACTTTCAAAGAAACTGCGAATGACAGCCGAGCCAAACGGCTTAACGTGCTTTGCGAGGCACGGAAGGGTCTCGATATGTAATGGATGGTCGCCCATCCATTAACCGACCGCGGCATGCATAGACTTAACCTTCAATCGGCCCCCACGGCTGTTAACATTTAGCCATGAGCCTAGTTCAATGCGTGAAGCTAAATCACTCCGGATAAACTATGAGACTGTTTAATGCTATTTAACTCTTCAGAATTGAATTTGGGGGCATTGGCAGTGATAAGAAGGCATAATTATCCAGTGTCAATCGATGACCATAATGGAGTAGTCAGGCGGTTGTCAAGGTACCAGAAGAAATGAGTGTACTAAGTTGGCATTATCGATGTATTCTCGTCTGTTGTTGAGATTCGTTTTTTTTTATTTCTCGAGATTTTTGATACAAGAAATACCACCGAATTTACAATTTATCAAGTTAGCTCTCTGTCAAATGAATCTATTTAATAATCGGTACTGTACTCATCTGCCAATTTTAATATATATACAGTCGGATCCGGTTATTAGTACGGACAAGAAACGAATCGCAAGCGCGCTACTACTGGCGACATCGCGTGAACTATCCACACCTCTAGCGTGTTTCTACAGAGTCGTGATATTTTGAGCCGATGGGCGAGGAAGACATTCAAGATTCAGTGTCTGATCACATCGGAGTTAAGACGTCGCGGAACTTTACTCGATTCGTTGTGCTCAGTTATTGTGGTAATTGTAATTTGTAGTGATTGTGTCAATTTGTGATTTCAATAAACGCTGTGTATCGCACCCAGTGTGTTTTCATTGCACGAAACCTTATGCCCACATGATGTCTGAATCTAACAGAGTAAAATCCTGACGATCCGACATATATAATATATTTCCCTATTTCTTCCCGTGGGTGTCGTAAAAGGCGACTAAGGGACTTACTAGAGAATGAGCAGCAGCGTTCTCTATGCATTTTAACACCATGCTGCGATCGCTAATCCGCCTGCCGGGCGTAACGATTATGGCAGACTCCCTTTGAGGGAGGCCTGTGTCCAGCAGTGGACGTCTTTCGGCTGAAATGATGATGATGATGATGATATAATATAATATATATACCTGGCTGCAGTTTCATCCGCTTTTCCCCTGAAAAGCGGATGAAACCGCAGCCAGTTATAGCCTCATTAGTTAGCACATCATGACTAGGCGTGACTTGATGTATGACTATAGGATTGAAGACATCTTTAAGGAATTTAAAAACAACTAGGTATTTCTTTTACTAGGAAGCTAACCCGTAATTATATCAATTTCAGATCAAAAGTAAAAAGTTGCGTCATTTCTTTCCTGGCAACGAGTATTTGAAGTAAAAAGAAAACGATTATAATAATCGAGCTCCCCAAATCTAAAGGCACGACCAGACCAAAGTGTTTTCAAGACTTCTTATCGCTCGTCAACTCGTTCAGAAAATGTGAGTTTTCCTGGTAGCAATGTGGAAGTCGTTTAAATGCGAGAATGGCATATATCAGCCCGATATTGCTGTTCTCTTTCTTCTATTGGATATAAATAGGAATTATCATCAATACCCTTTGAGACAATACTGAACGACTCTTTATGGGTGGCTCAAATACTGCGTTCAGAATCCAATTTCTTAGAAAAGGGCGATGTTTTATTCTGTTTATATGGAATTGATAATACGGTGTACAATTTCGCACTGTCACCTATTTTTTATTATTTTGTACGACGGTACCAATTTTATTGAATTTGCAGATTTTTCTGAATATAAAGAACGATGGACTGTGTTTTGATCTGTAATATAAATAAAAAACCTCCCAATTGCGGGTCAACGATCTTAACAAAAAAGGTCACGTAGAATTTCGTTATATATTTTGTAACAGAATTTTGAATTTCATCTAAGAGGTATGGTCTTCTCTCTAAGAGAAGAGGGCTTTGGGAGCCTGCGGTGGGATAATAATAGGCTGGTATTGTATTTATTTTATTTGTGCAAAGTAATAATAGCCGCACGGGTCGATCGATCAGGTTAAGCTACGCTTGCCGCGGTTCGTCCGAACACCCACACGAAGACCGTATTTCGGAAAGCATATTAAGCCGTTGGTCCCGGGTGTCATTTGTAAATCTTTGACAGTTGTTACGGGTCGTCAGAAGCCGGAAAGTCTGACAACCAGTCTTACCAAGGGGATAACATGATAAATGGGTTGTGGAGGTCGGATAGGCAGTCGCTCCATATACTGCTATTCAGCTGCATCCAGTTAGACTGGAAACCGACCTCAACATAGTTGGGAAAAACTAGGTAGATGATGAATATATTTATTATATTTACATAGATAACATGTCGTGATTTATTGTGTGCACGCATACATAGAAACCTCAAAACGAACCAAATTCAGTGAATACGAGCTTTCCGTTAGAACCACCTGTCACGTTTGGCTTGAGCCGCGCACACTAGATGTATCGGGAAGCCCAGTTCCACCGCGCGCAGTTACTGATAATATTTATTTTAGCTAACACAACTTCAGAAAATGTTATTTGCTGACTACTCAACCTAACGCAGTCTATTTGTAGATAAAAGCCTTTCTAAAAAGGAAGTTACTAGTGATCCCAGAATTTTCAGGATAAATTGGTAAATTAGGTATTGTAAAATAAAGGCTTGGTACTGTAATGCTTGTCTGGAAAAAGGTGACCTTACGTCGTTTAGGCTGGTAAAAAGATAACTCTGGTTACATTCGATCACTCAGAAGAAAAAGTGACACCGGTGACTGACAAGTTGTGTGGAAATAGGTTGTCCATGTGGTGCGGAGGAATGAAGACAGGAAAGTTTTGAGTATGAATGTGGATGGCTATACGAGGAGGGAAAGATCAACGAAACGATGGATGAACTGTGTAAAAGATGATATGGCTAGAAAGGGAATAACTACCGAGATGACAACTAATAGAGAAGTATCGAAGAAACCGACTTGTAGCATCAACCCCAAATAATTCGATCACTCAAGCGAATTTGGAATTCATTTAATTCTTTAATCCAAGCAATAAGACTCATCGTGTTAGTAACAAAATACATACGAACTATGTTAGTAAAACATTAACACAGAAACAATTTGTGATATCACTGCTGCAAGGTGACAGGCCCAGCCGATATCTTGCAGCAGTGGATCACCAAACATTCCTGTAAATAACTCAATCATCCTCATCATCCCTCAGGAGCTTCAGCAAACATTCCTAATGCGCTGCAGTATCGAGGCAACCCCATCAGCACCCTGATTTTTCTACATTTAGATTAGATTAGATTTAACTAGATTCACTAGTTTCATTCGTGTGCAAATAGTTCCTTAGTAATTTGGTGGTATTTATAATCATGGATAACGTTGTGAACTACACAGAATTATGTCTATGTATTTTTTTTTTCTCTCCTTATATATTAAGATATTTGTGTAACTGTTTGCTAACGTGAACACAATAGATTAGTGGCGATACCTAAATGACATCTTGCTGGCAGTCCTAAAATAATATGTGTTGACGACATCATGATCTTTTCCTATATTGTACGTCCCAATGCGAGCGGAGAAGATTACGAAGACAACGGCTATCAAATAAAATAATAAACAGGAAGCACATTTTTCTGCTGTCTTATTAAATTTTGCTCTGAGGTATATAATTCTTCTACTGGCAATATTGATTTGTCTGTTTGAGAAAGATGTGGGTCATCGGAAAATGTGGAGTTGAGTTTGTCAGAGCCGATATATTGAGAATCGTAGTACGGCCCTCAAAACGGTAGACGCATTCGTGCGTTGGAAAATGTATTTTGAAAATATCCAACGTCATATTTCTAAGAAATTTTCTTTTATTGAATTTGTGAGAGAAACTCTGACTAGTTCTTTTTTATCTAGATTTTTAAGAGAAATGCCTCGTAGTAATAAGGTTCTTCTGTTTTCTAAATTTAAGTGTGCTGAGTTATAGGCGCGCCAAGGAATGGTATGAATACAGCCAATACTTAAAAAGGCATTATGTCTGTTACTTAAAATACAAAAACAACAATATCATCACGCGCTGTTTCCGCGAAGGGTTGGGCAGAGCTGTTTCTATAGTAGACCCACTTTTCGCCAGTTATGTTTTAGTCCCATGTAACAGGGGGCGAGCCTATTACCAACAAGCCTATTTTAAAAAAATACAGCTTTTCAATATAACCTAAATAAGGATACTTTGATGTTAAATGAGGAAAATCCTTTCCTTTACCGTTTCACAAAACTTTGCATATATTAAAACATTGAAGGTCGCCATAAGATTACACAATTTTAATCCCCTACCGTGGAAACTACGTGGTTCTGTATGCATCAGTGCTGCACGTGTAATATTTCGTTTCCCCTTATAACCGTGCCACGTATAAGGAAGTAAATGGTTAAAGCACATACTTAAAAACGTGCACACCTCACACATCGAGAGCTGCTAAATATTTTTTTTTCTTTAAACCCTCTACAATATATATTAAAAGTCATTTATTCAAACTAGGCTGAGAATGAGCACTTTTCAAACGTCAAAATTACATAACACAATCCCCAGAAATGCCTGCCCTTCACCACTTCCTAATGCTTCTGGGAAGAAGTGGCCCAATAAACTCCCCAGCAGCACAGCGTCTGTACAGTTAGAAAAAATGATTCTATACAATAGTATGCAAAATAAATTACATTAAGCAACACAAAACATTAAATTAAATTATTTGCCATAATTTACGTTAGCTAGCATACGCCACTAAACCAACAAAAACTTAAGCAGAACAAAATAATAAAACTAAAAACGTGAACAGAACTTTAATACCTAAATAAAAGGGTGTACCCGCTTACATAAAGCTCAAGCTTGAGCTCGAAGTCACAAATGATAAACTAGCGCCATCGAAGTAAAATAAATAAACGGTTAATTACAATTAACAATACCAAAACCATGGTCAGTAATACTCTATTTACTTATTAGCCTCATCATTGTTAAGCTACCACCTGAGGAAAGAGTGAGACAGACCTCCGACACAATTACTATTGTAACTTACTGGGCTGCCTCAATTTATGTACGACACAATATTCAGTATATTAATAATTGTATTTTGTAAATGTATGTGCCATTATTAAAGCCTGATTTACATGGTACAATTTAATTGCCAATGGCATGCAGTAACTTCAAGGAATCATAAAAGTTGCACCGTCAAAAACAGCGTTTAGAAGAAGCAAGTCAGCTTGTTGCTTCATTCACAAGAAATAAACTTGCATCGTGTAAATAGAGCTTAATTTGTAAACAGTTGCTGTTGCAGTTGCTATTTACTTTTTAATAACTAAATAATTTGACATATATAAACATAGGTACACATTTTTTTCAAAGGAACTGCTTACTTAATGTACATGTTTAATGTTAATTTTGTTAAATATTTACATCAAAAACTTTTTTAATCTCCATTTTAAAGTTAAAATCCATACTAATATTACAAATGCAAAAGTAACTCGGTCTGTCCTTCGGTCTGTTACCTTTTCACGTCATAAAGGCTGAACGGATTTTGATGAAATTTTCGATATGGGTAAACCGTGACCTGCGTTAGACATATCCCGGTAGTACGTTCCTGTATTCCTTAGTAATTTCCGACCTTTACGTGGGCAAAGCCGCGGGCAAAACTCATCATTTTCAGCCTATAACGTTCCCACTGCTGGGACACAGTCCTACTTTCTGTGAGCAGTGGGCGGTAATCCACCGCGTGGGCCCAGTTCGGCTTGGGGGATGTTACATATCTTAGATTTTTTTGTTCTGGGACATGCCGGTTTCCTCACGGACGTTTTTCTTCACCGTTTTGAGAGTAATGGTGATGAAATAAATTACACAAAGTAATGCGGCTGTCTGGGTTCGAACCCACTAACTATAACTCGTAATCCGATACCACTGGGCCACCACTGCTCCTGGGCAGAAAGCTAGCTTTTGCATGGCTGCTTAAGCTAGTCACATACCCTATAAAGAAAATAATCATAATATAATAGTGAAAGCTCACATGTTGCTACATTCGACGGCAGCCTCCACTACTAGTGGAACCGTCCGCTTGGACCAACCTTTTAGGGCGCTTTTCCTGTCATGCATATTATCGCCCACGTGCGGATCCTGTCTGCGTGCGGGTGATTACACGCTCCTGGCCACACGCAGGACAAAGATTGGGTTTTTGCTGCAGTGTCGTTAGTGTCACCAGTGACTAAACTCGTGCATCATTTTTGTTTGCGATTATATGCGTACTCCATGCGTGCGACCCGCGTCACAGTGAAAATAACACTGAATGCAGAAGAACGCCGCCTGCATCCGGTTAGCATGCACGCGCGCTGCGCACCCGCAACTAATCCGCATTCCGCACGCATGCTACCCGCATGATAGGAAAAACATGTATGAAATGGTAGGATGCGGAGAGCCTGCACGCGGGCGCCAGATCCGCGCGCGGGCGAAAATGCGCATGACAGGAAAACCGCCCTTAAGGGAGGCGCCCGCGCCGCTGACGCGTGCACTTCGCACGCTCAACCTCATAGCGATTGAGCCGGGCTTATTCTGTTGTTCTCTGAGAGTTATTCATAAGGAATGCATTGTTTGTAGTTTGTTATACATAGATGTTAGTATTTAGGATTATTATGTTAGAATAGGCGCGTTTATCGCACTGGGTAATCCTGTAATGGTAGATGTAAGAAGAACAATAAATAAATAAAAGTGTTACATTTTCAGATTTATGTTAACACTTGACTAGCATAATAAATCGTGCTTTTAGTTTTGATTGCTAGGAATGCCTAATGGTGTGAGAATCCCTCTCAACAATGCCTAAGTGGGCAGAATACCCATTAGTAAACCTGTTGCTATTCTGTGGTAAAGCTGTAATATTTTACGTTGTTATGATAACTGTGTCTAGGGAATAGGTACAGAAATATTACAACGCCTAATTTCACCCTCTTCTTTTAAATATTCTTTGAACATAAATAATGGTTATTACGCTTTAAGATTTAAAGTGTACGTGTTATCTATTTTAATAAGAAAAATTTAAGGCTTGTACAGACTAGTGCGATATCGCGAGCGCAACGCGACACTAGTAGCACAATTTCTTTGTCGGTGCCTGTCGCGCCCGCGATATCGCGCGAGTCTGTACGAGCCTTTATAGGAGTTTATCCTATCTTGTCAGCAAATTCAAATCACGCGCGGGTACCTGTTGGATGAATAAACGCATTATTCAGTCTGGCTCAGTTGTTTGTGCTAGCCCAACCGATGGCCGACTACGTTAGCCAATTAGACGATCCTCTGGTATGCCAGATTGGCTGTTGCGGCTAGTTAGCCTTATATGTTTCCTCTCTTGAGAATTAATTGAAGGTAACGGTTCAATGTAGAGCTTCCAGGCAAAGAGATAGTATCTACCTGGTTTTAGACGTTCAGAAATCGTATATCAGTAACCCTAACTCAGTTATTATATCGATTGATAGTATCGGTTTAGCAAGGAAAAAGATCACTTAGCTTTTTTCATAGCCGATTAAATCATCGTTGGAAGACATTTTTGATTGATCAATCAGTGTCTTAATAACACTATAATATTGACAAAAAACTTTCCCAATTCTTTTTATTGTTCCTAGATTTTTTAGATAGCTGTAATTTATGCATAAACTGAACATTTTTATAAATAAAGACAACAATAAGTTCATTTGATACATAACGCATTTCAAAACGTCATCGTCAGTAAGACAAAATCGGAGTGTTAAAGAAAAACTGACGTAATTCTTCCAATGAGTATTCTTTGCCTGTATATAAATATAACCTTTTTTCCATACCTAAGGAAAAGCTTAGCTTACTAAACTGTTATTTTCAAGCTTTCGCGGTCGAGAAGCTGTATAAAAGTTCTAAGAATGGAAGTTATTAAAAGTTACTTAAGGAAAGTGGGATGACGTTGTACTTGTGGCATGTATAATATTTTGCTTTTATTTACTTTTTTAAAATACGAATAAGTACGTATGTACTTGAAGAAATTAAACGACGAAGACTACAAATCAATTGTAAGATGCCCATTTGAAAACTGCTTTAAAATGTTTGGTATACTTTTCCTTTAGGAAAAAATATCGGGGATAATTATATAGCGGCGGCCGCCGCTGCTGTGGGTGCCGCCCGCTCGCACCTACTTGCTCCAGCACGCGCCGCTGACGCGCGCCCTCCATGCACTCAATATGGTGTCACAACAGATTTATTGCCGTAATTGTACTCTGAGTAAATTCACACATTCATTATTCATTTTGTAAAATTAGTCTTGGTTGTTCATAATTTAATTGTAAGTCTAATCTTTCTAAGCTATTATAACCATAACTACACTATTGTATTAGGTAAGCCTGTGATGATAGTTGTATGTGTGTTTAAATAAATAAATAAATATTTGTGCTCATTAGAGAAGGATATAAAGACATAAATAATTCACTTCAAGATTTCTCCCTCAAAAATAGAAATTAACAGAAAGCTGTGAACATTTGCAAGGCACTTAACTCCTAACTTATTCTGTAGCAATCCTTGCTAGCGTTATGGTTCTTACAATTTTATGAGTTTTCAAGTGCCATAACTCAACAAGTTAACTTTACAAACTATTGGTAATCGGAAAGCGATTAATATTCCACGGATGAGTCTTCTGTCGTTCGAAACTAATTTTGGAACGGATTTATTGCAGTTTTCAACAGTTACCCCGACCATTCGGCATGTTGTTCAATTGTAACTTTTTAGTGTTACACTTTTCTGATTTATGCACTTCCACTCAGTTATACATCATTGTTTTATATTATATTTTGTGTATAAAACTATTTTTGCGAGTTTTCATTGCCGGTTAATTTTGGTTAAAACATTATATTGGTCTGAAACCGAACGCTTTGAAATTGTAGTAACTGGATATATCAGATAATATGCATAAGAATTAATTTCCATTTGACGTTTATTTTAAAACGTACAGATTTTTGATTGCAGGTCGTGTAGTCCCCTCTTTGAGGAGTGGCTAGAGAGGCGCCACGGCGTCCTCACCTTCCGCCTGACGCAGGTCTTCACCAGACACGGTTTTTTCGGAAGGTTCCTGTTCAGAATAAATCAGGAGGAATGTCACCACTGTGTGGATCGCCCGGAGGATACTGTGGAGGATACGGTGGGTTCTGCCCAGCTTGGGCGGAGCACCACCGTGTTTTCACGGAGGCGATCGGTGGCGGCGATCTCTCGCGTCCGGCCCTGGTTCAGGCCATGGTTCGAAGCGAGAGTGCATGGAAGGCCATCACCTCCTTAGAAGTAGTAATGCTCGCAAAGGAGAAGCCGGAACGCGTGAGGGAGAGGCAAGGTTCGCGCCCTCGCGCCCCTGGTCGCCGCAAGAGACACCCCGGGCGTCGGGAGTCACAGGCTGACTTCCGGCCACCGTAGACGTGGGCTTGCGGATGGTGAGTGATGAGACCAGGCCCGAGTTGACGGTGCGTTGTGTTCCACGCGCGCCTAAAAGAGATGTCAGCACCAACTGACGGGGTCCGTTAGGGCCAATGCCTGCCAGGGTTGCGAGTTTGTCCGAAAGGGATATCGTGGCCCTGGCACACAGGCAACCGAAGGAACACGGGTGGGTTTTAGTCAGTAAAAGTCTGACACGCCAGCTCCGCCCAGAGCGGGAGAAGCTATTTGATAATTTCCCACCCAAACAAAAAAAAAAGTCGTGTATTGCGTTCCGTGGAAATATCGTACCATAATAAAACCAATCGTTTTAATTTTTTTTTTAATTTATTTGTTCACTCAGACAACAATGATCCATTTGTTAGTTGGGTAGGTACAAAAACAAACTTAAAAGCTATGTTAGTGTGTTACAATAACTAAATACTAAGTTTACAGAAAAACAATTTTTATATATTACATTCACCGGATGTAATGAATCACTCCTGCCTAACCAACACCTGCATGACGTGATTAATTATCGGCGAGTTAAATTTATCCACTAACATCTTCAGAATGCCATTAAGGCTTGACCGCGTTCTCTCTAATAGCGACGCCGTTTTTCTCCTCATCATTATGTGCAAGCCGTAAACAAGCTCCTAAGCGAACATGCCAAAGGCACTACAAAAACGCGGCGGCCCCAAAAGCATTCTGAAGCTGTTATTGTATTGGACCCGCAGGGCGTTCATTGTTTTCCGTGTGTAGCTGGCCCACAGGCTGCTTGTGTAGAAGTTCTAGCAGTATGCCTTAAACAACGTTAACTTCCTTACCAGCATATTGCTTCTCACAGCAAGAGCCCGGCGCGGCGTTCCCGTTCGATATCTTCATGGTCCTCGGTTACGTAATGCCCTAGGTATTTTGTTTGTTTCATTCTTTGTAAGGGCTGACCATTGAGGGTGATAACTGGCTCGTATAATTGCTTCCTACTGAAGGCCTTAAAGATCAATAAAAGGCTCGTTTTACAATTGTAAATTAGACAGTGGCCAGCAACGCACCTTTCACAATACTCCAAAGCTCCCGGAGCCGGCCGTTGGACCCAGCAGCACCATATCATCCGCGTAGCTGATGTTAATGACGCAAACGTTGTCAATCCAACAACCGATCCGTTTAGTGCTGAGTCCAGCGATCAGCTCATTGACGTAAAGGTTGAAAAAGAGGAAACTCGCGTACACAGGCGTGCTTCTGTAGTATAATATTAGATAGTCTGTTTAAGATTGTTTTAAATATTTTGTGCTATTTATGTTGTTTTTGAAAATATAGTCATAGGTCGATTCTTTTATATTTAAAGCTTTGGTCACACTGGGGCAGATCCCACGAAACACGGGATACGACTGCGTGCGTCATTTGTTTGAATGATTAGGAAGGCACGCCACTATTTGTGGCAGTTTGATAACCTCAGTACAAATTAAGTGAACACAATCGAAGCGTGCGAATCCCGCGCGAGATGCGCTTCAGTTCGGATTATTGAAGGTTTTTAAGACTATATAAATACATGTTTTATATTTTACGTAGACACATATTCTGTATAGAAACTGTCAAACTGGTAAAAAAGACAAGTTAATGTAAAGTTCTGAACAAATCAGCCAGCATAAAAGCTTTGGCGAACAAAATTGTAAATCCACGTAATTAAGTGTAATACAAAGTTACATCGGTCGTTCGCGTCCTTTTCACTTGGTTGACAGTTTAAATTAAACCGATCACAACGGAAAATAGATGAACGACAAACATTGATTAATAATAGCAATACAATGAGATTCGATTTATTCACAATTTGCTGGTCGATGTGTGCAGTTGTTATTTCATTACCAGTCATTAAACTGTATGCAAATTGCGATAATACGGTTAAGGTAAGGTCTCATTGTTGCAGAACGGTGGACTAATTCAATCTTGTGACAAAAGCGTACTTAATGTAGGACAATGTTGTATTGTCTGTGGTGGAACTAACCATTAAGGATGTTTTTGGCGAGTTTTAAGTTCTTCAGTGTTTTGTTTCATATTATTCGGGGATTTGTTTAAACGATTCTCTTTTGTTTTTTTTCAACATTGGAAAGTTTCATTTAAATTATGCTTCCATTTAGGCAACGATGAGTTCTACCTAATAAATGAAAATTATTTTGATAGACTAATCCTTTGGATTGATCGAAAGCCAAACTCTAGATTTTGCCATTGATTCAATTGAGCCCTATACAACGTGTAACGGAATAAACGCAAGAGCTCATACACCCCAATTAGAATATTAAATTATAAGACTAAAATAACATCTGGAATTTAATTTAATTAAACCACACCTAGTCATTTTTTATAAAATAGTTGTCCTGACTAAACATGAAACGTTTGAGCAAACTACTCGATCTTCACGCACACTAATAGCGCGCCGCACACGTGCGTGTGCCTGCCAGCTGGCTAGGTAGGTAGGTACTGCAAGCGTACGCACTAGGTAGGGACGTTAGTTCAATGACCTAACATTACTAGTAAAAATATGATTCCATCTTTCCATCACACTTTTACAGGCTGTGTAGGCTTTGAATAATTTTGTTTACTTAATTCTAAGATAAGGAAAACGGAAGCATTTTTAAATCAAGAAACTTTTCACCCGTCTACTATCTATCAGAAAACGTAGGTAGAGTAGTCTTTTCGGTGGCCGCCCGACTCACTTATTATCTCTGATGCGTACTTAACTGTCGCGATATCATATTCAAAGTCTGTATCATAATATTTACAGTAATTAAAATCGGTAAAGATAAAGGTAAGTAGGTACTTACAGAACTGAACTATTTACACTACACTATTTCTTCGTCTCCTTTTTAATAGGCTTTCGAAATGTCCACCGCCTTGCTCGATGCACTTTATTGCACGTTTCCTTAAGTTAAATTTTAGTTTATTTAGCACTTCGGTGTCACTTTGCACAACACTAAATGCATGATAATTTTTTTGTCTGAGGTCTTCGACACTTGTGGCTTCGTTTACGTATACGAGCGATTTTATTCGACCCCACAAATAAAAGTCTAAGGGCGTTAGATCAGCTGATCTGGGAGGCCACTGCACTGGTCCTCCACGACCAATCCAACGGGGGCCATATTCCGCATCAAGATGCCGCCGAACGTTCCATGTGAAATGCGCGGGAGCACCGTCGTGTTGGTAAAACACGTCTCTTAGAAAGATGAGAGGGACGTCATCCAATAACTCGGGCAATGTTTCCTGCAAGAACTGTAGGTAGGTATCTCCAGTCAACCTCGGTAGAAAGACAGGTCCGAGTACGCGTGTACCTAAGACGCCCGCCCACACGTTCACGGAGAACCTATGCTGAAACGAATCAACACGGCATGCATGTGGATTCTCATGTCTCCACAAATGCTGGTTATGCTGGTTGTAAATGCCAACTCGCGTGAAGGTGCTCTCGTCCGTCCAGATGATGTTTCCTTGCCAGTTCTCCAACAACCATCTACTAAATTCCAGACGTGGTAAGTAGTCGTTCGGCGTCAGCTCCTGACAACGTCGTAGGTGAAACGGGAGTTCACCATCAGCGCGTAACGTTCGCCACACGTACATGTGGCTGCAGTCAAACAATGGCGCTGCTTCTCTCGTGCTGTTCTCTGGGTGTTCGTCAAAATAATTCAGGATGTTTGCTTGTAAGCGAGTAGTGCGCACATTCGCCCCTCTATCTATTGCCGTGTTAGGACGAAAGGTACCGGAGTCCCTCAGACGCTGAGTTGCACTTAACATTGTCCTGGCGCTCACTCTGGTGCCATATCTTGCATTGAACTCTCGACACGCTAACTCGACATTATCGTAGCAACGAGCCAGTGTCCTCACCATCTCCGTGTACTGAATATTGGTGTACTGGAATGCCATCGCGCGCGTAAACAAATGAAATTCGGGAACACTTGTCGCTGTCGGCGAATAACTAAAGGAGCGGGCGCGCCGCGGGCGGTGACGACGTTTGTTATATCAAACGTCAAAGGGATAAGACGGCAAATTAATGCATCTCACTCTTTCACATTAATCTTCCATTTGCAAAAAACGAACCATAAAATTCCTAGTATTTTTGCATTTCTCAACAAAATAATGTTAAATACGGTCTACACATTCGGTCGTGCATTTAAAAAAGCTTTATAACTTTGGGATTAGGTCTAGATTTCCTTAAATTAACAATTTTTTTTTAACAACTAGCTCAAATGTTAAAAAGCAATGTTTATGTGTGTGTAAAGAAAGCTATGACGGAACTACAAATTCGGTTTTGCATTTAAATTAGACATATTGCTTTGTAATAAGGATTAAGCTTCCTTAGATTAACTATTTTGTTTAACGCGCACTACACATTGGACAGCTATGAGCGTACTACAAATTCGGTCATGCATTTGAATAGGCTTTATTCCTTTGAGATAAGGCTTAAATTTCCTTAAATAAAATATCTTATTACTTTGTTATGACGCGGTGGGTCTAATTTCAGTTAAATAAAAGATTTTTTCCTGAAAAACTAACATATATAAATAATGACGGAAATCGATTCAGAAGCCGATTCTGAGCAAACTACTTTCAGGTCTTGCGCTTATTCTGTTACACGTTGTATACAGTCTACATCCTAGTTAAGCCGACAAAATCCCTAATCCATTCCACGTTTTCCTAGTTCTCAGAATTCTATTGAGAAGATGATAGTTTCTCTACTTTAGACACTCATTAATTCGGCTGTTCCAGAAATTACTTCCACAAATTAAGTACCTACCTAATGGTATAATTTTTTGCAATCTTAGTTCTAGACTTTTCCAAAATTGAGGTAGGTTTCCTATTAAGTTGAATGATCCTGTTCGTCCAGTTAATTTCACTCACCTTAACTTAGGCTCTAGTTCCATTCAGACTCATAGTTTGATTTGGAGATCCGTGGTTAAACCTTTATGATTTGATTAGTACCTTAGTGGCAAGTTAATGTAATATCTTCAAATGAACTGATAATTCAATTTAAGGTCTTAAAGAAATATGAAAACGAGGGGCAGATAGGGAGTGGCAGTGGAGAGAGAGCTGCGTGAGGGTACAAAATAAGGTTGCCTTAAAAATATATGAAAATTTGGAGGTAAAAAGTGGTCAAAATTACTATAAACAAATATTAAGAGCTAAAATTATTGTTCTTTTTTTTGTAAGAGATAGTCTTTGGAAGTTTTGATTCGATTACAAAATTCTTTCACTGGTAGAAAGCCACACGAATGCCGTTTGCTATGCTTTATGGTATGTAGTCTTTGCAGATGTAACTAAGTAGCAGAAGGCGATAATTTTTACCAAAGAAAACGCGTATATATATTTTTTTTTGTTATGTTGTGGCGAGCTTGCATTCAAACGATGAGTAGTAATACGTCTTATTTAATTTCGCAACCAGAAATAAAAGACACACATCATGCTCTCCAAGGTACCCCTAGGGAAATAAATAAGCCACTTATTTTAGGTATTATAATCAGGGTACGTCTTATATCCCCAGTTAATTAGGTAAGATCGTATTTATCAGGCGTTTCCCAACCTAATTTCCTAGGATCTCGCTCATTAGACACGCGACCAAATTCAGGGAACCTGCTTCATACACAGTTTTGCAAATTTCTCTTCATCCCTAACTACCATCTGTACCTACTTCCATGTACTACTAACTAACGAAAGTAACTCGAGTCTGTCTGTTGGTCTTTCTACCTATCTGTCTGTACATTTTCAGGCCTTATTGGCTGAATGAATTTCGATGAAATTTGGCACATAGCTAGCCCATGACGTTTATTTTCTGTGGGGAAATCCTCACGGAGATATCTGTGAGCGTATCCGTCTGGGGAGGACGGAGGGTTATGTCGGACTCCTATAGACTGAAACTCCACGGTTCCTTCCACTATCATGAGTCAGGGGTTTAATCTTGTTGTGTTTAATCCAGGTAGAGAGCACACAGGCAACGGAAGGAACACGGGTGGGTTTTAGTCAGTAAAAGTCTGACACGCCCTCCCGCTCCGCCCATAGCGAGAGAAGTTATTTGATAAATTCCCACCCAAAAAAAAAATGTAGAGAGATGCCTCTATCTGGGTTAAACATAAGATACTTTTTATTCCTGTAATACGTTCTCGTGGACCTCCACGCGGGCAAAGCTGTGGGCAAAATATATTATAGAATATTTTTGAGTTGTTTTTTCGTAATTCAAAAAGACACTATGTATATTTAGATTTAGTAAACCTGTTAACAAATAAATAAATCGAGATATACTGCATGAATTGTAGGATTAATATGTCAAGTTCCTAGGTAGGTTGATTATATTATACTTAATAGTTTTTGTTTTTTTGAAACGAAGTTCTTTAGCGCGGCTTGCGAAAAGAGTAAACTGGCAGAAATCGTCACGTAACGAAAAAGCGTTATGCCCTAAAAAGTAAATTTGAAGTGTCATAGTTTTTGTTGTGTAATACAGAGCCATCTAGTAAATTTTAGATGTACGTACGTACGTGTGTGAGTGTGTTTGTGTGTGTGGTATGTGTACGTGCATGTGTGTGGGGGTGTGTGTGTGTTTATAAAGGATGTTCGTTCTAACCAGGTGTCCTTCGACACCTCCCGACTATTTTTTACACTTTTATGTTTGTGATGTATGAATATTTATAGTTAAAATTTAATTTAAATTTAATTTCTCTCTCATAGAGAGGAGGCCTGTGTCCCAGTAGTCGGAACATTATAGGCTGATGATGTGTGTGTTATGTGTATTAATATATAATTATGTTAATCGGTGTAGAGCTATTTACCTTTTTAATTGTATAAGAGCTGGTCCTGCTAAACAAACAAAAATACGAATTTACCGACTTCAGTCCCTAAACATAAAAGTAAAAACCTCGCCCAAACTAGTTAGAAACGGACAGAAGTTTTTACGTGCTACTAAAAAGTCTGTAAAAGAGTAAAAACAAAAAGACAGATAGCTGTAACTAACTAGTTTTATAACTGTAGATACTACTAACGTGTGTTTCTCATTATTAGGTACAGTTTATTTTATTTTATTTACAGTTCGAACTTTTTATTTCTTCATTCCAATGCATGTTTGTCATAATAATAAATTAAGATTACCAGAACACGTTTTATAACTGGAATTTCCTTAGCAGCTGTATTTTGCTGTGTTTTTTTTTTTTTTTGGGTATTTTCATACCCAGTCGTATTAAACTTCTAATATCAGCAAATAATATCACTACCTTCAAGAAACTTATCAAAAACCTGTTGAATTTATATTTCAATCTCGTCTAAGTAAAATGTTACGCCCATATACGTAGCTTTAATGTTATTATCAAGAACCGTGGAGTTATTATTAAGTTTCGTTTATTACTTCACCTTAATGGACGAGATGAGAATACCTTAGCACCTTAAACACGTAGGCGTGGTATGTGGTACGTGTCATTACGAAGTAATAGGCGTTTGTCTGATGCAACTGATTAATGTTAGTTCCTATCTTAGCTGCATTGTACGCCTATGACAAAAGCTAGCATGAAAGTTTACTAAACTTAGGCTGTTTATCTTGCATTTTCATGAGAAAAGACAATTTTTGAAAAAAATATGGTAAGATAATATAAATTTTATGACCCTTTAAGATAAAATAGCCAGTAGTGTCCACAAACTGTAGAAAAAACTATTTTTTTTTAAATTTAATTCAATAATATGAATGTATGATGATCATATAGTTGACGTATTCCACATTGGGCACCCACTTAAATGGTACCTGAGTAAACGGCACCTGAGGTATTCCAAATATGTCACCTATCGATATTTTTCGCAGGTGCCATTAGTGGAATAATTTAATATTTAAAACTTTATTCCACTAATTGCACCTACGGATCAGTACGTACTAGTGTTGGGACGTTTAGTTTTAAAGGACTAATATGACACAATAATAATTGGCACTTCTATTGTAGTACATAAGAAATTACTCAAGACTGATTTTACAATAGAAGTGCCAATTATTATTGTGTGTCATATTAGACCTTTCAAACTTATATTTGTGATGCGTAATCTATGTTTAAGTATTTTATATTTTTAAATGTATATAGTACATAACAAATAACTCAAGACTAATTTTACAATAGAAGTGCCAATTATTGATTGTGTGTCATAATTAAAAAAAATATTAAGATGACAAAGTTAACTAAGAAGAGAAATAATCGTAAATAAACCTAAAAAGTATTGGTTTCTAAATTCTATCGGTATTTGAGGCTGATTTTGCAATACATGTGATTAAGAAAACTTATTGATATACTAAACATAGAAGTTATATTTTTATTATGTTATTAAACTCTTCACTGATTTTAATCGAACTTTTTGATTTTGAAGTCCTAAAAAAGAAAAAAACGTCCCAACACTAGTACGTACTGATCCGTAGGTGCCATTGGTGGAATAAAATTTTAAATAACAAATTATTCCACTAATGGCACCTGCGTAAAATCTGGATAGGTGCCGTATGTGGAATACCTCAGGTGCCATTTGCTCAAGTGCCGTTTAAGCGGGTGCCCAATGTGGAATACGTCATATAGTTATCATTTAGTCTATTAATTTGAATTAAATTCCTAAATGTACCTCTCTTTTTATTGTAAACAGGAGTCAAGGATTTCAGCTGAAAACCAGCGCTTCGCAACCCGCTAACCTAAACCTAAGCATAATGCTGACTCCTAAACCTTTTGCTTCCAGTATTATAGTTTTTTGTGTATGTATCACTACTACTAACTGTAATACTGGAGACAATAAACGTTATTCTATCCTATTCATTTAGGAAATTCCAGAAAGTGGGAGATGGTCTGATCCGAAGCACCCCACTCGCACTGGGTGTGTAGGATGGGTCAGTAGTTTTGGCCTGTAGTTTTCATGTAGATATCCTGTAACTTTACCAGTTAAAAATATTTCTCGGGTATATTTTTATATTTTTTACCCGACTGTGGCGAAGCCAAAAAAGGAGGGTGATGTGTTTGACGTGTATCAATGTAATCTATGTATGTCCGTCCCTATGTTCCCTTATAACTACTAAACGGCTGAACAGATTTTGATGAATGATATGTCGTTAGACTCGTCTTTATTGCGCTAGTGTTACTGGGTATAATTATTTAAATGATTAAAAACCAAAATGGTGGATCTTTGGCGTCAAAAGGTATGTTTTCGAAAACAAAATATCTTCCAAGGCAATCGAGTGGGGTATCAAAATGAAGGGTTTTAAAGGGTGATTGCAAATATAATATACAAATTATATATTTAAATGTAATTTAAATGACAAATGATAAGAAAACTATCCCGAACTTTTGGAGTGAGTAAGAGGCCGTTATCATACGATTATAAGTGAGTAAATAACCTAACTTACCGTCTTATAATCCTAACAAAAAAGTGTAAAATAAAAAACTATACGCTATAAATTTTGTTTACCCATTCCCAAAGACTCAACAAACAAACAAACAGTCAGACAGTCAAACTCAAATGCTTCTTTTCGCATTTTTCATATTAGTCTAGCTAGATGGGTTCAAATCGTCTATGTACCTTTAATAATCTGATGACAACATCATACAATACCTACTCAATAATAAATTGACAATGTGAATATTTCCATCATCACGTAGTATTTTGGTAATTGACGGAGATTAATATTGTATTGTTTAATTTGTGAAAACACTGGCAATGTCAAATGTTGTCGGATTTAAGCCTTTTCAATTTGGATTAATTGCGGATTGGTAATGATTTCGGATTAATAACCGTTTTAATATCCTATTTTAACATTGACTTAAGTATTATAAAACCGGCCTGTAATTGTCCCATTTCGGAAAAAAGTGGTCTTCTCAAGCAGAGAAGCATAGAGAATTTTTGATCACCATGCTGGCTCATTGCGTTTTGACGATATAAAAATATCAAACCTTTTTGTTGACAAATACCTATTCGAATCTTTTTACATTTTCGTTTTTTTTATTTCCTGTTAGTCAGTCAGATGATTGTCCATTTTAAATGCAGAACGTTTTGCTTTTTATTCGTTTTCAATTTTATTTCTGTTGCATCGGCAATTGTTTTATTTCTTTTTTTTTATTTTGTTAGTTGATCGGCGGATGGATATACAGCCCGTCATTTTAAGTTTGGCGTCATGGGATGCTCGAGTGGGTGTGATAAAACAGTATTTTTATAAAAAAGGGATTGTAAAACCTCTCTTGCCTGTCTTAGTAAGTTTTGTTGAAATTTATGCATTACAGATCACCTAGCGTATGAACACTACTTAATTAATGATGTCTAGTCAAAGGCTACAGGCCCAGTTTTTTACATGCCTGTAATGAACTATCCATTTCACTGTGATTTTGCTAGATACATACTGTACCTACAATTTAAAATCCATAAATAAAATTACAATATTCATTTATTCTCGGATTGAAAAGCGTAGCCACTGATCTGTGTACAGATAAAACAAACTCTGTCGATGAAACCAGCAATTTCATTAAAACAATATGTAAAAATAAACAGTATTAACGTTTCACAATGAGTGTAAACGCGCACAATTCTCTACGGGCAACTAATAAAAGCAGAACACGTTTTCGTACTAATTTAACTTCGTCTGACGTTACTCGACGAAGACGTATTATGCGATCAGCCGATATCTAGATGTGGTTACGTCTTACTAACGAAGCTGTTGGCTTAATACAAATGTATTTAGATAGTTACGTAGTTACAAAGTTCGTTTCATGTAAAATACTGATAATCAGAATCACATGATAACTCATTTGTTCCTCTTGCTGTGCTATGATATGTACTATGTTTTAAAGCAATCTCTTATAAAATGTTGTCATTATGTATGCAGCATTTGGATACACCTAAACCTCTCACTAAGTTAAATAGGGTTATTTGCATTCCTATTTAAGTTAATTTAATCATTTTATTGTACTAAAAAGATGAACAACATTTAAAGTTAAACATACACTTGTACAAGCAGTGTTCAAGAACAAATTGAACTAAGTAAAAAGATACTTTTATAGAGCCATACTTCCTCATATACATTGATATTATCCACAAATGCTATCAGGTCAAAGTGGATCAGTAAAGAAAGAAAGAACATAAAAACTGTTTATTCTGCACAAACAAAACGCACATTATAACAACATAACATTAATAAAATACACACCTATAAAATAGTCAAAAGCCTGTCTAAAAACATGTGCTGAGAAAGATATTCACGAGGTGATAGGTAGGATTAATTGACAGATTCAGGTAGACGAAGATAGGTTTTTTACATAAATAACAGACAAATAGATAAGTATGAACTAAAATAGTCCTTATGAACGTCAGCCTTCTCATATTCAGCGGTTGAACGCGTCCCAAAGGGTCATGGCCATCAGGCTGGTACGGGGTTACCGCACGGTCTCCCGTGAGGCGGCGAGCCTCCTTGCCGGACTGCCGCCATGGGATCTGGAGGCAAAAGTCCTCGCGCACATCTGGGAGTGGCGCGTGGAGGCGAAACGCCGGGGTGAAACTCCGCTGCCGCGAGAAATCATGGCACAGCGGGCAGAGCTCCGGCGGGATCTCATGGCGACATGGAGAGTGCGATTGTCGCAACCCAGCGCTGGGCACGCCACAATTGTGGCGATAAGTGAGGAGCTAGTGGGGGGCTTTGAGGAGTGGCTAGAGAGGCGCCACGGCGTCCTCACCTTCCGCCTGACGCAGGTCCTCACTGGACACGGTTGTTTCGGGAGGTTCCTGTTCAGGATAAAGCGGGAGGAAACGCCCGGGTGGCACCACTGAGTGGATCGCCCGGAGGACACGGTGGAGCATACGGTGGAGGTCTGCCCAGCTTGGGCGGAGCACCGCTGTGTCCTAACGGAGGCGATCGGCGGCGGCGATCTCTCGCGTCTGGCCCTGGGGGTCTACTCCCTAAGTCCGTTAACGAAGCGACGGGCCCGTCCGACAGTAGTCCGATACGTCGCAGTGAACCATACTCCCTAATGATTTCGGATTCATTAGTTTCCAACGGAATCATAGACAATCTTCGTGAACGAATGACGCATGACTATAGAGTTGCGAAATTTTACCGGTCGATTACCGGTTTACTTATTTTGTAGTTTTCAGGTTTAGATAATCAAAAATTCATATTTTTCTCGTTAGAAACGACCGCATTTTTAACAATATACTTTTTATTATGTCTAAATATAGAATTGAATTATTATTGCCATTTTTGTTCCAAAACCGGCATTATCCTGTTGATACCTTTGCCTATTTTGTTTTTTTGATGTCGTATCAACTGACATAACGAGCCGTCAAAACAAGTGTCAAGTTGAACTTTTCGGACCGGCAAAAACGCATCGGGAGTAGGGACAACTGTCAAATCGTGTTGTCATTCATTCTTCATTCGGGCCCGGAACGAATCATCCGTCCGAAGGTGATAAGGAGTAGGAAACGCCCGTAACGAAGGCCGCCACAACGGACTTCGTGCTTAGGGAGTAGACCCCCTGGTTCAGGCCATGGTTCGGAGCGAGAGTGCATGGGAGGCCGTCACCTCCTTCTGCGAAGCAGTAATGCTCGCGAAGGAGGAGGCGGAGCGCGTGAGGGAGAGGCAGAGTTCGCGCCCTCACGCCCCTAGTCACCGCAGGAGACGCCCTGGGCGTCGGGAGTCGCAAGCCGATTTCCGGCCACCGTAGGCGCGGGATTGCGGACGGTAAGCGATGGGTAGCTCGCCGTCCGATAAGGACCAGACCCGGGTCGACGGCGCGTCGTGTTCCACGCGCGCCTCAATGAGACGTCAGCACGAATTGACGGGGTCCATTAGGGCCAATGCCTGCCAGGGTTGCGAGTTTGTCCGAAAGGGATATCGTGGCCCTGGCACACAGGCAAATGAAGCAACACGGGTGGGTTTTAGTCAGTAAAAGTCTGACACGCCCTCCCGCTCCGCCCAGAGCGGGAGAAGTTATTTGATAATTTCCCACCCAAAAAAAAAAAAAAGAGCCTTCTCATATTGCGAAAAAAAATTATTGCGAAATCTTGTTGTGTATACCATGCATCTATAAAACTTACTTATGAGAGTTTACTATGCGGTAATAAAACATATAGGGGTATATTTTAAGGACAACTCTTCATTACATTCAACGTCTCCAACCGCATTTACATGAAATATGACCTCATAAAACACCTTGTAAATAAATAGTCTTGAGCTCATCAATTGTATGAAACGTCAAATAACTTAAAGGCGTAATATTGCGGCCTTTGGTCTACCATAGTTCAGAACTATGTACAATAAAGCGAACTACAAAGTGTGTACCAATTTGTCTAGAGCACGTCAAACCCAAATGGTTATACTGCAGATTTTCAAGTCCATACATCTTCTATGATCTATTGTTGTTTTCAATTGTTGGTTTGTATAGCTGGTATTACGGTGTACGAAACAATGGCATAAGGCGTGTACCTAAATAGGTACTAGTTTGTTCAGAAAATCAAAATAAATCAAGATTGCCATGATTATTTTATTACATAGAAACGCTTGATATTTACTTTTTTTACATAAACTTAATTATTTGCAAGTTGTTATTTATAACCTCCAGCAAGCATATTTTGAAAGAGCTTAGAGTTCTAAATCCAACATAAAAATAATAATTTATGAAAATAAATATAGTTATTTGCTCGACCTGCTTGTTAAAATAAAATTCAGTTGGGGTGTTTGAGATTTTGAGTAATTTAAATTACACGTTCAATCTACCTACAGTCCTATCCTGTACAATATGCTCCACAAAACATGTCTATCATTAACAAATAAATATTTTGGAAATGCGATAGAGCGAATACGCATTATAAAATGTCAGGTCTAGATCTGGAGCAGATACGTAGGCGTCTGCTACTGACAACTTGAAAAATAATGAAACCACACTTCTCATGTAGCCTGGGGGTCTACTCCGAAGCGCTAAACCGAAGTATCGGCCGAACGTTCGGCCGTTTTATAACTTCCACAGTTTCCTTTTTTGACTTTGAGTCCTTACCTGACTTCAAGTCACAGTTTTTACTTTGGCTTATCTCTTCGACTGTCTTGTTTTTTTTTTCGTCGTAGTCAGCGTTAGTTACGACCGAACATTCGGCCGATACTTCAGATTTATGTTCGGAGTAGAACCCCTGTACTGTATAACCTCAAAAACGAACGATTACTATAAACAACATTATTTTTAGTATATGCGAAACCTGAGTATACTTTGTTCAGAATAAGGAACTGAATCGATTTCAATAGTTTTTACACCATGTTATATTTTGTCCCAAAAATATTTAAGTGTGATGGAAAATGTTATCACCATTTAATTACTTACAATACAATCGCTGTATGGTTATGTACTAACTGCCAAATTATTATCAATGAGCGCAAGATGACCCTGGAGGCGCGGGGGCGCCGTTACCATGTTTTTGTACGGTCAACCCGGTAACATAACAACCTTATAACTTTGTGATTTTCATGATACAGTTTTGAAATTTTGTACATAGATTCTTTACACAAAAATACTAGACACGTGTTTCGGGTTTCGCATATACTAAAACTAATATTGTATATGTAATGTGATCGCAGCCACGATCTGATCGTCACGTAAATGTAATTTAACGCACCATAGCTTCTGAGCTATGCCATTCATGTATATAGTTACAATGTTCCGCAGGATTTAATAATTATACGTAAGAGCACTTTGCATGATTATACACGTAACTGTAAGATATATGCTAATGCCACAACGTTGGCGCGGATATTTATGATTAATATGTGCGTTAATACGATTATTCCCAGTAATTATTGTTTACTTAATAACAATTTAGGTAATTTTATCTGCGACGTCTTTCATAAATATGTACGGCCGTTTACTTGTAGCAGCTGTATTTAGAATTAATTTTAGTTTTTGTGTAAGTAGTCGTTTTGATAAATGAATCAGCTTGTTGTATAATTAGATTATAAACGTAGGCTTTGTTAAGTGAATAACAATAAATCAAACTATTTTTGACGAATCTTCACCAACAGATCCGATGAGAATTAAAATGTAAACTTTTGTTAAGAATTCCTGCCCAAGCTAAACCCTTTTCTTTTCCACGGTTGATCAGATAGTCACCCAAATGATTTTTTATACCATTCTTGGGCTATTAATCTATATTTTTTTTATTAAATTACAAATAACTTATCAACATAATCATTATCTTGCTCTTAACCCAATCCATTTGGTTCCGGCGTAACATGTCTAGTCTACTTCTTCCACACTTCTCTATTAGTCGTCATAGCAGTCCCTTTCTAGGTGTATCATCTTTCACACAGTCCATCCATCGTTTCTTAGGTCTTCTTCTAATCTTATAGCCATCCATATTTATACTTGAAGATGCTCAATGCCCTTCTGACTGTCAACCCTGAATGTGATGTGTTTGCGGATGAATGAAGAAAAATGATGCGTATATGTCTGGTATTTTGTGAGAGGAAGTATGCAAGGGAGTCCACTGTTCCATATGAGTTTTAACAATGCAAATTAAATTGAATCTGTATTATCATTTATACAAAAATATGTAAATATTTTTCTTTTTTTATGCTTTCATTGTAATTATTGTAATTGGTGTTGTACCGTTTTAATTAACTATAAATAAATATTTAAAACTTTCTTCCCGTAAATAACGTATCAACATAATCAATTAAATCAATCTACCAGCAAACACCAAAACCCCAACATCAGCACTGTCCAGCAAACAAAATCCTCCTGAAAATTTATAACAAGTGAATGTCGGTAAATCACAGATATGATAGTTTTTTTGCCAGCACCAAGCCATCGACGATTATCCTAGGAAATAAATAATTAAAGCAGGTACTTACCAATTCTTCAATAGTTTTACATAACCATGAACATCATGTTTTGGAAAGGCCATCTAGTGGACCTAACCCATTTAACAATTTACCATTGACTCGAAAATAAGAAGATCATCAACATTATCATCATCATCAGACTACAGCAGTCCATTGCAGGACGTAGGCCTCTCCAATAGCACACTACTGCACTCGATTCTTGCCAACTCTAATCAAACTGCTACCAGCCACCCTGCGAAAGTCGTCATCTAGCCTGAGGAAGTCCTATGCTACGTTTGCCGATTTGCGGTCTACACTCAACAACACATAAGTATAGGTATATGTAAAAACAAAGTACAATAACAACTATTTTTTGGGAAAATACAAAAAGAAAAACGTAACAACAATATCAATTAAATCAACCAACAAACAAACACCAAAAAAAAACCGATTTCAGCACTGTCCAGCAAAAAAGGTCTTCCTGAAAATTTATAACAATGAATGTCGGTAAATCACAAATATGATAGATTTTTTTTCCAGCACCGTCCATCGTTTTCGAACGTTTATCCTAGGAAAAGTTGGAATCGTTCCAGAGTTGAGTGTGGTCTGGGAGTCACCGTTGATTTCATGTTTGAATTGTCGCCACAATTTATATAACGGCCTCGGGCTTTACGAACGGTATAATGGAGAGTATAGAGATATATTTATTTGCATGGCTTGGTATGTACAGCATAATGATTAAAATTATAATGGACTCGATTTGTAGGAAAATTATAAGAAGTTGCTGATATGTAGGTATTCTTTAAACTATTACCATATTTTGACTCCTCTTTTTCATGGTGTATTTCGTGTGTACAGACTTTTGAGTAGGGCAGTAGTATTTGAAGTACCTAAACTTCAAGTCAGGATAACATAATTATATTTAAATGAATATTTGAACAACAAGATCAATGGCATTATGAAAAAGTTAGATAGTTTTTCACTCAAAAATCAACTCAGACTATAAGTACATAACTATAAATTTATATGGCAATGAATGTAAATTAACTATGATGCTGAATTATAATAAACAACATTTATGAAAAATAGATTAAAATATCCATTCATCCTAGTTCAATATTTTAACCATTCTTTTCTAAGTTTTATTCAAGCTACAAAACACAATAAACTAGCCGTATTTTAACGTTACATTTTATTTTAAAACAGCAGCGAATGGTTTGATCGAGCGTCCGTCGTGTTGGTCGATGTTTGGCGATGTGCACTATACGCAGCACTTCCCCAAGATGGATGGGTTGCCGTTTTCCAAGAATTAAACATTTAATTTATTACTAAAATCAACATATTTCAACATTTTCAACGGTATTTTATAAAATGCCATGAATAATAAACAGGTAGTTTATTAAGGAATTCATAAAAATGATGGATGGAAATGATTACTTAAACACTTTTAAATTGAATAGTGTTTGAGGGAAAAGCTTATTTATACTGCATCAACATTTTTGCATTCCACAAAAAAATCAATGAATGAAACACATATTAGTATTAAAGGATTACTATTATTCTTCAGTAGCTTTATACAAGTAGGTACTTATAAATCAGAACAAAACTATTTTAATCATTTTCAGTTTGGTTTGACACTTATTTGCAGCTCAATTCGTTCCTGTCTTCCATACTTTTATTTCCGCATGTGCTGAAATAAAACACAGCTGTTTATTTAAAATTTCAAATCGGAAGCGTCAAGTATTGGTTATTTATTATTAAGTTATTCGCGGCGGATGGTTGGCAACTTATCATTGCATGAAGCTTTCAATATAGAACTTCTATTTGGAGCACAACTTTAAAATATGTTTCGATACAGCTTGATATTTATATTAGCATGGGGAAATGTGAACGAAAACATATATTTAACGTAATTTTAGATACGCTTTTATTCTCTGGAGACATAGGCAGAGCTACTATTTTGTAGTTAATAGGAATGATTAATATCTTTGTAAAACCAATGACAGTTATATGCATAAAATAACTGAGCTATTTGTACCGACATGGGTTAACCCTTAAGTCCAGGATTTTAGTGAAAACTTTGTATCAGAGACTTTTGAAACAGTAATCAATAGCTTGGGTTCGAACCCACATCAACATTCTACACACTGACAATTGGTTTGCCTTACTTGACCAATAGAAAGAAAGAAAATACATTTTTTTTTGAACAGACAAAAAAGGCACACAATATTATATACAGCAGATAAAAAAAAAAAAAAAACAAATAAGTTAAAAATGTAAAGTGCGATGTAGGAAATGGCTGCGCAAAAAGGCCCAGTTCAGCAAAAATGCCAGACAACGAGTGCCTGACGCTGGTTTTCGACTGGACCTACGAGAAGGTTTCATGCTACTGTGATATACATTACTGCTTGGAAGATGTAGAAGATAACACTACATGTTGAATTATGGCCTGATAATTTATATTCCTCATCGTGACTTATCTCCGGACCAAATTCACGAAATTACATTTCAAAGCCACAGTTTCTTTAGGTTCCCAGAATAGGTGCGAATAGGTTTATCTTGTCAGTTGACCCAAAAAATACTTCACTTGAAGAGATGTCGCCTGATTAATGGTTCACGTTTATAACAAAAGGTTGACCGACTGACCGGCGAAAGGCTGACTTGAGGGGTTCCTAAGCCTATGAAATGGTGGAGAAATCCTCCAATTTATCTCACGTATTATCACTATAATTTATTATTCCACGCCTCAAATAATGCTTTTGTGCTTTTTGGTAGCCCAATAATTGAGTTGGGACCTTTTTGTTTAGTAGCAGTTTTTTTACTGACGGTTTCTTTTTGTCGACAAATTTAGTCCTACTTTTCTTGGCAACATATAAAATAGCATATATTCAGGTCTATACAAAATCTATCTTCAGAATCTGTAGCAATACCTATTTTGTCACCAAAAGTGTGAATGTTAGTTTTTGGAAATTACATTTTTGATGAGATATGAAAACAAATTTTCTGCTGATTCAAAATGTAACCTTGAGTCAATATGATACAATATTTAACATCTTACACGTGTTTGTCTCTAACTAAACAAAATACAAAGCCAAAACCCCTCAGCTTATCTATATAAAATATAACAAAATAAATATTGTAAACGAATTTCTTCGTAACAACTTGTAAACAAACGCTCTTATTATTATACAGCAATTTCTGATTCAATTGCCCAAAAACAGCTTAAGAACAAATTGAAAATCAGTAAACGAAAATATGTTTACAAGACACGTCTGCAATATTCTCAGCCACTGAATTGAATCTCAAGATAAGGAGTTGGTACCTACCATATTGCTTTCTTTTGAAATTTATATTATTAACTATTTGAACTATTATATTATTTTATCAAAAATGCTTGTAATGTGTTGATTATTTTGGCAACCTTCTTTGTGCAAAGTCGACCTTGCCGCGCTACTTGAATAAGTGCCATCAAAGTTGTATGGAATTTCATGGCTGGTGAGTTTTAGCCTCCAGCAATTTCCTCTGAAAATACATTATTGTCAAGTTTTGTTTAAAAAATAGTCAGGTGCAAAAAGATTATACCCAGAAGTGGGCTAGTAGGTACTGGCAGTACAATAATCACTGCCTAATATACTAATTAAAAAAATCTTTTGTAAATTCTTACAATTCTAAGCTCATTTTTAGAGTTCGTACCTCAAAAGGAAAAACGGAACCCTTATGGATCTTGGATCTCTCGTGTGTCTGTATGTCTGGCTGTCTGTCTGTCCGTCTGTCACAGCCGATATGCTCCAAATCTACAGGAACAATTAAGTTGAAATTTGGTACACTTATGGACTTCTGTGACCCAAACACGGACGTGTAACGTAAATAAATGATTTTTGAACATGGGGTCACCTTTGGGGGGGGAAAATTAGAAAAATAAAAAAAAAAGAAGTTTCGCAATCTCTACTTTGCGACATATCAAATGAAAGGCCTTATTGTAAGGATTTCAGATATATACTTTTTTATAAATTTAAAATAAATGCTTTTAAAATTATTTACGAAAATAGATGAAAATTGACGAAACTACTGAGCCTTAAATAAAAAAAAAAAAATTGTATATAGTTCTTTACTCATAGATTACAGGAAAACCTATGAGAAGTCTTTTTTTTTTTTGGGTGGGAAATTATCAAATAACTTCTCGCGCTCTGGGCGGAGCGAGAGGGCGTGTCAGACTTTTACTGACTAAAACCCACCCGTGTACCTTCCGTTGCCTGTGTGCCAGGGCCACGATATCCCTTTCGGACAAACTCGCAACCCTGGCAGGCATTGGTCCTACCGGACCCCGTCAGTTGGTGCTGACATCTCTTTGAGGCGCGCGTGGACCACAACGCGCCGTCGACTCGGGCCTGGTCCTTATCGGACGGCGACCTACCCATCACTCACCGTCCGCAGGCCCGCGCCTACGGTGGCCGGAATTCGGCTTGCGACTCCCGACGACCGGGGCGTCGCCTGCGGCGACTAAGGGTGCGAGGGCGCGAGCCTTGCCTCACTCTCACGCGTTCCTCCTCCTCCTTCGCGAGCATTACTGCTTCGCAGAAGGAGGTGACGGCCTCCCATGCAATCTCGCTTCAAACCATGGCCTGAACCAGGGCCGGACGCGAGAGATCGCTGCCGCCGATCGCCTCCGTGAGGACACGGCGGTGCTCCGCCCAAGCCAGGCAAACCTCCACCGTATGCTCCGCCATGCTCCGGGTGATCCACATAGTGGTGACATCCGGGCGTTTCCTCCCGCTTTATCCTGAACAAGAACCTCCCGAAACAACCGTGTCCGGTGAGGACCTGTGTCAGGCAGAATGTGAGGACGCTGTGGCGTCTCTCTAGCCACTCCTCAAAGAGGGGACTTATCGTCACAATTGTGGCGTGCCCAGCGCTGGGTTGGGACAATAGCACTCTCCATGTCGCCATGAGATCCCGCCGGAGCTCTGTCCGCTGTGCCGTGAATTCTCGCGGCAGCGGAGTTTCACCCCGGCGTTACGCCTCCTTGCGCCACTCCCAATCGTGCGTGAGGACCTTTGCCTCCAGATCCCATGGTGGCAGTCTGGCAAGGAGGCTCGTCGCCTCACGGGAGACCGTGCGGTAACCCCGTACCAGCCTGATGGCCATGACCCTTTGGGACGCGTTCAATAGCTGGGCTGGTCGCAGCCTTAAGGAACGCGCCCACACCGTTGCCCCGTAAAGGGCCATGGACCGCACGATCCCCACATAGAGCCTCCGGCAGGAGGTTATTTTAGATCTTTATTTACCCGTTCGTCATTGAACATTAGAAATAGTAGTTGAAGGTATTTTAAATCTTTATCTTTTTTGGCGTCATCGACATCGCACATTGCAACGACTTGAAAATTGATTTTAATTACTAGAATTTTTGATGAATGAAGTTCAATTGCACGGCTCAACATTTTTATCAAGTAATAGAACCTTTAGATATACCTCGATGGTACCCGAGATGAGAGTTCGTAACTTAGGTGGTTGGTCGTAAAGTTCGTAGAACGGAGGAAGATCTGCTATTTGTGCTTTGAGAACTAAATAAAAATTGGGAATAATCCTCTACATGTTGGCTTACGATATGTTTCGGAGAACTGTCCTTCAGAACTACGATTATCAATTTTATTATATTTAATAATAAACTTGTACTCCTCAGATATTTTTGATATGATTGATGACTATTAAATCAGTGCGTTCTACATTTTAACAGAAGCATGTAATATTTATATTGTATCCGGTCGTTGATATAATAATTAAATTGAACTATGTAACTAGTAAATTTGTCCCAAAACAAACCAGATGTGGTTTGTAAGTGAAAGTGTCACATGTTTAATTTTAAATGTGTAATTGATGTGTCTGTAATATGCGGGTATACTGATGTGTTGGTACTTGGTGTCATGGATCGAGAATTTTGTACCTTGTCGGATTAGTGTATAGGATTATGACGAAGGTTTGAGTTATTCGAATCGTTTCTTGGTAAGAAAATTGTTTGTTGTTAATTTTTTAGACACAATAAATTGTGTGGATGAAATGGCTTTTCTCTTGAGTTTATAAGGTAGTAGGTAAACTTCTAAGCCCACCAAGCGAAGCTTTTCATACTTCCTTTACAAACAAGCTAAAAGTGTTTGGGTCGCTGCCGCCCACTTTTACCTATTTCCCTTTGTCGGGCTCTCTAATAACACTTGATTACATAATCCACACAGAACAATTATCCAACAATTTCAAAATCCTCGTGATATCGCAACGAGAGTACGACAGAAAAATGTTCTCACGACATTTTTCGCGCCAGTAAAATGTCACTCCTGTCACATAAACTCATGAGTAAGTAAGTATTTCTGTACCACACATGGAATAGACCCAACCTAGGGGGTCCAAACCCCCTAGGTGGTTATTTCTGAATGAATAGCCAGGTAGTTGAGGTTATTTTAAGGGCAGGTAAATAGAAGGTCACCTTTTGGGAATCGATAATATCTACAACGGTCAACCCCTACATAAAAAGACATTTATGTACCAAATAATTTCATACCGATATCAACGCTAGGCATGCGAGTCCCACTTTAGATAAAACACCAATAACCAAAGGCCTGGAGATAGTAACACTCAGTAAACATATAGGTTCCTAGCTAGAAACTACAAGGAGCAATAAGTTATCCGAGCCTTCCAATTAACTTCTACAGCTTGCGTGGGTGGTTGTCGATATGGGTCCCTTTCATTCCTAGACTCTAGATTGCTCTTGAAATATCTAAAAGTATCGACAGTTCTAGTTTTTATTGGAATTAAGGTATCTAGCTTACAGAATTAATTAATAGGTATCATGGATTTTTTCAGTTTGTTGTTGTTATTGGACACTTGACTGAAGCCTAGTAATATTCAAACAGTTAAAGGCTTTTACATACTGGCGTGACTTGTCGCGCGACACGACACCGAAAAGTCTACAAATCTACACTCTATTAAGCCTAATAATATTCACAATATAAAAAAAAAAACTATACTAATATTATTAAAATAATAAAACCTAAACCTTGTTGAAATTAAAATTGAAGTGATTTGTTAGTTTTTTACATTTGTAGTGAGTGATTGATTAAGATTATAGTTGTAAACAGCTTAATCCATCTGCTCTGTAAAATGTATCAAAGATTTAACATCCAATTTTTACAAAAACCGCAGGATTATGCAGGAAATAGATTAAAAGGGTACCGACCCACTTTGCCCGAACTGTTGATCAAGTATCAAATGTTGGCCGCACCGACCCTAACAATAGACTTAGTTCCAAAGCTTTATTGGTCTAGCCGCCAACAAATTCGCTGACCCTCCCATTTATTGGGGATTTTTTTGGACTGAGATGGATAGGCTAAGCTCCTAAAGGTCGCTACGCATGGAAAGTAAATTCGCTAAGAAGAAGTCAGTGCGATAAAGAATCAATATCTGTACACGAGTGAGTAAAGTAGATAATATTTATTTGTAAGTTGCTTCGCCTAAGCGGAACTCATACTTTGTTTTCATTGTTACCACCTAACTAATATAATAAATGCGAAAGTGAGTTTGTTTCTTACGCTTTTATACGAAAAACGCTGAACGAATTTGGTTGAAATTTGGCACATGACTAGACGATGACATGGGTTAGGATATAAAATACTTTTAATCCCGATATTCCCACGGGATCAAGACTTATGCGGGTTAAACCGCGGGGTGCAGCTAGTAACAATATAAACTTAATAATATTGGAAAAGATAAAGATCTTAATTGATACTTCTAATAACACCACTGAAAGCGAAGCCGTATCGTCACACATCATAACAATATTACCGTTATCACGCACGAAATACTCACGAGCTCCCATAATTACTTTCAAAACCCAAATACGTATAAGTATATAATTAAAATATATAAGTTCCCCTAATTATTCCCTTCACGCATCTTATTACTTACTTGTTTGATCACTTATAGACAACGGTATTATCGGCGATAATAAGACGTTCGCAGTTACTCGGATTATTTCACGGGTGCTTCCGGTGTCTATGACAATTGAAGCTGTTTCTGTGGGCGTTGGAGGGGTGAAGAAGAGGGGCGGTGTTACCGGCTGAGGGGAAAGAGCATTCAAGCCAGTGCCTTGGAATTTGAAACGGGCTGAACACCACGTCAGTATCTGTGCCGGTATTCATTCAGAGTACGTTCCACTTGGGATCTGATTTGTTTGAGATCGTTCGCATGGCGGATATTATGAGCTAATTTAAGTTTGACTGATGTGCCACTATTTACCCATAGAAACATGATAATTTCGGAACATGTGTTATACAAGCAATATCTAATATTAAGATTTACATATTAAATATGTAGGAATTTCACGACGATTAAATTGTAAGCTTCAATACAAATGTTTGTTTTGTAAATGTTTTTTATTTACAAAAAGAATTAAATCATACCTCAAACAAGTTGTAAAAAAGTTACAAACATATTTTTGTTCAACAAAAATACAAACTTTAGTGTGTGAAAACAAGTCCAACATTCCATTAGTATAAGCTAAAATAATTTCCAACATGAATTCGTTTCAACGCTCTAAAGTCTAAAGTCAACACCGAAATTGAATTCACAAATGTCACTGAATATTGAATTCAATTTTCATAACCAAGTATTAATGACGTTAGTAAGTGGAACACAGCATTCAGCTGAGCGTCTTATTAAACTTAGGTACTTATTGTATTGATAATGAAGAAGCTAGCGTCTAGCCGGGCACAGATTGTGAAAGGCATTCATAAAGACTGTTTGTTTTCCTTCAAACCATTGACGATTTGAAAAGGTTGGGAGGTAAACGGTAATTCTGAAAACGGTTCAAGTTTTTTAGTGGACTTTTGGAATTGTAGAACGACTATTTAAGTTAAAATATTGTACTCAAGGGACCTATTTGGGGATTTTTAGAAGGCAAATAAAATGAATAAATGAAATTCTCTGGTACTTTTATGTGAACTCTTTTCTGACAGGCACCAACGTAAAATCTTCATGGGTTCCTTTCTAAGGTCAAGAGTATTTCTTAAGTTTTTGGTTGTACTTTCACAGTCATGTTTTTCATTATGGACAATAAAATGCTGCTATTGTGCAGCATTGAGGTAGTGTATATTGAGACAACAACTCTTTTGAACCTCATTTTACAATCCATAGCAGGCATCTCTTCATCTTAATAATAATAATGCCTTGGACTCGCAGCTTAAAAATTTCTTCCAAAGCAGCGAGGATCTCATTGATACACACTCGATTCTGTATTGCGCGGCTGTTGCGGCATGTCGTTTAGCTAACGTCAAATTTCCAAACTGTGACGGAGCTACTCGACCAAAACCAGCCGTACCAGCCTGGCAGTGCAGGATCGAGCGCCGTATCGATGGGGCCAGGGTACTCATCGGCAAACTATACTGCTTCAGGGAGGGCAATACACGACCACGAGTGATGCGCTTTGTAAGACGGGCTTTCTCGGGGACTGGAATCAGCCCTCGAGAATACATGTCCCGTGTCACAGAGCGCATCGACTTCCTGAAACAGAAAGTTTGTGCATGGGCGAGCCGTATTCGGCGGTATAAGCGGCGGGTGGATCGATACACGCAGAATCGCATGTTCCAGAGCAATGAAAGGTGGGTATATAGAGCTTGGGAACGACCTGAACAAAATGTGACAGACGTGTGCCGCCCGGATGATGCAGCCACGAGTGCATTCCGGCGCAGCATCTGGTCGGAGCCCGTCTGTCACACTGAGGCTGACTGGATGCGGGAAGTTGAGCGAGTGTGTGAAACTATACCAGAAATGGAAGCAGTCATAATCACCCCATCAGACGTAGCCAGAGCAGTCCGTCTGTTACCAAATTGGAAATCACCGGAACCGGACGGACTGCACAACTTCTGGTTGAAATGTTTAATTAGTTCACACACTTGCCTGGCATCTCAGTTCCAGTCATCCTTAGAGTCTGGGTCGCTACCACAGTTTCTAACAACAGGCGTTACCCACCTGCTCCATAAGTCAGGTAGTCCCGCGGAACCCAAGAATTATAGACCGATCACATGTTTGTCAACGGTCTATAAACTTCTTACATCCATTTTGAGAGTGAAAATTAATACGCACATTGACAATAACTCCATTATGTCTGCCTCTCAGAATGGATGTAGGAATGGGTCCCGCGGTACTAAGGAGCTACTCCTCATCGACATGGCCATAAGCCAACAGGTTCGTCGATCCCGCAAGGATCTGTCGACATGCTGGATAGACTATAAGAAGGCCTACGACTCGGTGCCACATACATGGCTCATGAGGGTGCTAGAGTTGTACAAGATAGATGCAACTCTACGCACCTTCCTGATGTCGTGTATGGGGCAATGGAGGACGGTCCTTCGCTATCCAGGATGTCGACGGATGCAGGGGAATGATGAGCATGTATGGATTAAGCGGGGAATATTTCAGGGTGACAGTTTGGGTCCACTTTGGTTCTGCTTAGCCCTGAATCCTCTAAGTACACTGCTGGAGGATTCAGGTCTAGGCTATCAGTTGAGGAGAGGAGGTCAGGTCATATCTCACCTCCTCTTCATGGATGATTTGAAACTCTTTGCCCCCAGCAAATTGCGACTGATCGAGCTACTGAAGGTAACTGAAACATTCAGTAGCGCCATCAGGATGGAATTTGGTGTGGATAAATGTGCAGTCATGCATGTAAAGCGAGGTGAGATTATAGAATCCGAGGGAACTCAACTCTCGGATTCCATACACCTTAGATCCCTCTCCTGACCCAAAAACTATACATATTTGGGTATGTCAGAAGCATTAGGGATCAACGTTGCTGACATGAAGCAATCGTTGAAGGAGCGCTTCTTTGGTCGCCTGAAGAAAGTACTTATTAGTCTTCTTTCGGGCGGGAACAAGGTGCGCGCCTTCAACGGTTGGGTCATGCCAGTTTTGATGTACTCTTTTGGCATACTCAAATGGACTCAAACCGAGCTGGACGCCCTGGACAGGAGGGTCCGTACACTGCTGACCGCAAACCGGATGCATCACCCACGGTCATCGGTGATGAGACTGTACATCCCGCGGAAGTGCGGGGGTCGAGGCTTTTTAAATGCGAAGACCCTCCACAATCGCGAGGTGTGCAATCTCAGGGAATATTTTTTAAAAGCCGAACTGGGTATGCACCGTGATGTGGTGGCAGTTGACAAGGGACTCACCCCACTCTCCATGGCTAAAGAGAACTGGCGCATACCTGCAGTACTTACTACCGATGACCGCAAGGAGATATGGCAAAGCAAGGAGCTTCACGGACGCTTCTATCGGGCTCTTCATGAGCCCGGTGTAGATTTCTTAGCGTCCGTATCCTGGCTACGTTTTGGTGACCTTTTCGGGGAAACTGAAGGTTTTGTCTGTGCAATTATGGACGAAGTTATCTTGACGAATAACTACCGGAGCCATATTATGAAGGACGGGACGGTTGACGTGTGTCGGGCATGCCACCGTGCGTCCGGGTGAGTCCATCAGACATATAATCTCTGGTTGTTCTCGTCTGGCTAACGGCGAGTACTTGCACAGGCATAACCAAGTGGCCAGGATAATTCACCATCAACTTGTTTTGAAATATAAACTTGTGGATTCTGAGGTACCGTATTACAAGTATGTGCCCGACCCAGTTCTCGAAAATGACCATGTCACGTTCTACTGGGATCGGTCTATCATTACTGACAGGACTATTGTCGCCAATAAGCCCGATATAGTGGTGATAGACCGATTAGCGCGCCGCGCAATGATATCGATGTCACCATTCCACATGACGAGAACCTCGTGAAAGCTGAGAAAGAGAAACAAATTAAATATCTCGACTTAGCACACGAGGTTGTTGACATGTGGAATGTGAGCTCGGCTGTCATTGTGCCGATTGTCATATCAGCTAATGGCCTGATGGCCGAAAGCCTCGATCAACATCTCTCGAGGCTCTGGTTAGGTGGTTGGATCAAGGGCCTGATCCTCACGATACGGCTCGCATCGTGAGGAGGTTCCTATATCTGGAGCCTTAACCGCCGGTAGCTTGGACCCTGCTCCCGATACCAGCGAAGCACTATTTTTTATATTTTTAAATTATTTTTTTTTTTTTTTTTTTATATTCTAATATTTAAAAATGTAATTTATATGTATATAATGAAATAAAGGATTATAATAATAATATTGTTCTCGTCTAGCTAACGAAGAGTACTTGCATAGACACAACCTTGTAGCCAGGATTATCCATCAGCAACTTGCTCTGAAATACAGCCTTGTGGAATCGGAGGTGCCATACTACAGGTATGTGCCCGATCCAGTTCTCGAGAATGGAAATATCACATTCTACTGGGACCGATCCATCATCACTGACAGGACTATTGTTGTCAATAAGCCCGATATAGTGGTGGTGGATCGAATAAAGCGGCGCGCAATGATTATTGACTTATCGGTCCCTCATGAAGGGAACCTGAAAAGCCGAGAAAGATAAACAAATCAAGTATCTTGGTTATCTTGGGATATGGATTCAGCAATCATTGTGCCGATAGTTGTATCAGCCAATGACTTAATTGCCAAGAGTTTTGACCAACACCTAAGGAGGCTCTCGTTATGCAGCTGGATAAAGGGCCTGATTCAGAGAGTGGTACTTCTGGACACAGCTCGCATTGTTAGGTGGTTCCTCTCTCTGGAGCCCTGACCGCCAGTAGCTTGGACCTTGTTCCCGATACCGGTGCGCTACTATTTTTATATTTTTAAATGTTTTTATATAGTTTTTTTATATTCTAATATTTAAACATATAATTTATATGTATTTAGTGAAATAAAGGACATAATAATTACGTTGTTTGTGCAAAGCAAATAAATCGGGGCACGCTTGGTCGGACGGCCTGTAGAATCTAGCTTACTCTAAATCTGTGGGCGGGCTACTATTTTTTTATATTTATAGTTGTTTTATATTTGTCATATTCTAATATTTAAATATAATTTGATAAGTTCATAATGAAATAAAGGAGATAATAATAATTCTTTAGTAACGTAATAGGTTACAGAAACTTGTTTGAAGCCTCTGACTCCTGAACTAGGCGTACCTGTATGTCAGGAGTCAGCGCCATTTTATGTCTTAGGTACTAATCAACATAGGAATAGACAAACATATTATGACCTACAAAATACAATTTGACCTTGTGACACTATTAGCCTTAAATTCATAGACAATACAAATAGTGTATAGCATGAAGAAAATAAATGGTTTCCAGCGCAAAAATACGCGAAAAAATTTTCATAGTGACTGATTGCTCTTCCTCCAAAACAAGAACATGACTTTATTCTACCAAAATTCTAGAGGCAAGTATTTGAAAGGTAATTTATATTGCTTTAGGCCAGCTTTTCCCGCGAGGGTAATAGATTATACTTATGGTACTAGTCTTGTTATAACGTTACGTGAGTATAAAGTATCTGTTGTACGGAAAAATAAATATTGTTAGCGCAAAATGAAATAATAACTCCTCCTAACTACTATCCTATTTACGGGTACTGTTTCTTCGTTGGAAAGGCCAAGGGCAACGTAATTTTGCAATGCGAGTATGCAAAAACAGAAGGGGCTTATGGCTAAGTAGCAACAGCAGTGAGCTGTCAGTGTCATCCCACTGATGCTAGGGATTGACCAAGCATTACATTCACAATCATAATCGAGATTTTAATAATATTTTTATACTAATTCTGTTGATCATTTTATATTATTTCAAAGCTAGTATTTAAGTGTCTAAACATTACTAATTAGGAGGTTTTTGAATAAAATAGCAAAACAGAAATTCAGTCAGAAATTAGTATTCAGTTAAACATTACTATATTTAGACCCTTAAATACAAGCTTTGAAATAATATAAAATGATCAACAGAATTAGTATAAATAATATTATTAAAATCTCGATTATGATTGTAAATGTAATACTTGGTCCATCCCTAGCATCAGGTGGGATGACACTGACAGCTCACTTCACATTAGTTTTCACGGTGAGATGGTTACAGAATCGACATGCAGCTCTATCTATAAAATATGAAAACTGTAAACGCTCGTATTTTCACTAAAGCGAACCACGACGTCACAAGACTTCCAACATTTAGTAACGTAGCACAACACTACAATAACAGTACCGAATAATCCTAATCATATAAATACCGCAAGTTCACTACTTCTTCTACTATATTGTCAACTTCCAACATTTAGGGACATAACAGCACCGAGGTATCTAAGTTTCCATTCGAAGCCATAAGATAAGTCGTCCAATAGCTACAGAACTGGGAATTTTATGCGTCATTTTATGTTAACGGTCTGTTTTATAACATAACAGGTCGTAATGCTCAGTGAATGCAGATATAAAAGTCTCCACACAACACTACAATCAATTTTGTGCGAAGTTTTGGGAGATTTCATCGTCACTACTACTGGGCTTGGTGGTTGCTGTTTAGTGCAAAAGAAAACTGTTATGTAATTTTATTTTGGCATGAATCTCTGCTATTTCATCAATGATATTATAAGGAAAAATAAGTAAATAGGTTACTCGTATATACGCTCCGCAAGTGGCACGTCAAAATATAGCTAATTAGCCACATTTTCTTCGTCTTGTCTCTTTTTCGCTCCCGATAATTACGACTTGCCGTCCTACTTCCACGTGTCATCTAATAGTGTGACATTGTGCCGTTTTTGAAGATCGAATGTTGAGTAGGTAACCTATCTACGTCTTGTATTGTATTTCCATCAATTTTATAAACACATTTCTGGCTTCATCACAAACTGTTTCCGTTTAAGCATTAGATTAATGGACAATTTAGTGGACAAGATAGATATACCTACAGTTAACCCTATTTTTTTGATTTTTACTTCGTGTCCAAAACAACATTTGTGATGAGAAATAAATAAATAAAAAATAAACCTACAATTATAATAAAGCGCATGGATGACGTTCCAAAAACAGCAAAATAAACTTTTAATATCATAAAACTTACAAAACATAGACAATTAGTAAAGAGTTATCTTGTGATGTCAAATTACAACAGGTATGAAGCACAAAAGCTACTTACAGTAACTGTCTATAAAAACGGTTTTATAATTTATTAACATTATTTTTAAGACAATTTATTTTATTATTTTGACTAAAATCTTAGCTACAAAAAACGGGCCAATTACGTATCGGACCACGAACAATGAACTACGGAAGTTGGGATGAATTTATCCCAAGAACTTAACATTGTAGTTGATAAACATGTTCTCCTATACATTCCAACTGCAAATATAAGTTTGTACTCACAATATTGACAGATTTACCATGTTGTATTAAGGCCACAGACTTATTATTTATTTATTTAAACTTCTCGCACACAATTAGGTACAAAGGCGGACTTAATGCCTTAGGCATTCTCTACCAGTCAACCGGTGAAGAGATAAGATGGCGGGTGCTCTGATTGAGAGAAAATAATAATATTAAAAAACATTAAATAATAACATAATTAACTATAAATAAAACGGGTGCACAAGTACATAAATAGGTTATAAACTTATAATACACATACATACATAATTATTTACTTTAATAATTATATACCTACATCAGGCTTCTTATAAGTTTTCCTATAATCTATAAGTAAAGAACTATTTTCGGTATTTTTTTTTAATTTTTTAGGCTCAGTTGTTTCGGGAATGGTGAATTTTCATCTAATTTCTTAAATAAGTAAAAAAAAAAATCGTTTTAAAATAATTAAAATATTTAACTCAAATCTTTACAACAAGCCTTTTCATTTGATACACCACACGGTATAGTTTGCAATTTTTTTTTTAATTTTGTTTATTCAAATTTCATTTATTTACGTTATACGTCCGTGTTTGGGTCAAAGAAATGCATAATAATATGTGTACCAAATTTCAACTTAATTGGTTCAGTAAATCCGGAGCAAACTGGTTGTGACAGACGGACAGTCAGACATGAGTGATCCCATAAGGGTTCCGTTTTTTCCTTTTGAAGTACGGAACCCTAAAAACAAAATGAAACCAAACACCAAGTGCGGAGCCTTACCTTTACGATTACTCCGGCTTATTTTCGTTATCATTGAGCAAATGTTGGCTCCACATCCCTTGTAATTTCGTTAAGGGCTGCCGCCTCACGTGCACAGATGTACTTAAGTTGGTACTTTGTGACGGCCGGCCGTGCCGGTCACCAGATACGTAAATGGATGTATACCCTTATTATTATTGGCGTGGCGTATTGTTACTGCTTTGTTTGTATAATTGGTTTATTCCAATTGGAGTTTCGGTTGATTGATTAAGAGCGTAGGTTGAAACCGTGATGTCAAGAGTTTAGTATATTCTGTTGTTAGTTGTGTTAGTTCCAGATTATGTGTTGCAAAATAGACACTTTGTAGTAACCTACGTTTGTATTTCTTTAGCATCAATATGCTTAAGAAACTGTTATAAGCTTAACTTAATAAATACTGGCTGTCTTGTATGCATAGCCGTGTGAAAATACATTTGAATTTGTATAATATATAATTTTGATGACATTGATTTTACATTCTGTGATTACCTTAACTGTCACACTGACTTTTTTTTTTAGGAAAACATAGGAATACTTTTACTATGTTTGTAAATATGTGAGCACCATGTATCATAATTAAATTGTTTAATTAAATCTGTCATTGCTTCATTTTTAATTATTTTTACCTATTGTGGTATAGTAATTTTATTCTAGGTGCATCGTCTTCACATATACTTATATCATTCAAATTAATGTACTAATAGTATTTAGTAAAAAATATTTTGTAATAAAAATAAAATTATTAATAATAAAAATGTAGTTAAATAATATTTTGTAATAAACAAAATATTGAAAAACATTTTTCAAAAGAGTAATGGTGTAGTTTCCCACCCATTCCTCTCTATACGAAACTTACTTTTGGAAGGTGCAACTAGAATCAATTAATTTTTTTTGTAAACGTTCACGCGGTGACGTTCAAAAGCGACTCGTATGTGCCTATTTGAAATAAATAATTTGACTTTGACTTTGATTTTGACAAAATGTCAGCGTTCATTGGGGTAGCTCTAATGGCTTAAAATACCAAAAGAAAGAAATTGGTACTCCACCTTTAGGTACCTAATGTAGGCGTATCTAAATAAGTAGGTAAGGAACGCATGAAGGCACGTGTACAGAAGGATTTTTTTTCGACCATCGAGAGGCGAGAATGTCCTTGCCAGACTCGGTAAGCGAGAGCCACCAGGCGGTCTATCACTACAGAGGATACATCTATCGTACTTATTATTTTAGTCTTGCCATAAAAATTCACCTTGAAGTCTAAAACTAGGTTTGTGGATATAAATTTGATTTGATTGTCCTCTAAATCTTTCTAAACCGAAACATGAAAAAAAACTTCTTTGTATGTACCCTGGGAAAGGTATAGTCATTATACGTTTCTCACTTATTTCACGCCTCACCGAGACCACGTCGAGAATTGATTGTCGTCTGCCAAGACATATTTTACATCAATGAATAGGACTCTGGAATAGGGTCACATTTCTTTTTTTGTTAGAAAAATTTGTGCGGGTCTTTGGATTTTTTTATTGTTGCCTGTATATGCTGAAATCCAGGTGATTGTTTTTTGAACAATCAATCATTTTTTGTTGCTAAATTGTTTATTATAGATCGTAGTATTCAGAAGAAAGAAAGGCATACATTGACGCTGGTAGCACATCTCCGCCGCGAAACCGTAGCAGCGAAACCGCAGTAGTTAACTACTGCGGTTTCGCTGTGATAGTTTCGCGGCGGAGGTGTGCTACTGGCGTGATCGTAATTACGTGATAAGAAGGGCGGACGTTTTGGGAGACTGTCATATTATATGTAAGTTTGACGTTCGATAAGTGCTGATTCTACGCCTCGGAATTCGATTGATGCTATTTCGAAATACATTTTTTTTTTTGGCCAGTCTTCATTGTAGCGGTCCATTTATCCATTATAAAAAACTAAGTTGGAGTATCATTTCCTACGAAATGTATGGGAAAAGTTTTTTCGATTTATGACTTTTCTAGTACTCAAACCTCAATTGGTCCAATAGAAGTTTTTGATCCTTATAAGAAAGAGGATCGATTAGCATAAAAAAAAGTTTTTGTGAAAATTGCTTATTTTCCTGCTGACTGTACATTTTTTTCAAAATCTGTGAATGCAGATCAAAATTTCTCAAAAAGTCAAGGACGCGACGCGAAAATGATCTTAGGAGACTACTCCTAAGATCATTTTCGCGTCGCTGCAACGGATAAGGTACTTTCCCCTTACTGGCCCACTGAAAGTTTCCAGCCTGTATAAATAAATATAAAAAAAAGAAAAGATAAATGACTTTTGATTTTTGAAAATAGGTCACGATGATCAATGGTCTGATGATATGGCACTCTGGTAAGACATATGGCTCACTCTCACCGTAGGTAATTAGCAACTCTTCGATTAAGGCCTGGCAGCGCCACGTGCATCAACGACCATACGTCGTAAACTTGACTTATGATTGATGGTTAAATCCCTTCTTTCTCGAGGTCTGAAAGACAAGTAATAAATAATGATGATTGTGTCTTCACACCTCATGTCAATGGCTTGATTGGTAGAACTAACATCAACATCAAAACTAATTAGAGATAACTTGATCAGGCGTTCAAAACTTTATGGAACGAATTAACATAATTATATTTTGGGAAGCAACAACTGCTCGCCAACGAACTGAGTTTATTTTGATAGTCGTTGTGAGTAGACATCAACAGTACTTCAAGTCAGTCTTGAAGAACTGACAGTTTTTCTACGACTGACGAGACTCCTACGAGAATACTGACTGTGTTATCGTAGGAGTAGTACGAGCGTATATCCCTGTGGGTGAATTTAATGATTTTTTTAAACATTTATTTCAATGTACAGACGCAAGCAGGTCAAGCTACCCGAAACTGTCAAATTTTCCCAATCAACCTTGAACCTTATACTGTAGGAACAAAGTAAAAATCTATTAAAGAAATTTAACAGATTGTAGTAGCTTGATTGTACTATAAAATACCTAATATGTTTTTTATTGTTAAATTATATTCTAAGGCCATTAACTCACGGCACCGCGCACCGCCGCGGTAGGCGGTGAAGTGGACCTCATGTCGCATTGGCCTCTAACAAATCCGTTGATGCCTAACACACGTATACCGCCCGACCCGACACGTATACCGGTGGCCGGGAATCGGCTTGCGACTCCCAACGCCCGGGGCGTCTCCTGTAGCGACAAGGGGCGCGAGGCCGCGTTCATACCTACGACCTATAAACTCGTAAGTCACGTACGTTACCACTACGCTACCACTACTCCAACACAGCTGCACCAGCGGTTAGCCATATTATTCGAGTTAAATTACCTACCTATTTATTAGGCATGTGTTTCTGTGACCCAATTTTTATTTATTTCTTCCAAGACTTATAGGATCATCCAGGGGCACCAGATAGTGACAGTTATTTCGATGCATCGTTTACGAGCGCTCTGACTGATTTACAGCTCGTTTTATTTATTAGCAGAGTTTTACAGCTCGTAGGAAAGGAGCTAACACGCTATTCCGTTTAGATTCTCACTGGCTCACTCACATCTGTGTTAACGCACAATTACAACTCTCTGGCTCAGTCATAAAATCTCGTCTCTGGTTACGACAGATTCAGTCTTTGTCTTAATAAACGATCGGAGTATATTTTTTTATTTTTTGCATAACAGTGATTTTAGTTTTCTATCAAATGCATTAGATTATTTTTAATTTGTCAATTTATTACGTACTAGCTTCTGCCCGCGACTTTGTTCGCGTGGAAGTCATAAAACACCACAATATACAAATAACAGCCACATTTTTCATATTCTATTAGTCGCAACTGCTACTGTTGGGCATGAGGTCCTGGATTCGATTCCCGGGTCAGGCAAAATATTATTGGGTTTTCCGCCTGGAATTTTTAGTAACAGTCCGAAGTCTGAATTTATGCCCGGTAAGTGGCAATAGGCTCACCCCCAAATTTCGCCCGTTATGTTTAGGTCCCACGTGATAACACGGAATCTAAACATAACTGGCAAAATTTAATGTAAGTGTACTATAGGTAGGTACACCTCAGCCTAACCCTTCGCGGAGTACAGACGTAATGCTATTACAAAATATAAAAACAAACATAAACTCACACCTTCTTCCCATGGGAGTAGGTAGAAACTATAGAACGCCACCTGCTACGCTACTTACATACTCCTTTTGCTTTGGTTACGTTCATACATCTGGTTGTATACGCACATCTGTTCGGAGTACTGCGCATCTGACCTTTCTGAAGAACATCACCAATTAGGTCGATATATGTCCTCCTAGGGCGTCCCCTCCCAGCGTTTCCACTCATATCTACCTTGTAAATACCTTTTGTTAGTCGCCTTTCATTGATCCTTTCAACATGACCAAACCCTATAAGTATACTCTTTTAAAATTTTGTCACTATTGAACCGCACAGTTGCCTAATCACATAATTTATCAGCCTATCATCCATAGTCACGCCACATATGTTTCGCAAGGAATACATTTCCACAGCATTGATTCTACTTTCATGCTTCTTTTCCACACCCAACATTCACTTTCATAAGCGTGGGTATCAGAACACCACAGTGAACAGCCAGTCGAGCCTTTTTGGGCATCGACTGGTTGGTCACAATCGCATGCATAATACAATTCACCATATTTCCCGCATTTACTGTACTTTTTTGATTTCGCTACGATTTTATTATAGCCATAGATGTCGAGATTCTATAGTCTAAGTTCCATTTTTTTTGTTTTATTTAAGTGTTTGTGTAATAAGATGTTTTTTTGTTTCTTCGGCTATAGTTTTGATTTGCTTCTATTGTTCTATTCTATCTATTTGATTTGTTTAATCGAAAGTAATCTCAGTGTCTTGCACGAATGTAGCTATTTGTAATATGTAAAGAGAGTTAGTGTTTTGTATTTTTTTGTTATAAAATGTGGTTGACAGCTTCCCCATTGCCTAATATTGATAAGGATGTATACATTTCTTTTACACGATAAACTATCACAGAAGTCTACATTCACCCCACAATAATAATGATGAAAAACTTTAACTAAGCAATTGATAAGTAGGAAAGTAGTTCTTGCTAAACTGAATAACTACCTATAAATAGGTCAGTCTGTGATGTTATCAACTGAATCAACTCAGCCTCTCGCAGTCAACTGCTTGACATAAGCTTCTCCCAGGCTGCACCACAACAAACTATCCTCCGCCTTCCGCATCCAGTCTTTCCCAGCCACCTTTTAAAGGTATTCGGTCCAACTAGTTGCGATGTTATACATGCATCAAACAGTGATCAATATTCGGAGGCATGAGTCACTTTCTAATAATAGGTTAGTTACATGACGGCAACACTGAGCAGTGTCTATTTGTGTACCAATAAGATTAAAGTGTCAATATTTGCTTGTCGACGATGTCAATAATACTGTGTTCATAGGGCAATTTCAAGTGATTCTATCTGTACCGACGAACCTCTGAACCTGCCTCTGTATAGATATAGACACAAAGCATACACAATAGTAAGCGATCAAATAAGTATTATTTACCTACCCTTTACCCTACGTTTTTTTCTTATGTGGACCGACTAATAATATTTCTTAAATAAAGCTTTGACACTTAATACGTAACCCCTTGTAAATACACAAAAGCCTTGTACGTTACCATTTTTTTTTTCATGGAATTTAAAGATACTGTAATCAAACAACTTTTCAGTACGAATATATCTGTATTTATAAACATACAAACTTGGTTTAGAGCAATATTTAACAAACTATTTAATCAGGTACTCAATATAATATCAGTAAAGACTTTAGACTTCTTGAAGACAACCTTTAGTTTCCGAGGCTGGAAGAGCATTGATTTATCAACAACGTGACGCTCCACATATCATGTTTTTCATTCCATTCTGTTAGAAAACCAGTACTTTTACCGTAACTGTCAAATAAGATACTTAACTTCATGACTTGATACAAAAATCATTTGAGACAAATCACATACTTTTAATTTCTTATTTAGTATTTAAAATCACTACAAATCTTATTAATATCTGACATTTAAATTATTTTGTTTTTCAGTAAATATGCGATTGAAACATGAGCTATCAATCAATGGTCAATCCATGTAATTTCAGCGTTAGCTAGAAACATTTTCGTTTGACATTTTCACTATAAATACCAGATTTAACCGATTCCGGTCATCCATGTAACATGTAACGTGAATTCATAATATTCTAGGAAAGGTCTCAATTTATTGTATTTATTGATCACAGGGACTACATGTGATCAATAAATGCAATAAATTGAAAGCTGAGCTTTGAGCTTTGTCGACAAATACTTATTCTAAAATGTGTCAGTATAGCTCTACTGTCAGTATAGGTTTACCTGTTAAGATTATTACAAAATCTTATTCGTAACTAATGAATTATTCCAATTTATCATAATCCAATAATTACTTGAGGAAGTAATTACAACAAACACCACAATTATACCACGTTGTATTGATTACCAACCAATCAAACAACAACCAATAACCAAACCAATCAAACAACCAATACAACGTGGTAATATTGACTGCTGTAGGAGATCGGCGCCATCTATTGGTCCCTTTGTGAATTAGAAACACCTTGTATTGTTTTAAGATTAATTATTAAATTAATTATGATGTTCTTGTTTTAAATTTTATAGAGAACATTGAATGACTTTTGGGTTGAAGTCAACAATTCTACATTTGACATAGTAAGTTCTGTTTATGATCTCCAATCACCCAATATTGTAGAAAAATGGCGCCAATTAGGTTTGAATGGTCAATACCACAAAGTTATAATTTAATACGAGAACTGAATCAGTTTTAATAATAATTTAGAAACCATAAAGTAACAAGTTTATTTTTAACACATATTTCTACAATATTATTTTAGTATATGCGAAACCCGAAACACGTGTCTAGTATTTTTATGTAAAGAATCTATGTACAAAATTTCAAAACTGTATCATGAAAAATCACAAAGTTATAAGGTTGTTATGGGACCGGGTTGTCGGTACAAAAACAGCGGCGCGGCGCACGGTGGGCTGGAAATCGGCTTTCATAGACTTAGGGATTTCAATTTGCAAGTGCTTGATTTTTTGCCGGATATCGCTTCTATTAGTCATTACTATATACAAAAATGACACCCGAGTTAATTCTGCCCAAAAAAGAAGGAAATATAATTTTTTTACGAAAAATTTGTATGAAGCTAGTATGAAAAATCGAATTATCTCCTAAACGGCATGTTTAACCGTAATATCCTTGGAGGTGGTCATAGTGCTAATTATTTATGATTTTTTGGTTGCCGATTTGACGAAAAATTTAATGCCGTTTTTTTTTAAAAATCGTCAAAATATTTTTATTTATTTTTACATGTAAAATGATCCCTTTTAGTGTCCAAGTTAAAAAGTTCGATATGTTATTAACCCAAATATTAATAAGTCGAGAGTTTCAGCAAAAAAGCTCTGCTTTTTCTTGCCATCTAACTTAGGCCTTTGTGCACTTAGCAAAGGATCCGAAGAAACAACAAGCATATTTAAAATGTCTTGATTGGAATCCTGCCTGCTTCTTTTCCGCGAATGATGTTCTCGAAACCTCCTAAAATCTTTGTTTCGAGACTCTGAGGCTTCTTCCGAGAGAGTCCCAATCGGCACAAGATTATTTTTCTCGATTATGTCAGCCCCATGGATTAATAATTTATGAACGGTTGACGACATGTAGTACCAGTCGTATAATAATACGTACTTTTCTGCTGTTTTGCGGGCATAATCTCTAAATGTTATTATATCGACCTGCTCTCCAGATGTAATTGCTTGTAAAATTACGGCAAATCTTTTGATGAGGTCTTCATCCAAACCGGTTATAGCTGCGGTTTTATTAGGAATCTCAAAGAATTTTCTTGCAGTATTCCCGTCATTGGTGGTTCCCGAGCCTTGTTTTACTATATCAATCAACAGATTGAGCTCATCTTTGAATTTATTTTGAATTATTTTCTTCCTTGTCTGTAGCATTTCTTTGTGCTCATCACTTCTCGCTGCCCACCGTTTGAAGTCGAGCCTGTATGCAATGTGTAACAGACATTCCATACAATTTATACGGGCGTGTAGGGATGACAAGCCAAATTTATACAGGTCAGAACACACAATTTTTGATGTGACAGCATCTAAGCGGTTCATTTCTGTAGGCTTTGCTAAGCACAGGTAGCACGATGCATTTGATCTAGCTTCAGAAAGGTAAGTGCAAACATTAGCGTCGATCATCGTCATCATTAGTTTATGAGTCACCCTATTATTATTATTGCACTCTGTGGGGATAAGGGCCTCAATTTCTTCATCCATTTGTTTTTTCAGCTCAAGGACAACTGCTTCACTCTCCTTTACAAAAGTAAACTGAACTAGACGACAATACAAAACTGAGCATGGTTTTGGGTTCGTCCATAAGATGTTGTCTCCATCTGTCAGTTTAAGTGGCACCAAGGAGGTCATGAAAATGCTCGAGTCATCTTCCTCACCCTCCATTTTCTGCTTGTATCAGCTTTGGTTAGAAGCATCATCAAATCCCCACTTGGATATCAGCTTCAACTGCTTGTTATGCTCTTCCTTAGAAAGGCTTTGAAGGATTCTTGTAACTGTGATATCAAGTAAAGCTTGAAGTGTAATCCAAGCCGATGAATCAATAACTGTCACTGATTGCTTCGGAGGGTAGCAATCAAGCTTAGTTTGTTGCACTTTATAGTAAGATGGATAAATATCCTTAGCACCTTCCCGAATGGCAGCCTCTCGCAACGTAATATATTGCCACTTTGAGAGTTTAGCGAAAGAAGCAATCCAAGCGCCTTTTCTGACGTAAATATGATTGTTTTCGCTGGTTTCTTAAGCGTTTCATTTAATTTAGCGGCTGCTTCAGGATTTTTCATCATGTATTCGATGACAGAGGCGATATCTCCATGCCCTTCTTCTTTTAAACGTGCTGCAGCTGCATATGCCAATTCACTGGAATCTTCGCCTGTGTGTTCATCAGATCTTCTCTTTTTTTGTTTACTTCCCAGATCTTCGAATGGTTTACGGGATCTTTTCGTCATTGTTCCAATGGACGTTGATGTCAACGGTTCTGGAGAGACTGAGGGCGCTCTTGGTATCTCATCAACACTTGGTTCTTGATTAACTAAAGTTTGCACAAAACTCGGCCAATCAATATTTGCTCCCAACCAATTGTCGTACTTTCTCCTGAAATAATCAAGGAATCGGTTGGATTTCTGCCACCTTTGTAAAGCGGCTCGCGTAAATCTCCGACAAAATTCTTTGAGAACAACACGATCTTCGTCAGACAGGCAATTGCCTATGCGGGATACAACTGCACTGAACAATACTTCATGATCAAATGAAGTACTCTCACTTCTTAGAAGAACAAACAAGTCTAAATTGGTGATTGAACTTTCCATTCTAAGATTTTATAGTCGCAGATTTAGTGTTAGCAGTTACACAGTTGTGAACAAACTAAATTATAAAACAAAACTTTAGCCCTTTTATTGCAAAACGCCAATAATTAGGTAACTACCCTCATTAGTTATCTTTTCATTAGCTAGTGAAAATTTATAATTGTCACTAACTATTCTTAGAACTCATAGCACTGCTAATTAACAAATTAGCTTACTTATCAGGAAAAGTTGAATGTAATCCATAGTTGGCATTGTCGTGAGATATTGAAAATCATTAAATCACCTATAAAGACTCATTAGAAGACCTAATCAGTGTAGTTACTTAATCAATTCTTTTCGGACTCATTAGAAGAGTAAACAATTGGTAATTTGGTTGTATGAAAAGTTTTCAAACTCATGATGTGTTGATAAATATCTAGCTCAAACATAGTTGTCTACGTGTGGGTGTACTATAAACGTCTGCCAACTCCTTCGGAAATATAGGAGTGATGCTATTTTATAAACACTAAAAGAAATCGTTTCATATGTAAAAACAAATAAAAATATATTGACGATTTAAAAAAAAAAACGGCATGAAATTTTTCGTCAAATCGGCAACCAAAAAATTATAAATAATTAGCACTATGACCACCTCCAAGGATATTACGGTTAAACATGCCTTTTAGGAGATAATTCGATTTTTCATACTAGCTTCATACAAATTTTTGGTAAAAAAATTATATTTCCTTCGTTTTTGGGCAGAATTAACTCGGGTGTCATTTTTGTATATAGTAATGACTAATAAAAGCGATATCCAGCATAAAAACAAGCACTTGCAAATTTAAATCCCTAAGTCTATGAAAGCCGATTATCAGCCCACCGTGCGGCGCCCCCTCGCCTCCAGGGTCGTCTTGCGCTCATTGATAATAATTTAGCAGTAGGTACCTAACCGTACGGCGATTGTATTGTAAGTAATTAAATGGTGATAACATCTTCCATCACACTTAAATATTTTTGGGACAAAATATAACATGGTGTAAAAATTATTTAAATCGATTCAGTTCCTTATTCTGAACAAACTATAATCAGGTTTCGCATATAACTAATAAATAATAATGTTGTATATGAGAACTTTTTGTTTGATTAAAATCCTTGATCTACCGGAAACATTGTCAATTTAAGTGGTAAAAAGTAATGAAGTTACTAATTAAACTTTCATTTTAAAACGCCTTTGCATTTGTGAATATTAGCATTGTTTAATGATAAAAGAATTTACTGATAAGCATCTTAGTATTGTTTGTAATTTTTATTCGTAATAAGATTTAGAGAGAGAGAATACGACTCTCGACGCTCGCGGCAGCGTGGGGCAGCCATTGTAATGGGAGTGTGTGTTGTAAGGACTGAAATTGTGATTGTCGAACAAGAAACTTTTGTAACTTAATGATTTTGGTTTAGAAGAGTGTCCATGGAGTTTCTTACCCGTTCTTCTCCATAACTATATACTTACTTCGTCTTGGAATGGGCGACTAGCTTCACTTACTAACTCAAACTGAACGAATCTTCTAATTTAAATAAATGATTTGAGTTTGAGTTAAGTGCTGTGTGTGATTGAAAACCAACTACCTATCTACCATCAGTTAAAAATTAAGTACACCAGAGACTGGTCAGAGTCGGCACTGGGTTCCTCGCCGTGTTATATACATTTTAATCTGTTCATAAAATAAATCGTTGAATCCGCACGGTTCAAGAACGTGCCTGAACTTTCATAATCATCATTCATCATTTCAGCCAAAAGACGTCCACTTCTGGACATAGGCCTCCCCTAAGGGGGGGTGTTTGCCATAATCACCACGCTTGGCAGGCGGGTTGGCGATCGCAGTATGATGTTAAAATGCATAGAGAACGCTGCTGCCCATTCTCTAGTAAGTCCCTTAGTCGCGTTTTACGACACCCACGGGAAGAAATGGGGTGGTGCTATTCTTTACGTCCAGCACCACACGGAGCTTTCTTAATAGTTTTTAGGGTTCCGTACCCAAAGGGTAAAACGGGAACCCTATTACTAAGGCTCCGCCGTCTCTCTGTCTATCGGTCCGTCTGTCTGTCTGTCTGTCAGTTGAAAATTTCAACTGTCTAACTATCACGGTTCATGAGATACAGCCTGGTAACAGACGGACAGACAGACGGCGGAGCCTTAGTAATAGGGTTCCCGTTTTACCCTTTGGGTATGGAACCCTAAAAATGAATTGTTTGTCAAATGATACGTTACTAAAACAAAGTAGGTATATTAGGTAATTATTTTCTTAAGTGAATTATTTGGCAAACTTTTTGTTGTATATCTATGTAATGACAAATCATGATATGCCAATCGCTACTAGTCAAATTAAATTTTTTAAAGTTATTGTTGGTGAAATGACAGGACTAAAATCATTAAAGCCTTCTAAGCATTACACTCTAATCAACTTGGGGCAATCGTGAAGCACTTATAAGTCCCTAATTCCCAGTTTAATTAAATATGGATTATCACATTCTACCATACATTTTGTCAAAAGGATTTTTTGTCAAGTGTTTGAGATTGCTTGGTTCCAAAAGGTTGAGATTATGACCCATATTAAAAAAATCCCTTCATAAAAAAGCTAAGAGTACCTTCATTTTAATTGAGTACCCTTCCTTGATAAGGTTATTATAACTCAATTGTAATACCAGTTTACTCTGAGTGAGTAAACTACCAATAATTAATTAAGCGTGGCCTTCATAATATCGTCGACCTTTTTATACTTAAGAAGATTCAGCTTATAAGTCTTTTCCCAGAAATAAGTTAGCTAGGAATATAAATAGATAGGTACCGCAAAATAGTATTTACTCACTAAAAAATAAGGTTTCAATTTCAGAATTACCGCACTCTAAATGAAATTAAGTAGATAATCTCCGCGACCTCTGCTACTCGTTTCTAAAACGATACAAAAACTGCTTAATGAATGTTCCATCTTTAACTGACGGCATTCGAGTCAACCTCAGCTAAATTTAATCATGAATAGTTAGACTATTGTCTAACTCTGACTGAGTAAATCCATTGGTTCAATTTCAAAAGTTAAGCTTTGTGACATCGTAATGTTTCGCTGACTTGTAATGAGCTGATGTATTGAAGAGTTGATTGTGGTTTAAATAGAAAACAATCATGACTTCATGTTTATTTCCAGTGTGCTTAAAGAATACAAGATCGATATACTAAGCTATTCTACAGACACTGTGACAAAAAAAAATGCATAGCATGAAATTGCCCCAACTTGGCCTGTGTAGATTTGTATCGTGTCACCTTAGAGTGGTGAATATGTCGTATTTTATAAAAGGGTACTTATTAGTATTCATATTATGTACTTACATAGTCTGGAGTCCAAACTATGTAAGTACATAATATGAATACTAATAAGTTCCCTAGTAATACTGGATTAAAAGCAGCGATAAATTAAAATTTCAACATCAACTTAATTTTCCGGGAGAAATACGGTACGTCCCAAAGTTCGTGTAACACGAATTTAGAATAGGAAACGTCTAACTTTTTAAGCTGCAATTTAGGCGGTACATGCATAAGTGCATATTAATCTGCTAGATTAGTCTAATGAATTGAATCTTTTCCAGTAGATCCTCTTTTTTAGGGTTCCGTACCAACCTCAAAAGGAAAAAACGAAACCCTTATAGGATCACTTCGTTGTCCGTCTGTCTGTCAAGACTTTTTCTCAGGACCGCGTGGAGGTATCGAGTTGACATTAATATCAAATCCGTAGGTCTACGATCCCTTGAAGCTCTAAAAAAATCCAGCTTCTAAGTCAAAGCAATGAAAAATACGGCGATTTACGATTTATGCAACATATTTTGATACTCGCAAATAAATCAAAACAAAATTTTATATTTCTAGGTCAACGGGAAGTACCCTATACTGAAATTTGGCAAGAAGCAAAGACTCACAGCACAAGTAAAGGAAAAAGTCCGAAAATAATTAATTTGTAGATGATTATTTCAGTTACCTACATAATGTTTAACATACATGTTTTGGAGATCACCTTTTAAGCAAAGAGTTGCTTGTGTTAGGTGACTCCGCTCTTCCACATAACATAAACCGTGTAGGTATGCAATTGAAAAACATAATATAAAAAGAAAAATATAAAAATACAAAAAGGAACCGCACATTGGTGATGTATGAGAGTGGGTTTTTGAGTCCGTGTGTGTGTGTGTGTGTGAGTGTGTGATAGTGTGAGCGTATATTTTTTGCGATAACAAACTTACATTTGCAGTTGGAATGTAAGAAGGAACATGTTTTTTAACTACAATGATAAGTTTGGGATGAATTCATCCCAACTACGCAGTTGGTCGGTGTTCATAGGTACTGCACCATTCCTATTTATAAACCGACTGATTATGGAGATACTGAAAGCTATAGTCTTAATTTTTTTTGTGTTTGATAGTTTCTCGAGAATGGTTGAAATTTTTCGCTATCAAACCATTTACTGACCGAACAATCTATCTAGCTCACAATTATTGAGCTCATGTTCCACAACCTCATGAGCTAGATAGATCAAACAACATTTAAGTATTCATTTACGTACCTAAATACCTAATATGTTATGTAAGTAAGTACCTACGTCTATAGTATATATGTAAGTAGGGATATATACCCGCTGTTTGTTCATTGTTGTGTTTGCGGACAAACACGGCCGGGCTTGCTTGTTTATACCTTCCCTTGGAATCGAAGCTACCGGTATTATTCGGACAGGATTCAAAGGGGACTGCTCTATGGGTAATAGATTATGCGTGTTCGGATATTAGCTGATTGGAGTACTTGACTTTGATGCGGGAATTGATAGGAGTGTTAGCTTAAGGGTAATTTTGTGAGGTGCAGTTATGATCATTAAGAGGATCCTGCCCGGTCCGTCTATCGTCAACGTAAGCATGGTCGAAAAGCTTGTTGTTTCATCCGGCGCTAGTAAGAACTACTAACAAGCAAGTGAGAACGCGATAACATTGAACGAAAAATTGTGTGCGGAAATTTCATAAAACTTGTTATAGGAAGGAAATACGTGTGTTTACAAAATATGGAGGTTGGCAGTTTAAATAAGATTATAGGATACTAGGATGTTTTTCCACTCCTTTATTGCGACTGCAAAACATTTGTGGTTAGTTATTCATAAAAAAACCGACCAAGTACATGTCGGACCACGCAGAATGAAGGGTTCCGTAGTTGGGATAAATTTATCCCAAAAACAAACTTAACATTGTTGTTGAAAAACATGTTCTCCCATGCATCGATATACGCCACGGTCAATTTCCCAACTGCAAAAAGTTTGTAATCGCATTTTTTTTTATGTGATAAATCTACAAATTAACGCACTTTTTCCTTTACTTGTGCTGTGAGACCTTGCTTCTTGCCAAATTTCATGATTCTAGGTCAACGGAAATATCCTACAGGTTTTGATTTATTTACGATTATCAAAATATAACGCGCGTATCGCTGTATTTTTTTATTACGTTGACTTAGAAGCTTGATTATTTTAGAGCGCCAAGGGACCGTAGACCCAACATATTTAATATTAATTTCAACTTGATACCTCTTCGCGTTTCTAAGAAAAAGGGTCTTCGGAATCTTTAAGGGACTTACAGACAGTCAGACGGACAGATGGACAACGAAGTGATCGTATAAGGGTTCAGTTTTTTCCTTTTGAGGTACGGAACCCTAAAAAGCATTCTTAGGTAGCTTCACTTTAGCCAAATAATTATCTTGAGCGGTTTTAAATCATAAACCAATGTAGTAAATGAATACGTAGGGTATTAAATTATTTATTGTTATGAACAAAATATATATTCAGTTATTAAATTCCCGTATCATTAAATTTTTAATCACTCGAGAAAACTGAAGGTGATAATTTTGCTGTCTTTAACTTCCTTTATTTTTATAAACAATATTGTTACAAAACCTAGACATTTATGAAAACATATAAAGGGTAAACATGTCTCTCGTAAATGAGTACCTACTGTTGTTTTATTCATGAATACTGATAAAAAACATTGGTTGAGCAAATTTGATCCTTCTTCCATAATACATCACGGTCGGCAAATACGGGCGGTCAATTTCTTTTGACGGGAGTAATGATAGGATGATAAAATGTCGTGTATCTGTTTTCTTTTTCAATGAACATGTATGAAGAAGTGCTACCTCGTTGGTCTAGTGGTTGCAAGCGCTGCTACTGAGCATGAGGTCCTGAGTTCGATTCCCAGGTCGGGCAAAGTGTTTAATGGGTTTTTCCATCAAGAATTTCTCAGTAGGAGCCTAGAGTCTGGATTCGTGCTGGTTGGTGGCAATATGCTCACTCCCTATAACATGGGACTTAAACATAACTGGCGAAATGTGGGTGTAGGTACTATAGGTACACCTCTGCCTAAACCTTCGGGGAAATACAGGCGTGATGTTATGTTATGTATTAGGAAGTTTATGTCTAAATAGCACCCAATTTAAAAGTTTTTATAACTGTACCCCTCACGACCGGATTATTTCTAGCCAATTATTATTTAACTGACCTCCATTTGAGATCGAAAAGGAATAATACTGGCAAAAATCAAATAGCAGATTAGTCATTTTTGTAATAAATAAACTATTGTTATTATAAGCTTAAATTGATTCTCTTGTCGGAAAATAAAACACTAACTTATAAAGGTCTAAATACATGAAACCCAATTTAAACAGGCAACTTGAACAAACACCCACACAGAGTTGCTCAATTTCGTAGCAAAAAAGTATACAACGACACGTTCGTCAGTAACCTTTTATGTAGTGTTACGCAACACCAGTGTAGTGGCACTCGATCAAGCCATTCTCATTTGTCTGGCCAACATTCGATCCGGTTGGATCGTGTTTCAGTCCGAATTTCTTCACTGCTCGTCGATTGAGCAATATTGATTTTGATGTATTGCTCCATGTTGTTTTTGGGAAAATTACTTTATTAACTAGCTTATTTATTCTTATTCGTTGGGATAGGTATGTAGGTAGATATTTTATTCATGTACGTTTTACAAAACCCAATTTTATCTGCCAACTTGTACACACACTCAAACAGAGTTGCTCAATTTCGTTGTTTAAAAGTATACAACGACAAACTTTCGTCAAATATCCTTTTATGTAGTGTTACGGGACACCAGTGTAGTGGCACTCGATCAAGCCATTCTCATTTGTCTGGCCAACATTTGATCCAGTTGGAATGTGTGTGTGTGTGTGCTGCCGACTATTTGTTTTTACTAGTTTATGTTTTCATATGTTTTGCACGTGTTTCTGTGACAAATAAAATTATTTTTCTTTCTTTATTTCTTTCAATCTGAATTCTTTCACTGCACGTCGATTGAAAATTTTGATGTAATGCTCCATGTGGTTTTTGGGAGAATTACTATAATAACTGTCTTAATAATTCATATTCGTTGAGATAGGTAAGTAGGTAATAGATATTTTATTCATGTGTATTTAACAAAACCCAATTGCAACTGCCAAGTTGGACGAACACTCAAACAGAGATGCTCAATTTCGTCGTTCAAAAGTATACAACGACAAACCGTCGTCAAATGTCCTTCTATTAGTGTTTCATGACACCATTGTAGTGGGACTTGATCAAGCAATTCATTTGTTTGGCCAACATTCGATCTGCCTATTTAGAATTATATTATACATTCCTACATTCTCTATTCATATTTTTATATAGCTTATTGTTATACTAATATTCAACATTTCACAAAACCCAAATTCAACGAGCAACTCGAACAAAAACCCACACAAAATTACTTAATTTCGTCGCTTATAAGTATACAACGACGAACTGTCGTCAAGTATCCTTTTATGTAGTGTTACGGGACACGAGTGTAGTGACACTCGATCAAGCCATTCCTCATTTGTCTGGCCAACATTCGATCCGGTTGAAATGTGTTTCAGTCTGGATTCCTTCACTGCTCGTTGATTGAGCATTATTGCTTTTGATGTGCACTCCAAGTGGTGGTGAGAGTTGCTTATTTAATCGCTTATAAAAAGAAAGTGCCTATCTAAGGTTATGAGATTTTCTTGAAAATAAGAAAGCTGCACAATTAGTACATTTTTTAAATATTTTAGTAGTTTATATAAAAAGTAAGGTTTCTTTTACCAAAATAGAAATACTTAGCCGACCTATTTTGCAAAAATCAAAGATCTTTCTATCCTATAGGTTAATTTGTACCATGGAGCCGTTTGTTATATAAAATGTTGTAATATGTTATATATTGATAAGATGTATGTTGACTTTAAAAAAGCATAGCAGTTGGGAGTATCTCATGCTCACTTAAATGTCTCGCTGATGGTGGCGCGTGTGTTGGATCATTCGGTTCCCTACAAAATGGTTAAGCTGGATGGTTCTGATCTACGCGTTATGTTCGTGAACGAGCGCCGTCATCTTTTAACTGCTTATTTTTAATCTGTTAATCTTATATTTTGAATTATTTTTTATTCATTTATTTTTAACATTGTTCTCACATATATTATACAAGCAACAAGAATAATTTAAGCAGGATTTTGTAATATCTTGATATAAAAGAGTGTTCTTGGAGTTTCTTGCTCATTTTTCTCCATAGAGATCTATGTTTCGGAATGGGCAACTAGCTTCAACTTTCTGACTAACTGACCGACTCTTTGACAATTTATTCAAAAGTGCCTGTAATTGGTTTTTGAAATAAATGCTTTGAGTTTGAGTGAGTTTTTTCCTGCGCTTTAATTTGCATTTTCATTATCACAATTTCCTCTAAAAGCGATATTCTATCAAACAAATACATCCACATTTGTGTCAGTAAAACTAATAATAGGTATCAAAACGCAAGAACTTGATCCAAGTCCTAATAATTCAATGACTTAACTACTATTCTTACACGTAATATGTAATCTCAAGTATTTTGGACAATCATCTCACCATTATAGCCACATTAAGAATATTCGAGAAACCTTTAAGATGATTCAGATTTTAATTTAAGAAAGGCTAAAACTGTGTTAAGGTTGAACGTTAAAATTTTCACGAGCATTATAAAGCTTCAGTGTAGAATGTTTGTCCTGAGCAAGACGCAGTAAATGACAACGTCAGCTGATGGCAATTCAAAGTTATACAGACTTTAATTATAATATTGAGATTTTAATATAAAAGTAATTTAAAATGAACTTGTTTGTCAAACAAACAAGTTGCTTTTGTTTTAAGTTATGATGTCTAGAGATTTGGTGCATGAAATATAAGAACAAAAGGTTTTATGATATCTTCTTCTTGGTGTCAGAGTTTTTATGCCGCCCATGGGCTTGTATGAATTTCATGTGTGTGACTAGCTAGCTATTTTAAGAGCAGATATTTTATATAATCTGTAACATAATTAGAAACATAAAAAGTTAAAAAAAAAATACTGGAAATTATTCGTGCAAAGTTTATATAAAAAGGATGAGAACACTGAAAATGGTTTTGCAACTCCACGACGAAAAATATTAACGCAAAACTTTCTAAGTGGTACACTACATATTATTATTCTAACAAAGTTACCCATAATACCCCACTGTCGAGAGGGAGATAGTTTTGGGTAATTCAATTAGCCATTATGTGGCCCTCGGAGGGAATCGAACAACTTTGTTGTGGCCTGTGTTCATGTGAAGAATAATTAGTTCGTATCACGCAAACAACTTGCTAGGCTGCTTCCCAAAAATGTACGACATTTGAGAAATAGAGAAGAGACCTTGCCTTTTGCCGTTTTAAGAACCTGTTCACATAAGATCCGTTTGTAATAATTTACTAAAATAAAACTGTACAAAGAAAAAAAACTAAATGAAAGCTCTGCAGTAGGACAACACCTGCTCAAAAAAATATATAATCTATGCTAAAAACTTATACTAGCATGTTGTACTAGCATGTATACAAACTTATGGCAATAAATGATGTTCGTTGGTAAGCGCATCACTTGAGAACGACTGGACCAATTTAGCTATTTTTGTTGTTTCAAAATGTTTTTAAATAAAAAAAATAAAATCAATGTAGGTGTTTAAGGAATGAAAAATTTAATCTATTTTCTATATTTGATTTTAATATATTATCTAAAAAGAAGACAGGAAAAATAAATTACAGTGCTTTTTCTATGGGATTTTTGCACTCAAGACCATAATATGTTTTGACAGGACAGTGTCTGTCGGGTCAGTCAGTGATAAATAAAGATAAAACCTTTGTCGATGCCACGAATAAAAAAGTGACTAAATTGGCTGAAACGGATCTTTTGCTCATAGTTTCGTCAAATAATCCTCACGTTTCAACTGTAAAAGAAAAACTTGTGCTAGTATCTACAATCAACTTAGGTATTAAAATTGATTTGAATAATCTTGTTGGCATTAAAAAAACTACCCAGCAGGTAGGTGCACACTGATTGCCTACTAGACAACTAAAGCAATTAAGCCTTTTTTAATTTACTTAGGTATTTATAAAGCAGAGGTGAGTGGAAATGCCGGGAACGCCCTAGGAGGACATACTGACCAAATTGGTGATGTTCTTTAGAAAGGTCAAGTGCGTAGTACTAGCAATCGGCGTGTGTGTATGACCAGATGTATGAACGTAGGCGAAGCAAAAGGAGTATGAGAGGAGCGTAGCAGGTGGCGTTCTATAGTTTCTGCCTACCCCCATGGGAAGAAGGCGTGAGTTTATGTATGTATGTACGTAATTTACTTATAAAGTACAAAATATTATTCACCTCACATTGTCATGTGGTACTTATTCACATAACCACTTTAACATTATCCCAAAAATAAAAATCCACTCACACAATAATCGTCCTACTTCTACGAGCGTGATTACAATTCCTATTTATAAAACGTGGCGGTGGGTATTTTGAACATGATGTATTACTTACGTCAAATAACAATTCTCAGTAAGCCCCTTTAAATGTGTAAGGATGTGACACAAATAACTCGGAATTTATTAGCCCCGAACATGGACGTATAAAAAACTCGGACGGATTCTCGCTAACAGAAAACTGTGTCACTCAGAGTCAGCCAGCTCGCTGTACGTACAAGCCCCCACGCACACATTCACAGCATACTCACCCATTACGCGTGCAAACGTCAACACAGTCGACACGTTGACGCGGCAAAAAAAGTATTGAAATACAGCATGTCTTGTGTGGTGAAATGTTGCAAAAACCGTAGCGATCGGAAGAAAAAAAATACAGGAATCACGTTTCATAGTTAAATGAATAATTCAACAACTTAGTTCCCAATTTTATAGATTACAATCAATATTTATCCACCAGAACAAAATAATTCATCACAAGGCCAGTGTTGCCAATATTCACGTGTGCAAATTACCCTAAATATATGGGAAATTAATATATTTTTTAATCAATTCAATTTATTTAGGTTAATTATTACTAGTTGTTTTATATTCTTTCTACTAGATTTCCTAAAGCAAATGAAGTTTGGCGAAATAATTGGATTGAAAAAAATCGAAATTGTAACTGTCAAAATGACTGGATTCCAAACAAATACAGTGTCATTTGCAGTTTATATTTTGAAACGAATGACTTTTATACAACTAAAGGAGGACTCCGGCGCCGCGGCGCGTTAAATGATAAATGATTTTTATTTCTGTAAGTAGGTTTGTACAAACACTTTTACACGTCAGTCATATTTTTAAAACTAGATGAGGTCGGCGTTTCCTATCTGACTACTCTGAGAAGAAAGGCCGAAAGAAACTCAGAGGTCACAGTCTCTTTTAAAGTCCAGACATAATCTTGGTCAGCTCATGTGAAGGCCATGTAGATTGATGTCTGAAATGGTCTTTTGAGGAAAGAACCACACAGATTGAGTGGACCTGACCAGTCAATGCACGCATTTGTCAGTAATCGTGCAGCTCTACTCAGAACTTAAGGAGCTCAACGATGCGACGATCAATACCAAAGAAAGGACAGTTGGGTAGGCCGCTTAAATGACTCAAACTGCCAGACCATGATTAACACTAACTGAGAATAAGAGACAAAGTGAAAATAAAAATAAAAGAGCAATAACCCACATATTCTTCACATTCACAATAATTAAAATAATATAATACTTTACAAGTAAATAATCATGTCATTACGTATATATTACGTTACGTATATAAAATAATAAAAGTTAGCAAAAAAAAACATCAAACAATAAAAATAAACCACTTCAATAAGTAAAAATTGGAGCAGCTCAATCCCAAGCCTTTTTGTCCTCAATATAATCTTTAACGGTATAAAAAGCTTTCTGACACAACTTACGTTTAATTAATTATTTGAATTTATTAAGGCTTAGATCTTGAACGTGGCTTGGAAGTTTATTATAAAAGCGTATACATTGACATCGGAACGAGCCACCTATTTTCTTGAGCCTTGTTGTAGGTACAACAAATTTATGTTTGTTTCTAGTATTTATATTATGGATATCACTGTATTTTTTAAACAATTTTATATTTTTATGGGCATATAAAAGATTTTCAAAAATATACTGAGAAGGTACAGTCATTACATTAATCTCCTTAAATTTCTCTCGGAGAGAGTGTCTTGGACTTAATTTATAAACTGATCGTACAGCTCTTTTCTGCAAAACAAAGATAGTCTGAATTTCGGCGGCATTTCCCCACAACAGAATACCGTACGACATTACACTATGAAAATAGGCAAAGTACACTAAACAGGCTGTCTCTATGTCAGTTAAATTACGAATTTTTCTAACAGCATATGCTGCGGAGCTTAGCTTTTTAGACAGTTTATCTATATGTATATATATATATATCCCACTGAAGCTTAGCATCCAAAGTTAAGCCCAAGAATACTGTTCTTTCTTCAGGATTCAATTCTTCGCCCTTTAATAACACATCAGTGTTCACCTGCCTAACGTGAGGTAGCGTAAACTTAATGAAGAAAAAAAGATGATTAAGATCATCATTCATAGATGGAACTGGTAATTTATCAATGAGTTTACCTTTAAAAGCGTCCAAGCGACGTGCTGTTTTGGGGTTAACAGTGATATCCCTTTTAGCCACTTTGTTATTTCGGTTTTGGATAGTAATCCTTTGCCCACAATGATCAGAATCAAGTAAATTTATAATTGGTAATGTTACATATATTGTTACAATAGAGATTTTGTCCCTCTAAATGAAAGAACAAGGTCTCCCTTGCAAGGGTGGGTGAGTATATGCACACAAAGAAACTACAAAATGTATCAAACAATAAATATATTTTTAACAAATGTAAGTAGTCTAACTTAGATTAGGTTGGTGACAATAAAACCTAAGGAATGCCACAGCCGGCTTAGATACTCTTTAATAAGAACTAGGGTCGTAGGGGGTTGGTGACAAACCGAGTACTGTTCCGTGTGTGGTTTAATTAGATTAAATATTAAAGAATAAACGAGATTTGTAAAGCATAACCTTCCAATTAATTTAAGTGTTATTACTAATAAATGGGCGCCAGGGACTTTGAGGGTCCCGGATCCCGGAGCCGACGAAGAGGTCCAATATCCTTTCCGATGAACGTAGGTGTCGGACCCGGAGTCCTTAATTTAAATTTTGTGTAAGACCGGTTTCCGATTTTGAAACCAGCCAGGGATTAAGAGGGTTATTCAAATATTAACCGTAGGTAATAAAAATTATTAAAGAAGAAGGAAGAAAAAAAAAAACCGTCCCGCCAGCGCAATCGCTAGGCGGACTCTGCCAGCCGCACAGTCGTCTCCACAGGAGGCTTCGAGCCGCTCGAGGAACGGGTCTCGCGTCCAGGCTTCGGACGCTTCGCCAAATCCTGGCGGCGAGACGAATCTCTCGAGGTGCCTCTCCTGGAATGGACAATACGGAGACCAAATAATATAATGGGAAACTAATTTATTTGGATACTCCTGAGTGGTGGGACAATAGGAAGGAGGATTACCCACGTGGCGTCTACCAACTCCTTACCCAGTGCGTACTACATTCCCCTGAATTACAATTTTAATATCGTGGTCAACACTGAGGAATCTTCCATGGCATATCTATGCTAAACAGTCAGTGGATCAAATACTCACGGTTGATTAGGTGTGATGGTACTTGACTGCCGGATCTTCGACTGGCTGGAGAACTATCGGCAATGCGCTGCTTGGGAATCCTGTAATAAATATCTATGGATCACCACAATATACATCTAACACCCAGGGAAGGGCTCACAGACCACTTCCAAACACGTAATTCACAACAATCCTTACCTTTTAAGACATGAAGTAAGATTTGTGGTATCACTTTAGCGTGTTCGTTGGCAAATAAGCTATCGCATTCCTCGACAATACGTCACGGTCTAAAGACCGGAAATATCTTGACCAAGTGACCACTTAAGAAAAACTCCTCTACGCTAGGTAAAATTCACCACAAGAACACTAAGGATAAATATTACACCAAGACATTCGACTCTTGATAATCACTAACAACTCTCCAACCTGTAGTGTAACGCCAGTACTATAACTTATTATAACAATAACGAGTTATTTACAATTGGTAATATCGAAATTTGGTGATTGAAATCAACAAAGGGGTAATTAACCTAGAACTTGAATTCGGTAAATACTAAATGTGTCACTCACAACACCGTGCCACAGATAAAAGATGGATTGAGTTTACATCGATCTTTCCAGAAGTTTATCCATATTGAATAAATATTTTACTTCCGCTTTGGACTAAATAGTTTAAATGTTTATTATGATTTTTTACCAAAAGCTGAAAATTATTAAGGATTGGTCCATACGATATTATTTCGATGGTTTCCAATTAATAGTAAAGCAAAGTAGATAAAATTAACTAATATCGATTAAACTGAAACTGTGATTCGGCCGCCGTCAGGTGTCGCAACCGTCGCTTCCAGCTGTCAAATGTGACGTTCACTATATGACATTTGAAATGTAAATACTGGAAACTCAATTAAAAGATTTTATCTACTTTATTGTGTAAACCTGTAATACAAGTGAATTATCGTCAGAAAATGTTACCAAAGAGTCTAGTGATGGAATACAGTTGAAGGAATGAATCCTTCTATCAATTTCAGGCTAAAGTCCATTGTACAAACTACCATGAAACATTTTGGTTGGAAGCATCATTTTCTACTACGTATAATTTCAGGTAAATGCTTCCTTGTATGATTGGGTCACTGCTGTGAAATACCAACTAGTGGTAGGTACAAAAAATACAACGTAACAATATGTAACAACACGCCGCGGCGCCGGAGTTAATTTACCTTTTGAGGTACTGCGTATATGCAGTACCTCAAAAGGTAAATTAACAATCTAAGCTAACATGGTATTTATTTTGAAATTACGAAAACGACACGATATTTTTCGTAAAATAAAACAATATTAAGTGGGTAATTTTGGCTATCATGACAACCCTAAATTCACTCACACCTAAGACTGTCGCCGCCATTACGGGACACAGTTTTGTCTTAGCGGGAATTCCGTCCGACTTTTTTTTTAGGTCCATGGCCCCGAACAAGTCCTTCCCACTTGCGTATCTTTTAAAGAATATCTTGAATTCTACTTTGCCAAGGGACTGTAATTTGCTAAATTGAGACGTGTCTTCTCACGACTCCGAGAATCACAACCTGTTTTGGGCTATTACAGCGTATGAAAATTAGCCGCATTACAAGCCTTGGGTCCATTTCGGGAAATTTTTGTTAACAAGGGAATCGTTAGACTTTTCCGCGTTTTGCTGTTGGCCATTTTGCAAATTGTAACGTTGTAGAACGTTTTTTATAACTTTGCTGAGATTTTTTTAAGCTTTCAACGGTTTATGAAATCTTTCTTAATTGAAAATTAACCTTCAAAATTACTGAGTCATCATCTGCCTAGCCTTTTCCCGAATATGTTGGGATCGGCTTCCAGTCTATCCGGATGCTGCTAAATACCCGCGTTTTTGTATTTTACATGGAGCGACTGCCCATCTGACCTCCACAACCCAGTTACTGGGTAACCTTGGTAAGACTGGTTGTCAGACTTTCAGACTTCTGAAGACCCATAACAACTGTCAAAGATCTACAAACAACAGCCGGGAGCAACGGCTTAACGTACTTTCCGAGGCACGGAGGGGTCTTGGTATGTAAAGATGGTCACCCACCCACGGACCAACCGCGGCAAGCGTACCTTAACCTGATCGATTGACCTGCGGCTGTTATTATTTAGCCATTAGCCCCAAAATTACTGTCAAAATTGGGTGCGTCTCATAACGTATAAACTCATTTGGTCTAATTTTATTATCGTTCATAAGATACAATTAACGTGAGATATATCAACTGTTGATATAATTTCTTTACATATAACATTTATTTATTCTAAAACTTAATTAGTATAACGTTGTTTGATATAACGTTTATGTAATCGAAAATCATTTGGTCTAACATTTAATATCTAATAAAAAACGTCATTATGGTTAACACCCCGACTCGGATATGTTAGGTTAGAAGGCTAAGGCGGGAGCTCCGCTCCGCTTCGCTCCCGCCTTAGCCTTCGTGGTTATTTTTTTTTAAACCACCCAGAAATAGGAGCCCCGCGAAGCCGGGCTCCGTCGACCTATCTTAGCGCAGGTGGTAATCAGTTACTAGTTAATTTTAATATCTACTTAGGTTACTATTACCTATAACTACGATAGAACTTACAAAGAATAAAACAAAGAAAAAAAATTTGTATATATTTATTACACAAAATACAAAGTTATTGTAAAGGTAAGTGAAACGAATTTATATTTAATGTATGTTATGTCAAACGATGTTATATTTAATGTATGTTATGCTTATAAAAAATAGTTATTTTGAAATTATATCAATCGTCCATTATATTAACTAATCGCTATATTAAATAAAATTATAGGTTCTGTTGTTATATGTTGTTAATATTAGAGATTTTTTTGTTATATCATCTATTACTTACCCGTCAAAATTACTGTCTGTATTGTACTATTAATCTATTTGTGAATTAAACTTCTCTTACAAGTTCTGTGGGAAATGTAACAGTTGATTGACTTGACATTTTATTATATGGCTAGGTATCTCGATATACTACAGTACGGTAGTTCTATTTCAGTAATTATTATTATATCAGCCCAGAGACGTCCATTGGTGGACATAGGCCTCCCCGAGTACCAGCACTTCGACCGGTTCTGTGCTTCCCACATCCAGCGGATTCCTGCGGCCTTCACAAGGTCATCGGTTATAAAAGTAAATGTGTTCATTTCATCAATAAACACATTTGTTTTAATGTGTTGAATATAAAAACTAATATTAACTCGGTATTACAGAACTAGAACTATTGCGAGGAATAGCGTTGTATTTAAATTTTACTGTCGGATGCGTCGCTCCTTTTATTGTTTCTTGTCCGTTACTGTCGCCTGGTGTGAAATTTTGTGCTTACGTATTCTCTTATTTCGTTTCCCGAATGTTTTATAATATGAAACTGCAGGTCATATTAAAGTCTAGATAAAAATATTAGAATAGCAATAGTTATATTGAAAAATATAGGGTAAAACCGGGATAGATGCCCCACTTTTCGAAACTGTTTCATTATTTGAATACCAAACATATTTGCTTAGATTGACCCTGTAATATAGTTAGTTTAATCATTCATAAAGCTTTAGAAACTGTATTTATTTACCTAACCATTACTGGTTTTGCAAAAATGTAATTCTTGCGAAACACATTTTTTGGGGATAGGTGCCTACCTATATGGATAGATGCCCCACTATGAAATCACTTAGGAGGATAGATGCCTGTGATGCGGGATAGATGCCTTTTTAAATAATCAACAAGAATACGTAATCACAATGTAATATTTATTTATTATCTTCATGTGTAGGTAATATAAAATGCATAACCATAATTATATTTATGCATGTCTTTAACAAAAAATACAAAAAAACTGTTTAAGCGATAACATATTAAAACTATCATATAGAATCATCTCAAACGAAACATTCCCGTTTTAACGTAGAAATAATTATTTAACATTAAAAAAAAATCAACATTCATATGAATCTCTAACAAAATAAAAATTAATAATTTCGTTTAACCTTAGTAATTATTTAAACATTCAAAAAAATCAACATATTCGTAAGGAACTATCCTTCATTAAGTGGAACCGGACATTTTAAGTTTTCCACATCTTGAGCAATAGTTCTTAAAAAGTGTGCATGTTTCGTGCAGCCACTTCTGACACATAATACACTGGATCCAATCAGATTTAGACTTCGTGTTATTATAGGTATCGAAGCATTCTACGCAAACATTTTCATCTATAGCATTAGTCTCTTCTAATTTTTTTTTTTTAGTTTTTTTCACGGGTAGTCCTATGGTTTTTTTACCTTTTTCGGCATTAGGTGAGAGGTGATCTTCATTTTCACTGTTTGAGCTATAAATAGCTAGTCTTTTACGTAATCCACGATCCTTGTTTACTTTTAAATAATAATCATTTTCTTTATGACTGCAATCAGTCACGTCACCATCTGTTTCTTCACTTGAGTCATAGTTTTTCTTTGGTTTTCCTTTCTTATTTTTATTTTTTTGTATTTGTTCTTTGGCTTTTTTATTTGCTTTTTTTATTGTTCGTCTTTTTTTGGTAGCTTCAGTCTTGTTTATCTTAGATTCTATTTGTTTCTTTTTCCTGTCAGCAATATCCCTTTTTTCTTTTATTTTTTCTCTAGAATTGAGAATATCTGCCGATTGTTTAGCTCTCCTTGCTAAAGTCAGAGGAATTTGTGGTATTGGTGATGCTTCGACTAAAAATTTAGAAGGTGTTTCTTTTTCTTCGTTATTTAGAATCCGTATTAGTGAATCATCACCTATATCAACAATATCAATAATCGTATCTTCTAAAATCTGAGGGTCGATCAAAAGGCTAGGTGAGTTTCGGTTGAATGAAGTTGATGGCATATTGGGTGGTGTTATGTTCAGGTCTGCGACATACAAATATTCGTTTTCAAATGTAGTTGGACAATCAATTGAAGAAATCGGAGGTATAGTTGTTTGTGTTCTGTGTTCAACTTCAACATGCTCATAAGGTTCTGCATTTTCGTTTAAAGAAGATGTTTGAAGAAGCGCTGTTGTAGTTTGATGTAGCACACAGGGTTGATCAGGATCATTGTCACTGCGATGTGCAATATCAGATATAGTGAAAACAGAATCGGGCAAAGCATTAGGATTTAGTGGATAAATCCCACTTCTTCGAAAGCCAGCAAGAGCATTTGCAGGTGTAGTAGCGCGTATCCATGCGTTGCGTATAAGGGTTCCAGCATTATAACGGCTTATCTTTTTATTTGGATTTGCGCGCATAAACTGATTAGTCTCATGATTAAAGTATGTTTTAAATGGCCCAAACACCGCTACGTCTAATGGTTGTAAAGCTGAGGTAGTGTGGCTGGGTAAACATAACAAAATAATATCGTTATCAGAAGCAACTTGCAGCATGTCTGGTGCGGATGAATGAGATGAGTGCCCGTCTAAAATAAGCAGAACCTTACCTTGCGGTTTCAAAGCTATGAAGTGTTCCGTAAGCCACTTATAGAAAAGATCGGTATTTATGTATGCCGACTTTTTGTTCATGTACACTTTTGAGCCCAGTGGTAGACCGTTCTCGAATTCTGGTTTCTTATTTACACCTTTAATTATTACTACTGGTGGGAGAAAATTACCAATGGCATTGCAACAGGCTACGATAGTCATTGTTTCACCTTTCTCCGCAGATGTAACTGAATTTACTACTTTTGCACCTTTCTTTGCAACAACTTTGCCAGGCTTATTGTTAAGCTGAACTCCTGATTCGTCCATATTATAAATCCTTTCAGGCTTATCCAAGAGATCATTATCGGCCAGGACTTTTGTCAGAAGTTCATGAAAATTATTCACTTCTTCTCTGCTAAGACCTTTAGCCCTAGCGACAGATAAACCTTCTGCTTGCCTAATAGACAACTCTGGATTTCGCTCAATAAAACTTTTGAACCATTCATTCCCAGCTATCTGGTTTTCATTATCAAAATTGTGTTGAATCTGTAGCTTTTCGGCAAATTGGTATGCTAACGTACGTATAGATCGTCTATCTGGGGGAAATCCCGCGTCGCTAAGCTTCAAAATGTGCGCTACCAACCTTTTTTCGTGTTCAAAACCCAGGACAGGATGTTTTCCCAAAGTCAACTTAGTTTGGTTTTTAATAGCGTAACGCCTTCGCAATGTTCTGGATGGAATCCCAAATTGTCTGGATATTTCATTGATCCCCAATTCTTTTTTATCCAATTCATGAAAAGCTGACTGTAACTGCTCTGTTGTCCAAGAAACTACTCGAGCTCGTACGCCCTCCTTTCTTTTGTATTTCCTTGGCATGGCTCACCTACAATAAGCAAAGTAAGTATAAATAAAACACAGTATCTACACTCATTTCTTTACATTCGAATTATGAAATTAAAGTTGGATACATTTTTTTTTGGTGTTTTTTTAATATTCTACTATTAGGAAATACCAAAATATTCACGACTATGACTTTTAAATACTTTGATAAGGCTCTTGCAGTATAGAGGGATAGATGCCCCTAAAGTCAACTATCCCTTGTAAACTCGGGCCAACTATCCTTTTCACTAGGGATAGATGCCTCTCATTATTTTTTATATAAAATAAATGCAAACATCAGTGATTGACTCTTAAATGTATTCTTAAAGAACCAATGTATTAAAACCATTCAAATAAAATGTAATCATTTAACTGTTTATAAAGATATGGAATAGTGAATACTTACGTTTGAAATTTTGAAGCGTTCGTCGCGTCCGCTGCGAATGTAATTCGACACACAAGCGAGAAACGTCCGTCTAGCACAACAACTCGCGCGTCACTGAGGTGGGGGGTGCATGTGGCGCGTATGTAAACAACGAATTTGCTGTTTCGTTCTCTGGTAGTTGAGTTTTTAGAAACGAGGCATCTATCCCAGCGCGGCATCTATCCCGGTTTTACCCTAGTCGAGAATTAGTTCAGTTAAACATAAAGGCTACTTTTAGAAAATAAACATTTGTTTATTGTTTTTACCGCGTAATTATTTTTAATATCACACAGTGAAGCACAACATTAGCATAATAAAGTTTCATTAGGTTGTCCTAATATCCATTCTTTATTTACTTTTAATAAAATACTAAAAAACAGAGCTAAAAGAAGCTAAAGTTACAACATGGAACAAAAACGCTCCGCGTACTGTTACCACGTGCTTTTAATTCCGAGGACAAACGAACCGTAAAATTGTTAGTCTGCGTCCGTGTCACGTGAAAAAATTCAGCGAAATATCCAAGTTCTGTCAACAGACAATGCTTTGTGAAAGTTACGGTTACATCAGATTAGTGGGCTCCATTCAGGTTTCACAATAGGCGTACGATGTCAAGATGATAATTGGTTGTCAAAGCCAAACAATTTGTGTAGTGTAATATGCATAGTTGATAATTACAGTGGAAGACATTTGAATTTTTACGAACGCTGCGGGAGTGTTGTCTTGACAGGCAAATTGAAAGAGCCAACAGAAAAGCTTTTTGTGAAGGACCTAGGCAATAAGCTTGCACCTGTCGTTACTTTCGTAAATGCGTCGTCTCGTTTGTAGTTAGTTTCTTTCGTCAGTCCGTTGGTGGAGCAAAGTACACGTGGAAATTTAATGACTGAAAATAAAGTATTTGCATGAAATTTCTCAAAAATTATAATAATACCAGCGTATTATTATTATTATGCCTCGGAAAGTACGTTAGGCCGTTCGGCCCAGCTGTCATTCATTGACAGTCCTTTGACAGTCGTTACGGGTCATCATAAGCCCGAAAGTCTGACAACCAGTCTTGCCAAGGGGTATCGTATTACCCAGCCACTGGGTTGTGGAGGTCAGATAGGCAGTCGCTCCATGTAAAATACTGGTATTCAGCTGCATCCGGTTAGACTGGAACCTGCCTTCAACATAATTGGGAAAGGCTTGGCAGATTGAATACAGCATATTATTGTCCCACTGCACGGCAAAGGCTCATAAAGGCTCTAAGGCTCTTAAATCTCCAAAGAGATTTAAGATACTTACTATAGAGAGGCTATGCAAAGAAATTTCATAGAAAAACTGTGATGCCATTTCTCAGTGACGCCATATAAATAAACCAAAGTTAGGTCCAGTCGTTTTACCACATCGAGATTTGCAATATTGTAATGCGTAACTCGGCATATTTTCTTAGAAAATATTGAGTATATAATATTATATTGAATATTTTACACTAGACTGAGTGACTTTTGCCCACTAGGACAAATGTACCGGATTACGATTTTGTTCGCTGTATTGTTAAGTAAATAATTTAGTCTTAAAAAATTGTCTTTGCTCTTCTCAGACACAGAATAATCATTATCAAATGTCCCTAATAATCCGGGTACAGAAAAAGGTTTTTTTTTAAATGGTACATTAAAAAATTCACAAATTCAAACAATACTTTTACAGACCACAAACATTTGATAACAATCGGAATAGAACCTACTCTGGAGGGCTTTCTAAAAAAAGAAGTTTTATACAGTATTATACATCAACTTTCGGTTTATCGCCAGAGATGGTCATCGGAGACCATCTCAATAGATGCGATGTTAATTGCCTGTCAAAGGCAATGCCCCTAGAGACGTTTTCATGACGGTCGATACTAATAAAACCAGAGGATTTTATAAGTTTTCTGTGAAAAAATATTTATTTCAAAGTTACTTTTAAAATATGATTTTCAATTTGAGATATTTTTTTTCAATGCGATATTCTTGATAACCACGTTGTCGGTTTGACAATATTTACATACTCGTACTTTTTTATGGCTTCAATGTTTTTAGGTAAAATTAGTGAAATTAGTTGTTAACCAAATTGACTACCAATTTTAATTGTCCGAATATTCACATTCTTTGGCAGTTGTATGTCAATTTGCTTGATAATTAATTTTCCTAACTGTGCATTAGAAGAAATTAACATCCCGTAAACTCTGTTTAAAACTAACAAGATATGACCCTTCAATATATTCAAGTCCGACTACAAATAAAGCGGAAACACGAAATTAAATTAGAATATACCGCGCATAAATCTCTGTAAACACATTTAGAACATACTCCTCCATCCATCTTAGCGTCAGGGTTTTTTCAGTCCACCTAAAAAGGATCGAGGGAATAAGAAAAATAAAATTGGGAAGCGCAAAAAGTATCACATTGATAATAAAAGTATGTTTTCTATGCTGTACTGAATAAGATAAGATTTATTTTCTCACCATAATATTACAAAATACATGATATCACAGTCAGACAAAATTTTAATATTGTGGGAGACTGGTGCCTAAACTAAGCTCTAGGCCTGTATTTCAGATCACCAGGTCTCCGCCCTTTAAAAAAATAAAAATAACATGATGAGTATTACTTGCAAATTATCAGTAAGCACTTTACGTTACCGGCAATGTACATAGTTCGATTAAAATTATTATCTCCTTTATTTCGTTTACAATACATACCTATTGATTTATAATTAATATTTTATAAAAATATGAAATAATAGTAGCCCATTGGCGTCAGGAACAGGGTTCAAGCTGCCGGTGGTCAGGGTTCTAGACAGAGGAACCTCCTCCCTGTGCGTGCCGTGTCCAGGAATACTGCTTTCTGAATCAAGCCCTTGACCCAGCCGCGTAATGAGAGCCTCCTGAGGTATTGGTCGAGGCTCACTACTATCAAGCTAGCGCCTTCTATCACAAAATTTTTACAATTACAATAAAAATAATTACAAGTGTCTGTACCACAAAACTCTAAGCCACATAATTGCAACAGAATAACCTTACAAATATTATGTAAATTGTAGTGACAAGTCTACAATTTAGCGTAACACAATAATGTACATACGACATGGGTTTTTTCGGAAAACCCATGTCAAAGGATGATGCCCATTTTGGTACCCACCACCAATAGCCATGCGTGATACATTTTCGGATAGGTCTTTTTAAAATCAGTAGAAGTTACTATGGCGCCTAATTCCAAATCTTTGTCCGTTCAGAGTTTTACTGTACCAAACCTCCTGCTTAGATAAATACGTCACCCGGTAGTGAGGTCAAATACGGTGTACCGCAGGGGAGCGTCTTGGGACCTCCTCTATTTCTCCTGTATACAAATGACTTGCCACGACAGACACGATACCCCATGGTTAGTACCATGGGGTATCATCGCAGACGATTTTACAGCGATAGTTAAGTGTACTAATAAAGAAAACTATTAAAGGGAAATTAATAACACATTTAAAACAATTATACATTGGCTTGATACAAATAACTTAATAATAAATTTAAAAAAGACAAAAGTAATGCACTTCTACCAAAGGATACGCGCTGATGATATAAATGTTAGTTATAATGGTTAAAAGGTGGATAAAACTTATGTAGAGAAGTTTCTAAGCATCCTGATTGACAACAATTTGACTTGGAAACCGCATGCCGATGACGTATGTAGGAAGATAAATAAATCAGCCTACGTAATGTACAACCTATCGCACAAAGTTAGCAATGATACAGTTCTACTAGCTTATCATGGTTGGTTGCGTCGGTGTTGAGATTTGGAATCATATTTTGGAGAAACTGTTGTGAAAGGGAGGTGATTTTTAAGGCCCAGAAACGGTGTATTAGATCTATGTCAAATCTTAAAAGCACAGACAGCTGTGAACCTGTGTTTCGTTCTCTTAGGATACTGACTTTTCCATGTTTGTACATATTGGAGGTGGCAATATTTGTGAAAAGCAATCCTAATTTATTTCCGTCACTGGACAATGTACGAACACGTAATGGCCCCTTGAGATACCAATACAAGGACTTGCTACATTCGGGTAATTACAAAACAGCACTGTTAAGGAAGAGTATTATGACAGTGGGGCCTATCATTTATAATAAAATACCTCATGGTTTTAAGGATTGTTCTGTAAACATTTTTAAATCTAAGGTAACGGCACTACTTTTAGGCAAATGTTATTACTCAATGAAAGAGTTTTTCAATGATATGAGTTTTTCCAGATTATGATTGATAGAATTATTTACATGACTATATTATCACCTATAAATTGACTTCATTTTAATTTCTGTTTTGTTTTGTTGACATTATTTTGTTTGTATTAATATTTTAATTTATGTAATAATTTGCACGCAGTAAGGTAGGTTATAGCCGATCTCATTAATTTATGTACAACATCTTGTACCTGTACCTACATTCATAGCAAATAAATATCTGAATCTGAATCTGACGTTAACGGCCCTAAAATAACGGTTGTCTTAAAAATCCTTCATTTACACCAATGTTGTGTTGATAATATGGTATCAAAAAGTATTAATTAATGACGGAAAAGAAGTCCGTCGGTCGTTTTTATCGTGTGTGACCGCACACTGATTCTAACTGACTGCGATTGTTTAGGAATTTGCACTCTGGACTCCGGTTACATTTTTTCTGGTTGACTCCGGCTATCTCTTTTGTAACCTGTTTCGTTTGAGTAATAGAAGCGCTTTTAGGTTTGAGACAAGCGATTTGGATTTTCCGAGTTATCACACTGAACAACAAGTTATCTATTTGGGAACATTCTAAATGAAGCTGGCAAGGTTTTTCTGCAGTGGACATTAACTCAATGATTTAATAATAATCCAATAGAAGTTTAAAGGGTAAATGCACCGGAAGATGTACCTGCTGATTATGGGATCAGTGAATATACTTGACTCTTACGTGGTTACATCCAGTCACGACATTAAATAGCAAAAAAGTAAGTACTATTGTTACTTATTAATTAATAATGATAACAAAAGTACATAACTGGAAGACGCACTATGTACACAAGTATTGATTACTCATACAAGCACTAATCTAATATAAATTGTTTGGTACCTAGGGTAATCCAGGCATACGCCCCTGCCTTATTTCTTAAAGATGCCATGACGATTAATGATTTTTATTTTATTTTAACTGATGAAAACATTACAAAACAAAAGAAATTATAGAAGAGTATTTGAATCCTTATATGAAAATATGATGAAACTGCATTGCTTGGTATCATAAAAATAATATGTAGGAATTAACGTTTTTCTAGTTGACTGTACCATTTTTGCAAAATCTGTGAATGCCGTTAGCAATTGCTCAAGAAGTTCAGGACGGTCTCCTAAGTACGTTTTTCTGTAGCTATAACGGTTAAGGTAGCTTTCCTTACTGTTCTTGTTGTTAATTTTTTAAAATTTTATGGTATTGGGCCCAGGTAAATGATTAAAATTATTATTAACAAGTAAATAATTCAGCTGATGATTACGTCGAATGAGTGGCCTTAAAGATATGGATTTGTGTGCTTTTAAATTCGATTTTGAATCATCATTATTATCATGGGTCAAACATTATAATAATGGATTTAGGATGTTGATGGGGCTTCCGCGCTTCAGCAGCGCTTCGCAGATGTTCGTGAAAGCCCGTGTTGATTATTTTCATGCCATTATGAGGAAAAGAACAGCGACAATAATGGGTAGGTTGCGCGGAAGTTCCAACAGCATTCTAAAAAATATTATTAGACTGTCCCTGGTAGACACTGGGTACGGAGGTACGTGCCAACGTGTGTTGGGCTACGTCGTTATTAGTTGTTTTACTTTCTAAAAGTTTACCAACATAGTTTTTAAGGCATTGTTACTAATACTTTATGGATTTTGTGTACTTCTATGTGTAGTCGGAATTAAAGAATAATCATCATCATCATCAGCCTTGCCTTTTTCCAACTATGTTGGGGTCAGCTTCCCGTCTAGCCGGATGCAGCTGAATACCAGTAATTTACATGGAGCGACTGCCTATCTGACCTCCATGACCCAGTTACTGGGAAACATGTTATCCCTTGGTAAGACTGGTAGTCAGTTAGACTTTCGGACTTCAGACGACCCGTATCAATTGTCAAAGACCTACAAGTAACAGCCGGGACCAACGGTTTAATTAAAGAATATATTATTTATTATTATTATTAGCAAACATCTACAAAACAAGCAAAATAATGTTGCTAAACCTCATCTTCTACAATTTAAATATTAATAAGCAAATCCAGTCCCAAAAAATGTTTGTAATACATGCAACCTTGCTTACAATAAGATTTACCAGATCACTCAACCTAGATTGGATAAGGTCTCTCATACTCCAAATCTGTCTAGCTCAGTCCTTTCTGCGATAGCTCTTTTTGTAATCTGGTTATACTGATAAATCTCATAACATAACATCACTGTATTCCCCGAAGGGTTAAGCAGAGGTGTGGTCTCCACATTTTATCGCCAGTTATGTTTGATTCCCATGTAACGGGGAGCGAGCCTATTGCCATCAACCGGGCCCAAACCCAGACTCCGGATTGCTACTGAAAAATTCCAGATGGAAACCCAATAACACTTTGCCCAACCCGGGAACCGAACCCAGGACTTGCGGTCCTGGGTTCGTTTCCCGGGTCGGGCAAAGAGCTCAGCAGTAGCGCTTGTGACAACTAGACTGACGAAGCAGTCTTCTCATAACTCTACTAGACTGACGAAGCAGTCTTCTCATAACTCTTGACTAAAATATAGTCTGATATGTTTGCGGTAGTCTTTGATAGTTTCAAGTCCAATAAACGAAGTAGTCACAGCATTTGCATAGCAATCTACCGTGGAGACTAGACGCTCTTTGATTGCGATTCTTTTGCAAACTAGTCGTACAATGACTTGTGAGCATTCTGCCGTGAAATGCAGTGCCAATTACGGAGATGCACTTATTTTAACGAGGACTGTAGTAACTTGTAGAACGTTTTTAGCAAAGGAATGGACGTTACAGATTTGAAAAGCACTCTAATTATAATGTCATTTGAGGGAAGTTTGAGGAACTTTGTAAACAATTTTATGTTTGTACTGTTGCGTTGTCTTCACGGTAAATTTTATGGCTAGGCGCTAATGTTGAATTAAAATACATTTTTAAGCTAACTATTCTAAAAAGTATTGAAGTGTTTATTATTGAAATTCCACGATGTTCATGTACTAGTAATAAACTCGTTATTCTTTATTATAACATTTTATTATTCCATGTATGGAATGAATTAAAACCTACATAAAAAAATGTTTTTTAATATGTAGGTACTCGTAATAATGATTAAATACCAAATTTTGGTGTTTTTTTTATTATTTGGTTATAACTTCATCATTCATTTATAATTTCAGCCGAAAGACGTCCACTGTTGGAGGAGATAGGTCTCCCCTAAAAGGAGAAGGGGGCTGCCATAATTGCCACGCTTGCCAGGCGGATTGGTGATCGCAGTATGGTGTGGTGTTAAAATGCATACAGAACGCTGCTGCCCATTCTCTAGTAAGTCTCTTAGTCGCCTTTTATGACACCCACGGGAAGAAATAGTATGGTGCTATTTTTTACGTTCGGCACCACACGGACGGTTATAAATAACTATTATTGAATAAATTTACCACATTATAAAAGATTGGACATTGTGGTAATTGGAAATTTTGAGGATTGGACATTTTGAAAAATGGACATTTTGAAACCGTTGGACTTTTTGGGCATTGGACATTCTAAACCTGAACGGTAATAATATTACGTGGCGAAAATCAATAACCTTAGAATTGATTTTGAATCGTATTCGCAGTAGGTTGAATGCAAGTGAGCGAATGCATGATTTCATTTTAGTTCCAGATCCAGTTGCTCAAGAATGAACAAATTGCTGAAAGGTCTCTCTCAACCAAAGGACATAGGGAAAGCTTGGTTGCTTGAATATTCAAACTGTCGATCTCGGTGTGCCGTCAAAGACGCTCGGCAATATGAAATTCTACTTCCAGCTTATATGCAACAGGCCTCAATAAGTCGTTTTCATACTCGAAGCATATCTGATGCCTTTTCTTTTCAATACGAGAAAAGTAAACAGTCGTAAAAATAAACTACCTTCACTTAGGAAGTTCTCAAAGACAGTTAACCAGTAAAATAAAAACTGTCATTACCGTTATATTTGCTTCGGGTAATGAGGGTTCAAATTGAATTTACTTCTGTTTTCAATTTATTTGCTAACATTATTTGCTTTTGTCTATTATCTTTAAGGTCAGTTTCTAAAAGAACAAACGAATGTGGCTTAGTCGGGCCGAGGAAAATTGCAAATTCAATTTGGTACCTCAGACAAAATAAATACGTATTTCGAATGCTTAAATAAATTATTTCAATTAAATGGGACTTCTGTCGTCTGTGTGTGACATTTATTTTAGAGTTTAACTTAATTGATTCCATGTTCATCTACTTAGCATTAAAATAAAAGGCTCTAGAGCCACCGGCTTTTAAGAGGAGGCTCCCTATTTTTATGGTTCCGTACCTCAAAAGGAATAAACGGAACAGGATTACTTCGTTGTCCGTCTGTCTGTCTGTCAGTCTGTCAAGACCATTTTTCTCAGGAACGCGTGGAGGTATCAAGTTGAAAATAATATCAAATACGTAAGCTTGAAGTTCAAAAAAAATCATATTTCCAAGTGAACGCGATAAAAAATACAGCGATATAAGCGACATTTTTGCGACATACTATTTCGATACTCGCAAATAAATCAAAACCTATAGGGTACTTCCCGTTGACCTATAATCATGAAAATTGGCAAGAACCAAGGTCTTACAGCACAAATATAGGAAAAAGTCCTAAAATTGTAAATTTGTAGTTTTATCGTAATTATAAAAAAAAAATGCGAATATCTCGCACATAAATCAAAACCTATAGGGTACTTCCCGTTGACCTGGAATCATGAAATTTGGGCAGAAGCAAGGTCTCACAGCACAAGTAAAGGAAAAAGTCCGGAAATTGTTCATTTGTAGTTTTGTCACATAAAAAGAACATTTTTGGCGATTACAAACTTAAATTTTCAGTTGGAAAGTTGACCGTGGCGTATATCGATGTTTGGGAGAACATGTTTTTCAACTACAATGTTAAGTTTGTTTTAGGGATAAATTCATCCTAACGACGGAACCCTTCATTGTGCGTGGTCCGACACGCACTTGGCCGGTTTTTTTATGTTAATTTGCATGAATATTTTGAAACAGATCACACATACAAGCAAAATTAAACTTTAGTATATGATTCATTGGATTTTTTTCTTTCCATGTTGAAGACAGTTACGGTATAGTAATATTGTCTCTCAAAAATTTTTTTATTCGAAAATACTAATCAATCGAAAAAATAAACATGATCAAAGAGCGCAAGCGATATTCAACTTTATTACTAATGTATTAGCGTTTAGCACCTAACGGCGGCGAGTGAGGGGCGGTGTTGCGTTAGAAATTTGATTTAGACTGCCAGCTATTAATGTTATGTATGAATTATTTTGGTTTAAAGTTACTTCCAAAGAAATCAATATCAACGATTTTTTGCTTTACATTTTAGAACAGGCTTTAATGGGACAGTTGTCATTAACAGCTGGTATTTAAATATTTATTTCTACTTATAAAAGAAATTCACAATATTTTATACATTTTAAGATGTTTTTCTTTGGAATGATGTTCCTTATCGCACGTTTGGCACGTTATACTCGTATTCTGCACTCTTGGCGAACGAGAGCTCGACCGAATAAAGTGTAACAATTTATGTGTTTTTTTTTCCATTTAGTTGTACTCAAACGTTGTTAATTTAATTAATTGTGTTATTTAATACATAATAGACAGCGAAAGGAACTTCAGAACTACTTGTATTCAGCTGCATGCGGTCAGACTGGAAGCCGAACCCAACATAGTTAGGAAATCAGCAGATGATGCAGTGAAAGGAACTTCTTTCCAACTCCGTCCCACGACATCTTTTGACTTTTTAGGGTTCCGTACCTAAAAAGGAAAAACGGAACCCTTATAAGGTCACCCTTATAAGGTGACTCTGTCGATCTGTCCGTCTGTCACAGCCGATATGCTCCAAATCTACTGGACCGATTAGGTTGAAATTTGGTACAAATATGAATTTCTGTGACCCCAAACCTGGACGTTTAAAATAAATAAATGAATTTTGAATATGAAAAAGTTTTGCAAACTGTACTTTGTGACCTATCAAAATGAAAAGGTTTATTGCGAGGGCATTTTAAAATAAATAATCTTAAAGTTATTTAAGAAATTAGTTGGTAAATTGCCTATTCCTCCCTTATCTCCAAAACTACTAGACCCAAAATTTTGAAAAAAATACATAAAATAGTTTTTTCTAGATTACTGGAAAACTTATAAGAAGTTTATGGTTTCAAAATAACAATATTGTGTGCACAAACTCACATTTGCAGTTGGAATTTATGAGGGTTCATGTTTTTCAACAACAATGTTAAGTTTGTTCTTGAGATAAAGTCATCCCAACTACGGATCTCTTCATTGTGCTTGGTCTGACATGCACTTGGCCGGTTTTTTTATTTCTGCATTTACATTTATCTGCAATAAAATTCATATTATGGTGTACATGATAAAGAGTCTTCTATTCTACAAAATTCTTGTCAATGATTGACTTGAACTAATCATTACAGTTCATTGCACATAAACTTATTACCGCAGATCTTGCTGAATTATTAATTTTCTTATTAACTCTGAGCCAAGTTACATCGCTTAAAGTTAGTTCACTATTACAGTGGGGTTTTGTTCCAGCCTATAAACTTTCAGGCTTGAGTTTGAGCTGTACCGCTTAAGTTATTGTTGTATACGCAGTGCGCTTAGAATATAAAACTTTAAACACTTTTAAGATCTTTCTTTTATTTGCCAAGAATTAATGTAAATACTCATTAAACAGAAGGCAAAAGATACTTACACCGGTCCGAGTTCATACTTACTCAAGCACGTGTTTTATTAATTATTTAACATAATCAGCTCAGAATATTCCCATTGCTGAGGGGACTCTTCTCGGTGAGAGGGAGTGGGCCGTAATCCACCACGCGGGCCCAGTGCGGTTTGGTAGATGTTACATGTCTTCGATTTTTTTGTTCTAATACGTGTCCTCACGATGTTTTCTTTCACCGTTTTGTGAGCAGTGGTTATGAAGTAATAAACACAAAGTAAAGCGCCTGTCTCGGTTCGAATCTACGACCTACAACTTGTAAGTCACCACTGGGCCACCACTGCTCTAATTATTTAACATTGAACGAAAAATATCCTGAATGTCAATTAAACTAGTCTTTTCCACACAATAGGTACCTACCTAAAATATATAAATTCAAAGTCAAATGAAAGTCAAATTATTTATTTCAAATAGGCACTTATGAGGCACTTTTGAACGTCACAATTTACAAAAAAATAGAATTGATTCTAGTTGCCCCTTCCAAAAGGTAGTTTCGCAAGGAGAAGAATGGGCAAAAAACTCCACCATTACTCTTTTAACAATGTTTTACAATATTTTGTTTGAGTACATTAATTATATGATTATATGTGAATAAAATTACAATACCATAATAGGTAAAAATAATTAAAAACTAAGCAATAAAAATAACTTAATTATGAGATAGATAGAAGGTGTTCACATATTTAAAAAACATCGTAAAAGTATATGTTTTCCTAAAAATATAATATATATTAAATTATCAACACAATCCACTTCTCGATGCAAAAGATACCTCGTAGCGAAAATCACCAAATGAACTTAAAGTGGCTCTACTTTAAATAATGTAAACTGAAGCTAAAAAGATTGTCCTAGTCCCATGACTACTTTCATTGACATTAACAATGTCACGGTTTTTGTGACAATTGCGTATTCGAGGGCTGCGCAGTAAAGGGCGTGCGGGGTCGTGATAGAAATACTGTAAAAAAACCAGTTTAAATCGTTTTTGATCGAATTTTCATCAATACTACGTTAGGCACAAAACGAACACAACTGGGTATAGGATTACTGATATTGAGAGCCATTTAAATGTTTTTGGGCTTCCGTTCTCAAAAGGCCGTAGATACTTTTCATTTGCGAAAAAAAGGTTAAATTGGGATGGCAATAAATGATGATTGAGATTCTTTTGTTTTCGGGCAACGACTGTTCTATGAATTACAAAGAGGTTTATCGTCAATATGAGTTGATGTTTTCTTTATTATATGCAGGCTTTAATTTGAATTTATCTTATAGATCAGGGGTGGCAAACCAATAGCACGCGTTGATTTGACGCGTCGCATTGATGGCACGTGACCAAAATAATATTTTGGGCACGCCACCTGACCGAAACGAAAAGGTTGTAGCAATCTAAGTCTGTAGTAAATCTGGATTAAGACATAAGCTACTTTTTATCCCGATATTCTTACGGGATAGAGAATTACGCAGGTAAAACCACGGGGTGCAGCTAGTTTTAACCATATTTTCATCTACCTATGCCTGCGAGTCATTATTAAAGACTCGCTTAGAAATAGTTTGCAGTCTACTAAAAGTAACATCTTACAACACGAATATAATTTATTTGTCATATAATCTGCAACAACAGCAGTCAAACTAATGTTACTTTAATGTGAATTACACGTTTAACATTTTTAACTACAATTCAGTGCAAAATTAAAGTAGTAGTAGTAGTAAGTAGTAGTAGTAAATTATGAGTTTTGAGTTTATTCGTATTTAGTTTTATTATTTTCCTAATAATCACTAAGTCAACATTATTTGACGGCACATCTATGTCCTTATTAAAATTTTCTTTAGAAAAAATGGCATGTTGATCCACAAAGGTTCGCCACCCCTGTCATAGATATTCCTGACGGAATTTCCCATCAACAAAAATAATGTACTTCCATTCGAACTTTCATACCCTACTTAACCCCTTTAGGGGAGTGAGAATTGTCAAAATCTTTCCTTAGACCTCATCTCCGCTACAATTTCAGATGTTTATTAAGTAGATCAAATGTATTATTTCATTCTTCTCTAGAAAATATTATAAACCATGTGTAATGTTTGACTAAGCGCTAACATGCTGATCAAATATTTGATACTCAAACAGTATATGCAAACATAAATTTTGATAAAACTTTTTAGTCAACTATTTACTTAGAAATTACAAACACGTATTGATCTATGTATTTTTGGGTCCAAACTAATACCAGACTAATGCTCTAAGCTGGGTGGATCTAAATATTAATAAAGCCGATATATTATGTATCTGTCACGAATTAATCCTTATACGGGACCATCCCAGAGGTGAGTATTGGCTAAGTCCCCTTTTAGATACCCCTCTACTGCCCCCCTCTCCCTCCCTCCCTCTCTTCCCTTCTCTCTTCTCCCCTTATTGCCTAGAACGGTTTTTAGATCCCCTTTAGGTCTTAAATTTTGTCCCCTTTAATCGTGTTTCGACAGTGAGGTTTTGTAAAACCGCTAGATTAGCATTATTATCTTCAGTACCTGAGGACCTAGAACAGTAGTAATCACTTTCAAAGCATTTTGTATATCTACAAAGACTTATGTCAATCCAATATTTGACTTTTCACCACCATTATCGATTATAGTCTGTTACTTTGTCTAGGCCCTTTGGTATTGTCTTACGGAGAGACGCAAAGTAGGAAGATTACTTGACATAAGGCCCAAAAAGTAGTATTTTTATATAAATTCGGTATCACGAAGGACTTGTAGTTAAGAAAAAATTCTAGGACAGATTTTATACAAAATAAAATCTACTTAAACTGGAGTACTTTTCTAACTAATGTTTAGCCAAGAGTTTTAGCTGGACCTGTGCAAACTGGAACGCGCAAAGTACCCAAACGTAATGTAAATTCGATTTTAAAATTGAAAATAATAAGTACGATATACGTAACACGTTTCGCATTAGTTTTAAGACTTTATTCATAATTTATGGGTGAGATTAAATTATTGAGCTTGTTGGAAAAATGTGAACCAAAATGCTGTAGAATAGTTGTATTTTCGATTCAAAAATCATTTGATTTAGCGATACGTTTACGTAGCACGTTCGTGCTAGGGCCTCTGTCCCTAGCTACCGTATATAACTTACCAGATTTATCGAGCAAAACTTCACACGTAAAAACAGGGTATTCACGTAAATATGCTTTTTTAAAGTAAAACCACTGTGTACGTGTTTCTAAATGGCATTTTAACGAAATTGCTCAACGTAAATCGTAATTTTAAGTTTATAAGGCAATGAACTTTTACTAAAATGTGTAGCTTAACAGTTCTGGTCGATTTAATTTTCTGTTGCTCGATTTTTTAAATAAATTTCTAGCTTTTATCGACACTTTTATATTCGTAAATGGATTTCTAACATAACTTTGTATCAATCATACATTTTATAGGCCTATAACCGCATTGAGTGCCCTGTGTACGAGTTAAACGATTATTTGTTCGAAAGCCACGCTGCCTGTTCCGGATTTTATTCACGACCGAGCCAATAAAGTGTACATGGGGAAATCCGTTCAGTCATTTAGGATCGCCGGTGCTTAAAGGCTCGTACACATTGGAGCAACATCGCGGGCGCGACATGCAGTGCAACCCTTGTCGCGCGCGCGTTTTCGCGCTAGTCTATACGAGCCTTAACTTCGAATATGCAAATGACTGGTAATCTCGCTCTGGTGTGGCATAATCGGGGGTAATCTCTTCATTGATTTGTATTTTTTATTGGACCCTGATAATCTATGCGCAAATAAAGCTACGAAACATGGTAAGTATCTATCAAGATTTTGAAATATCCTTGAATTTACACACTGATCACACAAAAAGTATGTTCTGTCTTTGCCTTATTATGAGTATAAATTGATCCAGGTAGATACATAGGTGGGTACCTATCCTCTCTTAGAAGTACCAAAGTGACCTATTTCTCTCGGATGACCCTTATAAATTGCTTGGCCGATAGCACAGATAATATCTAACGTGCACTAATGAGTTTGGCATCGTAAGTCACGTTGGGGCTTTGATCCAAATTATTCATTCGTAAAGTAATTAATTGAGTTTCTATCAGATTTTAATTCTATTAAATTAATCATCCATCAAATTAACTGATTGATTTTATTAACTTTATAGTTAAAAAACCTGCCAAGTGTGTGCGTACCACGCACAATGAAGGATTCCATAATTGGCATGAATTTATCCCAAAAACAAACTTAACATTGTAGTTGAAAAACATGTTGTCCCATCCATCGTTATACGTCACGGTCATTTCTTCATCTGCAAATGTAAGTTGGTCAACTATTACTCGATAACTTATTATAAAGCATTTCGTTATATATACTACAGCCATAATTTTTTTCACATATACAAAAACAACCATTTAGCTGACAGGGGGGGAGGGACACTTGACTGTGACTAAGAGAGGATTCTGATTATTTGCCTATACATTGACATTTTTCTGTGACTGGATTAAGATTCTGCCTCATACCGTATATATTGTTGTGTGTGCATCGATTTGTTTATCACGATGGAAAGCCGTGGAAGGCATACACGCATCATATGTGTCAACCTTCGATCAACAATACCAACGTGTCAACTGGAACATAATATGTCAATAAATTGCGCCAATACCCGGCGTTACATCTTGACTCGAGAGTCATTCCTTTAACCTGCAGTTGGTTAGACTCTCGAAATATATCATACAATCTGCCCGCGACTTATATTATAATAGAAAATAATGTGCCCGGTCGAGCAGGAATAGTAGAGTACTATTGTAGTAGTTTAGTTGGAAGACGAACAGCTGTTGGATTTAGCGTTTATACGAATACTGTAATAAGGTATCTATATTCCGTTGGTTTAGGTAGTTAAATAAAGGTAAACAAAAAAACCACGTGACGAGAGAGCTGTCAAGTAACCGACTAAACGTAATACCTGGCACTTTAGTTGGCATGGTACGTCACAGTTGTACTCTTCAATTTAGCAACGTTTTATTTCGTTGACGTGAGAACCTGTCTTTTTGGGCTCTTTACAATAGACAGATTACAAAGTAATATAGTAGTAAATAAATCAAACTAAAAATTGTGCTCAAGCAATTACATCTACGAAGAGTAATTTAAGAGGAAACTATCGTAATAATAAAAATAAAAATAAATATTATTAGTTACAACGTATTTTTAAACAAGAAAGTGTCATCTATAAAAACCCTTTTTATGCTTTGTTTACCTTTATTTAACTACCTAAACCTATGGAGTATAGGATGGGCCAGACATCAACAAAATCTTTTATCACCCTCAAGTTTTCTTGATGACGTTGTGGTTAGGGATGATGAGAAATAAATATCTATTGAAAAATATATTTTGGTTTTTTATCTATACCTATGACTTACCCCTATCATATAATTAATAATATAGATCTGCCCTAAAGATAGTTGGATAAGATTATTAAATAAATATTCTTCTGAACATTTATTTACTTACGTCGCATGTGGGCCATGTCGCAGACCTCACAGTACACACGTCGCGGTCAGCTACACTTATAATTCTGAATACGTAGTCCGTAGTTTATTTTGCTGTAAAAGTGCATTTCTATCAATTATATTTTATAAGTGGTAAGTAGGTATTTCTATATTTATTTTTCAGTTGGGTCTGTAGTTGACAAGAACTAAAACTAACTACCTCGAGTCTAAAACTTCAAACTGGAATATCTTTAATTCCTGACTTCCTATAAAAGTATAACTGAAGACAAAACTGTTCAGGAATTCCAACTCTGCACTTTCACATATTTTTCATCGGCAGACGCAAAAAAAAATGTCAAGAAATTGTTTTGGAATTTTCCATTGTTCATTGTACTTTAAAGTTTAATATTACGCAAACGGATTCCGGAATCGAAAAATGGTCTTCACAGTCCCTCAATATTTTTCCACGGCCTATTAAATGATACCCCACATCATGGGATAGACGAGGAAAAAAAATATCACCCCATTTTTCCGTCCAAGGGTACACATTTTTTTTTTCATTTTTCCTCTTTGTTGGCGTGATTAATATGTATACCCATGCCAAATTACAGCTTTCTAGTACTAACAGTTTAGCCGGGGTCAGACAGACAGACAGACAGACGGACATAGTGAAACTATAAGGGTTCCTTGTGGATGACCGAACCCTAAAAAGCGGGTATAATAATTGAATTATATCTACTACCAAGCATTTTATGCAGCTATCTTTTCTAAAATATTAGATGTGTTTACTCTTGCGGAAAATAATATGAAACAAAAAATCAAAATTGCTGTTAACTCGGTTGAATAAGCAAGAAAATTGCTTTGACGAGTAAAGAAAGATTTCGGTAATAAGGCAACGATATTAGGTACTTAAAAAACTTGAAAATTAAGCGGAACAGGAGCTCAGCAATTATCTCAATGGCTATTAGATTTTAATTATTTTTAATTGATCAGAATAAAAATCGAAAATGTAATTTAATTATTATCCTACCCCAGGATTGAGAATAGGAGGGTTCGTTAAGGCGCTGACAAGAGGCAAATGATAAAAGTATGCTTGAATTAAACAAAAAAATTGCCAAATCTATACAGTTTATGGTAGCATGGTAGCGGTAAAAATATATTATGTTATTCTTGAACAAAATATATTATGTTATTCTTGAACATAATTATTTCTCTGAACTTTGTTGTTACCAAAACACGTTTAGAAAAAAAAAAAAACGATACAAATTAACGGTAAACTAACCCTTTAGAGTTTGAGTTTCAATCCAAAATATCTGTATTAAATTTCAACGTACGGTTGGTATATAATTAATAACAAGAACGTCTTATTTGTATGCATAACTTGGTTGTTTTTAATTTTCGATTACTCAACTCATTTTTGAGTAAATAGATAATTGCTTCATATTTTTCAATAAATTACAAGTGTTGTGTCATCACGCTTCTCTTTCTTTTGTATGCAGTCTGACAGTGACCGCGTTTCACCTCTTCTCAGCGTCTTATGCCCGATTTCTGAGGCACTTTTATCGGTAGTTTATCCATTCATTAGCTCTATCGGTTCGATAACTTGTGAAAGTGCGTTTCCGAACACCGCAATGTAAGATAAACTCCGTTTAAACTCAAGTTAACTTAACTGACCAATGTGTGCCGTTTATCGGTTCTACGAGTATAACTCTAACTGACGTTTCATTTCATAGCAAACTACATCAACTTTTAGGTTATACATAATTATAGCGTGTATTATTTAAATTAAAATACCAGTGAAAGTTATATTATATTAAAATTATTCAAAGGAAAAAACAATGAGTGTTAGCATAATGAATACGAGCAGCTCATCAGAGTCTGATTTGGAAGTACTGGAGTTTATTTCTAATAAATCAGTACCCAGAAACTTAAGACGTAGTAGAATTCCTTTCAAAATGTTCTTGTATAGTTGCTTAAATAAACAAATTCTTTAGCCACTTCTATATCAAGCATCTTCTCTTTCAGTAATTTTTTTTTACTGCATTTTCCAGTTATAATATGTTATTTTACAAAAGAATGTTCACCTAAAGCACAGACGATTGAAAATACCAAATAGACTGTCGACATAAAACTTAAAATCAAACGGTAAAGCAAAAATAATACCATGCGAAACGAAAACAATGAAGTGAACTTTTTTTTTAAATGGCAATGATGTTGTTCATTGATCCGTCCATAGGTAACGACTTATCATATTTATTAACTAAAATAGTGTTAAGCCACTTATTTATCCTCGAATAATATATTATTATAAATAAAACTATTAAATATAGACGAATTAAAATAATAAAACCAATTTTAGACGCGATCTCTTATACAGACCCATCTAGCGGCAACTAAGGAACTAGTTATCGGTTTCATAGTTATTGAATGGTTTGTTTCGTATTCAGAAACGCAGTGACAGTTAACCGACGTTTATCTTACGCTTAACTTTATTGAATCAATAGTTAGTGAGAGTTTATTTGGGAACTTCAGAAACCGGGCATTAATGATACTAACGAGATTGGGAAGGCACCGGGTTGGAGGACCGCATAATAGAAGAAGAGTTAAAATAATAACCTTTATTTGGTAAGTCACTTGATAGACTGCCTCATTGGTCTGGTAGTCGCAATCGCTACTGCTGAGCACGAGGTCCTAGGTTCAATTCCCGGGTCGAGCAAAGTGTTATTGGCTTTTGACATCTGGAATTTAATACATGGGACTTAAACATAGCTGGCGAAAATGTGGGTGTACTAAAGGTAGGTTAATTAGTTATACCTCTGCTTAACCCTTCGGGGAATACAAGCGTGATATTATGTTATCTAATTTATTAAATATTTACCTATTTCTCCTAAGCCTAAGCTCGGCCTATCACCAAAGCCATTGCTTTTACATACGACCAATAATTAAAATATTTTTCGATCCTCCGTCAGACAAATCAAGCATAATATCTTCACCTGCCAATTTATGTCGGCATAACGTCACTTTAAAGCATGAAAAAAATAACCTGTCTACGTATTACCTATTTTTCATTTCCGAAAAGCAATATCCTGTACCACCGGATGTTTGGCTTAGCTTTCCAATTTCCTGTGGAATAGGCGTTGGAAGTTTCAAATTTTTCGCGGCACACTGCTTAACTCCTATATCCGAAAATTGGACGCTACGTTGAATCGGATTGAGGCATTCAAAAATCTTCTATGAAAAAATCTGTTAAAAATATCGCGTTTCCAAGTGAAAAGTTTAGTTGGAATTCGTAAAAGGGCGTTTTCATTGAAGCCTTTATTTTGGTACTTAATTGTTGGTGATAAAGTACGAGATACCAAACAGTCAATTAATGTAATCTTAGGCAAACCACTCATATTAAATTCACCAACGTAAACTTTATTCATGCAATAAAAATATGATGTGCCAATATTCATTTATATTTTTGACAGGCAAATCCCTATTTAATATCAATTTCAGACATGCCAAGCCATACATATAATAAAATCATAGCGAAATCAAAATTGTACATTGAATATTTTTTTTTCAAGTAATTGCTACGAAATGTGGCAACGATTCTGATGTCGAAATTATAGTTTTTAGAATTTATGTCCGTTTGTCTGGATGTGTTGTTCCGGATTGACGCAAAAACGCCAGAACAGATTTAGGCGTTTGGCACACGGATAGTTTATAACCAGGATTAACACAAAGGGTACTTTCAATCCCGGTAGTACGGTCCCGTGGGATATTATTCGACATCCACCGGGCGAAGCCGTGGGCAAACGCTAGTAAAATAATAAGAGATAAACACAGACTGCAAATCCAAAAAGTAGTAAATAAATACTAAAAGGAGTACAGTAATACCTTTTATAACTGTTTAACAAACGCTGCAATATATTAGAATGGAAAGAAATAGCCCGCCGTGGCTTCACGTAATGCTCTATAAAATCTAACGATTCTCTGATAATATAGAAACAGTAAGTTTAATATAAGCTGATAGCTTTCCACTGAGAAGTATGAATACTGTTTTATGAAGCTGTAATGGACAGTAAGGCTCTTTTTTATAGACGCTGATATTGTTTCAGCTATTTGGAGTTATTTATTAATACAATCCAGATCGATATGACTTTGTTACAGATTTAATACTTTTTTTTCACAGATATAAAAGTTATCACACAGCATAATGTGGCTGTGTGGCATTTGTATCATATCATCAATAATATATTGACCGAGTGAGCAAAGCGTCTCTGCTACATGCCGGTAGCACATCTCCGCCGCGAAACCATAGCAGCAAAACCGCGGTAGTTCAATTCAACTGATTCGCGTCATGTTCCGCTAGTCGCATCCGATTCGAGTAGCGAAACACGACGCGAGCCAGTTGAATTGAACTACTGCGGTTTCGAGACGGAGGTGTGCTACTGGCGTCAAATCTGGCAAAATTTGCTTGCCTGTGTCAGTTTGTTGGTACTCCTAGGTCGTATTTTACAACGGATCTGGGCGAAACTTGGTATATTTTATAGATTTTTTTTTGACGTCGGGGGTTTTTGATTGGAGGGGTACCACCTAAAAGGGGGCTACTGGATATCTCCGTCTAATGAGATCCGAGTTCGATGGTTCATTTTTAATTTAAAAAGTTTGCTGACATAGAATTTTTTTGAAAATCTGATTAGGATCTCCGGCGTGATGAGCAGAATAGCTCTTCAAAATGCAGTTAATTGGTCACTTTTAGATCTCTAACAGTGGAATCGGCCCTTTAACTTAGGTACTAGGTAGGGATTGATGGAGCACCTGGGGCCTTCTCATCACAAAACTAGGCTACAGCGTTACCTCTACCAATTAAAACCTATTAGTAAATTTTTCTAGCTGAACTCATAATTATTTTTCTTTATCATGATTTTAAAAACAAAAAAGATGGTAAATATCTATCTATCTGCCTAGCCTTTTCCCAACTATGTTGGGGTCGGCTTCCAGTCTAACCGGATGCAGCTGAATACCAGTATTTTACATGGAGCGACTGCCTAAAACATGGTAAATATCCCGTTTTAAATAACTTCAGTGGTATATTAAATGTTGCTAAAAAGTTTATGCTCGCGAGATCTACTGTTCGCAGAACTACTAGTTTTAATTTTATTGGATGACAAATAAGTAAACTGGCTTACACGATGATCAGTGGTCACCAACTCCTATGTACCGCATTATCTACCAAACAAAACACAAGGAAGGTACCTACTACTACTTTGATCAAAGTTATGAGGTTATCCGAAGTAGCTTCTGACAAAATCGTATCCACATCGGTAGTCAATGCAAACTTCTGCATTATAGGCGTAGAAAACATAATCGGAATATTAACAGCCTACGCAGTCATATCTATTGAAAGTTTATCCATTAAAATCCCATTTACTAAGTTTCCCCAATTAGATTAAGGGTTAAATACCATTAAAGCAGTTTGAATATTTGATAATGGATAATTATCAACTCAGCAAAAATAAATATTTAAAAACTGACTATTTAATGGCGCAGCTGCTGACTTAAGATTGAAAATATAAAATTGGCTCTTTAATCCTAGTTCATTTCATTATCATACAAAATTTAAAAATTTAAATAAATTGACTAGCAATTTCAAAAAATAATAACATAATTAAAAGCCCAATGGCCTCCACCTCGATTGGGTACACACTTTCTTTCACAATTTGGAGGATTTTTAAATAAGTTACTAATATAAAATTGGTCTGCTCGACAGCGTAAATAACGTAATTAATGTTATTGAAATGTCAAAATTAACGACATTGAAAAAAAAAAGAAAGAAAAATATTTATTTGGGACACGCACAAGAAATAATACAAAAATAGCATTTAAACTAACAATATACACAAAAAAAGCAATCAAGACTGGTGCGATGCCAAATAGGCTCTTACCTCAGCATAGTGCTGCGACATTAAAAAAATAAATACCACAGCGCTGGTATTCTGATAGGGCCCGCTGTGCATTGCAAGTTTGTTACATAATTACCACGCTGATCACCGGTAATATAAAATAATAATATATAGGTAATACATAATCATTTGAATAGTCGTTAAGATGTGCTGATAAGTCAAGTAACACGTCATTGGATTGGCGCTGAATTCTCCTTTTTGGCGCCGCATTTTTCACAAACAAGCATGCTGCTGATGATAAACTTTCGAATAGTTTATACGTCATTATTATTATAAACTATTATTGTGTAAAAATAAAAGCAAGCCTGCTGGATAGGAAATAAGCGTCAGTTACTGATGATTGACCATCCATCGGTAGCTGACCAGAACTTGTTTAGGTTATTAATTAAAGAAAAAAAAAAACCAGACAACTGCGAGTTGAGCTCGCGTGGTGAGGGTTCCGTACAATGAATATGTTATCTACTATGTTTTTTATCTTAAGAACAAACTGAACATTGTAGTTGAAACATGTTCTACCATCCATTTCAACCACAAATGTGAGTTTGAACGCACAATATTGAGAGATTTACCATGTTATTTTAACACCATAGACTTCTAATACGTTTTCCTGTAATCTAAGTAAAGAACTGCAAATTAAATTCAACCATGGTATAGCAACAAGATCGGCAGCACAAACAAAACTGGTAGTACCGAGATACAAAAACTATTACGGGGAACGAACGAACGCTTATTTAATACGTATTCTGATTAATGATGTTCCAACAAAAAATTCAAAGTTTTCTTTGAATCTCTTTGAAAATGCATCATCCTCTTTAAATTTCATTCAATTGGTAATATCATCGACGGACTGTTTGACCCGCGCCGTCGTCGTTTTTGTACTTTTTCGTTATTATTTACTAACTACCTCACAATGTTTTATAAACTATGTTTTAACCTTAGATTTATAATAGCTGACGATGAGATTTATGATAGCTGACGGCACAGTGGTTAAGCGATTGACTGCTGCGCTGCGTGTCGCGGGTTCGATTCCCGCACGGAACAAATATTTATATGACCTACAAGTAGTTGTTCCGGGTCTGGCTGTTTGTGTTTGTGAGTTTAAATGTTTGTAAACGCACCCACGATACAGGAAAAATTCCTAGTGTGGGGCAACGTATTAAAAAAAATTAAAAAAAAATAGTTCGTTACTATTAAGATTGCTTAAAAGTGTTTAAACACCCGGAAAGACTTTTTCTATTTACGTTTTGTTTTGTTCCATAGTTAATAAATAATTTAAAAAAAAAAACTTTGCTTTTGAGGTACGGAACCCTAAAAAGTAGTTAATTACCAAATTCACACTGATAATGAACCTTTTAATCTAGCCTAGCGTATTATCGTGAGAGAACAAGTATGCCAGTAAGTACACTGTGACACTACGTTGTAAATTATCACTTAGACTGCATTATCAAGGATTACGTGGGTGAGACATTAGGTAATTGATGAATACAGGACATGTTCAGACGTACGGAACGTGTCGTGTCGACACTGTATCGGGAAATGTCGTCACAGGACAGGTATAATATGACTAGAGATGCCGATGCATTCTACCAGCTTTTATGACAAGTCTTTTACAGTTCAAGCAGTACGGTTATGGAATGCCTTGCCCGTGTCGATAAGGCGTGCTCAATCTTTGTCCACTTTTAAAATTCTGGTAAAAAAACACTTTCTCTGTTCTTAAACAGCATCATTACAGAATACCTTTCCTTGCTCTTGTTTCATGTTTATTATTGTATATTGTATATATATATTATAGATAAGTCTATGCTTTGTGTATGTATGTATTTATTGTACATGTAAATAGTACACCACTGACTACCTGCAGCACTGTCTCTCCTTCTCTTTGTAATCCATCCAAAGGTTGTCTGTAAAAGATCGCTTTTAGCGATAAGACCGCCCATTGTGTCACCCTATGTCAAATTTCAACATTTATATCTGTAACTTTTATGGTGTACATAATAAAGAGTATTCTATTCTATTCTATACATCGTATTGACGTATCTTGCTCTCTGTAAGAACGATAATAGATAGATTAATCATTATCTGCCTAGCCTTTTCCGAACTATGTTGTGGTTAGCTTCTAGTCTAACCGGATGCAGCTGAATACCAGTATTTTACGTGGATCGACTGCCTATCTGACCTCCACAACCCAGTTACTGGGTAATACGATACCCCTTGGTAAGACTGGTTGTCAGACTTTCGGGCTTCTGACGACCCGTAACGATTGTCAAAGATCCACGAATGAGAGCTAGGACCAACGGCTTACCTTGCTTTCCGAGGCAAGGAGGGGTCTTGGTATGTTAAGATGGTCACCCATCAATGGACCAACTGCAGCAAGCGTAGCTTAACCTAATCGATCGACCCGTGCAGCTGTTATTACTTAGCCACAAGACCCCTTTGATAGATAATAATACTCTTTTCTGTATAGATTAGGTAATGAGAATTTGGTGGCAGTTCAATCAAAAACAAAATCAAAATATTTTATTTCACATAAACCTACATGGGCACTTATGAAACGTTAGTAGCATAGCGTATGCGTATTCAGCATATAAGTGTTCCCACTGCTGGGACTCAGACCTTCTCTCTGTGACAGGGAGTGAGCCGTAATCCACCACGCGGACCTAGGCCGTGTTGGTAAAAAGTTGCATACTTAGGATTTTATAATCGACGGTCTTTTCGCTAAAAGTGATCTTTTACAGACATTCAGCCATAGGAATCAATTTTTTCGTGTTGAATTTGATAGGAATACAAAACCGCAACGTGCAACCACTGAAAACTGATAGAAACTACATTGCGTGAGCGTTTATCCATGGTTGAAATCACACACCTGTGCCCCATCATTCCACATTCTTGCCAAAATCTCCAAACGAATTTTCAACTGGTTGACTACCACAAGTAAAAGTCCAATATCCCGTAGAGAGTCATACGATGCTCGTCGCATTTGGGCAGGATTTCCTTTGAGTACGCTCGAGTTACCCGCATGTTCGGGGCTCGCTAGTTCCGTGCCTCGGTCACAGTGAGTACTGCCATTGTTGTCAATTACATAGGTTAGTTGACGCGTATGGTGCAGACTGGTGGCTTTTCATACAAGCATTATTTTTTTAGGGCTTTGTCGGACGGTAAAAGGGGTAGCAATTTTTTTTATTGTTTTAATCTTATATTAAACTAGCTTTTGCCCGCGACTTCACCCGCTTGGATGTCGGAAAAAATCTCACGGGAACGAGCTACCGGAACTAAAAGTACCCTATGTATTAATCCAGATTATAAACTATATGCGTGCTAAATTTCATCTAAATCAGTTCAGCCGTTTTTCGACAACCCGAAACATAAAATTATCCCTCTAAAATTGACTACCCATTTCCACCCCGGTAAGGGTGGATTTTTTAAAAACCCTGATATGCTTTTGACTTTATTTCCGATCTTAAATATAAATACAGAGTATCAAGTTCAGCAGGTCAACCGCGCGTTAAAATCTTTCCATACAATTATTTTCCTCCACAAAATTCAACACCCCCTCCACCCTTCGCCCTTTAAAAGGTTGTTTTCGAAAATGTATGTTGACGGTCGATTTATTTATTAAGAAAGTATCTGGGTCAATATTCAAGTTTATTGATAAAAGTAATCATAATTTATGAATATGACCAGATGTATGAACTTAGGCGAAGCAAAATGAATATGTAAGGACCGTAGCAGGTGGCGTTCTATAGTTTCTGCCTACCCCCATGGGAAGAAGGCGTTAGTTTATGTATGTATGTAATCATAACTTTGATATAAACTGTATGGGGGATACAGTTTATATCAAAATTATGATTACTTTTCATTTTCATTTTATTTAAAAAATCTTCAGTCATGTTTTTGTCATTTAATGTTTAAATTACTTTAGAGTTTATCAAGATGCTCAATAAAATCCTTCCCTAAAAACTTAATTATCCTCTTTTGTCCCGTAATGTGACATTTTGAACTTGTTTTGTCTTTATTTTCTGTGAGTATTGAGGTATTATATAAAATACCGAGTTTCGAGTTAATCGGACCGCGCGTTACAATTCTTTCATACAAACATTGACACACCCCAATCAGGGGGATTGGGGTGTGTCAATGTTTTAAATGTAAGGGGGTAGTTTAGAAAAACAAAAAATTACTCACTGTATTATTTGCTTAAATAAGTATTCGTGCCTAGTTTCAAGCTTATTAACTCAAATAATAAAAAAAAATCATACAAACAAAATCCCCCCTTTCACCCCCTTAAAGGTCAAATTTACAAAAACCCTTCTTAGTGCTCGCCTACATCATAAAAGGAACCCTACATATACCTTTTATTTATTTATTTATATTTAATAAACAAGTAACAAGACTCAAATCTTCTTTATCTTTCGCTTCGCCTACGTTCATACAGGATTAGTTTAAGAGTATTAGGGCGGATAAGTTCTTCAATGAAGTTAGTTATATAACCTTATGAATTCCTATCTGGTCACCATTATTTATATAGGTACTGGGCTAAATTTCACGTCCTTAGTCCCAGTAGTTTGGGTTTTGCGTTGATCGTCAGTCAGTCTGTCAATTAGTTTCTACATTTATATATTATATAGATAAAGTTATTTAAATCAATACAAAATAATAATAAATTAGAACTTTTTGGAATTATTTTGTTGTGTAAAGTGTAATAAATATCAAAACTGATGACATTTACGTGATCAAAGGCCACGATACAAAATTTCCAAAAACCAAAGGGGTTTTTGGAAATTCGACGTTTAGCGGGTGGCTACGTCATAATAGTTATCTGTGTGCCAAATTTCAGCCCAATCCGTTCGGTGGTTTCAGCTACTGGTTGATAGACCAGTCAGTCACGGTTTCCTTATAAGTATATAGACTAGCTGCTGGCTTCGCCCGCGTTGCTTTTTCTAGAATAAATGTAGCCTAAATTCTTAACTTCTTATAACATCAGATATATGCCAGTGAGAGTCCCATCAAAAACGTTTCGGATATAAGCCGGAACAAACAGACAAACACGGACAAAAAAAAATGTTATATGTACTGTTTATACTTTCGCATTTAGTGAAAAAGTGGTAATGTGACATTACAAACAGACACTTCCATTTTATTTATGTGTTTATAGATGATACCTAATGTTTTACAACTGTAGTGATTACTTTTTAAACTTTTTAATATGCAAACTTTAGAATCTAAATTGTTGCCAGATTGAACATTAAACGTAAGCCGAAAAAAGCTGCACCATTAAGACTTTTTTGAAAGAAAACGGCATGCATAATTAGCGTATGATTTTACAACCAAGGAGAATTTTAATTTTCACCCTTTGTGTTTCATTGATTCAACGAGCAAAGACTAGGCCAAATATTTCCTATTTCAATTTCTTTTTAGTAGCCTTAATAGATAAAATATTCAGAATATTCTATTTTCTATATAACTCAGCGTTTTACTTTATCTTTTATATGAATCAAAATTGAATGCTTTTCATTGGTAAGCGCATCAACTAAAAACGGCTGGACCGATCTAGCTATTATTTATTTTAAAATGTTCGTAAGAGTCCGATTTAGGTTTCGAAGGCAAGGAAAATAGGAAAAGAACAATGGCAAACTCCCAAACAAATTTTTGTTGAATTTTTTTTTGCATTTACTGATGCAAATTATTTAAAAGTACAGATTTTGAATTCCTGAACAGTTTTGGCTCCAGTTATACTTTTATAGGAAGTCAGGAGTTTAAGATATTCTAGTGTAAAGTTCTAAAATTTAGACGTTATATCTTGTTAACAACAGACCCTAACCAAAAAAGAAATATAGATTGAGTAGTACACTTAACATATCATTGATAGAAATGCTGCATTTTTAAAGCAAAATAAGCTACGGACTACGTATTCAGAACTATAAGTATATCTGACCGCGGCATGCGTAGTTCTGCCACATATATAACCCACACACAACGCGGCGATTTAAGTATATAAATGTTCAGAAGAATATTTATTTAATAATCTTACCCAACTATCTTTAGGACAGATGTATATGATTAATGTTTGTGCAATTAGTACATAATTATAATAATTTGGACTAATTAAAAATTTATTTTTTTGTTTAAGAATAATTTCATTGTTTGTTTTGTTATTCCGTTTAAAAAAATAAATAATAATAATACTGAAAACTCTAATATTTTATTTTGAGAAATTACCACTATGCCATAATGTTGAGGACTGTACTTTGAATGTGGTATCATAAGAATGTTGTGTTTTGCGAATGTTAAGAGATCATGCTATTTTGAGAATATGATTTTTTGTTATTGTGATGATTTGCGATTATGGTGTTTTGAGATTATGATATTTTGAGAATATGATATTCAGAGACTGAGCGATAATTATGTTGCAGTTGACACGTTGGTATTGTTGATCGAAGGTACACACATGATGCGTGTAGGCCGACCATGGCATGGGCTTGCCATTGTGATAAAAAAATCGATGCATACACAACAATATCTAAGGTATCAGGCAGAATCTTAATTCAGCGTCACAGAAAAATGTCGTCGTAGATATGGGCAACGAATTAGAATCCAGGAAGTACTAGTCACTTAGGGAACCGTAAATGTCAGCGTCCATCAACATCAAAGTAGAAAATCACGGAAAATCAATGGAAAATACAAAATAATGAATTATCAGTACTTGTCACTTTGCCAGTGTAGGCCGATTGACTATTGAAATGCCATGTTTTTTTGTTGGCGATGTTGCTATAGTCGAATTGTACTGTGATTTGATTTATGTATTAAAAATTATGGCAAGGTTCTGAACTGGAAAGGGCTAGGCATCAATATCAATGGCGAGTACATCACTCACCTTCGGTTTGCCGACGATATAGTTATCATGGCTGAGACTATGGAAGACCTCAGTACAATGCTCGATGACCTCAGTAGCTCCGAAAGAGTGGGTCTTAAAATGAACATGGATAAGACAAAGGTCATGTCAAACGCCCATGTAACACCCACTCTCATAAAGATTGGAGACGCTACACTCGAAGTTGTGGACGAGTATGTTTACCTCGGACAAACTGTCCAGTTAGGTAGATCTTCTCTTCAACTTCGAGAAAGCGGTCAATCGTCGAATCCGACTCGGCTGGGCAGCGTTTGGGAAGCTACGCAATATCTTATCGTCCCACATACCGCAGTGTCTCAAGACGAAAGTCTTTGACCAGTGCGTTAAAAACAAAGTAATAAGGCAGGTTACGGCGGTGACTGACGTCACACGGAAAACCAAGAAACTTAAATGGAAATGGGCTGGTCACACCCTCAGAGGCTCAGACAAATGGAGCAAAAGAGTAACCGTCTGGTATCCGAGAAATGCCAAACGACATAGAGGAAGGCAGAGATAACTCTGGAGCGACGAGATGGAAATCACGGCAGGAAAATTATGGACTTGAATAGTAGTCGATAGAGAAAAATGGAAGGAAATGGAGGAGGCCTTTACTAATGGGCACACAGACTAAAACAGCTGATGTCAGTAATAGAATAATTTTTATTTGATTTTTCAACTTTTTTTTGTTTTTACAACTTGTCAATAATTTTATTTTAGTAGCATAGGGTGAGGCCAAATGAGCGTAATTTTATGAGTCGTGAGTCGCAGAATTTCGGTCGCAGAAATTCTGCCCGGCAGAAATTCTGTTGGGATGCCAGACGAGCGCATTTTATTCAGTTACTATCCAACGTTTATAGCGGATGTTTGTGTCGTGCAATGGAATCAATTTCAATTATCATTTTTTTCTGTGTCCAGCCTTTTGTGAGTAAAAACACGTGTGGACTCTCACGCAATCTGTACCTGACTGACGCTTTGCTCGCCCCCCGTAAACTCAATTCAGTCAGAATAATGCGTGTGAGTCGGCAGACAACTCATTTTGCGTCGCCGTGTGAATCAAATAGGGGGTTTTTTTTAAACCGAATGCAGCAGAATTTCTGCGACCGAAGTTCTGCGACTCACAACTCACAAAATTACGTTCGTTTGGCTTTATCTTAGTTTCAAATGGTCTGATTAAAGGGTTTTTTTATTATTATCGGGAGTGTTTTTTTTTTCTTAGTTGGTTTTTAGCTACATTTACGGGCCAAGGCCCGTAAATGTAGAGTGTGGTCAATTTTATGGTGAGAGTGTATTTTCGTCTAACTGCATAAATTTCCTTGCGATTCTGAATGTGTTTAGGATGGCTGCTTTCTGCATATTGATGTAAAGGGTTTCTTTTAGATCTATTAATTTTAGGCTACGGAGGAGATGGTTGGGAATAACACCGGTCGTGGAGAGAACTACAGGAACAACATAAACTTTATTTTGTCTCCCATTCTTGTAACTTCTTTAAGCTCAGCGTATTTTCTTATTTTTTCAGCGATTGTTTTTTGTAGGTTTTAGAATGATTGTTTTTTGTATATTATTATTATAAGGTTGATTTTATAAAACTATGTAAAATATTTCGTCGGTATCTATCACGGTGAAATAATTATGTAGATGCTTAATAATTCCATCAACAATTTTCTCGCCCATGTTTTTTGGCCGCAAAAATTGTAAAATTCGGGAAAAACAGAAAGTGCTTTTTCGAACAAAATTATTAAAGGACAGAACAACGTCTGTGAAGCAAGCTTGTAATGAAATAAATATTGATTATATACAAAAAGTATATTAGTTTAGTATATTTTATATTATTGATATTGATTTGTTTTTAAATTGAGACTTTTGTTTTAATTAAAGCAAAATAGATACAAATACCCAAATGGAAGCAGAATAAACATTTGTTTGTTATTTTTACGTATTTTTAAGCTTGGAATTTTCCCTTTTAAATAACGTTATTAGAGTACCCGAAAATAGTGACTAAATGTTTACTTTTACTGTTTTAAAAATGAAAGTACCTAATAGAAAAACATTTTATTTGACGCTTGAGAAATTTATCATCAAAATGTACTCATTTGATATACATCATGTCAGAGCATTTTCAATAAAAAAATGCCATGTAAAAACCACGTCACAATTTATATTTTGACGCTAAAAATTCGGTGAAACTGAAATGCAAACTATTGTTCCCAGAATCATGTTGTTTATCGGATACCAACATGTGGTAGGCATACCTTTATTGTTTAGGTAAATTGCTTTGACAATATTGTTTATCACATTAAATAGGTAGATTTAGCAGAAATGTGCTATTCATATTGAATAACCGTAAATTTCGGCATTCCGTTTAAGCGGATCATGCTCCCAGGAACCCCTATTGTCTCCGTTCACGTGTTCAAATAATTTGTGTGTGATGTTCTATGTGAATTCAAGGAAGGAAGGAGGTCGATTTACTGAATAAATAAATGGCTGTTTCACCATCGTTAATTGCAAGTTGAATTGGTCGTAGCAAAAAGGTCACGTATAATAGGTAATTATTACTAAGCATTTTTTTTTTAAATTATACTACCAGGCAGGTGCTTCACTTTTTGTAAATAATTTCATCACCACTGCTCTCAAAACGGTGAAGGAAAACATCGTGAGAAAACCGGCATGTCCTAGAACCAAAAATTGGAAGATATGTGACATATACCAACCCGCACTGGGCCCGCGTGGTAGATTACAGCCCCCTCCCTCTCGAAGATAAGAGGCCTGTGTCTCAGCAGTGGGAAAAATATAGGCTGATTACCTATGCTAAATTGACTACCGACTTTTTGGGTGGGAAATTATCAAATAACTTCTCCCGCTCTGGGCGGAGCGGGAGGGCGTGTCAGACTTTAACTGACCCACCCGTGTTCCTTCATTCGCCTGTGTGCCAGGGCCACGATATCCCTTTCGGACAAACTCGCAACCCTGGCAGGCATTGGCCCTAATGGACCCCGTCAATTCGTGCTGACGTCTCTTTGAGGCGCGCGTGGAACACAACGCGCCGTCGACCCGGGCCTGGTCCTTATCGGACGGCGAGCTACCCATCGCTCACCGTCCGCAAGCCCGCGATGAAATGGCTATACCTAACACGGAATATCGACGTAGGGTGTCAATTTGCTTAATAATTTAATTTCCCTGACTACGCCTACGACTAAGATTATTTATGGATTTTTGTATACACATTAACATTGATGATTATTTTATATATACAATGAATATTTACTTTGTAAAGTATTAGTTTAATTATTGTGAATGTGAAGACTATTTGGGTCACTTTTTTTTTATTTTTCTCTCTCGGTTAGTTTTAATCTTGGTCTGGTAGATTGATTAATTTATGCGGCCTACCCAAATGTCCTTTCTTTGGTATTGTTCGTCGAATCGATGAGCTCCTTAAGTTCTGAGTTGAGCTGCACGCTCACTGACAAATTTTGTTTCTTAGTTTAATGCGTGCACTGACTGGAAAGGTCAACTCCATCTGTGTGGTTCTTTCATCAAAATACCATTTCGGACCACAATCTACATGGTTTCCACAAGATCTGTACAAGATTATGTCTGGACTTCAAGAGACTGTGACCTCTGAGTTTGTTTGGGCCTTTCTTCTCAGAGTAGTCAGAAAGGAAACGCCAACCTCACCTAGTTTTAACAATATGATTGACGTGTTAAATGTTTGTATTGACATACTTACAGACTTAAAATCATTTGTATTTTTTATACTTTAACATTGAAATCCACTCCCTACATGGTTCCAGTATGACGACCCATTTTAATATCGATAAGCACCCGCACAAATTGGAAACCATTCATGATTCGCGGCGGTAAAAAAATGTATCACGCGTATTTGCGTATGAAAATGAATTCACACAGATTGATACGAGTATCAGGACTAAAATAACAGAATGTAGGAAGACTCATCAAAAACTGTTTGAATAATGTACATTACAAGTGTGTCGAAGCTGAATCATCAGGCGTAAAATGAATAAATATTTTCGCAGAGATTATACGCTTTTGTATATTTAAGTTAGTGCAGGAAAATATAAATGGCCGAATTATTACAGAGTTAAATAAAACGAACATTCTAGAAATTATTACTTGATAAAGTTTTAAAGACATTTAGAAAGTTTGGTGTAAAATTCAAATCTTTGCTTTGAGAGTATTGCTATTAGTTTAATGGCTAATGGTCTATTAAAATGGTAATAACTTAATTACTGTACGAATTCTTAGTAAAAGCTCGTTTGTTTGTGCTGTGTTGCTTTTTACAAATAATAATATCGAAATCTAGTAAAACGAAAAGAAAACGAATACGGTAAATATATATATAGCTTTCAGATACCAGAAGATAAAAGGACCCCCGTCCTTTCGTAATATTGCAAATATAATTGCCCTAACAAATCATTGAGGTAACCCACGCTAAGCGAGGAAATCAAAAACTACCTAAATAGTATAGGCCAATTAAGAAATAGAAAAATCGGCCGGAAATACGGACAAGAAGAGAATGAAAAGAATTCACTTATTAAATAGACGATAGATTTTCAGTACAACATGCCTATCTACATATTAGATACTAGCTTTTGCCCGCGGCTTCGAACTTGGATATCGGAAATTAACCCACGGGAACGTACTACCTAGATTAAAACTCCGATTGTGTTAATGCAGGTTATAAACTATTTGTATGTTAAAGGAGAGGTCATAATTGGTATAATATGCAGACGATTTTTAAACGCTAATATGATGTACCTTATTAGAAAGCTTATTTATTATGCTACTCGATTATAGTTAAATCTGATTTTTTCAGGCGCCCGTTTTTGTGAAAAAGTGAAAAATGTTTCAATACAAACAAAACGCACATAGTCTTTATTTATTCATTTATATGCAATATAATTATTTTATGTGGCTAATGTTTCCGTTTCTATTAAATACTTTGAGATTTTATTATAATTTTAGCTGCAGCTCCATGAAATTAAGACAAAAAATATTGATTATCATGACAATGCAATAACAAAACGTATCGAAAAAAGTCAAAGCTGTAAACTTGGACTAAATATCCGCTGTAAATGTCAAGCCGAGACCTGCTGACTGACGTTGTCATTGTCACGTCATTTGCCACAGGGCTGCCATCCCTAAAATATAAATAATGCTTGTAGAACATTTTATTTTTCAACACTTGTTTTAAAAAAAACGGGCGGCTGTAAAAAAAAGTTAAATGCCCAAAGACGTCAAAATAATTATCCTCTTTCAGCCTATATAGGTCAGAAGGCTGTTTAAATTTTAAATTATTTTAGTACCAAGCCCCATACATTTCGTGAACGTCTCCTTTCATCTAAATCCGTTCATGCGTTTTTGCGCCAATCCGGAACATACACCCAAACGGACAAAATTTCAAAAAAACGATATTTTTGACGTCAGACTCGTCACCTAGTAGCAAAATTTTTATTCAAAAATGTTCAACGTACAGCTTTGACGTCGTTACTATTTTATTATACAAGGGGGCGATTAAGTCACCTGCATCAGTCAAGGGGGTGCAAAAGTTGTTCAGTATGACAGGTAGAATCACCCTCTTGGCGGATGCAGGGGACTAAATCGCCATTGCACCCTGTATGTATAGAAGACTAGCTGCGCCCTCTGTTTCACCGATATAGGTCTCGATCCCGTGGGAATATCAAGATAAAAATTAATCTATGTCCAAACCTAGGTCACGTTCTACCCATATGCCAAATTTCATCTAAATCTGTTCAGCTGTTTTAGCGTGAAGGCGTAACAAAATAAACAAACAATATCACTTTCGCATTTATAATACTAGTTAGGTTATAGATACAATAACATGACTAGCATTTATACAACGAAGTTTAGGTCACGTTCCAGTGTAGCCAAATGCTACACTAAATAATTATGGAAGCCTAAGCCAGTTGGCATAACTTCGACTTTCTAAGCACATTTATATACTATACAGATATTGACCCACGAACGGATCCCTGTCCAAAAGTAACCGTCTGTTAATCCTGCAGAGGGAACTGTACTCACATCTTGGTACGAAATCTTTATAAGATATCTTAGCCTTGATCAAAATGGCTGAATGAGTCGCTCACATCGTTCCTCATACAAAACTTCTAATTCCAAGAGAGAATATTTTCAAGAATTACTTTCGTAATGATCATTTAATTCTTTACAAGCTTTCGTCATTAAACTTTTACATAAATAATATCTTCGGTGTGAGACTTCGCTGAAAGCAACGCAAGATTTATATGAAATATTTTAATGAGGAAATGTATTTTTGGGTTTGTTACATTCGTAAACACAAAGTTTTATAATAAATAAATACTTATGTTGGTATATACTTTCACAGTATAAGCAGTAAGCATTGTACCTTTATTTTGAACCAGTTTTAATCCAAAATCATTACAAAATACGTTCTGTCCAATTTAACCCTTCGGTTTCATAAACTTTCAAATAAGAATAACTGCTACTAATATATTTTCTGGGGTAAAATTCAATTTGTTGATAGGCGTAACATTCATTGGAATTGAAACTTGAACCGTGCAGATTGAACTTTATTAATTACATTACGGAGGGGAGGACTTAGTTTGAAAGTGGGGCCTAGTACTAGACTGGGATAACTTAAGAAGAGAGGAAATAAACGTCACCACGAACGTACTTAATTTAGACGATGGATATAAATGAAGGGAACTTTAACCTAGCGTGGAGTCAATTGAATTCGTTGTCATGGGAACAGACTAACCAGACGGTGTTGTTTCTTGTTTATAATCTCACTGTATGCCGCACCGGTCGACGTCATCAAGTCAACGCCGGCTGTTGCTGAAAACCAGCGCTGGGGCTGTCTTGCATAGGGTCGCAGCATTATGCTGAGCGATGGCCGTTCTGCGTGAATGTGACGCATATTTCCCCGAACTTGTTCTTTTTTTGCGTCATGTTTACCGCAAATTAACTTATTTTCTTTCTTTCGTTCTTTGTGTCAATGAAATTAAATACTCAGAGAAGACTCAAACCGCCTTATTACAAAACAAGATTTATATTTTGACATGGCTTAAACCATGCAGCCAGTTGTAATAAGAACGAAACAGTGATTGAAATACCGTTTTTTATACAAAACTGAAAACTTAGTTCGGTACTAAGTTGTCAGTTTTGTCTTTAGGAACTTTACCATAGTCGGAATAAAGTTCGAAATTCCATAATGGCTCCATGTTTTAAACCTGGGTCTGAAGATAAACCTTGTTTTGTAATAAGGGGGCTAGAGTCAAAACAAGAGTTTTACCTTACGAGTGTTTTTCAAACGTCTAATACTGATGACAATGCCAGACAAAGAAGACCTATTAAGATTCAATAAAAACCATTTAACTACACAATACATACTTGACACGCGTGTAAATAGTTATTTAGCTATAAATTATGTTTCTTTTTTAAGCTAACTTCATGTAGAAGGTAGGTTTACTAACGTTACATATGGAATTTCACCGTTCCCTAACACACTTACTGCTGTCAACTGAAAATTTACTTGCTAACCCCAAGTAATCTCTCAGGTATTAAAACGAAGTAAAGGTGTTAAAAGCGCCATGACATAAATTCATGCGAGCGAATCTCGAAAACGTGTCACTACTGCATTATGTATAAAATACGCTACCACAGAATCTATTTTTCTATGCAAAAAAAAGTTAACGCATCATTTTTCGTTTACGTTTTGTATCTACTTTATAAATGTTTAGTGTTTTATTTGAAACGTATGAACTGGGACCCTTGACCTTTCTTTGTTTCGCATTCCGAGCTCCTTTGAAAAAATGCTTTTCAGTTTTTAAACATCTGCTCTGGCGTTAATTTTCACTCCGGTTTTTCACTCGGAAACACCTTTGAACCAGATAAATTGTATGCACATTGACAGTGGAGCTGTTTTATTTTTTAAATTGATGACAGTATTGCATAGGTATTCATTTAAACATGTGGAAATTGGTTAGTATTGTCATGATTAAGACATCTTGCAATTATATTTTTTATTATTTATTTGGGCACAATTGATTACCTTATGTATAGGTACTGTTGGCATTGCAATATATAAGGCCGCCAGTAAAAATCACAATACGCCCGTCCTAGTTGATACTGTATTATAGTGGGGTATCATTCCTCATTGCTGTGACCCGTAAAGTAACAAATGATTGCTGGACGATGTTATGAGTCAAGTTTTGTGTAGATAATTGTATAAAGTTTAGGAATAGCTTCTCAAATTGGAGTGTGGGCACTAATGGCACCACTGTGTATGAAATACAGACAAGTTTTTCTATACACGTGTGGTACATAACTTCATTTTGAAGTGAAAATCTGTTTCGAAATAAGACATTTTGAAAATGTTCTTAAATAACTTTTTAGACCTTTGTATCCTGCTTATGCGTATGAAGTTTCATTAAAATCGGTTCAGTCATTTCGAAAAACAAGGGCTTAAAAGTTTGTATGAAATACCGTACGTCGTATACGCTCTTAATTTGAATTAATAAAAGTTTAAATAAAAGCCAAAAAGTTCTAAGCTTTTAACTTTGCCGCAAGCATTTAGGTAGGTAGTCTTTTTTCAAACATTTGTTCAGACAAAACGAGAAAATCTTGTAAGAGGATTCAAGCTTTTACCGATTTGAATGAATATTTTACCGACACGTCAATACAGCGGGTTTTCAGGATAAAAATAGACCTAGCCTTTATCTTTGAACGAATGTATAAATCAACTACCTTCAACATAAATTATAAACATTAATTATTTTAATGATAGTCATGCATTTTATGAGAGCAGTGGTAGCCCAGTACTACGAGTAATGGCCGCGACTAACGAGTTGTAGGTCGTAGGTTCGATACCTGAGGGGTACCGCTTTAATTTGTGTAAATTATTTCATCCCCACTGCTCTTAAGGTGCAGCGCAGACGACAGACTTTTTGTGCGAAGGAGTCATTAATGAAAGCTTGTGAGCTAATAAAATGTATTCACATTGGTGTGGGCCGCAGACTCTTTCGCACAAAAAGTCTGTCGTCTGCGCGGCACCTAAAACGGTGAAGGAAACCATCGTGAGAAAATCGGCATATCCAAGAACCAAAAACTTCGAAGACATGTGACATCTACCAACCCTGACTAGGCCCACGTGGCGGATTACAGCCCACTCCCTCTTACAGAGAGGACTTTGTATATCGGAAAGTGGTGCCTTAGTAACTAAATAAATAAAGCCAAGATAAAAAGTAGACATAGTCCCCCTTATTACAAAACAAGGTTTATCTTCAGACCCAGGTTTAAAACATGGAGCCATTATGGAATTTCGAACTTTATTCCGACTATGGTAAAGTTCCTAAACACAAAACTGACAACTTAGTACCGAACTAAGTTTTCAGTTTTGTATAAAGATCGCTATTTCAATCCCTGTTACGTACTTATTACAAAAACTGGCTGCATGGTTTAAGTCATGTCAAAATATAAATCTTGTTTTGTAATAAGGCGGTGAGAGTCTACATTCAATGTAAAACAGTTTTTATTGCACTTTAAATAGGTAAGCCTGGAATATACACTCAGAACAATGAAAAGAATGTACATCATTTTAGTTTTCAGCAAACGAAAAACCTGTTTCTCTGCTTAAGCCAAAAGCCGTCAAGAATATAATTATTATTTAAGTACCTTACTGAATAGATCTGCTTGTTCGTAATAAAATGCAAGCTTATGTTCTATGTTAGAAGGTTTGGTTTCCGCACTCCGCGTCCTTCAGGTGGACCATTGTGCGTGGGTAGTGGCGGCCGCCGTCGGTGGTTATTTCAACCAGCCCACCTGCCTCCAGAAGTTGCCTGGCCTGTTTAGAACGTCTGTGAAGAATCAGAGTGCCCCGAGGGTTTCTGTCGCAATGCAAGCCTATCCAGAAAAATAAAATTATAATTAACTTATTTCCTATTTACTTCAAGTATCCATAAAAATAAAATAATTAGCAACATTAACCAATTAAATTATTAGGCCTTTTTTTAAAACGGGAGGGCGTGTCAGACTTTTACTGACTAAAACCCACCCGTGTTCCTTCCGTTGCCTGTGTGCCAGGGCCACGATATCCCTTTCGGACAAACTCGCAACCCTGGCAGGCATTGGTCCTACCGGACCCCGTCAGTTGGTGCTGACATCTCTTTGAGGCGCGCCGTCGACCCGGGCCTGGTCCTTATCGGACGGCGAGCTACCCATCGCTCACCGTCCGCAGGCCCGCGCCTACGGTGGCCGGAAATCGGCTTACGACTCCCGACGCCCGGGGCGTCTCCTGCGGCGACTAAGGGCGCGAGCCTTGCCTCACCCTCACGCGTTCCACCTGCTCCTTCGCGAGCATTACTGCTTCTGATTATTAGGCCTGAGATTACACAAAAGGGCGAAGTTCCGTCCTTTATTGTTTTTTTTTTCAGAAAGAATTAAACGGTTCGACATTAAATTATTTTCTTTAAAGAAGCTATATCTGCATAAAAAATATATATTTCTCAGATAAAAATTATCTGAACATTGAAAAATCTGCTTTAACTCAACGTTTAGAAACCATGGTTGTCTTTTTCCCTTATTAATTGACAAGTTTGTTTGTCTAGTGGTCGCAAGCACTACTGCTGAGGATGAGGTGCCAAGTCAGATTGCCTGGTCGAGCAAAGTGTTATTGGGTTTTTCCATCTGGAATTTCTCAGTAGCAGCGTGAAGTCTGAATGCCCGGTTGATGGGCTTGCCGGGTATTACATGGGACTTAAACAAGACATAACTGGCAAAATGTGGGTGTACTATGAATAGGTACACCTCTGTAGCAGCGCCAAGTCTTTCTTTCTTTTTTTCAAAAACGTTGCCCCACACTAGGAACTTCTGCTGTATCGTGGGTGCGTTTACAAACATTTAAACTCATATACACAAACAACCAGACCCGGATCAACTACTTGTAGGTCACACAAATATTTGTTCCGTGCGGGAATCGAACCTGCGACACGCAGCGCAGCAGTCAATCGCTTAACCACTGCGCCAACCGTACCGTCAAAACCCCTCGGGGTGAATGCCCGGTTGATAGAAATTGGCTTGCCGGGTATTACATGGGACTTAAACAAGACATAACTGGCGAAATGTGGGTGTACTATAAATAGTTACAGTCGATGACCAGTATTACTTGATCCCTCTTACAAAGAAGAATAATGGAAGAGTGGTCAGGTAATGTTGGTCACCGACTGTGCACCTCTGCCTAACCTTTCGGGAAATACAGGCGTGATGTTATGTATGTTAAGCTAAGTATTATAATGAACTTCTTAATTTACAGAATGGAATTTCACTTTAAGTTTTAGAGCATCATATCCTACAAGTTCGAGAAGTTGAAGCTTAATGTAAGTTGGCAATAAGGCACTTATATTAGTTTTAGTAGTCCTAATATTTCATTTGGAACTTCAAAGTGTTGCTTACCAAGACGTAATGATGTCGGTACCTAACTTAGTTTTACAATTGATATTAAAAAAAAAGTTAATAAAAAAATCAAAAACCCACCCGCGAAAAAGTTCACATTTTACGAAGTCGGGTTTTTGATTTTTTAATTAACTTTTTTTATTTTACACTTTTAAATTAGGATTTTAAGACGGTAAATTAAGTTATTTACTCACTTATAATCAGGTGATAACTCTTACTCACACACTCCAAAAGTTCGGGATAGTTTTTTTATCATTTCTAATTTACTTACGTTTAAAAATACTCGTATAACTTGTGTATATTTTTGTAATCACCTTTTAAAACCTTTCATTTTGATACCCCACTCGATAGGCTTGGGAGATATTTTTTTTCGAAAACACACCTTTTGGCGGCAAAAATCCGCCTTTTTAATTTTTAATAATTTGAATATATATATAATAATTTGATACTCGCGCAACAAAGACGAATCTAATGACATATCATTCAACCAAAATCGGTTCAGCGGTTTAGTAGTTACAAGGGAACATAGGGACTGACATACATACATACAGGTCACACACATAACCCTCCTTTTTTGGCTTCGCCGCAGTTGGGTAAAAATAGGAACAGACTATTTTCATAAAAAATCTTGTTTAAAAAAGTTGTGAAACGGTACAATTATTTTGGCAAGCGGTAAAATTAATGATAATTGTTTTGTAATTTTTTATTAATTACAACGAGAACCTATTATAATCGTATTTTTGAGCGTTTGGTTTTGGTTTCCTGGAATTTATTAATTCATTGATGCTAAAATAATACAGCGAAATACGAATATTTAATAAACGTTCTATTTTTTTTTTTACTCAAATTGAACTCAGTTTTATTATTATTATTTATTTATTAACTCATCACTAAAATTACAGGAATTTCCTAATTCAATAGTGTGGCCATAATTACAGTAGCAGTAGTTGTTTTATTTATATTTAATTAACATTGTTACAATAAATTGTTTTGCGGCCCTGAAATAAATGATTATGACAGGTATTTTACCCACTTTATACAGTTTTTTTTTATTATTTATTAATTAAGGAACAAAACAGAATATAAACAGAAACATCACAAAACCTAAATAGGTTTGTCCGGATGTTGTACTTTGTTATCTCAATTGCATTCTTTCTAGAAAAGTTGTAAATGCTTTACTTCTATGAAATTAAATTAAATTAATTTATTTACAAGAATTGTAGTACATTACAGATGGTCGGGTTTTTCAACAGTTTCTAAAACAAATCGCTAAAACTAGCATGCAAAATAATTGTTTCCATTAATTCAATAATTGAAAATAATAAAATTGGAATATAAATCCTAGTTAGTCTAATAAGATTAAGAATGTCAATCATTTGTCAAATTGTAATAGTTAAATGGCAGTGTGAATATTTAAAGTTTAGGTACTCATTCACATAATATAAATATTTTCTATAAGCCATTTGAATAACGCTGTTTTAAAACGATTGATTGGCAGTTCCCTATACGTATTATTTCCCTTTACGATTTTGGTAATTTATTATAATATAACCTTATAACCATTGGAAAGCCACTTCTGTGATATAAGTGGTTTTTCATAGGAGGAATAATTATTAGTCTATCAGGATATCTTGTGTTAAACGTAACTGTGTCTCCAAGACGTTGAAATAATACGGTGTGCATTCTGTAAAGTCAGTCGTTCAAATATCTATGTACATACCGGGAACAGTTATTATATTGAGAACTTTTAAAAGAGGTTTACATGAAGTCAATGGTGGCACATAACAAAGGGCATGGATACATTGTTTTTGCCAATACCCTATTTAAAAGAACAATCAATCAATCATTTATTTTGTTAAATATAGGTAAGGTTACAGATAGTATATTTTCTAAAGTATGTGCACTATGTTTTGCCAATATATGGCGTACAAAATTACATATACAAGCAATTACAATTAAGGTGGCATGCCATCGATAGATTCCATTAAAAAATAAGTTGATAAACAGGTCATTACAATTTCAGATAAATAAACACATTCATACATAATCAATAAATAAAATCATAAGTGTTTAATCAGCAAGTCGGAATCCCGCCCCCCGCCCCCCCCGCGCCCCGCGTCGGATACCTCTGTTTATTTATTTATTTATTAAAACTTTATGCACAAGTAAAAAGTACACTGTACAAAGGCGGACTTAATGCCTGAGGCATTTTCTACCAGTCAACCTTAGGGTGATGCAGAGACAAAACATGGCAGGTGCAACGTATGGGATAGATAGCTCGGAAATAACTATAAAATACAAGCATACATACAAATACATAGATAGATATATACATATATACATAATATACCAAAATAAACTTTGTCAGGAGAAATAACGACCGGTAGCGAAGAAAACGACTCCAGCAAATCACCGCTGAGATGCTTCGGGCAACTTCTGACGAATATGTTCACGTGCCTTCACTTTAAATGATAGCTGGCTGGTTGCCGTCCTGATGTTCAGAGGGAGCGCATTCCAAAGAAAGACCGCCTGGACAAAGAAAGAAAAATGAATGAAGCCAGAACGGTGCGAAGGACATCGTAGAAGACGATTGTTGGTGGAACGAAGATTTTTACTATGGGCAGAGCATAAGTATTTAATTTGGGAAGTCAGGTAAGAAGGAGAAGTGGGTTTGTCGAGAATGAGCCCTCAACTCTCTGCGCTGACGAATGGGTAACCACATTTCAAAAGCAGTCGGTGCGCGGATACATGGTCATACTTACGAAGATTGAAAACGAATCGAATACAGTTATTGAGAAGGCGGTCAAGTTTATTGAGGAGATCTGCATTCAGGTCATAGTAACACACATCACCATAGTCAATCATGGGAAATATTAGGGACTGTACAAGCATTGCCTTTATGTGTGATGGAAGAAGATTTTTCAACCGATAGAGCGACCGCAACGTTCCGGTGACTTTTTGACTTACAGTCGTGACCTGCTTTCGCCAGCCAAGACAACTGTCGACATGCAGACCAAGATTCTTAACATCGGAGCTAAACGGGATGACTGAATTGTCGAAGATTACAGGTGGCACAGTTAAGCAGCAGCAGCAGTTTATCAGTAGTAAACTCATTGATGGAGTAGTAACGTCTATCTAAAAGGAATTTAAACAAAGACATCTTAAAGGGTCCCAGACACTTTTTATTTCTAATAGCTGATGGTATACTATTATATATTTTTGGGGCCATACCAAGCACACTTTTGCCGAAAAATGCAGTTTTATGAGAGGTAACATGAATGGTATTCTGATAACGGCGAGAGCGCAGTTTTTCGAATAAATGCAAGTTACAGCGAACAGACACTCCCATTTCATATAATTATGTACATAGACGGTAGAGTGAGGAAACTAAGTTCCTTAAACAATGGTTTACAACTATCCATCGATTGTAATTTGGTAAACGATCATTCTTTGAGATTCATCTTTTGAGCTTTAAACGCAATGTCTCTGTCAGTGGAGTTGCCCTAGAAAATAATTCCGTACCTAATGCCAGAAGCCACATAAGCATTTTAGGCAACTTTTACTGTAATGCGGTTAACCATTTTTGATAATTTGTACAGAGCATACGCAAATTCGCTAAGCTTCTTTGACAGAGCGTCATTATGATGTTTCCAAGTCAGATAACTATCTATCTCCCAGAAATTTTGTGATGTCACTTTCAGAGATTACTACGTTATCATATTTAACGGTATCTCCTTTAATAAATTAATAAAAAATATTTATTTATTTATGGATACATTATAAACTCAAATAATTATTTACACTAACTAGGTACTAACTACAAAAAAAATACAACATAAAAAAATAAAAATAAACACTTAAGCGTCGAAGTACTCGTCCGCATCGCTGTCATCCGGAAACGTGCCCAGAAGACTGGCAGCATTACCACGTTGAATGGCAATGCTAATTCTTTGGGCAAAGAACGAGCCAGCCCTCTGGTCACGTGAAATGTCGATCAGTCGGCGAGAAATTTCCTTATAAAGGAGACGCGCACTCGGGCCCCATGACCCGAGCGTTTCGACTCCAAACGGCTCAAAACTGTAGTTACCCATAAGATTACTGTATTTGCGCCGCTTGAGGGTCTCAGCAGCCGCAGCAGCGGAGCCAGCACAGCCGGCCGTGCTTGGAACATGAGATGGCGCAAGGGTGTCGACACAGGTTGCGTCCCACACCAGAGGCCTACCCGCCTTCCAAGGTAATAACGTCATGCCGTCTGGTCTCTTCCAATTCGTCACGTACCAATCCGTTTGGTTCTAGTACCGCTGGTACGCTGGCGATGACAAGGGCTCGATGAATAATATCGTTGATGCTGGCGTGCCGAGCTATGCGACCTGCGCTCCTGCAGCAGGACAGGCCATGGTGTCCGAGACTGTCGACGGCTTCACCGCAATGACACCGATGCGGAGCAACACAAGGTGCGCCCAAGCGGAGACACGTAGCGAGCCGAAACGATGAGTCATCCATCATAGTGCCTATGGTGGATGACGGTAGCGCCTGAAGCCATAAACCAGACTCCCATTCTCCCACAGCCAGCAGGCGGGCACGCTCAGCAGTATCAAGTGACGTGTTTATCAGGGCATTCCGAATAACACTGCAGAGCGGCACGTCCCACCGTCTCTGTGAGGACGGGTTGTCGGGTAAATCCGTATTGGGACAAGCCATTTTCCAAGCGTTCAAAGCGTCGGTCAAACACGGTACCTCAAAATCAACCAGTGAGGAAGATAAAATGTTCCTGGTTAATTTATCAGTACTGTGAACCGAGGAGATGAAGGCCGGTAAACTTATACATGAAATTTTGCGGACGCCGAGACCTCCCAGGCGAATGGGAAGTGTGGCTTGCTGCCACGCTTGGTCATCCAGGGCCACATTTAGGATAGAAGTTAGTGTGTTCCTAATAATTTGGTCAACTTTTTCTAAAAGTTGTGGAAGTCTCCATATATGTGAGGAGCGAAGGCTATAAGTAAATGTTAATTTTAAAAAGTCTTTCCGAGACATCATTAAAATTTTGTATTTTCTCCTCAATGAACGTTGGAAAGGATTCGTCAAAAATTGGAGAGCCCAGGAGATGAAGAGAATTTCTTTCCGTAATTTTGATATTTGGTGCTATTGTAATAGGTTTAATGCAGTTCCTCTAATCCCATAACGCTCTAATTTTCTTAAGCAGTATATCATGATCTACATGGTCAAATGCTAAAGCATTTGACAACATATGCATAAACAAGGCCGCCACTGGAGTTCTAGCATCAACACTAGAAACAATTTTCCTGATCACATCATAAGAATTCCCCACATATTAACAGAATTCCCAATGCAATGCAGTATCTAATGTTAGAAGCCACGTAACCATGATACGCTAAGAGGTATGTAATAATCAAAGCGCAGTTAATAAGAGACTCAAGAAAACTCAAGAGACTCAGGAAACGTTGACTGTGAGTACTAAGGTTTGTTAATCTAAACTAATATTATAAAGAGAAAATATCTGTTTTTTGTGTTTTATTGTTTGTTAAGCTTTCACGCTAAAACGGCTGAACGGATTTGGATGAAATTTTTCGCATGGGTAGACCATGATCTGGACACAGGATACTTTTCGTCCCGGTATTCTTACGGGATCGAGACTTATGCGGGTGAAACCATGGGGCGTAGCTAGTACTTAAAACGAAGATAGCTAGGCTCTAAAAATAAATCTAGACGGAATTACGGTACTGCAATCAAGGTTTTTTTTCCTCCATTTTATCTTAGGTACTTGATGTTGACGAAAAGCCAGCAATTTGTGTCGGTACCCAGCGTGGGCATCGTAAATACATAGATGAAGCTAACATAACGATAACGCATGAGAAAATAAAACAGCAACAAGGAGACCAAAGAGACGTTAGTAGAGGTAGATAATAATTAATACGAACACAATTAACTCAATTTAATTGGATTAAAGAAGATGGATTATATTAAGAGTACTGTAATAATATATGTCGTGTGGACTTAAATGCAGATTGATGATGAAATTTGAAAGAAAAATATTGTAATTCATTTTCGTTGACAGATCTCGATCAATGCTTTTTGTGCAATACGAGTATGCTCGAGTTTTAGTTTTTGTGCCACCCGAAACGAAGTTATCAGCAAAGTATCGGAGTCACCTTTGTAGGCTTGCAGGGTCGAAAAACTATAGAGGCAGTTAGTTGTCCATGTGAAAAACAAAGAAAGGTTGTTTTACAGACTTGTGCTGAGCTACAAAACATTAATTTCAAATTTTAATTGGAACGTGTGACATAATGTACATGAAACAGTTCTATGTTAAACCAAACCCTCTGTTTGGTTTCCACACTTAGTTCTTCATGTGGACCATTGTGCGTGGGCCATGGCGGCCGTCATTGGTAATTCCAACCATCCCACCTCCATCCAGAAGCTCATTAGGTCCACTGGTCTGTTTAGTATATCTGTGAAGGATCTGGGTGACCCGAGTTCTGACTTGGGTGACGCCTGTGCATTCAAGCAGGACATGCGCAACGATTTTTTCAGCCTCCATTTATGCCCTGCACAGAGGACTGTCCGTTATACCTACTGTGTGGGAGTCATAGAAATATCTTATATCTATGGTGGAAGTCTCAGATGAAACAGTTATCATAATTAAGTTTGTAAGCGGCCATTACTACAAAAATATTCTGGTCACCCATATGCTCCATTAATTTTAATTGACATCTGCTTCGGGCGTTAGTATATTTCCCGACTATGAACTGGCTAAGTATAGCGAGTCTCGCGGGTGTCGTAAGTTATCACTTAGGGACTCAATTAAGTGATTGGACAACTACGTTCCTTTAGATCTTTGGGTCGCACGATTCGTGATTTGCTTAAAAAGTTTTGATATAAATTGAAATCAGGGCAAAATCACAATTTTGTATCGTGCATAGACTTTATATTTTAGGCAAAAACTTAGCCTACATTTTTCTGAATCCGGATTTTCATTTCAATTTCAGATATTTTTTTTGTCAGAGGCAAAGTTGTTGAACACGAACCGATGTTTACAATTGGTTAAACACGGATTGAGTGCCACAATTGAATAGGCACGAAAAGCAGATACTTTTTTTAAAGTTCTTTAACAGTCAGTTGGCTGCTATAACTACTAAAGTTAGGAGGCTTTGATTAATTGCTCGCTCTCACAAAGATACGCTTCTGTGTTAAAAGTTCCTTCGTGATTTAAATTGTAATTATCTTTGATTGGTTCCAGCCACCAGCTTCGAACCGATTGTGATTCACAGATAACTTTGTGTTCGTTACAATGACCCAATTTTAAAATAAAATCGGTAACCCTTTTTGGTTGCAGACTTGCGGATAAAACACGGAATGTTATAGAGAAATGAATTTATCTAGAAGACGTTAGCAAAAACGCGCAAGGTAACGTTTTTTTTTGTCGAAAATTATAGCATTGTGGTTTAATTTTTTGCGACAAGCATAATAATATAAAGTATCACCTATTTACATGAATTAAGTCCATGTGTCTTGTATATAGCTGAGTTAGTGGATTGAAAACCGTGAAATCAAGAAGACGTAGAAAATATTGCACGAGATATCAAGTAACCAAGTATAATCCTTGTTATTGTTGATATTTTGATACCTCGAGCATTTAATAATGCTGATCTTAAATGAGTTGTCTGCCTAAATATAAAAATAATGAAAGAAATCCTATTTCATGAAGGCTTACGATAAAACTATTCATTTTAGTGGCGGTCGCACAGATACTTGTATATAGGTACCATCGCGGACACTGGCGGCTAACCACTTTTCGACCTTATTGCTAGGAGCATAAGATTGAAAAGTTGTTTAGGCGCCAGTGTCCGCGATGCTACATAACATAATCAGCCTAATGTTCCCGCTACTGGGACACAGGCCTCCTCGAGGGAATGGGCTATAATCTACCACGCAGGCTCAGTGCGGGTTGGTAGATGTCACATGTCTTAGAATTGTTGGTTCTAGAACGGTTTCCTCACGATGTTTTCCTTCACCATTTTGCGAGCAGTAGAAATGAAACAATTTACACAAAACAAAGCGCCTGTCTGGGTTCGAACCTACGACCTACAACCACCACTGCTCTTTTCTATATACATATTACAGATTATTTATTTATTTATTAATCTTTGGACTCACACTAAAGGTACAAAGGCAGACTGAATACTTTAGCACGATCTACTAAAAGATAGGTACATAAATCCAATCAGTAATTGTATAGTTCCATTCAAAGGACACAAGCACCAAAGATCTCTATACAACGATGAATCAACTTACAATAAGAGGTCTATAGACCACTACAGTAGGTATCCGAATAGATACTATTACTATGACTGAACAGCGCACCGCATGGGAGCTCCATTCAGCTCGGTTCCTATTATCTGGGCTGTATCTCGGTCCCTACAGATTTATTCAATTATTATTGCTGTTACGGACGAGATCATCATAGATTCAAGAGAATGCATACAGAAAATGAAAAGTCTTTTAAGTTTTAGTACGCTGGGCGTATTGCCAAATTGATATGCAGTACTTATGTACTGGGTTTTGGATGTTAGTTCAGTCTTTAGCAGTAGAGGGGACTAAGAGGTACTTATAAAATAATTGAAATAGAATGTTTAACTTGGGCACTAGACTGTGAGTTCGTAAGCACAAATAGGAAATAGCGCTGAAGGTCAAAATCGAGATAAAACTTGGTCTGAAATTGTTAACACACAGTAAGAAATCTGAAGTCTGTGACATCAATGCTTGTTACTTTCCTATATCTATAAGTTAAAGCATTTCTTCTATAGCAGCGCGAATGAAGATTATGATTTAAAACCGTAATTCAAAACCCATTATTTAGCTGCATCGCGAGGCTTTTTGGAATCGAGGCAACTCCAAAGTAAGTAGCTTGTAGGAAGTATTTGGATTAACATTGGTAACCAACACTAGCCCAATCGTCGAGTGTTATCATAGGACCAAAACAAGTATATTATGGTTAATATAGGACCATATCCTGTTTTCACGTACGTTTGAACCAATCCTGAAGCGTGACCGGACTATCAATGCGTTCCGTGTAAAATCTATCAACGGAATGACTCTTTAGGGAGACGATATATTTCATCTGTTCGTGTGAGAGCATGAACATGGGAAAATTCAACTGAAGAGAATTTTTATGGAGCTTTTACAGGTGTTTATGTTAGAATCTCTACTAATTTTGAAAAATTACAAAGTTTATGATGATGACTTGATAGAACTAAGGTGAATTTGACATACAGATAAACCATGTGCTGGATTTAACAGATAATAATAATCATGATCAGCCTTTAATGTTCCCACTCAGGCCTCCTCTCTTCGAGAGGGAGTGGGCTGTAATCTACCACCTTAAAAATAATGCCAGCCTACTATTATTTTCCTGCCAGGGTTGCGAGTTTGTCTGAAAGGGATATCGTGGCCCTGGCACAAAGGCAAATGAAAGAACATGGGTGGGTTTTAGTCAGTAAAAATCTGACACGCCCTCCCGCTCCGCCCAGAGCGGGAGAAGTTATTTGACAATATCCCACCCAAAAAAAAAAAAGATTTCACTGTAGCGCAAAAGCCTTTTCTTACACAGAGAAGGCACGAGCAATGATCACTATGCTTGCTCAAGACAAGGTTGGCGATTTCAGATCTATATTCACTACAAGTCCGTGTCCTCACGATGTTTTCCCTTCACCGATGCCAGTTATATCCAAGGTAAACTCCACATAATATTACTGTTAAGAATACTGGAAGTATTCTCCCAAGATGGAAAAAACCACTTGTATTCTTTTGATAGTCTACCATAAATAATCTGACTATGGGCGAAGATAAGGTGTTTAGGAGTTTTAGGACTGTATTCAATGACGATGGTTGGTTACTGGTTTCAATTATTTATTGCTGAGTCAATCTGTGTGGTTCTTTCCTCAAAAGACTATTTCAGACACCAATCTACATGGCCTTCACATGATCTGACCAAGATTATGTCTGGACTCTATAAGAGACTGTGACCTTTGAGTTTATTTCGGCCTTTCTTCTCAGAGTAGTCAGATAGGAAACGCCGACCTTTTTTTCTAGTTTGTTTCTACAAACCTACTTACAGAAATAAAAATCATTTATCATTTACAATAAAAGTACTTGACGACGCGTACAATGCTCGAGGCTGATGGTCCGATGGTCGTGTGTGTACCAATCGCTTTTTTTTGGTCGGCTAGTCGTAATTACCCTTGAGAGGTCATGACTACTTCACTGGACTTTCCTGTTGCTGCCTTAAGTGAGCTTAAAGCCTCCAGCCAGTCCCGCTCCCCGCCGCTGTTCCGCTTTTATAGGAGATGGCGTGCCTCTTCGCCCGCATCCCGCCGTGCCCCGGCCGACGCCGTCGCCGTTGCTGCCTCCGCCGACGTCATCGTTCTTTTTAATCTCACCTGATGGCAATTGATGGCTGAGGGTGGAAGCGAGCTGCTCCCGGGATTCTAAACCGTAGAGGAGCTGGCTATCTTACATCAAACTGCCAATACACAACACATGCTGTTACCATTGTTGTTAAAACAATATCTCTTGATAATCTTGTTATTGCATTTATTTTCTCAAGGGTGACGCCGCGGGCAAAACATGGCTTATATACCGACAACAACCAATCATTTTAATCAAGAGTAGTTACTGATTGCTTTATTAATTAGGATGTAAAAGCCTTGGAAATATTCACACCTGCTACTCAATTTCCTTTTCCTAAACAGATTATTTTGATACTACTCTTTAAGAAGCTTTCAGTGAGTTGGGAATTATGTTTGTTTTTTTAATATTTTTTTTTATATCGGAGTTTTCGGAGTACTGTTGTGGAGTACCTACTCGCCACCGGCGTGCGTGTATGACCAGATGTATGAAACAAAGGAAGTATGTAAGAATCGTAGCAGGTACCGTTCGGTAGTGTCTGCCTACACCCATGGGAAGAAGGCGTGAGTTTATGTATGTATGTTGGAGAGTTATGGACGAGTGCTCCGCTAGGTAAGTTTGTTTGTTTACATAAATGGAACAAAGTTTACTGCCTATCTACCTTCGTCTGTTTGTCACCAGTATTTAAATCATAGTATTAGTTGGTTACTGACAAATACCGGGGAGAACATAACATAAATCACGCCTGTAATCCCCGAAGGTTGAGGCAGAGATGTACCTATAGTAACACACCCACTTTTCCCCAAATAAGTTAAAGTCCCATTTAAGATGGGGTGAGCCCATTTCCATCAACCGGGCACATATCCAGACTCTGGGCTGCTACTGAGAAATTCCTGATGGTAAAACCCAATTACACTTTGCCCGACCTGGGAATCGAACCCGGGCCTCATAATCGATAGTAGCGCTTGCGACCTCTAGGCCGACGCACACTGTAAGAAAATAGCAATTTAGCGGTATTTAATTCAAAATCCGAACAATGTTTTATCTACCAATTATTGGTGTCTTTTTATTCCTTACCCTCTAATAAAACGACACCATATTTTTTTTAATGTGGGTATATATGCCTCGTCGCGACGAAGCAGTCCGGGGAGAAATGACTGAAATAGGTAGATAATAATTAATAATTTTCCAAAATGCTTAGGTAGCTAAGATTTAAATTTTATGAAATGCTACCTCTATTGGATTTCACAAAATCCTAGTGAGATACGTAGTAAAGTAGAAGTTACAAACACAGTCAGCTTGAAAAGCTTCCTAACACGTCTGACGAAAGCTTCTACCGCCCTCGAATAGATGGCAGCACCCAATGCACGCTATATGAATCAGGCAGCCGCGGTGCCATCTAGCGTAAATCACAAACACTCCATAGAGGAGACTGCGGAAAATTCATTCGGTGAAAACAAAAACCTGTAGCTCCGACATTTGGGTGGAAAGCGTAGTTTGATAGTTACTGCTATAGTTTACAAGATGGCGTTGCAATAATTAAAGCCGAACCCCATAAGAACCCGATATTAAGGTTCCGTAATAAAAATGAATCCTCACAATGATACACCATTTTGATTTTACACACAATTTAAGGATATTTTTAAGATGTTTGAGCTCCTTCTCTCTCTCTCTTCGATCAATATAATTATGTTGTTTCTAACTTGACTGGCACCGGCCTCTTTTTAAAGTCGGTTATAATAAGTTTCCGTCGTGTAAAATCGTGTGGGAACTGGGAACGTTATAGTAATTGTGTATTTTTTATCCTAACTCAAACTTAAAAGGGTGAGGGGTTGGTGGCTTCACCGAATAAAATAAATGAGATCTTAATGCCTTCTCGTTTGTTATTCCCATGCTCCTCAATAATACCTAATAATTTTGTTTGTGACTGTTGAGACATTTGCTTTAAAAACTAGTCACAAAAAAAAAAAACAATTAGGTAGGTAGGTAAACAATAGTAAAAAAACCTGCTTGGGTATCACGTGGGATTAAGATCTGTAGCAAAAATAAAAGGAATCTCCTATGGAAATACAGGTTAAAACCAAATCAATCAAACAGAGTTAAATTCAAAAATTATTCAAGATTATTTAAAAAAATTATTAATCTAACTAAAAAAGCTCAAAACACTTACAATATTAAAACCTCAAATAACAAATCAAAAACCACATGGCAAATCATCAATAAGTCCAAAAGTGAAAACTTGAGAACTTGTATTACTTGCATCAACTCTGAAAATAAAAAAATTGCTCAAAGGAAGGATATAGCCGATGCATTCAATAATTATTTTATCGATAAAATCCAGCCAACAAGTAACGCAGGAACGAACTCAACGTCACTGATCGATAGCAGAGCACAGTCTATGTTTTTGGCTCCGTGTACACCACATGACATATTCTATATTATAATGAAACTTAGAAACACGAACAGTGTTGGCTATGATGGTATTGCCACAAAAATATTAAAAGCAGTTGCATTGATAATATCTACACACTTATGTTTCATTATCAATCTTTGTATAAGCGCGGGCACCTTTCCTGATTCTTTAAAAAAGTCTATAGTAAAACCGCTTTATAAGAAGGAAAATCACGAATTGATGTCAAACTACAGACCGATTGCGATTATACCAGTGTTATCCAAAGTCTTCGAAAAATATATATCGGGGGAAATCAACAATTATTTAGAAAAATATCACATTTTAGCTGACGAACAAAAGGGATTTCGCAAAAACAAAAGTATAAATCTGGCTATTTATGAATTTCTACATAATGTCATGTTAAACGTAGATAAGAGGACACCTGTGTGCGCCATTTTCTGCGACATGACACAGGCTTTTGATTGTGTGCATTACAATTCCCTAGCAGCGAAACTTGAAGCGTATGGTATTAGGGGTAACGTCTTAAAACTAATTGAATCTTATCTTCACAAACGTAAGCAGGTTACCGAAATAAGTCAAATTCGCAACAAACGTGAGATAACTGTAAGATCCGAGGAACGAGAAGTAATATACGGAGTACCGCAAGGCAGTGTGGTGGGCCCTCCGATGTTCACTTTATATATAAATGACTTGCCTAAAGCTGTTGACCACCCAATGACACTTTTTGCTGACGATTGCACTGTGACTATAGCTTGTAATGACAAAAGTACGTATGAACATGACATTAATAATTCGCTTATATCTATCATAAATTGGCTTAATAATAATAATTTAATCATTAATTTAAAAAAGACTAATGTAATTCATTTCGGACAACGTACACATACAGCTAACAATAATAATGTCCAGTATAATAATATTAATATAAATGCAACTGACACAACAAAATTTCTGGGACTTATAATTGATGATAAGTTGTGTTGGAAGCCCCAAATAGAAGCTCTGAGTAAGAAAATAAGTAATGCAGCCTACGCTTTGAAACAACTAGCAGCGGTTCTCAATAAAGATGCATTAATTACTGCGTACTATGGATTGGCTGAATCCATTCTTAGATACGGAGTTATTTTCTGGGGAAATAGTACGGACAATGAAGTAGCGTTTCGGGCCCAGAAAAGATGCATCAGATCGATGTTTCGACTTCAAACAACAGACAGCTGCAAACCCTATTTTAAAGAGCATAGAATATTGACATTACCCTCATTATACATTTTGGAAACGGTAATGTTCACTGTAAGTCATCCTAACTTATTCCAACGTTTGTCTGATGCTGTGCCAAGGAATAGACGTGACAATACTCTACTCTGTGTTCGCGGCGGTAAAACTGCTCTTTTGCATAAGAGCATTTATTACATGGCTCCGACCATATTTAATAAATTGCCCAAGTCATGGAGATTAGTGGATGTATCTGGCCTTAAATTTAAATTGAGAAAATTATTAATAGAGAGATCTTATTATAGTATTTCGGAATTTATGAAAGAGGATAATTTTTCTTGATGATTATGTATTTTATTTTATTTTATTGTATAATGTATTGATAATTAAATTGAATTGACATTGAATTGAATTAATAATTAACTTGACATAATTGAATTAATAATTAACTTGACATTGAATTGAATTGATAATTGAACTGACATTGAATAGAATTGATAATTGAATTGTATTGATAATGTAGTACGATTGTTATAGTAATTTTATCATTTTGAATTTAATAAGTGTAGTCCCGGTTTAAAACCCAGCAACTGTACGCCACTCAACAATTTGTACGCCACGTCACGCGGCTGAACATGTTTGAACTTTCTTTTCTACTGTAATATCTTGCATGCAATGTATGTATACCATGTTTAAACAAATAAATATACTTACTTACTTACTTACTTACTAGGATTTAGGAACACTACGTTTGCAACTTTACTGTTTTATACAATAGTTACACAATATATTATTTATATTAACAATATTTTTTTTATTACAAATCTTTCCCAGGAAGGGTATTAGGAGTTTGAAACTTTTATCCGCCAACAAGCAACTCTCAAAGTTTGTCGTACCGCAAAACATTGGGAAGTAGCTACACGTTTACTTTCGAACCATTAAGTAATTTACATGCCTGGTCAGATTTATATAAGAAAATAATATAATATTATTATGCTGTTGATGTTTTATCATGCAGATGTCCACAAATCTATCATCTATCTGATTAATTTGTTTTCCAAAAACCCCTTTTCAATGTGATTTCTCTTGAGTTGTAATAGTAAACAAAATATCAGGCGTCCCATACATTTGGTCGAGTAGGTATTGACCTTGGTAACTTAGTACAAATACCAGGCCCAGCTCCAAATAAAGTCACCCCTGATAATAATAATCGTCGAAAACTGATCCAGCCTGTCTCATCTTGCTGTCCTTCCCCAGTGTCGCCCTAAGCCGAGGTTCGTACTCCACAGGGGGTGCCCTTGGCGTGCTGTCGCTTTAAGGCTTTAAGCTAGCTCCACAGGATAGTCCGGTTAAGTAGTTACGACCTCTTAAGGTCAACTACGAGATGCCATATGAAAAATAAAAAAACAAATAAAGCCAGTCTAGTCCAGTTCTTCATCGATCTTCACTGCAATAATTTAAACTGACGGCACGATTGGCGCAGTGGTTAAGCAATTGACTGCTGTACTGCGTGTCGCGGGTTCGATTCCCGTACGGAACAAATATTTGTATGACCTACAAGTAGTTGTTCCGGGTCTGGTTGTTTGTGTATGTGAGTTTAAATGTTTGTAAACGCACCCACGATACAGGAGAAATTCCTAGTGTGGGGCAACGTGTTAAAAAACCAGAGCCACAACCGGGAGTCACCAGACGGCCGCGTCCGAAAGCTGTTCCTCCCATAATGCCGCAACTTAGACTCCTGGTCGCCTCCGGTCCTTCCACCTGCTTATGCGGGACGCGTCTGGCGTTGAGTTACTCTGGCTGCGTGACGTAAGACGCCGCAGCCCTAACTCCGAAAGTATTCCTGGGCGTGGATGTCTCCTTATATAATTCGTGTAGCTTTTTATACTTTGTATAATCTTTTATTTAACTTGTGGCCTTATAGTTCGCCTTAATAAATAAATGACAGGCAAACTGTAACGCGAAATATTAAAATCACTTACCGTGCGTTAGTCTCCCAAAAACTCGAAAATAGCTTGACCAATTATGATGAAACTTTGGTAGTTTAAATTTTTTTGTTCTTATGCAATCAACAATACTGTCCTCACTGTACACAAATGCCTTTATAGCTTCCATACTACAATTATAAATGCGTAAGTAACCCTGTCTGCCTGTCTGTTTGTTACCTTCTCAAGCTTTACGGCTGTACGGACTTGGATGAAATTTGGCTCAGGGAAGACCACGGAGAGACATGACCTGAGTCATAGGATACTTTTAATCCCAGTAGTACGTTCCCGTCGGATAATTTACGACATACGCGTGCGAAGCCGAGGGCAAAGTTAGTATCCTGTAAGGCAAGATAAACCATCCATAAAATACTTATTACCTACACAAACTTTGGTGTAACGTTGCAGCCACCTTTCAGTCGATTGAATTTGGGTATACGAGTACGAGCTTATACTTAAGTTAGTTATCTTATGGAGACAAACTTTAACAGCATCACTGCGACCGAAATACATGTCCGTATTTGGAGTTTATACTGCAGTAGATAGCATATAAGATCGATCTAAACTATACATAGCGCTGAGTTTGTTTCCATCTTTCTTCTCAGAGTAGTCAGATAGGAAACACCAAACAGTTTCTTTATACACAATTCTCTTTTTCAATTTCCATCAACCTATTTGCAATGTGCTACAATTGGGTTTGTTTTATTTAAATAGGGCAATATTTTTTGGCAAAGTTTACAGAACTCCTTCTTTAAAAGATCGCTTAAGCCCCATTTACACGGTGCAAGTTTCTGGAGCATGCACGAGCAATAATCGCATGACATAAAGCACGTTCAATTATTGCCATTCAAGAATTGCATGCAAGTGTTTACACGTGTGCGATTTGCGACTCCATAAAATGGCATACAATACTTGTATGCAAGTTTTACCGTTCCATAAAATTGCATGCGACTTACAATATTGCAATTTTTTTACAAGGCGATTATTGCATGCAAGTTTTGCCTCGTCTTAACACAGAGTTGCACGTCCTTATAATAATATATACAATTCATTCATTGTCCGTATTTGCGCTGCCATATATTTAATTAAAATTTTATTGAACGTTCAATCTTATTGTTCGTGCATTTTTGTTGTACGTGCTGTTGACACCTATACCAGTTTTGAACGGCAACTAACTTGCCCGTATCGTGCAATAAATGTACGTGTTGTTTTGACGTTGCCAGTCAATTTTAGCTTCAATTTAATGGTATGCCACATGCAATAAACTTGCACCGTGTAAATGGAGCTTTACTGTAGTTCTAAAAAATATAATGTATTTTTGAAGTGTTAGTACAAACCTACTTACAAAAATAAAATCATTTATCACATAGTAATAACTTCAGCACCTTAATTTGAGGGGCGCGGGTATGCCGGCGGAATACACAGCGCTCCTCAGATACTGGTATGCTCACCAGACAAACAGGGTGAGATGGGTCGGTACTCTGTCGGATGAGTACAAAATGGAGTGTGGTGTAAGGCAGGGGGGGTTAAGCTCACCTCTTATATTTCATGTTTATATGACCCAGCTTATTGAGCGACTGAGCAGCACTCATGTCGGCTGTCACATAGGCGGCATTTGTGTCAATAACTTAAGTTACGCGGATGACATAGTGCTGCTCAGCCCATCGATGAGTGGGCTGAGAGAGCTACTATCGATGTGCGAGACGTATGTGGAGATGCATGGCCCTAAATACAACTCTAAAAAGAGTGAGATTCTGGTGTTTAAAATACAAAAACAACAGCCCCGCCGTGTACCTCCGTATACCTCAATGGCGTGGTACTAAACGTTGTTGAGAATTTTTAATATTTAGGCCACATTGTCACTAGTGACCTACATGATGACGGTGACATAGAGAGGAAGCCCAGGGCGTTGACGGTGAGGAGCAATATGCTCGCCCGCAGGTTTGCTGGCTGCACGGCAGACGTCAAGGTGACCTTATTTAAAGCGTTCTGTCAGTCCTTTTATTTGAGCGGCCTGTGGGTGTCATATACTAGCCGAGCCTACAACGTCCTGCGCGTTCAATATAATAACGCTTTCAGGATGCTGTTGCGGCTGCCGCGGCGTTATAGTGCGTCGGGCATGTTTGCCGAAGCTCACACAGACGGATTTCACGTTATCATGCGTAAAAAAGCGGCTTCTTTGCTACAGCGCTTGCATAACACTCGGAACGGCATCCTGAAAATGATTGTTAACTGGCCAGACTGTCTTATACAATGGCACTGGGTGCAAGTAGCTATAGGTATACGTAGATGAGTTATTTCATCACATAACGTCCCCCGTGATTCCCGAAGACTTGGGCAGAGGCGTAGATGTACCTACGGTGCTACCACACTGGGCCTCGAGGGCGGGCTTTGGCAATTTAGCTGTGTTTGTGTCCTTACTAACAATACTAATATAGACTATAAGAACTTTCTGTTACTAACCCATGACTAAACAACCTATGGACTGTTCATGTATATGTGTTCATTCACAAAAAAAATATTTTGTGATTATAATAATATGGGTATCAAATAAAATCTAGTAAATAGCCCATTCCAAATATATATATTTTATAACACTTTTAACCTACTATTTTGACACAAACTACAAAAAAGTACTTAAGAACGTAAGAACTTTAATAACGAAATCGAAGCGAAGTTAATATTGTACATTGAATTTTTTTTTTTTAATAATTGGTTTGAGGTCTGAGATCGTTCTAATGCCGAAAATATAGTTTTTAGAATTTTTGTCTATTTTTCTGAATGTATGTTCTAGCATCACGCAAATTCTATTAGGATACATTCTGTTCAAATTTTGCATATATATTCCCTATAAATCTGGTCAACCAATAGGTTATATTATTATATTATCACGCTATTTACATAGCGTTACGTAGCATAATATAACCTATATGGGGGATGAGTAATATTGCATTATGTCTCTAAGGTTTACAGAAAATTGTAAAAAGACGAGCCAAACAGTTACAGATTAAACCTTTTAAATGATTAGCATCACGCTATATCTTTATGGAGCTAAGCAATCAATTATCATGGCATATGCAGGGTGGATTTTTAAAATGGGAAGTAAGGATATCTTAACCGTTGTAGCTACACAAATTCGGTCATACAAGACTGTCCTAAAAATCTGAGTAATTTTGATCTGCATTCACAGATTTAAAAAAAAATGTACAGCCAGCAAGAAAATGAGCAATTTTCACTTTTTTATGCCAATAGATCCTAGCTGTTTCATATGAGAGAGTTAGACCAACTGAGATTTGATGCATCGGATCTGGTTCACTTGCGCGAATGACATTTCTGCAAAAGACACTTGCGCAAACCCACCTGCGCGAAAAGATGGTTGTCGTGATTTTGTGATGATTTTTCGTCATGGGTGTCGTTGTTATCGTTTTCGAGGTTTCTGGTAACAATAATGGAGACAAAATCAAAATTTGAAATGGCGTTACCTGCAAATGATTTATCATTGTTCAGTACAACCTACATGAACATATAATTATTTGATTATTCCTGGCCACTTGTTTGTCTGTGGCTTAAATTAGTTTTTCTTCTATTTTTTGGTTGTTGCAGAAACCAGCTTATCCTTACGTGCTTTGAGAAGGTCTAAGGTAGCGGACGCTATAGCCATATGATCATTCACAAAGTTTTCAAATCTAGTCAGCGTAGCCTTACACTGTGAACGACACAGTTTCAGCCTTTTCATTTCCGCCATTATGCCGCACTGATATATAGAATCAATACCGCACAAAACACTAAACCGCACAAAATACTAAACCGCACTTTAGGAACCTATTTTTGAGAAATATTCACCACAACAAAAGTTTTAAAAGTTGTTTACTTCGAAGAAGTGTCAAATTTTAATGCTTCTCAAAATCAAATAACAGATATGCAGTACTGCCAACGTAAGCTCGTCCAGCGTTGTTTTGCCTTAGGCTGGTAGGATTGTAGAAACAAAATCATATGCCATACCAGTGAAGCGGCAAAGAACATCGGCCAAATTTCTATAGAGGCTGGACCTGACTTTTATTTTCAGTGTCCAGAAACAAATTATATTGAGATTGGATTTTTTTTATAGCAACCACCATCCCGTTCGAAAATAATATCTAAATAGCCAAGATATTTTAATAATGCAAAAAATACTTTTTAGGTTAGAATTAAGTAATAAAATAAGTTGATATAATGCTACACAGACGGTGCAGTCTTTACGTCTACGGCGAAGGCGAAAAGGATAGTTAGCGATAAGCGAGGAGGTTGATTAAAACCTCCTTTGTAACCAACTCTTTGATACAAAAATTTGGATTGAAACCCACTTTGCAAGACACCAATATTATTGAAATAGGCAACAAGCCCACTAGAATTAATAAAACTGTTAGTTTTTGCCTAAGGTCATGTCAACATGCGAACATTAAATTTGATATTGATTGTCATGTAGTGGACTCTATTACCACACCTTTGCCACAAAAATTTATTGATATTTCACAGTTAAATTTCCCTAATAATATTTACCTTTCAGACAAGAATTTTAACATTCCTTTAGAAATTTCAATATTGTTAGGGGCAGATATTTATTTTGATTCCTTGTTGGGTGTCTGTATAAAGATTTCAAATGGGCTGTACTGCAGAATACAGTATTTGGTTATGTGGTTGCTGGCAAAGTGTGTGTGAACAATCTAAGTTCTTACCCTAATATTGTGTCAAATATGGTTATATGACACAAAATTAGAAAATGTAATGGAGAGGTTTTGGCTGTCTGAAAGTTTTCCTGCGCCAGTAACTACACTCACAAATGAGTGTCAGATAGCTGAGGCTGTTTTTAAAAGGTCTGTAAAGTTAATAGATAACATATTTTATGTTGATTTACCTCTGGTTAGCCCTGTTAATGACTTGCAACTTGGGGACTCTTTCTCAGTTGCTTGTCAAAGATTTTTGTCTTTGGAAAGAAAATTTAAACAAAATAATGTATTGTTTGAGCAGTATAAAAAGTTAGTTGATCTGTATGTAGCGATGGGACATGCTAAGCAGGTGAATATTAATTCTTATGATATTTATAGTGGATCTGTTTACTTTCTAGCTCATCACGCTGTATTTAACCAGGAAAGCAAGACCACGAAGTTGCGAACGGTTTTTGATGGTAGCATGAAATCTAAAAGTAAAATCTCATTAAATTATGTCATGCTGAACGGGCCAGTGGTACAGGCTGAGCTTTTTGATATCCTTTTGTTGTTTCGCATATATTTATATATTTTAATATGTGACATTGAAAAAATGTTTCAATGTATTTTCATTAATGCTGACCACAGGTGTCTGCAGAATATCTTGTGGAGAGATGATCCGAACAAACCAATAACTTGCCTGCAATTGCAGACAATTACTTATGGATTGAAATCCTCTACCTTTTTAGCCACCCGATGCTTGGTAGAGCTAGCAAATAAGTATGCTGATAAGTACCCCTTTGCTGCGAATGCTATTCTTAAGAATACATAATTATGTTGATGATGTCCTATCAAGTTGTGATACAATAGAGCAACTTTAATTACTAAGAGATCAATTGATAGACCTACTTAGATTAGGTAATTTTACTTTGCATAAGTGGTGCTCAAACTTACCTTCTGTCCTGGAGATTATCCCTAATGACCGTAAATTCATTGACGAGGTAGATTTAAATAGAGAATATTTTTAAGGCTCTAGGTATTAAATATAATGTTGATTTAGATAACTTTAATTTTCAAGCTCCACATTGTGAAGAAAATTTAAATACCAAACGACAGGTACTCAGTTACATTGGTAAAATGTTTGACCCCTTGGGGTTTATAGGTCCAATAATAGTAGTAGCTAAGTTGATAATGCAGGAAATATGGTCTGCAAAAATTGAGTGGGATACTGTTCTACCCCCTGCATACTTACTCGTACAAGCATGGAATAATTTTATTGACAAATTACAGTTGATGGACAGAATTTCTGTTCCAAGGTCGATGACGTGTCATGATTCTACCAATGTAGAATTAGTGGGCTATGCAGACGCCTCACTGAAAGCTTACGGTTGCTGTCTCTACCTTAGAGTTCGTAAAAAAGATGGTACGGTACATACCAACCTTTTGTGCTCTAAATCCCGTGTAGCACCGCTATCTCGAAACCTAACAATACCTCAATTAGAGTTGAACAGCGCATTACTGCTAGCACAGCTAGTTAATAGAGTAAGCAAGGTACTTAAATCCAGGTTTTCCCATGCGATTTTCTTGTATAGTGATTCCCAAATTGTGTTGGCTTGGGTTGAGTCTGTAAATATAAAGTCTAATACTTATGTAAATAATAGAGTTAAGCAAATTGTTTCTCTCACAGATAAGATCTCTTGGTTTCATGTGAAGTCTGCGGATAATCCTACCGATTTGCTCTCGCGTGGTGTAGAGCCACAGAGCTTGCAAGCTCGAGCTCTATGGTGGCATGGTCCGCTGTATTTATCAGATTTAAATTACAAACACGGGCTCCATAGTCCCAAAAAACTCGAGGTACCAGAAGTTCTGGACCAAAACTCAATATCCTGTCTTTTACAAAATGTAGAGCCAGTGGATTTTGCGTTGTTAGACAAATATTCAGATTTGAATAAACTCCAATGCGTTATTGGATACATTTACAGGTTTTTTAATAATGTCTCAAAAAAACAGGACGTACTTAAAGATTCTATTTGAAGTCCTAATGAATTACACAATGCTTTATTAATAATAATAAGATGTGTACAAAGGCGTTTCTTCGCTGATGAGATAGGTGCCATATTAGCAAATAAAAACGTTAAGTCTAACATTGCTAGTCTAAATCCTTTTGTGGATGCCTTCGGTATTCTTCGCGTTGGTGGAAGATTGCAGAATGCTGGCACTCCGCAAAACAAAATGCATCCTATAATACTCCCTAAAGCTTGTCATATTACTTTATTGATCATTGAAAAAGAGCATCTCAGATTGTTGCATGCTGGTGCTAGATTAGTACTTAGCTCACTTTCACAGAGGTTCTGGATTATTAGCGGCATCTGGGAGCTTAAAAAGGTGGTACACAAATGATTAAAATGTATTCGTTTAAAAGCTGAAACTGCGAAACAACTTATGGGTTCTCTGCCTTCTGCTAGGGTCACCGCTACAAGGCCTTTTCAGTATGTTGGTATAGATTTTTGCGGTCCGTTTAATATCAAAATAGCTAGGATTCGTAAACCGCTCGTGACCAAAGGGTACATTGCACTTTATGTTTGTTTTGCCACAAAAGCTATACATTTAGATGTAGTATCTGATCTATCTACAGAAACTTTCTTGGCATGTTTTAATCGCTTTATGTCAAGGCGAGCCATGCCCGCAAAGGTATTTTGCGATAACGCAAAAACGTTTAAAGAAGCACAAAATCAACTGAATCAGTTGTACAAATTTTTCAGCTCCAAGGCTAATAAAGAGTCAGTGTACAAATTTTGCAAAGATAAATTTATCCAATTTATGTTTATCCCTAGTTACGCTCCTCAATTTGCAGGTCTATGGGAAGCGAATGTCAAGAGCGTCAAGCACCACCTAAAAAGAGTTGTGGGTATCATTTGCTTGACTTACGAGGAATTCAATACGGTAGCAGTACAGATAGAGGGTGTCTTGAACTCGCGGCCCCTGCTTTCTCTAGACCCTAAGGAAGGTAAATATTCGACACCTTCACATTTCCTCATTGGCACGGCTTTGTGTGGTTATCTCGAGATAAATTTGTGGGAAATTCCAACAAATCGGTTAAAGTTCTTTAAACTGGTAACTAAACTAAAACAAGGCTTTTGGAAGACCAGGTCCTCAGATTATTTAACACAATTACAAAGTCGTCCTAAATTGAGATACAATGTTCCGAATTTAAAGGAAGGGACCTTGTCCTTGTAAAAAATATGAATACATCACCATTGGAGTGGCCACTGGCCCGCATTGTGAAGGTTTTTCTTGGAACCGATAATAATGTAAGAGTCGCTGAAGTTAAATATAATAACAAAATTTATGTAAGATCCGTCACAAAGCTGTGTCCGTTGCCTGATATATATATATACCTACAGATAGCATATAAGTCTTTAGTTTGCGATGAAATATTATTTGTAATTTTAATTATTTTATAATATGGATGGAGTTTAGTAAGTTTAATGCAATTCTAACTCCTTCCCCGCGGTACTATGTACAGTACAACCTACATGAACATATAATTATTTGACTATTCCTAACCACTTGTTTGTCTGTGGCTTAAATTAGTTTTTCTTCTATTTTTTGGTTGTTCAAGATTTTTCCTTGTAATAAGATTTTTCATTGTGCTCCAGTTACTAATTTAATAAATTAGTTATTTTTACATTTTCAACAGCATTTTATTTCCAACAATCATAGGTGTCGTTTTCATGGTTTTCGAGGGCGCTGACAACGATAATGGAGTCAAAATAAACACGCAAGATGGTGCCAAATAAAAAAAAACGGAACCCTTTAAGGATCACTTCGTTGTCTGTCCGTCCGTCCGTCTATCTGTCAGTCAAGATCCTTTTTTAGGGTTCCGTACCCAAAGGGTATATCGGGAACCCTATTACTAAGGCCGCCGTCTGTCTGTCTGTCTATCTGTCTGTTTGTCTGTCCGTCTGTCACCCGGCTGTATCTCATGATCCGTGATAGCTAAACAGTTGAAATTTTCACAGATGATGTATTTCTGTTGCCGCTATAGCAACAGATACTAAAAACCAGAATAACATAAATATTTAAGGGGGCTCCCATACAACAAACGTGATTTTTTTGATCGTTTTTGCTCGATATTGATAACGGTAACAGGTAGACACTTGAAATATTCACAGAATATTTAGTTATATATTCACTTTAAAAATCAATAATTAAATTAAAATAAAACAAATATTTAATGGGGGCTCCCATACAACAAACGTGATTTTTTTGCCGTTTTTATAGATAATGGTACGGAACCCTTCGTGCGCGAGTCCGACTCGCACTTGGCCGGTTTTTTCAGGAACGCGTAGAGGTATTAAGTTGAAATTAATATCAAATACGAAGGTCTACGGTCCATTAAAGCTCTAAAAAAAAAACAAGCTTCAAAGTTAACGCAATAAAAAAATACGGCCATTCATGCGACATACTACGTAACCCTTCATTGTGCGTTTTCTGACACGCAATTGACCAGTTTTTGTTATAATAAACAGACTGGCCATTACAAAAATCAGAAATAGCAAAAGGTTTTCCATCAAAATCGTTTATTTGCATAAATGTGGTGGGTACCAAAGATGTATAAAATTCTGTGCAAATATATTATATATTCCGCCGTGCACTGATGGCATGCCAGAATTTAATGGAAGTTAGTCAGTTAAACCGTAACATACAATTATAGACAAACTCGTACAAGAAATAGATATTAAATTAGAGTTTTAACGTTAAGAATTCTATGAAAGAAAGGAGCCAATTGACCTATCCTATCTTGCTAACCTTACTATGTCGTATAGCTTATTAACTTACCAATACTCAACTAAACAATTTGTTCATTACGAACGCTAAAAATGTTAAAATAAAACAAATTATTAAAAAAAACAAAACACCTGACTGTAAAAATATGAACTGAAAGGATGGAAACAAGATGAAAAGTAGGATATATAATAAAGGATACTGGTTTACTTTTCATCTTGTTTCCATCCTTTCAGTTCATATTTTTGCAGTCGGGATTTTTGTTTTTTTTAATAATTTGTTTTTTTAATTACAATTCTTAACTACAGGTAATGCTTTTTTAGGATTTCGTAGTCAACAAGGAATCCTTATAGTATCATCACGTCGGCTGTCTGTATGTCTGTCCATGGATTAGCTCAGAGATTCTTTGTATTAGGAAGCTGTAATTTGGCATGGTATATACATAATAATCATAGGAACAAGCAAAGTGGTAAAATGTAAGATAAATATAAAAAATATAGGTTGCACGTAAAGTGGGGATGTTATTTTTTCTCGTCTATCCCGGGGTGTGAGGTACCGTTGGATAGGCCGTTCAAATTTTTTTGTTAGAGTCAAGTGTGTGTCCACACCCCGCAGCCAGTTAAATAGTTAAAATTCAGTCGTTTACAAATATCGTAATTAAAAGGAAAACTATCACAGCTAAGCTAAGACGGCACGGTTGGCGCAGTGGTTAAGCGATTGACTGCCGCGCTGCGTGTCGCGGGTTCGATTCCCGCACGGAACAAATATTTGTATGACCTACAAGTAGTTGTTCCGGGTCTGGCTGTTTGTGTATGTGAGTTTTAATGTTTGTAAACGCACCCACGATACAGGAGAAATTCCTAGTGTGGGGAACGTTTTTTTTTTTTTTAAAAAAAGTAGGCTTTACAAGTTAACTAGTAATTGTCGATCAACTTAAATTTGCAGTTGGAATGTATGGGAGAACATGTTTTTCAACTACAATTTTAAGTTTGTTCTTGGGATAAATAACAACTACGGAACCCATCATTGTGCGTGGTCCCACACGCACTTGGCCGGTTTTTTTATAGAATTTATCTTAAGGGCAGGATCCATGCACCACGCAGTGTCTCCTTCTTCTTGATCATGTAAATTTTTTTTCAGAAATAGTCGTTTTATTTCTGTTAAATAATAGTTTCTTATTATACATCATTTTGCATAGAGTGCACGTAATTTTGACTAAGTGGGCCTGCGTTGTCACCGTGCCCTATCGTTTTAAAATATAATTTTAGTAAACTCTGCAGGAATATCTAAAATACGGACTTTTTTTTTATTACAAACCTCAAAAACCCTTTGTGAAAGTAGATACCTACACAAAAAGTACAACACTATCGTTAAATTGCTGTTGTCTAAAGGGCTTAATTTGAAAACTTGTGTATTTTACAGGCGGATTCTGGCAGAAAGGGCAACAAAGGCATATATTTTTTTATTAAATTGAAACAACAATTAAATGAAAAGTAAAACAAGTAAATGAAATGTCACGCACGATAATGTACCTATCTGTATTATTATGAATGTAAAATTTTTGTAAGGACATACTCGACTCACAAATATTTTTCCTATACAAATCATCAATTTATTGAATTTTTTTTTCATTTCAACAGAACATACCTACATTTATAGTTTAAAATCATTTAAAGCAAAACAAACACATTTCCTCAGTAATAAATAAAACCAAGTATTACGTTATTATTATTATGTTTTCGACGCTATATTTTAATAGTTTTAGATAGGATATAATTTTATTATTTTTAATAATGAATTAAGCAGGTTATTTATATACATATTATTTTAATACCCTTATATAAATAAATAAATACTGGTTATTATAATTATTACGTAAACATTTTTCTTTTTAACAACTTGTTTACTTGATTGTGGTTCCTGATAACCATAGTTATCGGTAGCGCTTTTGCCAATACTTTTACGATTGTTTTCTGAAGAAAATCTGACACACCAATTTGTACTGAGAAGCTCAATCCTGAAGATTTCTTGGAAGAAAAATAACGAGTAATAATAAAAGATGTCTTGTCATTTGTCGGTGTTGATATCTATCCATGTTACCGTGATTGCTTTTTATGTAAAGCTTAAAGGTGTTTCTTTCGAAATGATTACTTGCATACTGGAAATATGAAAATGTGTTTTTAACCGACTTCCAAAAAGGAGGAGGTTCTCAATTTTTTTTTTTTTTTGTATGTTTGTTACGCGACTACGCCGTTACAAATGGACCGATTTTGAAAATTCTTTTCTTGTTTGAAAGAGTATACTACTGAGGTGGTCCCATTGCTACCAAATCAGAATCAGATGAGGGGATCCCATGGAAATCGAGGGTAACCCTCAAATTTTATAGGCAAACCTATAGCGATTTGGGTAATTTTTATAGTAACTCGTGCATTTGCTCTCGGAAAGTACCATTTGGTGAAGTGGAACTGATGATGGAAACCACATATGGCCACCGGAACAATATAATAATGAGTAACCCTATTTAACGGGTTGCGATTAAGCAATTTATGCATAGAGCAATTTATGGTACAGATGAAAACTCACTTGAAAACTATTTCTATAAAAAAAATAAGAACCGACTACTAAAAATAACACTACAAAGTGAAAAATAACTTTAACTTCGGAAGTCGGTGGAAAAAAACTCAAATCCAGATCCAAAGACACCAACATCCGAAATTAAAGTTATTTTTCACTTTGTAGTGTTATTTTTGGTAGTCGGTTCTTATTTTTTTTATAGAAAGAGTTTTCAAGTGAGTTTTCATCTATACCTATACAGTACAAAACAAAGTCGATTTTCGTGTCTGTCTAATCGTTCTGTCGTGTTTTCGCAAAGTTCTACTAATCTTCACAATGGTTTTGGATGCGGTTTGCACCATTATCATTTAGAGAATTTATTTATAATTATGAACCATTCAAAACAGCCTTTCCCGCCTTCCTTGGTTTGTGGGTACAGATGTGCATCGAAATGAGATTGTGACTGCTTTCAGACTACGTTCAGGACATATTCCACTGAATAGCTTCGTCTTTTTAATGAGAAAGACTGATTCACTCAATTGTTGTGAGTATGATAAGGTAGAGGATACCACTCATATTTTAGGGGAATGTGTCCGGAACGTGGTTGAGAGGAGTAACTATGTCATAGAAAACGGTTTTAATTCTATTAATGTTGGCATGTATAGTGAAAAAAAAAATATATAAATTAAATGAAGCTTGTGGCTAAGTAATAACTGCCGCAAAATTTATGTTATTAGGTATATTGAAGAAAAATGTTCCTAAACTCAACACGATATCGTCAATTTTGTGTGAAGAGGCAACGGAAAATGTTTTGACAGTATTAAACATGAACAAAAGTAGCTCGCGCAAACACCAATGTGACCATGTATATGTTATACTAAAGGATTATAGGAAAAGGAAAGTCATGTCCTAACACTACGAGGTTCTGTTTAGCTCGAGGCAATTCTCACCCTTAAGAGACAGTCTTTACTACCGAGCAACGTTTTCAAACCGTGTAAGACAAAACAGTAACCCAATTGCGTAACACTCTATATGAAGAAGGATATTCGGAATCTATTGCTTCATAAATGTTGGAAAAAATCATCTGCTCGACACGGTGTAAATAACGCAATGATATTGTTGAATGGTCAAAATGAATTGCTTTGGAATTGTGAGTTTGTTACGCATACCGGAATACCCCCCTGGACAAATTCAGCGCGGATTACATTTGTATTGAAAAAGTTGTAAAACCAATTTCTAACAGTAGGTAATAAAGTAAATAACTTTAGATTTGTCCACGAACCGTTTTATTTAGCTTTTAACTATGTTGAGCCACAGCTGTTTTCAACTTCGTTTTCATTCTGACAATCAATCAATTATGGACAACAGAAGAAAGAAAGAAAATAATAATAAAAGGTAACTCAAACAAAACTTTTAATTCAGACAAAAAACCTTAACGGGACGTCTGACAGCACTTTTCAATTTACTTCCACAACAATAACTAAGAAAGAATATTCTTCAAAGAAATTTCGAACAGTCAGCCAAAGTCTCCAAGCAATCAGTTCTTTAACTTAAATAAAAGTAGAGTAATATCTAATAAAGATGGAAAACCCAATAACACTTTGCCTGACCCGGGAATCGAACAAAGAACCTCATGCTCAACAGTAGCGCTTGTGACCAATAGACCAACGAGGCAGTTTCATAAAAAAACCGGCCAAGTGCGAGTCGGACTCCCGCACGAAGGGTTCCGTACCATTATCTATAAAAATGGCAAAAAAATACCGTTTGTTGTATGGGAGCCCCCCTTAAATATTTGTTTTATTTTAATTTAATTATTTCTTTTTAAAGTGAATATATAACTAAATATTCTGTGAACATTTCAAGCATCTATCTGTTACCGTTATCAATATCGAGCAAAAACGAGCAAAAAAATCACGTTTGTTGTACGGGAGCCCCCTTAAATATTTATGTTATTCTGTTTTTAGGGTTCCGTACCCAAAGGATAAAACGGGAACCCTATTACTAAGGCTCCGCCGTCTGTCTGTCTGTCCGTCTGTCACCAGGCTGTATCTCATGATCCTCGATATACCTGTTGCCGTTATCAATACTACTACTCTTGAAATATTTAAGGGGGATACAACAAACGTGATTTTTTTGCCGTTTTTATAGATAATGTTACGGAACCCTTCGTGCGCGAGTCCGACTCGCACTTGGCCGGTTTGTTAGTATTTGTTGTTATAGCGGCATCAGAGCAAACCAAATCAAATCATATCAGAAATACATAATCTGTGAAAATTTCAACTGTCTAATTATCACGGTTCATGAGATACAGCCTGGTGACAGACGGACATACAGACAGACAGACGGCGGAGCCTTAGTAACTGGGTTCCCGTTTTACACTTTGGGTACGGAACCCTAAAAATGTGCCTGTTATTTGAATATTGTGGTGTCTTACAACTTCCACGCGAACGAAGTCGCGGGCAGAATCTGGTCCAATAATATAGATAACTCATTAAATAAATAACCATCATAAAATCCCTACGCAAGTAGGCTTTTTAAGCTCATACTGTACAATATGCATACCGTGCAATTCGCAATGCACACAATATTTGTTGTTATAGGTACCATGCCTGGCTCGTGTCTGCAATAACCATATTTTTGCTCTGTGACAATCTTTATAGCGTACTATAAATGCTAAGTTTAGAAAGAGGTCGATTTTTCCATCTGATTTCTCATCGGTACTGAGGAATGGATTGGGTTGTGAATAAAAGCTATTTTTTTTGTCGGAAACCCTTCATTAATCGTAGACGTGTTTGCTTTTGTAATAGATTTCAATGTATGACTGACAACTTAATATAAACAAATCATGAAAAATTATTTCAGTTGAAAAAAACACTTATTTTGAAATTAATTATAAATCTTTGGCTGTGCTTCCGTCATACCTACTAATAAGATCTTCTTTAGGCTTTTAGTATGCGAAAAAAATGGGGTAAGTAAACTAAGTAATTATTACCATAAGTATTAATTTTATATTATATCCAGTATCCTAATAAAGAAATAAAAATACCAAGAAAAGCATGTCTATTTATTTATTTTGTTAGGGAAAACCATTATGTGTTTATTGTTACATCTAAGATTACGAAATAATTGGAACAGGGTTATTGTCCAATCTACGACGTATCCACAAATTACCTTGGTTATAGCTAATTATACATAAATATAAGACCAAATAAGAACATAAAACATAACATCACGCCTGTAATCCCCGAAGGGTTAGGTAGAGGTGTACCTATAGTATACCCACATTTTGCCAGTTATGTTTAAGTCCCATGTAATATGGCCTATTGCCAAAAACCGGGCACAATTCCAGACTCCGGACTGCTGCTGAGAAATTCTTAATAGAAAATCCCAATAACGCTTTGCCTGACCTGGGAGTCGAACCCAGGACCTCATGCTCGCAGTAGCGCTAGCGACCACTAGACCAAAGAGCCCGAATAAATAAATACACATAAACATAACATCCATAATCCACTTTGTTGATTTCCCTTCTACCCTACTTCCCTATCAACAAAGTGGATTTATGCTGTTTCGCTTTCATTCCGAATATTATAAAGTGTACTAAACGAATAATCATATCGCTGGAATGTAATTTTAAATGAATAGAAATGCTTATATTCTGCAGCTGTAGTTTACTAAAATTGATTAAACAAAAATTCGAAACACTTTTCGAATTTTTGTTTAATCAATTTTAGTAAACTAAAAAAAAACCGTCTATCTCCTCAATGTTTATAGGTGTTATTTGTAAAAAAAAGTATAAGTACAGTACGATTCACGAAAGATGAGCACAAATGGCTGCCGTCTGCGCACGTACACTCATGAATACTATACTTATAAGAGCAGCCTATCACGAGACGCGCGCGCACCAATGGCGTCGCTCCGGTCTCGACGCATTCCGCCCGCGCCTCACCTCGCACCTCCAAAGGGACCTAAAATACGGCCGCCATTTGTGGTCATCTTTCGTGAATCGTACTGTAAAATCTTATTAAAAAATAATTATTTATTTATTTAATACTTTAAGCACACAAATGTACAGAGGCGGACTTAATGCCATAGGCATTTTCTACCAGTCAACCTTTGGGTGATGCAGAGACAAGCAGTGGTAGGTGCTATTGCACCTACCCTACAAAAATTGTAAAATGAATATTTATTTAAGTATAAGGATATACACAAATTTACGTATTAACAATGTTAAATATAATACATATACCTATTTTTACTTATATTTTATTTTGTCCTGTTTAGCATTAGAATTTGATAAAATATCGGTTCTGTCGCCTTCACTTGTAAGGTACTTGTCAAGACAAATCCAATTAGTCCAACATAATAGAGATATCTTGTCAAGTTGAGGTGTTGTGGCCACGTTCTGGCACTATCATTAAACCCTGAACTTCACCTTGGGATATAGACAAAACACAACAGCGCTATCTTAATTAGTTGAGGAGTGTCTGTGGCCACCTTCCGGCTCCACCATCACTCTAGAGACTTAAACTAGGGCTATAGTATTTGTCAAGACAACTCAAAATAGTCAGAATACAACGGGGCAATCTAGTTTAGTTGAGAAATCCCTATAGCCACCATCTGGCTAACGTACCTACTCGTCAAAACAAATCCAAATTGCCGAAGGTCAGCAGGGCTATCTTGTCTAGTTGAGGAGTTTATATGGTGACCTTACGGAACCATCATGAGGCCCTGGGCTACACCTTGGGCTAAAGTACTTGGCAAGACCCAATGACCGCAAACACGAGGGTGATACTTTGTTTCTTTGTGGAGTTCCTATGGCCACCTACCGGCTCCATCATCAGACCCTGAACAACATCTTGCGTAATAGCACTTGTCAATACATATCCAATAAAACCAAACACGACGGGGCTATCTGGTGTACCTACTTGTAAATTTCATGCCTATACTTACACTTTTTACTTGTTTGTTTTTTTTTTTTTTTTTAATTTTATCTGCTATACCTATATTAAATTGAGTGCCTTTTAGTCTGTGCTAAATAAATGTATTTTCCTTCTTTCTTTACTGTGTACCGTATGGGAGTTCCCTCGTCTGGAGCCAATCATGAGTGCAGCAGCCAGGTCATGGTGGACTTTAGAACGGACAATCATAATTAAAGCGTATATAAAATTTCTTGTCTTTACTGTTGACCGTAGGGGAGTTCCCTCGTCTGGAGCCAATCATGAGTGCAGCAGCCAGGTCATGGTGGACTTTAGAACGGACAATCATAATTAAAGCATATTTAGAATTTCGTGTCTGTACTGTTGACCATCGAGGAGTTCCCTCGTCTCGAGCCAATCATGGGTGCAACAGCCAGGTCATGGTAGACTTTAGAACGGACTATCATAAATAAAGCGTACATAGAATTTCATGTTTGTACTGTTGAGCATTAAGGAGTTCCTTCATCTAGAGCCAATCTTGAGTGTAGAATCAGGTCATACTTATCATAAAAATGTGTTATCTTAGGAACTGAACCAACTCCGTAGGAAGTGGTTTTGAAAGTGGTTAAAAATTACGATTTCACGAGGGCTGGTTTGACCTGACGCGGAAACAGAGTTCCCGGAAGGACTTGGGAAAGCCCTTAGCCTAGCAGTAGGACAGTATAGGCTAATAAAAAAAAAAACAATAGATCTGTTGAATGTCAAGCAACAAAAACATTTCATCGATCTAATAACAAATTTGAACTTCTTCTGATGGTGTTCTCTCTCTCTCTCTTCTTAATCTTACCGGAACAAATACAAATATGAAAAAAATAACCTTTAGAAAAGTAATAAAATTGAGATGGAACTTTTCCGTCCACATACGTACATTTATATTTTCATACCAGTCAATATTTTTATCTAGCAATTCCATCAAGTTTGTCGTTTCACTTTTACGACGGATGATGGTCTCCGAGCATTTTATTTTTTACAAAAACTAGATTCCTAAAGATTATTACGTTATGGGTTGTAAATACGGAATACCAAATAACATTTGACAAAAGCGGATTTTATATTGTTATATTATTGGCATGTATTTAACGCAGCGAGTAATTAATCTGAATTTGGGATTAAAAAATAATGAAAGCCGGTAGCAAAAATAGTAGGTTGGCAGCTACAGCGAAGGATTATTTTAAGTAGAAAGTAGCAGCTCAATAATCAGTTGTTAGCTTTATTTTAATTTAAACTGGCATCGAATTTTTGTTTTGGTAACTGAAATTACCAACAACAGAGGGGATCTGGCGCTTGGCGGCCGCTGCCGCGGCACGCTCGCTTCGCTGGCTCGCCTTCGCTTGTTAATGGTTACTGTTCTAACCTAACCTAACCCAAATGATTTAATAACAGTAGATGACTTGGCAGCGATTAAGAAATAATATTTAATCGCTGCCATGTTATTTTTTTTGCAGCAAATAGTTAGTCGCCCTTTAAGTTGTAAGTCGCCTCGAAAATTATTATTATTAGTAAACAGTAAAAGTAAGGTAAGTTATTTATTTATGAAAATTAAAGATAATATACCTATTAGAAAGAAAGCAGTCTTCCAAAAAATCTATACTGTTTAAGTGAATACTTTAAATAATATATCCGTTTCTGAACAGTATTTCTTATAATATGAAAATGTGTAAAGAAATGCCATTTTTTACCAGTTAATCTACAACACATACTAAAGGGTGCGGTTGCAGGCGGAAGCAGTTCACATTCAATTATTTATTTTACGAAGACAGAAATGCAGCAACTCAACCTCTTTTGTTCGGAAACAGACAATAATTATAGCGAATTCTAATGAAATAGACACAAGCACGTTCTACGTTTTGAGGTGAAAAAAAAAAAACTCATATACTCGTATTCGTTTTAAAGAAATGTGTACGGGTGCAAAACTAACTTAGATCTATTGGCCTTGACCTTAATCCATCAAATGGGATGGGATGGGAACGTAGCGGGCAACGTGTGTCGAACCCTTGCGCCATCCCATCTTCTGCTGCTGCGCTGTGCTGGGGCGGCTGCTGCAGGTGCGGAAAACCTCAAACGGCGCAAATACTTCAATCTTACTGGGACTTATATTACTATTACTTGAATTTTTTGATGTCCTATGATTATTTCCTCTCCTTTTTTATTTACTTACTAGTACTTTTTTTTTTAAGTCTGTTTAGTTTTTTTAATTATGTCAATACTTTCAAAATGGTTAATCTAAATAAATCATGTAAACTGGCAGATATTCAGCAAAAAGTAATGAGCAAACAAAAATGGAACTGAGAAAATGTTGCAAGACGGAAAGAAGTACGTGCTATGTAACGCTAGTGATTCCTTGAGCAAAAGAAAGCAAAAGTACGAACTTCTTTTATTTTTCTTTGTTGCATGTTTTGTGAAGGTTTGTCGCGTTAATTAATGCAAACAGTTTGAGGTTAATTACCTGTCAACGCTTGTCAAGTAGAATATGCAGGTCATGTTTTACTATAAGTGGTTTCTTTGATAGTACAAGGTATAAGGTATTTTAAATTTAGTTATTTCCAACACGGGTTAATATTATTATTATTCTAGTTTGTAACGATATTTTTTGCCACGGGAGATCTATTTTTAGTAGGTACTTTGAGGGGCCAAACAAAAATAAGAATTACAATTATCTTGAAAGCTAGCTAAAGACAACCTAAGTTAACTTTTAACATTTCAACTTGTTTGTATTCTGGTGCTGCATAAACCAGTTTAGAAGTTTTCGTCATCATCATTTCTGCCGAAAGACGTCCACTGCTGGACATAGGCCTCTCTCAAAGATCATCGGTCCACCTTGTGGCTTTCCAACGCTACCCAAGGTGGCGGCGCATAGTGTTCAACGCGCGCCCCTTTTAGACGTCGCAGGGGGGGGGTCAAACACCTTAGCCCCACCAGAATTGAGATAGCCCGCAGAGGCGGGCCGGCGGCACCAGCCGAGGATCAAGGAAGTCGCACATGATCCCATGCTCCCCGGTGCAAATATGGGAAGGGAACACCGGGGCGGTTTTTGTCAGTAAGAGTCTGACAGACCCCTCCGCCCACCCCAGGGCGGAGGACATCCATGAGGATTTCCCACCACGGGAACATAAAAAAAAGGCCATCCAACGCTACGCCTTCCATACGCGGAAGTTCTGTTTAGAAGTTATAGGATCACTCGTGTGTCTATCTGTATTTCTGACTGGCTGGCTGTCTGTCTGTCTGTCTAGCATAACACATGCGTGAGTACTATGTACTTGCTATAAAGCTAGCATTTACTGGGTACGTCTTTCATTGACTTGAATGTGCCCTGGCGGATGAGAGTATGTCATGCTCACTGTAGTGTCTCGCTGGTGGTGGCGCGTCTGTGTGGCGCTTAACCATTAAAAAAAAAGGCTAAATGATCCACATTTAGCTCCTTTCAAAATGGTTAAGCTGAATGGTGCTATAGGGACTGGTCATCTCTTAGCTGCCATGGCTTATTTTAATTGAATTGAATTTTTGCATTGTATCTTTTTATTACGGAAGCTTTTGACATTTTGCATCATTCTCGTATGTATAATTTCAACATGAATGATGTAACCAATGTTTTGTAACCATTATTATGTTAATTTAAAAGAGTGTCCGGCAAGAAACTCTCTTGCCCGTTCTTCTCCATAGGTACCTACTAAGCTTTGGAATGGGCAACAAACTTCATATTTATGACTGACCGACCCCATGACAATTCAAAAGTGCCTGTAATTGGTTTAATTAAAATAAATGCTTTGTGTTTGAGTTTTGTCCGTCTGTCACAACCTTTTTTCTCAGAATCTACTGGACCGATTAAGTTGACACATATGAATTTTTGTGACCCAAACACGGAATTGTAAGGTAATTAAATGAATTTTAATTATGTTTGCAGACTGTACCGTGTGACTTGTTGTAAGGATTTCAGATACAAATATTTTTTTATTTTAAAATAAACACTTTCATATTATTTTAGAAAAAAACTTTTTACATAAAAAAATAACCGATTTCCAAAAAAACACTACAAAGTGAAAAATAACTTTAATTTCGGAAGTCGGTGTCGTTGGATCTGTATTTTAGTTTTATGCCACCGACTTCCAAAATTAAAGTTATTTTTACCCGACTACGGCGAAGAAAAAAGGAGGGTTATGATTTTGACCGGTATATATGTATGTATGTTCATCTGTTCCCTCATTACTTCTAAACCGCTTGTCATAATTTGACAAATGAGGTATTGTTGGAAGCGTCTTGATCGTCCGCTGGTTATAGGCTATGTGAGGTCACATTAAATTCAATATGGCGCTCTCTAGCAGACATAAAGTCAAAGCCTAAAAACAAAAAATTGTTTATTCATGCCGTGTTGGGTATCAAATGAAAGGCCTTAATTAGCACATTTCAAAAATATATATATATATTTTCAGCTGTTGCTCATGACTTTGCTTGCATGCACCCAATATTTAGGTATAGTTTCTATAAAATTATAAGCAACAACAAACATATTTTCTCTCCAAACCTACACAAAATACATAATTATGTTATAATAAATACGTATTTCAATGTGGCCAGTAACTTAATATGGCCTGCTTTTCGTCGTGACCAGCTGGAGCATGGAGAACAGCCATGTGCAGTTCTCATACAATTCGATGATTGCACTATAAATGCAGATGAAGATGGGCTTGTTAGAGTTAAACCCTGTCTGACTGAATTTGACGGATTAAGAGGATCGGGAAAAATAAAATGCAAAATGTAACCATTAATCCTTACTGGCGCAGTTACTGTGCACGAGTTGCATGGGCGAACTCTAGATATAGTACAAGTATATAGTATAGTGTAGTCTATGTGTAGTGTAGTGTAGTCTATGTGTAGTGTAGTGTAGTGTATGTAGTATAGTTTAGGTGAACTATTCATAAGTTCTTATGAGAAATAAATATCTTTAAACATGTATATAGCGGTAATTGATTTAGAGAAGTCACTATTCGCTAAGGGACAGGCCTATGTTACCCTCAGCAGACTCAGATCCTTAGACGGATTATTTATTTGTTCCTTGGATCATAAAAAATTGCTGAAAATCCTCATGACTCACGATCTCTTCAGGAATTAGAAAGGTTACGAAGTCTTTCAAAGAACAATGTCAACTGCCCATACATTTGAAAACCTGATAATGAAAGTGTATGTATAGTTAGAAGCTATAGTAGAAAGACTACATGTAAGTTTAGAAAATAATGTCTTATACTCATTTTTACGATTTAAACGCTACGAAGTCCAAAAAATATTAATATTACTTTTTAGGTTAGGAATTGCCGATTCCAAATACGAGTATAAAGAAATAAATGTGCTAGAACTAATTATTAATGCTTGAAGTTCAGTCTTAAATAGGAATACTTGGTCAGTGGGTCGTCTTAGGGGTACCTACTTACCTAGCTATGGTCTAAAACGTCTTTTTTACTTTGTGAATTCCTTGAAACCAACTGCCCTCGTCACTGCCTAGACTCTCGATGATTGTCAATATAAATTGAGTGTCAGGCATTAACTGTTGTTTCTACAGCACACTTATGTACTTACTAACTACATTTTTAGTATAATAAACGATAATTAGATAGTTTCTATACCTCTAAAATGTCTAACTTAGTTCTTGTATTGTCAAAAGTGATAACTTATCATTTCATTGGCCTACGGTACATACATACCTGATGAACAAAACGGAAAAAACAAATGAAACACTATGTTAAAGTGGAATGTTTTACCAATTATCATCATTTTACTCTAAATCTCTTATAACTACGTCATCCAGAAATGCTGCTGGAACAGATATATTTTCTTGATAGCCGTGGTTGTATGTCACCTAACCTATCAAAACAACACATTCTAACAGTAGTAAGCGATCATAATCTTTAGGGCAAAGTGGCATACGACCACGGCTGTCTTCTGAAAATCATTATGAATATGTATTAAATACATTAAAATATATTACGTGTAAGTTGTTTGTTTATATTGAATAGTTTGTACATAATAATTTCAGATGAGAATATTTTCTTGTTTCATACTTTTTAGAACGTGATTTTTCAGTAGTCGGGATTTAGTTTTTTCACTTTGTAGTGTTTTTTTGGAAGTCGGTTATTTTTTTTTGTAAAAGTTTTTTATTTTTCACTTTTTAGTGCCGAAAAATAATTTTCCAAATCGGTTCGTAAATGACGGGGTTATGCGCGAACAAAAAACGCAATGCAGAGTAAACGAAAAGATCGTTAATGTAGACAATGTAGATACATTTTTAGATGTTTGTTGATTTTTCAAAAACCGCTTGTCCGATTTCCATAAATTTTTTATGGGACCATTTGAGAAGTACCCAGTCAGTTCCCTCATCCACAAAAAAAAAAAAATCAAATCGGTTAGGAAGCGACGGACTTATGCGCGAACAAACATAAAAAAAAAAATACAAACATCCGCATTGAGAACCTCCTCCTTTTTTAGAAGTCGGTTAAAAATAGATGAAACTTTACCATTCATCCTTTACTCATCTCTCTCTAACAACTGAGCCTAAAATTTTGGAAAAATACAGAAAATAGTTCTACAATGTTAAGTTTGTTCTAAGCATAAATTAATCGCTACTACGGAACCGTTCATTGTGCGTGGTCCGACATGCACTTGGCCAGTTTTTTTTCCTATGATTTTGGAAACGTAGGAACTATCTTATATTTCCAAAATCCTAATAACACCTTAATGCATAATGAAGAGGTTGGTGATGATTTTGCTGCTTCATCCAGATTTCATTACAATATTCTCGTATGTAAATATTTAGTATCTGCAGAAAATTCAAATTACCCGTCGCCTCACGAACGTGTACTTTTAAGAAAAGTGTTGCCGATGTGCTTTCACACGAGCGACTTTGCAACAAGCTAGGAACAAATGGTCGAATTTGTGAGTCCGCGTATCACTGGTCAGTTTCCCTCACTCGTCAGTTTATTTAATTCGACTTTTCTAATGACTGTACTTTGACTGATGAATTGAATAAAACTGACGAATCAACGAAACTGGCGAACACTGGAAACTCTCAAGATGACGCAACTGTCTAATCCGGAAAACTAACCAATCAGTGAAAGTGACTAATCAACGAATCTGGCGAACACTGGAAACTGTCAAGTTGACGCAACTGTTTTTTTTTGGGTGGGAAATTATCAAATAACTTCTCCCGCTCTGGGCGGAGTGTCAGACTTTTACTGACTAAAACCCACCCGTGTTCCTTCCGTTGCCTGTGTGCCAGGGCCACGATATCCCTTTCGGACAAACTCGCAACCCTGGCAGTGACGAAACTGGCGAACACTGGAAACTGTCAAGTTGACGCAACTATCTAATCCGGAAAACTAACCAATCAAAGAAACTCAGTAATCAACGAAACTGGCGAATCAAATAAACTGACGAGTTAGGGAAACTGACCAGTGATACGCGGACTCGAATTTGTACGACAACATCAACTTCATGCCAAATCTTGATGTCAAAAATGCTGAATTATAAACTGAGTTTGTTAAATATATTTATTACTAATCTGCCTAGCCTTTTCCCAACTATGTTGGGGTCGGCTTTCAGTCTAACCGAATGCAGCTGTGTACCAGTATTTTACATGAAGCGACTGCCTATTTGACCTCCACCACCCACTTACTGGGTAACACGATACCTCTTGGTAAGACTGGTTTACAGACTTTTGGGCTTCTGACGACCCGTAACAACTGTCAAAGATCTACAAATAACAGTCGGGATCAACGGTGCTTTCTCGGGCACAACTGCCGAGTGTGCCGTCCAATTCTAACATGGCATTAGTCGTTTATAAGCATGAGGAACAGGTGTTGTGTCTGTTGGGCAACTGCCCGACGGTTGATGTCGGGAGGTTGTATATATCTTTGATGCGTAGTTGTAGTAACCGCCACCCACAGTCGCTCGTCTACAAGCACCATGAACAGGTAAGTATACTTCATATTTCATATTGATGTTCTTTGTCTTTTACCAAGTAATCCTAAGTGTTTGATGTGGCCTCAAGAATGAGATTAATCCCTTCTTTTGTCTATGCATAATGGAACCAACCGTCTCTTTGTAGCTGTGTTTGGTTTGACCTCTTTTTTGGTGATTTATTATAGGAGCTGCTGCATAGATTTGTAGTTCTGAACAGATTGCTGTACCGGACCGTAATGGTTTTCGTACATAACTTTCTAAAGAAAAATGACAACATGAAGAATACACCTTTTATCATCTTGTAAACAAATCAATAAAAATTGAGCTAGCCTTACAGTAATCGCATAATGATGTGTAACATTTGACATCTCACCTTGGTAAGCAACTCAGTAGCGACAGAAATGACCCCCTCCCTCTACTTACAATCTAAATAGTACTTTTTAATTTTTAATGTATTGTGGGTGCATTTCCAAACATTTAAACTCACATACACAAACAGCTAGACCCGGAACAACTACTTGTAGGTCATACAAATATTTGTTCCGTGCGGAAATCGTTCCCGCCGCACCCAGCGCAGTAGTCAATCGCTTAACCACTGCGCCAACCGTACCGCCAACTTACCTACTCGAGTTTTATGTTTTCATATGCACGTGTTTCTGTGACAAATAAAATTATTTTTCGTTCTTTTCTTTTACGTACTAATTCCAAGAGTACACTAATTCCATGCTATTAAAAAGTACATATTCCACATTTTACTGTTACACATTTTCGTCCCTTTTCACGAAATCACTCCCACAGAAAACGAGAGGAAAGATGTTACACATCAATAAATAGGTACCGCTAAAAAGCCTCTTCCCAAAAAAATATACCTAACGGTCAGGAATGGCGGCCTAAAATCACACTAATATTATAAAGGCGAAAGTTTGTGAGTGTGCTTCTTACTTCTTCACGCTTAAGCTGACACCCTGGATTAACATAATTATAGGCTACTTTTTATCCCGATATTCCCACGGGATCGAGACTTACGCGGGTGAAACTACGGGGTGCAGCTAGTCTAATATAAATATCGCTATATTGCAGTAGCGAAGCTACAACTTCCATTAGGAAGCCGAAGAAAAGTTGTCCAGTTCACATAAATTCAAGATAACATCAAAATTACCTCAAAAATGTTAGTCATTCCTTTACTTTTCTTAATTTAACGCCATATAAATTTGTCGGAATTCTTAGTTAAAACAGAAAATGTAAACTGCGTTCGCGATTTAGGATACCTATAGTCTATCCTAAAAACTCGTACGTACCTACGTAGTACGTACCTCGTAGGTACGCGTTTTTTATCTTATGATTTACTTATTAAATAACTGTAATGTGTACTATACTATGTACTATATTATTTAGTAATAGTAAACTCAGATAGAGTCTTAGTTCCGAAGGGAAGCCGGTAGGAATGGGGTTGTATGAAGCCGTCGCCCCTGCTATATTGTATCTATCAAAGGATCTCGTTGGCCCCAGTAACAAGCATTGTAGTTCCTCAGACTTCCTCATACCTAACGGAAAAGCTTCACTGTTATAAACGTGATTCAATCAATCACACCATGAAAGAACCCATAGGAAATTGCTAACGCGGGTTCTACTAAATAAACATACACTCTAGTAGATTTCTAAAGTTCAATACAGGCATTAGTGACTACACAATTTTATCTAAAGCTATATTACGCCTTGTTAAATATTTTTAATCAATTAGACGGATATTACAGCTCATAATCATAATCTTGCTTTTTAACAAGGTTGAAAAAACATTAAAATGTTTACCTTAGTCTAAGTAGGTAAACCTTGTCATTCTTTTTACCAAAATGGTCTAAGAAAACATTGCATAGTCTAGGAGCAATTTATTACAATGTTATTATGTTATTGAAAATGTTTTTCTTTACGTGTCATGCAATAAAACTGCAAAATTAATCCTGCAGTGGTTGCGCGGATTACATATTTAACCCGTGGTTGTTAAAATGAAACCCATAAACTATTTAAGTGTGTTAGCCAGAATTCCATATAGGTTATGGGTAGGTAAGGTACTTTAAGTTTAGTATAACCCCCGCCCCCGCTCAGTTGCACTCGCGCATTGGCGACGTGGTTTCGTCAGGTGAAGGTGTTAAACTCGACGGTCTACATACGTAATAATAATTGCCAAGAGCCTCGACCTACACCTATGGAGGCTCTCGTTGGGCAGCTGGATTAAGGGCCTGATTCAGAGAGCGGTACTTCTGGACACGGCTCGCATTGTTGGGAGGTTCCTCTCTCTGGAGCCCTGACCGCCGGTAGCTTGGCTCTTGTTCCCGATACCGGTGCTACTATTTTTTATATTTTTAAATGATTTTATATATTTTTTATATTCTAATATTTAAAAATGTAATTTATATATGTATAAAATGAAATAAAGGAGATAATAATAATAATTCATTTATTGCAGGCGATGCAGGCCCATAGATAAATACCTTAACCTAAACATACATAATTATTTTTATTAGAAAAACATTAAGTTATTGTACACGAAGTGATGACTGTGTCGGCGTCGTATTGCGCTGCGTGGTGTCGCGTAACCTTCCACGAAAACGTCGGTACGCCACACCTTTCGGCGAAAACTCTTCTTTCATGAAGTTTTCTAGGTACTGAGTTGGAACGCGCACCACAAACGACTTGAAGTTTATGTTATGGCGCGACTCCAACTTCTCTAATTCACGCGACCAAAGACGAGAGTATTTTTTTTTGTTATGGCGTGAATCACACCATTTGTTCAAAGGAACCACCACCTAATAGAGGACGAACTCAACAAAACAATATTGCCAGCGAAAAAAATATATAAACAAAAACTTTAGGTCCAGGGACCTAAAGTTTTTGTTTATATATTTTTTTTATTTAATTTTAGAAGAGATATTTTGGCTTATTTTAATAAATAAATAATAATACATTGAATTTCATTAAAAAAAACGGGTACAAGTGCGAGTCGGACCTGCGCACCGAGGGTTCCGTACGTTAAGTAATATAATATAATATATTTATTCAAAATTACAAGGTATAAAAATGTGTACAGTTTTGCTTAAATGTAAATTATATTCTTATGAATTACGTGCCTGAACTAGGTAATCCTGTGTTTCAGGCGAAAAGTACAAAGTAGAATAGTCTTATAAAATTAATAAATACCAAAAGATGACAATGGACAAATAAATTATAGTTATGTTGTGTAGCTTAAATCTTATTTTCTAAATTTGATAAATACTTATCGTAGGTTAGTATACATATTTACTTTAATACAGTTAATAAATTCTCTGTATCTTCGTAAGACATACTTTGGAGAGCCACCTTGAGAAATCTCTTACAATTTGTGTAGTTCAGAGAGTAAATGTTTGCTTTCGAGTTTAGTCTATTATAGAGGAGAGGACCGAGGTACAGGTAAAATTTGGATACAAAAGCATGTTTTGTTGTATTTTGTGGGCAGACTATATCTTTACGTCTTTTATTAGAATTTTCAGTTCTGTAGGGTAGAGCTGTGTGTTGTTTTAATACAATACCCATTATAAATAGTTGCCGAACTGTTAATACTTCACAAGATTTGTATAGGAGGTTGGTAGGAAAAAGGAAAGGGCGGAAAGTAGACACTTTGAGGATCGCCCTCTGAGCTCTCTCGATGGTTAGTAACCTTGTTTTACCCGCTCCACCCCATGTGTTAATACAGTTAGTTAATATCGATTGACATAGAGCAAAGTAAACTTGTCTAACTATTTTTGGGTCAGCAATATAGCGTAACTTTTTTAAAACAAATATCAACTTGCGAATTCTATTATTTAAAGCTTCTATATGTTGTTTGAACGAAAGTGTTTCATCTATTATAACACCAAGGTATTTTGTCATATTTGCCATTTTAATGTTGGGACAAACACATTGGTTATCTGTGGGAATTGCGGAATAATGAGCAAATAATGTTGTGGTCCTAGTTGATGTTTGCTTGCGCATCGAAAACTTTATGTAATTTGTCTTGTCTGCATTTAATGTTAGTGAATTACGTTGAAGCCATTTATTAACAACATTGAATCCGTGTTGCGCAAGCTTGTAGACATTTTCTTCTGAGTCAGCCGAAAAAAGAAGGGCAGTGTCGTCAGCATAAGAAATAATTTGGCCGTGATTTAGATTTAAATTACAAAGATCGTTTATATATATCAAAAATAGTGTAGGCCCTAAAATACTTCCTTGGGGAACACCGAAGGATGTGGTTTTCTCACAATCGCTGAGAACATTACCAATCCTTACACATTGGGTACGGTCCTCTAGATAGCTCTTAAATAGTTTCAACTGGGTGCCTCTGATACCTATGGCTTCAAGCTTGTGCAACAGGATAGGAATAGAAACCGTGTCAAAAGCTTTGGCTAGGTCCAGGAAGATTCCTACTGTGTGGTTGCCTTTATCAAGTTCTTGTGCTAGATAGTCAGTCAGATGGTGGACGGCATCGTCTGTTGACATTTTAGGCCTAAAACCAAACTGCCGTTTAGATAAAATTAATTTACCCTCCAAGTATTTGTAAAGCCTTTTATTTATATTTTTTTCTAATATTTTAGACATAGAAGGCAGTAAGGAAATAGGTCTATAATTTGTCACGTATATATGATATGATGATTTCTGAAAAACTGTGCTATTTAGAGACATCGTTTTATTTTTCCTGTAATCTTTACATAAACTTCTATAACATAGAATAATTTCAGATTTTTCTCTATGCAAACTTTGGAGATAAGGGGGAACGGTATTTTTTTTTGCATTATTCATCAAAAGTCGAAAACTATGATGCCCAAAAAAAAAATGATTGAGAATGTGCAAACAGCGCTCTTTCATATTATACCCCACATGCTCTAGTAGACTCCATTCGAATTTTTAAGACCCCCTTTCAGGCCCTGTCGCAAAAAAGATATATTAAAAAAAAAAATTGTTTGAAAAATAGTTGAGTAAACGTCATCTAAAACTAGTCCTAACATAAGGGTTCCTTTTTACCATTTTGGTACGGAACCCTAAAAACGACAAAACAAATTGGCCCACTTATGTAATTCGCGCGACCACGCACGTGATTTCTTAGGGCGCGACCACTGCAGGGTTAATTAATTAATTATTAAACCCCCATTTTCCAGCAACTCATACTGTTTCAAAATCTATTTGCTTCACAATCAGCCATTATTTATCCAGACACGAGGCAGTCCTGAGGCAGAAATATGTCATTAACATCTACTAATTAAGTGTCTTACTACAAATACATTATTAATATTCTATTTCAGAACCTCTATGTGACTTCGACTTGTCGTTTGAGTAAAGTTTATATGACGCTGACGGTAAGAATACTTACACCATCAATTTCCGCGCGGTTAGTGGAACGTGCCAATATCAGATAAAGACATAAAATTTTACGAATCTTATGCTAAAAATATGTTGACAGTGAAAAATAGTCGTTGAGGATTACAACATAAATACTATCGCATTTTCTTGCCATGATACGTCTCTCATGATTTCTATTCGTTCACAAGCGAATTTGTGAGGTTATGGTCACATCAACTTACCACAAACTATTAAATTTTCTTATTCGATTTTGAACTTAACCATCAACATTTTAAGGTTTAAAATCATTTGGAGAAATTTGACATATTGGACAATTACTTGTGACATTTTAGACGCACCTGCGATGTGTTTGGTTCTACAAATCTCTATAGGCGGGGACGACCACTTACCATCAGGTGGCCCCCTGATTATTGTCAAACCATGGCATAGCATAATCGGTCTATAATGTTTCCACTGCTGGGATACAGGCCGCCTCTCTTCGAGAGGGAGTGGGCTATAATCTACCACGCGGGCCAAGTGCGGGTCGGAAGATATCACATGCCTTCGAATTTTTGCTTCTAGGACATGTCGGTTTCCTCACGATGTTTTCTTTCACCGTTTTGAGGGCAGTGGTGATGAAATTATTTACACAAAGTAAAGCGCCTGGCTGGGTTCGAACCCACGACCTACAACACGTAAGTCGGAGCCGTTACCAATGGGCCACCACTGTTCTTCACCATAACATAAATAGTACATTACTGCAGCAGCCAGCAAAAGAGGCATTGAGGACTCACGTATGTGTGCCTCGGCATCGCCTCGGCCCACATTTACACGTTCGTCCCTCAATGCCTGGTTACGGCCAAAGCTCGTATAGTGCTTTTCTCAAATATTCAAACTAAGTAAATGATTTATAAATTCCAGATTCAATGACGAACAACGATAATTTTTCACGCGCTAATATGTGCATTTGTTTTTTTTTTACAGTAAACAGCCTTCTATTTGCAAGTCAGTTCGAAATTTAAATAAAACCTTTGATAAGTTACCTCCTTGCAATTTGCAAGCCAGTTCGTTTAAATAAAACCTTTGATAAGTTACCTCCTTGGTTGCCATGTTTCGGAGTAAAAAGATCTTTCCATTTTTAAATTACACGATAGAAATGAGTTTACTATGTAATTTATCTGCCCGCTAAACCGCGACAGATATGGACTTTCATACAACTTTTGGCAGCCGCTGCTCGCATCTATTTGGCCAGTACAGCAATTTCGATTTATCTCGAAGGAGGTTGTCAAAGTTGTCAAAATAATGCTCAAATTTCCAAGCATGTTTAAGAAAAATAAGTTTCAGCTGATAAAAATCGTAAATCTTCGTTCAGATATCGCAGCAATAATAAACAAAATATTAAAAGGGAAATGTTGCGCATTTCCCTTTTAATATTTTCTTTATTTACAAATAACTTAAACGTTTGAGAGGCATAATTATTACTATGAACGCGAAGATCCCATAGTTGCGTGACCGATCGCTTTGGTTAGGAATCGGGGATAGGCTCTCCAGAAAGAAGTAGTGAAATTTCGCTGAGAAAATGAACTCAAATCCGAATATCCTGAATTTACTCGTAGAAAGACTTACTAGATTCAGCACTTGTATTGTGTATTTACGAGTATTGTACCTATTTTTTGTTTCTTAATATGTAGCTTTTTCTAACAAATTTTTTGCTGCACCGGTTGACGTCGTCAAGTCAGCGCCGGCTCTCGCTGAAAACCAGCGCTGTAGCTCCATCTCGCATAGGGTCACAGCATTATGCAGAGCGATGGCTGTTTTATGTGGATGTGACGCATAGGTTCCCCAACTTGTTCTTTTTCTCTTTGTGTTTGTGTTTTTTCTTTGCGTCATGTTTAACAGCAAATAAACGTGGTTTCTTTCTTTCTTTTCCTTCTAGTACATTCTAAAAAGGCTGCCTTCGTCCAACAACTAATGGAACATTAGCCAGAGAGTGCTTTGTAGCCTCCCATTCAATTTCCCTAGACTGCATCATTGTATTAGCAGCCAGCGTGCTAATTGCGTAACACACTATCAGTAGGAAGCGGTTTCAATTTGACAGTTCAACAACACTCATTGCGTTATTTACGTTGTTGAGCAGACAAATGTTTCTAACATATGAAGCAATGGATTAGCAATATACTTCAAAATCATTCCGATTGTAATTCAAACAGTGTTACGCAATTAGGGTGCAGGTAAGGTATACATTGTGTAATTGCATAGCACATGTGTGAGTACTATGTAGGTGGCGTGTGTGTTGGATCATTAAGGTCCCTTCAAAATGTTTGAGCTGAATGGATCCATGCGTCATGTTGGTGAACGGGCGCCATCAGTAGGGGTTTATTTGAACATATTTTTTTTTTTTTTTGTTTTTTTATAACGGACGCTTTTAACGTGCACGTCTTTCTACATCGTTCTCACGTGTACAATTTCAACATGAATGATCTTCATCACTGTTACAAAATATTGCAACAGTATTTTGATTTTAAAGAGTGTCCGTGGAGTTTCTTGCCCGTTCTTCTCCATACTACGCTTTGGAATGGACTATCTCATCTTTCTGATTGACCGACCCCTTGACAATTCAAAAGTGCCTGTAATTGGTTTAATTATTGAAATAAATGGTTTGAGTTTACATGGTCAGCAAAATCATTTAGTCAATGGTTGCTTTTAATAGCACTAAATGATAAATAACTTTATTTTTGTACGTAGGTACAAACACTTAAAACGTCAATTATATTTTTTAAACTAGATAAGGTTGGCGTTTCCTATCTGACTAGGTAACTCTAGAGAAAAAGGCTCGTGCTGACTGGCACAATATCGCGGGTACGACACGCGTCGCACTGCTTGTCTCGCCCGCGATATCGCGCCAATCTGTACGGGTTTAAAACTATTGTTTTATTGAAGCTTGAGTTTTCTTCCAATTAAACTTTTTTTTTTAAGTTTGTTGCTTTTTTGTATTTTGCCAATTTACAATAAAACCTAAGAAAATATAATGAAAATTCAAAATAATAAATGTGCGCACTTCGCGACAGCCATTTAATGTTTCTTAGACTGACAGTTGCGTCTAGTGTCTTTGCATTGCGCCTGCGCGCCGTAGCTTTTTGTGGCGGCACAACAAGTTAGATTTTTAAATGTATAGGTATAGAAATAACCTTGTTTGAGCCTTGACCCTGGGATTGATACCCAAGCAGCAGTGTTATTTCTTGTTTAACACGCTTTTATTAGCTTCATGGAACGGAAACTTTGAACTTGATTTTCGACCACTTCAAAACGTCGGATTAATTAAAAATTTTGCACACTTATCAAGGAACGATGACAATACAATAATTTAATAAGTTTGTCCCATTATCCTTACCAGGATCTTCAGGATTATCTATTTTTTCCATATTCAGAGACACGGTAGGTAGTGATTTGTGCCAAGTACTAAGGCATACATGACTTAAACTTTGAGACAAGCACGTGACTATTGGCAGGATTAACTGGAGAATTTTGTGCACTCGCCAAAAAATAAAATACTAAAAAACACGCTATAATAGAAAGGCAAACTAAAAAAAATAAAATAAATAATAGTTAAAAAAACTAAAAAACAAGCTTTAATAGAAAACTAAACTAAAAAGTAGAAAATAATTTTAAATAAGTTTGAAATAATAATAGTGATTAACAAGAAATTTATTATATTGTAAAAAAGCGTGGGGTGCTTGATGTAAATTCTTGCAAATATTTTATGGACAGATATTGGTAAAAGTAGAATCATTATGAAAATATCTTAAAAAGTACCCCACGCTTTTTTACGATAAAACAACACACATAACATCACGCCTTGTTTCCCCGAAGGGCTGTGCAGAGGTACACGTAGTAAAGTACACCCACACGATAAAATAAATTTCTTGTTAATCACTATTATTATTTCAAACTTATTTAAAATTATTTTCTACTTTTTAGTTTAGTTTTCTATTAAAGCGTGTTTTTTAAACTATTATTTTATTTCTTTTGGAAATTCTCATTAGTAACCCAGACTGCTACTGTCAGAAAAACTGAGGAAAAGTGGGTGTAGGTTATTGCCTAAATGAGTCAGACACCAAAAGAGCAAACAAACATTCGTGTAGTTTATCCTTACGCCTACACCAATGTTTACTCTTTCAAGCAAAAAATGTGTTATTGTATGTCTCGTTCGGCATAAAAAAACTTTTTATCCAATGATTTATGCATTACAATTTCAGCCTACGGCACAACTCATTTTATAGGTTAATCCTGCTTTAGTTAAACTTACCGTAACAAATAAACGTTTTTTAGATTTATGTACTTAATGAGACTACAATTTTCATTTTTACCAGGAAAAAGAAATAACAGCAACCAATAGAAAAAGCGATGTTGTTTTCTCGAAATGTTGCAGCTTACGTTACGACCAAACAACCTTCTAATGACAGGCCACTGAAGTAGTATCATACTGTTAGTAAAAGGGCATAATATCATCAATCAAAAAATGATCAGTTTATAGGTCATTCCTTGACAAAGGAACCACCACTACCATCCTCACCATTTAATTCGATCCTCTACTATTCGGCTTCATCAAGGGCACATAACAAATGAGAAAGCTAGAAACAAAATAAATAAAACATTTCCAATTTTGCTAAACATTCTAATCAATACGGAAAGCCGCGGTCCTAAATCAGTCGGTATTCTGTTCTGGGGAAATGCTGCAGATATTTAGACAATTTTTGTTTTACAAAAAAGGACAATTCGTTCAATTTATAAATTAAGTCCCAAGCAGGAGCGGATCCAGGATTTCATTTTGGGAGAGGCCATTCTGACAAGGTTCGGAGCTATAGAAATTCGGCAATTTTCGGGTTAACTTTTCGATTTAACTTGAAGTTAAATCCATGTTTGAGAGGTATTTAGCTTTTCGGTCAGAAAATTAATAAGACGTGCTTCAGTATTTTTGCCAATTTATCCCTTGCGGTATAGGAATTCCGTTACTTAGTTTTGTAGTTAAATTAAAACCATGAAAATGTGTAGGTGTTTAGCCTTCTGCTTGATGTAAAATTACATGTACGGCGTTTTTTAAAATTCAACCTAAGAGTGTAAAACATTGAATTTTTAAGGATTGATGTTCATTTCAAGGTCCTAACTGGACGTGGTTACGAGGTAGGTTGCTCGCTAGTGATCCTAGGTATGTGCATGCTTGTTATATCTTTGTATAAATATTAACTGAGAAGTAGAACACTAGGAACAAACACAAATAGGTGGCTCGTTTACATGCCAATGTATACGTTTATATATAATATACTTCCTAGCCACATTCAAGAACTAAGCCTTAATAAATTTAAATGTATTTTAAAGCGGAAACTGTGCCAGAAAGCCTTTTATTGTTAAAGAATATATCGAGGACAAAAGGGCTTGGGATTGAATTAACCTAATTTAAACAATGGCAGTTTTGGTGTCGCTTAATTTCAGAAGTGTTCATGAATCAAAGTATGTTAATTATATGAAACAGTTACAGGGCTCTACTTTCTATGCATAAGCTTTTTTTTTATTAAACTGCATAAAGAAAAGAAAATAGATAAAACAAAATATAAGAGTTCTCTCAAAAAGATAAAACAAATAAGAGTACTCTCAAAAAGATAAAATAAATAAGAGTTGTCTCAAAAAGATAAAACAAATAAGAGTTATGTGAGTTCGTTTCGGCCTTTCTTCTCAGAGTAGTCAGATAGGAAACGCCGAACTCATCTAGTTTTTAAAAACTGATTGACGTTTAAAAGTTTTTGTACAAACCTACTTACAGAAATAAATCATTTATCATTTAAAATTGATATTTTCCTAGATTTAGGTAATTCGCATCTCTTGCCCAATTCTGATATTTTTCTGTAACCAAAAACTAATTAGTTATATTCTAGTCGTTCCGTGATATAAAAATAATAGCTTAGAACAAGCTTACTTCATTCATTTTTCCTAAGCTCTTAAGGACACACAATTTAGCGTCCACAAGATTTCTTGAGCCTTATATTTTGTGCACGTACATTATTGCGTAAATCTTTACCGTCCTATTAATAAGAAACGAGATCTTAGTCCCAAAATATATCGTCCTAAGCCAACTTAGGCCGCGTACACACGGCATTGATCGGTACGACATTTCACGTTATTATTTTAAGATCACATGGTAGTTTTTCATACTGCAATGGATTTTAGGATTCCATAGTCAACAAGGAACCCTTATAGTTTCGCCATATTCGTCTGTCCGCTGCTAAGCTCAGGGACTATTAGTACTAGAAACCTGTAATTTAGCATGGGTATACATAATAATCACGCCGACAAAGTGGTAAAATAATATATTATTAATAAGTAAGGTATCGTTGGATAAGCCGTTCAAAAATATTGAGGGTCTGTGAAGACCATTTTTCGATTCAGGGATCTCTTTGCGTAATATTAAGCTTTAAAGTGCTAGTTTTTGTTAGAGGTAAGTGTCAGCTAAATGGTTGTTTTTGGATATGTGAAAAAAATCACGGCAGAAGTATATATACAACGAATTTAAAAGCAAAAACTATCACAGCTAAGTAGGATTTACAACCTAAATTTGCAGTTGGAGAATTGACCGTGACGTATAACGATGTATGTTTTTCAACAAGATTACAATATTAAGTTTGTTTTTGGTATAAATTCATTCCAACTTCGGAATCCTTTACTGTGCGTGATCCGACACGCACTTGGCCGGTTTTAATCGTATGAACAGTGGGATGTTGACGTGTGATCCCAACTTTTTACCGCAAAATATCATACTGATCAACACCGTGTGAACGCGGCTTTATACTGATATTTATTTCTGGTTTATGAATTATATTATGTTAAGGGTCTTTATATCCCGAATCTGTTATTTAATTCTGGTCATTTGATTTACCGAAACATATTATTATTTTGTTCTAATTCAGCCACCCGTATGGATAAGATTTACCCAGATTATCGATAAGATTTACCCAGATTATGGATATTTAAATGATTAGATTTTGCTATTTAAAGCTGTGGGTCAATATTTGATAGATTTATTATTAACTTCCAGAAAATAGTTATTTTTGGTTCCAAAAAGCAATGACTTATTTGTATAGACTTCCCGTTGTGTTAGATATTATAAATATTTTAGGTTAATGGCCGTTTAATTTCTAGTAATTAGATTCAATTTCTGTCTTAAGTTTTATTAACTGTATGGTGATATGAAGCGGCTAACACAACTCAGGTGTATCCTCGACTGGCCACATATAGCCTTAGTTATTTCCATGTCTAAGGGAATGCTAATGCTTTTAGATGTTACTCAAGGCATCGATGTAAATAATTGCTTCCCAAGGGTTATAGTTGCTGCAAAGTCTCCCTATAATGTTCCTACAGATGAGTTTTCTTGGTCAGGTATTTTTTGTTTTACTCAAAAAGAAATAAATAGGTCTTAACACCTTTTGATATAGATTGCAAGAATATATATTAACTAATTTACATAACATCATTTATAACCTAAACACGGTTGATTTGACAAAGTTCCTGGTTGGCATGTAATCACCGACGCAATAACAAACTGCGTAAGTAGATAAAGTAGCTTATTTTTCCTAAAAACGTCCGAAATTCAGGTAAATGTCGGTAAAAGGCGTGAACGTAGACTGAATACCAAGTTAACTTAATATATTTACTGCTAAGCGAACGCGAGATGTTGACACGTGTGAGCTGTGATGTAAGGGAAGTATTAAGCGTAGTATTTTTATAGGTTTACTAAAGGTGGTACGGTAAAGTAGATATAACTGAAAAAATTTGGGTGATTTTAAGGTCAATGTCAACCATACAAGGGGAATACGAAGGGACTTTGGCCACCCACAGATTAAGCCCACAGATAGACGCGCCTTCAACTACTTTTAGTTGAGGACGTATCAATCTCCACAGATTAAAAACAGGAACACGTTTAGTAAACGTAACGTTATTATTTTGCAATTAAAAATTCGAAAGATTTTTGAATTGCAAAATAATAGGTAGTCTTATCGCACGTAGCATTTATTTAGTTCGAGATCTTTATTAATAACAAGCTGTTGCCCACGACTTCGTCTGCTATTCAAGTTGAAAAGTAGCATAGCTCCTTCAGACCAGGGTCGATAATTTTTGAAACCAAAAAAAGTAATAGTAGGATGAAAATTTACGTTTTTTGAGTAATTAAAGTGTAAATATTAATAAATAGCTCAAATACATAAAAAAATAAAAATAAATCAGATTCGATTTTTTTTCGCTTTTTTGCATTTTCTGAGAAAATTCACCAGAGTATATTTTTTATACCATCAGAAAGTAGAGATTTCAACGAACAAAAAGCCCAAGACTTTTTTTAAAAAGCAGATATTTTTACGGGAGAGTTTTCGTTTAAAAATTAGGGTGCTTTTTCAATATTAAGTCAAAATAAGGTGAAAAAATAAATATTTTAAATCAATTAAGCTAAGCCTTCACCAAATTTTAAGATTTTTCTTTTTGTAAAAGATAAAAATAAAAAACCAAAAACTTGGTTATTTGAAGTTTTCACATACATATTGAGGTTATGTGAGAAAAGTGTAAATACAAAAGTTGTAGATCTTTTTATTAGCTACAACTTTGTCATTTAACTTTTTTCATAGGACTTGTAGTTTTGCCGGAAATCGAGATAAACCGTTTTTTACCCTTAAAACTCACCCCCATCCACTTCCCGACCTCAAATCGCTCGTAAATTATTTTTCTTTCACTTTTGTTATATTCTCTTCATTTTCCCAATGGGTTACATCCTACCATTTTTTTTTTTTTTACTTTTTACCATTTTCAAAGGCCGAAGCCTTTGAAAATGGTAAAAAGTATGCGCTGGTCTCTTTTTCCGGGTCCCAGGCTACCTATCTACGAGTATGTCATGACCATAAGGCTAGTCCGAGGATACCGCACGGTCTCCCGTGATACAGCTCCGGGACCTCATGGCGACAGGGAGAGTGCGATTGTCACAACCCAGCGCTGGGCACGCCACAACTGTGGCGATAAGTCACCTCTTTGAAGAGTGGCTAGAGAGGCGCCACGGCGTCCTTACCTTCCGCCTGACGCAGGTCCCCACCGGACATGGTTATTTCGGGTGGTTCCTGTTCAGGATGAAGCGGGAGGAAACGCCCGGGTGTCACCACTGTGTAGCTCGCCCGGAAGTTAAATATAAGCCCTTAAATGTCTCGCTGATGGTGGCGCGTGTGTTGGATCATTCGGTTCCCTACAAAGTGGTTGAGCTGGATGGTGCTGATCCACGCGTCATGTTCGTAAACGGGCGCTGTCAGTTGAGGCTGGTCATCTCTTAACTGCCAGGGCTTATTTTGTAATCTTTTAATCTTATATTTTGAATTGTTTTTTTTTTAAATATATTTATTTTGGTTTTTTACATTGTTCTCACATATAGAAGCGACAAGAATAATGTACCTACCCAGGATTTTGTAATATCTTGATTTAAAAGAGTGTCCTTGGAGTTTCTTGCCTGTTCTTCTCCATAGAGATCTACGTTTTGGAATGGGCAAATAGCTTCCACTTTCTGACTAACTGACGAACTCTTTGACAATTCAAAAGTGCCTGTAAATGGTTTATTTGAAAAAAAAAAAAAAAAGAAGACACGGTGGAGTATACGGTGGAGGTCTGCCCGTCTTGGGCGGAGCACCGCCATGTCCTCACGGAGGCGATGGCCACCATAGGCGCGGGCTTGCAGACGGTGAACGATGAGTAGCTCGCCGTCTGATAAGGACCAGGCCCCGGTCGGCGATGCGTTGTGTTCCACGCGCGCCTCAAAGAGATGTCTGCACCAAATGACGGGGTTCGTTAGGGCCAATGCCTGCCAGGGTGGCGAGTTTGTCCGAAAGGGATATCGTGGCTTTGGCACACAGGCATCTGAAGGAACACGGGTGGGTTTTAGTCAGTAAAAGTGTGACACGCCCTCCTGCTAGTGCTAATTTTTCAGAGTCCAGAAATCCAGAGTTTAATTCTTTTTCAAAAGACACTTTAATGGAACTTTCCATTAAAGTGTCTAGACGGTATGTTAGAACAAGTCTAGTGACAGTTCGTTATGGACAGGAAATAGCTGTCATTCTGTTTGCATCTGTGTGTTAGCTTTAGAATAATAAAGTTTTAGTTCTACCGGTCGTATTATGAATGGCTAGCATTTTATTTTATGTTAGATTGTAATACAGTTGTGAACCGGAAAATAAAGGTTACTACTAAACGGACAGGGCGGTGGACAGAGTTTTAGTAATATCTGTCATTATTATACAGGTTCAAATTAAATTGGCTAACGAAACTCCGAAAACGTGATAATATAAATAATTTAATGAGTTTGTTTGAGGTCATTATGCACTTTCATTCATAACGATCATTAAAATAAAAAGTTTTTTTTTAGATAAGTACCTACTTCACAGACGTGATAGGTATGGATATCTAAACATGATAACAACACTAACAGCGGTCGTCTACCCAAAAAAAAAAAATCAAATGTTTATTTTTATTTTATTTTGTCGTGTTTAGTTAACGATACCCATCTGGTCTGCGGAGTTTCACTAGCTAATTTAAATTGACCTTGTAAAGTGGATGGTTAGCATTTTATTTTATGTTCGGTTGTAATTTCAACTATTTATTAGTGGTTTTTGTGGACAATTTGTTACAGTTAGCAATCGTGTCATTTGGTTTAAATAATTTTTTATTTTTATTATTATGTCTGTATTTGTGCCCGGTTGATGGCAATAGGCATATTACATGGGACTTGAACATAACTGGCGAAATGTGGGTGTACTATAGATACTCCTCTGAATCTTTTATAGTTTTTTGAATTGGAGAACGTTGTAGGCTTAATAGACTGTATATTAATTGTAGACCATTTTCGGTTTGGTTAACTACTTGGTACTTGTTGGCAGGCCTTCACTGTCCTTCCTCACCTATTAACAGGGTAATTTGAAAACTTTGTGAAAGCCGATTATTTAAGAGTAGTATTTAAGTAAGAGTAACCGTGGAGTTGCTTACCGGCTCTTCTCCATATGAAATGACCAATTTTAAACCGTGCACCTAGGTTCTGACGTTTCATAAGTGCACATATAAGTTTATGTGAAATAAAATATTTTGATTTTTAATGCAACTGTGAACCGGAAAATAAAGTTTACTGTCAAACGGTGCTATGGCTGAGGACCATTTGTCAGTGGACTACCTTCTGTAGGGTACTTAGTACTTACTTACTAGTTAGTAGGTACTCGCAGTTGTTGTAGGTATTTAGAAGACTCACTCATATGGCTATCTTAGTTGGAAGGGAGCAAAAATTAACAAATAGCTGGAATTTAATTTAAATAATTAAAATGAAATTTATATATATTTAAAACAATAAGTTATGATAACAGGGCGGGTACAGGGAAAGAAGGACTATTGCCATAATGCTATGATTTTTGAGAACATTAAAAAACTTTAATATTGTTCAAAACCAATTTATTTTAAAATGCTTTTTGACATATTTTAATACTGCAATAATTGTTTGATTGTCCCGCGTCGCGCGCATTACCGATCGGACGTGACATGCGTGTCTAATTAAGTGCAGGATGAGTTCCTCTAATGTAGTGAAATGTGCGAGCTGCAATGTCGTTATTAACGAAGTGTTAGCTTTCGTGTGTAATAAACTGGACATAATGGACGAGGAAAGCCTAAGTCGGATATGTATTAGTGCTTTCTCGGAAAGTGATATTGTAGAAGCAAAAAACCTACTACGAGTATTTGATGCGATAACAACAACTTCCAAACGTAAAATTACAAGGAAGAAAGATGGGAAAAAGATACGTGAGATCGAGGATATCATTAGTTTATTGCAAGTAACCCATCCTAATGACCGGCCAGTTTTTGTTGCAAAAGATTTGCAAAAATTACCGCCCATACTATTTGATCACGTAGACGTGACAAAACTGCTTACAGATTTAACAATGATGAGAAGTGAAACTGAAGAAATAAAATCGCAATATGCATCTGCTACTCAACTTGAACCGATCAAGCGTGACATAGCAGATTTGAAAAGGTTGACGAGTATGAAAAGCCCATGTTATTCGTATGTAAACACAAAGCGAGGAGGTGGGACTCATATGATGGACAGTTATGATTATAATAGCGGGCCGATGGGATTGCAACATGTTCCTATTACTAGCAAAAATACATCGGATCAAAGTTCTCCAAGTGAAGCTATTTTGTCGCCTACCCACTACTCATCAATATCAGCTGACCTGAACATGAATAGCACAAATAAAACTTATGAGCAGAATCAGAAAGAGTGCGAAACCGGTTTAGGCTCACAGCTGTGTATCGTCAACATCACCGATTCGGCCCAGGTGACTGCATCACAGAAAAGTGATAATAACAACATTGCGAGACGCCCGGGACACACAGCCGCGGTGGTCGTCCAATCGACTTCCCAACCTAAAATGGTTGCTCAGATTGTACGAGAAGGGGAGTGGACCTTGGTACAAAAACAGAAGAAGAAAACGAGGAATCGCTTTGTGGGAAATATAGGAAAAGCAGTTATAGAACCCACGGGCAAATTTTGACATCACGGAATATGTTGATGAAAAAGCCAGAATACGTGTGGATGTCGAGAAAATGATGATGAAGATGCCCAAAAGTTATAATGCATTCAAGATTTCTGTTCCGAAGCATAAGTATGATATATTCATGAGTGATGATTTTCGGCCTGAAGGTATATAATATCGCAAATTTATAGACTTCACTAAAAAGAAAACAGACAGAGATAATACTTTGAAAATGAATGTAACTCGCAATTTAAATGGATAATAGGACCATAATAAGTTTCAACTGTAAATGTATTAAAAGATCTGTTGACTGTGTGAGGCGTCTGTGTGTAGCGGCTGACGTTATTGCGTTGCAAGAAACTTGGCTTTTGCCACATGATATCGCCTTTCTTGGTCAAATAGATGATGACTTCGCTTTTACTGGCAATTCGGCAGTCGACACCTCAGCGGGAGTGCTACGTGGAAGACCTTATGGAGGAGTGGCTTTGTTGTGGAGGAGGATCCTATTTCCATCAGTCACGGTAGTTAGTTGTAACAATGTTCGCCTTGTAGCTATCAAGATAGTGTCGCAAGATCGTTCCATACTAATTTTCTCGGTGTACATGCCTACAGACTCTAACGATAACGTAATTGTGTTTACAGATTGTCTTAGTGAAATTAGTGCGATCAAAGAAAGTAATAATGTGCAATGAGTGATCATACTCGGCGATTTTAACGCTCACCCAGGCGAGCTATTCGGTAGTGAATTGTTGAGCTTCTGTGAGGACCAGTGCTGGACCTGTGCGGACCTGGACTTATTGCTGCAAGGTACGTACACTTTCGTGAGTGACGCGCACGGTTGCCACCGCTGGCTCGACCACTGTGTAGTGACCTAGGTCGCGACGCGTCTGCTCGTTAGTGCTACTGTATTGTATGATACGTATTGGTCGGATCACATGCCTATACAATTACAGTGTAATCTTAACATGATAAGACCTACAATTCTAACACCCACTCCGAGCAAAAACTTTGCGATATGGGGTGAACGGGATGCTAGAGAAATAAATCAATACAAAGAAATATGTCATACAATGTTAAGGGAAATTAATTTTCCATTAGAATTTAAAGAATGTGCTAACGGGTGCTGTGAGGATTCCAGTCACAAAGTCATATTAGACAATATGTATAAAAACATTGTGTGTATACTTACACAGGCTGCCCAATGTCCCAGTAATAAGCGTGCGGGAGGGGGTGAAAGAAACAAACGTGTTGTCGGTTGGAATAGGCATGTTAAACAGGCTCACGCGGATGCCCGGCTTGCTTTTCAAGTCTGGAGTATGTCTCGTAAACCAACATCTGGTTCTGTGTATAAGCATATGTACGACACGAGAAAAGTATTCAAATCAAAGTTAAGATGGTGTCAGAACAATCAAAATAAAATTAAAATGGACATCATAGCTGACAATCATAAATCCAAAGATTTTTCAAGGTTTCGGAAAAATACAAATAGATTGAATCCGAGGCCGGGCGTTCCCGTGAGCGTGGCGGGACAACATGAGCCGACTGCGATAGCAAACTTATTTGTGAAACATTTTAAAGTTGAATCTCCTCTTGGCTCCGCATCGCAGGCGGTCGATGCTGAAGGATGTCTGAAGGAGTTAAATGTCAGGTTCTCAGCAAAAGATGTTGCTACTGTTATTGGAAGTATGGTTCGGGGCAAGTCACCAGGGCATGACTCTCTCAGCATCGAGCACCTGCAGAATGCAGGAGTTCACCTGCCTAGGGTGCTGTCGATGTTCGTCTCTCTCTGTCTAAGCCACGCTCATCTACCCAGTGACCTAATGAAAACTGTGGTTGTACCTATTGTGAAGGATAAGACTGGGGACACATCAGATCTCTCGAACTATAGGCCCATATCCCTTGCTACTGTCATTGCCAAGGTGCTGGACAATTTGCTTGATAGGCATATGGCGACCCGCATCGAACTGCATGATGCGCAGTTTGGGTTCAGACCTGGTCTCTCCACAGAAAGTGCTATACTGTCTCTCAAGCATACTGTCCAGTATTATACGTCTAGGAAAACGCCTGTTAATGCGTGTTTCCTAGACCTTTCTAAAGCGTTTGATCTGGTGTCGTACGAGTTGCTGTGGCAGAAACTTTTAAATGATACTTCAGTGGATAGAGAAGTTATATCGATTCTACGGTTTTGGTATAGCAACCAGATCAATTGTGTAAGGTGGGCAGGCTCGTCATCGGATGTGTATAGGCTGGAGTGAGGCAGGGTGGCCTAATCTCCCCTCGCCTCTTCAGTCTGTACATAAACCGGTCGATCGTCGAGCTCAGCAACACCTATCAGGGTTGTTATGTGGACGGAGTATGCGACAACAATATTAGTTATGCTGATGATATGGTGTTGCTGAGCCCTTCGATTAACGCAATGATTGGCCTGCTTACGACATGTGAGAGGTACGCGGAGGCTCATGGGCTCAGATACAATGTTAAGAAAAGTGAGGTACTTGTCTTTAAGGCAGGTTCTAAAACGTACCCGATTGAACCACAATTGAAATTTTGCGGGAGTTCCTTAAAAAAAGTCACTTTAAATTAAAAAATTAAAAAAAAATTAAAATAGTTTATTTCTGTAACTTTCTTGTACAATATTATTCTGTGGCTAGAACCTCCCAGGAAGCATGTAGTAATGCTTGTATTGGGTGGTTCTGCTCCTCCCTCGGATCAACATATTTTTAGGTAACTATATAACTTAAACTATTTTGAGTAATTACAAACAAGAACATAATTAATGAAAAGTTAGAGATACTGGTGTGACTTCTCTTTATGTGTGTGTGTGTGTGTGCGTGTGTGTGTGTGTGGTGAGTGTTTGAGGGTGTGTGTGTGTATGTGTGTGTGTGTGCCTTATGATATTTATAACATACTATTTCTCATATAGGCTGTGTGAATTTGATTCCTAATTAGGAGACTTCTAGCCCTACGATGTAATATCTTGGGATCGGGAAGTATCACTAGAAGTCACGAATATTGTCTAGAGTTCGTATTTAAATAATAAGTTCTCTATATCACAGTACCCAAGCCGCTCGAGCTCGTGAACGATTGTTTTTTTACATTCGTGGAATCGAAGGTTGTATATTGTATATTTGTTGTGAAGCTTATTATATAGGTAGGCAGAGTGGGCTTGAAATTGACGCCTGGCAAAAAGAGTTCTACAGCGAGGAGCAGTGGCCACATTACATTTTCTTCTACCTGTTTGAGCTATATGAAAGTAAGGTAATGTTTTATGTAGTTTAAGTACTGAGTTTATAATATAAAGTTTTCGAAGTGACAATATTTTATGATTTAGATATAGTTCGTCAGTAGGAAATCTAAATAGCTTAAAGAACATTGTTTTTATCAAGCATCTCTGGGCTCTTTCTGCTTCAAGGAATTTAATTTTAGTGGCACCACCCCAGATGGAAATACAATAACACATAACTGATTGTGCCAATGCAATATAAATACGCTTTATGAGGTCTTGAGGGGTGACATGTCTCAACTTTTTAAAGACCCATATGAGTTTACGGATCCTACCATTTATAGCTTCAATTTGAGGGTGCCAGGAAAGTCGGTGGTCCAGGATTACACCAAGGTATTTAGTGGATTTAACACATCCAATCTCTTCGCACCCACATTGCGTAGTATAAGTGAAGTCACAAGTATGAATCCTTAATACCAAGTTTGGGGGGGGAAGTGTACGCTTATTTATAGCAAAGCAGATGTAATTTGTTTTGGCGATATTTAGGGTAAGAAGGGCAGACCTAAGCCAGTTTGCAACCTTATGGAGACCATGCTCAGCAGCTTCAAAAACGGAGTTCCAGGAAGTACCATTAAATACAATGGCAGTATCATCCGCATATGAGAATACTTGCCCTCTCTCAATTTCGAGATTAGTTAATTCGTTAAGGTATATCAAGAATAATGTGGGGCCTAAGACGCTTCCCTGGGGCACGCCGTACTCAATTTTAGTGTCAGAACTAGTGAAACTGTCAATTTTTACGCTCTGGGTACGGTCTTTTAGGTAATCAGTTAAGATATTTAGTGGCATACCCCTAATACCCATATACTCCATCTTTTTCACAAGAATGGGGACAGAAACAGTGTCGAATGCCTTTTTTAGGTCTAAGAAGACTGTCAGACACTTTTCTCCACGGTCTAGACACTGAGTTACCAAGGAGGACAATCCTGAGACGGCCATCTTCTGTAGATTTTGCTTTTCTGAATCCGAATTGTGAACTGGATAGAATATTAAATTTTTCGAGATAAGTAATTAGGCGTGAGTTAATTAGCTTTTCAATAACTTTAGAGATAACTGACAATACTGATATAGGTCGATAACTATTGATATCTCTTTTATCACCACCCTTGTAGACGGGTGTAACAATAGATTTTTTAAGCAAGATCGGGAATATACCTTTTCTGAAGCAGAGGTTAGCAAGATGGCTAATAATGGGAACAACGAGCGGTTTAACCATTTTTATGAATTTAGTCTGGATACCGTCCCAGCCGGGAGCACTGTCAGTTTTCAGGTTCGATATAACACTGTCAACTTCCATTGGGTCAGTCTCCAGAAGTACGAAAGAAGATGGTTGTGTTTTTGGAGTAGATATTAGTCCTCCAGCTGGCTGTGTGAATCCACTGACGATGCTTTCTGCGAGCCGCTTGCCGACACTTGCAAAAAAATCATTAACATAGTTTACCGCCGCTATAGGAGAACTTCGAGTATTGAGTAATTCACAGCTTCCAATTTTAGATGTGTTAAGATGCGCTATTTGCTTGATAGATTTCCATAGGGCTTTAGAGTTTTTAATATTAGTTTTTAGTAGTTCAGATTCATATTTACGTTTTAATTTTTTAATTAATTTGTTACAATAATTACGGTATCTAGTAAATGTTATTTTTAATATTACATTATACGGATCGGACCTTAATTTTAGCTGCATTCTGTTTCTGTTCCTGATACAGCGTAATAGACCACTGGTGATCCAGGGCTTAATAATGCGGTGTTTGCTGGAGATCCTCTTTACCTTAACACTCTCATCCAGGGATGATTTAAGTTTATTAATTAAATGTTCGATTACAAAGTTACGGTCATCGCTAAATAATAAGTTGGATAGGTTTTTGTTTATTAGCTTTTCAGCAGCTGCTGCAAAGTCAATGAAGGTCTTGATAGTTGGAGAACGGTAGTTAGTTTTTATTTTAGATATGCTCATGAAGACCGTGGCGTGATCAGTTATAGTAGTGTTTACAACTGCAATACTCGCCGATAGCTTGGTTTTATCAATCTTTAAAATGAAATGGTCAAGACAGCTATTTTCTCGCGTAGGAATTATGTGTCCTGGTAGAAGACCATGAGAGGACAGCATGTTAAGGCCCGATTACTACATTCGTAAGATGATTCATTCTGTTTTATACATAGGTTAATATTTATATCACCAGAAATTATAATATTCCGATTGCATTTTATAGTGTCTAATAAAGTATTAAGTGAGGTAATAAAATTAGACGCATTTTGATGTGATGGTGACCGGTATATTCCCAGTATAGTACTCCCACAAATGTTCAATTGTATGCACGACGCGTTAACCAGGTTATGTTCAATAAAAACTGGATTTAACTTCGTTTTAGCGTAAATGACCACTCCATCATTTTGATTAAAATTGTACGTAGTAGCGTAATGAATATAGTTTATTAAAGAGGGGACGGGTTTGTTTGTGTTGAGGCGACATTCGGTAAGTATTAGAACGTCAATTTCTGAAATAAGATCCGAGAGTGTGACTTCAAAGTTATCAAAGTTGCAATAAATACTTCTTATTTAAACTTAAACTTTAAACTTTGCGGGAGTTCCTTAAAAAAAGTCACTACTTTTAAGTATCTGCGCCACTGGGTTTCCAAAGACCTAAAAGACAGTCTGGATATTGAGCGTGAGCGCAGGGCGTTGGCTGTCCGCTGCAATATGTTGGCTCGCAGATTTGCAAAATGCATGACTGAAGTAAAGGCTACACTATTTACAGCGTACTGTCAGTTGTTCTATACATGCAGTCTGTGGGTCAACTACACGCAAGGGGCATACAGCGCTCTGCGCGTTCAATATAATAATGCTTTCCGGATGTTGATGGGGTTGCCGCGCTACTGCAGTGCTTCCGGCATGTTCGCAGAGACTCGAATAGATGGCTTTCACGCCATCATGCGCAAGCGTTGCGCTTCCACCATGCGCAGGGTACGCGCCAGCCCCAACAACATCCTGAAAACTATAGCTGATAGGTGGGACTGCCCCATACTGGGACATTGGATACGCCTACGTGCCACTGTGGCGTAGTAATTAATAGTTTGTGTTGTTTTTCTGATAGATTTAAGTACTAACACTAGTTTCTAAGTCGTGTGTATACGAGTACTAATCAATTGGACTATCTGGGTCTGAAATAAAAGTTTTTTATTTTATTATTTTTTTAATAAGAATGCAATACAATAATTTACAGAATGTACCTGTCAATTAATTTGGAGTAGGAAGAAGCCCGAAAAATGCGCGGATTAATGTCAGCTGTCATCACTTTCAGGTCAAGTAAAACGAGAAAAAGATCAGAGTCCATAGACAATGATCTTTATAGGGTTCCGTACCCAATGGGTAAAACGGGAACCCTATTACTAAGGCTCCGCCGTCTGTCTGTCTGTCTGTCTGTCCGTCTGTCCCCAGGCTGTATCTCATGAACCGTGATAGTTAGACAGTTGAAATTCACAGATGATGGATTTCTGTTGCCGCTATAACAACAAATACTAAAAAACAGAATAAAATAAATATTTAAGGGGGCTCCCATATAACAAACGTGATTTTTTTGCTTGTTTATGCTCGATATTGATAACGGCAACAGGTAGACGCTTGAAATATTCACAGAATATTAAGTTATATATTCACTTTAAAAATTAATAGCTAAATTAAAATAAAACAAATATTTAAGGCGGGCTCCCATACAACAAACGTGATATTTTTGGCATTTTTATAGATAATGGTACAGAACCCTTCGTGCGCGCGTCCGCCTCGCACTTGGCCGTTTTTTTTTAAAACAACACCACTTACCATGATCTTTTTTTTCTACAGCCATACAAACAATTTTGGAGTGGCATGATTATTACACTGATCTCTTTTAGCGTTTTTTTGTTATCTATCCTGAAAGCTTTTTCTACTAGATGAATTGTCAACTCAATATTAAACAAATACTGACAGTGATGCTTGTTTCCCTTTACCCTTCAGTTAACTACCACTCTTCACTACCGCAGTAGGTTACCCTGTAATGACAGATATAAGAGGGAAAATAAATAAATAAACTTTAGTTTAAAAATCCTTGTTTATAACAACTCATCTAAAGTTGTAAGAGAAAAAAAAGAGAGGTATAATATAATTGGCTCTAGATAAGAAAATAAAGATTGCTTTACTATTATTGGCCACCTTTGGATGAATATTTTTTTGGTAAAGTGAAAAAAGAATGAAGCAAAGGTCAGATTATATTTTGGTTAAATGACTTAGCTTGTTAGCATAATAACATCGCCAAAATAACAAATGCTATGTTTCATGTACCCAAGAAAACTAAATTAAATAGGAACTAAATAAAGTATTGTTAAAAGCTAAACCTTGTTCCAACATTCTTGCGTTTGCGGATTTTTAAAGGGAATTGTTATCTACTTATGTATTCAGTCTAAACTCTCTTTTTTTTAGGGTTTGTAATTATCTAATAACTTCTCCTGCTTTGGACGGAGCGGGAGGGCGTGTCAAACTTTTACTGACTAAAACCATTCGTGTTCCTTCAGTTGCCTGTGTGCCAGGGCCACGATATCCTTTTCAGATAAACTCGCAGTTTGCTGTCTGAGGCATACAATAAAATTGAAGAAACAAATGAGTTTTGACAAAATGACAACACCTTTAATTGTCTTATGCCACAGGCAATTTAATTGCACTGTGTAAATCAGTCTAAATACTTCTTGTCTTTGCTAGCTCGATCTCCATTTAATTATTTCTCGATGTGCATTTACGTAACTTTTACCTGAAAAATTATTGATTCCCTTTAACTTGACACTTCTTAGTTACACATTATCTCACATAAAACTACAAACACTACACAAATCAACACACTTACACTGACACATGCACACAATACACAGTCAAATCCACTCTTGAAAGTTTCCATTATCGTTAAGTTATTTTAATTACTTTACGTTTTTTTTTTTATCTTATTTGAATTTTTTTTCTTTCTAACTTTGTAAATTCTCCTCAGTCTCGTAAAAGCTCCTTGTAAGCTTGTACACAGGAAACGTCGTGAGGATCTGATGGCTTAAACCACAGGCGTTGCTATCAATGCCTATTCCAAGCACCAGTCCCTCACAAATGTAAACTTATCAATAAGCAAGTTTTAAGTACTACTACTGTTTCTTTGTGAAGAGAAAACAAATACCTATGCTTATAAGTAGATTCTTCAAGGAGATATTATGTAGTTCTTGCATCAAAAGCATCCTTCTTTTACGTAAATTATTACCCTTGAAATAACTGAATATCTTTTGCTATATAAAGAACATCACTCATTTAATAGTATTCATGTCAGAATCATTTACCTACATTAATATTTATTGAATAGTGTTTTATTTATTGTTCTGCACAATTGAGCACAGGGGTATCAAGGGCCGGCCTAGTTAAGTCATCAACAAGCTTTCCTATTGTTCATCGTATCGTTCAAACAAACGCCCATTTAAATTGAACAAACATCGTCTTCATGCAGTTTCATCGTTTTCACCACAAAGCATTTGTAGTGGTCAGTCGACCGCAAAATTCAAAACTAGGATATGCTGGCTTCGTATGAAACTGAAACTTCTATTGAAATTTCAGTTTCAATAGAATTTTAGGCTAACTGAAGATCAAAGGGACGTGCGGTCAATTTTACTGGGTAGGTACTTATTCGAAAAACTTCACGTATTAGTTTTACAACTTCCTTCGCTGAATCTTTACACGGAATGGAAAGTTTAAAGTCTTCAGTAACTTGATTGCAACTGGCTTTTAAAGTTTATTAAAGGTACTGAGTTCATTGAAAATTCCGCGGAACCGTTTTCTTTCTTTCGTTTAACGTAATTTACAAATATAATCAAAACTCAATGAACTGAAACACGTTTCAGACTCGATCAATTACTCTGTATAATGAAAAAACCAGCCAAGTGCGAGTTGGACTCGCGCACGAAGGGTTCCGTACCATTAAAAAAACGGAAAAAAAATCACGTTTGTTGTATCCCCCTTAAATATTTCAAGAGTAGTAGTATTGATAACGGCAACAGGTATATCGAGCAAAAAAATCACGTTTGTTGTATGGGAGCCCTCTTAAATATTTATTTTATTCTGTTTTTTAGTATTTTTTGTTATAACGGCAACAGAAATACATCATCGGTGAAAATTTCAACTGTCTAACTATCACGGTTCATGAGAGACAGCCTGGTGATAGACGGACAGACAGACGGACGGACGGACAGCGGCGCCTTAGTAATAGGGTTCTCGTTTTACCCTTTGGGTACGGAACCCTAAAAAGACGTTAACCTTTCATTTCCTGTGCAACCCTTAATAAGGGAGCACTTAATTAACTTTAAAGCTGTACACAGTGTAATTACTGAAGCAGAAACTGAAGACTATTTGTCTAAATTGCTTGGTGTCTGTTGAATCTCAATTATTTCTTGTTTGATAGACAAACAAGAGTCACTATTGTCACGAAGCAATGTTGTATATTTAGGCTGACAACACACTGTTAATATTCACAACCCGTGTAACCGTGGCTAGGTAGGAATGTATAGGCATATACACTCGAGGAGGTGGAGAACAAACCCTTACTTATCCACTTTTAAAAATTTAGTTTTTTTTTTGTCTATGTGAAAAAATGTTAAATTGATTGTACCAAATACGTAAAACCTTATGAAAAACAAGTTTTTTCTTAAATAATTTTTCTTTTGTAATCGAGAGTTTCAAACAAGACCACACTCTATCGTCTAAAAAATCAGTCTGCCTGGATTCATTTCAAAAGCTCACTTTATTGGAGTAATATTCAATGGTATTGCTAAGTCTTCATCAAAACCATATAAAAACATTGAGTTCAGTGTAAAGGTGCTAAATTTAAAAATGCCTGGTCTTTTTGATTATTTGATCTAGATTTTGATTGTGATAAAAAAAATAAAAGTAAGGTTATCATAGCAGTAATTTTCAAAACCACGCCCTTTTTTGGTAAATATCGTAACTTAGCTTTTCCAGAAGTCTATCAGAACCACACTTTTCCAAAAATGTTTAATCAAAACCTCACATTTCCAAATTTCATTTCAAAATATTGGCTAAGATTCTTATAATTACACATCCATACATACATAAAATCACGCCTTCTTCTCATGGGGGTAGGCAGAAACTATAGAACGCCATCTGCTACGCTCCTTACATACTCCTTTTGCTTCGCCTACGTTCGTATACGTGGTCATACACGCACGCCGATTGCGAGTACTATACACCTGACCTTTCTGAAGAACCTCACCAATTTAGTCACTATATGTCCTCCTAGGGCGTCCGCTCCCGGCGCTTCCACTCACCTCTGCTTTATAAATACCTTTTGTTAGTCGCGTTCCACTCATCCTCTCAACATGACCAAACCATCTAAGCGTACTCTTTTCAATTTTTGTTCCATTCTTATCATTTTTATCAATTATTTGGTACCTCAGATCGACTGACACACTAATTGAATATGACACAATTAAAACAAACGCAGATGTTGCAGTCCGTTACTTATTTACATTTTAGCGTTTTCTCCAAAATTAGAAAAAGTGGAACAGTGAAGTTTTGTTCTTCACCTCCTTACTTCACTTACTACTAGCTACTACTTTGCTTAGAACAGGAGCTGGTAGACCTACATCAACAATACCTGAATGTTGTCGATGAACGGGATCAACTGTGGTTGGGTACGGATGGTTTCAATAACTGCAATAACTTGCATGAGGAGGCTTTGTGTAAGGTTAGGGACCTAGATGAAGAATTTATTCATGCAAATGTACGAATTACTAAGTTACAGAAACAAAAAGGTTGTACTCAGCTTATGGAAACTAATAAATTATTTAATACTAATTGCAACCCTCATTCCTTATTATGTTCATAATAGACCTTACTGAATATTCTATATACAAACATAATAATAGTCATTTTATAGTAAGTCAAAATAAAATAAATAAATATGCAAAACTAAATAAAATCATGTTCCAATAATATATTTAAAAAAATATTATTATTATTTTATTTTTTTATACGTTATTATATATAACGTATTTTTCTAATAAATAAATTTAAAAAATATCAAATAAAATTGGAAGACAGTAAAAACATTTATCAAATTGACACCCAACAATTACAGTCCGAAAGCGAGGTACTTGAAGATTCACTACATTTATTTTATATTATGTATGTGAGTTCTTAAAGGCAAACAAACGAACACATCCTTGCTGCAAACGAGTTAGTGGAAATGTATAACGATGAGGCTGACAGAGTGGACCCGATGACTCTCAGCACCACTCAAAGGGAATCCAACCTTGAGGCTCTCCAATCTGAGGTAACGGAGGACAAGTCCTAGTCTAGAGGAGCTCGGGAGTGTATCCCCGATTAAAATACACCGCAGGTTGTACAAGAGTCATCTTAAGTAGCACAGACAGAGACTTCTTCTAGTAAAGTTAAATTATTAATATAAATAAATAATTATTAAAGTAAATTATTAAGTAACAACCTGAGTAAATACAGATAATGTTGAAAATAAGAACAGTATTATAATAATAAAATCGAAAATCAAAAGAAACAACATCATAAGCGTATCAAACAATAACAAGAAAAAGAACCCTGAGTCAATCTGCTGTTAATTATTAGTACGCCTGGGAATCCTACAAGGAGATAATGTCATCAATAACTGGGAACAAATATGATCCGAAAGCCATTATTTCTGTATTTGTAGGTAACAGTTCATTTTGCATTAGCAAAAAAAATAAAATCACTGACAGTGTCGCTGAAATCTTAAAGATTAATTGTAAGAAAATAATATTGTGTGCTTTTCCATACTTTGAGCAACGACAGTTAGCATAAGTTTATTATGAACCATATGCATTTTATTAGTTAATCGCTATAGTGGAAAACTTATATTTTTTGACATCAACAAGTTTGTTGAGAAATTAAAATCGACTAGGGATAATGCGTATCTGCCAATTAGTTTTAGACGAAAAATAGCACGGCTATGAGCTTTTAATATAAACTCAGACGTATGTAGTATATTGAAGTCTGCTGTAATTAGCACCATTATAATTAGTATTAATACCAATATTAGGGTGGTTAACCATAATAATTTAAACTAGTCAGTAAGACAACAGAAGGTAACAGTGTTGTTAATCTACAACACTGTAATAATCTAATTTGTCTAATTTAGTGTTGTTTTTTATTAACAAGGTATATTCTAGCACTCAATTTAAATTAAATTATTTGTAAAAAAAGGGGCTAAGCAGAATTCCTTGAAATTGTTTCATCAAAATATTAAAGGTTTTTCTTCCTGTTTGGAATAAGATGTTTGGATAAGAAATTGAATTGTTTAAAAAACAAATAATATTTGATATCATTTGGATAACTGAACACTGGTTGAAAGATTATATGAAATGCTAATTAATTATGAGAACTATAGTGTGATCAGTTGTTTTAATCAAAAATCCATGCTGAGAGGAGGTTCACTAATCTTAACTAAAAATTGTATAAAACCTAAGACTCGTAAAGACATATTTGAACTATCAGTGCAACTACTACTAACTAGCATTGAACTGTCTTGTGTTGAGCTAGATAAGCATTTTATAGTGTGCGTGCGTATACAGACCTCCAAATTATCAAAACGACTCTTATTTCTGTGGTGTCCATAATAAAGAGTATTCTATTCTATGACTTTCATACAAATTTTGACACCCCTTGGGGTGCGAATTTAAAAAAAATACTGTCTTAGTTCGCGCCTGCACCCCATACAGATTGCTTGTGCCGAATTTTAGACCTCACGGCCAGTAGTAGATTTCGTGATGAGTGGTCAGTGAGTGGACTTCTATTTTTAACCGACTTCCAAAAAGGAGGAGGTTATAATATATGTTCGGCTGTATGTTTGTTTTTTTTTTTATGTTTGTTCACCGATTACTCCGTCAATTGTGGACGGATTTTGAAAATTCTTTTTTGGTATGGAAGGGTATGCTCTTGAGGTAGCCCCATTGCCACAAAATCAGAATCTGATCAGGGGATCCCATGGAAATCGAAAGAAATCCTCAAATTTTATAGGCATACCTATAGCGATTCGAATATTTTTATTGTAACTCGTGCATTTGCACTCGACAAGCACCATTCGGTGAAGTGGAACTGATGATGAAGTCCACAGATAGCCACCGGAACTACTTACTACTGGTTCTTACCAGGACAACTCCAACAATTAACGCCCCTGCATCGGGAAAAGCAATATTTTGTAAAAGGTGATGAGCATTTGACATTAGGCTATTGTAAATTAGATAAATTACAAACTTAACCCACTAAAAGTGAAAAATAAATTTTTTTTACAAAAAATAACAACCGACTTCCAACACAAACACTACAAAGTGATAAATAACTTTAATTTCGGAAGTCGGTGGCAAAAAACTAAAATACAGATCCAAATACACCGACTTCCGAAATTGAAGTCATTTATAACTTTATAGTGTTTGTTTTGGAAGTCGGTTGTTTTTTTTTTGTAAAAAGTTTTTTTTATATAAAGATTAATACGAGTATGTGTGTTTGAAAAATACTTTTTAGTACGATACGTGACTGACAGTCATCATTTTAACTAACTAGAAATAGGAACAAATTAGATGAAACACGTTTCAGATTGTCTAACGTACACACTTCTTGGATACTGTGTAAAATTTTAGAATAAAATATCTGTCGATGTTTTCAACTAAATGAGAAGAAATTTAAAACATGTATTAAACGCACACTATGTAGACAAGCATATATCGTACTATCGTATCGTCTGCTCCACAAACACTTGGGCTCACTAGATAAAATGTTAACATTTGGAAGAGTTGCTTCCCGTTTCTATCATTTTTCTGACATTATGAAACGTTTTTTTTGTTTTGTTTATTTAATCAAGTTTCAATTTTTAAATAATCCACTTAATAGTAATGATTTTCTTTCTTTTTGTAGTAACATTTTATTAATCTCTCAAATACATTGCAAACTATAGTTTTGTGTAATTTAGAACCTATTTTTCAATTTTGTAAATGTGGAGACGTTTGTTATGTTATTACGATGTATGTTGACTTGAAAAAGCATGGCAGTTAAGAGTATGTCATGCTCACTTAAATGTTTCACTGTTGGGTTCCCTACAAAATGGTTGAGCTGGATGGTGCTGACCCACGCGTCATGTTCAGGAACCCCCCGTTCACGAACATGACGCGTGGGTGAGACTGATCATCTCTTATCTGCCAGGGCTTATTTTTAATCTTATATTTTTAATTGCTTTTTTTTTTACAACTGTTGATACTGATCACCTCTTATCTGCCAGGGCTTATTTTAATCTTATATTTTGAATTCGTTTTTTATTTATTTTTTTACAACTGTTGAGACTGATCATCTCTTATCTGCCAGGGCTTATTTTGAATTGCTTTTTTTTTTTTTTCAACTGTTCATTTCATTTATTCATTTATTCAGTAGTATAGTTACATTTTTATACATATAAGTTGGCGCAAACATAAACTCATTAGAGTTTTACCGTGCACCAAAATCATCGACCACATAATTTAGAGAATAAACCAAACTTAAGTTCTTAATTAAAAATTAAACACAACAAAAATAACAGCGAGGGTATTTAGCGAAATAATTATCTATTACTAAACAAACGAGCGAACATCGGTGACCGATTTGACCGTCCTTCAAACAAAAGTGGTATAGGAATGTGACTTAGATTGATACAGGTTGTTCCTAAAAGTATAAATATTTTTTATACTTTTTTGTTGAGACTGATCATCTCTTATCTGCCAGGGCTTACTTTTAATCTTATATTTTGAATTGCTTTTTTATTTACTTTTTTTCAACTGCCTCACATATGGAAGTGACAAGAATAACGTGCCCAGGATTTTGTAATAATTATCTTGATTTATGTAAAAGAGTTTCCTTGGAGTTTCTTGTCCATTCTTCTCCGTAGAGATCTACGTTTTGGAATGGGCAAATAGCTTCAACTTTCTGACTAAGGGCCGATTTCACCAATGAAACTGAACGCGATCAGCACATAAACCACGTTAAAGAGCTGTCAGTGTCATTATTTTCTTTGGAATATTGACACTGACAGCTCTTGAACTCGGTTTAAATGTGCTGATCGCGTTCAGTTTCATTGGCGAAATTCACCCTAATTGACTGACTCTTTGACAATTCAAAAGTGCCTGTAAATGGTTTAATTTAAATTATTGAAATAATTCTGTTTAAGTACTGAGAAATTCTTGATACAAAAACCCGATAACATTTCCACGACCTGGGAATCGAACCCAATACGTTATGCTCAGCAGTAGCGCTTGCAACCACTGGACCAACGAGGCAGTCGAGGGAGTCGGTAGTACTCGTATTACAAAATGTTAAAAAAGAAGCACAAAATATACTAACAGTTGGGAATCGAACTTAGGTTTCTAACTAAGCCATTTGCTTTCTTGAAAGTTGACTAAAATCTTTCTTGTTCTTATAGATTTCATGATTGACTGCTTAACTCCATAATGTTTTGATAAGCATTTAAAAGGTTTAATCTGGAACTATCTGCTATATTCGTTCCTTAATCAGCCCAGTCCAGTGAAACTTTTTGAGATTAATGAGTCAGTAGGTACGATAGAGTTGTTTGATCCTTATAAGGAACAGGATCGATTGGCATCAAAAAAAGTTTTTGTGAAAATTTGCCATTTTCTTGCTAACTATTTTTGAAAAACGCAGATCTACATTTCTCAAAAAGTTAAGCTAAGTTAGTTTTCCTAATACTAGTTTCTTATAGCAACCACGGTAAAGGTTGCCCCTTGTTGCCCCATCTCATAAATCCACCCCGTATGTTATGATTACCTGTTTAGCGGTGATGATAATCATTTTAAAGGTTTAATCTGTAACTATCTGCAATATTCTAACCTTTGGCTCGTGTTTTTACAACCTGCAGTAAACTATAGAAGAATACGAACATAATACAATATTGCTCTTCCCCTATAGCAAATAGCGTGATAATTTATATATTATATATTTACAAACTGACCATATTTAAAGGGGTTTTCTATGCACAATTTGAACATAATCTATATATTTGCGTGATGCTTTTTTTTTTGGGTGGGAAATTATCAAATAACTTCTCCCGCTATGGGCAGAGCGGGAGGGCGTGTCAGACTTTTACTGACTAAAACCCACCCGTGTTCCTTCCGTTGCCTGTGTGCCAGGGCCACGATATCCTTTCGGACAAACTCGCAACCCTGGCAGGCATTGGTCCTACTGGACCCCGTCAGTTGGTGCTGACATCTCTTTGAGGCGCGCGTGGAACACAACGCGCCGTCGACCCGGGCCTGGTCCTTATCGGACGGCGAGCTACCCATCGCTCACCGTCCGCAGGCCCACGCCTACGGTGGCCGGAAATCGGCTAGCGACTCCCGACGCCCGGGGCGTCTCCTGCGGCGACTAAGGGCGCGAGGGCGCGAATCTTGCCTCACCCTCACGCGTTCCGCCTCCTCCTTCGCGAGCATTACTGCTTCGCAGAAGGAGGTGACGGCCTCCCATGCACTCTCGCTCCGAACCATGGCCTGAACCAGGCCCGGACGCCAGAGATCGCCGCCGCCGTTCGCCTCCGTGAGGACACGGCGGTGCTCCGCCCAAGCCGGGCAGACCTCCACCGTATGCTCCACCGTGTTCTCCAGGTGCTCCACACAGTGGTGACACCCGGGCGTTTCCTCCCGCTTTATCCTGAACAGGAACCTCCCGAAACAACCGTGTCCGGTGAGGACCTGTGTCAGGCGGAAGGTGAGGACGCCGTGGCGCCTCTCTAGCCACTCCTCAAAGAGGGGACTTATGGCCACAATTGTGGCGTGCCCAATTTGCGTGATGCTGGAACATATATTCAGACAAAAAGACAAACATTCTAAGCACTATATTTTTGGCATTAGAATCGTTCCCAAACGTCGAAACAATTACTTTTTTTTTCAAAAATATTCAATGTACAGTTTTGACTTTTCTACGATTTTATTATACTCGTAAGTACGTCTAAATGATATCTCGGATTTTAATACGTTTACAATGCAAGTAGGTAACAAAAAGCTTTCACAAATTGAAATCTTAGTACATAAATACAAAGGAAAACATCAATTACGGAAATTGTATCAACATAAGTTAAAGACACTCTTGTTTCACAGACATAATTACTATAACAGAGTTAAATAATACTGCTGTGATTCCTCTTCGCAACGTAAATACATTTGATACCTGAACTTCCGTAATCAATACCGAAGCAATTACTTGTAAGGAAATGTTTCGAAGAAGTAAGGATATGGAAGGAGGCCGTGTATGTACCCACGAAGCAAAAGTAACGTTAATTCTAGAGATTTTTGAATTGTCAATATTCGTTTCGCTCATAAAATTTCTTTAGTTTAAAGACTTTTTCAGTCAGTACTTTCTTGAAAACTCTAGACTATCAGGGAACTGAGAATTTGTTGATTCCTCTCAGATAGACTATCTCTACTTACCCCCTCTGCTGCATCTATAATACTACACTCACAGTCACTCAAGCAGCCTCTCACATACACTCTCACATCTCTTATCTAGACACTTTCTCTGGTTACACACTGTCTAGTATTTCCACAAAGTTTTTGTATTCTGTATTTCGTCGTTGAGCGTGCAAAAGTAGATAAATGTGCTATTTAGTTATTATCGGTTTTTTATGTAGTTGTAATCGTTATTTCAATACACACATACTGTAAAAACAGCTATGTGATAAAAGCAATATTTAAAAAGTTACGGAATGTAGCTATGTGACATTCATATTTTATCGAGAGTTCCAAATAAACATAATATCACGCCTGTAATCCCCGAAGGGTTAGGCAGAGGTGACCCCATAATAGCCCACCCAGTCTAAATAAAATCAGTTTTTTGCGTCTCCTGTAAAGTGTGTAAAAAACACATAGAGACTTTTGCACGCGCAACGACGATTTGTATTTTTCATTTATATTATGTTTCTTAATTCAACCTTAGTTAAGTATACTGCATTGTATGATGATCCAAATCATCTAGCCGCAGGAGGGCCCTGGTGACCTGTAATACAGGTTTTTATATACACCTACTTCTGGCACCAGTCTCTCACGAATTTAGCTCCTTGTTCGTCCACTATTGTCAAATATTAGCTTTAGGTACATAACTTGTGTAGAGAAAATAAACGTTTTATATTATTACTAGCTGCGCCCCGGGGTTTCACCCGCGTAAGTCTCGATCCCGTGGGAATATTGGGATAAAAAGTAGCCTATGTCTTAATCCAGGGTGTCAGCTACCTCCACACAAAATTTTATTAAAATTGGTCCAGTCGTTTGAGCGTGAAGAAGTAACAAACATACACACACACACATTCACAAACTTTCGCCTTTATAATATTAGTGGGATTTATTTATTTTTTATTTATTTTTATGTGTTTACATATCCCGGGTCCATGGGGTCCTGGTCCTTTGGAAGGCGTACGAGGGGCCGAAGCCAACTCGCAGAGGTGCCTTAGACAATTTTTAATGGAATGAGGCACCAACAGACGATTATCCCTGTTCGCACTTAATATTATTACTTTATCCATAACATAACATCTGGCCTGTTATCCCCGAAGGGTTAGGCAGAGGTATACCTATAGTACACCCACGTTTCGCCAGTTATGTTTAAGTCCCATGTAATAGGGGGCGAGTCTATTACCACCAACCGGGCACAAATCCAGACTCCGGGCTGCTAGTGAGAAATTCCTGGTAGAAAACCCAATAACACTTTGCCCGCCTTGGGAATCTAACCTTGGACCTTGTGCTCAGCAGTTATAGGGCTTGCGACCACTAGACCAATGAGGCTGGCAGACTTTATTCATATTTCTGGGTAATACAAATTCAGCTTGTCGCATTTCTGGGTAATACAAATTCAGCTTGTCGCATTTCTGGGTAATACAAATTCAGCTTGTCGCATTTCAACATAAATGCTATACGACAGTGATAACGTCGATTCAAAAATCGTTCGAATTAACTTTACGTTGACTTCGCGCATTCGTGCGTGGCCCACTCGGCTTTTTTCACAACGATGGATTTAAAGACCGAGTTGGTGCACATAGATTTACCGTAAGGAGTGACTCGTAAATCTAACAACAATTATAGAGGAGTGGAACTTCTTGCCAGAGTCTGTGTTTTGTGGGACTGCTCAAGTCTCGAGTTATTTACTTCTACTGCACGTTTCAAGACCGCGGCATCGCTTACCATCAGCAGGACCTGTTTTTTTTTTAAATTCTGAAATGATATTCTGTTTGTTCCGGACAAAGAATACCTTTAAAGGTCAAAGTGTGTAAAGTTTTAAAACATGATCGCATTATTTTGGTTTTAAATATTCATAATTAATTCTAATTATTCAATTAAGGATTAAGTGTTTACGCTGTTGTTCCAGCTACTGTTGTTTATTTATTTTTTAACTTTATTTAACACGGTTCATAACCAACTACAGTTATTAAAACCAGATGCGTATTAGTCGCAATCGGCGTGCATCTATAAAAATGAGTTTTTAAGGAGCGTAGCAGGTGGCGTTCTATAATTAGAAAGGAAGAAAGCGTAAGTTTATGTATGTATGTAAAAACAGAGGCACACAGACTTATTAAAGAAAATATAAAATTATGAAGTTCAGGTAAAAATATAAAACAATAAAAAAAAAAAAATGGGAAGTGTAAAAAAAAATACTTTAAATCCCTCTTCATTCACAGTAATCAGTCCCTGGATTAAGGCTTATGTAAACTCTGTAGGTATGAGCACAACTAACGTAAATTTAATTAACTAATGAGCATACTGGTGAGTAGGTACTGGCGACGGCAGTCGTTCCAAATGGCTGTATAAAAAACGAGCTTATCATTTAGAAATTAATTAAAATAAAAGCGACTCGTATTCATTTTAATTTTCGGTGCTTTTGTATCTAAATCTATACAACCAAAATATAATATGATGAGAATGTGATGTGAACCATGTAGCTAGTTTATTAAAATATAATTTTAAATAAAAATATGATTTTCTCTAAATTAAACATAACTTAAAATAGTGAGTTGGCTTTTAAATTGAATGCGGTTAGGTTGGGAGTTTACGGAATAGCACTAGAAATACGTTAATTATGTAATTGGAATAATTTTCAAGTATTCGAAGACTCTGATTTTCCTTACACAGACCTCTATCTAACTTAACCACGCCAAAAGTGAATTAATTTGAATCGAAAGGACTTTTCGGATTGTTTGATGAATGAAAACTTATTACGGGAAAAAGAGATCCCGTAACTTAAATTACTTTAGAATACCAAGTAACGTCAGCTATGATTTCAATTTTGAAACCAAAGAGGTTTATACATTGACGGGATTCTGGCTGCACTGGCTGCTTCTATAATGATGATACCTCAAAGTTGTTTGAATAAAACTTTAGGAATGACGTAGTGTTTATTTTTTTATTTTAGCATCTTATAGCATGATCAGCCTATAATGTTCCCATTGCTGGGACACAGACCTCCTTTCTGTAAGAAGGAGTGGGCTGTAAACAACAACGCGGGCCCAGTGCAGGTTGGTAGATGTCACATGTCTTCGAATTTTTGGTTCTAGGACATGCCGGTTTCCTCACGATGTTTTCCTTCACCGTTTTCAGAGCAGTGGTGATGAAATAATAAAATTTACACAAAGTAAAGCGCATGTCAGGGTTCAAACTTACGACATACAACTCGTAAGTCGTGATCGTTTCCACTGGCCCATGCCTGCTCACCGTCGTAGAAAAGTCTAGAAAAGTTTTAGATCATTTTGATAGCACCAGAAAGTATTTCAGAATCAGTTCATTCCAGTAAAGTGGTTTCCAATTCATTGCTTTAGAGGCGTTCATTTAGTCGCGTAGAAATAATGTTATAAAAATATGTATAGTCACGTGCAATGATAAGTATACACCCTCCGAAATATCAGAAGTGATTTATTTCTAACGACATTGGAATATGTCTCAAAACATTCATATGTTTTTGCTCAATATGACTTATACATACAATAATTTATGTTGATATGATTCGAGACACGTAATTCAAGGATACTTTTACTTTCATTTCTGTAATATCTTCTTACCTTTGTACTCACATTTTTTTTGTAACGCGAGATCAACATTTGGAATAAGTCAGACTATAAATATATTTATATTTATAGTCTATATATACTATAAATATATTTATATTTATAGTCTGACTTATTCCATGAGTTGAATATTTATTCTTACGGAGGCAGCTATCTTTTACTACATAGGTACTTACTAATACATTCAAATTATTATGAATATATACAATATATCACGCAAATAACTATTTACATTAGGTACTAAATTAAATGACTAACTAACTAAATAAACAAATAAATACAAAAAAAAACAAAATGACACTTAGGCTTCGAAGTACTCGTCCGCATCGCTGTCATCCGGAAACGTTCCCAACAGACTGGCAGTATTGCCACGTTGAATGGCAATGCTAATTCTTTGGCCAAGGAGCGAATCACCGGTCACGTGAAGTGTCGATCAGTTGGCGATAAATTTATTATTTCCACTCAGGCCTCATGACCCGAGCGTTTCGTCCCCAAACGGCTCAAAACTGTAGTTACGCATAAGATTACAGTATTTGCGCCAATTGCTGGTCTCAGCAGCCGCAGCAGGGCACTAGTACAGCCAGCCGTGCTTGGAACATGAGATGGTGCAACGGTATATACACCGATTGCGTCCCATACCAGACCTACCCACCTTCTAAGGCAATAACGACATGCCGTCTCAATCCCGTCGTCACGTACCCAGCCAACAAGGCTCGCAACACAAGGCCAAGCTTGGCTTGGCTTGGCTTGGCACTGACAAGGGCTCGACGAATAATATCATTGATGCTGGCGACCGGCGCTTCTGCAGCAGGACAGGCCATGGTGTCCGAGACTGTCGACAGCTTCACCGTAGTGACACCGATGCGGAGCAACACAAGGAGCCCAGCGGAGACACGTAGTGGTACTTATATATATTTGCTACCTACGTGATAATCAAAATGTAGGTATGGTATATCATGCCATCATCATGACAACGTCTCATCAACCTAATCTTTTCCTAACTAACTATGATGGTGTCGGTCTCCAGTCTTACCGGATGCAGCTGAATTCCAGTAGGATTTTTTCATAGAGCAACTGCATATCTGACCTCCTCAATCCAGTTATTGGGTAACACGACACCCTTTGGTAAGACTTTCGGGCTTCTGACTACTGTAACGACTGTCAAAGATCTATAAATGACAGCTGGAGTCAACAGCTTAACGTGCTTTAAGGCTTGTACAGACTGGTGCGATAACGCGGGCGCGACGCGACACACTAGACGCTGTCACTGCGTGTCACGTCCGCGAAATCGCGCGAGTCTGTACGATCATTTACGAGGCACCCATTCGTGAACGGACCTCGGCAAGCATAACTTTACCGACCCATGTGTCATGATTTCCAAATATTAAGAATATTTGTAGTGATTTTAAATACCTACTAATTTGATAGTTATGGAAAATGTACGGGTTTTTTAACAGAATGGAGAGAAAAACATAATATGTGGGGCGTTACGTAGTTGATAAGTCTATTCTCTTCGAGCCCGGAACCTAAAGGTTGTTACCTAACTAAATAGTTAGTTAAATATTGCTCTAAACCAAGTTTGTATGTGTGCAAGAATATAAATACAGTAATATTCATACTGAAAGGGCGTTCTATTACACGTGCGGCTGTTATGTTATTACTTAGCTACGATTTATGTCTGTGGGTAGGGATTATCTCTCGTCCCTAAGTAACTTGTCATTGGTTTACGCGGTCACCATCTTGACATTAAACTCAAGTAGGTCGGTATCTACTGACTTAGTTGAGTTTAACTTACCTGATTGTAAAGTTTAGCGGTGCTTTGTAAAGTTTTAATGGAATAACCCAACTTCGACTTCCGTCACTCGATTTTTAAATTCTCTAATTGATTTTGTCCCTTTTGTGTGTTATGTTAAATTAGAAAATATTAATAAACACATAATATAATATAATAAAATAGAATACTTTTATATCAGACAAATGTCCATAGGGTTAGTAACAATTTTACGTATCATCTAGTGTTAGTACAGAGAAAGATTAACAAAACAATAATCAGTTCTTGCTTAATATTATTTTGAATAAGCAAATTGGAAGGAATGTTTACGTATAAACATTGTTGAAAAAGGCTAGGCAGATGATATGGCTTATGAATTAATGGAATTACATTATTATGCACCAGAGCCTTGCGGTCCGAGTGCTCATCAAGTATTTCGGGATATCGCCAAGCGGATGATCGACTCTTCACGTGACCAGAGGGCTGGCCTATTTTTATCCCAAATAATCAGTATTGCCATCCAACGTGGCAATGCTGCCAGCCTTTTGGGCACTTTTCCCGTTGACAGCAATGCGGACGAATTTTATGATGCCCAATGAGCAGTTCCCCCTTTTTTATTATTTTGTTATTATAGGTACTTGTACATACTATACATATTTTAGATTTAGCTTGTATATTTTAATTAAGGACCAATTGAACTAATATTAAATGAATAAATAATAATGTATCGTTATATATCATTTCTATAAATTATGCACTAAAATATCTAAAGTGGGTTATTCTCTTTTCATTTAGGCACTATCTCCACGGGCGAGACAATCGCGGCTATAGCCTCGCTGTGCCATTAATAACGTCAATTAACGGCATAACTATGTTAATGTCCATTAACTGCTCCCAATTTACAATGTTTTTTTTTTACATTCCTTGACATAATCTCTTATTTGACACTAAATATCTACAATTTTAATTTAAAATATTTATTAGTGACTTGTGGACAGAATATTTTACTGATATGTTACAGTTGTAATGGCAATCTTCTCATTTGGTTTAGATAGGTATAATTTTTTATTATTTTAGTAATATTTTATATAGATTCTTTTTTAATTTGTGAATGTGAGAACGTTGTAGCCTTAATAGACTGTAGCTTTGTAAACCATTTTCTAATTTGTTTAAGGATGCTATCGCAAATCTGGCAAAATTTAACTAAACCAAATGTAACTAATAATTGCCACAGATAGATTACCTTCATCTCCATGTAGCAAATTTTTTATTCGAAAATGTTGGTTTATATTATTGTAAAAAGTAATTTCCGTTGCGTCTTCACACAAAATTGACGATATCGTGTTGAGTTTAGGAACATTTTTCTTCAATATAATAACATAAATTTAGTTATTAAGTATTTAGTCTCAGAAAAGAATGTTGAAAAAACCTATGTTTTTTTAAAAAACCCAGTTGGTAATATTTTTTTTCCTATTACTTAACAAACCATAATCAAGAAATTTAAAAGTCACACACTGGGTTTCAGCTATCCTTGTGATAAAATCTAAACTTTATTTTATGGTCATACAATATCTTCTTTAAGTAAATCAACGGCGAATTAAGCTATATTTTCTAGAGCGCAAAAGTGATGAAATTATTAATAGGTGCTGAGACTGACACGAATGATTTAAGGCTTCTACATACTGGCGCGACTTGTCGCGCGATGTGTCGCATGGCGATTCTGCGATATCGCACCACGCACCTTTCACAATAACAGACCTCCCGCTCCGCGCAGAGCGGGAGTTACTTAATAATTTCCCACCCCAAAAAAAAAAGAATATACAACTGACTTTACGAACGATAACTTGAACTTACTTTGATATGGTTCCCATATTGATTTTGCTAAACAAAAAACTAACCAACCAAGGCCAGCCCTAAGCAAACACCCTTAAAGTTCCGATCCCTCAATTCAGGCTAATTGGTCGTCCCTAATAGCCTTATTTATATTCTGGCCCCGCCATAAGATAATAAGAAAAACTGAGCTCTTTCTTCTGGTAACCAGTTGCGACCCTTTGCATTATCCTCAATATATTATACCGAGATTGGTGACAGGATTTCTTTCATACTTATTAACGCAGAACACGCTTCTCAATAATCCGGCTTCTGTTAGTGATACTGAATCGTCTTCTTCCATCAGAATGTTTTTTTCTGATTACCTACTTACTTCTAGAATGTTTGAGGGAATTCTTCCTTACTAAGACTAGGCAGTCTAAATCAAATTTCCACGCAAACTCCGCCCCTTGCTCCCTGCCACTCCTTTATGTGCTAAACGCTAACACATCAGTAATAAAGTTGAATATAGCGTGCGCTCTTTGATCGTGTCCGAGTACGAAACTAAATAGCGTATAAGTCTCAAATCTTATTTCGTTTATAACTAAAGTAATAATTGATCTAGAGAAAAAACATCTGGTGGGTGGATAAAAAACTATATTTTCTTGCTGTGAATATTATTATTTTAGACATAAAAGCCAAACAAACTTGATTGTTTTTTTTATAATTAGCATTAAAAAGGACATGTTTATAAAAAAAAATACCCCGAGAAAATATTACAATTACGTAACTGTTTTCAACATGGAAAGAAAAAGGTCCAATAAATCATATACTAAAGTTTAATTTTGCTTGTATGTGTGACTGTTTCGCAATATTCATGCAAATTAACATAAAAATAGGGAGCCGCCTCTTAAGAAAATAGCAATATCCTGTCACATAATTAGGTAAATTCGTTTTGTCTAGAATATAAGATCTAGGTAGGTACTTTCTTCTGCGCTTTCACCATCACCATAAATCAGTCAATAATGTTCTCCCTGCTGGGACACAGGCCTCCTCTCATCGAGAGGAAGTGGGCTGTATATCTACCATGTGGGCCAAGTGCGGGCTGGTAGATGTCACATGTCTTCGAATTTTTGGTTCTAGGACATGCCGGTTTCCTCACGATGTATTCCTACACCGTTTTGAGAGCAGTGGTGATGAAATTATTTACACAAAGTAAAGCGCCAGCCTGGGTTCGAACCCACAATACAACTCCGTTACCACTCTGGGCCGCCACTGCTTTCACCATCATATTCATATATTTACCATCGAGGAGCTCGTGGCTACGTATTATCAGCCGCACGGGTCGATCCATCAGGTTAAGCTACGGTTGCCGGGATTGGTCCGTGGATGGGTGAGCATCTTTACATACCTTGACTCCTCTGTGCCTCGGGAAGCACGTTAAGTCGTTAGTCCCGGCTGTAAATCGTGCATCTTTGACAGTCGTTAAGGGTCGTCAGAAGCCCGAAATTCTGACAACTAGTGTTATGAGGTGGTACGGTTTTACCCAGTTACTGGTTGTGGAGGTCAGTTAGGCAGTCGCTCCATGTAAAATACCGGTATTCAGCTGCATCCGGTTAGACTGGAAGCCAACCACAACGTAGTTGGGCAAAGGCTAGGCAGATTGGTTGATTCATATATATAACATGTCATTTTGGTAATAAGTATATGTGCCTAACTTACTTACTTCACATAATGATGTTGCATAATAATGTGTGTCGTCGGGCCATTGATTCTGTTATACTTTACCAACTAGCCATGCTTTGCATGGTTTTTACCACTTGACAAAGCATCCAGATTTATTTATTTTAATATGTATCTGTATTAGTAATGTCATATCTATATGTCGCAGTTGGATTGTCGAATCCGCTGTCTTACATAATCGCTAGCAGTTTTATAAAACAGCTCCGTTATGAAAACAGCTGTACGAAGTTTAGCGATTTTTCATATTTATTGAACTTTAATATGCAAAATTGTTTAAACGGTTTGCAATTATCAATGCAGCGGGTCAACGATTAGAGGTTATGTAAAATAGTGTGAAATACAACGTCAGATTGTAGATTTTCATTCTAAATTTATTGCTCGTGGCTTTTAACAACAATATATATAGCGTCCGAAACAGAAATAAATAAAACGAGTAATGTGAGTGAAAATTACCATAACTCAAATAAAAACAGTCATTTTAAGGACAATTTTAATATAAAGTTATCGGTTTTATGACCCAAGTAACTGCGACTAACTTGGAAATAGCACTCACCGGCAGCTCCCACGGCACCGCATCTTCGGCTCGCGCACGGTTGGTCACAGTTCTAACCTAACCAAAACCAATTGGTCAGTGTGCCCTAATTTAGTTGCTGCGACTGATTTGGCATAAGAAGCCATACTAAACGCTTATTGTGATTACAGATTAGCAATTCTGCATTACATCTAAATGTGGTGGGTAGCAGTTTTGTTAAACGTAGCACAATGTAAACGGTTTTACATAACGGAGCTGTTTTGTAAAACAGCTAGTGTTTATTTAAAACAGCTAGCCGTTATGTATAACAGCTAATTAAGCTATTCATCTGTGACATAACATATACATAAACCTTCCGGAATAAATTCTCTAAATAATGATAAAAACCGCATTAAAACCCCTTGTCTAGTTTAGGAGAGCAACGCGATCACACAGTCAGACACGAAAAGCAACTTTAATTTATAATCATTATGTACCTATAGCTTTGTACCTAGGTACTAATCCCATATTATTTGCCTATTAAAATGTTATTAGTAGATATCTCACATAATTTTATAAATGTATATAATTTAGAGGGCATTATTAAGAACATGTAAACAACTGCGTTAAGTTTCTTCATTTGATCTAACTTTGAAGTGTCAGAAGACTTCGCCTTACTTAGACCGCAAATTACTGTCACTACGAATGAGACTTGAATTTCTTGAATAATAAAACTTCGAGACAGACTTTGCAGGTAAAGGGTTTAATAAGAATGATTAAATTAAAATCCAGAACAAAAGCTTCATAATAAAGTTTAATAATTCTACTAATCTCAGATCACAACATCGAATGGCATTATAGTTATTTATGCAACTGTTTTAATACCTAATTATGTACAGTTACATACAAGACTTTATCTACACCCATGATATGAATCCTCTATAAAAGGTTCTGAAACCATAGGGTGTTGTAAGAACTCTATGTAAATTCATGGAAAGTTTAACTGCTGAGTATCTAATATAAACAAACTATGTCTATGTAATAATAGAATTATCAATTGTAATAATTATTTAGATTTTTTAAATTACGGCGCTGTGGTAGTGAAACGCGCGTGCATGACAATGATCTTTTTTTACCACGAATTGAATAGTGAGAATGTGGCTGTTTGATGAGTAAGGAAGGGCTCGAAAAAGCAAAGAAGTTGCATAATGTACTTAAACATTATAACACTCGTTTGGATGATATTATGGTTAATAAGAAAGTGGTAGTTTTAAAGTTGGCACGAAACTGTTTTAAAAACTTTTATAGAGAATTTATAGCATGGGTGTAGATAAAGGTGTTTACACATCTCTATTAGAAACTCGCAATGTGTGCAATTACTCCTTGTCGAACATAGATTGTAGCCATACATTTACATTAGAAAACACAACTTTATATCTAGTAATTTATAGTATAATATTTACAAAATTTACATACTTTAACGAGTTTATTTACACTTAGAAATCGGTATAATTAAAACGATTTCCCATTCTTTGTCTTTGGATGCACACAACACATGTAATTTGTCTGCTTGAGTCCATATGCACTGTTTCTTCGGGTATTGTTACGACCCGATTGTTCATAGTTTTACGCAACGGTTATAACAAACTGACATTATGTCCGTTGGAGTATTTGGCCGAAGACCTCATTGATCGGTTGTTCATTGTCAGTCGAATTGAAGAGGTGTTGTTGTCGCCACGACGCAGAAGCGACGCGTGGTGACCTCCAGATTCCCTGTGAAGAGATCGAATGTTAAAAAGATTGCATTATATAGGGCGGAAATAGACTGAAATTGGCGTCGAATATGAAATTACACTTTCATACTTTGACTCTATTGGTAAGTGCTTGACGCTTAGACTCGGAAAGTCGGTATCGTAAGTTTAGCACATGTCAGTTTGGTGCAACGTATTTTATGAATGATTTCGTCCGAGAGAGTTAGGCATGAATTTAAGCGTTGTCAAAGTTTAGTGCCGATGGGTATTAAATTAGTAGCATAATGAAGGAGATTTTCCAGACATACAGATAAATACTCGAAACGCTTTCTTCCAGCAAAACATTGCGTGAAGAGGGTTAATAGGCCTTCGGAATTTCTATTAAAAGTAAATTAAGCATTATAAAAAAGCAATCCGTTCCAAATATCTAGGATTCCTTTCTCTAAATAATTGGATGGGCTAGTGAAGGTCAGATTATATCTAAATGAATAAGGCTTGGTACTCAATAATAGGTATTTTAATTAAATTGATTTACAAACATGATTGGTAGTCAAATAATATAGACAACATCAATCTAGGGGTACATAATAAAATTGCGGGTGGTTTTTCAAAAGAGAAATGACCTTAGTAGATAACTTTAAATTTTACTGATAACTTACAACTACTAACTTACTTACTATACTTTACTTTCTGCAATAGTTATCCAAGGAATAAAAAAAAACTTTTTTTTTATATTCATAACATTTTCGATGATGGAGTAACAATCATAATTTTATTCCATATCGTCTTTTAGTAATAAGTTATACCTAACTGCTAATCTATGCACACACGTGTTGAGGCACAAACATAGCATAACATAAGGAAGCCATTTTGTTTGTCTGTAATTAAGTGGTACGTGATGAAAATATATTATGAAATAACTCAAAAGGAATTTCTCATACAAAAATTTTCAAAGGCCGAAGCGGTAAACAATTTTTCATATCGTTATTTAGGAGGTCCCTTCGACCCGCGGGACCTTGGCAGGGGTTTATAAAGCTACCGATATACAATTACTGTGATAAATAATTTCACGATTAATGATACCGTCACATAGAGGCTTTATGACAGGTATGTTTGGTACTACTATGTCATAATCTGAATAGAATACTTTTTGTTATGTACACTAAAAAAGTAACAGATATAAATGTTGAAATTTTACATAGGGTGACACAATGGGCGGTCTTATCGCTAAAAGCGATCTTTTACAGACAACCTTAGGATGGATTAAAGGGAGAAGGAGAGACAATACTGCTGGTAGTCAGTGATGTAAATAAGATATGAGAATTCTTGCAAAGACGTATGGGTAGAGTAACTTGAGCTTTGTACGAATTTCGAAAATGTGATATTTGCGCAGGCCAAATATAAATCTTATGCAAAAGTTTTGAAGTCACTCAAGTTTATCCAGTTGTGCCTCAGTGAGATCGAGATAACTGACATCAGCGAAGTCAAGGATGGGTAGTAAAAGGGATTTTGCAAGCGCAGTTTTAGTGGCAGTTAGAGGAAAGTTCCGCAATCGTCTCAGGAACTACCCGGATGCAAACATTTTGCGACTTACGTCCTGTAGCTGGGAACCCCAAGAAAGATGTTTATCGATCCAAACTCCAAGGTTTTTAACCTTTTCGCTTATTGGAATAGGAGTTCCGTTAAATTGAACTTGGGGAAACCGTGACCAGTTCATCTTTGGGGTCATCCTTGAGCTGCCAACAACAATGACCTGAGTCTTCGATGGATTAACCTGCAACCCATGTGCCTCACTCCACTCGCAGATCGCAACCAAATCCTTGTTTATGATACTAATAACATCAGCCAAATCCGCAAGGGCAGCTTGTTTTTATATTTGTAAATCATCTGCATAAAGGTGGTAGGAAGAAATAAGTTTTTTGGAAATACAGTTTATACTTTTTTTTTTTGTTTTTTTTTTTTTTTTTCTCCTGTGGCAACACTACAGCTAACAGCTGATTTGAATTTGTCCCTGTAATTTTAATTTTAAATAATAGATTTCCTTCTTAAATAAGGCCTATTTCCAATTGATTTACTAGTTTAAAGCGTAATTAAGTGTTTTCTGTGTTAAATTTATGCATTCAGTGCAAATTATGTGTAAAAATCTCATTGTGATTCGTTGACAGTTACTTTACCGGCTCAAGGTTGCATTTTCATCTTGAATATCAGGTACAATACTATATTATTTACTTGGTAGTAGATTGTTTAAGTTCTAATATTTTGCCTACAATTAATTAGACCACTTTTTCTTACGGCTACAGGTTTATGCCAATGACCTTAAACACGTAAACATAACCTTAATTCGTTTGGTGACAGAGCTTCTTTCTTTACAATCTAAACTTCATATTCCGTTCAACTAATCATCTGTTACTGTAATCACTACTTACTCTTTTCTCTTTTCCTTTTTTTTTATTTTCTCTTTACTCTTTAATCATGATTATGACTCGTAGCGCGCGGGCTCGCCTTGAAGAGTCCAAACTCACTCAGGCTTTGAGCGAATTAAAGGCGTCTAAAGAGCACTGTGACCAACTGATTAAGGAAAGGGATGAAAATGAAATAGAGTTCCTCGGTGTCCTTGAAGGGAATAGCAAGTTAAAAACAGAAATGGCTCAGTTATATATTCAACACACTGATGCCATAGCAGCCCGGGATAGGCTCCAAGTTGTTGTGGACGGGTTCAGCCAGTGTAGCAACGAGTATGAACAAGCTCTGAGTCACAAATATTTACTACAACAGCAGCTACATGAGGCTCAAAGTCAGATTGAACAACTTGAGACTACAAATCTTAACATCACAGCCTCGTTGAACCAAAGTCTATTCAATGAATTGGTACCTATAGCCCCATCTATGGTTTCTGCAATAAACCCCTCATATACAATAGATTTAACAGGTCAGGATGATTCAAAATCAAGTAAATCATTGAGGGTAGTTACAAGTAAAAATAAACTTAAAAAATACATAAAAATTAATAAATACATTGTTAAAACTAAGAAAATGGTCAAAAAAATAAAGTTCTTCATCAAAAATGTAAAACTCAATAGAGAAAGGATACATCTACTAAAACAATTGGATATGTATTCAATTAGCTTAGAAAAAAGTACTAGGAAATACCAAATTGACACAGAAGACTTGCGGTATGAACTTGACCAACTACAGGAGAAACTTACTTCTATGACCATTAAATATACAGCCTCTGAAAACCAAATGAGGGAATATGTATTGGCAATGAATGAGCTGGTAAGCTGACAAACAAACAAATGTGAACTTTGTCAATCACCATCTATTGAACCCACACCAGACCATTCATTGACTATATGTGATACCACCATACCGCAGTCTTGTGCTAGTTTGCCAGTATCAATTACTAACTGTTTCCCTAAACAGAGTTTAAATAAAGAAATAGTATTATTTTGTGATGAAATTGGAAAGGATCTAGGCCACTTGTTGACAAATAAATATCCAGGTCACTCTATAATGAACTACTGTATGCCTGGTTGTTCTTTATTTGACACAATGAAAAATGTTATAAAATGCAATTTTAACCAGGATACTATAATATTAATATTTGTTGGTAATAGGGGTAATGTGAACAAAGGAGAATTACTCCAATATTATAGATCATTGTGCAACCTAAGTTTAAGAAAAATTGTGTTGTTCACATTCCCATATAGCCAAAGTTTGCCACAGGAAGAAAACAAACTTAGATCAGAAATTAATATGACATTGCATAATTTGACTTATAATAATAATTTATTTCAATTAATTGACACTAACAATTATGTTGGTAATCATTTTTATTTGACAAAGGATAGATTTTTTATGGATAGGTACTATCTTTCTAAATACTGTAAAAGACAGATAGCTGTGTCGCTATCTTATTATTTTTCTATTACAGCCAAGAATTTGGCTAAACAATTTGCTTCTATTGAGCAATGCGATGACATGTTAAATAATTCAGCCAATAATTTGGTAACAAAAATTGACATTAAAAATAATTTAAATTAGAAATTAGGACAATAGAGTCAACCTCTAGCAATAATGTACAGAATTGCAAAAATAAATCAAATAAAAGTTTAAAATCAGTCAATAGTATCAACCTGGTGCATCAAAATATTCAAGGATTTCTGAACAAAGATTTAGAAGTAGAATTATTTATGAATTTTAACAGTATTGATATTCTTTGTATAACAGAACATTGGCTTAAAAGCCACCAGTTCTTGTTAAATTTTAATAACCACCAGGTTGGTAGTTCGTTCAGCAGAGTAAATGCTATACATGGTGGCTCATTAATTTTAGTAAGTAACCAGCTTAAGTTTAAAGACCGTAAGGATATTGTGAGCCTATCTGTTGAGCGGACTGTTGAAATAGCCTGTATAGAATTGGAGCAGTTTATTGTATTAAGTGTGTACAGACCCCCTTCAGGATTGTACGACTGCTTTGAAAAGGTAATGGATGAAGTGTTGCACAAGATTTGTAACTCAAACAAGTCCATTATCACTTGTGGTGATTTTAATGTTAATTTGTTAGAGAACTCAGGTTCTTGTAGTAAAATAATAAGTCTGTTTCAGTCATACAATCTTGTAAACTTGTTTTTGGAGCCCACAAGAATAACCTCTACTAGTGCCACATGTCTAGATAATATTTATACAGATATTATACCAAGCCACAAAGAAATTATAAATTTACTTGATTCTGATCATTGTGGGCAAAGGATTACTATCCAAAACCGAAACAACAAAGTGGCTAAAAAGGATATCACTGTTAACCCCAAAACAGCACGTCGCTTGGAAGCTTTTAAAGGTAAACTCATTGATAAATTACCAGTTCCATCTATTAATGATGATCTTAATCATCTTTATAATGTTTTTTTTAATATTTACTGTCAACAATTTAATTCCACATTTATTCCCAAGACTATCTCGGTTAATAGTAACGCATCTTTCAGTGATTGGGCTACCATTGGCATTCATAAAAGTAGAACACGGCTTTATGAGCTGTACAATGAAAGGTATTATGTAAACACTGATGAATTTAATTTGTATGTTAGAAATTATTCAAAATTATTCAAAAAAGTTTGTTGTATGGCCAAGTCGCGTTATTTGAGTTCGAAGATTAAAAACAGTAGTAATGTAATTAAAACGACTTGGAATATTATTAATAGTGAAACGGGAAGGTCTAGGAACCGAAATACTGACTATAGCTTGTCAATTAATGACAACATAATAAAATCAGACTCACAAGTCGCCGTGGCCTTGGAAAATTTCTTTTCGGATATTCCCGTTTCAACTACTAAATCCCTAAACTCATCACCTTCTGTTGCTGAGTCTTTGCTTAAGGAAAATGTAAATGTTTGCGATTCGGAATTTCACTTTGAACATATTACCTGTAGAGATATAATTAAAACCTTTAACACTTTAAATGTAAAAAAGACTGCAGATCTGTGGGGTAATTCTGTAGAAGTTGCTAAGTCTATTATAGACATCGTAGCACCTACTTTAGCCCTTATCTTTAATAATTGTATTGACTGTGGGGTGTTTCCTGACCTCATGAAGAATAGTAAAATAATACCGTTGTTTAAATCAGGTAGTACATCAGACCCCACAAATTATAGACCTATTTCAGTACTACCTACCTTTAGTAAAATTTTTGAGAAATTAATTTTGGACCAATTGCAAAGATTTTTTAATAAACATAAATTACTACATAGCAAACAGTTTGGTTTTACAAGGGGTCGTTCGACTACTGATGCCGGTGTTGAACTGTTAGGACATATTTATAATGCATGGGAAGATAAATGCGATGCCTTGGGCATTTTTTGTGATTTGTCCAAGGCTTTCGATTGCGTTTTTCATGAAACGTTAATCAGGAAACTCCGCCACTACGGGATCCGGAACACCGCTCTGGATCTTCTTACTTCATACTTGAGTAATAGGATTCAGAGCGTTGACGTCAATGGAAAAAGATCTCCCGGATCTATAGTAACAATGGGAGTTCCACAGGGCTCAATTCTTGGTCCTTTCTTGTTTCTTATTTATATTAATGACTTGCCTTACCTCATAAAGGATAATCATGATATAGTGTTGTTTGCAGATGACACTTCACTTTTGTTTAAACTTAAACGTCAGCAGCTGGTTACTGACGATGTAAATAGCGCGATCTCAAAAGTAGTTCACTGGTTCAATGTTAATAATTTACTTCTAAATGAAAAAAAAACCAAATGCATTAAGTTTACGCTACCTCACGTTAGGCAGGTGAAAACTGATGTGTTGATAAAGGGCGAAGAATTGAATCCTGAAGAAAGCACAGTATTCTTGGGCTTAACTTTGGATGCTAAGCTTCAGTGGGGCCCACATATAGATAAACTGTCTAAAAAGCTAAGCTCCGCAGCATATGCTGTTAGAAAAATTCGTAATTTAACTGACATAGAGACAGCCCGTTTAGTGTACTTTGCCTATTTTCATAGTGTAATGTCGTACGGTATTCTGTTGTGGGGAAATGCCGCCGACATTCAGAATATCTTTGTTTTGCAGAAAAGAGCTGTACGATCAGTTTATAAATTAAGTCCAAGACACTCTCTCCGAGAGAAATTTAAGGAGATTAATGTAATGACTGTACCTTCTCAGTATATTTTTGAAAATCTTTTATATGCCCATAAAAATATAAAATTGTTTAAAAAATACAGTGATATCCATAATATAAATACTAGAAACAAACATAAATTTGTTGTACCTACAACAAGGCTCAAGAAAATAGGTGGCTCGTTCCGATGTCAATGTATACGCTTTTATAATAAACTTCCAAGCCACGTTCAAGATCTAAGCCTTAATAAATTCAAATCATTCATTAAACGTAAGTTGTGTCAGAAAGCTTTTTATACCGTTAAAGATTATATTGAGGACAAAAAGGCTTGGGATTGAGATGCTCCAATTTTTAATTATTGAAGTGGTTTATTTTTATTGTTTGATGTTTTTTTTTGCTAACTTTTATTATTTTATATACGTAACGTAATATATACGTAATGACATGATTATTTACTTGTAAAGTATTATATTTTTTTAATTATTGTGAATGTGAAGACTATGTGGGTTATTGCTCTTTTATTTTTATTTTCACTTTGTCTTTTATTCTCAGTTAGTGTTAATCATGGTCTGGCAGTTTGAGTCATTAAAGCGGCCTACCCAAATGTCCTTTCTTTGGTATTGATCGTCGCATCGTTGAGCTCCTTAAGTTCTGAGTAGAGCTGCACGATTACTGACAAATGCGTGCACTGACTGGTCAGGTCCACTCAATCTGCGTGGTTCTTTCCTCAAAAGACCATTTCAGACACCAATCTACATGGCCTTCACATGATCTGACCAAGATTATGTCTGGACTTTAAAAGAGACTGTGACCTCTGAGTTTGTTTCGGCCTTTCTTCTCAGAGTAGTCAGATAGGAAACGCCGACCTCATCTAGTTTTAAAAATATGACTGACGTGTAAAAGTGTTTGTACAAACCTACTTACAGAAATAAAAATCATTTATCATTTATCATTTATAAATATTGCGAAGAGTAAAGGAGAGAAAATGCCAGCCTGCGGTACACCGGCAGAAGTATAACACCAAGAAGAGCGAGACTCTTCTATGCGTATACGTTGCCGGTGGCCATACAGGTACCTACGAAACCAGTCAAACGCCGTTGGAGATATATTAAGCAAGCGAAACATGCCAAGCAGGATATTGAAATCGACAGTATTACATGCGTTACTAAAATCCAGTAACCAAAGAACCGTTAAATATCCCGCTTACATGCGTAACCGTATGTCAGTGACGTTAACTAAGGCTGTAGAAGTGCTGTGGCCAGGACGAAAACCTGATTGGAAAGGATTCAGCAGACTATAAGTTACAAAGAAAAGTACTAAGGTTGTTTGTAGACAAGGCGTTTTAAGACTTTGGAGAGGAAAGGCAAGATGGAGATAGGACGGTATTTGGAAAAGGAAGTAGGATTAGATTTTTTGGGTAAAGGAGTGATCTTTGCCTCTTTACACATCGATGGAAAAACATCATAGGATATAGAGTAGTTTAGGATATAGGATAGGATAGGAAGGATTTTGTATTTTTTTTTTTTTGTTTTTTGGCAGGAAGTATCATTTACGACTTACACAATCACTACCAACTGAGTTAGATGTGATTGATACGACGCTAAGATGAAAAGTGTTGATTCAGTAGATCAATATCTAAGTTTTTAGGAATCGAGTCTTGGCGTGATTTTCCAACTCCCAGGGACTTAACAAAATTTCCAGACTTTTGCTGGATCTCCGTTTTCAACTGAGGTAAAGATGGTATGGCGACGTTGGGCATCTCTACACTTGTTATTGTAGCGATTTCGAGCATCCTCAAGGATCTCCCGGTTCGACGGTAAATTTAGTTTTGGTTAAAGCCTTCCTGTGCATGATACTTCTATTACCGTCTGTAAGCCATGGTGCCCGAAGGTGTTTATTTTTTACAGCACGAATAGGAGTGTGGACATCATACAGCTGCACAAGGCTGTCTATCAGCAGGTTGACTTTATCGTCAATCGACTTAACACTGACTAGAGGACACCAGTCAATGCTGTTAACATCTTTTCGGAGATCATCTGTCTTGATGCCACCAAAGTTGCGCTGCAGGATAATTTTAGGAGAGGAATAATAGGTAATGGTGAGAAAACATGGCAGCTGGGCATTAACCATGCTTGCTGACATGTAGAGGAGAGGAAACAATAAGAAGGTCCAAAAGTGAGGGATTACAGTGTGAAAAATTGTGTGTGGTACTTAAAGGGAGAATTGATAAATTCGTCGACTGAACTATTGATCGAAGAAAAGAAGACAGGAAATCAATTTTCAATAAATTAGTATTGAAATGCCCCATGATGATTTTGTGACTGTAAGAGAGTATTAGGATTTCGAGGATCTTTTCAAAAGTATAAGTACCTAAAAGGACTTTCACGTGATTCAGGTTTACTTCCAAAAAGAGATGCTCGCCCGCGTTCTGCGGTGAAAGTTGTGGAGACACATCGACAATTGAGAAAGGAATATGTGGACGAAGGTATATGGCAACACTGCCACCACCGCCATGCGCGCGGTCATTTCTTACTAGTTGAAAGCCCGGCAAGGAATAGGAAGTTGAAGGGAGACATAGCTTTAGCCAGACTCTGAAACAAGGATAGCAATCAGCTTATAATGTTCCCACTCCTGCGACTTAGGCCTCCTCTCGATGAAAGGGAAAGGGCCGTAATTCATAAATGCATAAAAACAAACTAAAAACCTACACTAACAGATTAAAACACATAGTCAAGCAAACACAAAAAGCGCAAAACAGTCATTTTATAGATACGTCCGAAAACAAGAGCAAAGCTACGTGGAGTATCATTAATAAACAGGAAATAAATTACCCAAAAGAAGGAATTTGCAGCATAAAGATTAACAATAAAGTTGAAAATTCTCCAGAACAAATAACGGAATCATTTAATGAATATTTTATCAATTTTAATCAATCTCAGAATGACATTAACTATAATAATACACTGACATTTGACACAAATCCTAATTCAATTTTCATGACACCTACGATACCCTTTGACATTGAAGAATACTAATAGTGCTGGATATGACGATATTACCACTAAAGTGATTAAAGCTACGTCTCAAATTATTGCATCAATACTCAGTCACATTATAAACAACTGCATTGAGAAAGGCGTATTCCCAGAAAGGCTGAAAATTTCATTAATCAAACTTTTGTTTAAAAAAGGTGACAGGTAAGATCCAGGTAACTACAGACCTATTGCACTTATTCCGGTCTTCTCTAAAATTTTCGAAAAAGTAATGCATAATAGTATATATTCTTTCTTAGAAACAAACAAAATCTTAATCAGCGAACAGTACGGTTTCAGGAAAAATAAAAGTATTAATTCCGCAATATATGCGCTTGTAGAACATGTTTTGACTAATATGGACAATGGAACTCCTGTAGTTGCATTGTTTATGGATATGTCAAAGGCATTTGACCATGTTAGCCATAAAATACTCCTAAACAAATTGGAAAAATATGGTATCAGAGGCAACATCCTTGAACTTGTTGAATCATACCTTACCAATCGGCAACAATTTACATGTATCAATAAAATCAACCCCCGTACAAAAACAGAAATTACATATCAATCCAAACATCGGGAATGTTTATGCGGGGTACCACAGGGCGGTGTATTTGCTCCATTATTTTTCATCATATATATTAACGACATGCCTAAACTCATTAACAATCCTATGATCTTGTTCGCAGATGATAGCACAATATTATTTAAAAGCAAAAATGATGACACACTTGAAAAAGAAGTTAATGACAACCTTAATGACATAATATCCTGGCTAACAGAAAATAACTTAAAAATTAATCTAAATAAGACTAACTACATCTCATTTGAACAAAAAATAAATAATAAAAAACCAGACGTTCGATATGGTAATACAAGTATTCAGGATACTGATCACACAAAATTCTTGGGCATGTGGATAGATAACGGCATAAACTGGAAAATGCATGTTGAGGGCGTTTGTAAAAGACTTAGCCAGTGCTCCTATGCCCTTTATAACCTAAGGAAAATATCAAGTCAGGCCACCCTTTTAGTGGCATATCATGGTTATGTGTCATCAACATTACGCTACGGACTTATGTTTTGGGGAAACTCGCCAGACAGAGAAGTGGCGTTTAGGGCACAGAAGAAATGCATAAGGGCAATATGTGGCATACAAAATACAGAGAGCTGTAAGCCATATTTTCAAAAGCTTAAGTTACTTACACTCCCGTGTCTTTATATATATGAAGTAGCTACTTTTGTCAAATCAAATCTACATTTATATAATCGCCCGAAGAGCATACGCTATAAAAATACAATATGCATGATAAGTCACAAAAAAGCTATATTCAGCAAAAACCTTTTAGGCATGGCACCCAAAATCTACAATAAATTACCCAAACATATCATAGAAGCTAGCAATACAGATCTGTTCAAAAAATGGTTAAATGATTTTTTGATTGAAAAATGTTACTACACTATTAATGACTATCTTAATGTAACTTGCTAGAACTACTATACCCGATTTATGACATTAGTAAAAACTTGACATTGCACTGAATTTAATTATTGAAATAAAATTGTTATAATTATTACCTCTATGTTTATGTGACAATTAATTTGTTTGTGTGTGTAAAATTTTTGACTGTAATTAATAATCTAAAATATTGTTATTTTCTAATCATTCTGACATTAATGTTATTTTTGTAATTTGAAATTTGATAAAAACTGATTATAATCATCAATTTAATTAGTACGCTTAAATGCAAAACATAGACGGGACTCTTATATTTAATTGTAACACCATTTAAAAACCTATGTTTACAAATAAAGATTTCATTTTCATTTTCATTTTCAACACGCAGGCCCAGTTGGGCTTGGTAGATGTCACATGTCTTGCCGGTTTCCTCACAATGTTTCCCTTCACCGTTTTAAGAGCAGTGGTGATGAAATAATATGCACAAAGTAAAGCGCCTGTCAGAGCTCGAACCTACAACTCACAACTCGTAAGTCGTAGCCGTTAGCACTGGCCCACCACTGCTCTCACTACTATAGCAGCTTTTCTTATACTACACTAAGTAAAAACGCATTATGAATAAACACATTACCCTCCTTTGCGTCACGTAGTCGGATAAAAATAGAAAGTGTTTTATACACTATTTACTGCATCATACATTCGCCTCTACCCGCGACTTCTGCCCGAGTGGAATTCAACTATACCATAAAACATCATAAGGCACTCTGCAATAGTCTAGCTTTCTATCAATGAAAGAGTTCTTGTAAGTAGACTAGCACTTCCAGAAATTACCTCTTACAAACAAACAATTTTATCTCTTGACAATATTGGTTTAGACATTGGTAATGGTGTTAGGTTATCGGCTTAACTTCGCATAACTGTCGCTATCTAAATACCATTAATTTAAGAAGGAAAGCTAAATTCTTGGAATATTAAACGAAATAACTTAATCCCTTCAAACGGAAAGATTAAATTTATCAAATTGTAAACAAGACGATTCCAAGAATTCTTGATAGACGTTTATAGCAAATTCACTTGTTTTGTAACAGAACAATTTAATTTATGGTAAAAAGTATTTTTGTAGAATATAATTATCTGTTATTGGAATCATTCAAAGACAAATTACATTCTTATTATGGATAAAATTAGGTTGTTATTACACGCACGACTGAAGTAAAGGCTACACTATTTACAGCGTACTGTCAGTCGTTCTATACATGCAGTCTGTGGGTCAACTACACGCAGAGGGCATACAGCGCTCTGCGCGTACTATACAATAATGCTTTCCGGGTGTTGATGGGGTTGCCGCGCTACTGCAGTGCTTCCGGCATGTTCGCAGAGGCGAAAATAGATGGCTTTCACGCCATCATGCTCAAGCGTTGCGCTTCCACCATGAGCAGGGTACGCGCCAGCCCCAACAACATCCTGAAAACTATAGCTGATAGGTGGGACAGCCCCATACTGGGACATTGGATACGCCTACATGCCACTTTGGCGTAGTAATTAATAGTGTGTGTTGTTTTTCTGGTAAATTTAAGTACTAACACTAGTTTCTAAGTCGTCTGTATACGTCGTCTATATGTCGTCTGTCTGTCAGTTGGACTATCTGGGTCTGAAATAAAAGTTTTTATTTATTTATTAAGTTAGGGTTAAGACTGTGGAACTTTTATATTATGAAATCCAGAAAGCCATACATAACATGTTTCGTAACTTCAAAGATTATACAAAAGCGAACACGTCTTTTGATTAATTACTCGGACACCGTGTAGTATTTCGGAATTATACATCACAATTACTATTCAAATGGCGAAATTGACTAAAACGTACAGGAGTTACAAGAAAATATAGTTAAAAAACCTTATTTTTAGTAACTAGCAAAAACATGCTTGGTCCCTAGACCTTGATCATCTTTGTTGTGTGTATAATGGCCATATTGGCAAATAATGATATAATATTGCATCTTCGTTATTTAAATAAAATATCAAACTGGTTCTGATTCAAAAAATTCTATAAATTCCATAATATTTTCGAAAAATAAGGACTGAACCATGTTTTACTTACGACAAAATCAGAATATTGCAAGACACAATACATGCACACCGCTCGACGTCTCGCTGTAAACAGAGCGCGGGAAGTAGCGATGGGCGTTGAATCAACGAACTAGTTGAATCAACCGCTGATCTTCTGTCAACGAATTAACGTTAACTGTATATGAATCAACTAGTTCAATTCGTCAACGATGTTTATGAATTTAACTCGTTTACTTGTTTGACAATGCGAGAACGCAAACAGTCAACTGTGTAAATTAAAAAACTTACGTTGAAAATAACATCACAGATTGCGAGCGACGGTCATTTCATAGAATTTGAGCTCTAAGTAACGTATACAAGTGTTGATTTTTAAAATATTTTTTTTTTTATGAAAAGTGTGACGATATTGTGGAATGGCGCAGGCCGCTTGTGCCACCCGGGAGTAACCGGTTCATAATATGTGGTTTGTATACGTTTACGAACCCTAAGTGTAAGTCTGCTTTTTTTTTTTATTGACAGTTTGTGACAAGTTGCGCGCAAGGTCAGAGTAGTCATCTACGTAAAACCATCAATCAAACGTTTTCCAACACATACATTGAATCAAATTGTTTCTAAAATTTAACACTAGATCAGGTCAGTAGATATAGAAACTCGTTGAACGTCGCAGCGTCGAATAAAAACAGTTCAATGAATGAACGGTTTACGATGCAAGTTTACTCGTTGACGAATTTAACTAGTTGATCGACTACTTGACGAACGTAAATCAACGTTCACGTTTCGATAACGGAAAAAACCGTCAATGACCCATCCATAGCGGGAAGTTTAGTGTAGCCAATGGCACGAACTTTGTCGCGATAAAACCCTTTGATGAGCAGCAATTTACCAACAGCCGCGCACTTGTCCAGACGTGTCGCAACAATGCAAATCTTCGTCTTATCGCGACATTGTGGCCTCAACATATAGGACATTATTATATCGTTCCTTACATCAGGGGTTCCCAATCTGTTTTATACTGCGACTCCCTATACATGTTGTAATTTTTTTCTTCTTTGTAAAAGATACCTGCGCGTAGCTCTAGAATCTAGAGTCTAGCAGACTAAAAGTTATTCAGCTAGACTCTAGCTAGATTATTTTATACGAAGAAAACTACAAAGAATATAGAATCTTACCAACTTTTATTAGCTTACAAAAAAATATTATTGACAAGGCTAGGAAAAACAGTAGGTTCAAGTAATATCGTTCATCCAGAAAACACGTTCTCGAACGCTAATCGTTTTATGTTTTGAAAGCCGAAATACGATACGATTTAATCTAAGGCATCACAAATAAAAATACATATAAAAAACATATAAAACACATACATATAAAAATAATATAGTTGTCAAAAAAAAATACGTCCGTTTTGACATTTAACTTGAATCAGTTTATCGTGAGTATCGAGTACCGAGTCGTATGGTTACCTCACTAGTTACTTCGCGATTGTCAATCGCGAAGTAACTTTGGAAGATTCAAGTTAAATGTCAAAATAGGGCAATTATTTTTTGACAAGTTTTTTTATAAATACGTTTAACGTTAAACGAATTTAAATCGTTGTGCATTGCGTCATTCAATTGTTTGGAGTTGACAAAAAAGGAATGATAATTTAAATACGTTTAGCGTTTAACGTATTTATGGTACAAACGGGCCTGAATCTATGAGGTCGTGCCATGGTAAATCACAATAGGGTGGGTGATTCTTGTTCCTTTTTTAAAAATCTCTGCTTCACAAGCCATTACTCTAGTTAATGATGCGCTTCTAAGTCGTTAAAAGTACGTAAATAAAGCTTTTAGATTTAGGTACTTAACAAAAACACTCAAAAGGTAGAATTGGAGATAAAACTAGGTAATTAGGTCTTGGAAACTGTCAGTACCAAATTGGGAGTAGGTACATTTATTTTCAAAGCTATCTTCAATGCTGCAAACTTCTGTCAAATCAAAATTCTTTGGTATCGAATATTTCACAAACACTTGTGTTTGTCTTTGTGTGGTTGTGTTGTGTTTTATCGCAGATATAATAGTATGGTGGCGTTAGTTTGAATAAGTTATTTTAAACCAAAAATTGTTTTTACTTCGTGCATAACAGATCTGAGCGTCAGCTACTAGTGGGGAGGGGTCCAAAGTTAGAGCACGTATTTTTTTTTAAATTTAATATATTATGATCCAAACAAGTGTCCGATAAGGTTTTGGAGCTGTATAAATTACTTTATTTAGTTTTTTTTTACAACTTAAACTTGCTGTAGTTTTGAATGCCTCCTTGGGTACGACAATTTACTCTCATTTTGATGATCTATCTATGTATAAAAATCAATTGCTGTGCGTTAGTCTCGCAAAAACTTGAAAATGGCTAGACCGATTGTGATGAAACTTTGGTAATTTTAAATAAATGAAAATGGCATTGCAGCACATGCCGCAAGGCATTGGTAAGCGCATAACTGCAGAATGGTTGGACCGATTTGACAAATTTTTGTTTAAAAATGTTCGTAATTATTCGAAGGAGGATAAAGTCCCAGAATCCAGTACTCAATAATTTCTTGATTAAAATGATTAAATGTATGACATAGCTTCTGAGATCGCTACATGTTCAAGGTACATTATTGAAATTTTAGCACATGTGCTAAACTTTATAGATGCCTTCGTTTGCTGATAAAAACAGTCCATTCCGACTCGTTACCTGGGACCCATCAGTATAGACTGAGTAAAAATGTATTATATTGTAATTAACATTTAGATACTGATCACAAACATGTCGGTATGTTCTTTTCTTTCTTCTTTTTTATTAACGTTGCCCCACACTAGGAATTTCTCCTGTATCGTGGACACAATTTTAAACTCACATACACAAACAGCCAGACCCGGAACAACTTATACTTGTAGGTCATACAAATATTTTTTCCGTGCGGGAATAGAACCCGCGACGCGCAGCGCAGCAGTCAATCGCTTAAACACTGCGCCAACCGTGCCGTCAAATCGTGTCGTCACTGATGTTTCGGTTTGTCTATGACATATATACAAGGTTTTACTACATTGGATAAGTTTAGACTGCAAACCCATGTGTCCAAAGAAAATCTTTCCAATTGCTGCTAAGAAAGTATAGGGTAGTCAATAAGAAACTCGTGTACAGTCGTCACTAATAATGTTTTTTGTTTTACGCCTCCTATACAAACTCTGACATGCCTCGGCAAAACTGTTTATCAAGAAAAATATTGTACTACCCCGGAACGAATTCACCTTCAACCAATTTGCCAGCTAAGAAATACCTGCGTACTTACAAATTTTGACGGTGAAGCACACACTTCATTACATAATCCTCACTAACTGACGCGCATACACTGATTTTGTATTCTGCCTAATTTGACTAAGTTGATCTTGTACCCTTTATCATATAAAAAGTTGCCATAGTGTAGTCTCGAACGAATAATAGCCTCAAGTAATATGGATGTACGCCTCAGCCAGACCCAGCAAGAAATTGAAAGATTCTCAAAGATTTTAAACGTTTTCGGGCTAGTTCCCCAATATGTTTTTTCCACCTACAGGCTCAGCGCAGACAGAACGGAGCGCAGCGGAGAGTATTTTATTAACGCACTTGAAAATAAACTTTAAAATTATTACAATAAAGTGCATAAATGCTTTAACCTGACAAAAAATGCTCGCGCGTCCTCGAAGATATACGCGATCCGTAAAGAAAATACCCGAGACCGTGCGGGGATTATTCCTCTCTGTCTGCGCTGACCCTAAGCGAGCGTTCTAGCCACAACCCTAAGTACTTTATATTATCTACTACTTGAAGCGATTTTTCATTTATTAACAGATTAGTATATTCTCTTATTTATCCTCTCTTAAAAACGCATACTTTACCTCTGAAGATGACATTTCTAAGCCTATGTTTGAAAGCAATTTAACTAAAACTTTTAATGAATTTTGTACAAGATTAACACCTTATTGTATGGTCTTACTTACTGAATAAAGAACAAATTTGTCCGCGTATCGGGATATCAAAACTCTGCTGCTCATAATACTTGCACAAATTTTGAACAGGGTAACGTATGGGGAATGTTATACAAAATTACATACCCTGTTAACAAAGCCACAGAATCGATTTAATATTAAAAGTTGAATTAACATTTAACACTATACCTATTGCTTCCACATAGTGATTAATCGTAAAGTTAATAAACAAAGTGCCTTTTAATTGACTACCAACAATGTGTTTATTTTCAACAAAATTTATGTTGGAACTCTTGGAACTTTATTGTCAAACGAGACTTTAATTATAACATAGCCTGAACATTTGATAGGCCAATGTAGGCCATAATAATAGCAAAGTCGGGGAAATGAAATTGTTAAGTAAATTAAAAACCTACGCCAATTTGCCATGTTATAACAATTTCATACAACTGTTAAAGAATTACGGTAGTGATTTGAATATCATCATCATTATTTCAGCCGAAATACGTCTGCTAGACATACGCCTGCCTCAAAAAAGGGGGGGGGGGGCATAATTGCCACGTTTGGCAAGCGGGTTGGCGATCCCAGTATGGTATTAAAATACATAGAGAATGCTGCTGCCCATTTTCTAGTAAGTCCCTTAGTCGCCTTTTCCGACACCCACGTGAAGAAATAGGATGGCGCTATTCTTTACGTCCGGCACCACACGGAATATTGAAATACGGACAATTGATTTGAATATACGGATAATTTAAGTTGGTAGTAAATTTGGTTAGCAATGAATATTCCTGACTTCACCTACTTTTTTGCTTAGCAACAAAGTAACTTATTTCACAATTAAATAAGTTCTTTAACTATTTTCTTTTATTAGACAAAATAATCCGACTTAGAAAACTTTTATCTGTATACCTACGCTCTTCATTTTCAAGTTCTTAAATACGATTACCTACATTCAAATGTTTACGTCAGTTTATGAAAAAACTTTTTGCATTTTGAAGAGCATAAATTGCTTAGCAACCATATTAAAGTGCAATACTTATTATTGAGTAGTTCCGGGGGCCATCTGTGGTCTTCATCATCAGTTCCACTTCACCAAATGGTGCTTTTCGAGTGCAAATGCACGAGTTACTATAAAAAATACTCAAATCGATTACTCGATTACTCCGTCAATGTCCACAATTGACAGAGTAATCGGTGAACATACATAAAAAAAAAAAAAAAAATACAGCCGAACATATAACCTCCTCCTTTTTGGAAGTCGGTTAAAAAGCACTTTTAAATAAGTTAGTGTGCGATCATTTTCGAGACGAGCTTCAATGAATCAATTTTTAAATAATTAGAGAAAATACAAATTTTACCAAGAAAACCTAATGTATAATAATGAAAGTATTTGAAAATAACTTAAAACATACTTTACATTTGGACTAGAAACACAAACCCCTATATGGGATTTGTGTCTTCATCATGCCCGACAATACCCACTTCTCTAACACCTGATTCACCCGCTCAACCCTTTCGTTAAACTATAAAAAAATGTAATTAAAAAAATTAAACCCCAGTATTAGAGGAGTTCCTCGTGGCGTGAGACCTTCCGTGACTTCAAGTTTAGAGCGCTGTGTCCGCCTCGCCGCGTGCCTGAGAGAACTCTCAAAGTGCTTGGGAGCAATTACTCAACTTCCCGTTAAGAATTCCAAATGTGCAAAACAAATTGGCAAATAATAAAACATTAACAGAACAACTCAAGGATAATTGTAACATTTCGGCCGTAATAAATAACGTTTTGACCCTTAATTAACAGCGGACCTCCCCCCAAAGAGGTTTATTGCACCATGTGGAGTCTAAACTAGGCGAGGTCGACTGAGGTGCAAATAGGATTATCTATTTAGCAGTGATGTGGGTCTTCCTCTCCTCGGACCACAGTACCGATAAATTAACCAGGAATATTTTTATTTTCCTCACTGGTCGATTTTGAGGTACCGTGTTTGACCGATGCGTTGAACGCTTGGAAAATAGCTTGTCCCAATACGGATTTACCCGACAACCCGTCCTCCCAGAGACGATAGGACGTGCCGCTCTACAGTATTATACGAATTACCCCGTTAAACACGTCACCTAATACTGTTGAGCGTGCCCATCTGCTAGCTGTGGGAGAATGGGAGTTAGGCTTGTGCCTTCAGGCGCTCTCGCACCATAGGCACTATGATAGATGACTCATCGTTTCGGCTCGCTACTATTGTCTCCACTTGGGCGCACCTTTTGTTGCTCCGCATCAGTGTCACAGCGGTGAAACTATCGACAGTCTCGGACACCATCGCCTGTCCTGCTGCAGGAGCACAAATCGCATAACGCGGCACGCCAGCATTAATGATATTATTCGTTGAGCCTTTGTAACCGCTGGCGTACCAGCGGTATTAGAACCGAACGGCTTGGTACGTGACGATGAGAACAGACCAGACGGCATGACGTTGTTACCTTGGAAGGTGTATATGAATCTGGTATGGAAAGCCACATGTGTCGACACCCTTGCACCATCTCATGTTCCAAGCATGGCTGGCTGTGTTGGCGGCTGCGTCTGCTGAAGCAGCGCAAATACTGTAACCTTATGGATAACTACAGTTTTGAGCTGTTTGGTGTGGAAATGCTCGGGTCATGGGGCCCGAGCGTGTGTTTCTTTTTAAGGGAATTTCTCACCGATTGGTTGACACTTTACGTGATCATGCAGAGGGCTGGCTCGTTCTTTGGCAAAAAAATTAGCATTGCCATTCAACGCAGCTATGCTTTCAGTCTTCGGACACGTTTCCGGATGACAGCGATGCGGACAAACACTTTGTTTTTGGATTTATTTGTATAGTAAGTTGCTTTTAATTTGGTACCTAGTGTAAATATTTAGTTGTGTTGTTTTAATGTATATAAAATAAAGTTTACATAAAACTAACTAAACGGATTTAAAAATAAATAACGGTGTAGGAATATCGTTTCTTGTCTTACACAAATATCAACAGTAAACATTAACTTATTTTGGAAATAGAAACCGTCAAGTAAAACTAAAGCGCGCGTGGACTACTGTGATTAGTTGAATGATTTATCAACAGCCAATCGCAGCAGATACCGAGCGCTTGACAATTTGTCACATTAATTATTTTGTGATAATTTTCGTACGAGAAACCGGCCCTTAGTTTGGTAGACTAGCAGAAAAAAATCGGCATTGCAATAACTCAAAGGACCAAGAAAACAATGACAAAACCGTGAAAGAATCTAACATAAAATTGGCCTACATTCTTTCTATATATTCAATATCCTCATAAATCTAATGTACATACCTACCGTCGATAATTCTTAAGTAACACTTGAATTTCTATTTTATTCCCCTTACCCCCCTTAAGACGTGAAACGTGATGAATGTAAAAGCTGAGAGATATACCATATATTCCCTACAGCTGTCGTTTTCCGTACTGACTACAAATGAGGTCCACGTTGACAGAATGTTAGTAAAAGCTATCCGTTTGTCATACTTAGTAAAACCCATGAAGACGGGGGATGTGGAGAATTGTCCTATAACTTATGTGTAAGTTGGACGGTAGTAATTCTTTGTAACTTTATTTGACACGCTCGCGTTACACAGTTATTTTTTATCCATGTACCTATAAAGATCAAAAAAAAAAAATGGTACAATATTTTATTATGTTTTTAATCTCTTTTTAAAATAATCTTATATGGCGCTATAATGTCGCAGCGGGGTACCGCTAAGTTTAAAGCAATAACTAAAAATAGCTAAAATAGGGTGATTGCAAACTCACTTAACAATTTAACATCCAATGGAACTAGATTTGCAACAAAAAATCACTCAATCGAATTTGATGGCTCAAGGTTAGGTATTATTTTTGACTTTTAAATGTTCGCTTTTATTTTCTAGGGTTGGGGTTTTTTTTTAATTATAATTTAATTTTTTGTTTGAATGCGCTAATGTCAAGCACTGTCCGTCGGATTTGAAAAATTATTTATATATATATATCCCCACTTCTTGAGGAAGATTATAGGTTGTTTAACATCACGCTGCGACTCCAAGGCAAAAAGGGGGTTTTTGCAAGGCTCCTCAGAAGGAGCCTAGCAAAAAGAAAAAAAGTCAGCAGGACCGCTCAGCGAAAACGAAGTAATATCGCGGGCAGGTGATGGGTTGCTACGCGGTGGCTCGGGGGCCCTTTCAAGCGGATGAAGTCGCGGGCAGAAGCTAGTAATTTATTTTTAAGAGGTGTAGGTACGGTACTTAGGTAACATGTAAAAGACATTAAAAAAAAACTAGAGTTTCCATTAAGTAGGTAAAGAATACCTATGAGTTAACTTAAGTTATGTAAATAAATAACAGTTTTTTTTTACCTTTTTCAATTTTTTTCCTTAACTTACGATAACATTACAGATTAGCCTTCTATTAAAATAGGTTTGTCTTCCCTTTAGAAAAGGGAAAGTGAAAAATAATATCTGGCTGATCATCAATCAAATTAGTATTGAATGAAAGTTTTCATTCCTTTCTATTGGTTTGGCAGGCTTTGTAAGTTAGACCTAATTGAAAACTTTCTCTTGGTACTAAATTATTTTTACAAGTTTCGATCGAAATGATTTGTGTTAAAATATAACGTGTCTGAATACCAAACAAAAAAGTCATGTTTTTGATAATTAACTTAATAAAATTAATTAGTTTGTTTTGACATTACCACAGAGAACATTGCGTAGGTAGGTATAAAGGCGTGTTTTTTTTTTAATAAAAAGTTAATATTCCTAATTTAAATGTAGACATGTGTAATTATATTTGGGTGAGTTAATGTTTCTGTCCCTATTTAAAATAGGCTCGCGAATTTACACCGTCATGATTCAGTAGGGCTGTGATAAATTGCATTTGTAATTAACAGTGAACACGTCTAGAACTTGTGAACTCGGAAAGGAGAGTTGTTTCCCTTCTTAGTTTAAAAGTACGAGAGGTTAATCTTATCGCCTTTGCTTTATTCAACAATCAATCAAAGGCTAAAGATTAATTTTAAAACTTGAATAATGGAAAAAATAATTAAAAGTATTTATCATGGGTGAAGACAGACAATGTGGAGACGACGGCACGTCAATAAAAAATTAAAACGTTATACCCGTGTCGCTTTAGTGTTGTAACAGCGGTCATCGACCCCATTGCCTAATAACTCTCCCTAGGAACCCAAGCAATTAACTATGTATGGCTTTTCGTTATTGACATTAGACAGCTGTGCTGCTGGGGAGTTTGTTGCGCCACTTCTTCTTCCCAGCTAAAGCACTAGGAAGTGGTGAAGAGTGGGCGTTTTTGGGGGACTGTCTTATGTAATTTGACGTTCGAAAAGTGCTGATTCTCGGCCTAGTTTGAATAAATGACTTTTGATTTTGATTGAAACATGATGAAGATCACGATAGATGAAGCATGTCGATTCTGTAAAAATCTCACCGTGAATTATTGCGTGGAGTGAGCTGTCAGTGTCATTCCACTGATTCGAGGGATTGACCAAGGATTACATTTACAATCATAATCGAGATTTCAATAATATTTTTTTGCTTATTCTATTGATCATTTTATTTTATTTCAAAGCTATTGTTTATGTGTCTTAAAATTACCGTTTAAGGAGTTTTTAAAAAAAGTAGCAAAACAGAAATTTTGTCAAACTCAATTAAATGTAAAAAAACAAAATTGTGTTTCTGTTCAAAATCTCGATTATGATTGTAAATGTATAACCTTTGGTCCATCCCTAGCATCAGGTGGGATGACCCTGACAGTTCACTCCACGCTCACTGCATCTAAGTTTTCACAGTGAGATGGTTACAGAATAGCACTGCAGGACGTTAACGTTATTTCAGTTTTTGAATGACCGCTATTGCCACGCTAAAGCGATTTGGGTATAGCAATACTTAAAGCATTGAAGTATTTAGGAACTATCAAATAAATCCGAACATTGAAATGAAAAGTGTTTTTTTTTCTAACAAACTATATATTAGTGATGAGCTAACTATGTGTTTTGCCGATCTTTGACTAGCTATAGTGACTAAAATATTGGATATTTATAATGCTTATATGCAGACTGGGAACGTCATTCGATATACGAAGTTTAAATTATTGTTGATGACGATAAATTAAACTTCGTATAATTATCTAATGACCACCTTATATAACTATGTAGGTAGTAATAATTATTATAACAAAAAAGTAAAAAAGTAACTGCAAAAGAAGATAATTATGAAAATAATTTAACAAAAATAGGCAAAAGTACATCTATAAAACATACATACCTAACAATGGGATTGCCTGATAAATTATGAACATAGAAACCTTCAAAGAAGCTTTTTCATAGCATATTTCATCATTTCACTATAAGGTAAGCTGTTATTCATCATTCTAAATATACCTACTGGATGAATGCAAAACTTTTCTAAGAATAGTTTCTTCATCTTGAAAAAACTCTTTAATTCTGCATGAATGAAAAATCTCTTGTATGATTCCTACTAAGTATGTTCTGATGTATGAAAAGATTCGCCCGTTCTATCGCTTTTCATGAACCAAAAAAGACGGCTAAGTACTTATGTTATGAAAGGAGCATGGAAAGCGTTTTTGCTCCCAAAAACGAATAATGGAATATTAAAAACTATCCCGATGGAAACGCTGAAAAGCCGTTTTAGGTTATAATATCGCCTTGGTACCTACCCAGAATAATAAACCATTTTGCAAAAAAAAAAATCTTTAATGGTCCGAAAATCTCGTAGGTAATCTAAAAACTTGTCAAAAGTAAATTGGAGGCTTTTCATAACAGATTGAGGCTGATATTAGAATGTAAAGGTTCCTAATAATACTGGAATTGCCCCTCCGGTTCTTTCTTCCTTTTACCTACGGAATCCATTTGATCTCTAGTTTGTCTACCTATATAAATTCCGCATCGAGTTGGGCTAGAGTTAAGAGTAGGTAATGTGAAAAGTTTTCCATACCTGTCACTGTGTCGATGAGATCGATTCTTCTTAGGCCATAAATGAAAGGCCCCGTATATGACGGGATTGACTAGACTGTTTGACATCCCGAAGAAGAAGATCCCGCTTAGGAGCTCTTCACTTTGCTGTGGAAAAAGAATATAGAATTAATGACGAATAATTTTCATATCAAATAATGTATCATCTAAAGATTTAAATCGTAGATTCGCCCTACCGCGTCAAAAGATGGTGGCATTTATGTTTCGTTTAAACATCTCTGACACACACAATGTCGCAGAGACGTGATGTTATTTTCATGGAAACGCCATTATTATTGTTGTGGGAGCTCACTCTTCTCAGTATGGAGACTTAGTACGGTGATATTTATATATTATATCTAATAATTTGCGGCATCAACATCGCCCCAACGTCACACTGACGTCGTGCAAAATCCTGCATTGCGCAAGCAGAGTTTACCGCGCGAGTACCATAAATACAACGTCCTGACACCAATTGTCGGGCAGTTGCCCAACAGACACAACACCCGTCTGGTCGTCTGGTATGGAGGATGAGTCAACTTTACACCTGTTCCTCATACCTCTATAATATCATTGATATCGATTTAATTTACACAAATTCACATATGAGTCAATTGTAAGTTAGCACAACGACCACGACTATTTCTCAAAATGAGTGGGAATGGGTGGAGGTGTTCAGTACACCCACATTTCGCCAGTTATAACTTTATAAGTCTCTTGTAATAAAGGTGGCCAAGCTTACATCAAGCTGCTTCTGACAATTTCTTAATGGGTAACCCCAATAAAACTCTTTCTGATTATGAAATTGAGCCTTAAATCGCGCTTGTAACCGTCATCAGATTAACAATACAGAGGAACAAAATATATTTTACGAAAGGCTTGCACAAAAGGATCAACATTTGGCTTCATAATTATGTCTGCTACGAGAAACCATATCATTATCCAAACAACACCTTTTTGCGTCATCTAATTGTATTACGGAAAGTGGGTGAAAACTTGGTTAGGTGGTAAACGAGTGGGATGACACTGAAAACGGACACGGCTATTACTGAATATGTTGAGAATAACGCCTCATTTACACTGTGCGATTTAATTGGCTGCGGCATACCACAAGGTCGTCGCGGTCCAACTAGCTGAGTGGCGTCCCACATTTCACTTGCCGATACGCGGTCTCCACTCCAGCACTCGTCTGCTCCATCAGCCATCGGTCCTTCGACACACATGGCCAGTCCACTGCCACTTCAGTTTGCTTACTCTGCAAGCTATGTCGGTAACTCCAGTTCTTTTCCGGATAATTTCATTCCTGACTACCTAATCCTTCTAAGAGACTCCATAGCGCGTTGGGCGACCTTAAGAAGGTGGCTGAGTCAGACTGGATATGGAAGGTGGACGACAGGGTGTTGTGGTGCAGCCTGGGAGAGGCCTATGTCCAACAGTGCGCTGCGATAGGCTGAGTTGATACCATAAGTTGAAGCAACAAAGAAAGTAGCACGTCCGTCTAAACAGTGTTTAGACGAAGCATTTGTAGCTTCAATTTTAATGCTTTTCACAGGCAAGAAACTTCCATCATGTAAATCGGGCTTAATAAGGTGTAGAATTTATACTATTACTATGGCAACGTATTTGTACCTTTTTATCACACCAATACATTTTTTTTGTAGTTCTCGGGGTGGAAAATCCTTATGGATGTCCATGAGGATTCGATTCTTTGCCCTGGCGTGGGCGGAGGAGTCTGTAAGACTCTTACTGACTAAAAAACACCCCGGTGTTCCCTTCCCACACTTGCACCAGTGATCATGGGCTCATGTGCGACTTCCGCGACCCCTGGATCTAACCGAAACATAAGCCAACCCAACCGTGTCATTGTAAAATTATTTGTCTATCTACCTACGACCATTTATTGTAAACGGTTCATTAGAAGCCATACTAGCATTCGGACTTAGGTACACTGTAAGCATTTGGAAAGAGTAAAATGTATATCATGAAAACATTTATATTTTTGTCAACTCATGCCTAGCATATAGATCCCAGAACGAGATTGTATCCGTTATCCGAGGATTATTTAAGATTTATACGAAAATACGTACCTACCTACTTTAGCGATATCGCAAAATATTTGTTTAGGAGAAAATGGTTATCTTCTCGAAAACAATATAGATACTAGAGAAAATACAGAACATGGCAGTAAGTAAGTGGGATCTTATGATTAGATGTTTACTTTGAAAATACGCCACTAATTCGTACCTTGTCTAAGTAACAGTTTACGTAAAAAACCTTTCGTAGTGGTTGCTGAGTGCAAGCCTTCTTGTCACAGTCATGACGTGCAGCTGCCGACTATTTGTTTTTTTGTGCTCGTGATTATGTGTCGAGATCTGTTTAATTTGTGTCATGTTTACCTTCTAGTTTATTAGATATGTTTTTGTATGCACGTTTTTTCTGTGACAAATGAAATTATTTTTCTTTTCTTTCTTTTTTCTTTCTATATACCTACCTCCTAGAAAGAGAAACTGTTTTTCAAATATGTACACAAAATTTGAGAGCAGTGGTGGTCTAATGGTAACGGTCCTGACTTTGACCGAGTTGTAGATCGTGGATTCGAACCCAGGCAGGCGCTTTACTTTGTAAAAATTATTTCATCACCACTGCTCTCAAAATAGCGAAGGATAACACCGTGAGGAAACCGCCATACCCTAGAACCAAAAATCCGAAGATATGTGACATCTACCAACCCGCACTGGGCCCGTGTGTTGTATTACAGCCCACTCCCTCTCGAAGAGAGGAGGTCTGTGTCCCAGCAGTGGGAATATTATAGGTTGATTATGCTAACTACGAAAGTTGCACAATATTCTTACAACAACATGTTTTTGTGTTGCGGAAACCTGTTGCTCCATGGCAATATTAAATTATTAGGAAAACTAGCTGCGCCCCGCGGTTTCACTCGCGTAAGTCTCGATCCCGTGAGAATATTGGGATAAAAAGTAGCCTATATGTTAAACCAGGATGTCAGCTACCTCCATACAAAATTTTATCAAGCCGTTTGAGCGTGAAGAAGTAACAAACATACACACACACACACTCACAATTTTTACACTAATAATTTCGCCTGTGTAATATTAGTGTGATAGTGTGATGATTAGTGTCATGTTTCAAGCAACACAAAAAATCATATGAATGGAAGGTTGAGCAACTTTTGTTTGTCACGAAGACGAACACATTAGTTGATAGTTCCAAACTTAGCAATTCGAACTAATGTGATTAGGGGAATACAATTCTTATACAAAAGATCACAATTATTGGAATGGATTAGTATCTACAATTCCTAAAGTAATTTACTTATTTAGTAGCACAAAGCAGGAAAATGTTAAACCAGTATATTCCTGATTAAACTTCCACCGAAGGAATCAATTTCCGGTGTCTATTTATAGACGGACATTTGTCAATAGAACGGAAACCAGCGTTCGGTAATAAATGTATACACCTCAAATATCCAATATAATATGATGAACAAATGTATTTCAAAAAGAATTTTGTAGAATTTCTTGATATTGAAAATGCATAGGTACACATAAATGCGAAAGTAACTCTGTCGGTCTGTCTTTCACCTTTTCACGCCATAACGGCTGAACAGATTTCGCTGAAATTGGCAAACTCAAAGCATTTATTTCCATTAAATCATTTACAGACACTTCTGAATTGTCAAGGAGTCGGTCAGTTAAAAATTTGAAACTAGTTGCCCATTCCAAAGAGTAGTAGGTTCATATGGAAAAGAACGGGGTAGAGACTCCACGGACACTCTTTTAAATTAAAATATTGATACAAAGTATTGATTACGTCATTCATGTTGAAATTATACATAATTATGAGAACGATGCAAAACGCCAGAAGCGTCAGTGATAAAAATATTTAAAAAAAAAAGCCATGGCAGCTAAGAGATGACCAGTCCCTACTGACGGCGCCCGTTCACGAACATGACGCATGGATCAGCACCATTCAGCTCAACCATTTTGAAGGGAGCTAAATGATCCAACACACGCGCCACGATCAGCGAGACATCTGAGTGAGCATGATATATTATACTCTCAGCCGCTAGGCACATTCAAGTCAATGAAAGACATATTATCCGGTGAATGGTAGCTATTGTACATAGTACTCACACCTGTGCTATGCAATTATATTCAAACCGGTAGACCATGACCTGGGTTATGTGTCATATTTTATGATACTTTTTATCCGGGTTGTCTGTTCCTGTGCAATAATTTTCCGCGTCCACATGCATGTAGCCGTGTGCAAACCCTAATCCCAAAGACTTTAAATTATTTATCTATCTTAAATCTCTTTGCCTAATTCCAGCTAATATTATTAATGCGAAAGTGAGTTTGTTTGTTATGCTTTTACGCTAAAATAGCAAAATGGATTTAGTTGAAAATTTTGCACATGCGTAGACCATGATCTGAGTTAGGACTTATGATACTTTTTATCCCGATATTCCCACGGGATCGAGACTGATGCGGGTAAAACCACGGGGCGTACCTAATATTATTGTAATTAATAAAAATATTACAATTATTACGCAGTCTCGTTATTAACGAAAAAAACAACAATAAACCATATTCTACCTACAATTCAGCGGAAAATTTTGAGACTAAAATTTATTAATTGAACTCCTAACGATCTTAATAGTTTCCAATTAATCAGTGAGAACTTTCAAGGGACTAATTATGAAACTGAAAACTTTTACGCTGTTAATTTTTAGTTGGTTTTTTTTTATTACATCATTATTTATTTTGACACAGTTGATGTAACGGTTGCTTTCGGATGGCAACCATGCTAATTACACTAGATACTAATTTACTACCTCAGGGAAGACGATGCACCATGTTCACGTGTTGCCTTGAAGTCTTGCACTGTTAGGTTTCGGGGAGACCCCTTTACAGTCTCCCCAGGGATGTGCCCAAGCAGGTGTTGCACAGAGGATTGGATCAGTATTTTGAAAGCTAACGGTGCCTCTTCCATGTACGGATGATGATCACCGATGTAGTTTTAATGAGCTAAAAATCTCACACTCTCCGGTCTTAGTCCCAGTCGGGGCACCTTTCGAAGGTTTCCTCCGAAAGAAAAACAAATAGATACGAATTTACTAAAAGTATTGAACTTTAAAGCATGAAAATAAAATAAATGCTGTCGGAATGCGTTCCTTGCGAAGCATGTCTGGCGTGACTATGAATGATACGTTGAAAAATGATGTGATAAGGCAACGGTGCAGTTTAAAAGAAGATGCCCACATACTTCAACTGAATGAGACGAAATTCAAATCTTGTATAAAACGCACACTATGCAAGCAGGCATATTATAGGCTGGGGGATTACATCGCTGATAGAAATGCTTGGCTCAATGCTGGTCCTGCTCCACAACGTCAACTAATTGATTAACATTTGAAAATACTGTTGGAGCTGCTGAAGATTGTAAGACTATCTTTTCATTGTATAAACTCAATCACCTTTGTATTATATAATTGCATAACACAGGTGTGAGTACTATGTACAATAGAGCTACCATTTACCGGGTAATATGTCTTTCATTGACTTGAATATGTCCTGGCAGCTGAGAGTATGTCATGCTCACTCAGATGTCTCGCTGATGGTGGCGTGTGTGTTGGATCATTTAGCTCCCTTCAAAATGGTTGAGCTGAATGGTGCTGATCCATGCGTCATGTTCGTGAACGGGCGCTGTCAGTTGGGACTGGTCATCTCTTAGCTGCCACGGCTTATTTTTAATTATTTTAGTTTTGAATTGTTTTTTTTTATCACGGACGCTTCTGACGTTTTGCATCGTTCTCACATGTATATTTTCAATAAGAATGATGTAACCAATACTTTGTATCAAATATTTTATTTTAAAAGAGTGTCTGTGGAGTTTCTTGCCCGTTCTTCTCCATAGGAACCTACTATTTGGAATGGGCAACTAGCTTCATATTTGTAACTGACCGACTTGTTGACAATTCAAAAGTGCCTGTAAATGGTTTAATTGAAATAAATGCTTTGAGTTGAGTTTGAGTTTGATGTAGTGACAAAAATTGGAAAGAGTATGCTTAGATGGTTTGGTCATGTTGAGAGGATGAGTGAAAGGCGACTAACAAAAGGTATTTACAAAGCAAAGATGAGTGGAAACGCCGGGAGGCGACGCCCTAGGACATATTATTATAGTGACCTAGTTGGCGATGTTCTTCAGAATGGTCATGTGCGTATGACCAGATGTATGGACGTAGGCGAAGCAAAAGGAGTATGTAAGGATCGTATCAGGTGGCGTTCTATAGTTTTTGCCTACCTTCATGGGAAGAAGGCGTGAGCGAACCTAAATCCAATAACAATATACATTCAGATATTTTCATTTTCGTTTTAAAACGAAAATTAAGTAGGATATTAAGCAGGCTTAACTTTTCAAATAGAAGCATTCCATTTTGTCGTTGTAATGAATTTCAAAAACTTTTTCATTTAGAACTTCCATCGGTCGAATAAAAGTTTTAAATTATGTCAATACTGTCAAAATTTAAAACTTATATACGACGGAACAACATCTAAATGATTTTATTATGACAATATTCAAACCCCACTCGATTTGTTATTCAATTAAAAATATTTTAAGTATTTGTACTAAGCCTTTAAAAGTACGAAACTGTATGGAACATTATTTTTGTAGTATACAGAGTCAAATTAAGAGAAGAGCGCATAGCTAAGTAATAACAACCGCACGGGTCAATCCATCAGGTTAACCTACGCTTGCCAGGGTCGGTCCGTGGATGGGTGACCATCTTTCCATACCGAGACTCCTCTGTGCATCAGAAAGCACGATAAGCCGTTGGTCCCGGCTTTCATTCGTGGATCTTTGACAGTCGCTATGGGTCGTCAGAAACCCAAAACTCTGAAAACCAGTCATACCAAGTGGTATCGTATTACCCAGTTACTGGGTTATGGAGGTCAGATAGGCAGTCACTACATGTAAAACACTGGTATTCAGCTGCGTCCGGTTAGACTGGAAGCCGAACCCAACATAGTTGGGAAAAGGCTAGGCAGATTGATTGATTTATTGACAGGCTCAAATTAAATTAGCTAGCGAAACTCTGCAGACTTGATGGGTATCGTCGTCTTCGTGGCATCCTGTGTTGAATCCCAATAAATATGTTTTCTTTCTTTCTTTATCGATATCTAAATAATTCTGATTAAACAAAAAATTAATTAATTTGATGAGTTTTTTTGGGGTCATCAACCGCAGGTAGTGTAGTCAATTGAAATATCAGTCTTAAACAATCTTTTTGTTGTTTTAACTTCACAGGCGTGATGGGTTTCGATATTCAAACACAATGAAACAAAAGAAAACAGATTTTCTCAACTCATACCTACTTCAAGTAAAATCACTAAAAGCTGTCGTTGACCTCAGAATACGTACAATTGTCAAAATTACACAAAAAGAAAGCTGTTGACCTCATTTTCAGCGTTTAAATATTCTAACTTTGCTTAGCTTAATACATAATTGTGTTGTTAGTTAATTTAAAGAAATATATCCATGAATATGAGTCTGGGGAAGAACGATTAGCCAGGGAAAATACTCGTTGAAAGGACTTTAAAAATAAAGTTGTACCTAATTTTAACATTGTCAAGCATAGCCCTCATTACCAAGCTGTACAAATATTTAATCGCCTGCCAGTGGATTTGAAAATGTTATTATACACTAGCTTTTTTAAGGCTAAGCTCAAAGCATTTCTGTTAGATAAAAACTTGTAGTACTCAATGGACAAACTGAAAAATATTAAAATGCTAATTATTATTATTGTTTTTTGTAAGCATTTTTTAGGGTTCCGTACTCAAAGGGTAAAACGGGAACCCTATTACTAAGGCTCCGCCGTCTGTCTGTCCGTCTGTCAGCAGGCTGTATCATGAACCGTAATAGTTAGACAGTCGAAATTTTCTCAGATGATGTATTTCTGTTGCCGCTATAACAACAAAAACTAAAAAACAGAATAAAATAAATATTTAAGCGAAAAAAACGAGCAAAAAAATCACGCTTGAAATATTCACAAAATATTTGGTTCTATATTTACTTTAAAAATAAATAATTAAATTAAAATAAAACCAATATTTATTTCCCATACAACAAACGTGTTTTTTTTTGTCATTTTTATAGATAATGGTACGGAACCCTTCGTGCGCGAGTCCGACTCGCACTTGGCCGGTTTTTTATGTTTTTATTTTTATTATTGCTGCATGATCAGCAGAATCTGCTGATCAGTTATCTTTTTTTAAATAAAAAAAATCGAATCTGATTCGATTTTTTTTATTTAAAAAGAGATAACTGGAAATCTCTGTTGCTATGGAAAATTTAAAATCGGTCTAATTTGGCTATAACACTATTTTTCGAAAATGTTCTTAACTAACTTTTTAGACCGTTGTATCCTGCTTAGACGTATGAAGTTTCATTAAAATCGGATCTGTCATTTCGAAAAACAAGGGCTTGAAAGTTGGTATGAAATGCCGTACGGCGTATTTGCTCTTAACAGTGTACCTGCTCATGTGTGTAAAGGCTAATAAATTACATCCTTACATTACTTTTCCCAAAAAACTCATGCAGAATATAAAATAAAATACAGTAACAATTAACAGTTTTTTCAATTTTGTTTTATATATCTAAAGATATATAAAATAAACTAAACAACATTATCTTGACAAAAACTGTTTTTTATTTAGGTACCTATCTAGTTTAGAAAGCAAATGAACTTAATTACTAAGAACATTATTTTCTTCAAGATAAGCAATTTATAAACGCACCGTAATTGGGTACAAAGTACTTACGAAGGAACTGGGTAGGAAGGTATATAATATTTTTTATTTGTAACTAGTACGAGTATATTTACCTTCTGAAATTGAAATGTCTACTTAGACGTCGGATTTGCAATATATGTTTCTTGGAACTTGTTCATTTTCTGCTCTGCTGCCTTTTCTTATTAACAGACGATAAAATACTGTCGTAGTCTCGCGTTGATAGCACACTTTTCAGCTCTGACTAAACTGAAGCGAATCCACTGCAGGATGCAAGGCACAATTCGCTAGCGCCGATTGTGTCAACTAACTTACTAACAAACTGGCGCAAACAGTAGCGTCCCGCGCGTGATTCGCCTCATAGCTGCATAGGTTTAAAAAACCGGCTAAGTGCGTGTCGGACCACTCACAATGAAGGGTTCCGTAGTTAGGATGAATTTATCCCTAAAACAAACTTAACATTGTAGTTGAAAAACATGTTCTCCCATACATCGATATACGCCACGGTCAATTTTCCAACTGAAAATTTAAGTTTGTAATCGCAAAAAATGTTTTTTTTTTTGTGATAAAACTACAAATTAACAATTTTCGGACTTTTTCCTTTACTTGTGCTGTGAGACCTTGCTTCTGCCCAAATTTCATGATTATAGGTCAACGGGAAGTACCCTATAGGTTTTGATTTATTTGCGAGTATCGAAATATGTCGCAATAATGTCGCTTGTATCGCCGTATTTTTTTATTGCGTTGACTTGGAACTCTTGATACCTCTACGCGTTCCTGAGAAAAATGGTCTTGACAGACTGACAGACACACAGACAGACAGACGGACAACGAAGTGATCCTATAAGGGTTCCGTTTTTTTCCTTTTGAGGTACAGAACCCTAAAAATGGTCAATGTGACTTGCTGAGACATCACTGATTTTCGGGAAAAGACAACTACGGTGAGGAAATTGATATTCATCACTCACCATACTACAAAATTAGTTGTTTATACTAATATTAGAAAGAGATCAAATTTGTGAGTTTGTGTGTAGGGGGGGGGGGGTAATCTTCGGAACTACTGATCCGATTCCAAAAACTCTTTCATTAATGGGAAGCTACCGTGTTGCCGAGTGTCATAGAATATAACGTGCCGCTACAATTGCGACATTAATTTAACACACAGGTAGGGCTAAGGACCAGTAATCATAAAAAATATAATAAAATAAAATAATTCGTACATTGAAAAATTTAAATATTCAAACAAACTAATTAATAAAGCTCTCTCTTTCCTTCAATTCGCCTACTCTTTGCACGTTATTTTTTTCATTGATGCGATATTATGATCCGTGATCCCGGCAAATTACCTATAAGCTACACAGTTATTTAAGTACAGGTTGCTCCAAAATGCTATTTTAGAAAATTGTTATTAAATCAATAATAACGTTTAACGATATTAAAATATCTTCATAAAAAGAAAACTCGAAACCTTATAGGTGTATTAAATTAATGTCGCCATTAAACCGGCACGCTGTATACATATTTTATGATATAAAAGAAATTTCACACGGTCGAAGTCAGAAGCTAGTAATATTATAAAGCGGTAAAATTGTTTATGTGTCTGTTTGTAAGAAGTGATCTTAGCGTGTCGATGGCAATCTATATAGAGTCAGCTCAGAATTTGGCTACGAGCCTGGCACCTTCAATAGCGTCCATCTGCTTTTGTAGCGTGCAGACAGCAGAACAGGCCGGACACGTCCCACTGTTTGTAGGGCAGCACCACATTTACACTCCAGGGCGGAGTTATCTGGGCGCTCTACGGTGGATGCCATCATGCGCGTTCGAGCCCTCACGACGGGGGATGCTGTTGCCCGGGGTGGGGTCGTCTTGGCGGTGTCTCTTGACATCGCCAATGCCTTCAATACCTTGCCCTGGAGTTGCATTAGGGAGGCACTTCGGTATCACCGGATGCCGACCTACCTCTGTCGTGTGGTCGAGGCCTATTTGACGGACAGGACCGTCATCTACCCCGGTCACCACGGAGAGTGGAACCGGCGAGAGATGTCGTGCGGTGTCCCACAGGGATCGGTCCTGGGGCCGCATCTGTGGGACATCGGGTACGACTGGGTGCTGCGCGCCGACCTCCCTGGTGGCGTCAGCGTAGTCTGCTACGCTGACGACACGCTAGTCCTGGCACAAGGGAGTTCGCATCAGGCGGCGGCCGAACTGGCGGCACGTGGGGTTGCGACAATCGTCGATAGGATCCGGCAATTGGGACTCGAGGTGGCATTGCACAAGTCCGAGGCCATGTGTTTTTATGGTCCTCGGAACGCGCCACTGTCGGGTTCCCAGATAACGGCGGGAGGGGTTCACATCGGCGTCGAGTCGACGATGAAGTACCTGGGACTCGTCCTCGACAGCCGGTGGAACTTCGTCGAGCACTTCCGACGTTTGGCTCCCAGACTGGAGCGGGCCGGGGCTGCCTTGAAGCGGCTTCTGCCCAATCTGGGGGGTCCAAACGCCTCCTGCCGGAGGCTCTACGCGGGGATCGTGCGGTCCATGGCCCTTTACGGGGCACCGGTGTGGGCGCGTTTTCTGAGGCTGCGACCAGCGCAGCGGTTGAACGCGTCCCAAAGGGTCATGGCCATCAGGATGGTACGGGGATACCGCACGGTCTCCCGTGAGCCTCCTTGCCGGACTGCCGCCATGGGATCTGGAGGCGAAAGTCCTCGCGCACATTTGGGTGTGGCGCGAAGAGGCGAAACTCCGGGGCATAACTCCGCTGCCGCAAGAAATCGCGGCACAGCGGACGGAGCTCCGGAGGGATCTCATGGCGACATGGAGAGTGCGATTGTCGCAACCCAGCGCTGGGCACGCCACAATTGTGGCGATAAGTCGCCTTTTTGAGGAGTGGCTAGAGAGGCACCACGGCGTCCTCACCTTCCGCCTGACGCAGGTCCTCACCGGACATGGATGTTTCGGGAGGTTCCTGTTTAGGATTAGGCGGGAGGAAACGCCCGGGTGTCACCACTGTGTGGATCGCCCGGAGGACACGGTGGAGCATACGGTGGAGGTCTGCCCAGCTTGGGCGGAGCACCGCCGTGTCCTCACGGAGGCGATCGGCGGCGGCGATCTCTCGCGTCCGGCCCTGGTTCAGGCCATGGTTCGGAGCGAGAGTGCATGGGAGGCCGTCACCTCCTTCTGCGAAGCAGTTATGCTAGCGAAGGAGGAGGCGGAACGCGTGAGGGTGAGACAAGGTTCGCGCCCTCGCGCCCTTAGTCGCCGCAGGAGACGCCCCGGGCGTCGGGAGTCGCAAGCCGAATTCCGGCCACCTTAGGCGCGGGCCTGCGGACGGTGAGCGATGGGTAGCTCGCCGTCCGATAAGGACCAGGCCCGGGTCGACGGCGCGTTGTGTTCCACGCGCGCCTCAAAGAGATGTCAGCACCAATTGACGGGGTCCGATAGGACCAATGCCTGCCGGGGTTGCGAGTTTGTCCGAAAGGGATATCGTGGCCCTGGCACACAGGCAAATGAAGGAACACGGGTGGGTTTTAGTCAGTAAAAGTCTGACACGCCCTCCCGCTCCGCCCAGAGCGGGAGAAGTTATTTCATAATTTCCCACCCAAAAAAAAAAAAAAAAGGGCGGAGTTATCTGTGAATCTCCACCTTAGCAGGTTTTCTTTGCTTCGGCCTACCTGAGTCCGGATTCTATTTAAAGACTTCCAGGTAAGCCAAGGCAACTCATATCCAGGTAAGAGATTTTCAGCAGGTGGAACAAATGTGTTGGGCAAGGAAGCACTATCTCGCCCCAACTTTGCCTTTCCTTAGACCGTTCGCCAGTGAGTGAGCGGACACACTTACCTTAACTTTGTGACATGAGGATGTTTTAGTGCAAAGGGTGTCGTGTGTCGGAAACCATCTTAACTGTTCCACTTGAGGTTGCTACTGCTCTAAGAACGTCTGGTGGTGCTATTTCTACTAGTGGACACAGCACTCAGCAGAAAAGGACAGCCGCAGCCCATTAGTCCGTATAACAAAGTCAAAGTCAAACCATTTATTTCAAACAGGCACATAAGCGGCAGTTTTGAACGTCAAAATTTACAAAAAAAATAGAATTGATTCTAGTTGCCCCTTCCAAAAGGTAGTTTCGTATGGAGAAGCATGGGCAAGAAACTCCACCGTTACTCTTTTAAAAATATTTTACAATATTGTGTTTTTGCAGAAAAGGACAGCCGCAGCCCATTAGTCCGTATAACAAAGTCAAAGTCAAACCATTTATTTCAAACAGGCACATAAGAGGCAGTTTTGAACGTCAAAATTTACAAAAAAAATAGAATTGATTCTAGTTGCCCCTTCCAAAAGGTAGTTTCGTATGGAGAAGCATGGGCAAGAAACTCCACCGGTACTCTTTTAAAAATATTTTACAATATTTTGTTTGATTACATTAATTATATGATTATATGTGAAGACGATGCACCTAGAATAAAATTACTATACCATAATAGGTAAAACGAATTGAAAACTAAGCAATGAAAAATAACTTAATTATTAGATAGACACATATTTACAAACATTATAAAAGTATGTTTTTCTAAAAAAAATAGTCAGTGTGTGAGTATAGGTTATCACAGAATGTAAAATCAATGTCATAAAAATAACAGATTTTACCATAAAACTAGCAACCAGTTTGATTTTGTCTAGACTCTAGATTGTCCTATGGAGCTGGATCAGCATGTTTCCTAGCATTCCTGTCCTGGATATAATCCTCTTACTTGTAATATGCTTGTTTACAAAGTGTACTTTTAATATGTGTTTTAAATTTTCTCTCATTTAATTTCAATATATCACAAGGTATTTTGTTGTAATATTTAACATATTACCCCATAAAAGATGTTATGTACTTTAGATAATCTGAAAAATGGTTGATCTATTTTATCTTTATTTCTAGTATTAAAATTATGTATATCGCTTATCTTATTAAAAATATGCAGATTTTTCCTTACATACATAATATTTTCACATCAGGCGAAGCACCCCACTTTGCTGAAACTACTCGTTGTAGGATACTGTTGCAAATGTGCACCTTCGGTTAGTGTACTTTTAATATGTGTTTTAAATTTTCTCTCATTTAATTTCAATATATCACAAGGTATTTTGTTGTAACATTTAACACATTACCCCATAAAAGATGTATGTACTTTAGATAATCTGAAAAATGGTTGATCTATTTTATCTTTATTTCTAGTATTAAAATTATGTATATCGCTTATCTTATTAAAAATATGCAGATTTTTCCTTACATACATAATATTTTCACATCAGGCGAAGCACCCCACTTTGCTGAAACTACTCGTTGTAGGATACTGTTGCAAATGTGCACCTTCGGTTTGATGTTCTTGATTGTTTGATTTTGCTGAATGTTATAGACCTGTCCAGAATAACACTAAGATTTTTGGGAAGTTGCTGTGCTTAATGGGCACCCCAACCGAAACAATGTTAAGTTTGCGGCCCGCTTCTCTGTTGCGAAGATGGAATATGCAAGGTTCAAAGGCTTGGGATGTGAGGGCAAGATCGACTGCATAGAGGAAGCGGTATGTGTTCGGGCTCTATGGCTGGTCGTTGGTATAGATATTGAAAAGGACAGTAGTGCCAAGACACTACCTTGGGGCAAGCCGATTTTCTGTGCTCTCCAACGATTTTTTTTTGAGGGAAGGTGGACCTGAAAATGACGGTTGTGTAAGTTCTCGAAGTATACGAACAAAATTCTGATTGGTGATTAAGGTCTCCACCTTTCACAACAATCGTTTGAGGTTGAATGTATCGTAGGCAGCAGACAAGTCCATGAATACAGCACTTGTGACCTTAACTGTATTTGCCGAATAAGCCTTTTTACTGTTACTCGTATGAGTCATATCGATGTTAGTTACAGTGTTGATCCACCTCTTACGACTGTTTTCGCCTAGTGTCGATAGCAGAATTTCTCTAGCTAGTGTGCGTTTCTCCAAGAAATGGTCAGTATGATACAGTGATTCCTATGTAGGTACTCAGTAGTTCACCGAACTCTGTCGACAGCCTGCCAGCCAGCTCTGAAATGTAGGAAGTCCTGCAGCCCCTTGGAATGTGTCTTCGGGATGTAGTTGACATAATCTTAACAAATTGGTCGTTGGCTTGCGGGGTTGGCAAGACATTCAACAGGGCATCATCAATCGACCGCGTGAACAACCCCCAGTCAGCTTTGATGTAGTTAAATTGTTGCTTAAATGGGACAATATTATGAGCCGTACCACAGGGTTGATGCAACACATAATAGGCCGTTTCATCGGCCACTAGTAAAAGAAGCCGGTTGTTTCGCATTATGGATAAGTGTTACATTATCCATCTCAGCCCATTCTTCGACTGCTTCTCCGCTTAAATCCGTGTCATTTTAGCCTCAATTAAGGTTGCGTTTATGATGGAAGTCACCGATTACCGCTTTAATAGGTTGTTTTTTTTTTATACATAACTGTATAGCCCTCTATTACAAGGGACTTAAACATAACTGGCGAAATGTGGGTGTGAAATGAACACCTCTGCCTAACCCTTAGAGGGATCCAAAAGTGATGATATGTATTATAATAACAAAGCTATTAAAACATTAACATTTTGTTAATGAAGCTATGTTTTTGTTGCTTGCTAAAAAAAGAGAATATCCTTCAAATTCGGGTAGCTTTAGGAAAAACAAACAAGTTAGCAAGTTATTGTGTACGTGTTTTGTCTCTCTATGTTAGACAGTTTTATAGACATGCACACATCGGACAAAGAGGACTGATAGGACAGTTTAAAAAGAGTTAATTTTTGTTGGTCGTGGTGTCTAATTGGTTTTTTGGGTGGCGGCGGTGAGTGTGGAAATTATGACTACATTGTTGTATTGGGTATCTGTAAAATCAAATGTGAGTGGTAAGGTAATGCTATACATAACATACTTAAACTCACGCCTTCTTCCCATGGGGGTAGGCAGAAACTATAGAACGCCACCTGCTACGCTCCTTACATACTCCTTTTGCTTCGCCTACGTTCATATATCTGGTCATACACGCACGCCGATTGCGAGTACTATGCACCTGACCTTTCTGAAGAACATCACCAATTTGGTCACTATATTTCCTCCTAGGGCGTCCCCCCCGTAGGGGGTAATGCTATAATAAATAAATAAATGTTTATTATTAATGTCTATATCTATATAGAGGCTAAATAATAACTGCCGCATGCTACTCTTGCCGCGGTTGGTCCGTGGATGGGTGACCATCTGTTCATACCAAGATTCCTCCGTGCCTCGGAAAGCACGTTAAGCCGTTGGTCCCGGCTGTCATTTGTAGATCTTTGACAGTTGTTACGGGTCGTCAGAAGCCCAAAAGTCGACCGCGACCGCGAGGAAGCCGACCCCAACATAGTTGGGAAAAGGCTACGCAGATGATATTAATTTCTATATCGTGTCTTGTATCTACAGACTGAGACAGGCGTGATATCACGGGCACGACAAGGGTCGCACTGGCTGTCGCAGCCGCGATATCGCGCCAGTCTGCCCTTGATCCATGAGGTAGACAAGATATATTTTATTCAATACAGTACCAATTGAATAAGATCAGAAACGGTAGTCAAAATTTCCTTTGATACGACTATAAAATGGAAAAAGAATTGCCAGTTACAACATTATTATTTGTTTTCTGCAGATACGTTTAACTGAGTTAAACTGAGTCAGCCATTACCTATTTGATGGCAAAAAAAGGGAAATTCAATCGCTAATCCAAAATGTTTCGGTTGAATAAAATCGAAGTTAAAAACTCGTTTCGCGCACAATTGGCAATTGTTTCGAGTCTTCGCACCAAGTCTTTTATACCGTGTATATACATTTTCATCCTATATTTAATGGAACATGACGGAATTTTATTGCTAATTTCGACGAATGTAAGCTTCTTAAAATGTTAAAGTTTAAAATGATTCCAGTAAATTCAGTTTTATTTATTAATTTATTATTAACATTTTCTTCGATGATTCCTGCAAGCGAGGAACGTTTCGAAAGTGATGGCGCGCAGCGGCTTAATAATTATCATTTGTCAAATTCGATTTATTTGTCGGAGTGTAATTATAGCATTTAAATTAGTTGCTAATTAACCACACGTTCAATCCACGATGCAAATCCAGAAAGTTGCAAGTGCCTGCTTATTTATTCTTCCAGCTAAATAGAAATAAAATTTAAGCTTAATTAAAGGTACTTACATCTTTGTCAGGATTGAGGAATGTGAAGATAATCATCATAACATAATAAGGGGTCCACCAGATCAGGAAAGCGGCCACTATAACCACTGACATCCTCAAAGACTTCATTTTCGCTCTATCAATAAGTCTTCTTCGATTCATATCAGGAGTAAAGTACTTTTCCTGCCTCCGCACCTCAGGCTTGAATACTTTTTCGCTCTCTGAAAAAGAAATTATAAATATTTAAAACAAAACTTTTTAATCAAAGGTAGGCACAATAACTTCAGAATTCCAGGGGAAGGGAGGCAAAAAACCTGCCTTAATTTCAAAATACTTTCCTGTTTTCATAAAACGTTTCTTATAAAAAAAGATGTTGCGATTCCGAAGGAATGATCGGAATTTGTTGTCGAATACAATAATTTGAAAAGGTAATAAATAAATTCCTGTTTTATTTATATATTTTTTCTCACATATGCTTGGAAATTCGAGCATTATTTTGACAACCTTCTTTGAGGTAAATTAAAAATGCTGTACAGGTCAAATAGATGCGAGCAGGTGGGCGGCAATGTTAGTATGAAAATTCATATATCTGTCGTGTTTATATACAAATGTACTCTGTGGTTTAGCGGCCGAATAAATACTATGAAAACTCATAAATCTGTCGTGTAATTTAAAAATGGAACGAACTTTTTACGTCAACACATGGCAACCAAGGAGGTAGCTAATCAAAGATTTTATTTAAATTTCGAACTGGCTTGCAAATACAGCTGTTTAGAGTAAAAAAGAAACAAATATACATCATTGAAACAAATGAACATATTGGCGCGTGAAAATTTCTATATTTCAGGAAGAGAATTATTGTTCAATATTGTTTTTCGCAACAGTAAAATATTTTCATTCGTTCGTTGTATTAAAAATATTTCAGTTAATTTTATGCCTTTTGTAGACACCTAATAAAAAAATATGATCAATACATAATCAGCCCCACAATGTTCCCACTGCTGGGGCAAAGGCCTCCTCTCTTCGATATGGAATGGGCTGTAAATCTACCAAGCGGGACCAGTGCGGGTTGGTAGATGTCACATGTCTTTGAATTTTTTGGTTCTAGGACAAGCCGGTTTCCGCTCGATGTTTTCCTTCACCGTTTTGAAAACAATGGTGATGAAATTATTTACACAAAATAAAGCGCCTGCCAGGGTTTGAACCCACGACCTACAACAGGGCCACCACTAAATCAAACCATGTTATGTAGGCATTTCGATAATTTATCAACCCAGTGCTTATTATTAACGGCTACCCTTCAGGCTACCCAAAGTTCATAACAATGTTAGGTAGGTATCTACCCGAAATACTTTTACAGCTGGAAGTTCGTTATGGAATTCGTTTACAACACTTTGTAATTATTTAAAAGTCGAATTATGTTTGGGGTTCAATTTTTAACCCTGTCAATGTTGTATAGGAATATTAGGACGTTTTTATTATTTAAAAAAAATGGAGAAGCGGAAAAAGTTTACATAAAATTTATAATTTAACTTGTGCGAGTTATATGTTTTGTCAACGGAGTGGTTGAAAATAAACCGGAGATGCGTAACAAAATGCACGTCCGAAGTTTTGATAAGTGCCTATTATGGATATATTTTCGTGAACTCTTGCGAGTTATGGAGTTTTTTTAATATAACAAAGTATTATATTCTTGGCCAAGGAATATGTAGGTCACCTATTGCCTGCCTTTTTAGGTAGAGGGTCCCAAAGTCACACCTTACGACTTCTCTTATTTCTTTCTACGTCATCAAAGGCTTAACGTCCCTTACATCAAATGAATAAACGGCCTCATCAGTCAGCGTTTTAGTTTTATAGTTTTTAATTAGTTTCAACAAGTATAAAGTTAAATAGTAAGACAAGAAAGTTTTACGCCCACAAAGTTTTCCAAATCTTTACTAAAACTTAAGTATAAATGTTTGTACAGGTACCTACAGTAAAAATAAATTCCGTAAATAATCTAGTTTAAGAAAATTGATCATCTACTCATGATCTACCCACACTAAATTGAACCGGAATGACATAATTATGCAATATTTTGTTAATAAAGAATTTAAGTTTTTCTTTCGTTTTGGAAATAAAACTTAAAAATTTTTGTATTCCCAGTATAATATTTATTTTACAGAAGAGATTGCTCTACCTCATCACAATTACGTCTGAATTTAATTCCTATAGACTTAACTTAGACAAATCATAGATAGGTATGTAATGGAAACAATAATTAAACGACTGTTTTGAGGAGTAAACAGACATAACAAATATTTATTTTCATAATTAACTGTATCCTTGGATTAAGTTGATATTTACAGTACGAGTACGTAAAGTTACTCGTAGTTGACAGTTTATTTCTATCATGTCAAGTACCATCTGTTACCGTTCAAAGGAAATGTAACTTCTTTGAAACTATCAGACGGGTGACGTCGTACACAGCTGTTTGAACTGAACAAAAGTTATTTATTTACTTTTTGTTTTTCATTGGATTGTGAATAAAAATTATGGTGCATCTAAATTGCGCATAAGCATAACTGGTACACCTAATTTTAATTGAAGTTTATGCGAGGCTACACCTGACAGCTCTAGAGAATTTAAAAATTCAGTGGGATATGAAGTGCTCTGTTCTAGGTCCATGATGGTATCTATTGACAAAATTACTCCTTTATATCTCCCTGCACCTTATTCAAAATGTCAGTGTTTATCTGGTTAATAGTTTCATTTTTAGATGCAAGGATAGCTCTCGCACATAGCCACTGATCACAATTTAAATATACTTGTGAGTCTGGGTAAACTTTAGCAATGAGTTCCACACTGCTTTCTACCAAATTACAGAATTCCCCCATCAATAAAATACTACCATCAGCATCCGTGTCCAAACGTCCATCGCCAATTTTCAACAGTGTCTCTGCATAATGTCCCGAATCTCTGTCATTATAAAGGTGCACTCTCATATTCGTTGATAGGCTTATTTTTGTAATTCTGGCCATAAGGTTGATGACTTGGCTTTGAATTCATCTGCAGGTGTGCCTCTCTGGATGACCGGTGGAGTTTGTCGGAAGTCACCAGCCAGTAAAACTACCATGACTCCCATAGTGTCATGATGATCGGTTCAGCGGTTTAGGGCGTGAAAAGGTATCAGGCAAACAAACTTACTTTTTATCTATAATATTATAGTTAGGAGGATGAAAACCTGGTCTATTGACACTCTAGGCTTACAAAATGTATCAGGTACTTAAATAAAAATAAAAATAAACTCTTAACACACTACTAAAGCTTCTATAATAATAAAATTCAATCATGATTCCAAAGACAGGTGGCGCCATCTATTATCATAAGAAAGTTATTGATATTTTCCTCGGGAACAGTACTTTTTTTCGGGATGAAAGGTACCCTATGTCCGTTTCTGTACACCTGACAACGTATATGCAAAATTTCAGGATGATCGGTGCAGTGGTTTAGGCGTGAAAAGGTAACAAACAAACAAACTTATTTTCGCATTTATAATAATATATTAGTTAGGATAAACAGTAGATAGGTACTATGTATAAATGTTATGTCACGCTGTGCATGAAGGCAACTGATGATAACCGGTTTGTATGTTACACAAATAAAAAATGATAATGATTATACACGATTTTATTGTGGTTACTTTATTATTGCAAGAAATAAAAACAAAGTAAATGTTTTCACTAGGAATGGGTGGCACAATAAATATGTATTGTCTAAAACTATTTATTGGTCAAATAAGCGATAGCAAATTACCGAGTACTAGCGACAACACCCGATTGGTGCCCGATACGGAGCGCGGTTTGGTCCGAAATAATACGTACTGGAACTTAAGGCTATACTAATTTGTAACCAGTCCTAAGCCTAGATGAAGTCTTAAGGAAAGTTAATTTAATCAAAAATATAAACAAAAATGTTTAGTTCAACTTATTTTTATTACCGACCAAACGTTCAAATATTGAACCAGAGTTCAGTATCACCGATACATAAGTTATTCAGTAAAGTAAATTGTTTCAAAACTATTCAAATACCTAAAGTGAAGTCGGTGCTTGCTATCACCGACACAAAGTTATCAAAATAAATATTTTATGTAGTTTCAAAACCATTCTAATACCTATCTAAAGCGAACTAGGAGCTCGGTATCTCCAATACATAGTTATTAAAATAAATAGTTTCAATACCTTTTTTTTTTTTCCTTTTTTTTTTTTTTTGGGTGGGAAATTATCAAATAACTTCTCCCGCTCTGGGTGGAGCGGGAGGGAGTGTCAGACTTTTACTGACTAAAACCCACCGTGTTCCTTCAGATGCCTGTGTGCCAGGGCCACGATATCCCTTTCGGACAGGCTCGTAACCCTGGCAGGTAGTTTCAATACCTGGTATTGGTAATCATACCAATAAATAGTTTCAGTATTACGAATTCGCATATCGACCCATGTCTCGTTTTCACTTTTCATCATATTTATTTGTGTTTGAGATGTATACAGTGTTTATGAATTAGATATACCTAGTTTATTGTTCCAAAGCAACTCCTTTCTTTTTGCTTACAAATAATAGTTTACTTAAAGATCGTCAGTTAGTCGCCCGAAGCAAAGGCCGCCCACACTGCGTTTATTTATGTATAATTACAAGTTTTATAATGTTTAAAAACATTATAAAACTTGTAATTATACATAAATAAATAAAAACAAGAAGCTACTAACGTAGGTTTTATACCATTATTTTTTTTGAAAGACAAATATGTAATACACCCTATTACTTATCGTTGATTGGTGTTATGACGTAATGTTCTTAATTTGAAAAAGCGGTAACAATTCCAACGGTGAAACTGTCGGATTTGCAATATCTAACCTCATTCGGTGCTCAGAGAACATACTGTTAGCGATTTTTGTCGATCGACACGTGCGAATAAACAATATCAAGTAAATACATTTATTTAGCACAGACTAAGAGGCACACAAATACATACAATATAAATACAGCAGATAAAAAATATATAATAAAAATCAAATAAAATAATCAGGTAGATAGTCTTATTGATTGTCAAAACACAGCATATCAAGCGACAATAACGATCATCAAAAATCAAGAAAATCTATAAGCATCTTACAGAAATACTTCTAATGTGCACAGAACAACCCACATGAACATGAAGATCTCCAAAAAAACACAACTGATCAAGTTAACTTTTTTCCGTCTGAATACCACTTGAACAACTTCATACTATTATCTACCTATTTCCAACAAAAGTATAGGGAATAGAAAATAATAGAATACTCTTTATTATGTACACCATAAAAGTTACAGATATAAATGTTGAAATTTTACATGATGGCTTTTGATTCAATCGGATTCTCGATTTTCCGTAGGAAGTTGGTGAAAAATCAATTACAAAATTCGACTGTTCCGCGGATAGGAAATTCGAATGTCGTTTCGATTCGTATGCTACAGGTTAGAAAAAAAAATACTTACTAGCAATAGTTCTGACTGTGGACACATAAGTGGACACCAGTATGATTAGAGGAAGTATAAACATGAAGATCAATGAGAGCGTGGTATACGCCTGTTCTTGCCACCGCTGTGTGTAGAACCCGTGGGTCACACACTGATGGAACTCTTCGATGAACGGTCCTTGAGCCACTCTGAACACCACTGCCTGAAACAAGAAAAAAAAATCGTTAGATTCGCTTAACCGCGTCAAAAGATGCGCGTAAAACTAGCTTCTATTCTTATTCCTTCTCTGTCCATGCTGTATGATTGTGGAACTCACTTCCGCTTAACATTCGTGATTTAAAAACAGTTTCTCTATTCAATTATTGAGTAAAAGAGCATATTTAACATTTCCTCTCAACTGTGAATAATTTTATATAAATGTCCCAGAATTAACGCACAACCTCTTAAGGAGTCATTGTACTCATCATTATGAAAAACTTTTACTCGATAGTAAAAGTTTTTCATAATGATGAAAAACAAATGATGATGATTTCAAGGTTGGTCCGATGACCAACCTTGAAATCGCGAAAAAAAAACAGCTGTTCCCTACATTTTGACGAGTTATTCGAACATAAATGAACAGCTGATTTTATTTTCACGATTTGAGGTTTGATCCCATAGTAAAAGTTGTCCATAATGATGAGTACAATGACCCCTTAAGAGGTTGTGCGTTAATTCCGGGACATGTTGTATGTATGTATAAATAATGCGTTATGTATTTATTTAATTATATGTTAGTTTTTTGCGTTATACGTGTAGGCATGTTTAACATTTTAGTTTAAGACTTCGCATATTCATATTTTTCTCTCCGTGTACACAGACTATTGTCTACATTTCTTTTTCATTTCTCCTTTCGCAGGTCTGCTGGATGAAATTTCTTAAAAAATAAGCAGTTCCTTTGTACAAAAATTATAATTATGTTGTATCTCTTAGTGCTTTACTGTGTGTCTTAAAATAATAAAATAAATAAGATGGTCTCGTTTTTGTTTTGTTGACAATAACATTTGAATTAGTAATATCTCGCTCGACAGCAATCTCGCATACAGAAAAGTTTTAGTTTACATTAAGGTGGGATGTGTAAGCTCACTCTTCTCAGTATGGACCCTTTTTCATGCGAGCTAAGGTACAGTGACAGCAAATCTAACGATTAAAATCTTAGAGAAAATTTATATTGTAGATCTTGCTTTATAACAAAACATTTGGAGTTTCTTGCCCGTTCTTCTCCATAGGAACCTACTATGCTTTGGAATGGGCAACTAGCTTCATCTCTCTGACTGATCGACCCCTTAACAATTCAAAAGTGCTTGTAATAGGTTTATTTGAAATAAATGCTTTGAGTTTGACATACATTATAAAAAATCATACATAAAAGATCTTTCTTTTTAAACCATAACCCATGACCTTAAGCTACCATAACCATAACTCATGCCATGATGCCATAACCTTTATAGGTTATGGCACCGTTTCCACTGAGTCGTGGCGATTTTGTCTTTGATTGACAGGTTTATTTTATCACGTTCACTGTGAGCCCCACAGCAGAAAAATACAAATGCATATGTTTTGGAATAAGTCGCTGACGATAGACAATAGTTATTGCCATATGACTTGAAGAATAGAACGGGGCGCGTGGCTGCCTTCCCACACAGTGGGAACACTGGCTCGGTAACTAACACGGGAACACTGGCTCGGTTATGGGGTACTGTGTTAAATGTTACAACAAAATACCTTGTGATATATTGAAATTAAACGAGAGAAAATTTAAAACACATATTAAAAGTACACTTTGTAAACAAGCATATTACAAGTTAGAGGATTATATCCAGGACAGGAATGCTTGGAAACATGCTGGTCCAGCTCCATAGGACAATCTAGAGTCTAGACAAAATCAAACTGGTTGCTATTTTAATTGTATAATTTGTTATTTTTATGATATTGATTTTACATTCTGTGATTACCTATACTCGCACACTGACTTATTATTTTAATTTTTTTCGGAAAACATATACTTTTACGATGTTTCTAAATATGTGAGCACCATGTATCTATCTCATAATTAAGTTATTTTTCATTGCTTAGCTTTTAATTCGTTTTACCTATTATGGTATAGTAATTTTATTCTAGATGCATCGTCTTCACATATAATCATATAATTAATGTAATCAAACAAAATATTGTAAAACATTTTTAAAAGAGTACCGGTGGAGTTTCTTGCCCATTCTTCTCCATACGAAACTACCTTTTGGAAGGGGCAACTAGAATCAATTCTATTTTTTTTTGTAAATTTTGACGTTCCAAAGTGCCTCTTATGTGCCTATTTGAAATAAATGGTTTGACTTTGACTTTGACTTTACTCTGCTCTACTTTCAAACTTTACTCAACAACCGTCGAATCGAATTTTCTCTCAGAGTTACTATAAAAGAACACAAGAACAAGAAAGACTGAAACTTTAGTTAATCAGATAACAGAATACCCCAGTAGCGGCTACTTCAGTAAATCAGATATGTTGTCTTTTTAAGTTAGGTTTATGACTGATAGTAGAACAAAGTAATCCTAAATTTTAGTGCCTCAAAACTAATTCCTTTTTTGTATTAGGTAGGGTTCAAAAGTCGTGCGTCACTTGTAAAATACCCTTAATTTTATTCATGGCCAGTGAAAAACATAACTTACTTATTCGTTTGTTTCTTGAATTAGTCTCTTTCGTGCTTCGCGATTTGCTTTTATAATTTACTAACGATCCGCCCCTGATTCACGCGGGTGCAATGGCGACATGTCAAAACATCGAGATATCTGTGCTAATATCTAAGTTAAATATGAATTTATTATCATTATATTAACACGTCAAGCGAAAACTTTGCACCCGCTTATATAAAAATTACGCAGACGGAAGAGTATGAAATTTGCCGTAATTAAATTTTATATGGAGAAGTTCAAAAAGCTAATAATTTTTATATAATATAAAAAAAATCACACACACACACATAGTACCAGGTCCAAGTCTGCTATTTTTATAAATTCAGTCATTCCAACACGATCCCATTGTCATGCCTTTGTCATTTTGCTAAAAGTTCGTAATCTGGTAAATTCATAATGGTCGATCATTGCTCGGTCAATGTTCTCGTAATATATTTTTTTTATTATAATGGTATTGTCGTATTGCCATTATTATAAAACCCATTAGTAGAAATGTCATTAATTTGTCATTATGTACGAGATTACCAATATATGCAATTTCTTTCAATGCAGTGTCAGTGGCCGACCATTGGAAAGTCATAATGACGCCATTATAATAGTAGATTACCAAACTTGTCAAAATCAACAATTATGAAATCAATGATCGACCATTCTGACACTATTGTAATAGCAGACTTGAGGCCCAGGGCGGGTCTATGAGACATGAAAATAGGTGTAGGACCTATCCTACACCTATTTTCAAGTCATGAAGCCCTATCACCTATGACAGAAGTGACAGCTTGAGCATGGAATGAGTAAGCACCTACTTAATAATAGCACGGAATTAGTAAGTACTATATAGATTGTAAGTAGAGGCGGTCGAATTTCAACTAGTGGGCGACCACTAATACACATAAATAGTCTGGAATAAATGCTCTAAATGATAGTGAAAACCGCATCTTAATCCATTGTTCAGATTTGAAGATCTAAGCGGTCACACAAATAAACACGAAAATCGATTTTAATTTATAAAGGTATGTTTAGGTAGATTTTCATACACCGTTTCTTGGTTATTAAAACTAGGTATGAAAGCGTTTAAGGTAAGCATGTTTGTTAGAAACAATCCCAATACCCTAGACTTAAATGAGATATTATTTTCATCTAAACTTCTATTTTATATCTAAGGGCGTGGAGACATGTCTACGGTACGGCACCGGTCACCATATAACGGCACGACGCCGCTACCGTAAGACGGCCTGGCGTTGTGCCGCAGCACGGTGCCGTGTACGGTGCACCGCGGGCATAAGACAGCAACCATCGTCCAGTTTTTGTCTTGATATGGACCGCGAAAGACATATTATTCTGCTCCTGTTACTAAGGCGACGAATGAACAAAAAAAAACAGAATCAAAGAAAATATTGGGTGAATGCATATCTTTCTATAATGAACCATGAAGTAGGTCATTTTGAGAGGAAATATGAAGCGCTAAAAATATGTGGTGATGAAAAATTTTAGAATGTCCTTATCAAGTTTTGGCAAAACGAAATCAAAAGTCATTTATTCAAACTAGGCTGAGAATCAGCACTTTTCGAACGTCAAAAATTACATAAGACAGTCCCCCAAAAACGCCCACCCTTCACCACTTCCTAGTGCTTTAGCTGGGAAGAAGAAGTGGCGCAACAAACTCCCCAGCAGCACAGCTGTCTGTTCAGATATAAAACTTGAATTTATACAATAAAATGTAAAAGAATTTGCATTACGTAACACAACATTAAATTAAATTATTTGCCTTATGTTAGCTTACACGCCATTTTACCAAAAAAAAAACATAAAAATCGTCGAAAACTGTACTCAAGCAGAAATAACGTAAACAGAACGTACCTAAATAAAAGCCTCCAGGCATAATGGGCGTGCCCGCTTACATAAAGCTATAGCTGTAACTCGAAGTCAAAAATGATAAACTAGCACCATCGTAGTAAAATAAAAAACAGTTAATCATTAGAACTCTCTAAGTTCAAAAAATCCTACTGAATGATTATTTCAGCAATAATCTTTCAGTAGGATTTTTTGAACTGATGATGATGTTTTTTTTTATTCTAATGATTATAATTCTGTAAAGCCAAAATTGTTATAGCCGCGAATGATATTAAGATCAACATACATCCTGTTACTGACCTGCAAATTGCAAAAAACGTATTCAAATTTGAATTTCGCGGGCTACCTTAGCGCATCCCCCTTAAGAAAAGTCGCATTCGGATTCTTGTGTTTCTGTGGTATTTGATAGAATTTCTTCCAAAGCCAAAGGCGAGACTGATGATGTTTGGCGACGATTTATGTTTAGAATGGATGAATTTTACCCTTTGTCTTGTCCCAGAGAACGGGACATGCTTCCACTAATGAAATTAAAAAGTCGACATCTAAATTGTCAGCCATTATTATGCATTAATTCACTCGTGCGAAATAAACAAAAACAAAACATTAAGGGCGCGGACACATCACCACGGCACGGCGCTGCCACCGTGAATCGGCAAGACGTCGTGCCGCGGACCGGTGCCGTGTACGGTGCGCCGCGTCGGCTCACGATAACAACCATCGGTTCAAAAGACGACTGATGATACCCTGTTTTCTCTTAATTCATCATCTTAGCAATGTCAGGAGAAGAATACGTCTTTCGCGGTCCATATCTAGACAAAACTGCAAGTTTGAGTACACGTTTGAACCGACGGTTGCTGCCGTTAGCTGGCGCGGTGCACCGTACATGGTACCGTTCCGCGGTACGACGTCGTACCGTTTCACGGTGGCGGCGCCGTGTCGTGGTGTTGTGTCCGCAACCTAACTACCGAGCGGTTCGCCGTATGCCACCGCGGTGCACCGTACACGGCACCGTGCCGCGGAACGACGCCGTGCCGTCTCGCGGTAGCGGCATCGCGTCGTGCGGTTACACGGTGGCCAGTGTAGTACCGTAGACATGTGTCCACGCCCTAATGTTTGCATAACCGAGGATTGCTTCCACACCCACCACCGGAAATTAACTTCTAAGTTATTAACATTCTGTAGAATCCTGTTGAGCCCGTATTTAAGTTGGTGTTCACTACACTGGCTCACGTGCCGACACGCTTCACTCTCCACCTTTCCCCGCCATTCGAGGTGACTGACAGATGACATTAGTAACCGCAGCTACCTCACTACTTGTGTGAATGAGACAGTATTTACATATTCCGACTCAAATTAAATTAGCTACCTAAACTTCGCAAATGTAATGGGTATCGACATCTGAACACGATAACATAAAAAGGTTTCATGATTGTTTTGGGGTCAACGACCGCAGTTTTTTCTTTTTACTTGAATTATGAGTTGAGGATATCTGTTTTCTTTTGTTTTATCGTGTTTAAGTATAGAGACCAATCACGTCTGCGAAGTTTACACAATTTTTTTTTTCTGATATTTCAAGTGTCTGCACTAGCAGTGCTTGATGACTCGAAAAAATTTCATCAAATTAATTATTTTTTTGTGTTATCATGTTTAAATACCGATACCCATCACGGCTGCGGAATTTCGCTAGCTAATTTAATTTGACGCTGTATATTATTGATACACTACAATATCTATTGAGATTACAGTTAAACCTTAACAAAGGCTATTTTTTTTCTGAATTTGCTTGTATTTGTTCGAAATGTTTAATATGTTCGTAAGTAAGCAAAGAGGTTTAAGATAAATATAGAGAGGCTATTAGAAGTGACGTCATAGAAAAATTGTGATCTATATCTCAGCGAAACTAAACCGTGGTTAAGTCGTCTAGTCGTTTTATCACTACGAGATTTGCAATACCATTATTGCACAATTCGGCATTATACTTCGAAAATATTTTTTTTTTGGTGGACATGATTGCGAATTGTGACTTGACATGCAGGCGTACAATACTAGACCGAGCGACCATGACCACTTTTGCCCATTAGGACAAATGTATCGGATTACGATTTTGTTCGCTATGTCCCGTCTATTGTTAAGTAAATAATTTAATGTCTTTGTATGCAAGTATCCCCATAAAGTTCTCAACACCAAAACACCATCCTTTCACGTATTTATCTTATCTGCTCGGCGTTCGTGTGTCACTACAGGGATCCAGCAGAATATCAGCGTCAGGTATATTTGTCTAACATATTATGTTGAGCTGGACTGCCATTCGGTGCATTCTTGAGACGCACACCTCAATTTGTATGTTCATTATTTTAAAGTGTGGCAAAACTTTTCCTTTTTTAACCGACTTCCAAAAAAGAGGAGGTTCTCAATTCGGCGGTATGTTTTTTTTGTTTTTGTATGTTTGTTACGGGTGTGTAACGGTTGATATAATAACAAAAAATCTAACGTTCACTTGACCTAATTTCAGTTAATATACTTTTGCTTAATATAACGATCAGTTGAGATAATGAATTGTTGATATAATTTAATTTTATCTAATTTCTTATGATATAATAAACATTTCCTATAATGCACATTTGACATAATATTCATGTAGTATATTATTCATTTACTATAATATTCATAATCTCTAATAACTTTTAATATAATTTAGAAAATCTGATACGATTTTAAACGCCTGCTAGTATGGTGCTAGCAAAAATGCATCGCATAAGCATTTATTGCTACAAAAGTTTGCTTTTATGCATGAGGTGGGTAGACTATACACGAATTTATTATTTTTCTTACTGTCATACAGTTACAGCGAAATTATTCATTGTGTGGCGTAAAACTGAAATAAGTTGTAATATTTATGTGATGCTATGTTATGATTAAAAAAATATTGTACTGTTTTTTTTTCTTCGCTTTATACCCTATACACCTACCACCCTCAACTATTGTAACCAGTAGAAATTGGATGCAATCTGGACTTTAGGGCACCCCGACTCGGACAGGTTAGGTTAGAAGTTTGAAAGGGTATACTTCCGAGGTGGTCCCATTGCCACCAAATCAGAATCAAATGGGGGATACCCATGGAAATCGAGGGAATCCCTCAAATTTTTTTGGCAAACCTATAGCGATTTGGGTATTTTTTATAGTAACTCATGCATTTGCTCTCGGAAAGCACCATTTGGTGAAGTGAAACTGATGATGGAGACCACATATGGCCACCGGAATAATAAAATAATGAGTATCCTATTTAACGGGTTGCCATTAAGCAATTTATGCTCGTCACTATGCATATGGTGAGTGGCAGTTCTCCTGGTACCTTACCAGGAGAACGGCTCAACAATCAACGTCCCAGCATAGGAAAAAGCAATATTTTATAAAAGGTAATGAGCAGTTACCATTAGGCTATTGTAACTTAGATAAATTCAAAACTGACCCACTAAAAAGTGAAAAGTAAAAAACTTTTTACAAAAAAATAAGAACCGACTACCAAAAATAACACTACATAGTGAAAAATAAATTTAATTTCGGAAGTTGGTGGCAAAAAACTCAAATACAGATCCAAAGACACCGACTTTTTTCTTTTTTGGTAGTCGGTTGTTATTTTTTTGTAAAAAGTTTTTTAAATCCTTGTAGACGGTCTACAAAGATGACTGTATCTACCACTTTTTAAGAAAAATACGCAGACGGAGGTTTATGAAATTTGGCACTGGGAGGAGTGCAGAAAGCTAATATTTTTATATAATATGCATTAAAAATAAATTAAATTAATAAAAAAACATTACACACACTACCATGCGTTCGACACACACACACACATAGTACCAGGGCCTCATGCTCAGAATAATTAAACCAGTCTCATGACTTGAAGATAGGTGTATTAAATATGTATATATACTCTTTTGTTTGTGGTTAAAGTCTGTGGTCAAACTTAGAAGAGATTAATAACGATATTGTATAAAGTCTTTCTGAATGTCAAACGTTAATGTCATAGTCATAGTTTGGTCGAATTTCAACCACTGGGCAACCACTACTAACAAGAAATAACTGAAACCATTTTTTTTCTATTTTACCTTTTTTTTTTGTTATTTGCCGTGCTTTTGTCCAAACGCAACGTATTTACCCCTCTCCTTTTTCTTTGCAATAGGTAAAATTAATTCCATGGCACACAAACTCGTTGACCTATCGCTTGCCTCGCACCAAAATGCGTTTATACGATAAAAAAACTAATTTTCAACTGCAATCACGATTGTGCCTGTTACTATTTGAAGCAAGAGTTGAATATTTAAATTTTACGTGTTATTTTCTTATTGTCAAAGTCAAATTATTTATTTCAAATAGCCACATAAGAGGCACTTTTAAACGTCAAAATTTACAAAAAGTAGAATTGATTCTAGTTGCCCCTTCCAAAAGGTAGTTTCGTATGGAGAAGAATGGGCAAGAAACTCCACCGTTACTCTTTTAAAAATGTTTTACAATATTTTGTTTGAGTACATTAGTTATATGATTATAAGTGAAGACGATGCACCTAGAATAAAATTACTATACCATAATAGGTCAAAAGAATTAAAAACTAAGCAATAAAAATTGTTATACGAACTATTGAAAAAAGAAGATAATTATACAATTTCTGTCATAATTTGACCAACACGTTGTGACGGTTTAAGATAATGCGCTACCAATAAAATATTATGTATGTTTCTTGTGTTTTTCCTATTTTAGAAATACCAAAGAATTATCATAAACAATCCTAAGTGGAACTAAGGACCATTTCCATTCTTGGTAGAACTGTGCGCGCCAGTCTTTAAAACCACTATCAACGCAGGCAGCGGTTTGTACACGGCCACTTTTTTATAACACTATGGAATTATATAGTATTTTGTGACTCGTATCTATTAACTGCTCGTAAATTACGATTTTTATTTCTTTTTTTGCATACTTTTACATAACCTAAAATTTTTATTTAAAATATTAATTAGTGATTTGTGGACAGAATATTTATTCAGTTTTGTTACAGTTGTAATGACAATGTTGTCATTTGGTTTAAATATGTAGGTTTTATTTTTATTATTTTAGTAATATTTTATATAGATTCTTTTTTAATTTGTGAATGTGAGAACGTTGTAGGCTTAATAGACTGTAGCTTTGTAAACTATCTTCTATTTTGTTAAGTAAATGGTACTTGTTGACGGGCCCGGGACACTGTCCTCTCATACCTATTAACACTGTAACTTGGAAACATTGTTAAAGCCTACTTTTTTTTAAAAGAGTAACCGTGGAGTTTCTTGCAGGCTCTTCACCATAGGAAACGACCAATTGGAACCGTGCACCTAGCTTCTGACGTTTCATAAGTGCCCATGTGTATATGTGAAAAAAAAAAAAATGATTTTGTATATTGTACCTGTACGTGAACAATTGCTAACGATACCAATATGCATAAGTTACTGCTGCAAAAATCAATACATGTGGAGATTTATTGCGTCGTCCATAATTTTGTTTTACAAATATCTGATGATCATTTAAAGTTATCGCTTTTGTGTTTACACATACCGTTGCTGAATGAAGAAAATTAATAGGTGTCTATATCTTTACACAACTGTTTCTTCATTGCTTCTATTGTTAAAAATGATTGCCGGATACGCATGTTTTTCCATGAAAATCGTCAAGGACACCAAGTTAACTGACTCACAATTATAATATAAATACAACATACAATCTGAGTCATCTATGATTGCATAGAAACTGATTAAATATCTATCAGAAAAAAACTGCGAGTACATACAGAAAATTCTCACGAAATAGTTTCGAAAATGCTTTGTGTCACCAAAAAACAAATATTGCTGACGCCCGAGCCAGGCATACCAACTTTCAAAGGACCAACCCGGTCGGGTCACCATGTTTTTTATCACAGGATTTTTATTAGAGGACCATGATTTAGGTACGTATTAACATATTAGTCTGCTCAAAAATGTATTCTTTAAAAATATTTTGTGATATTTCTAGCTTGTTTGGGAAAAGCAAACGAGATTTTCCCGAAAGAAGTTGCAGTTATGTTAGAAAGATTTTTAACATCTTTCCTCTCGCATTCTGCGGGAGTGATTTCGTGAAAATGGACGTAAGTGTGTAACAGGAAGTGACAGCTTGAGCATGGAATAAGTAAGTACTGTTTAATAGCATGGAATTAGTAAGTAATTCATAATAACATGAAATTAGTGTACGCATGGAATTAGCTAGTACTATATAGGTTGCAACTAGATCTAATTTCAACCAGTGGGCGACCAGTGCGACCACTAGTAATGAATAATTATTCGAATAAATATTTCAATATTTAGCTTTTTAAATTTTGAGGTCAATTTCTGTCGCTGCTCAGTTGCTTATTACCAAGGTGAGATTTCTGATGTTACACATTATTATAAGCGACTGGCTCGCTTGTTTTTTTTTTGGAGAGATATTTTGATGTTCTCTAAAATACGTTAGCTGCGTTATAACTTTTTTTTTTTGTAAAATAACGTACTTTAGAGTGTTCTTGAGTGTTTGTTCATTGACACTAAAATAACACTAACCAAATCGTTTTCTTGACGAAAATGTCACTTACGGGTAAAATTCTGAAGTATTACGGCTGCTGCCACTGTGTAGTGTGTATGTAAAGGCTTACAATAAATAGACGTAGGCTGGTACAATCTGATATACTAACAACTTTGATATTGTTACCAAGGTCTAATCTTACAATAGGTAATGAAACAAGCCATCAAAACATTTTCAGAGAATGATTGAGTATTTCTTCGAGTTTTCCATGATATAAAATGAGTGTAAATCATTCTTTACCGCTTTCACGATTTGGGCGGCACCATTTTCTGCAATTTGCGCCTCATTCAAGATGTCCGGTGGAGTAGATTCCATATTAATATCGGATTCCTCACTTGAACTCATATTATTATTTTGTTTATAATTATCAGTTGGAAAGTCGCAACAATCTATGACGTTTCTAATATGAAAATGGCGAATTTGCAAACGGCGCCACGTGCGCATGGTAAAAATTAGAACTACATCTTTCGTCTCATTTTTTCTTTAGTATTAAAATTAGAATTGAAATTCTTATATATTTTTATGGAAATAAAAAAAAAACCGTAAAGGATACTACGGCGCTATACAACGGAGCATGCGGTAAAACAGGTACTTAGGTGAAGGTACCTATTTTACCGCACATTTCGTTGTTTGGTGCGTAATTTTTACAAAATAATTTTTAAAATGTGTTGAAAACGAATATATACCCACATCTGCGTAGTTTAATAAAATCGTATTTATTTTAATCAATATACACGTGATTTTAACTAGAGACTAAAATGGAAGCTAATACAGGGTGTAAAAAGACACATCACAAAGCCGTCAACTACGCATAGGTACTGTACATCTAATTATGTAGCTTCGCGCAAAAATTATTGCTGGGAACCGATTAGGGATTAAAATTTTTCAATTTTTATTACTTTTACCAATTTTTTTTTTTTCACTTACCCAGGCAAACGGACTAAGTGCTGTTGTGTGAGTTAAGCCCCGCCCCTTCGTTCTATGTGGTATGCGTAGGTATTTGTCGAATACTCGCGGCTATGAATGAAATGAATATAAGAAAAACGAAAATTCAGGTAATATTTGCTTGCAAAAAAGTTTTATAATAACAATTGGAATTCGTTTTCGTAAAAAAGTAAAAAAAAATGCGTGTTTGGCCTTCAATATCTCCAGAACCAGTGGATTCCCAGGTATGGTCTAGTGAAAAAAAAACGATTAAAATAATGGATAGAATATGTAGCTTTCGGCTTTGGAAAGGATCTTTTTACACCCGATATAGTCGGATAAAATGCAAAACAGTATACAAAACACAGAATTTGTAAACAACTCGCCAATATGTATTGGTATTGCGTACGTCATACGTAAAGCCATTCATATGGCTTTACGTAAAAGCTATACAATTTTACAGGCACAACTCGGATCAACAACATTGTCGGAATAACAGAGCTTTATTGTTAAACTAGTTAGTTTACGCTGCTGGGCCTGTATCGAAATAGTTTTTATTTGTTTTACAACAAATTCTAGCCCTAGAGAATGTTGGGGCTCCAATCTAACAGAATTTCAAAACCATTCAAAATTCTTCCCTTAGGTACTAAACTTTGCTTGTTAGACAAAAAACACGGGATAACAGCGAGCTGTTTCGACCCATATATTGTCAAATGTTTGTGCAGTAGGTCACACCTGAAAAGTAAAGTAAGGAAAATTAATTGTTCAGCAAATTGACTACCAACTTAAATTTTCCGTATAATTATTTAAATCACAAATGCTAAACTAGCAACTAGCTTCATCTTTCTGAATGACTGATTCCTGTGACAATGCAATACTTTGAGTATGAGTTTGACTGTCATTCTGTCAAAAATTTTCCATGTTACAATACAACCATTGTACATACAAGTTCATACAAGTGTTACTTGTATGAAATAGTTGTAACACGGCAAAACGCCGTAGGTCGTAGGGTATTAATTTTCCTAACAACAAATTCCCTGACTGTACACAATTAAAATAAAATAACAAAACGTACAGTTTCTAGTCTTTTTAAACAACATTCTGTAACCCTTTGTTGTCCAGAGAGTCATATTCTGTACATATGACTTTCTAACATTATATTCCACTAGCTGCGCCCCGCGGTTTCACCCGCGTAAGTCTCGATCCCGTGAAAATATGGAGATAAAAAGTAGCCTATGTCTTAATCCAGGGTGTCAGCTACCTCCATACAATTTTTTATCAAAATTAGTCCAGCCGTTTGAGCGTGAAGAAGTAACAAACACACACACTCACAAACTTTCGCCTTTATAATATTAATGTGATGATGATTGTAATATTCTGGTCTGGATTCTAAAGTCTGAATTTATGCCCGGTTGATGGCGAAAGGCGCGCCTCCTATTACATGTGATTTAAACATAACTGGCGAAATGTGGGTGTGCTATAGGTGCATCTCTGCCTAACCCTTTTGGGAATACAGGCGTGATGTTTATGTTGTATATTCTGGTAGAATATGGAGTAGACAGAACTGTCTTGCCAACAGACTTCTTCTGGGTAAGCTCACTCCATCGTCGACTTTGTCTCCGTCACCTCTGACCTTTTTTTTTTTTTTTGCCGGGGTGGAAAATCCTCATGGATTTCCTCTGCCCTGGGATGGGCGGAGGGGTCTGTCAGACTCTTACTGACTAAAAACCACCCCGGTGTTCCGTTCCCACACTTGCACCGGGGATCTTGGGAGCTAGATTACTTCCGTGATCCCCCGCAACTCAAGGTCACCTCTGACCTAGACTATGGTCAAGAGCCTATGAAGAGGTCTATGAGCAAAACCATTCCTAAAAAAAAAAAAAAAACGATAATCAGCCTATAATGTTCCAACGGCTGGGATACAGGCCTCTCTGTGAAAGGGAGTGGGCCATTATCCACTACGCGGGCACAGTGCGGGTTGGTGGTATTGCCAATTATTACAAACTAAAGCTACTTACTAACTATTCTAAAAGTTTCACATCAGATGTTTATTTATTATTTACTAGCTTCAGCCCGCGACTTCGTACGCGTGGAAATCGTAAAACGCCACAATGTACTAAAATAACAGCCACATTTTTATTACGAAAACCGGTCAAGAGCGAGTCAGACTCGCGCACCGAGGGTTCCGTACGTATATAATGATGTTGATGATTTCTGAAAAACTGTGCTATTTAGAGACATCGTTTTATTTTTCCTGTAATCTTTATATAAACTTCTATTACATAGAATACTTTCAGATTTTTCTCTATGCAAACTTCAGAAATAAGGAGGGGGGGGGACAGTATTTTTTTACGTTTTTCATCAAAAGTCGAAAACTATGCCAAAAAAAATGTTTGAGAATGAGCAATCAGCGCTCTTTCATATGGATAACCCGCATGCCCTAGTAGACTCCATTCAAATTTTTAAGACCCCCTTTCAGGCCCTGTTGCAAAAAGATATATTTTTTTAAATTTCTTTCTTGTTTGCAAAATAGTTGGGTAAACGTCATCTAAAACTATTTCAAATTGACAGCATTAGTAGTTCTTGAGATATCCAGTTGTGATATACCAGATCAGACCGACAGACAGACTTAGTCTCACCATAAGGGTTCCTTTTTAACATTTTGGTACGGAACCCTAAAAACTGCCTTGTTGGTCTAGTGGTCGCAAGCGCTTCTGTTGAGCATGAGGTCCTGGGTTCGATTCCCGGGTCAGGCAAATTGTTATTGGGTTTGTCATCTGGAATTTCTCAGTAACAGTCCTGAAGTCTGGATTTGTGCCCGGTTAATAGCAAAAGGCTCGCCCCATATTACATGGAACCTAAACATAACTGGCGAAATTTAATGTGGGTGTACGATAAGGTAGTTACACCTCTGCCAATCCCTTCTGGGAATACAGTCATCATGATATGTTATTTTTATAAAACATACATTACATACATAAACTCATGCCTTCTTCCCACGGGGTTAGGCATAAGCTATAGATCGCCACCTGCTACACACTTTACATAGTCCTTTTTATATTTCCTCCTAGGGCGTCTGTAGTGAAACCGCTGTTACATTTGAATTACATACATTCACAGATGCCTCAGAACGTGCATATGGTGCATGTGTGTATGTTAGAACAATTGACACACAAGGTAAAGCCTGTGTCAAACTGCTTGCCTCTAAAAATAAGGTAACACCTTTGAAACCAGTAACTATTCCTAGGCTGGAGTTATGTGGAGCATTATTGGGGGTGCAAGACTATGCCCTAAAATTTTAAAATCACTTACAGTTAAATTCAATAATTCTTACTACTGGACTGATTCCATGATCATCCATCAGAGTTAATCAGACTCAGAATCCATAGTTATAATAAGTTTCTAGTTTGTAAAGGAAAATACAACAAATTGTAACAGTTAAAAGTCCATTATTTCGAAGCCCTAACTAAACAATACACAGCGGCAGCAGCTGAAACAGCGTCCCCTCCCCCCCCCTCATTTTCACTTACATCTGCCTTGTAAATACTTTTAGATAGTCGCCTTTTGTTCATCCTCTCAACATGAACCAACCATCTAAGCATACTCTTTTAAACTTTTGTCACTACATCTTCTTTTAAACCCAACCATTACTTTATCACATAATGTTTTAGCCTATCATTCATAGTCATGCCACACGTTTCGCAATGAATACATTTCCACAGCATTTATTGCTACACCCGAAATTCCTTCTTCCATACATAAACGTGGGCACCAAGCACACACATTGTGAAGTGCCAGTCGAGCCTTTTTGGGCATCAACTGGTTGGTCACAATCGCATGTATTTGATCATTCACTTTATTCCCCACATTTTTCTTTATAATACTTCCCTTTATACAAAAATTTCGAAATATTCAGAGACTCAGAACTGGTGACGTGGGAGCAAGTGACGTACAGTTGTCCGTGTGAGAAGCAGTTAGTCCTTTTTTTTTTTTTTTTGGGTGGGAAATTATCAAATAACTTCTTTCTCCCGCTCTGGGTGGAGCGGGAGGGAGTGTCAGACTTTTACTGACTAAAACCCACCGTATTCCTTCAGATGCCTGTGTGCCAGGGCCACGATATCCCTTTCGGACAGGCTCGTAACCCTGGCAGAAGCAGTTAGTCCTGGTAATTGCTTTAGAAGTTTTTCGTTTTTAGTGAATTAATAAACGCCTGCGTTCCTGTATATACTAAATGTCACAAAACTGATACACTAACTGATGCATTCTTACAAATTATTCCTGACGAACGACTATCACTAAAATAATATAACAGCAGATTATGCAGAGCAGATGGCAGATGGGGCCGAAAGGTTCTGGAGTAGCGGCCGCATACGTAGCGTTGGAAGCCCTTCGAACGCTACGTATTTTATTATAAGTATAGATTTATTTATTTATTTAATATAAGGTAGCTTCACAGCTGACATGTAAATCTAACATTTATATTATTCGAAACATTACGCAAATTACGAAGTACACAAAAAATAAGAAATACAGAGTGACATTATTAATAGTATTTTAAGTATATGAGTGCGTGTATCTGTGTGCATGGTGTAGGTGCTGAAAGCAAGTGTGATGATGTGTGTATGTCTATGTAAGTATGACTAAAAACGGGCACTAGGTACTAAGTTAGCTGATTTAAAGTTTATTCTGCTGAGCAGTTGTGAACAGTCAAATTTATTGTTAAGTATGTCGTACAATAACATCATATCATTTAACTGTCGTCACTCTTTCAGAGTATTAAATATGTGGCATTGACAGGAGACCAGGTAATTTGGGATAACAGTTTTAGTTTTGTAATTTAGGTATTTCATAAATTTGGGTTGGATTGATTCAATTTTATCAATGTATTTCTTATAAAAAGGTCACCAGATAGCAATTGATTCATCAAGATGTTCTTGTCATACGATTCCTAAGTACTCCAATACACCTTTCGTTTTATCGTAACAACCTCGTGAAGATTTCACAATGTCTCATTAAACTTTCGTGGACTTGTTTGTGCGCATCTATTAAAAAAAAAAACACTTTATAAAAGTGTTACTAACTATTATGTTATTATATTATTGTTTCCTTTGTATCAGACTATGTTTTTTTTAGTACAAAATGGCCTGCTCTTGACCTGAATTTCCCTTGATAGAAATCGATCGATGAGGTCGCGGCCGTCACGATGGAATACAAAAATCCCAGAAAATCCCTGTTTACTCTTGCTTTGAAGGCTGACTATCACGGAAATGGAAGGAAAATTGTCAAATAAAAATAAACCCATAGCGCCAAGACTGTTAAAAGCTCCCGCAGACAGGCGCAACGCGACAAAGCGACGCGACACTAGTAGCACAGTTTCTATGAAAACTTCATTGAAAGTGTCGCGCCCGCGATATCGCGCCAGTTTTCAAAAGCCTTAAGTCCTTTCAATTTATACCTTCAAAGATATTATACCTCCACAACACAGGGTGTAATAATTTCAGTAAGTAATTAAAATAAATTTTCAAAAAATAATTGCAGAATTCTGTAAGGCTTGGACGCGCAAACTGTAACCATGAATATAATTCAGCACAAGATTCTAGATCCACAAAAGCATTGAAATTTTTTGTCGGTTATCAAAAGAGATCAGCGGTTCCATAAGTGACCGTGTAGGTTTTGCATTTTTGTATGAAACAGCAGATTTTTTTTTAAATCACAGTCTTCAAATGTGTACGCTAGGAGGGCCTAGACTCCCCTCTTTGAGGGGTGGCTGGAGAGGCGCCACGGCGTTCTCACCTTCCGCCTGACGCAGGTCCTCACCGGACATGGATGTTTCGGGAGGTTCCTATTTAGGATTAAGCGGGAGGAAACGCCCGGGTGTCACCACTGTGTGGATCGCCCGGAGGACACGGTGGAGCATACGGTGGAGGTCTGCCCTGCTTGGGCGGAGCACCGCCGTGTCCTCACGGCAGCGATCGGCGGCGACGATCTCTCGCGTCCGGCCCTGGTTCAGGCCATGGTTCGGAGCGAGAGTGCATGGGAGGCCGTCACCTCCTTCTGCGAAACAGTAATGCTTGCGAAGGAGGAGGCGGAACGCGTGAGGGTAAGGCTAAATCAACGCCCTCGCGCCCCTAGTCGCCGCAGGAGACGCCCCGGGCGTCGGGAATCGCAGGCCGATTCCCGGCCACCGTAGGCGCGGGCTTGCGGACGGTGAGCGATGGGTAGCTCGCCGTCCGATAAGGACCAAGCCCGGGTCGACGGCGCGTTGTGTTCCACGCGCGCCTCAAAGAGACGTCAGCACCAATTGACGGGGTCCGAAAGGGCCAATGCCTGCCAGGGTTACGAGCCTGTCCGAAAGGGATATCGTGGCCCTGGCACACAGGCATCTGAAGGAACACGGTGGGTTTTAGTCAGTAAAAGTCTGACACTCCCTCCCGCTCCACCCAGAGCGGGAGAAGTTATTTGATAATTTCTCACCCAAAAAAAAAAAGAAAAAAAAGGAGGGCCTAGACTAGACTCACGTGCTTAAGTCATCGTAATAAATTGCGCGTATAAATTTTGCATTATTTATTATTTTTTCGTCAGCCTTTACAAGAGAACATATTGATTGGGACAAAGAGTAAGCGAAAACAGAATTCATCATTTGTTTTTATTGGCTTGAATCGAGTTTTATTATTTAGTTCATTGACGGTCGGTTTACTGTATCACAAATAAAAGGCATTGGGATTTATGTATTTCCGTCAATAAAGAGCTCGATTTCTATACGATTTTATCTTCCCTTTTCTGATAGAGTGAAATTGTTTTTTGTTTCGGTAAATAATTGTGGCAGATAGGATAATAAAATATACTATTTAATTAAATATCAGTCGAATCTTCCATTTAAACATTTTCAATATAAGACCATTTTACATTGCGATCAGATCAAATCTGACGATGTAAATAAATATTGATACCTGTAGGTGGATTCACCATTGTGATCTTCGATCCAATATTCTGGGCAGAGCAGTAATATATAAAGTAGAACCAACGGGCTGAGGGATGTCGGATGAATGACGTAGTGTACCTACTTAGATATTGGTGGCGTATCTTATCTTGGGCAAATTGATTTGTGGTTTCGTGTTTATTACGTAGGTATAAAACATTCATGATGAATTTCTCCAACGTATCATTAATTAAATTAATTTATCCATTGGACCGATCAATTTTAGTATTGAACTAGCTGTCCCGAAAAGAGGTTATTCCCAAAGTACTCCAGAAAGAGTTCCCAAACTACTCCATGAAAAATATAATATTTTTAATTAGGTTTCATTCTACTCCATGATAATATTAAAATGTTCTCGAAGTACTCCACTCCATTTTAATCAAAAAGCTGATTTAAACATGTACCGAATTTATTTTAAGAATTTTTGTGACTGACTGTAATGAAATATATGTATATTATAGGTAATTATGTTATGTAGATGGAGTAGTTTGAGAATTGATAACGAATAATGGGTGGAGTACTTAGAGAATAATTCCAGATACATATGGAGCAACAAAATAATAAGTATTTTTAACCGACTTCAAACAAGTTAACAACACGATCTCAATTCGGCAGTATGTTTTTATTTTTTTTGTATGTTTGTTATGCGATTACTCCGTCAATTATTGTTGACCGATTTTAAAAATTCTTTTTTTATTTGAAAGGGTATGCTCCCGAGGTAGTCCCATTGTCACCAAGTCAGAATCTGATGAGGGTATCCTATGGAAATCGAGGGCAATCCTCATTTTTTATAGGCACACCTTTATCGATTTCAATATTTTTTATAGTAACTCATGCATTTCTGCATTTTTTTGCATCACTCGGAAAGCACCATTTGGTGAAGTGGAACTGATGATGAAGACCAAAGGTGGCCACCGGAACTAGTTAATAATAAATATTTCACTGTTGCGATTCGATTAGACACTTTATTATGGTTGCTAAGCAATTTATGCTAGTCACAATGCATATGGTGAAGTCACTATCAGTTCTAGTTCTCCTGGTTCTTACCAGGAGAACTCCTAAAGTATTAACGCCCCTGCATCGGGAAATGCAATATTTTGTAAAAGGAGCAGTTGACATTAGCCTATTGTAACTTAGACAAATTACAAACTGACCCACTAAAAAGTTAAAAATAAAAAACTTTTTGCAAAAACTAAAATACTTCACTTTGTAGTGTTTTTTTTTTTTGTAATTAAATAATAATAATTCCTTGGAATAACTCGGGAATTAATGCATGAGTTTCTTATCTTTTTAGAACAAAAGAATGGAGTAGTTTGCGAATAACCCCCGAAAGTGTTGAAAGACGTTGTCCTGTTCCGATGTCAATAGTTCGTACAAAAATCCCATACGAAAAGGACCTTCAGTTTTTCCTGAATTAGAATTTTTTTCCGGGAAGTTTTTCCAATTTCTCTTGTTTGGACTATTAAGAACTATTCAAAATAAAAAATAGTCAAATCGGTCCAGATCTTTTTAAGTGATGCGCTTACCAATGAACAGCATTTGATGTTTATTTATCTATGGTAGATTTATTTATTTGCCGACCCCAACGTAGCTGGGAAAAGGCTAAGCAGATGATGATGAGATTTGTTTATTTTGCTATATTAACCAACACAGCTTTCACAGACGTCCTTAACAATTACAAACATAATGAGGAAAATAAATAAACAGGGATTTTCTATCGTACTTCAACTGCAAGATAAGAGAAAGAAAAAGTAAACAAACCTACGATCCTTAGATCTTCCTTAGTTTGTACTCCGGGCCTAGCCTGATATCTTTCAATTTTTTAATAAATTGCTATAGGATAGTTGTATTTCCGATTCAAAATCGTTCGAATTTACATAGCGTTTACTCCGCCCGATTGTGCTAGACTAACATAGGTAGCTCGGTCTCTAGAGTTCTGCAGTGCTAAGTTTAAAGGATGATTTTTGGTACACACGGCTATACATCAAACTATACATTTTCAGTATAAGCTGACCTTTCATTCTACGAAAATCCTATACCATGCGAGATCAGCTTTTATACTGGAAATTTATAGCTTACTGACTTGGCATACTGACATGGATTGGAAAGCGCTCGCTTGAATGGCGCGTGGTTACGCCAGCTTATCAAATAGGCATATACAATACCACAAATAATCCAATAGTTACTGAATTTTGGGTGGAATCAATACCTATTTCATTATGATTAACATAGATAACGAAGTATTGTATATATTTTATTTCTTATTTTGTTGATTTTTATCTCATTTAATGCTGCACTGGTTAATGCGTCATCACGTCAAAGCCGGCTGTCGCTGAAAACCAGCGCTGGGGCTCTGTCTCGCATAGGGTCGCACCCTATGCTGAGCGATGGCCGTTTTGCGTGAATGTGACGCATATTTTCCCTCAACTTGTTCTTTCGTGTTTGTGTTTTTATTTTTTTGCGTTATGTTTACCGCAAATAAACGTATTTTCTTTCTTTTTTTTTTCTATGTGTGTCTTTAAGGCTGCAGTCTTACATTGAATTAGAATTAACTGTAGGTGTGGGATGTAGTAGGTGTAGATGTAGGAACTAATAAAAGGCAACATTAGCTATGTTGAAACAATCATAACATAGCGACTCTACATAATTATGTTTAGTAAATATTGACTGCGCCGTTGGTCTACTGGTCGCAAGCGCTACTGCCGAGCACGAGGTCCGGGGTTGGATTCCCAGGTCGGGCAAAGTGTTATTGGGTTTTTCCACTAGGAATTTCTCAGTAGCAGTCCAGTGTCTGCATTTGTGCCCGGTTGATGGTCATAGACTCGCCCCCTATTACATGGGACTTAAACATAATTGGCGAAACGTTAGGCAGAGGTGTACCTATAGTACACCTCTGCCTAACGTTATGTTATGATGATGATGTTATGTTTAGTTCGAAATACCTTAAACCCGACCCAACTGTACTCTGACAAACCATTTCTTTGGCATGACTTAACTAGGCAACGATGCGACTTCGAGGACATACTTCTTCGATAACAATGCTAGTCCGACATAAGTCAATTTCGACGTACTACGGGTAGTTAATAAATAAATAACATGCTACGATCCATAGCATTGTTCACGCCAACGCCAAAAAGTTAACATTCTTTCAACGCGTGTCAAATCATCGACGGCTTAGAACGTTTAAAATGTGTGTTGTGCCAAATTCCAAAGATTTAATTTGTTAGTTTCGCCCACCGCGTCCAAAGATGATCACTATTCTATTTCTTTTTGGCACCTCTCTGACACACACAAAGTCATTTAATTATTTACTTAACTATTGTTAAGCTTGTCTATTGACAGGACATAGTGAACAAAATCGTAATCCGATACATTTGTCCTAGTGGGCAAAAGTAGCTCAGTCTAGTGTGGTACGCCTGCATGTCAAGTCGCATTCGTGTCCACCAAAAGAAAATTATTTTTGAAGTTTATATGCCGAATTGTACTGCAAATCTGGTAGTTATAAATCGACTAGACTTAACAACGGTTTATTTTGGTTAGTATTTTGTAATTTACCAAGTATTTAGATAAAATAAATAATTTTCTTAGATGTTTCAAACTATCTGACGGTTGGTAATCAAAGGTTGGTGTCGGTAAAATTGTAACGTGTCAAACTAAGCAATTAAGTAATTTTATTATATTACGCTAGTTGGCGTCACTTAGACATGGGATCACAATTTTTCCTTCACATTACATCTGATGAGAGATTTAAAATAGATATTATAGAGACGCTTCTCTATAATATCTATTTTAAATCTCTTTGAACACACACAATGTCTATTCTCTATAATATCTATGGTGTTGTGGCGCAGCCTGGGAGATGCCTATGTCTAGCAGTAGACTGCTATAGGCTGAGTTGAATGTCTATTAATGAAAAAATATTTATTAATGTGCCTAGCAGGTTACCACGGTTACATACCTACAATCTGTTCAGACAATCTTTGCACAAAACCAACTTAGGTGACAACTCTCCCTTAACGAGGGTTACCAAATTGTACAATGCTCTATGCCGTATAGCTGAGATTGATATCAATCATGACAGTCTTAACACTTTTAAAAATCAATTATACAAGCACTTTCGGTTAGAGGGCATTTGACTTATCATTCCAATAATTAAATAATTTAACACTTTTAAATTTTTAATATATTAAACTCAATTCACTTTAAAATTCAATTTTAAACTATTCTCTTTTATTCATTTTTTTTTGTTTGACTTTTATTAATTAATTCAGACATAATAAAGAAAATCATAAAATGCTTGGTTACTGTACTATTGTATTATTGTCAATTAAAACTTTTTTTTTATTAGCATGTAAATCTTGTATAATAGCATGAATATCGTTTTTTTTTATGTATTCTTAATTTTAATTGTGTATTCAGAGCATGTGTACTCGATAATGTGTGAGCTGTGGTTATCTGTAATTGAGTGTGCATTACAGGATAATGTATATATTAGACAAGTTTTTATTATTGTAAAAGATAATTGTAATGTATCTTGTTGGTAATCCATAAATAAATAATAAATAAACGTCGCAGTCACTACGGAAACGCCATATTTATTATACAGGATGTTTGAGCTCACTTTTCTTTGTATTAATGACACTTTTCGCGCGACATAAGTAGGTACGGTGAGGGCAAATCTAACGATTGAAATCTTTGCCAAATTCTGTGTAACGTTGAAAAACAATGCTCTTGCATTTTAATAGTAAAATTAAATATTCTGTAGTTGAAACAGCTGTTTGTAATGTCACTTTTATGCCCTTCGCAATACAAAAGTCGGTTAACCCTGTATACGAGTAGTACCACAGAGTTTTCAATAATAAGGTTTTGTTTACGTTGTCATTCTTGAATAAAACTCACACAAAAGATTGTTTTACAGACACTAGTATGAAGGTAAAGCATACTTCTACTATAAAAACCGGTCAAGTCCATGTCGGTCAACGCACAATGAAGGGTTCCGTAGTTGGGATGAATTTATATCAAAAACAACATTAAAATTGTTGTTGAAAAACATGTTCTCCCATACATCAATATAGGTCACGATCAATTCTCCAACTGCAAATGTATGTTGCATGACTAAATTAAAAAATGGTTTATCCAACGATACCCCACACCATGGGATAGACGAGAAAAAAATACATTCCCATTTTACGTGTAATGGAGGTACACTTTTTTTGTGATTTTGCTTGATCAACATGTATATCTGCCAAATTACAGCTTTCTAGTACTAAGAGTCTCTGAGATAAGCCGAGGACAGACAGACAGACAGACAGACATGGCTAAACTGTAAGGGTTCCTTGTTGACTACGGAACCCTAAAAAAGAGGACGTTACCGAAAGGGAATTTCCATATAAATGAAAATAGTATCTGCTCATAAATCTATGTTTGAGAATCAATGAATCATGTCATATAAACAGACGACGACGATTCAAGTTTTTATCAATAAAATAAACAACAAAATTTTGATGTTTATTTAATTTAACACCGACTGAATTTACGGAGGTTCATTTACTAAATGAAAAGTTGCTGCCATGATGTTGTGCATCAATTAATTTTTCAGATCAAATATTTGTTGATGGGTTGTGTACAGCAAAATTGAGTCTAAAAATATTATATAACCTGAACTTATGCCAACTACTTAAACTATGAATCATGATTCATAGACCTTGAATCAGATTCACCTTAGCACTCGAGCACACAAATTTTTCGGTAAATTAATCACATACTGAATATCAGGAATTTATAAAGCAGAGAGAATACATATAAATGTAGTACAGTCAACTGCAATCCAATGGTAACACGTGCACTACGTAAATCACCCATAGTAAGACGAAATAAAGTTGCTGTCAATGCCAAATGTAAACGCTTAAGTGCGGTTGGCTTCAGGCTTCACTCTAAATCACGTTACTTTCACACCGATTCCAATACGCAATATATTATTGGAACAATATCTTACAATTGACAGCTTTTGTATTACACACGTCTACAATATTTATATGTGAAGATAATAAACTGTATCGTACGTGTAGCTTTAATCTTGCCTGGGCCTCAAGTCTGCTATTACAATAGTGTCAGAATGGTCGATCATTGATTTCATAATTGTTGATTTTGACAAGTTTGGTAATCTCGTACATAATGACAAAAGAATGACATTTCTACTAATGGGTTTTATAATAATGGCAATACGACAATGCCATTATAATAACACAATTATTTTACGAGAACATTGATCGACCATTATGAATTTACCAGATTACGAACTTTTAGCAAAATGACAATGGCATGACAATGGGATCTGGAATGGGCGTTGGAATGACTGAATTTATAAAAATAGCAAACTTGGGCCCCTGGTCTGCGATAATTATGTGTCGAATCCAAATTTTAATTGCTCCGGATATCAAAGTGTGGGCAACGTTAAGCAGCCTCTTACTTGACATTTAAGTCAGTATCTTTACTTTAGTATACTTTATCTCTGTAATTTCTCGAGAACATAAAAGTGTCGCTAGAAACTTCGTTAAAGCTATTAATGATCACTGACCTGTGGCACACTCAGGACGAGACTCAACACCCACGCGATAATTACAAGTCTTCCGCTTCTCGTCGCAGTCGCCATACTTCGCATCGGATACTTCACAGCGAGCCATCTGTCCACTCCAATAAGCACCAGTATAAAAGTACTGAGGTACAAAGCGAACATCTGGAGGAACTTGAACAATTTGCATGCTATATTTCCGGCATACCACTGCACCGTAAAGGACCACGCCGCTTCACCAGCGATGCAAAAAACAGTAACCAACAAGTCGGCTATACTCAGTTGGAATATCAAACTGTATATCGCTGTCCAAGAAGGTCTCGCTCTACCTCGACCTCTTTTACCTCTCTGTATACTTATAATCGTTGCCAAATTACCAAAGAATGATAACACAGCCATAGCGGAGAGCACGCTGGCTCTGATAAGAGTGCTTTTTGTCAAAACTGGGGCGTGATCCAAACACATGACTTGAGTGCCATTGTATACGTAGATGTTATTTGTGAACTCATCGGCATGTGTGCCATTAAAAATAAATGTTTCCAAGCATTTTTCTGTGGACCATATGGTGTAACTTGTAAGAACAGATTCAGCCGAACTAAATTCTCTGTGCAGAGCCAATTCGCTCGGGTATAACGCGTCATCGTCATATAATGTGGTATTGTTGCCTGCGCTGTCCATGTTTCGTCATGCGTCTTCAACTTCTTTGTGAATCTGAAACAAAGAAATTATGCGTATTATTGACATCATTCTAACAATCCTAAAACAACCTCGAAAATAATCAGCTTTATTCAGCTGTGCATACTCGTATAACATAGATTTACGCGAGACACGACTTAAATTTTAGTATCTATGATTGCGAAATAATATTATAGTGGTTAGGTTAATGCTACAAAAACGCACGTATTTTGTAATAATTAAGGTCGTTAAAACAACCTTCTCATCTCCTATAGATTATCCTTAACAATACTTAAATAGCGATCACTTGACTCACCCGTGGGCCGTGGTAAATGATAAACGGACGTCTGCCTCGATTTATTGCAAAGCTGCTGAAGTGGCCATTTAATGCCTCAGTTAACGGCAGCCTCAATGAGAGAGCCTCGAGGCAGCTTAAATTGGGTCTCAGCTTATAGATTAGGTTTATTGTAATAGTGAGATGAACGGGCCTTCCTAGAAAGATGGATTTAAGATTTTGCAGCTGTCTTGGATTTTTAATCGACATCTATTTAAAATAAGAAGACTTTTCGTATTTCCATTTAGGTTATCTGAACATCCTTAACTATCATTAAAATCTAAAATATGAAACCTAAACATACACGTTTACCTTTTTATTTGTTACTAGCTGCGCCCCGCGGTTTCACCCGCGTAAATCTCGATCCCGTGGGAATAGCGGGAGAAAAAGTCGCCTATGTCTTAATCCAGGGTGTTAACTACCTCCATACAAAATTTTATCAAGATTGGTCCACCCGTTTGAGCGTGAAGAAGTAACAAACATACACACACACACACACACTCACAAACTTTCGCCTTTATAATATTAGTGTGATGTGATGTATCACCCTAACGGTAATCAAACAAGGAAGTCAAGCTTTAGCGAACGAAATATGTTACAATAATTTCGTAAACAAATAGTTGCCATGTTTGTTTTTCGTCCTTTAAATATTTGCCAAACTCATCCCAAATATGTGGAATATTATAATCGAATACAACCTCAGTTAACAACCTCTTTGTTACATATTCATGACTTTAGTGGAACTTCATGTCTATAGTAACTCGGTCCAACTTGACAATACAAATATCATTCTGCATAACAGTCGTATATTTTTGAATAACTTATGTTTCGTATTGTGTTTTTTCAGGTTCTGTTCGTATCGTAGATGCATTTTATTTCGATGGAAAATTGGCTGTATGTTTGATTGAGTTTGCATGGGTTTTTCTGTTAATACAATACAATATGGCCTACCACAAAGAGAATAGAATACTCTTTATTATGTACACCATAAAAGTTACAGATATAAATGTTGAAATTTTACATAGGGTGACACAATGGGCGGTCTTATCGCTAAAAGCGATCTTTTACAGACAACCTTTGGATGGATTAAAGGGAGAAGGAGAGAAAATACTAGGTAGTCAGTGGTGTACTATTTACATGTACAATAAATACATACATACACAAAGCATAGACTTAACTATATAAATATATATATACAATATACAATAATAAACATGAAACAAGAGCAAGGAACTGTATTCTGTAATGATGCTGTTTAAGAAGAAAGAAAGTGTTTTATTACCAGAATTTTAAAAGTGGACAAAGATTGAGCACGTCTTATCGACACGGGCAAGGCATTCCATAACCGTACTGCTTGAACTGTAAAAGACTTGTCATAAAAGCTGCTAGAATGCATCGGCATCTCTAGTCTCAAGTTTTCCGATGACCTCAGATATCTATTATATGTGTCATGAAGGAATTTGAAACGTTATTTAAGATAAGAGTGGGGGGGGGGGGTGGTTTAGGATTGAACAGAATACTGTAGTGCTGAAATAAGATATGATAATTCCGGCGAAGACGTATTGGTAGCCACTTGAGCTTTGTAGGAAATTCGGAAATGTGATCATATTTGCGCAGGCCAAATATAAATCTTATACAAAAGTTTTGAAGTCGCTCAAGTTTATCTAAGAAATCTAACGAGATTCCGTTTGATTCCGTGCGTCTATCTAAAGAGATTTATGATCGTTGTATATTTAAATGTTATTGACCTACAAGGATGCACATTGCGCATCTATACAAATATATAGCATTCAGTTGTCTGTTTGTAATGTCAAAATAACAGCCTTTTACTAAATGCATATGAAAGTCCATACAATACTTATTAAAACAAAAAAATAAAAATTGTCTGTCTGTCTGTTTGTTTCGGCTAATCTCCAAAACGGCTGGACCGATTTTGGCAGGCAACGCCGCGAGCAGCAGCTAGTAGTATATATTCATGTTGCTTCTGCGAGATTTTCTATCACCAATCTGTGATTATGTCTGTCTTCTTCTCATAAATCTTTATTACTACTACGTACTATTAAGTTAGGACACTACTCATTATCCTAATCTTTATCTAGATTAATTAATTAATTATTAATTTATTAATAATTAATTAATTATGTATTTTTTTATTAATTAATTATTTATTTATTTATTAATTATTTATTCATTAATTAATTAATTATTAATTAATTAATTATTTATTTATTTATTCATTTGTAATTAATAGCATTTTCATGAACCCTAATAAAGAATGATAGTTACAAGAATATTGTGTCATCGCTGTAGCTGTCGCGGTCACAAAACGAGCTACAGCTGAGGAGGTGGACAAAATGACATTTTATCAGCCAATGATGTAAATGTAAAAAAATATTGGATTGACATTAGCTACCGAAAACTTTATGTCAATAGAATAGAATAGAACAGATCATTTAGTTGTCCAAAACATACGTAGGTATACACACACATGGCATGCAAAATGTTTTTTTTTTTCTCTAGCCTATGTTGTCCCACTGCTGGGCAAAGGCCTCCCTCCACTCCTTCCATCTTTCGCCATCGTCCATTGCGTTATTTACGTTGTTATACATTTGATTTATTTAAACTTAAAGCAAATGCAGCAATGGAGTAGAAATATCCTTCAAAACTCTAGTATTGTGATTCAAACTGTGTCACAATAGGGTAATTGACTGCTATCAAAAATAAAGAAGTTACTCGCTTTAGAAATTATTCCTTGCCATGCAAAACGATCATGGTACTGAATGGCGCGAAGTTAATATGGCGTTCCTATGTTGTGACGTCAGATTGCAGCAGTGCTGTCTCTGTCCACAACAAACTTTGAAACGCATACAACTTCGGCATTTTTGAGATATTAAAACATTTTTTTTTAATGTGAATTATTTTTTTTGTTGATTTCGAAAAATCTAAATAAATTCAATCAACTCAGCCTACAGCAGTCCACTGCTGGACGTAGGCCTCTCCCAGGCTGCGCCACAACACCCTGTCCTCCGCCTTCCGCATCCAGTCTGTCCCAGCCACCCTTTTAAGGTCGTCGCTCCATCTAGCTGGGGGCGCCCCACACTACGCTTACTAAATAAATTAAAACAATCAAATAACCTATTAGGGTGCTGGTCGCTACTCTAGTGGCCAGACCGACCAAATTATAACGGCTTCCGATCTTAGCCCCTTACAGCGACGACTAGACGCAGGCACTGCCGCCACTAGCCTTTACTTGTGGCTTTGACAACTCGAGCGTTAAGTTCAAACAGAATGTATGAAAACGTCGACGGTAGATGTCTACTGCGTGACGGAGCATAGAGGAGTTTTCCAGATATCGCACACAATATAGTTCATGGCCAGCGTGACCCTTTCAAGACATTTCCGATCAGAACCAAAAATAGAGCATAGTTCAAACATAGAATATTGATGAATCACTTCGGATATTTGTGCTCGCTATTTGTTAAGGCAACATTCACACGAATTGAGCTTAGCTGTGCGTATATTTTGAGGGTTCCGTAGTCAACAAGGAACCTTTATAGTTTCGCCATGCCTGTCTGTCCGCGGCTTAGCTCAGAGATTCTTAGTACTAGAAAGCTGTAATTTGGCATGAGTATACACTATACATATTGTAGGGTAGGTACCTCCCTGGCACGTAAATTAGGGCTGTTTTTATTGTCTTTCCCATGGTGTGGAATATTGTTGGATAGGCCGTTAAAAAACATGGTGGGTCTGTGAAAACCATTTTTCGATTCAGGAATCCGTTTGCGTAATATTAAGCTATAGTTCAAATTTTTGTTAGAGTCAAGGTCCCCCCTTGTCAGCTAAATAGTTGTTTTTGGATATGTGAAAATTTCACCGCAGTAGTATAAGAGGGTATAAACGAAGTTAAAAGGAAAACTATCACAGCTACTTTGCTGTGATAGTTTTCTTTTTATGACTTTACTCGTTAACGAGTCGAGTAATAGTCAACTGACTTACATTTGCAGTTGGAATGTATGGGAGGACATGTGTTTCAACTATAATGTTAAGTTTGTTCTTGGGATGAATCCATTCCAACTATGGAACACGTCATTTTGCGTGGTCTCTTATTTTTGTCTCTGCAGTTTAGTTTGGTGGAAGCCTCGTCTTATGGCTATGGAAAAAAATTAACCTGTTATTAACGCGGGAGTCAGGTGATGTAGGCGGGGGTGATGATGTTCCCTTGACGAGGGAATTTAATTGAAACCACTTTCAGCACTTTTTAAAACGTTATATTTGCTATTTACACACACAATAGTTTAACACGAATTTAAATCACATACGTAAGGTTAGTTAATTGTACACAACACGGAAATACAGTCAAATAAGCATAAAGGATCATTAAAGAGTACACGGAAATACACAATAATAGAGAAGTAAAATAATCCTAAGCTATGATAACTTGACTGCCCTGAGCTATTTATAGAAAATTCGCGACTTGTAAAGCTAACAGTTATGAGGAGCTGTTACTTCACCGGAGACTTGTCGAAGACTGCACTTGCTGACACAATAAGAACTTTTAAGCGTTTAGAACTTAATTTAATTTGAATTTCTTCTGTATATATGATTTTTGTCATTAGCTCAAGTAGCGTGTGGGCCCTGAAGGGTTTTAAATTTTCTTCCATACAATAATGCAGGTTACCAAAGCGTGGCTGGGTTTGGCCTTGAGTCAGGTCGCCACCTCAGAATCGTGTTGCAACTTGATTAATCTTACGCAATTGACAATATTATTGCGTAAGATTGATCATGCATGTTTCAACCCGAGTTTTTACCTCGCATTATTACGATCATTATCCAAATGATGATGTTATCAAAATACATGTTATGTTACAATGTTGTTATCATGTAAAGTGATACGTAACACAATCTGTTACAGCATATCTGACTATGGCATGCTATAGGTAAATAAAACATAGTTACAACTCATGTTGTTGTATTATCAAATCATGGTGCTTCGCCTACATTCCACCCCCTGTAACAGGGTTCAACCGTATTACATTTCTTGGTCTGTGGGAAGCACGATGATCTTAGCTACAGGCCGACGCAGGACCCCGTTTGTAGTTTTAATGTCTACTACACGGATGATGCCGTCACTCCCGTGGTACACTGTTTTTATAACTCCTTCTGTACGCACTACGTTGTTTGTTATTGTCGGCACATTATCTGCCCCCTTTTCGCGACGTTGCAGCGTTGGGAGATATTCCCGCAGCCAGCGCCGCCAGAACATGTCGGCGAGCGCGTTTACACGCCGCCATTGCCGGCGCGAGTCGACGTCGTCGACGTCGCCTGGTGCCATTGGAGTACTCCCGGACGCCATGCCCAGGAGCAATATGGTTCGCTGTCAGGACCACGGGCTGGTTGTGGTCGTCGTGCACGTAGCTCAGCTGTCGACTGCTCACGATCAGCTTGGCCTCTGTGAGGAGGGTGTAAAGGACCTCCTCACGAGGCGGTCGCTCCTTGAGCGTACTTCGGAGCACGTTGAGGCGGGTGAGTACACGCGCCATAGCGCGTTGTATGCGCGCCTTGGCGCATTGTATGCACACCACGGCGCGTCGCGTGCGCACCTTAGCGCGTTGTATGAGCGCCTTAGTGCGTTGTAAGCGCCCCATAGCGCATTGTATGCGCGCCACAGCTTGTCGCATGCGCACCATAGCACGTTGTATGCGCGCCATAGCGCGTTGTAAGCGCACCTTAGCGCGTTGTATGCGCGCCATAGCGCATCGTATGCGTGCCACAGCTCGTTGCATGTGCACCATAGCACGTTGTATGCGCGCCATAGCGCGTTGTAAGCGCACCTTAGCGCGTTGTATGCGCGCCACAGCTCGACGCATGCGCACCACAGCGCGTTGTATGCGCGCCATAGCTCGCTGAATGCGTGCCTTAGAGCGTTGCATGCATGCCACAGCGCGTTGTATGCGCACCATAGCGTGTTGTACGCGCGCCCACGATGAATAGCGCTTGTAGTTCAGGGGTGGCGCCACAGGCGCTGTCGTTGCACAGACTGGCTGGCTGCACTCGGGGTCTGCGTTCATCGCCTTGGACTCGCGACACGCCAGCTGCTGCTCCTGTGGACCACGTGGAAAAGAGGGGCCCGAGAGCCAACCTGCATGGCTATCGGGCCAACACAACCTGGTCGCTCGGACAGCTGGGTCGTTCCCCCAGGGTACCCAGCGCCAGTTGCCTCTAGGCGGTGCTACTCGCGCTTTCCCTAGCTTCATGACAATCTCCCTCTGTCTTACGGAGTTATTGCCTACTGGGTGTATGAGCGCAGGGTAACCTAACTTCTTATTGGTCAGTGACCTTATCGAACCTAGGGTCGCCTCTATTGTGCCTATTCCCTGTTTAAGGGCCACTATGTTAGGCACGTTAATTGCTGTGCTAGGTGATGAGGCTGCACCTAGTTTTACGGAACTTGTTTTATATTTATATGGTTCCCTGTGGGGCTTCGCGCCTCGCCACAAAAATAATCGAGCACCTTGACCTTTTGCCCTAATTCGTACCTTTAGGGACTTGTCAGCGATGCCGCCTGAAAAGGCTATAGGGCCTATTCTAGATTTTATTAAAATACTAGATTTTGTTAATAAGTCAGGTCCGGTCGGCAGGTTGTAACTGAGGCACGTTCTATCGGTACCGTACAACCTCTGCCGGGCCTGATTGTAATTGTTAGGTAATTGTGTGTCATTTTGTTTCCACAATATACCTACTTCACATTGCGACTTATCTGTGGTGTGATGGCTAGTGCTGTCCGACACTTGTACCGCCTTTTCAACATCCCTACGTTTGCGCTTATTTTCTGAAATACCTATTGACTCTAGCTCAAACTGTGACCTAACTGAGTTATGTAAGTCAGGGAGGGAGACTGTCATGCAATTGACTACTGCATTAGTACTAGAATTATTGAATGGTCCATGTATGACCCAACCTAATCTAGTAAGTGAGGCAACTGGCTTACCGGATCGTCCCTGCCGGATGTACCGGCCGTGGAGTAGCTCCCAGTTGTCCTGCCCGAGGAGCAGCAGCGGCTTCGCGCCCCTCATCTCCACGCAACCCAAGTCGCTGAGATGGGCATTGTCGCCTATCACTGAGGCGGACACTGTCTGCGTTGGTAGGTTTATGTCTACCATTGTGTGACACTTTATTTTGTGGCACTGACCATTGGGCCCCTTTACGCGCACTTGTACCATTCGCGAGGTTAGGTCCGTCACTCCGTGGCCGCCCGCGGTGTTCAGCGAAAGAGGTACACACGGACCCTCTAGGTCGGTAGCGAGAGAACTGTCTATCAACGATACCGTCGCACCATCGTCTAATAATGCGTAACATTGTTTATTGTCGCTGATTGATACCGGCACTATTTTTAATAACGCGGTTGCTCGCCACTCTCCTATGTTCGTGATGCTTTCTGTTTTCTCAGTTTTCGGCTGTTTATCCTCCTTCGGCTGCTTGTCCGCGTGCAACAACAGGTGATGCCCGTAGCCGCACTTTTCGCATCTACTTGCGCGGCAAAACCTCTTAGGGTGTTTTCTCACCAGGCACTTGAAACACGTGTTTTTATCTTTGATTGTGTCCCAACGCTGTTGCACTGTCAGCTTTTTAAACTGTTCACACTCTTCAATGGTGTGTTTCTTTTGGCATATTATGCACTCTTTCGGTGCGAGGGATTCGTCACTTTGCGTGTTCACCTTTTGAACCCACGGTGGCCTGCTGGCAGCGGGGCGTGCATTGGTCACTGGTCGGGTTTGACCGGCGCCATGCTTTTGTTGCTTCGCAAGTTGTTTGGGTGGACTCGACTCGAACATGTTAGCTTGCGCGTAGTATGATGCCGAGCGTGTCAGGTGTGTCAGGAATTCCGAGAACATTTCTAAGTTCGGTGACACTCTTAAATCCACCCCCTGCGCGTTATCTAGGCCCATCGCAAAGTCACCGTACTGCGTACGTTGTACCGGTGTTAACTTGCTCAGCAGGTCACTCACTAATTGTGGGTTATTTATGTAGCCCTCTGCGTGTATGTTTTTTAATAATGATACACAATTTCTTACTGTAGAAGAGAATTTACCTAGCTCCCGGCAACTCTCCGTCACTCTAGGTAAATCTCGTACTTTCTTCAGTACGCACTGTAGCACTAAGGTCGGGTGACCAAACTCGTCCTCTAACGCACGCATTATATCAGTGGGATCCGTCGACGTCCTTAATAAATCCTCCACTGATATCTTTGCCTCGCCTTGTAATGAGGTTTTTAACCGTGCTAAGTTTTCATGCGCTTTAAATTCGTATTGCCGGGTCGTATCCCAATACATATTTCTATAAGATATCCAGTCGGATGGGTCCCCATTAAAATATGGCAATTCGTAAGCTTGTCTTGGTACCGGCCGTGGTCGTGCCATGCTTGAGATTGCCTCTGCCAGTCTGTCGATTTTGCTGTCTCTGTCTCCCGACGATTCTCGCCGTCTCTCTCTTTCACCCGCTCCGTACTGCGTCTGCCGCCGTGTATCCGACTCAAGTGTTGATACTTGAGGTACACTTGCGACCGGAGTGGTAAAGACGGGATAATATTCGGGTAGACGAAATCTCACACCTTCTGTTGACACTGGCACGTATGATGGCGTACTCGGTACCGTTATGTTACGTAACGGTACTGGCTCAGATGCCCTTGTTATACGCGACACATTTTCATTAGGCACTGACGACGCACGGTATGTATTCGGTACGCGATTCACTCTACTTACAGTTTCAGATGGTTCACGGGGCGCAGCCATTTCAGTGGTCGCGCCTGACACAGCCGGTGTGCGCAATACTTCGTTCAATTGCGGCACCTGGGGCGTTGTATTCACCCACTCTTCCACGCGCTGTGTCGTACTCACATCTGAGTGAGAGTCATCGCTGTCAGCAGCCGCCTCTATTTCGGCGATGTCAGCTTCTAGTCTCTTTTTGACTAAGTTCTCCTTCATTTGCACCAACTCGCGCTCAGCTTCGTATTCGACTCTTTTCCTTAAGTAATCGACTCGGCTATGTTTAGACGAGCCTTTGCTTCGCGGCGATCTATGTCGGTCTTTAGTGGCTGTCTGTCCTCCCTGTGGTCCCTCTGGCGTACTCCTACTGAAGTCGACTACTCGACCACCCGTCAGTGGGATATTGAGGGCAGACGTGGATGCCATCGTTGGTGCAACAGACGGTGACTCTGGTGCCCTTTCGGTGGTCACACCTGAGTCAGAGACCATCTCTTGATGTCTACGAACACTCATTTCCTCCGTTAGCTTACGTAGTTTACTGCGTGTGGTTATTTCGCTCCTTAAACTCATTATTATGTGGTTTTTTAATTAATTTATTATTTATTATTATTTATTAATTCCCTCTAGTTGAACCTGATCCGGCTCGACAGGACCAAAATGTTATTAACGCGGGAGTCAGGTGATGTAGGCGGGGGTGATGATGTTCCCTTGACGAGGGAATTTAATTGAAACCACTTTCAGCACTTTTTAAAACGTTATATTTGCTATTTACACACACAATAGTTTAACACGAATTTAAATCACATACGTAAGGTTAGTTAATTGTACACAACACGGAAATACAGTCAAATAAGCATAAAGGATCATTAAAGAGTACACGGAAATACACAATAATAGAGAAGTAAAATAATCCTAAGCTATGATAACTTGACTGCCCTGAGCTATTTATAGAAAATTCGCGACTTGTAAAGCTAACAGTTATGAGGAGCTGTTACTTCACCGGAGACTTGTCGAAGACTGCACTTGCTGACACAATAAGAACTTTTAAGCGTTTAGAACTTAATTTAATTTGAATTTCTTCTGTATATATGATTTTTGTCATTAGCTCAAGTAGCGTGTGGGCCCTGAAGGGTTTTAAATTTTCTTCCATACAATAATGCAGGTTACCAAAGCGTGGCTGGGTTTGGCCTTGAGTCAGGTCGCCACCTCAGAATCGTGTTGCAACTTGATTAATCTTACGCAATTGACAATATTATTGCGTAAGATTGATCATGCATGTTTCAACCCGAGTTTTTACCTCGCATTATTACGATCATTATCCAAATGATGATGTTATCAAAATACATGTTATGTTACAATGTTGTTATCATGTAAAGTGATACGTAACACAATCTGTTACAGCATATCTGACTATGGCATGCTATAGGTAAATAAAACATAGTTACAACTCATGTTGTTGTATTATCAAATCATGGTGCTTCGCCTACATAACCAGTGCGCAAATTTTGACAAATTTAGTAATTTATTGGCCGATCATAAAATCTAATTAAACTTAAGCGAGTTTTATTAAACATTTTGTTTATTTAGACATGTAGTACAAAACAATAAAGTTATCGATGTTTACTTTGGGTTAAAGATGTTTACTTTGAAACTGGTTGTATGGTGACTTGCCGGCTGGCGTTTGCGTAATCTAGCGGAACGCGTGAAGGTACCTCAACAGCTGGGCGCTTGCTCGATTTGCGATTTGTAGGTTTTTAGGTATTTTATAAGGATTTCAAGTCGAGAAAAAAAAAGCATTGAACAAAAAATAATGGAAATATGTTCTATTACTGATACTGAACCACAAAAAAAAAAATCCGGTAATTAAAATTATGTCTCAAGTGTACTCAAGGGTAAAAAGACAATCACTAGGACTCAGAAATATTACGTAGTTCCTACTGTCTGGTATGTGTTAAACATAATTGATCATGATTTTCAGTAAAAATAATTTCCGAACAATAAAACAAAGGAAGTTTCATTCATTCGAAATTGAAAAGAATTTTCTTTCTACTTTCGTATACAACTGGGAAAGAAAGACAAACGGATTAAAGACAGAAGCAATTTCGTAGTCACATGTTTACTAGTAAAACCTTTTAAAGGGTTCAATTTGAGTTAAGAAATTAAGGTTATTTGTAAAATCGTCTACATAGCTTTTTCTTTGGAAGGCAAGGTCAAAGGACTATTCTTTCTTGTTAAAATTTACCTAACGAATATTTTTTTTGCTACTTTAGGCCTTTTAATCTTTAAAAAATAAATTAGCTTTTACAATTTTTTTAAAATTACAGTGTTAATAGGTATGGGAGGACAGTCAACAAGCATCAGGTACTTAAAAAAATTGAAAATGGTCTACAAATCTACTACAACGTCCTCACATTCACAAAATATTTAAAAAAATCGATTTAAAAATTATTAAAATAATAATCTGTTATTCGAAAATAAAGAAGTACTGGAATTAAAAAAAAACCAGTCAAGTGCTTGCCCGACCAAGCACAATGAAGGGTTCCTTTCCGTAGTTGGGATGAATTTATCCCAAAAATAAACTTAACATTGTAGTTGAAAAACATGTTCTCCCTTATATCGATATCATCATTAATCATCATTTCAGCCGAAAGACGTCCACTGGTGGACATAGGCCTCCCCCAAAGGGGGGGTTTGCCAAAATCACCACGCTTGGCACGCGGGTTGGCGATCCCAGTATGGTGTTTAAATTCATAGAGAACGCTGCTGCCCATTCTCTAGTAAGTCCCTTAGTAGTATTTTACGCAGAGCATTAGCAACTCTAAGAGTGTAATATATCCACAAGCTGCTTGAGTAAAAGGACTGGCAATACGCATTAAAAAGAGTTATCTTTACTTCCCTCGAGGAGCGAGCAAACCTACGAAAATTATATGTACCTACTAGCTTCTAGCCCGCGACTTCCTCTTCATGAAATTTCTTGTTTCTCCGACCCACCCCATCGCATCGCATCGCCTACCCGCGCTGCTGCTTTGTTTTCGCTTAGCGTTCTTTCTGGCTTTTATTTATTTTTGCTCGGCTCCTAGCGTGATGTTACCCATAACTTTCCTCAAGAATTATGCTATCAAATTCAAAAATATTTTTTCAAATCCGCCTGGTAGTTCCGGAGATTAACACGTTCAAAGAAAGAAACAAACTCTTCAGTTTAATTATTAGTATATAATTATATAAAATCAAATCAAAATATTTTATTTCACATGGACACTTATCATACGTCAGTCACATAAAAGGCACTTTAATAAACGTAATAGTCAAAGTCAAAGTCGATTTATTTATTTCTAACTAGCTGCGCCCCGCGGTTTCACCCGCCTCTCGATCCCGTGGGAATATCGAGATAAAAAGTAGCCTATGTCTCAATCCAGGGTGTCAGCTACCTCCGTACAATTTTTTTTCAAAATTGGTCCAGCCGTTTGAGCGTGAAGAAGTAACAAACATACACACACACAATCACAAACTTTCGCCTTTATAATATTATAGTGTGAAGTGTGATAGGCATTTGAAATAAATAATTCAACTTTGACTTTGATTCCCACTAATGATTTCTTGTAACTGTATGAACTTGATCTCACAAGGCTACATGGAATCCTGAGTGATGGTTAGGCAATTAGTGACTGGAATTTGAACGCTACGCGACAGACAGGGTAATGACTGTGGTCAGGTTTCAGATTATACATGGATACGTTTGTATAATTACTTGTAAAGTATTGTATTATTTTAATTATTGTGAATGTGAAGACTATGTGGGTTATTGCTTTTTTTTTTCCCTTTGTCGTTTATTCTCAGTTAGTGTTAATCATAGTCTGGCAGTTTAAGTCATTTATGCGGCCTACCCAAATGTCCTTTCTTTGGTATTGATAGTCGCATCGTTGAGCTCCTTAAGTTCTGAGTAGAGCTGCACGATTACTGACAAATGCGTGCACTGACTGGTCAGGTCCACTTAATCGGTGTGGTTCTTTCCTCAAAATACCATTTCAGACTCCAATCTATATGGCCTTCACATGATCTGACCAAGATTATGTCTGGACTATAAAAGAGACTGTGACCCCTGAGTTTGTTTCGGCCTTTCTTCTCAGAGTAGTCAGATAAGAAACGCCGACCTCATCTAGTTTTAAAAATATGATTGACGTGTAAAAGTGTTTGTACAAACCTACTTACAGAAATAAAAATCATTTTTCATTTATTTATCATTTATAAATGGATATAATAAGAAATTAAATATCGTTTATTTATGAGGAAGTCTGAAAGTCACATCGGTGACAGAATATTTGTGTGAAACGGTTGTCATGGTATAGCCATGTGATGCAGAGTATTAGTTTAATTAATGCTGAATTTATAACTAAATGTGAGGACGATGTAAAAATCCTCCACAGCAACAACGTTCATACAGTAAATAAAATAAAAAAAACAATTAAAAAATAAGCTGTGGCAGCTAAGAGATGACCAGTCTCAACAGACGGCGCCCGAACCTTAACGAACGTGTCGCATGGATCAACAACATTTAGCTCAACCATTTTGAAGGGAGCTAAATGATCCAACACACGCGCTACCATCAGCGAGACATCTGTAGTGCTATTCTGTAAATATCTCACCGTGAAAACTTGCGTGGCGAGCTGTCAGTGTCATCGTCATCTCACTGATGCTAGGGATTGACCAAGCATTACATTTACAATCATAATCGAGATTTTAATCATATTTTTGTATGTCATTTTATATTATTTCAAAGCTAGTATTTAAGTGTCTAAAAATTACTAATTAGGAGGTTTTTAAATAAAATAGCAAAACAGAAATTCAGTCAGAAACTCAATTTTGTTGTTTATCCATTTTTTTCCTAGATCAGTCCTTATACATTACTATGTTTAGACGCTTAAATACCAGCTTTGAAATAATATAAAATTATCAACAGAATTAGCATAAAAAATATTATTAAAATCTTAATTATGATTGTAAATGTAATACTTGGCCCATCCCTAGCACCAGGTGGGATGTCACTGATAGTTCACTCCACGCTTACTTCACATAAGTTTTCACGGTGAGATAGTTACAGAATTGACATGCTGATGATCTGAGTGAGCATGACATACTCTCAGCCGCCAGAGCACATTCAAGTCAACCGGGTAAATGGCAGCTCTATTGTATATAGTACTTACACCTGTGATATACAATCATATAATACAAAGAAGATTGAGTTTACACAATGCAAAGATAGTGTTACAATCTTCAGCAGCTACAACAGTATTTTTAAAGTACAAATATTTATACATAATTTACAAGCTAATAGTCTTAAAATAAAATATTATGTACATGTTTCAAAAAGGTGTGGACATAAACTAATGGTAGCCTTTGATACCAATGTCATCATCCTTCGATTATACCCGTGTTTTGATTGACTAATTTGAACAAAACATGGTACTTGTCACTTTACTAAAATACATAGACATAGAGCCTCGCGAACTTTTTGTGAGTAATAATGAGTACTTTATACAAGTAGTAGGTACATTATTTTATGTATCATCAATAGTGTTTGCAGCGCACCCCATATAATGACTTTTATAGGCAAAATTTTGATATGTTGGGTTACATTATTGTATTTTTCGTAGGGTTACATTTTTTTTTTAAATAAAATACAACCCATGTTACTCACTGATAATGTAGGTTTTTATAGATGAAATATTTTTTTAAATCAATTAAGTAGTTTTTAAGTTTATCCATTACAAACAAACACACATAAAATCAAATCTTTTCTCGTTATAATATTGGTATAGACATGCAGATATAGATTACGTCCAAGTCTGTCCTACAGTGTTTAGCTATTTTGAATGCTAAAGACATTTTACAAACTTTGTACACAGAAACCCACATCAGTTTTACTTTACAAATCCCTTTAGCTGTATTACATTGTACAAAATTGATTAGCATATTATACAAAGTTTTGATCCTTGAAGCTATTTACCCAAACATTTATTTGAACCTGTATAATTTACAAACTTAAACGAGAGATTTATTAGGAAAATTGGAATTTGGAACTGAGGAAATAATAATATCGCAATTTCATGCCAAAATTAATAAACTGAGATAGCTAAAATGCATTCGTATGAAGTTTTGTAAGAAAACTATTTTAGTTACTGACAAATAATGGAATGTTACCCATTTATCAAATAGGGAAGTTGATTGAGTGTAAGCCTCCAATTTAAACTCGCGGAAAATCTCATGTCGAGCGAATTGATTGGGTTTTGTTTTTCCTGTGAACCAATATATACTAATAATAAAGCTGAAGAGTTTGCTTGGTTGTTTGTACGCGGTTACTTCTGGAGCTACCACTCATTTGTATTTGACAGCCCAATTCTCGAGGAAGGCTATTTAACATCGCTCCACGACCCTTAGGCCTTGTTTACGCGGGGCGTCGCGCGTCGCGTTGGGCGGTCCGGCCAGCACTAAATTCAAACATAATGGCGTTGTATGAGAGCGTTTACGGAGAAGCAACTTTACACGCGTTTGCTTGAAATGCATGCGGAGCACGCAGATGGCACCGCCACGTCGCACACGACGTTTATAGCGGCGGCGCACGCGGCGTTTCGTTTCTGTAGTTCTCCGTTCAGGGTAAAACGTAACAAAACCAGCGGCGTCGTTCGCCGCACATTCGCCGTTCGTTCTACACGCTAGAAGTTCCGCCGCGATCGCAGCGGCGGACACCACTACTCTTTACGCCCCGCGTCTTCATAAACCACATCGTACATTGCCATAAGTTTGTACTTGCGCGTGTGATGATGCGGGCCGCTGCACGTACCACCTCTGAAAAAAAAAACCGGCCAAATGCGAGTCGGATTCGCGCACGAAGGGTTCCGTACCATTATCTATAAAAACGGCAAAAAAAAATCACGTTTGTTGTATGGGAGCCCCCCTTAAATATTTGTTTTATTTTGTGAATATATGACTAAATATTTTGTGAATATTTCAAGCATCTACCTGTTGCTGTTATCAATATCGAGCAAAAACCAGCAAAAAAATCACGTTTGTTGTATGGGAGCCCCCTTAAATATTTATTTTATTCTATTTTTTTGTATTTGTTGTTATAGCGGCAACAGAAATAGGTCATCTGTGAAAATTTTAACTGTCTAACTATCACGGTTCATGAGATACAGCCTGGTGACAGACTGACAGACAGACGGTGGAGCCTTAGTAATAGGGTTCCCGTTTTACCCTTTGGGTACGGAACCCTAAAAACGTCCGGCTGGCCGCGACGCCACGCTGCACTCGACGCGTGACGCCCCGCGTCTCCGTAAACGAGCACTTAGGAGCACAGCAAAAATAAAAAGTGCGGTCGGGAAATGTGGCTGTTACTTTGGTGTCTTACGACTTCCATACGAACGAAGTCGCGGGTATAAGCTATCAACTGATTTTGTGAGGCTTTCAGAATGCGGCAAAATATTCTTAGGTCAAACCTTATTAATATAGACATCACAGCAGTAGTGCAATGCATGTAAATTGCGCTACACTGCTGTCCGGTGTCCAGTTTTTTTTTTTTTGTGAAAAATATTAGTTCAAACTAGTTACTTTACCGACGAGGTAAAACTGACGCTCTTCAGAGCCTACTGCCAGTCGTTTTACTCGTGCAGCTTGTGGGTTAGGTATACGCAGAAGGCTTACAACGCTCTGCGCGTGCAATATAATAATGCACCGAGGATATTGCTGGGGCTGCCTCGATTTTGCAGTGCATCGGGCATGTTTGCGGAGGCGCGAATAGATGACTTTCATGCCATCATGCACAAACGGCGTTTCAGGGGTAGCCCTAACAGTATTTTAGCTACACTGGCGGACAAGGTTGATGGACCATTTATCAGGCTCTGGGCTGGCAGACATGTGCGTGCGCATGTTCATGTAGCCAATTAGTGTTTAGTTATTGTACATATTTATAAGTTATTGAGTTTACTATATGGATCACTTGGTCTGAAATAAAGTTTTTGAATTTGAATTTTACTTGAATATTTGCTAAATAGTAACTGTAGTAACTACCTAGTAGCTTTCTTAATACCAGATTAGACCAGACCAGCAATCATGACATTGGGGTACAAATCTTACTGTATTAATGATTTAAATATTTGTTTGTATACATATCTAAGTAAGTCGCGAATCATATTTTGATCAAGATACAACCTGACGCTGACTCACCTTAAATATAAATGTTTAAATCGTCTACTGCGCAAGTCAAACCACGTGGTGTGTCAAGTCTCATTTTTAGTGGCACGTATTCTATTATGTTAATTTTGTACTCTCAAACGTTGCTAATTTATTCCATTGTGTCTGTTATTTAATACATAGTAAAGGAACTTCGTTCCAACCGGGTGTCCCACGCCACCTCTCGACTTTGACGTCAATCATGAATGAAAAATCCTCAAATTATTTAATAAAAATAAAATAAAATCGTTTTATTTCAGACATATTTTTGGTCAATAATAATGTTACAAATTAAAAAATTAAATTAAAATTAAATGTTAAAATAAAATTTAAACCAAACTAAATTAAATTAAATCATAACTAATTAAATTATATTAAATTAAACGAAATCAGAGATTAATTTAAATACTTGCCGCCCTTAGGGGCCCCGGGCACAGGCACTTTGCTTGAACCCAGTGCCCCAGAAGGGGCCATCCAGCTTGTGGCTGAGCACGCTCAGGATGGTATTTGCGCTCCCACGCGTGCGGAACATCAGGGAAGCGATGCGGCGCCGCAGTACAGTGTGAAAGCCGCCTGTGTGCGCCTGCGCAAACATCGCAGATGCACTACAGCAGCGTGGGAGCCCCACCAGCCAGCACCCTGAACGCGTTATTATATTGTATTCGGAGAGCGTTGATGGCCCGCTGCGTGTAGTTGACCCACAGATTGCAGGTGTAGAGAGTTTGGCAGAATGCTTTAAACAGAGTGATCTTTACCCCAAAACTACACCTCGCAAATCTGCGTGCCTACATGTTACAGCGGACCGCCATCGCTCTCCTCTCCCTTTCTATGTCCCCATCATCTTTTAAATCTTCAATGACCACATGGCCGAGGTATTTCAAAATTACCCTGATTCGATTTGTAATCAAAAAGTTCGTTTAACGATGTTAGTTTGGGTAAGTTTACATACTTGTTCATAAAATTTGTTTTAGACGAGCTACGTTTGCTCTAGCTGTTTGCTACGTACGACTCATGACTTATCTAGTATTAGCACTGGCTTTCGATCCATTCTTTGATGTGTGTTGTTTCTATTGTTTTTGTGTTCCTTATTCTATAAGTAGTTGTTGGATGTTACAACGGAGTGTACATTTTCTGGGAGCCGTTTTTGGTAACAAATTGTGGGAACTACTCGGCCAGCTGTTGTTTTTACCGTAGTAAGATAAGATAAGATAAGATTTATTTTTAAAAAACACGTGTAGGTTAACAATCGGTTGGATGATGCAAAAAAAAAAAAGTTTTAACATGTTTTGCCTAGAAAGGCGTACAAATACAATAATAATATAATTCAAAGTCCAAAAATCATAATAACTTTATGATTTTTGTCAATATAATATCTAAAAATAACGAGCAGCTTTACTATTTATATGTTTTAAGATGCCATTTGTTGTAACTCATGTTTAAATAATAAATTAAATTGGATCAAACTTTCCCTTTTCACTTGTTTTCCATAACCCTATTTAATTATCCAATGGCTCTATATAATAATAAATAAATAAAAAATAAAATAAGTTTATTTCATATAACATATTTGGCTTACATTGCATGTCGAGGAGTCTCCATTTAAGCATAGAAAATGCCTGTAGTTGAAGGCTCCGCTCTTCCCTTACATTATAAACGTACGAGTACAAACAGGTATACAAATAAACAAGGAAAGGAAAAAACAAAATTATGATCAATTTTTACGAGTGTGTGTGTGAGTGTGTGTCAGTGTGTGTGAGAGGGTGTGTGTGTGTGTGTGAGAGAGAGAGAGAGATTTTGAGTGAACATGAGTGACTATAAGAGCAAATAACATCACTTTAATAATGTAATTATATTATTAAGTCACACGTTGCAAAAGTAACTCTGTATCATCATAATCTAAACTGTGAAGCCATATTATTAGCTTTTTTTTGCATTCACATTTTTTATTATCATAAAAATAATAATAAAAATGTCTAAAGTGCATCATTTAAACAATCGTCAACATTGTAGTAGCATTTATTTTTTTAAAGTTTCTTCATACTTTTATTAAAACTATTAATATTCAAATTTTTGTTTGCCTTTAGTACCTTGTTGTATAATTTTGGGGCCATGCAGAATACACTCTTACGCATGAGAACTGTTTTAGTACTAGGTTAACGAAGTCTCCGATTATCACGTTGACTTCTTTCAGAACCATCTGAAGACTTCGAAAACAGTCGGGGATTCTTTTTAACAAATAATACAATTTCTATTATACAACATTATTTTTAGTGCGAAACCTAAACATAGTTTGTTCAGAATAAGGAACTGAAACAAGGAACACAAAATATTTAAGTGTGATGGAAAATTTTATCACCATTTAATTACTTACAATACAATCGCCGTACGGTTAGGTACGTACCTACTGCCAAATTATTATCGATGAGCGCAAGACAACCCTGGAGGCGTCTGTTTTTGTACGAACAACCCGGCAAAATAACAACCTTATTCGCATATACTAAAACTAATATTGTATACAAGTAGTAAAACTAATTCTGGCAAAAAAACACAACAATTAGGGCCAGAGTCTTAATCGTACTGTCTTATTTGTAGTGACCTTATTGGTTATATTATTCAGAAAGGTCAGCGGAGTAATGGCGTACCATGACACTATCAGTAGCAATAGGTTTAATTTTGACAGTTCAACAACATTCATTGCGTTAAAAGTACGTTGTTGAGCTGACAAATTTTGTGAACATTATGAAGCAATATATAAGCAGTATACCTACTTCAAAATCATTAATATTGTGATTGTTTGTGATACTCGCAACCGGCGTTCGTGTATAACCATGAACGTAAACGAAGCAAAAGGAGTATGTAAGAATCGTAACCAGTGGCGTTCTGACTACCCCCATGGGTATATAAAGCCTTAAAAGTTTTAGTCCACTAGCCTATAACAAAATTATTACTAATTATAATATTATACAGGGTTATTGGTAAAACACCAACAACCTCTTAAAGGGTCATTGTACTCATCATTATGAACAATTTTTACTATGTGACCAAAACTGATATCGCGAAAAAAAAATCAGCTGTTCCTTAGATTTATGTTCGCATAACTCGTCAAAATTTAGGGAAGAACAGATTTTTTTTTCGCGATTTCGGGTTTGGTCCCAGAATAAAAGTTGTTCATAATGATGAGTACAATGACCCCTTAAGAGGTTGTTAGTGTTTTACCAATAACTCTGTATACTTATTACACTATAACAGCTAAATAAAATAGGGCTTACACATAACATATAAATAATAACATTTATTTTGCTGGACAAGATAAGAAAATAATTATTAACCTACTTTGTAATCGATACGACTCAATAGTCAACCCTCAGATTGACTAGACTTTAGAGGAGGCTCACTCCCTCTTGTACAATTTCTCCTTAATATTCAGCTTAGTAAGTGCCCTAAGACGCTCATTACTTCATAAGCTAAGTGATCTTCAAAACCGCTAAAACCTATGGGAATATAGCCATAATCTTCTGACCCTAACATAGCTGTTAGGTTACCATTAATTATGTATGTAGTTCTATGGGATTATCGATTTCATATATCCTGGGGTATACGAATCTAAAATGAAACAGTGCCCTCATTCAATGTCAGTTCGGGGGTAGAGCAGTCATTCCACACCCAAAATGTGTAGTTATTATCCATTGCCAGCGCCGCAAAAGCAATAACTTCGTGTTTCATTGTGGCGCTGATTGCAAAATTCATTTTAGACAGCATGTGTCCTCTACCGGTCGTTATTTCTCCTGACAAAGTTTATTTTGTTTATATATTATGTATATATGTATCTATGTATTAGTATTTACTCTTGTAGTTTATAGTTATTTCCGAGCTCTCTATCCCGTATGTTGCACCTGCCATGTTTTGTTTTTTAAGGTTGACTGCATGACTGGTAGAAAATGCCTCAGGCATTAAGTCCATCTTTGTACAGTATTTTTGTTTACTGGTGCATAAAGTTTTAATAAATTGTGAATCAAGGAGTTTGTGGCTAAGTGATAACAGCCGCATGGGTCGATCCATCGGGTTAAGCTACGCTTGCCGGGGTTGGTCTGTGGATGAGTGACCATCTTTACATACCAAGACTCCTCCGTGCCTTGGAAAGCGAGTGGAGCTGTTGGTCCCGTCTGTCATTCGAGGATCTTTGACAGTCATTGCGGGTCGTCAGAAGCCCGAAAGTCTGACAGCCAGTCTTACCAAGGGGTATCGTATTCTCCAGGTACTAGGTTGTGGAGGTCAGATAGGCAGTCGCTCCATGTAAAATAATAGTATTCATCTGAATCTGGTTAGAATGGAAGCCGACACCAACGTAGTTGGGAAAAGGCTATGCAGATTGGTTTGATAAAGTTTTAATAAATAAATAAATGTATCAAATTGACCGCATTCTAGGCTGCTTTAGGTTAGGTTAGGCTTTTGGTAGGTTTTTATTTTTGCTGTTCTCCCTCTTTGAAAATGTCATATCGCAGCAGGAGGCAACGGAAAGGGAGAGGGAGATTTCGAGTGCTCTCCCGGCCCGCAGCAGGCGCAGCGGGCGTCGGCACAGGGCAAATAATGCCTTCTTCCTGCCGTCCAGGGACGGCGGACTCGGGGACGTCCGCTACCCGCTATCATACAAGACCCGAGGTTGTGGCACGTATTTTGTTCCACGCGCGCCCCTCTTTGACGTCACGAGGGGATTCAAACATTTTTTAATGTAAAGGCGGATTCCCATGGTGCGTGATATTGCGGATGGACGCGGACCAGCCGGCACGGCTGACGGCCATGAACAGCCAGTCACTGTACACCAAGGCTCTTCTAACGGTGCGGTCGTTCTGTGTGGGTCTTGAGATTCGAAGCCGTTTCATTCCAAAATGCAAAGTGAAAGAGAACTCGTAAAGAGAGCTCGCACCACACCTTTGAACTTACCGACTCGCCGCGGATCGGACGCACCGCGACGAACATGTCTGCGCTACCTGCATGGACGATACTCTTCGTCTCTGTGTCGGTACGGGCTAGTCCGCGTCCATCCGCAATATCACGCACCGTGGGAAGCTAGCTTAATATGGGTTTTACCTGAATGTAATGTTTTTTTACTAGTCATTAAAAATACAAATAGGTAATAAATGCTTTTGGATTGTACAGAAAACTCTTCTGGCGAATTAGTCAAATATTTAGAATTATACTTGAATAATATTTGTATGCTGTCTAATCTCTCTGTCTAATTGCTACGAGGTATGGGAAAGAGTCTGATGCCTAAAATACCATTTTTAGATTTGTTGTCCTTTTTTTGTTTGTTTGGTTGTATGTTTCGGATTGGCGCAGAAACGGCTGAACGGATTTAGATGAAATTTGGTACACAGATAGTTTATAACCTAGATTAACACATAGGATACTTTTAATCCCGGTAGTACGTTCCCGTGAGATGTTTTTTGACATCCACGCAGGCGAAGCCGCCAGCAAAAGCGAGTTTTGAATAAGCAGACGGATCCACTAGGATTACATAAAAGTACAAATATAAGTTATTGAAATGTATGTGAGTTATCGCTATAAAGTGGGTTATTACAACTGTTCTACTTTAAAATTCAATCAAACATGGCGCGCACTCTGATAGGAGAAACAAAAGAATGACGGGATATGAATTCAAGATCTCGGAGAATGAAAAAATTTTGCATTGGCATATATTATATTTGCAGTACTTAACCGCAGTATATTTTTATAAAGTAGACTAAAAATACTGAAACTTTTTCAGACGTCGAAACAAAAGAGAAAAATACTCTCCAGATGCAAATAAATCCACAAAGTTTGGATTTTGTTGTACTTGTTGCCTATGTAGACTGCATCGTAAATAACTTGTAGATCATTTATTTTAATTCGTAACAAATACGTACACCGTAAATTAAATGTAAGTTTTACACTCTTCTAATGAATGAAAAAAGAAATGAGAAAAATTCAAATATAACACGTTTTTAAGATATTTGCACTTTTTTTCTCAGGTTTAAGGTATTTATAAAGCAGAGGTGAGTGGAAACGCCGCGAGGGGGCGCCCTAGGAGGACATATATTGACCTAATTGGTGATGTTCTTCAGAAAGGTCAGGTGCGTAGTACTCGCAATCGGCGTACGTGTATGACATGTACCCTAATTGCGTAACGCAGTTAGAATCGGAATCGGAATGAATTTGAAGTACATTGCTAATCCATTGCTTCATATGTTAGAAAAAATTGTCTGCTCAACAACGTAAATAACGCAATGAATGTTGTTGAACTATCAAATTGAAACCGATTCCTACTGATAGCAATTAGCCCTCAGATGTATCAACGTAAGCGAAGCAAAAGGAGTATGTAAGAGGCGTAGCAGGTGGCGTTCTATAGTTGCTGCCTACCCCCACGGGAAGAAGGCGTAAGTTTATGTATGTGTATGTTTCTCAGGTTAAAACAAATCGATGATTAATAATAATAATAAAATATTATGTATCTAAGGAACAGTGGTGGCTCAACGGTAACGGCCGTGAGTTATGAGTTGCATGTCGTGGTCGTGGGTTCGAACCCAAGCCTTATTTTACTTTGTGTAAATTATTTCATCACCACTGCTCTCAAAACGGTGAAGAAAAACATCATGAGGAAACCGGCACGTCCTAGAGCAAAAAAATCGAAGACATGTGACATCTACCAACCCGCCCGCGTGGTGGATTACGGCCCACTCCCTCTCACAGAGAGGAGGCCTGTGTCTCCGCACTGGGAACATTATAGGCTAATTATGTTGTGCAACTTGAGTTTCACCATTTTGAGAGCAGTGTTGATGAAATAATTTACACAAAGTAAAACTCCTGCCTGGGTTCGAACCTACGACCTACAACTCGTAAGTCACGGCCGTTACCACTGGGCCACCACTGCTCTTTAAGAGCAGGCAGTCTACATCAAATTTCGAACGCAAGCTCCGCCACTCGCTCCCCGCCACTCCATTGTGTGTTAAAAGCTAATACAACAGTAATTAAGTTGAATATCGCATGCGCCCTTTGATCGAGTTCGAGCACGAAACTAAATAGCGTAAGTCTCAATTCTTATTTCGTTTATAACTAAAGTAATAATTGATCTAGAGAAAAAATATCTTGTGTCGGGATAATAAACTATATTTTCTGGATGTGAATATTTATTTTAGACATAAAAGCTAAATAATGTTGTTAGTTTCCTTAAAAAAGACATGATTTTCGAACAAAAATTTTATTGAGAGAAAATATTACAATTCCGTAATTGTCTTCAACATGGAAAGAAAAAGATCCAATTAATCAGTATACTAAAGTTTCATTTTGCTTTTATGTGTGACTGTTTCAGAATATTCATGCAAATTAACATAAAAATAGGAAGCCTCCTCTTAAGTAAGTTGCACACCAATGAACAAAAACAAATCTTCTTTTTAAATAAAATAAGGTAAATGCCAGGGTGGCAGGGTCATCGACGCACATCCTGTTACTCTGGGGATTCTGGACGCCCCTGCGCTAAAAATTTTCGCCGGTTATAAAATAAAAATTTGGTGTTCCATACATTTTACCTGCGTATGGAGTCCTACTGAACTTTTGTAGGAAACAGCAGATATTTTTTTTTATAACCGGCAAAAAATTTCAACGCACGTCCAGAATCATTTACTGAATGCAATCAACTTTACTCCTCGTGTAGGGAGACGATTAACCGGCGAGATTAAACTCCAGTGACCCTCAGGCTATCTGTCTAATATTTCATACGTGTAAAGGTTTACCTGACGCTTCCCTAGATGGCGTTGCGATCGAAATAGATCGCGCTATGGTTACGTTACCGAGCAAACCATGTATAGCTTAAGATAATATTTTTTGTGGTTGATTCCTTTTCAATTAAATTGTCCTGATTGAAACAGTTTGTGAGTTTCATTGGGTGTTCTCGCGTTCGGAGCTTGCAAGCTTGTTCACTATCTATTCTATCCAAGCTTACTACTGAAGAGCTAATTTCGTATTGCTCGTGCCGATACTAGGATTAACAAAAGCCAGGAAATAGGAATAGAACATTAAAGACTCAATTCTATTCATACTTTTTCCTATTCTGGTTTAAATTTTTTTAACACGAAAGCGTATATGAAAATATTCAATAAGCCGTAACATTACGCCTATATTCCCCGATGGGGTAGCCAGAGGCTATTATAGTACACCCACAATTTGTTAGTTATGTTTGAATTCTATTTAATTATACCTCGTGCTTGCTTTGTGCAATGAAAATGTGTCCTGACAATAGCTCTAATATCCAACTTTGTACCTACCATATCCAATAAATAAATATCTTTGTCTTTGTCTTTGAAGGTTGAATGTCACTTGCACGTCTTGAAACGACAAGGTCTATTTGTCTAGATGACAGTTAGATATTTTTATCCTTATTGAAGCTTCAATTTACTGGGAATTGTTGTCGAAAGGGGTAAAAATATTACGAGGACATCATACTTTTATTTATTTATTTATTTATTAAGGCAAACCAACTAAATACACACAAAGACATACAAAGTACACATCATTTACAAATCCAGTAGCATTGCATGCATCTAAATTATAGGTAAGCACAGCATTTAATCTCAGTAGTATACAATAATAATTAATATAAAGATGGTTATCAATGTAATTTGAACTAATATCAATAATCTTTTATACTTAAAATTAACTTGAATTAAATTAAATTGAATTAAATTAAATTAAATAAGATTGTATTAAATTAAATTGAAATAAATAACAAACTAAAAACATAATAAAAAACACACAAAATAAAAGAAAATAAACATATTATTGAGCAAAAATTACATATTATTGAGCACAGCTCTTTTCAACTTAGCGATGCTGCCTGAAAATATGTCGAAGTCAAAATCATGAAAAATGTCGTTACACCTTCTGAGAATATAGGAAAGGGGGCATTACTCCCGTACTTGGTTTTGCGGCCACCAGGAGCAAAAGGCTTATAATTATGAAGTCTAGCTGACGACCGGGGCGTATTAATACTAATTAATGATAGAAGCTGTGAGCAATCCACGCCTTGATTTAATATCTTGAATAAGAAAATTAGACCTGCAAAATCTCGACGCCAGTGCAATGATTTCATTTTAAAGTAATTCAGTCTATCTTCATATTTTTTTACTGTATTCCTTATACCTGCATTATAAGAGAGTCTTTTTATAAATTTTATTTGAACTCTTTCAATGCGTTGGATGTGGATACCATGTACTGGGTACCAGACGATGGAGCAGTATTCTATATGACTACGAACTAATGCAGAAAACAGAATTTTCAGTGCCGTCAAATTACTGAATTGTCTTGTGTTACGATTCAAAAATGCTAGCATTCTATTGCTTCTATTTATTATGGTTTCGGTGTGTGTTTGAAATTTCATTTCAGAATCGATAATGATGCCCAGGTCTCTAACTTCAGACACTTTACTTAATATTTGGTCCCTCATTATGTACGCAGAATTAAATTGATGTTTTTTACGAGAAAATTTTATATGATAACATTTACCAACATTAACTTGCATGCTGTTCGTCTCACACCACACACAGAGCCTGTCAATATCATCTTGCAAAAGAGTTGCATCGTTCCTTGTCATTACAACCCTATACAATTTTAAATCGTCGGCATACATTTCGAAATGAGAGTTTTGTATGGAATATTTAATGTCATCAACAAAAATTATAAATAATATTGGGCCCAGATGTGTCCCCTGTGGTACACCAGATGTTGGCGTGAAGGAGTAGGATGAGTGTCCATTTACTAACACTCTTGCTGTCCGGCCAACTAAGTAAGACTGGAACCACTTTAGAAGTGACCCATGAACACCGAAAGTGATTTCGAGCTTTTGTAGCAAAATACTATGGTCGACTTTGTCAAAAGCTTTGCTGAAATCGCTATAGATGGCATCGACTTCTTTACCATCACTCATGTAAGCTAGAGTTCGTTCGGCAAAGTTGGCCAAGTTTGTGGCTGTTGATCGGTTTCTAAAGAAGCCATGTTGATGTTCCGTAATAGAGCCCTTGATATGCCAATTCATGATGGGACACAAAAGAGATTCGAGAACCTTTGCCAAAGTGGGCAATATACTAATAGGCCTGTAATTGCTGACATCAGTCTTATCCCCAGATTTTGGAATTGGTATTACTATGGCCTCCTTCCAGATCTCCGGAAAAACCCCCTCGGATAACGATCGGTTGTAAATTATTCGCAATGGCTTAGATAAAACACTAGCACACTCCCTAAGAAACAGTGGAGGTATACCGTCAGAGCCCTGCCCTTTAGCAACATCTAAGTTTTTAAGTTTTCTCAGTATGCTAAGTTCAGATAATGTTACTTGATGTAAGCTGTTACTATTGCTGGATTTGTAAATATGTCCAGGGTCTGGATCACTGCTAGAGACAGGGCTATATACCGATGCAAAGTTATCCGCAAATAAATTTGCTATGCTCATGCCGTCGGTAGCAGTACTATCGTTCAGCTTCATGTATCTCGGTATAACGCTTTTGTTGTTGCGTTTGTTTTTTATGTATGACCAGAAATATTTTGGGTTCTTAACCACATTACTTTGTACATTTTGCAAATACTTCTGATACAACTCTTTTATTTTTCGGCTAGATCGGTCCTTAAGTAATATATATTCAAATTCATCTCGCTTATTTTTATATTTTTTCATCCTCTGCCGGCATTTTTCTTTTTCTTTTAACATTTTAATTAAACTGTTATTATACCAGACGGGGTATGAGTTTCTACCGGCATTTTGCCGTGGGACCAATTCAGCAATAATCTCCCGCAATACTGAATAAAAAGCAGCAACAGATAGATCAACGGTGTCCGACTTTAAAACAATGTCCCAATCTGTTTTTTCAAGACGACTTCTAATTTGACGATATTCAGCTTTATGGAATTTATACATCTTAGTCATTTTATTCGTAAGTGTCTTAGGTAGGTTGAGATGAATGGTGATCTGTAAAGGTGGGTGAAAATCATCGACTTTTGATATGGAATCACAGGACCGAGTTATCTCAATCGGATAAATTAAGTTGGATATGACTAGGTCCAGAATCCTATTCTGTTTATTTTGGATTGAGTTATACTGGTATAGGTCGTTAGAAGATAAGAATTCTATTAAAGTTTTACTCGTATTATTGGTGCCGATATTTGGTACCGCATGTTGATGAAGTGATGATTTTGTCCATTCTACGTTACTTAAGTTGAAGTCGCCTATTATCATTACGGGTTCATCATTAATTACACTACTAACTCTATTCGTAAAGTAAGTTATAAGATTAATGTTAACCGGAGGAGCCAAATAAGTGGCGCACAAGTGAATTTTTTTTGATGTTTTAAGAGCACGATTAGTTGAGAAGTCTAGTGTCACCCATAAATCCTCACAACAAGACTCGAGTCTTGTTGTGAGGATTTATGGGTGACAATGATGGATTTCTATAAGCAGTTATAGATTTATGAATTGCGATTAGCACACCACCTCCCTCCTTGCCCCCAGAAAAAGTTCCCGACTGTCTATCTCTTCTAAAAATCTGATATCGGCTATCAAAAATTTCTGAGTCTAACACATTTTCATTCAGCCAGGTCTCAGTGAGCACAATTACATGAAAATTCATAGAAATAATACCTAATAGGAAGCGAGCTTACTCCAATCAGATGGGCACAAACCTGCCCAAGAACACTTTGCCCGATATAAGAAACGAACCCAGAGTCCCAAGCTCAGCAGTCGATCTTGTTATCTATATAACTATGCAGTAAAAATACAGAGTATATAAAAAATACACACACACACATATAACATAACATCACGTCTATAATCCCCGCAGGGTTAGGCAGAGGAGGAAAAAAATACTATGCCAAAGGCTTCTAATCCGTTCACCCTATTTACCCTAATAACCTATTTTTTCTACGTACCTAAAGAAGCTTTCAGTTTAAAAACTCATCTACCATTAATTTCAGGTGTTAAGGGGGATGCGCTAAGGTAGCCCGCGAAATTCAATTTTATTTACGTTTTTTGCAATTTTCAGGTAAGTAAAAGGTTGTATGTTGATCTAAATATGATTCGCGGCCGTAACAAATATGGCTTTACAGAATTAACAATGATGTCATCATTATAATCGGCAATACAACTAACTCTCTTCGTAAAATCCTATTGTATGACTATTTCTGAAATAATCATTCAGTAGGATTTTATGAACTTAGAGAGTTGTAATGCTGATTCTAATGAATATAATTCTGTAAAGCCATATTTGTTATGGCTGCGATTCATATTTAGATCAACATACAACCTGTTACTGACCTGCAAATTGCAAAAAACTTAATAAAATTTGAATTTCGCGGGCTACCTTAGCGCATCCCCCTTAAACAAGAACATATTGCTCCATAAGTCAAGCTAGAATAAAAGATTAGTGTAATAAGGAAACAGGCTGCCAAATGATTGTCAATTTATCAAACAGCACATAATATATCAATTCCTATATCCTTTGTTAGGTACCTAGTAACAAAGAATGGTTTGTTTACAAAAATAAAATAGGACAGTATAAAGTATAGCCACGTATAAAATAAATTAAGAGTTAGATTAAAAATTACAAAGTGGAATAACAACATAGCAGACAGATACAGACATGATAGATGAACGTTAGCTTTATGCTTAGCAAGGGCGGGGTTGATGAGCGCTGAATTTCAGCTTAGACCGCACGTTGCTGATAAGACTTTCACCTACAGCTGGCCAAAGTTTCAATAGAATGCGTTTGTTACTACTGACGTGAGCCCTTTTTTTTCGGGTGGGTAATTATCAAATAACTTCTCCCGCTCTGGGCGGAGCGGGAGAGCGTGTCAGACTTTTACTGACTAAAACCCACCCGTGTTCCTTCCGTTGCCTGTGTGCCAGGGCCACGATATCCCTTTCGGACAAACTGGCAAGCATCGACCCCGACCCCGTCAGTTGGTGCTGACATCTCTTTAAGTCGCGTGTGGAACACATCGCGCCGTCGACCCGGGTCTGGTCCTTATTGGACGGCGAGCTATTCATCGCTCACCGTCCGCAAACCCGAGCCTACGGTGGCCGGAAATCAGCTTGCGACTCCCGACGCCTGGGGCGTCTCCTGCGGCGATTAGGGGCGCGAGGGCGCCAACCTTGCCTCTCTCTACTGCATGTACAATATTTCTAAATTAATGAAACGACGACCCCATTGGTACATAAACATTAAAGAGAACGATATTCATTTTGATCATATTTGAATCGCAATTAATAAGTTTCTACTCATCTATAATCCAAGCATCCATTTCAATTAGTCCAGAAATCAAAGCTATTCGCGTTATTAAAAAACACAGTTAACGAGACGTGCAATCGAATAGATCGCGAAAAAAAAAATGCGTTTCCGTTCCATTTACTACCTACCTACTTCTTTTTCTTTTTTCGAAAACTGGACGTCGATGATTGGCTGTTATCAACAAGCCCGCATGTTTTGCCAACTATGAATAGGTTGCATTTGTCTTTCAAGATTGATACGCCCTTTTAAAACTGGCTTACTGAGTACTCGTACTTCAAGCTCTGATAATCTATTATATTATATCGTCGGCGTAGGTGGAGAACTGAATAACTCAAATTTTATAGCTTGGAGAAAATTGCGATTCAATGTTTTTTTTTTTAATTTTTGGTGTCATTAATAAATGGGAGACAATTTACTGTGGGTAATTTTAAATAATAATAATATTATTATACAAATATTATTATTATTTGAACAGACCAAAGTTCCCAAACTAGGCTGCGCCTGTATCTTGTGGGCCTGAGTTGCGTTATCTTAATCTTTCAAGATGTTTGAAAATGGACAGAATACTTAAATAAATAAGGATAGTGAACTATCAAGATATAAATAAGTTAAGCAAAATAAAATAAAGGCTCCCAAAGACAGGCACGACGCGACACTAGTAGCACCATTTCCATAAAAAACCTAATGGAAAGTGTCGCGCCTGCGCTACCGCACCAGTCTGCACAAGCCTTAATTCTAAACAATTTTATAGTGAGTATGAGTGTGGAGGTGAGTTGTAGGTGAGGGTTTTTGTGTGAAGGAACTGAATGACTGTGTGAATGACTAACTTGTAAATTTGGTGTTAACTCACTATTTCCTCAGTTTCATTATATGTCAGGGAGAGAAGCCAACTTTTTGTCATTCTATTGTAGTAGTTATAAGGTTTATCTGAAAGTTTCGATTCCAAAAAGGTTAATAGTTTTTTTATGGTAACTTGAATGAGTTCAGACAAATCAATACAAGACTAAATGTCCAGTCTTAAGATTTTACCCAGTAGTGGGACAGTATATGCTTATTGTGAGTATTTTACAAAATTGCCGAATATCTATCTTAAGGCGGATGCGCTAAGGTAGCCCGCGAAATACAAATTTTATTACGTTTTTTGCAATTTGCAGGTAAGTAACAGGTTGTATGTTGATCTAAATATGATTCGCGGCCGTAACAAATATGGCTTTACAGAATTATAATCATTAGAATCGGCAATACAACTAACTCTCTTCGTAAAATCCTATTGAATGACTATTTCTGAAATAATCATTCAGTTGGATTTTATGAACTTAGAGAGTTGTAATGCCGATTCCAATGATTATAATTCTGTAAAGCCATATTTTTTACAGCCGCGAATCATATTTAGATCAACATACAACCTGTTACTGACCTGCAAATTGCTAAAAACGTAATAAAATTTGAATTTCGCGGGCTACCTTAGCGCATCTCCCTAAATGCAATAACAAGGCATTGTTTAGTTTGGTCAAGCACTGTGGGAAGATTGAATAATAGGGCAAAAGTCGCACATTTTAATCCTAGTGTGCTAAAGTGAACAAAGTGAATTACATTCACTTTGTTATCACTGGGAGGCAGTATTTCACTGACAGCCCAAAGCATCCTGTGTGACCGCTAACGAAATAAATTGGTGTAAAATATGGGTGAATCATGCTATAAAATGGTCCAAAAAGCTTTTGTTACCATGAATTTTTTATCTTGTGTCAGCCAACTGGTGTAGACTAAATTCTACACGAATTTGAACAGGCTGACACATTTTAAACTTTAAAATCAACTTTGTTTCCATGTTTAAAAAGCTAAGTTAAGTATTTATTTATACGAGGTTCCTAACTAAACCACAAAATTATTCATCATATTATTTTATAAAAACAGATATGCCATACAGACAGGTGACACTAATAAGAAAATGTATATCTGGAAATGCAAATCCAAACAAATGAAACTTAAACAAGAAAAAACTACAAAATGGAATGTAAAAATATTTCCAACAGATTAGTTATCACGGATTTAACACGAACTTATAAAAATATATATTTCATTTAACACGAACTTATAAAAATATATATTTCTCACGCAGATAACAGCTATTACACGAATTTTAGATTTTTCTTTACAATACTATTCGCCGAGCGATAATCTTTAATTTAATCCCTAAATTATACGCAGGTCATAATAGTTGCGGCCTTCAAATTAAACTGTTCTCTCTGCACTAAACCTGGAAACCGGAAAAGGATTGGCGGGGATTTTTCCGGCTCAACAAAGATAGGATGGGGTAAAGATTAAATTCCTTGGCACTGCATTGGACTAGAGTACCGTTCATGTCATTGTGTATCCATTAAGTCTTGCTAAAAGCTGGTCTGTGAACAACAGTAACAAAGCTTTTGAAGATTAAGTGTTGTGTGTGACATTCAATTTTCCTTTATGAGTCGGTTTTGTTTTAGTACCTATGTACTCGAAATAATACAGACAAACTGAAACGGTTTAGTAAGGTGTTATACTTAAAACACTTCGAATTGAAGTCAAAGATTTGGACTGGGCTTTGTTTGTGTATGTGAGTTTAAATGTTTGTAAACACACTCACGATACAGGAGAAATTCCTAGTGTGGGGCAACGTTTAAAAAAAAAAAAACCCCAGAGAACAGGCACAAATGCCGTCTATCTTGTGAAATGGTATTTATGGTTGTTTATAAGGTAAGTGAGAGGAGTGGTGACCCAATGGTAACAGCCGTGACTTCCTACGAGTTGTAGGTCGTAGCTTCGAACCCAGACGGGCGCTTTACCTTGTATTTATTTCATCACCAGTGCTCTCAAAACGGTGAAGGAAAACATCGTGAGCAAAACCGGCATGTCCTAGAACCAAAAATTCGAAGACATGTAATATCTACCAACCCGCACTAGGCCCGCGTGGTGCATTACGGCCCACTCCCTCTCATCGAGAGGTGGCCTGTGTCCCACCAGTGGGAATATTATAGGCTGAATATGCTATGTTACCGCAATACACTAAGGACAATGATTTGGTTTCAATCGTATTTGTTAGCAGTTCATTTTAATTGAACTGAGAGCCTAGACAAAGTAACATTCGATTAGCGATTACGTTAGTTAGAAAAGGCAAAAAATTGTATGGGGTTGACATAAGCTATCGAAATGTCACGTAATCATAGGTCAACGAATAGAAATTAGCTAGACAATTTTATCATCATTCGATTCCATGAAACAAATCGACTGCGTCGAACGATAACTTCCTTAGAGATGCGTAGACAAGTGGCACTTTTTTTTTTCCTGGTTCAGGCCATGCTTCGGAGCGAGAGTGCATGGGAGGCCGTTACCTCGTTCTGCGAAGCAGTAATGCTGGCGAAGGAGGAGGCGGAACGCACGAGGGTGAGGCAAGGAACACGCTTTCGTGCCCTTAGTCGCCGCAGGAGACGCCTCGGGCGTCGGGAGTCGCAAGCCGATTTCCGGCCACCGTAGGCGCGTTCCTGCGGACGGTGAGCAATGGGTGGCTCGCTGTCCGATAAGGACCAGGCCCGGGTCGACGGTGCGTTGTGTTCCACGCGCGCCTCAAAGAGATGTCAGCACCAAATTACGGGTTCCGTTAGGACCAATGCCTGACAGGGTTGCGAGTTTGTCCGAAAGGGATATCGTGGCCCTGGCACACAGGCATCTGAAGGAACACGGGTGGGTTTTAGTCAGTAAATGTCTGACACGCTCTCCCGCTCCGCCCAGAGCGGGAGAACTTATTTGATAATTGCCCATCGAACTTCATTATCGTTGAAGCGATAGCGACTCTGGTGTTTAATTGAAATCGAATACGTAATAATGACCACATTGTTACGTATTTTTTTTCATAAATGTTAAACGGCTGAATGTTTGTTAAACAATACCTATGATTTTTAATTAACCTAACTTCACATCTCACCTGTTTTCACAAAGTATTAAACAGAGGTCAAATAAAGCACCGTCGCGTCGTTTCGATTCTATTCACCTAAAACAACATATTCTGAGTACCTGCAGTATAATTAATAGCCAGAATTATGAAATCATTACCATATTTCACTGTCATTTCGTTATAATTAATCTTCGGTTGAACCAAAGCGTTTTGTTATTGTCTAATATCTTATTATATTTATCGCTCAAACACAAATATTTATATTTGTTATTTTTATAATTTCTTATTTAGCTTAATCGAACTTTATATTTAGGTATTATTTATTGGTCACGAAAATATTAAAATTATTTCGCTCTTTACATTCGAGGGACAATAATTTTCATCCATAGACAGCTAATAAAAGCTGTACGCAGACCCTAGACAAAACAGCTTTGTCTAGCCAATGATAAAACACGGTTTTGTTTTCGGGACTGTTTTGCCTGGGTCTGCACGCAGCCCAAGATTTCATGAAAATAAAAACAACTGGAAAATATTTTGCACTTTGAAAACAAAAAAAAATCATATCAAATCATTTATTTGCTTGAATATGGGTACATGAGGTGATACATACAAAAAAGTTGTTTAAACCGTATCCTACTTAACCAGGTGTGCAAATATGTACTATAATAGAAATATTTCTTACATTATTCATTCATTAACAAATATTAATATTAAATTATTTATGAAATTTATTAATACAAAAGTGCCTTATTTGTATAATTACACTAGTGGTCTCCCACTAGCTGAAATTTGACCCCCTCTACTTACAATCTATATAGTACTTACTAATTCCATGAGTAGTACTTATTTATTCTATGGTCAATTATCACTTCTGTCACCTATCTATCTTCAAGTCATTAGGCCCTTTTTTTTCTTTTTTTTTGAGTCATGAGGCCCTGGTACTATGCGTGTGCGTGTCAATTACGTGGTAGTGTGTTTTTTAATTTTATTTATTTCTTTTGCATATTATATAAAAATATTAGCTTTTTGCACTTCTCCTCCATACGAGTATAAACTTTAACTGATCCAAATTTCATACTCCTCCGTTCGCGTAATTTTCGTAAAAAGGGGTACAAAGTTTTCGCTTTACGTATAATTATAATGATTATAACTAAGTATTTATGTATAATGATAATTAATAATTTATTGGTATATTTTTTAGTTTATTAATAGTTTAAGTTCAGTTAGGATATTATATGATTATTTTATTAGTTAATTAAGTATAAGTTGCTATTTATATACGCTTCATTTAAATTCTTAATAAGTAAACCCCTACAAAGAGCCTTCAAAGTCTACCTGATTTTTAATTCCAGCGTCTACCAAGTTAGTTTGAAACTTCACACTATTATGAACACGTTCATATAAATAAGTTTAATAGGTCTCAGAATATTAGATATTATGTTAAATAAGGCTATAACTTCTGTAGTAAGGTAGGTACTCAAGAACTAACTTTGCTGGTAAGTACTTTGGAGATAGTTACTTACAAAAGAAACCAAACTAATTTTGCTTATTTTAAAGTGGAAATATTGAACTGAACCTCTCCAAACTTATTGACCTAAAAAGTTTAGCGCTTCTCATTAGAAGTGTGCATCGTCATGCACATTTTTTTTAAATAACTGAGCCTCTTTTTAACTCTCTAGATTTTTCTCACATTTGGTCGCAGTAAATACGCTAGAGTTCCTCGACCAAACGGGTTAGGTTAGTTTGAAATTGTGACAAACCACGCGCGAGTCGAATTGGTCGGAGTAACTAAAGTAGGGCATCCCAACCAAATGGGTTAGGTTAGGTTCGAACTGCAACAAACAGCGCGCGCAAGCCGAGCGAGCGAAGCGAGCAGTACCATGGCAGCGGCCGATGAGCGCTACATTCAAGTTGATCGTAGTTACTCGGATATTTGGTATTTTTAGGACCTCTAAATAGGAATTGAGGTTTACAAAAAGAAACGCAATCATTGTATTAGTGTTCAATAATATTGTTAGGAACGCAAAAAGGGAATTATTAGAGGTTTCATCAGATAAATGCAATTTAAAATGGCATGTATTTGATCAATGCGTAGTGCTGTTCAGCAGGAATATATATACTTTTATTTTATTTTTTGTTTTCATTTAGTCATAATGAAACGAAGTGACTACCTATCCAGGAATTCAAACTAGTAAAGGCTTTATACACGCTTTGTGTTTCACCAAACTGCGCAGTTTACCTTTACGTGGAAAAATGGCGCAGAATGATGTTTTGATTTTATTCACAACAGAGCTACGCTGTTTCCCTCGCTTGTCATTTTTTACTGCTTATCGAAGCCTGCGTTATTGGTCGTCAAAAGACCGAAAATATGACAACCATTCTTACCAAGGGGCGTTTAGTAAGGCGTGGTCTAGGTAATACCAACTTTTAATAACAATAGTACAGACGCCAGCAGGTCAAGCTACCCGAAACTGTCAAATTTTCCCAATCAACCTTGAACTTTAAGCTGTAGCAATAAAGTTGAAAATCTATTAAATAAATTTGACAGATTGTAGTAGCTTGATGTGCTGGCGTCTGTACCATTTATATTATTAGAAAAAGAAACCAAGTTGAAATAAAACGATCTCTAAGTCAAAATAATGTACCTATGTCCTTTGAAGTCTCAAATAAGTTTAGAAAAAAATTAATATGACGTGGTTTTTTTAAGTTAGCTGTTTCTTTTTGTAATACAAGCCATATTATATAGTATTAGTGCTCAGGTCCGTATTACTCGCAATCGGCATGCGTGTATGACCAGTGTATGAACGTAGGCGAAGCAAAAGGAGTATGTAAGGAGCGTAGCAGGTGGTGTTCTATAGTTTCTGCCTCACGCCACTACATACATAAACTCACGCCTTCTTCCCATGGGGGTCCCATGGGAAGAAGGCGTGAGTTTATGTATGTATGTGTGTAGTGAAAAATATTTTTGTTGTAATAGTCGATTTTTTTTTAAATATTTTCTAACTGTGATTAAATGTATCAATGTGACTCGCACCTTCAATAATCATAATCATTCATTTGTAAGAATATGGTACAGTATAATTATGGTCTTAAGATTAGTCAATGGTATCATCACATTCTGCCAAGTGTGGCGTACAAATATTAGGTACATACATTTATTGCAGGGCAGAGATTATTAAGTCAGTATTGTTGATCGAAGGCTCAGTATCAATATCTCAATACAAAGTCAACGCTTTCCTAATCTACTCTCAAAAATCGATCAAGGTTGCAACTAAATTTCACGTGTTAAATCTTTATTATCTATACAAATCATATATCCCCTATAAATCTGGAACGATTTATGAGCATAATTACGTAATAAAGAGTACGTAATTAAGTGGAACGTTTCTATTAATTTACTTAAGTCACGGTTGCCTTACAGACTATCTTGTTTATATTTTCCTGCACGTGACAGGAACCTAAGGGTCAGCGCAGACCGACAGAGTGGCGACAAAGCGAGTAATTCTATAACATCTAAAGTCGATTTTGTTTACTGTAGTATACAGCTGTTTGTATTAACCTTTGATTCGATTCAATTCGATTTCGTAATAATAACACACAAAGCCGCGCAAAGCGTCGTCGAGCAGCGCGCGGCAAAGTGACTGTCGGGGCTAGTTTCTCGAACGAAAATTATCGCAAATTTAAGTAGCAAATTGTCAAACGTGCGTAAAATGCAAATTGTCAAACCAATCACAGCAGAATACGCGCGCTTGAGAATTTGACACATTAATTTTACGATTATTTTCGTTCGAGAAACTGGCCCTGTAACTCTCTCTGGCTCTTACAGGTTTGGCGGCTTGTTGAGCTCCGCGCGTCGCTCGGAATGCCCTGCAACCAGGGTCAGCGCAGACCGACGGAGTGGCGGTGAACACCAGGGGGCCGATCGCGCTAATTTTGAACGTTAATACCAAAACTAAACCACAACCATAAACTTTACGTTAGACACATTTCGAATCGCGGTAATCATTTTAACGGAAACGATTTAGCTTTACTTTGGAAGTTACGTTGGAGGAACGATCGATCGAACTTTCAGTATTGGGTAACGTCAACGATTTTGTCGCTCAGAAAAAATAGCGCGATACCGTTTCTTACATCAGCTAAACTAAACCAAAACCAAAAACGTTCCGTTCGAACGGTAATTACGTTGAGAAATAGCGCGATCGGCCCCCTGTTTAAAGTTGGAATTGTGTGTTGTACTTACTACACTGACGTCGGCCGCGTACCTTTGGCGTCGGTCACGAGTACCAAGACGCTGACGATAAAAATGGACGTATACCTATAGTGTAAAACTGATGGTCAGCGAGCGTGAGTTCATATAAATCGGTACGCGAACGACGTCAACGACTGACATCAAACTATTTCCAGCCTTAAACTGCTCATTACCGCCACTCCGTTGGTCTGCGCTGACCCTTAGGCGATTCTCATACAACGCCGCGCACCGATGCGGTATGCGGTGAAGCAGATCTTGCGTCGCATTGGCTTGTATGGTATCAGTTGATGTCTAACACACGTTCACCGCCTGACGGTACGGGCAGGCACGGTCACCGCCTCTCCGCACGGCACATTGCCACAAAATCCGCTTCGCTGCCTCTGCCCTCCATGGCGGTGAGCGGCGTAGTGTGTAAACTGTCTTAGTTCCTGTTTGTTATCAATGCTTTTAGCTAATTACTATCTTCTGTATGTAGGTACTGAAAATACTAATGTATTTACCTATACTAAACTGTGTGGACTATGATATAAGATAACAGCGTTATTAGATTTGATCGCCGCTATCTGGGCAAACAACGTCAAATGTCACAGAGCGGTTCTCATGATATTGATTTGTCTATGCCCAAAAAGGGAACGTTTTTATTGTGTACAAGTACAGCATACATACATGAAACATCGTAGCGAAAACTTTTATCATGGGTAAATGGGGTCCTAGGGTTGTTTTTTTGGGGTCCGTACCCAAAGGGTAAAATGGGAACCCTATTACTATGGCTCCGCCATCTGTCTGTCTGTCTGTCTGCCTGTCAGTCTGTCTGTCTGTCAGACGTCTGTCCGTCTGTCACCAGGCTGTATCGCATGAACCGTGATAGTTAGACAGTTGAAATTCACAGATGATGTATTTCTGTTGCCGCTACGAGTATAACAAAAAATACTAAAAAACAGAATAAAATAAACATTTGAGGGGGCTCCCATACAACAAACGTGATTATTATGTTCGTTTTGCTCGATGTTGATAACGGTAATTGGTAGACGCTTGAAATGTTCACAGAATATTTAGTTATATATTCACTTAAAAAAAAAAAAAAAAATTTAAACCCCTTAAATATTTGTTTTATTTTAACATACAACAAACGTGATTTTTTTGACATTTTTATAGATAATGATACGGAACCCTTCGTGCGCGAGTCCGACTCGTATTTGGCCGGTTTTTTTAACCGTGGTGCAAATGTTTACCTTACGATATCGTCCCCTCCACCGTGCGGATGCCTATTTACCAGGTAATGCTTAGCTTGAAATATGAAACATTTTTAGCAAAGTTAACTAACATAGGTAATGAACAGTTTTTAGTTCAAGTTGTATCTTTTAAGGGGTTCATAGAAAAACACGGGTAGAATAAATACCACAGAATGCATGATAGGTACCACGTACCTAATGATGACCACTCGATGCAGGTGATTATAACGGCACCCAGCTCATGTATATACACACACACACGCGCATGCGCACGCAGTGCACGCGGTTCCGTTGTAGAATTCACTTCCAACTGACATTAGAGACTGCCAAACTGTTGCAGTTTTTAAAAGAAGAGTGAAAGAACACTATCTTTCCACTTTGTCATAGTTGCATATTATGAAATTATTGTTTTAAACTATAAATTATAATTATATTTATTTTAGAAATTATTTTATATAAGTATATTCTCTTATTGTATGTTTATATTTAAATTAGTGAAAAGTATTTTTTTTTAATTTTATGTATTTTTTTTCTCTTCTACTCTACATCTCTTTGTCTACTTTCCTATCCCAAGTATGCTGGAAATAAGCATCACCTTTGTGAGTATTTTTCTGATCCTTTCTTCTTGTCTGTTTATAATTATGTGTGTACTTATACTGTTAAATAAATAAATAAATTTGTCAATGTATCACAATTTTTAATATCGTTTATTTACCACCAAGAACTACAGCCCCGAGCGGGGCTATTGTTATTGGGAAGGCATGGTTCAAGATAAACAAGCAATAGTGCAAACACCCTGACCAATTTCCTTAAAGGCAACATGACGCTCAATTTCGCTGTATATTTTATATGTTACTGTTTGTTGTAGTTTACTGTTTACTGAATGAAATCATAGTTATTTGTACAGGAATCGTATAATAGCCTCAATATAGGACAAACCCGAGGATTTTATATTTGACAACCCGTTAGCCATCAAGAAAAATGTAGGTAACTAAGTACTAATGGAATTTCACTTGGAATCAAATTCAAACGTTCGTACCTATCTTCACAGGAACTGAAGTATAAACGCTAGAAGCGGTTTCTGATAAATTAAATTGGTATTGGTTCCCCGTTTCTCACTTAAAAATCGGTTTTCATTAGTCCCTTTTTTATCCGTCCCAATACCTTTCTCGGGCAATAACCGAGCAATCAAAAATTCTCGTTCAGAATTAATTGAAAAACGTGGATTTTATTTTTAAACATTGACTGAAAACTCTTGGGCTTACTATAATAGTGCGGGCTCATAAAATTAAATCTATGTCAGATAATAAGTGGGTACAGAGTTAAATACATGCTATAATATTATAAATGCGAAAGTAACTCTGTCTTTCTGTCTGTTTGTTACCTTTTTACGCCTTAACGGCTGAACGAATTTAGATGGAATTGGCACACTGGCCATGACCCTAGGTCATGGCCAGTGTGCTAAGACATATAATATTTTTTTATCCCGGTATAGAACGTTCCCGTGTGATAATTTAGACCTCCACGTGGGCAAAGACGCTGATACATAAATGCGTGACTCGCCTCATGTTCCGAACCGTCATAAAGTTTGAATCGGGATGTACTTGTACTTGTTTTTGAATTAGAAAGTAGCATTATTTTGTTTCTTAACTCGCAAAGTATTTTTGGCAGTTGACAAGACAGATTCATGACAGACTCAGACTGAAAGGTAGCATGGAGTGTAAAATTTAACTTATTCAAATTCTGTTACTTAACCATTTAAATGCGTTTTCGCTTTCTTTATGTCTATATTTTGGAACTCCAGGCCCGCCATTATATCACATAGTAAAGGACAACCTTTACTATACAATTGTATCACATTAACAATAATGTGATACAATTGCGAGGGATTGATGGGGTGTGTGTGTCACAGTGTGTGGGAGTGGTTGTGTGCATGTGTGTTGTGTGTTAATCATAAGTGTAAAAGTCTAGAATACAATAAATACATTTTATTACACAAAGTGACAGCTAGCACATGTCAGATTACTCCAGTGAATTAATAATTCAACTGTAGTTAATTTTTGAATAAGATCGCGATATAATTCACTGGAACTTAGTTTACTTACCAAGCTTATCTAGAGTCTAGACCTTGCGAGACGGTTGAGCCGTCTAGTTCTGCTTATTTAACAGACGATTCTAAAAACGTTAGCAATCATAGGTAACACGCTACGGCCCTAGTTGATTAATTTAATAATAAAAATAATACCAGCATAATTATTATTTTTACACTGCAGGGCAAAGCCATAAAGCATGGTGATGATGGTAATGTTCCTATAGAAGAATATATAAAGAATATTTAGAAAGAAGAAAGTCGGCCAATTACACTTGTTTTCTAAGAATGGAGGTAACCTTATACACTATTAAACAACGATGTTGCTTTAGGCAAAGTGATTTTTACTCCGCGCCTTTTAAGTACAATTTAGAAAAATACATACAATAATAACACGCCTTATTTCCCTGAAAGTGTGGGCAGATGTGTACCTGTAGTACACCCATATTTTGCCGGTTATGTTTAAGTGTTATAACGGAGAGGGGAATAAAACTGTTAAAAATATTGATTGGCAGAAGCGAGTATCAGACAGCAGAAAAAAATTATGCGAGAAATAAAGGGCCCGAGGTGAGTAAAGTTTTATATATTTATTTATTAAAACTTTATGCACAAGTAAAAAAAATGTTGTAAAAAGGCGGCCTTAATGCCTGAGCCATTTTTTACCAGTCAGCCTTAGGGTGATGCAGAGACAAAACATGGTAATTGCAACATAGGGAATAGAGAACATAAATAAATGATAACATAAATATGAATGTGGATGAATAGAGGAAGACACAGAGAAATGATAGGTAGGTGGATTTCGTGAAGGAATAAATAAATACTAATTTAACCAGCCTGTGTTGTCCTAATGTAGGGCAAAGGCCTACCTCGTCCATTTCCACGAAATTATGTCTCTTTCGGTAGGAGTCAAGCTCGTCCTGCCATCTTTGCCTTGCCCTGCCACGATGTCGTCTTGCGTTAATTGGGACCCAATCGGTGGTTCATTAATTGTCCGGTCCAGTCCCACTTAACGGCTTTCTGGGTAACGTCCGTGATTTTGGTTTTGGCTCGCAGTATTGTTTACCTTATACGTTATAAAATACGATCCCCCAGGATACTGCGCTACATGCTAAGATACCAATAAATACTTAGCAGGCAGTAAATAAAATTAATTATTAGAGTCGTAAGTAAAATATTAAAGCTCTGAATTTCATGAAGCAATTAAGAGCCTTATTTTAGTCCGGAATTTATAACGATCATGTTAAGGAAGTTCGAAAATGTTTTGACGACTTAATCACCTTGTTACACGGTTCCAACATCAGTTATCCTTTGATTAAAATCAACTTTGTTCGCTGTTTTAGAACAACCAATGGCTTGGAACGCGACGATAGGAAGAGACCTGGGGGCCGTTCGCGCTAATTTTGAACGATAATACCAAAACTAAACCACAACCATAGACGTTATGTTAGACACATTTCGTATCGCGCTAATCATTACAACGGAAACGATTTAGCTTTACTTTGGAAGTTACGTTGGAGGAACGATCGATCGAAATTTCAGTATTGGGTAACGTCAATGATTTTGTCGTTCAGAAAAAATAGCGCGATACCGTTTCTTACATCAGCTAAACCAAAACCAAAAACGTTCCGTTTGAACGGTAATTACGTTGAGAAATAGCGCGATCGGCCCCCAGGTGCAATTGCCATAATACCTAGGAAGGTAGGTAGGCCTTTGGTGTGGGATGCAACGTGTGTCGACACATTTTGCTCCATCCCATCCAAAGCGGGCTGTGCTGGGGCGGCTGCTGTAGGTGTGAAAAACCTCAAACGGCGAGAACTATTCTCTGTATTTTTTTGCAATATTTTAGGCTCAGTAGTTACGGAGATAAAAAGTAATGGTCAATTTACATCTATTTTATTTAATAACTTTAAAAGTATACCTATTTATTTTAAAATAATAATAAAAATATATCTGAAATCCTTAGAAACAAGCCATTTGATTTGATTTGATTTAACACTTTGATCTAACAGTTTGCAGAACGTTTTTTTTTAATTTTCTAGTTTGGCCCCCAAAAGTGACCCCCATAATCAAAATTCAGTTATTTAAGTTACACGTCCGTGTTTGGATAACAGAAACGGTGTCCGAGCGCCAACGTAGTATATCGAGACATCGCCAAGCGGTTGGTTGACCCTTCACGTGACCAGAGGGTTGGCCATTTCTTTTTGCCAAAGAATCAGCATTGCCATACAACGTAGCAATGCTAAACATGTTATTATTATTATAAGACTGTTAGCTTTTTAAATTGTGTAAATATTATCTTGGAAATTGAAATAAAAAAATATTTATGAGGTTTAAAAAATACCTTCGTTCATTAATCAAAATAAGCGTTTTGAAAATATATTCCCAACTTGAATCAACTAACCTTTTCAACGGCAACGTGATAGAACGAAAAAAATAATAATTTTTATGCAGTGTCAGATCAAGATTTTCTTCGAGTTTAGTTTTAGCTCTGAATAAATTGAATATCAATAAAAAGAAAAAAAAAGAAATCTTATATGAATAAATTTAATATAATATAATATTATTATTATCAATGTGAAAGTTTGTATGCTCGGATGTTTGTTACTCAATCAAGCAAAAATGTCTAAACGGATTTTAATAAAATTACATTTAGGTATTTAACGAACAAAATTATGGACTGTTTTCGATGGTGAGCAGTTAAATTGTCTCTAAGTATTATTATTATTTATTGTAATAAAATACTTATGTAAATGTTATGGAACATGAACAAAAAAATAAAGGTTTCAGAAAACCTGATTTTTCAACGTCTTTCTAATAACTCTTAATCGAAAGAGCGTTTTTTATCTTAATAATATATTCGTTTTCACGAATTTACAACGAAAAGATTGCCTGGAGAGCAATTTGTGTCGCGTATCAACGACTGATTATATTACTGTGAAAAGCGAAAATATCGTCGTACATGAAAATACAGGCTCAGATGGGTAACATATTAAATAAGACGCGTATTAATATTCCTTATTGAGTTAAAAAAAATGTAGAGTTGTATGCTTGAAAAACTAATATAATATTATAACGTTTATTTGGACTCAATAAAATATAGCCTAATACAGTCATATTCCTAAGAACTAGAATACAAATCATGGAAGTGAGAAGATGGCTAAAACTACATGAACTCCTGAATTCCAAACTAGGTAAAAACCTGTATCTTGGAAAACAGTGTTCTGCCGTGGTAAATTAGCTGTAAAAACTTAAAAATGTCATACATGACAATTCCAAAATTAAATAACTTAGACTATGAAAGAAGGTAATTAAGTCTAGAACTTGACGGGTGAGTGGTGTAAGTGAGTGTGTGTGGTGTGTGTAGTGTGCTTGAAAAACTTGTAGTTATTTATTTCTAAATTTAAAAAAAAACAGTAGCATGCATGAAATACACTAAATTATGTCGAAAGGTTCTCGTGTTAACCCAGTTACTGGGTTGTGGAGGTCATATGCATCATCTCATGTAAAATAGGTACTGGTATTCCGCTGAATCCGGAGTCTAACCGGACTCAGCCAACCCTAACACAGTAAAGGCTAGACAGATTTTGAGTACTTACGGAATACAGTCCTGCACTTAGAAAAGTCATTGCATACCGGCACAATATTAAATTATCTGCACATATTAGTTTCCTCCATATGTTGTGGCAGACAACTGAGATTTGTTCAGGACGACCTTGCTGAAACCCATCTAGATTATGTAGTAGGTACCTAATACTATTATTTAGGAGCATACCTACCAATGTACCTAGGTAACTAGGTACATTGATTTTTACTCTTCAGAGCATATGCTCGAGGTATAAAACGAGGTCTAGTTCTCCTTGTATTATCTAATGCTAGTAGTCAGGAACATAATTATTATTTTTACCTATTGTGGTATAGTAATTATATTCTAGGTGCATCGTCTTCACATAATTTATATAATTAATGTATCTCTACGAAATATTTTGTAAAACATTTTAAAAGAGTAACGGTGGAGTTTGTTGTCCATTCTTCTCCATACGAAACTACCGTTTGGAAGGGGCGACTAGAATAAATTCAATTTTTTTGTAAATCATGACGTTCAAAAGTGTCTTTTATGTGCCTACTTGAAATACATAATTTGACTTGGACTTTATTTGTATTAATGACAAAATAATGCTCTAGATTAAGACCAAAGGACCAATTAAACAAGGCATATGAAAACAAAGAACAAGTTTTACTTCTCCATTGAAAACAAAACACAACAATCTTCTGAAATCAAAACAAACTTTGCTTATCATATCAAAGGCACACGTACAATAGCAATGCCTTTAATTTGGCAGTTCAAAACGTTCATTATTAACTTTATATATTTTTCAAACATCATCATCATCTGCATTTTTCAAACATATTAATCTTATCTAATCCTAGCAGTCCGGTACTTATTATTTTGGATTAATGGTAAAAGAATGCTCTAGATAAGACCATATAACTAATTTGATACGATATAAAAAAAATCACGATGATACCTCTAAAAATTTATTTTAACGCTTAAAAACCATATTAATATACATGCAATCATTCTGATTTTTTGTCAGATTATTCTACAAGCAAAATAATAATGTATTACTGTTTTAATTTTTTAGTCCAATCAATAGATTTTATGTAAATCGCATATTCTTATTCCCGAACGTGGAACCATCGATGGATGAGTTGAATAATTTGTTAGTTTCGGGAAATCACGAAGGTTTTAGAATTATCGTAATAGTGATTGAACTAAATTTTAATTGAGAATATAATTATGATGACAAATTATGGGTTGCTTAGATTGTAATACATAGTGATCCCTGGGGTTATTGCTTATCTGACATACAATAACAATGCCTCTAATTTTGACAGTTCAAAAACATTAATTACGTTATTAACGCTGATGAGCAGACGATGTTTTCAAACATATTAGTCTTAACTAATACTAGCAGTCAATAATTTTTAATAATGACTAAATAATGCTCTAGATAAGGCCAAAGGACCATTTAGACAAGACTTATGACATCAAAGAACAAGTTTTACTTCTCCATAGAAATCAAAACAATCAAATAAAGGAATGGATTATATCAATTCCCTTCAAAATTTTTCGGATTGGGACTGAAAGTGTATCGAATAGGGTGCCAGCTACTTATGTTAACTAGATGATTTTACACTGATTAGGACTATGAGAGCGCGGGACGTGAAAAGAACTCGCTCCTGTGTTTTCGCACATGCTTGTGTAATATTATACCTCCTACCTACCTACTATACATGGTGTTTTGAAGCTAGGTGCAGCCATAAGGGGTGATAATTTGATACCAATTCGAGCATTTTGAGCATATTTTTATCAAATCAAATCAAATCAAATCATTTATTTTTGCTGAATACACTGTTACAATGGTGTTATAAGAATTACATGTTTCAAGTGATTCTACCGTAAGGCATGCAAAATTTATACAGTCATAGTTATTCATCAATAATTAATCAAAAAAGACATTGGAATAAATAAAATTAGATGAAATAAGCACGATATAGTTATAATAAGTTAAAGTCATAGTGGATAATAAATTATAAATTAAATAATAAAAATATTTAGATTATTTCAATGTCAATGTCAAAATTAGTTATTAAGAGATACATGCATAATTAATTGAATAATTGATTTTACTTGATGTCACTGTGAGGTCTTTAGTTTGGCAAAATTATCATTGAGGAAGTCATTCAAGTTATAGTAGCATTTATTAATCAGAACTTTTTTTTATAAAAAAAAAAAAATATATAAAAAGGTTTGAACGATTGAAGCTATTTTATTTTATCTTTTTTTTTTTTTTTTTTTTTCTATTTTTTTTTTGATATTTGTTTAGTTTTTTTTTTTTTTCATTATCACAGATGCTTAGATTTTGGTTTATTAGTTAGATTATGAATGCACATCACAAAAAAAACATACCAGCTTTATCTGAGGCACTGGTGGCAACTAATTTGTCTAAGACATGCATGGCTCAAAATTGTGCCAACTATCAACCCCTTAAGACTTTGCACCTAGATTCCAAACACTCTGTATAGCCTCCGTAAAGATTGGCCGCCGTGACCCACAATTCGGTCCTGTGGATAATTATTACAGTGTCAACGTTTTATATTATTCCGGGTCAAAATCTTTAACATTGCTCTGAAGTACTAAACATGTGATACACTAGAAAGCTGCCCAGCTAAAAAACAGGGGGCACACACACAGGGTAGTGAAGGGTGGACCTTTGAAGGCTGTCTTATGTAATTTTATAATACGGTCAAAAAGTGCTGATTCTCAGCCTAATTTGAATAAACGATTTTTGATTTGATTGTAATAACTTTACTACTCGTACATTGGCGCTTAATATATTTCTGCCGGGTATTTATATAGTGGGCGTCACATCCTACGTATCACACACAATTGTATTTCATTCCTTCGTGAAACCCACGCGTAACACTTTCATTACTTTTCACATTTCGCTTCTTTCAGTTTATATACGGTCACGTCATCCTTTTATACACCGCGGCATTTTAATCGTCTTATAACGGCAGCCCACTTCATGTATCCAATGACTATTAATCATTCATAAAAGTAAAACAAATATTTATTAGCTTTGGTTTTTTTAATATTATTCATTATGACGCATGAAGATGTAGTTTGAAACACCCTATTATGAGCGCGGTGTGAGCCTTGCACTCCATTCCGCGCCACCCTTGGAACGTAAAGCATGCACCACACTCGTAACTAACTACTTCATGCGTCATAATGAATAATATTTTTTTTTAATTATTCAAATGTAAATAAATATTTTTTTTTACTTTTATGAATGGTTAGTTGTCATTGGATGCATAAAGCGGGCTGCCGTTGTAAGAAGATTAAAATGCACCGGTGTATATATTTAATATAATATTTTAAATGTGAAAGTTTGTATGGATAGATGTTTGTTGTTTTGTTGTAATTCAATCACGCAAAAACGGCTAAACGGATTTCGATGAAATATGGCACACATATCGTTTATAACCTGGATTAATACATAGAATATTTTTATCTCGGTTGTATGTTCCCGTGGAATAATTTCCGACCTCCACGTGGGCGAAGCGAGGGAGAAAGCTTGTACAATATTTTTTTTTCCTTCAGGCTACAATCTTTTTTGCGCACTTATTACTTCTTATCTTGGTTGTCAGTTAAGGCTCGTACAGACTGGTGCGATATCGCGAGCGCGACACGACACTAGTAGCACAATTTTTATATCGCTGCTTGTCGCGCCCGCGATATCGCGTGATTCAGTAAGAGCCTTTTTTCCATCTCTATTGCTGAGATAGGAGCCTTGGCATCGCACAAGTCTTGATTGTTTTTATTTTTGTATATTTTTAGTTTAAATGCTATTTTTGTATTTCGTGGGTGTGTCCCAAACAAAATATTTTCCTTTATTCTCTTCTTTTCATCATCTTTTGGAAACGGCAGAGTTTTGTTAGTATTATTTTTTATTTCAATAAGTATCCTTAATTATTCTTTCATAAAAAATCAGTCAATTACTAGAAATTGCGAATAAAATACTGTGTGGAGGCTTGAGAAAGTAAGAATATAGAATCATGTATTACATCACATCTTGGAAGACGTCCCTGTCTAGCAGTGGATGTATCATCATCATCAACATCATTTCAGCCGAATGACGTCCACTGCTGGATATAGGCTTCCCCCAAGGGGGGGGGGGGGGGTGTATAATGCAGGATAATTTGGTTTCAAACTTTTTTAAATATCCATAGATCAATAATAATAAATTTATTTGGATTCAATAACAATTATAACATTTATTTGGACTCAATTAAAAACAGTTTCAAAGGTCTTAAGGCAATATTTACACCAGTGTAGATAAAAGCGGAATTCCTATCAAAAAAAACTTATTTGTGAAGCACTCCCAAGAGAAATTAGACCGTAACCTGAAAATTAATAAAAAATGTATCAAAATAAATTTATACCAACAATAATAGCAGATTAATAATAATAGCGGATTTTATCGAAGGTACTTATTAAGTAGACGTAGTGACGTGATAACGGAAAGTTTTGTTAATTTACTTAGTTTAGAACAATGACAACTTAGTAATTGTTATTTAAATAGCAACAATTAAGCAATTAAGAGCTAAGAACAATAATTATTTCATCGTCATTAATACTGAGCCTACACTTACCCGAGCTAACTGTGGCAATAGCATTGATTTAAAATAGTGTCTATGGAGTTTCTTGCCCGTTCGTCTCCATAGGAACCTACTACGCTTTGGCATGGGCAACTAGCTTCATCTTTCTGACTGACCGACTCCTTGAAAATTCATAAGTGCCTGTAATTGATTAAATTGAAATAAGATTGAGTTTGCATTTGGAAAATCTCGAAAACACAATCATTAATAAGTAATATTAGTAACCAGAAAATGGAACAGCATGGCTCATAGCTATAACAACGCTTATATTAAAGTTAAAATAAATGTTTCTATCAGCATTCCAACTTCTACAAATTATACTCCCACGGCGAGGGACCATTGTTTTCTTATTAATATTAATACCTACTAGCTCCAGGCGTTTGCTAGTCTACTATTTAATTTAAACTCCTAGCTACCCTTTAATGACACTTCCAGATAATACCCTCAAAGGGACGTTCTATTTTTAGCCTTCTGCTGAGCGAAAAATACCAACCGCTAAATTAAGTTACACTAGATTCTTTTTGCTCTCAGTGCTTAATTTTCGATGAGGTTCAAACGAATCTGAAAGAGGCTTGTGGATCATTGAATGTTGATCCAAAAACATTTTGAGTATCAAATGCCTGATTCTTCTCACTGATAGTTTTTAACCGACTTCCAAAAAGGTGGAGGTTATAATTTATGTTCATCTGTACGTTTTTTTTATTTGTTTTTATGTATGTTCACCGATTTCTCCGTCAATAGTGGCCCGATTCAGATTTTTTTTTTTTTTTTTGATATGGTATGCTCTCGAAGTGGTCTCATTGTCATCAAGTCAGAATTTGACTGAAATCTTTTTAAAGTGCTCCAAATGGTGTCAACTATTACCCCTTTAAGGCTTTGCACCAAGCTTTCAAACATCCTGTATATAGCAGTTTTCTACGTGACTATAGTTTTGTCAGGTTTTGCTAATCATTCTAACTATGATATAATCCCTTACCTCTATCCGACTAAATTTCTATTGGGATGCCTGGGATATAACTCATTAGAGGTAAGGCGAGCACGAGATCAGCTCACCATAGCCTGCAAGATGCTCCGTGGCACTATTGACGCACCTGACCTGCATGCTGTGCTGGCTCGTTTCTTTGTCCCAGACAATTACTGCCGCGGCAGAAACCACAGGTTGTTTGCCGTGCCTCCATGTCGCACCGTTTCGCGTGCTAAGTCCCCAGTACCTCGCACTCTGGTCGCACTTAATGATCTCTTGGATTCCAATCCAACAAACGATCTGTTTGCGGATGAATGGACGAAGATTTTATTGGCATGCCTGAAATACTGTGAGAGGGATTCATGAAAGTATTGTAATTTTTTTTTTTTTTTTTTTTTTTTTTTATTGTTTTATAATTGTTTTTATGTTTTCACCAGATTTTTAAATTTATATTCTTTCCTATGTATGTGTCTCTGCCTTTAATTAACGTAATTGGTATAACCGTGTTAATTAAAGTTAAAATAAATAAATAAATAAATAAATAAATAATTATAATGTATCACACTAATATAATAAAAGCGAAAGTTTGTGAGTGTGTGTGTGTTTGTTACTTCTTCACGCTCAAACGGCTGAACCAATTTTGATAAAATTTTGTATAGAGGTAGCTGTTACCCTGGATTAACATATAAGCTACTTTTTATCTCGATACTTCCACGGGATCGAGACTTATGCCGGTGAAACCGCGGAGCGCAGTTAGTAAATTATAAAACGCTGCTTGATGTTCTATACTTAATTTTCTATAGGAAATCAAGCAGAGTTTCGGGTCGACGGCGCGTTGTGTTCCACGCGCGCCTCAAAGAGATGTCAGCACAAACTGACGGGGTCCGTCAGGACGAATGCCTGCCAGGGTTGCGAGTTTGTCCGAAAGGGATATCGTGGCCCTGGCACACAGGCAACGGAAGGAACACGGGTGGGTTTTAGTCAGTAAAAGTCTGACACGTCCTCCCGCTCCGCCCAGAGCGGGAGAAGTTATTTGATAATTTCCCACCCAAAAAAAAAAGGTCACCTATAGACTTAAACATAGACTTAAACGTAAAAAAATATAATTATATATTAAATAAATGATACGAGTGTGGAGCGAGTAAGTGAGTTTGTATATTTGGGGAGTCAGTTTACAAGGGATGGAAAGATTAATGAAGATGTGGAAAGGAGAGTGAATGCGGGAAATAAAGTGAATAGTGCTGGTCAATCGTCTAACCTTTTTGGACATCAACTGGCTAGTCGATGCCCAAAAAAGCTCGACTGGTTGTTCATAATGATGTGCTGGTGCCTACGGTTGAGTGTGGCAAAAGAAGCATGAAAGTAGAATAAATGCTGTGAAAATGCGTTCCTTGCGAAGCATGTGTGGTGTGACTATAAATAATAGGCTGAAAAATGATGTGATAAGGCAACGGTGTGGTTTAAAAGAAGATGTAAACACAAATATTTCATTTACACAAAAGACTTATAGATATAATACCCGTAATCAAGACGACCGAGTAGTACCAAGAGTGAGAACCCTGTACGGCAGGAAAACTATACAGTATGAGGGGGTCCGGCTATACAATAAACTACCTAAAAAAGTCAGAGAGTGTACAAGCAAACCAACATTTAAAAAAGGTCTAAGGAATTTTATATTAGACACAAAAGTTTAGTTTTTATTTTATATTATACACATAAGCTTACCTTTGAACTGTTTTGTATTTTATTTAGACTTAAGTAGGTACATAACTACCTGCTATATATTTTGTAATTGGTATGGTGTTCAGTTTCATGGATAGCTTGAACGTCGTAATGTATAACATATTGCTAATTTAGTTAAGTTTCTTTTCAAGTGAACTGTAATTTGTTCTTTTTGAGAAATAAAATGTCTTTAAACCGATGTAGAAACAAAAATTTAAAAGAGTATGCTTAGATGGTTTGGTCATGTTTAAAGGATGAATGAAAGACGACTAACAATTGGTATTGACAAGGCAGATGTGAGTGGAAACGCCGGTAGGGGACGCCCTAGGAGGACATACCTATAGTGACCTAATTGGTTATGTTCATCAGAAAGGTTAGGTGGGTAGTACTAGCAACCGGCGTGCGTGTATGCAAGCAAAAGGAGTATGTAAGGAGCGTACTGCAAGTGGCGTTCTAAAGTTTCTGCCTACCCCCATGGGAAGGAGGCGTGAGTTTATGTATGTATGCAACACAAATAATAAGAAATTTTTGCTATCGATACCTAAATAAAATATTAACAGTCTATCCATTTGTAACGAAGAAAGAAAACACGATAATATCTAAATAAAAGTACAACGTTTATTATACCCTAGGAATACAATATTAACACCCGCATAAACAGCTGTAGTGTGGTACGGTGCCCAAGGAACACAATACTAAAACGAATTACGAAACACTTGTCAGACTACTCTACTCACTACCGACTATTTACCTAGCATTCCAAAACTTAACACGTTGTTCCGTCAATATAAGTGGGGTTCCGTGTGGTGCCGAACGTAAAGCATAGCACCATCCTATTTTTTCTCGTGGGTTTCGTAACAGGCGATTAAGGGACTTACTAGATAATGAGCAGCAGCGTTCTGTATGCATTTTAACACCATACTGCGATCGCAAACCCGCTTACCAAGCGTGGCGATTATGGCAACCCCCACCCCCCTCTGCGGGGAGGCCTATGTCCAGCATTGGACATATTTCGGCTGAAATGATGATGATTATGAGAAGTCGTCAATTCGGCAGTATTTGTTGAGCAACAAAGCCAGGGTTGGCTTTGTTGCTCAACAAATACTGCCGAATTGAATGTCACCGAACGCTTTCCATGAGCTATATGTATACTGTGTATATAAGTGTACTTTTTGGGTGCACAAAAGTCATGGAACTCGCGTCATCGTCACCGAACGCTAGTTTTCACTTCTATCGGCAGTCCCCAAAGACTGCCCTTTTATTTTAGGGAAGTATGCAAGTCGTTAACAACATTTCATTACTTGAAGAGTCAAGTCTTTATTTCATCGTTCCTTTGAATATATTTCTAGAGTCTACAGTACAAAAGGTTCACGCCACGTAAAAATAATGACAGCTACCTGCAAAGAGAATAGTCAAGAAAATTAATATTGTTTGCCCACTTAAAGCTAGGAGCATGAACATGACCTTTTTCTCACAATAAAATTACTTTTATTATGAGAAAAAGCTCATGCCGTGTCTTGGTAGTTAAGAGCTGACTAAGTATGGCCAGAGTGTGTCCTATGCTCTAAAAATATCTTCACTCGTGGAGGCTCTTTTAATTCTGATTGAATGACCTTTATTGTCCATCTATTACATAATCGAGACCCCGCCATGCCTCGGAAAGCACGTTAAGCCGTTGGTCCCGGCTGTCATTCGTAGATCTTTGACAGTCGTTTCGGGTACTCAGAAGCCCAGAAGTCTGGCAACCAGTCTTATCAATGGGTATCGTGTTACCCAGTAACTGGGTTGTGGAGGTCAGATAGGCAGTCGCTCCATGTAAAATACTGGTATTCAGCTGCATCCGGTTGGACTGGAAGCCGACCTCAACTAGTTGGGAAAAGGCTTGGCAGATTGATTGAAACTTTATTGTACGCCGTATTAATTGCAATTAGAGACGTTCATAGAGTGTTAAAATAGCTGTTCTTTATTTTTGTCTGTATCTACCTACTTACATAAACTTTCCGACACAAGTTCAGTTAACTGTTGTGTGTGAGAACAACTTTTATAATAATATAATTTATATAGGTATTGTATATTTATATAATTTTATATTTATATATCCTACTGAAATAACAGTCAAAACTGATTTAGGTCATAAAGTTTTGTCTAAGTTGACCTTTAAAACAGCTTTTTATTTTTAAAAATTACTTTTTTCGTAAGAGAATGGGGGATATAAGAGAAGAGGAAGAGGAGATAACAGAAGGGATTTAAGATGCTTATTTCTCATTCATAAATCGGTTTTTGACTAAATAATTAAATATTGTTACAAACCACTTTTTTGTTGTTTTACATAATATTTTCGTAGAATATAATAGGCTCAATGAAAGTTAAAATTATTTACAAACAGAAATGCCTACGAAAAAAAATTACGCATTTACCTTTTTATAAAAAGCTTCTAAGAAAAAAATGTTCTAATTATATTTTTGCGAATGTTTTGCACGAATTAAAAAGGGGTTCAAATAATGAATGACGTAGGGACGCATTTTTTAGGAGCTTCGTGTACCCAATTTTGTTACACCCGTATCATGTTTTTTTTCTAATTTTTTGTGGATATTTTCCTCCGAGGGACAATATTTATTAATGTAAGTAGTTACTGGAAAAAACAGCTCTGCCACACAGACATGATTGATTTAATCATAATTATTTTAATAACAATTTTCACATTTTATCGTCTTCATTAAGTTCTGAAATGGATAGGCAAGTATGACTTTCTGATTGAAAATAGATAGAATAAGAGTCAGCGGACTGAGTAATGATAATAGAAACGAAAAAGAATGACATCAGTTTTAATTCTACACCTAAAATATAGGTACGTTTAAAATAATTTAAGGTAGCCCACGAAATTCAAATTTTCGCACGTTTTTTGCAATTTGCTGATCAGTGTCAGGTTGTATCTTGATTATAATATAATTCGCGACCATAAAATATATGTATATTTACAGAATTATAATAATTAGAATCATTAATACATCTCACAAAGTTAGAATTGTTCCATAAGAACTTTTCCATGAGATTTGTTTAGGAACAAATCTAACTAAGAGAGGTGTAGAATGATTAATGATGATACTTCTATAAATACATACTTGTTATGGCCGCGAATCATATTTAGATCAATATACAACCTGTTACTGACCTGCAAATTGCATAAAACGTAAGAAAATTTGAACTTCGCTTAAGGGGGATGCCCTAAGGTAGCCCACCTTAGGGCATCCCCCTTAAGTGACAGACAACATCGTTTACCTACTCTATTCATCGTAATCGTCATGACGTTCGCTACGTCATGTGTAGGTACCTAATGCAGATAACAGGGAATTAAATGTTGCTTTTCATTCTTTGTTCGAAATTGGATGAACCCTCGCTAATTCATTGCTTTCTCAATTTGAGGAAAACATGATTATCCTAAATGATGAATGACGATACCTACATAAGGAGTAAATTGATTCGAACCCTGTATTTCCTGAAAATTACTCGGTATCTTACGACTTAATTAGGTACGACTTATTTTATGCTACTGATAAATTTTATGCTTCAAGTTTTACACTCGTTTAATGAAAAAACCGGCTAATAATAATAATAATATAAACATTTATTTCAGAAACAATCCATATTTCATGACACATATTCTAAAAACAACCAATACACAACAAACAACACACAAACAAGCTACACACAAAAAATAAAAGCAGTAAAGGACACAGTTACACACATTAGAACCGGGAGGAACTGTCCACTGTTCACAGTGCAGTATGTAAACGTATCCAGTGGCGCAGCAGTGAAGAGTCCCACCTGTCCACGAACACGCTTATTATACTGTTGCTACTGGACCTAACACGACTCAGCAGCGACGCACACTGCTTCCTTATAAGAGCATGAAACCCATCAGTGTGCGCTTCTGCGAACATAGTCGAAGCACTGCAGAATCGTGGTAGCCCAGCAGCACCCTAAAAGCGTTGTTGTATTGAACACGTAGGGCATTGTATGACCCAAGTGTGTAGTTAACCCACAGGCTGCACGTGTAAAGTGTTTGGCAGTAAGACTTAAAAAAAGTCACTTTCACTCGATTACTGCTACCCGCGAACCTGCGGGCTAAGTGCATGTCGAAACACGCACAATAAAGGGATCCCTAGTTGGGATGAATTTATCTCAAAAAGAAACGTAATATTTTAGTTGAAAAACTTGTTCTCCCAATCAGGGCTGCAATGGAACCGGTTATTTTTTATTTCCGAACATACAAATTATTTTTGATACAATTCAATTGATATTAACTTCAAAGATTGCTTCATAACATTAAGTTCAGCATTGATTTTGTAACAAAATATTAAATAATTAACGAAATATGGTCGAAAACCTTTATAATAACGGTTAAGGTTACATAGAAAATTAACCGGTTTCCAAGCCCTGCTCCCAATTACTACGGATAAGCAGACCAGTCCGCGCGGCGTGACGAAGAAAACTGACGGTCCGTGTGCTAGATACTATACATGGTTGGTGGTACAGGAGGAGGTAGGCGACAGAGACTATTCTTCCTTCTGTAGGTATAATGTTTGTGTCTCACAGACGCGTAGAAGTTAGTTCACGCCTTTTTTTTTTTTTTTTTGGGTGGGAAATCATCAAATGAGGGAGGGAGGGAGTGTCAGACTTTTACTGACTAAAACCCACCCGTGTTCCTTCCGTTGCCTGTGTGCCAGGGCCACGATATGCCTTTCGGACAAACTCGCAACCCCGGCAGGCATTGGTCCTAACGGACCCCGTCAGTTTGTGCTGACATCTCTTTGAGGCGCGCGTGGAACACAACGCGCCGTCGACCCAGGCCTGGTCCTTATCGGACGGCGAGCTACCCATGGCTCACCGTCCGCATGCCCGCGCCTACGGTGGCCGGAAATCGGCTTGCGAGTCCCGACGCCCTGGGCGACTCCCGACGCCCTGGGCCTTAGTTCACGCCTGGCAAATGTTGTTACATCGATATACGTCACGATCGTTTCTCCAACTGAAAATATAAGTTGGTCGACTATTACTCGTTAACCTGTAAAGTTTACTTAGCTGTGATAGTTTTTCTTTTAATTTCGTTATATACAGGGTGGCCCAAAAGTCGTGGATCAAACGCAACTAGTGGTTAGATGGGGTCATCAGCTGCAAAAAGTTGTTCTATGGGAGGTCCTTTAGGTCAACCCCTGCAGAGTTATAATTTATTTTGTGTTTTTATGAGAAACTTGACTTCTTTTAACTAATTCTTATTAAAATGCGAAAAAATCTACATCCTGTATCTTTTTTATGATTTTCACTAAATTGGTACTGATGAGTCCTTGCGTTAGACATGCTATTTATGGTTGTTTATTGGGTGTGTTGAAGATAATATTAAGTTTTACGATTTTTTTTTTCTCAAATCATAACTTTTTATTTACTTCGGACCCCACTGTGAAAAAAAAATACTCTACCGAAAAGTGACCCTGTATTACAAGTTTTGGCGCATTTAATAGGGATTCTGAAAAGGTATTATGGCTATGCGTGGCTTTGATATCTTTCAAGGACGATTATTCGTAGCAAGGCCAAAGTTAACCCAACCATAAAACTTGGTTACGCTACCCTAACCGTGATCGTTTTCCGGACTACAGGGTCTTTATGCGCGTACATAATTCGTACATGGAGGGAGCCTTACCCGGTCAGCATGCTCCGAGAGCAGGCAGACCAGTGGTGCACTTTGAAAATGAAGATGAAGTGCTGAGAGAATTAAGATTGGATCCTAGTATAAGTCAACGCCAAATATCCCGTAATCTCGGGATTCCAAGATCGACGGTGCAACGTGTCATTAACAGAAATAAATATCACGCCTACCACGTGCAAAGGGTGCAAGCTTTGCTGCCCGGTGACTATGAACCTAGTGTGCGGTTTTGCGGTTACCACAGAGAGGATCCGCAGTTCTTCAACAAGGTTTTATGGACGGATGAGTCAACTTTTAGAAGAATGGGAGTATTCAATCTACATTTTTACTCCAGAGAGAACCCCCATATCATAAGAAATGATCGATTCCAGCATCTGTTTGGTATTAACATGTGGGCTGGTATAATTGGCCAGCAGTTGGTGCTGCATGAAATGCCAGCAAGGCTGAATGGTGCTCAGTATTTAAATTTTTTGCAAAATAATTTAAACCATATTCTTAACGAAGCTGAAGTTCCAGAAGAAAGAATAGCAGAAATGTGGCTGCAACTTGATGGCGCCCCGCCTCACTACGCTCGAGCAGTTAGAGATCATTTGAACGAGCGCTTCCCCAACCGGTGGATTGGTCGAGGCGGACATATTGCGTGGCCACCCCGGTCGCCCGATTTAAATCCATTAGATTTTTTTCTTTGGGGCTATTTTAAAGAAATAGTTTACCAAGGAGAGAACAATAGCGAACAAGAACTACGACAAAAGCTCGAATTTGCTAGGGTACAAGTTACTAACAACAGAGGTGCATTCCGTAGGTTACGTAGGAATTTTATTAGACGGTGCAGATTATGTATTATAGTCAGAGGCAGGAATTTTGAGCATTTATTGTAAAATGTTTTGCTTAATAAAACAATTATTTCACAATCGTTGTTTTGTTTTTTCGTCTTAGAAAGATATTAGAGCCACTCATGGCCATGTGTAATACTTTTTCAGAATCCCTATTAAATGCGCCAAAACTTGTAATACAGGGTCATTTTGCGGTAGAATATATTTTTTTCACAGTGGGGTCCGAAGTAAATAAAAAGTTATGATTTGAGAAAAAAAATAATTGTAAAACTTAATATTATCTTCAACACACCCAATAAACAACCATAAATAGCATGTCTAACGCAAGGACTCATCAGTATCAATTTAGTGAAAATTATAAAAAAGATACAGGATGTAGATTTATTCAAATTTTAATAAGAATTAGTTAAAAAATGTCAATTTTCTCATAAAAACACAAAATAAATTATAACTCTGCAGGGGTTGACCTTAAGGACCTCCCGTACAACAACTTTTTGCAGCTGATGACCTCATCTAACCCCTAGTTGCGTTTGATCCACGACTTTTGGGCCACCCTGTATACTACTGCCTTGACTTTTTCACATATCCAAAAATAACCATTTAGCTGGCAGCGGGGGACACTTGACTCTTACAAAAATTTGCACTTTAAAACTAATTATTACGCAAACGGATTCCTGAATCGAAAAAATGTTTTCTACAGACTAATATTTGTTAACGGCGCGGCGTATACAACGACACTCCACACTATGGGATAGACGAGAAAAAAAAAAAACTTCCCCACTTTACGTGCAAGAGAGGTACATTAAACAAATTGTTTTTCAATATTGTATTTTACCACTGGGGATTGGTGATTAATATAATATACCCATGCTAAACTACAGCTTTCTAGTACTAAGATTCTCTGAGCTAAGCTGGGAACAAACAGACAGACAGACGGACATGGCGAAACTATAAGGGTTCTTTGTTGATTATGGAACTCTAAAAATGGACCATTAATAATACTGAACAATTTAAATAAATCTGGTCATCAATCTTGCACGTGGCCACATTATGCATGGAAATCAACATTGTATTTATACTTATTGCTGTCGTAAGGAAATTGATTGTGGTAGTTAACCCTCTCATCTATACTTTACATTTTTTCATGTAACCCTGTAGTCTCGATTAATGAGAAAAGTACCTACCTAACTATAGAAATACAATAGTTAGGTTACTTTGAGCAAAAGTTTTCTTTGTATACGGTTTATTAACCACGAGTTAGATAGAGTTACTATAGATTAGATAGGTTTACTAATAGGTATAAGAAAAATATAATAAGATCCCATTTTGAGTAATTATATAATATTAATTCTATTTTTCGAGCCCGCAAACATTTTTGGGTTATGAAATATCACTGCCACATTATTTTGACACAAACAATCAATTACCAGAGGATTCCGCAGCTTTCCTTAATGCCATTTATTAATTAGAAGGTGCCTAAACCGGTTTCAATTAAATCCTTAATTACGTTATCTCAAGACACCTGTGTAAAGTCTTTTGGACCAAGCTGGGGAATAAAAAGAACGAAGTCGTGTGTAATATCCAATATCGGATACAGGAGGAATCCTGTAACTGTATAGTCAGTATACATAGCCGGATCCTTTATCAAAAAAACGAAACGTTACTGTAGGTAACTCTTTGGCTCTTTGGAGGACATACCGTACACCGGGTGCAACAACGTCATATGTAACAAATGACGTTTTTTTCAGGAGATCGATTTAAAAGTTGTTGTTTTATTCAAGTGAAGTGTATATAAGATCCAATTATATATCGATTACCAAAATTTTGTTTATACTCTATATTTTAAAATTAACGTAGATTCAGAAATAAAAATATTATTTAAGTGGCATATTTTTATTGTTTTCAATTACGATACCTACATTTATGACGTTGTCGCGCAGAAAGTTAAATTACAAGTAGATATTGTCAGTGCAATAACGTTATGAAGGCCGAACTAAACAAAACATTAACACCCAAAATTTATAATATAGCACTTACAATTAACTTTTTCAGTGTTTAAAAATAATCAACAATAATATTTAAATAAATAGCGTATAAAAATATAACAATATAATGAATAATTTCTTACATTTAAGTACCCGTAATCACAATTTTATGAAGAAATAAAATTTGTAGAAAAACAATGAAAGCTTTTTTTACCATAACGTCATACACATGTAGTATACTGTATGCATGTTATGTTAAAAAAAAACCTTAGAGTGAAATATTTTATAAAATAATCTTTTCACTTGTGACATTCTTGACCCAAAATTGTATGAAATATTTGTCATAATCACCTTTATGACGTTGTTGCACTAGCGCTTACAAAAAACCGCCAAAACCACAACGACATTTACGCCCTCTGTGGGTCCTTTTAAGAGTTACATTTATGAAATTGTTGCGCCGGATGTAGACGCATGTTTGACATAATTTGTTATCAAAAACACATTTTACCAATTTTAGCATTTATGACGTTATTGCTCCCGGTGTGCGTACTATTATACGAGAGTCCGGAAACTTGTTTTTAAAAAAGAAAATCAATTAAGCTGGAAACAGAGTTTATTTATAATTATGAACTTAGAATGGAATTAAATTGAATATAGTAATAATATGAATTAGGACTTCCGACCCGTACCGAGATTCAGACCGAACTGACGTCCAAACCTAATGAATAATGCTTCTATGTCAATAAACGCTGACTAGGCAAGCCATCAGCTAGCCATCATCAGGTCAGCCATTCTACTAGCATTGGCAAGGTATAACAGCCCCCCCCATAAGACTGAAATTCGGGGATAAAAGCCGAAATTCAGGAAGTTATACAATTTCCCGTAATCTAGGCAATGGAATTGAAGAGTTTTCAGGTACAGTATCTATATTATCGCTATTGCCATCGTCATCAGTATGGGTCGTCGGTTTAACACAAGAGATATAGAACTTAGATCTATGCTTAGAAATAGTCTTATATAATTTAAATGCCATAAAAGACATAACTATTATTAAAATACACACGGTCAATATAGAATAATGTGTCCCGTATTTTACTAGAATAGGTTCTTCATTGATAATTTTGTTTAACTCTGAAAATATCTCATCATTTTGTTTATTTACAGTGAGATCATCCAAATTTATGTTTTGAAGTAAAATAGGGGATATGTTATTATTTAATTTCTTAGTCTTAGTGTCTATTTTACAACATGAGTCATTTATAATGCTAAAGTCTAAACTAGGAATAGGAATGTCTATATTGATTTCATCTTTTGATGATATAAGTCTCGCACTTTTTGTGTATACTGTACACTGATTTGGGATTCGTAATATACCGGTTCCAGACACTATGATTTTCTGAGTTATCGCAATCCATTGACACTTTACTTGAGCGAGATTGCACGAAAATCCACTGATTATTCATAAGTGATTTCCAAATGTCCAATTCGCCGACAATCGTTTTGGTTTCACATTGTGTGGGGATAGCACTAATTGTTTTCGTTAATAGTTCGCTTTCACACGTAGGATTGCCGCTTGTCAATAATACCGTAGGTATCTCACACAGAAAGAACTCAGAGCTTATTGTTTTACATTTATCTAGGCTATCTAGATTACAAAAGTTTAGCTTATCTTTAGAAATAGCAATATACGAACTAGAAGGTAAAATTAAACTAAAAGTATTTGGATTATCTAAACCATGAGGGGTCGGTAATGCCAAATTATGATACAAGTTAAATTCGCCATTAGTAACTAAAGGAATTTGTAAAACGAATACAAGTTTATTCTTATAGTAGTAACACGTAACTTCCGATATGCTTAATATTAAGTGAATATTATCTAGACTTAGTGTTATAGGAATTCCAGTATCTCTAGGTAGGTACCGGTCGTTATCAGCAAGTTCATGGTATAATTGCGCCGGACTGATTATGTTTGGATGCAGGATGTTTTGACTGCTCAACATAATAGCATTCGTTAAGTCTTCAAGCTGAAACGACAATGCTAGCAGAGAGCTTTCGAGGCTAGCAACTATGGAATGGACTTTTGTTTCAGATATTAGAATTTTAGAAGTTTCCGTGATGTTATTTAATTGTAGTATGAGTAGACTTAAAGTGCCTCTAAGTGAATTTTCGTTATCTTTTAATTTATTAATCGTTTGTTTGTAAGATTCCAAAGTAGAAGTAGTAATTAAAATGTTTTCTTTCATTAGTTCCGCGAGCTTTTTCTCGTGGTTTTGAATAGATTCGATTGCGGAATCGTATTTTAATGCATCGTCTTCGTCTAGTGTGCCGAAAACATGTCTGAAAACAGTGCCTATTCCGCTGAACCATGCTGAACGTTTACTACGTTTTGACATTAAGTGTGAGATAGAATCAAACTCGCGTTTAATATCGTTGTATCGAACTGTGAGTGGGGATAGTATGTTTTCACATTGAAGGTTGCTCGATTTCTGACATGTTTTCCTAACTACGTCTAAGATATCATTGAGGTTAGTAAGATGTGGGTTTATAAGGGAAATGTCTACATGACTAATAATATTTAATTTTCCTTTAATTGCTTTAAGTTTTCCTAGTCTATCGAAGTAAATGCCGGAACTAGAAGGAAGTGGTTTGATAAATTCCTGATGCGCATTGACCGAAGCGCTGAAATAGAATGAATAGAATCAGTTAGATTACGCTAAATACCTATTATAATTACCAGCTAAAAATACTTACATGCTAATAATTAATTATTTCTAATCTTTCTTATCTTAATCTATCTCTAACAGTAATATAGGATCCTTAGTAACTGCGGGTTTCATTTGATCGAAATGGTGAGTCACGTGACGTCTGTTGATAAGGAGCGTAGCTGTATTATTATTGTGAACTTTAATTATTTTGTATGGACCTTTCCAGATAGGCGATAGTGCCTTTCTGAGCCTCAGGTGGGCTTTAAGATAGACGTAATCACCAGCCTTATACTGTGGTGGTGATTTAATGTGAGAATCGTAATAGGATTTAGAAGATTCTTTGGATTTTAGTATGTTTTCTAGGGCTTTTCCTCTGGTGTATTTAAACTTATGTTGTAACATTTTAATATAATCTGAATAAGTTGTACTAGGTTCATTTTCATAGATAGAACTAGGAATAAAAGGTTTGTGACCGAATATTAACTCGTAAGGAGTAAATTTTGTAGTTGAATGTTCTGTTGTGTTATAGGTTAACATAGCTGTATACACATAGGTAGGCCAATTATCTTGGTTTTCATTTACGAATGATTTTAAATATTCTTTTAGCGTTGAATGACTGCGTTCTAAGGCTCCTTGAGTCTGAGGGTGGTAAGGTGATGACCATAATTGTTTGATTTTAAGAAATTGGCAAGTAGTTTTAAAAAGGTCGGACGTAAAGTTAGTACCCTGATCAGTTAGTATAGATTTAGGAATTCCAAATAGGGATATAAAATGGATAAGACAATCACTAGATTCTTCAGCGGTTGTACTACGTATAGGATAAGCGATAGAATACTTAGTTAGATCATCTTGTAAAGTGAGGATATACTTTAGTTTGGCGGAGCCGGATTCGGGTAAGGGTCCTACTATATCTAATGCCACTCTCTGAAACGGAGCTGTGGATGTAGTAGTGATCTCCATTGGAGCTTTATTTAATTTTCTCAGAGCTTTATTTTCCTGACATAATTTACATTTCTTGACATAGTCTTCTATATCACTTCGCATGCCTTTCCAATAGAATTGTTCTCGGATTCTGTTGTACATTCGTGTCGATCCTAAGTGTCCAGCTGTAGGAATGTCATGATTCTCACGCATGATTTTAGGTCTTTCGCTCAGAGTAGGGTATATTGTTTTATTTAGGTAAACATGGATTTGAATTTTTGTATTGTTAAAGATGTGAGTTAGGATATTGTAAATTTTTGTGTAAGAGTGATGGTCAAATGGGTTTTTGAAGTCTGAGATACCAATATCTGTTGTTTGTTCGGAATTCAGGATTTCGTTTCTTACTTGTTTCAGAGTGTCATAGATAGCGGGATAAGATGATTCGTCGAAGTGGTGAACTTTTGTGAAGATGAAGTAAACAGTTTTGTTGTCATATTTAGTTTTTAGAAAATGGTATAATTCTTTTTCAGAGTTAAGGATTTCGTCTTGGTTGCCGGAATTTAGAAGGATTTCGGAGATGTAGGGATTTGACTCATCTAAATCTATAGATGTAGGAATTAATATTATTTTACAGGTTGATTTTAGGAGATTTTCGTTGTGTTCTTTTAGAACTGTGTTGGAGATATTTTCTTTATTTGGAATTGATTTTAGAAATTTAGAATAATTATCGTCATTTGGGTTTAGTTGCTCGTTTGGCGAAGGGATTTGTAATGAGTCAAAGTCAAGGTTGAGGTCGGCACTGTCAGGGCTGATGTCAAGGTAGGGTAAGTTCGGTCCGAGATCTATGAGATCTAGATCTGGATCTATCAGATCTGGAGATAGCGTTGGTTCAGCTTGTGGTATAGGATTTTGTAATATATTAGAGTCTGCATCTGTTTCTTGATTTAATAGGTCTTTATTCTCGAAGGAGAACGGAATAGGAGAGGGTAGAATTATAAGAGGGTCCTCCAAGAGGTCATCGAATTCAGTGTCAAGATCTCCCTCAAGATCTAATAGTAGAGGGTCAGGGGTTGGTGAACGTTTACCATGAATAGGGTTAACTGGAAATCGAGACAAGGCGTCAGCGTTAGTATTGATTTTGCCTTTTTTGTATACAATATCATAGTCAAATTCCTCTAATTTGAGGCGCCAGCGTACTAACCTAGAACCAGGGTTCTTACAGTTAAATAACCATTGTAAGGGTTTGTGATCTGTGACTATAGTAAATTGATTTCCGTAAAGATAGGGGCGAAAAGCTTTAGTTCCAAAGATAATGGCTAAGCATTCTTTTTCGGTAACACTATAGTTACATTCAGCTTTATTGAGCGTCCGAGACGCGTAAGCAATTGGACGGTCCTTTCCTATTGGACCTTGCGATAATATAGCAGAAACAGCGTAGTTGGAAGCGTCGCAGGTAAGAATGAAGGGTTTGGTAAAATCAGGATATGCTAGCACTGGTGACGTTACTAATTTAGTTTGTAAATTTTCGAATGCAAGCTGTTGCTCATTTTTCCAATTGAATGGTGTATCTTTTTTCAGAAGGGATGTTAATGGCTTTGCGAGTTTGGAAAAGTATGGTATGAAACGTCTGTAGTAAGATACTAGTCCAAGAAAAGATTTCACATCTTTTGGGCATTTTGGTAAAGGGAATTCGGTGATACATTTGATTTTTCTAGGGTTTGGTTGTACACCGTCTTTGTTGATGAGGTGACCAAGATAAGCGACTTCCTTGCATAGAAACTCGCATTTATCTGGTTGGAGCTTTAAGTTATAATTCCTGAGCCTATTGAAAACAGCGGATAGGTTTTGAATGTGACTTGGTAAGTCAGGGGAATAGACTACAATGTCATCTAAATAAACAAAGCAACGCGAACCTTGAAGTCCACATAAACATGTGTTCATTAGTTTTTGGAAGGTCGAAGGGGCATTTTTTAGTCCAAATGGCATTCTAGTAAATTGAAAATGGCCTTGAGGTATGGAAAAGGCGGTTTTAGGAGCGTCTTGTTCGGATATTGGAATTTGATGGAAGCCTGAGGCTAAATCTAAAGTTGTGAAATATTGGCTTTTCCCTAATTGATCTAGAATTTCTGTTATTTGTGGAATAGGGTATGTTTCTCCAATAGTAACATCGTTGAGTTTTCTGTAGTCAATGACGACTCTCCATTTTCGTTGTCCTGAAGCATCCAGCTTTTTGGGCACAACCCAAATGGGCGAGGACCATGGTGAATTTGAAGGTGTTATTATGTTTTGTTCTAGCATTTTGTTAATTTGATTTTCTACTTCTTTTTTATGGCATTCAGGGAATCTATAAGATTTAGTTTGGATAGGGATATCTGTACTTGTTCTGATATTATGTTCAGCAATTGTAGTATATGTGAGCTGATCGTCTGGAAGATGGAAGATATCGGAAAAGTCTGTGCAGACTTGTAATAGGGCATTAGATTCTTCTTCGTTCAAGTGAGAAATCCTAACATGTTTGAGAACTTTATTTGTTCTTGTGGAGGCATTAGTAAGAGACAATGATTCATGAGGATTCAAACAAGCTTGAGTGTCTAAAGGTTCTAGTGTTAGATTAAGGTTAGATCGAAGTATGATGGACTCTTCAGAGGTGTTGATAACCGTAATGTTAATACGGTTATTTTCTTTCACTTTAACGATGCAATTGGCAACTAACAAGGAATCAGAGATGTGTTGGTCTATTATCATACCTTCTCTTATATTTGGATTACTTATTGTGCATTCAATTACAGTTTCTGTGCGAGGTGGAATGTTATATAATGGTTCAGCAAATTTTAATTTTATGTAGTCTTCATCTATCTGTAAGGTTTCATGACAATAGTCGATTTGACAACCTAGGTCTTTCAGGAGGTCGTTGCCTATGATGCCATCGAAACTTAGGCTAATGTTTTTGACAACGTGAAATTCATAGACATAAGGTTTGTTATTTTTTTTGAATATTTGCATTTTGAAGCTGCCTAGAGTTGAAGTTGCTTCATTTCCAGCATCGATTCCTTTGATGGTTATTTTATCATCACTTAAGTTTGGGACTTTGGACATGGAATTTAGTTTCAGCAGGCTTATGCAGGAACCTGTGTCAATCAGGAAGGATAAAGGCCTATCAGCGACCGGCGTGTGGATTATTACGTGTGGTAAGTATCTTTTCTCTCTATTTTTAAACATTTTATAAATTTTTGCATCTATTTTTTGTTTCAGGTCTGGTGAGAGTGGCGAGTTGTCCGAAGATGAAATGTAGGGATTTGCAACGAGAATAGAATCGGTGGACCTTGCATTTAGATTTGGTAATTTACAGGGTTTAGTAAGTAATTTGGCAGAAACAGCGGATTCGGTGGATTTAATACGTGATTCAGTGGATTTAGTAATTGGTTTCATAGAAACAGTGGATTTAGTACGTGATACAGGGGATTCAGTGGATTCACTCATTGGTTTCATAGGAACAGTGGATTTAGTACGTGATTCAGGGGATTTAGTAATAGGTTTTATAGAAACAGTGGATTTAGTACATGATACAGAGGATTCAGTGGATTTAGTAATTGGTCTCATTGAGACATTGGATTTAGTACGTGATTCAGGGGATTCAGTGGATTTAGTAATTTGTCTCATAGAAACAGTGGATTTAGTACGCGATTCAGGGGATACAGTGGGAATAGAGGCATCGGCTTTGATATAGTAGGACGAATTTCCCGCGCGACACCGGCCGGGAAATTTTACTCGTTTAAATCGTTTTGGTCGACTTCGTCGGTCCCTTCTTCCTTATCCTGATTTATGATAAAAACTTTGCGGGCTTGTGTAGGGTTAGGTTGACGACTATTTGAAGTAGAAGCCGCAGATTGGTTCCTACTATTGTTGTATTGTCTTTTGCGACAATTTTCAATAGTGTGGCCTATGTTTTTGCAGTAGCGACACACCATGTCGTTGGTATTTACTGCTTTTGAATGATCGAATTGGTGATTTCGTGGAGCTGGAAAACGTGGCGATGGAAAGTCACGGCGAGAATTCATATTTTTAGATTTATCGTTACTGGAGTAAGTATTGGATGCAGATCTTTTATAAATATTAGAGATGATTTTTTCTTCTTCTACTGCGAAGTTTATAGCGGAATTTAATGAGTCTGGGTTTCGGCATCTAACGACTTGTGATACCCGTGGCAAGAGTCCTATTATAAAAGTATGAAGCGCAAGATCTTGCATCGCAGCTACGCGTCCTGCTAGTTCAGTTTTCTTTTTCGTCGGAATGGAAATATTTATTTCCGTAAGTAGTTTCGCTAAGCATGTTTCTATTTTTAACGCAAACTGGTTGACTGTTTCAGCAGAGCTCTGCTTACAGTCCTGAAGTTCAGTGAGTAGGTGAGCGTAATGCTTCCTTTCTCCAAATTGTTGTTTTAAGAACTCGATGAACTGTTCAAAGGATTCGAACTCTTTGACACTGCATGTAGTTTCAGCTTTATCTATTAGTTGACTTAGAATAAATTTGAATAAAATAGGTTTTTGCGTTTTTGTAGCGGTATTAAAAGCGCTCTGGCAATTAGCAATGAAGGGATTTAGTTTTTCCCTGGAGCCATCGAATGGCTTAATGAATTTAAATAGAATACCGAGTTCTATTTTTTCTTCCATTTCGTATTTTGTACTCTTAGAGCTACTGGAACTTTCCTCCTTTGCAGTCATTATTCAATATTACAAAATAATATATTATAAACTAATGAATTATAAGAAATCGTATCCACGTTATGCTACCTTGTACAGGTGACTCAGTGTGATAGACGCGTAATCGAAACGCGTAGTCTAAACAAAATATACAGTAGTCGCACAGTAAAGTCTTTATCGGTTACAAAGTATTATGAATAGTGTACAATAGAGTAGTGTATGTAGAGATGAAATAAATGTAGCTAGAAATAGTGACTCTGAGTTAATTCTGGTATTCGCACTAGGATATAGTAGTAACCGAAGTATTTTCAAGATCACTCACAGGAACGCCGTCATTATGAGGATATTCGGGATCATTTTGACCGTTTCTCCAGCGGTAAACAGCAGAACAGCAGTTGTAGTAGACCTCTGTACCAACAGAGGGTGAAGTCCGGTCTCGGTTGCAAGGTGCAACACACAAGACAGGGTGTCGATCAGGCACTTTGATTATTGCACTTATTCGACACAGAATTGATTTAGTAAGCCACTTAACTTTCAGCACTTTAAAACACTTGTTTCACTGGCACTTTCAGGTTTAGTATTTTTTTTCAGAGACGTATTCGGGTAGGGGATTTTCGTATCCCACCGCTGCCACCAAATATTATACGAGAGTCCGGAAACTTGTTTTTAAAAAAGAAAATCAATTAAGCTGGAAACAGAGTTTATTTATAATTATGAACTTAGAATGGAATTAAATTGAATATAGTAATAATATGAATTAGGACTTCCGACCCGTACCGAGATTCAGACCGAACTGACGTCCAAACCTAATGAATAATGCTTCTATGTCAATAAATGCTGACTAGGCAAGCCATCAGCTAGCCATCATCAGGTCAGCCATTCTACTAGCATTGGCAAGGTATAACAGTACGATAAAGCTTTTTTCCCGAAAACACTTGTAAATCAAGAAAAGGTCACAGCTTTTGCAAGTAGGTTCTTTTTTTTATTATTTTCAAAAAATAGGTACATTATTTTTGGATGATTTTACAATTTCACTCGCCAAACTTTCCAGTTTGATGGCGGGAAACGCTTGTTGACATACACAAAATATAACCTTGCAAAAAAAAAAAACCTTAGAACTACCACTTCACTCAAAGGACCAATCACACCCGCACGGACAGATCGCGGGCAACACTGAAATAAATAATTAGCGGAATTAATTAAGTTACTACAAAAATAAGTCAATTATAGTTATAAGGAAATAAACTTTGCTTACATTTAACAAAAATGATTTTTTAATAGCAAAACAGGCTTATGTAACAGTTGAGTTTTGTTCGCAAGTCACAATTTTTGTGTAAAAAGTAACCAAAGTTTTGTTACAGTTATGCAAATATTTCTTTCAGTGAAGTTGCGGACACCGGACACAGGTAGGGATGATAAAAATAATTTAAGAGCCCTTTCACGCACCACAACACTATATCGCAGTCACAAAATGTGGGCAAGCAGTGGTTACGTGTGAATAGTGTCGCTGGAGCTTCTTTTGGTCGTCGGTATCGCCGATACGGTTGATTTTAACGGCAAAATATGGTCCGTGTAAATAAACTATTCATTTTCATACAAACTGGCGCGGGCGCCCGATTACGTATTGTAGTTGTGGCGTGGTTGCGGTTGTTATTTTGTTGTAGTACGTGTGATCGGGGCCTAACTAGTGAGAAGAAAGATTTGTGTATCAGCGTTGGACTTGTGACAAACCTATGTGATATAATACACCGGGTGCAACAACGTCATAAGTAACAAATGAGGTTTTTTTTTCAGGAGATCGATATAATAGTTGTTGTTATATTAAAGTGAAATGTATATAAAATTCTATTATACATCGACGACCAAAGTTTATAGTAGGTTCAGAAATAAAAATATTATTTACGTGGCATATTTTTATTGTTTTCAATTACGATACCTACATTTATGACGTTGTTGCGCGGACAGTTAAATTACAAGTAGATCTTGTCTGTGCAATAACGTCATGAACGCCGAACTAAACAAAACATTATCACTTAACACCCTAAATTTATAAAATAGCACTTACAATTTTATTAACTTTTTCAGTGAGTAAAAATAATCAACAATAATATTAAAATAAATGGCGTATAAAGATATAACAAAATAATGAATAATTTCTTACATTTAAGGACCCGTAATCAGAATTTTATGAGAAATTTGTAGAAAAACAATGAAAGGTTTTTTTACCATAACGTCATGCATGTAGTGTAGGTACTGTATGCATGTTATGTTAAAAAAAACCTTAGATAAAAATATTTTATAAAACAATCTTTTCACTTGTGACATTCTTGGCCCGAAATCGTATGAAATATTTGTCATAATCACCTTTATGACGTTGTTGCACTAGCGCTTACAAAAACCAGCCAAAACCACAACGACATTTAGGCCCTCTGTGGGTCCTTTTAGGAGTTACATTTATGAAATTGTTGCACCGACATAATTTGTGATCAAAAACTCATTTTACCAATTTTAGCATTTATGACGTTATTGCACCCGGTGTGCGATATATGAAAAGGTTACTGTTAGTTAGATACATAATCAGCCTGTAATGTTCCCTCTGCTAGGACACAGGTCTCCTCTCTGTAAGAGGGAGCGGGCCATAATCCTCAGGCCCAGTGCGGGTTATGTCTTAAAAATTTTGGTTCTAGGACATGCCGGTTTCCTCACGATGTTTTCCTTCGCCGTTTTGAGAGGGTAAAAACAAGACAAAACATTTACTGAAGTATCGAGTACAAACACAAATAAAACATTAAAAATTCATTTTTTTATCTCAAATAGTAATTTGACAGGTAAAAATGTACAATTCCAAATTAGAGAAAAACAAGTAACAAAGATTTGACATGTCAAATTACTGTCTGGAATTAAAAAACGAACTTTACCTAATTATGACGAAACTTAAATTACACTCTCAAATGGATTAAAAACAAAAATATTGACTACCTGCAAGCATTTTTATTGCCTGTAAATGATAACCTAGATTGTATATACCCTTATGTACGAAAAATACGGGTAGATAAATACGCCTATAGTCAGTAAACAGGCTGAAATAAACGATTTTCCATCATTTTGATGGAAAATCGTAAATTTAATTCCGTAAATATTACTTTCAGTGAAGTATTTTTTTTCATTTTTCAACATCAGAACGCGACAAAAAACAATTTAAGACTGTCCAAATTAATGGTCGTTTGTAAAATAAAATGCTATAAATTTTTACAGGGTCATGGTTTAAATGGGTCGCACAAAATAGCTCATTTATCACAAGCAGTGTAGGATTAGCAAAGGAATTTGGGAAAATCCATTTCCTGGAGCTACGTACAGAAATGTGGTTTAAAGTACCAAAGTACACCGATATTTTGTTTCCTTTGCTTAGATACCTACATTTTCAAATCAAGTCTGTTCTCAGGCCTTCTCTCCATGAGAGGCAGTGGACCATAATCCACCAAGCGGTCATCAGCACTCCAGTGCGGGTTAGTGGATGGCAAGTGGACGCAATTGCTTAATTTCTGGGCATAATCGCTTTGTAACCTGATGATACCTACTGCAGATATTTTATTTTCCTCAAATTTGATTAGCATTCAGTAAACACATAGTATTGTGCCACTTTCTCTTACTGAGTGGAGGCCGTGTCCCAGCTGTGGGAACATTATAGACTTATAAGATATGCTACATAATATTTTTTAAACTAAATAGTGTTCTCAGTACATTTTATTTTAACATTTTAAAAGCAAGACAGAAAATAAATTCATGTACACAGTATTGAACTCGGTTTAAAGTTCAATGTACAGAATTTATCGCTTAGGGCGGTCACAGACTTCAGCAGCGACACTATTCAACGTCAAAGAAAAATGAAGCTTTGAACAGAATATTAAATTCAAATGATAGAGGTCGTTAGTCTTTATTCAACAGTACGTTCATAAAAATAAAACTTACATTTGTATTGGGGATCATTAAATCTTCGAATTAAGTATTTGATTGAAATTTACTAAAAACTTGAAAAAAAATTTGAGGAAAATGTTTATGATTTATTGTGAAACTATAAGATTACATTTCGTAGAGTAACAGACTGGCGCAATATCGCGGGAGAGACAAGCAGCGCGATACTTTCCATGAAGATGTCATAGAAATTGTGCTACTATTGTCACGTCGCGATGTCGCATCGCGCCTGTCTACGGGAGCCTTAAATCGTTTGTGCAATCATAAAATGACTTGAATGCATAAAATGACATGAAATTTATATGCGTACAGCGTAGGTACTAGTACTCGATACAAAAATGCAACATCGTCGTGCAAGGAGCTATTTTATAGATTAGTCTGGCGGCAGCTAGCGTTCTGTAGTTTCTGCCTACCCCTATGGGAAAACGCGTGAGTTTATGTATAAGACTGTTTGGACCCAGTAGGTTTATTGTGGCGTCAGAGATGTTTTTCAGATTGTGGAGGTGAACGCCCATTAGAGACACTCCAGTGAACTAAACCCAGAAATCGAATTCGAGATCAAAAATGTAAACAAAGAAATGTCATTGTCAAAGTGACAGTTCAGGCGTAGTCAACATTTCCCTAGTAATTCAAGTTAAGTTTTTTTTTTTAATTTTGGAAGAACGCTAAAGCAGCGTGTCAAAGTTAAAATAATAATATTATAATATACCTAATCGTATCGTATCGTATCGTAAGGTAAACGAAATGAAAATAATAGATTTATATTCTTATGAACAAGTTGCTCATGTATATAATATTATTCTCATTTTTTATAAAAATTTGTTGCCGTATATTAGGGTGTTGCAAGCGTCGTCGTATAATCTTCGCTAGAGAACAGTTTGACCGATTTGGCCGATTTCTTTTTTGTTCTGTTCATAATTGTCAGGACAAGGTTTGTGTTTAAGAAAGTTCTCATTTATTTTATAAGTAAAAAGTACACATGCGAAGCCGAGGCGTTTCGCTAGATGAAAACAGTAAATTAAGTCCAAATGTTTAAGACTACTGCCTTATTGCTAGTAGCATAAAAATAATTTGCACGATTTTTTTTCAAAAAGTTATATTTTATTCTTGGATCGTAGATTACGTCACCTTAAAGTTGAAAACTGTGTGCAATATTATATTTTAACTGTTTAAGATATACCTATAATTTTAGCACTATGTTATAGTACTTTTCGGCAAACTGCACAATTGAGGTTATTATTTAAAATTGGCAACACCATTGTTTACATTTTTGATCTCGAACTCGATTTATGGGTTTACTCTATCTAATTCTACTAAAAGATATATACTCGTAAACCAGGGACAAAGGTCTGATCGGATGTCAAACAGTTACTGAAACTGTAAAGTCAAACACGCGAACAGTTAGAAGTTTTCGTATTAACCACGGCATCCACAATCCTGGTATAACTGAAACTTATGGTGAAATTCTAGCCAGGGATGTAATAGTACAGTAAATGATAAAAGTGTTTCACCATAATAATAAAGTATTTTTCCTTGCAGAACAAAAGTTATCGACCAAATTGTTGATCAAGGAACACGACCTTGTGACGAATAACATTACAGAGTCTATGTTATGTTATTAATCTAAAACAATGATCTATCTAGTTTTTTATTGTATTTAAGATTAATTTGTCAACATAAATCATTTATATGAAGATAAAAGACCTAAACGTGGAAGTTATATTATTATGTAATGCGTTTTCTTATAATAGAAATTGTATTTAACTTTAAAAAACGCGGCCAGGTCGAGTCGGACTCGCACATGAAGGATACCGTGCCACCGCACAATATTTTTAACACGTTTCTTGCATGAAACCCTCTTTAAATTATTAACTTTATTTTATTTTTTGTTATTAGCGGCCATAGTAATAAGCACTCTGGGCAAATTTCAAGTGTCTACCTATTACGGTTAAAATATACAGCCCTATGACAGACGGACGGAGCGAAAATGCTTCAAATTGTCTTGTGAGTCATTAATAATAACGATTCAAAATATATTGCGTTGGTTGTGTCAGAAATGAAGCCAGACAGTTACAAACTTCATAGTTCAATAGTTTCATCGATTTTATTTTTTGATGGGCTATTCTCGGGACTTTGTCCCCCGTGATTTCGAATACAAACTTGCCAGTTGATTTTGCAATATAAACTTCAATACTTAATTTCACTTCTTATTAGGTTATTTCTTGAATATTATGTTATAATAGTAGTTGCAAAAAGCATCAAGTTTCAAGTTTCATACCTACATACATAAACTCACGCCTTCTTCCCATGGGGGTAGGCAGAAACTATAGAACGCCACCTGCTACGCTCCTTACATACTCCTTTTGCTTCGCCTACGTTCATACATCTGTTCATACAGGCACGCCGATTGTGAGTACTACGCACCTGACCTTTCTAAAGAACATCACCAATTTGGTCACTATATGTCCTCCTAGGGCGTCCCCTCCCGGCGTTTCCACTCACCTCTGCTTTATAAATACCTTTTGTTAGTCGCGTTCCACTCATCCTCTCAACATGACCAAACCATCTAAGCATACTCTTTTCAATTTTCGTTACTACATCTTCTTTTAAACTGCACCGTTGCCTTATCATCAACTCATTTTTCAGCCTATCATTCATAGTCACGCCAGACACGCTTCGCAAGGAACGTCTCCACTGCATTTATTCTACTTTCATGCTTCTTCTGCCACACCCAACATTCACTTCCATACGTAAGCGTAGGCACCAGCACACCATTGTGAACAGCCAGTCGAGCCTTTTTGGGCATCGACTGATTGGTCACAATCGCATGTATAGCACCATTCACTTTATTTCCCGCATTTACTCTCCTTTCCACATCTTCATCAATCTTTCCATCCCTTGTAAACTGACTCCCCAAATATATAAACTCACTTACTTGCTCCACACACTTATCATTTATTTTCACATCACACACCGATACATCCTTTTCTCTTTCAAACACCATGACCTTCGTCTTATTCACATTTATATTCATCCCTTTCCTCTTATATGCTTCATCCATCACAGTCGCCATGTCTTGCAACTGTTCTGCAGACGAAGCAAGTAGAACTTGATCATCTGCGTAGAGAAGGCATTTGACAGGCAACTCATTCATTCTCAATCCGCACTCACTCTCTTTCAAATCTATCAGAAAACTATCCATGTACAAGTTGAACAGCCAGGTGACGCTACACAACCCATTTTCATACCTAATCAGCCTATAATGTTCCCACTGCTGGGACACAGGCCTCTTCTCTTCGAGAGGGAATGGGCTGTAAATCTGCCACGCAGGTCCAGTGCGGGTCACATGTTTTTGAATTTTTGGTTCTAGGACATGCCGGTTTCCTCGCGATGTTTTCCTTCACCGTTTTGAGAGCAGTGGTGATGAAATTATTTACACAAAGTAAAGCGCCTGCCTGGGTTCGAACCCACGACCTACAACTCGCAAGTCGGGGACGTTACTACTGGGCCACCACTGCTCTCAAGTGTCATCATTATAGCCAATTAAACGTAGCTACAAGCACACGAGAAATAAAAATAATATTTTACAAAGTAAGATACATACGAATTACTAGAAAAATATTCCAGCATTGCATTGACTTCATCGCGCTTCGTTAGCAAATAGTTCGCTTTTGATGTTTTATTCCCTCGGCAGTGTAGTGCAGAGCAGCTTGTGTGGAAAGGACGTAAGACGACCTTGCACTTTCTCCTCAACTACTAGACTGATATAATTTTTAGGGTTCCATAGTTAAAAAGGAACCCTTATAGTTTCACCATGTCCGTCTCTCTGTCTGTCCAGACTTAGCTCGGAGACTCTTAGTACTAGCAAGCTGTAAAATACAATCATGGAAAAAAAAAAATTGCGTTCGTACACGTAAAGTGGGGATGATATTTATTTTTCTCGTCTGTCCCATTATGTGGAGTATCGTTAGATAGGCCGTTCAAAAATATTTAGGGTATGTGAAGAAAGGGTTTTAGATTCAGGGATCCGTTTGCGTAATATTAAGCTTTAAACCTGCCAGCTGAATGGTTGTTTTTGGATATGTGAAAAAAATCATGGCAGTAGTATATGTAACGAAATTATAAGGAAAAATATCACAGTTAAGTAGCTTTTAGACGTTAACGATTAATAGTCGACCAACTTACATTTGCAGTGGCAGAACTACGGAACCTTTCATTGGGCGTGGTACGATACGCACTTGGACGGTTTATAGCTATTTTTTCCGTTTTATACAAGTCTACCTATTACGTTAGCTACGCTTAGGGGGTTTTCTCCGAAGCGCTAAGCCGCCGTATCGGCCGAAAGTTCGGCCGTTTTATAACTTCCATAGTTTCCTTTTTTGACCTTGAGTCCTTACCCGACTTCAAGTCACAGTTTTGACTTTGGCTTATCTCTTCGACTGCCTTTTTTTATTTTTTTTTCGCCATAGTCAGTGATAGTTAGCCGTAGTAAAGAAACGACCGAACATTCGACCGATACTTCGGATTTATGTTCGGAGTAGGCCCCTAGGTCTCTAAAATAACATAAGAAGTGGTTATAAGCTCTGAATTCTAAGAAAAAATAAGTAACTGTACCTAGAATAATTATTTATAAAAACAAGCGTAGTCTTTTATACGCATTCATAAGAAAATTATTTTACCAAATAAGTTTTATAAAAGCTAATCTAAAGACTAAAGTCTAATTTTTGTAAAATAGTTGAGCATCATATCGAAAGCAATTATTTTTTCATTGCTTAGTTTTTAATTCGTTTTACCTATTATGGTATAGTAATTTTATTCTAGGTGCATCGTCTTCACATATAATCATATAATTAATGTAATCAAACAAAATATTGTAAAACATTTTTAAAAGAGTACCGGTGGAGTTTCTTGCCCATTCTTCTCCATACGAAACTACCTTTTGGAAGGGGCAACTAGAATCAATTCAATTTTTTTTGCAAATTTTGACGTTCAAAAATGCCTCTTATGTGCCTATTTGAAATAAATGGTTTGACTTTGACTTTGAGTGGTCACACACACAGTGGGGAACAGCTTCTCAAATACGGCTGTTCAACTATTATCTAGTTCAATTAGTACTGCACGTCAATGTTATAGCAAGTATATAGTAAGCAAGTTTATGGAATGTACTTAGAGCTCTCATCAGGATAAGCAGTGTCTTCTCTCATGATATTATGCAGGGTGGATTTTTGAGATGGGGGAGGAAGGACAGGTAGCTACAGGAAAATGGCCTTAGGAGACTGACCTTAACTTTTTTAGAAATTATGATCAGCATTAATTGAAAAAAAACTGTACAGTCAGCAAGAAAACGGGCCATTTTCACGGAAACTTTTATTCGATGCGAATCGATCCTGTTTCTTGTAAGGATCAAAAAACTATAATGGACCAATTTTGATTTGAGTACTAGATAAGTCAAAAATCGTGTAAATCCTGTGTCATATAATTCAAGACCCGAGAGTTAGGTTAAATGTAGGCAAGCAGCATTGACCACAATGGTCTCATAATTATCATGTTATTTACAACTATTTTAATTAAGCATGTTATTCATATTTAAGTAATCTAAAGATTCACTCGAGCATATTCAATTTAAAAAAAAAACGCATATATTACTTTAAATCTTTTCTTTTTGAAATATGTATTAATTTGTATATATATCTTGATTGCATAGAAAAAAAGAGTTGCATACTAGATCCACTGAATGCCTGTAAAATTAGGTACAGGAACATGAAACTTTTCAACTTTGTCTCTCGTTGGCAGGTGTGAAATGCAACGGCACGTACACCACGTCCGACACAGACGTGACCCACGAAGTACTGTCATTGACAGAGGTTACCGTGTACGATGAAGTGGATACTTTTGACAACACATTTTTTTTTTGGTTTGTTGGTGCTCGGATAAGTTTCCGATCAGTAAAATTATATATTATGTCAAATTGACACACAACGTCAATTTGCTGTTTTTTTTTTTTCTTTTTGGCTTCGCACGGTTTGTGCATTTAGCCAGTGTCATGTAAAATAAGTACAAATTATGAAATGTACTCCATTCAATGCGTGATAAAGATGATAAATGATATCCCGCCCGCTCCCCTTGAGTTTAAAGACGTGGCACTTTACTAAAACCCCGCGCGGACTTCTTGAGAGAACTTAGTGATGTTGCACTCTTTTGTTTCATTTGCCTACACTAATGCAGGTTCACGAACACTTAATGGTTAATAATCTACCACTATTACACATTAATATTCGGCTAAACACAAAATTTAGAAAATAAAACAAAACTGCTAACATGACGCTTCACTTTCCCGCCAAGAAGTCCATTTGCTGTGTTTTAAAGCCACTTCATACAGCTGTCGAAGATGACAGTATATTTCAATACACCTGTGGATAATTTAATTTGTTACTCTATTTAGTGATAAACAGTGAATTTCCTTAACTTTATTTTTAAACCTTCTTTCGTCTGAGATAAAGTTGTTAATACAAAGTTGACAACTTAGACTCGGGTTTAAAATCAGTTTATGTTTTAAGAACTTTATCTCCTTCCTTCCTTCCTTATCAGGTTCGAAATTAAAAAAATGACACGATGGTTTAAACTTGGGTCTAAAGATAAACCTTGTTTTGTAATAATGCTGATTATGTTCATTACGTGGGTGTACACCTCTGCAACACCCTTCTGGGATTACAGGCGTAATGTTATGTTATGTTTATTATGAACTAACAAGTGTAATCAAAGTAGAAGTCGAACGTAACAAAAGTTTGGCGAAGGCGGTTTGTATAAATAATGACGCAACGCGATGTGTGCTCATTAGGAAGGTAGGTACTTAATGTATGAGAAGCCCTTAAGGTGAATCCGCAGCTGTAGCCCGCAAAATTCAAATTTTGTTCCGTTGTTTGCTATTTGCAGGGCAGTGTCAGGATTAATCTTGATCAAAATATGATTCGCGACTATAACAGATAATTATGTATTTACAGAATTATAATCGTTAGAATCATTAATTAACGGTGCTAAGTTTCTCCGTGATTTCGTGGCCAGGGGGGGGGGGCATGTACATTGTAAATAAAATATTATCTCGTTTTGAGCTCAGTGTTTTCTTTGGCCAAGCTATAAATATGTTGCAGGTTCCTCAGAACTTTATGGGTACTTTATTGTACAAAGACTTTTTCATGAAATCATGACATTGAGGAACAAATCTAACTTAGAGAGATGTATTAATGATTCTAATGATTATAACTCTGTAAATACATAACTGTTATGGTCGCGAATCATATTTTGATCCAGATACAGCCTGACACTGACCTGAAAATTACAAAAAAACGTAAAAAAAAATGAATTTCGCGAGCAGCAGCTTCGGATTCACCTTAAAACTTTTATCCACCATCCTCGTTACGGTAGCCAAGTTAAGTTGGATACACAGTAAGTACACAATTATTCAAATTAATATCTTGTGTAGGTAGAGGAATGTTTTAACTAGGATGGCACTTTTTATTTTTAACCGACTTCCAAAAAGGAGGAGGTTATATGTTCACCGATTACTCCGTCAATTGTGGACGAATTTTGAAAATTCTTTTTTTAGTTTGGAAGGGTATGCTCCCGAGGTGGTCCCATTGCCACCAAGTCAGAATCTGATGAGGGGATCCCATGGAAACCGAGGGAAATCCTCAAATTTTATAGGCATACCTATACCGATTTGAATTTTTTTTATAGTAACTCGTGCATTTTCTCTCGGAAACCACCATTTAGTGAAGTGGAACTGATGATGAAGACCACAGATGGCCACCGGAACTACTTAATACTAAGTATTTCACCGTTGCGATTCGATTAGGCACTTTAATATGGTTGATAAGCAATTTATGCTCGTCAAAATGTATATGATGAAGTCACCATCAGTTCTTCTGGTTCTTACCAGGAGAACTCCTAAACAATTAACGCCCCTGCATCAGGAAATAAGCAATATTTTGTAAAAGTTGATGAGCATTTGACATTTGGCTATTGTAAATTAGATAAATTACAAACTGACCCACTAAAAAGTGAAAATAAAAATCTCATTTAATTGCAATATATTATCACAAGGTATTTTGTTGTAACATTTAACACAGTACCCCATAAAAGATGTACGTATTTTAGATAATCTGAAAAATGTTTGATCTATATGAACAGTAACTTCATAAAAAACTTTTTACAAAAAAAATCAACCGACATCCAAAAAAAACACTACAAACTCAAAAATAACTTTAACTTCGGAAGTCGGTGTCTTTGGATCTGTATTTTAGTTTTTTGCCACCGACTTCCGAAGTTAAAGTTATTTTTGAGTTTGTAGTGTTTTTTTTGGATGTCGGTTGATTTTTTTTGTAAAAAGTTTTTTATGAAGTTACTGTTCATATAGATCAAACATTTTTCAGATTATCTAAAATACGTACATCTTTTATGGGGTACTGTGTTAAATGTTACAACAAAATACCTTGTGATAATATATTGCAATTAAATGAGAGAAAATTTAAAACACATATTAAAAGTACACTTTGTTAACAAGCATATTGCAAGTTAGAGGATTATATCCAGGACAAGAATGCTGGGAAACATGCTGGTCCAGCTCCATAGGACAATCTAGAGTCTAGACAAAATCAAACTGGTTGGTATTTTTATTGTAAATTTTGTTATTTTTGTGATATTGATTTTACATTCTGTGATTAACTATACTCACATACTGATTTTTTTTTTTTAGAAAAACATTATTTTATGATGTTTGTAAATATGTGAGCACCATGTATTTATCTCATCATAATTAAGTTATTTTTCATTGCTTAGTTTTTAATTATTTTTACTATGGTATAATAATTTTATACTAGGTGCGAAAAAATGTTTTACAATATTTTGTTCTTTAAAACAGTACCGGTGGAGTTTCTTGCCCATTCTTCTCCATACGAAACTACCTTTTGGAAGGGGCAACTAGAATCAATTCAATTTTTTTGTAAATTATGACGTTCAAAAGTGCCTCTTATGTGCCTATTTGAAATAAATAATTTGATTTTCACTTTGATTTGACTTTGAAAGTTAAAAGAGGCTTATTAAGTCTTGTCACAATATTAAGGTTCTGCGAGTCCTATTAATAATGAAGTTGATATGGAAACATTTTGTACTTAATTAATTTGTTGTATCAGTAATCGGACCTAATAATAATAAACTAATCAGCTCTCTCCAAATATTAATATGAAAAATAAAAAATACGTTCTTTGGCGAAATGTGGTGAATTTATAGTATTATACCGTACACCTTTGCCAAACCCTTCGGGGATGAAAGGCGTGAAGATAAGTTATGTGTGTGTGTGTGTGTTATTATTCTTTTGGGAATAATTAAATTACTTTTTTAAGCGTAGGGTGTAAATTTAACCGAATAAAGTACGGTAAGGTAGAATCTACCATTCTACTAGTTCTCTATAATTTGATTACTAAGAGATAAAGTCCCGATAACAAATAAATATAAAAGACAAATTATTATTTGTATTCCAATGTTTTTTCATAACAGTATTAATTGCCCATAAACAAAGAATTCCATGAAAATCGAGATGAAAGCGCAAAGGAGCACTCATCGGGAAAAACTATTCCCTAGAACATAGTGCCTTTTTTTTACAAAACAAGGTAGTTTGCTGTTCAAATATGCAAAAGAAAAAATTCTCAATATCATCTATATTCTTGTAGTAATTCTACCTGAGTGAGAATTAGACAAACATTAAGGAAGAGTTATCAAAAAACATTCTCAAGACTGCATCTCTAAAGTCCCATTTCCACGATGCAAGTTTCTTGCCTGTGGCTTACAGTAAAATTGTTGTCACCTATGTTTTTACGAGTGATTTTAACCGAATTGATCGGCTGGTCTTTACGGGATAAAGATTAATGTTGATAGAGATTAATAATAATAATTCTTTTTTTATCGGACAACAATAATCCATTATGTTAGTAAGCAATACAAAATAACTTATTTCTAGTGTTAGTAGCTGAGATACATTATAAAAGGCAGAGTAACTAATAGTATTGTGAAAAGGGCATCCCCAGATTAATGTTCTGTGATTGTCCTTCTCACAAAACTTTTAATAATCGGAGAGTCAATACTTTCCGAAATAGTTTTTAGGCTCAATGCTTCTTTATCTAGTTTTATACAAAGATACATTTTCTTGTTTATTGGGAATTGTTGTCATCATCATTCTCCTGCCCTTATCCCAATTTATTTGGGGTCGGCGCAACATGTCCCTTTCTTCCATACTTCTCTATTAGTCGTTATCTCGGTAGTCACTCCCTTTCTAGCCATACCATCTTTCACACAGTCCATCCATCGTTTCTTTGGTCTTCCCCTACTCTTATAGCCATCGACATGCATACTCAAAACTTTCCTCACGACATTTTCCTCATTCCTCCGCATCATATTCCTCCATGGCAATTATGCGGCCGACTGTATGTTCAAAAGCATTTTATTGAATAAATCGAAAATATCTTAATGGGCCGTGCACGAAATCGGCTGATTTTGGTCAATTTTGTTCATTGTTTGTGAGAAAGGATAAAAGAATTTAAACAAAACTATTTGTGATTTGAAATGTCGAGTTCTTTGTTTTACATGTGGCGGAAAGGGATTATTCAAATAGATTAAGTATTCATGGAAATCACTAATATTTGCAACAAGTTGTCCGAAAAATGACGCAAGACTGACGTTTGATCACCTTTTTACAAGACGCTATTTGTGATTTTGAAAATTAAAAAATATAATCAACATCGATACAAAATATAGCAGAAAAGTAATGTTGAAAATATTTTTTTTAAAACCTGTCTTTAATGTACTTTTTCCTATTATTTAGCAAACCATATCAAGAAATTTAAAAATTATAACCTAGGCTTCAGCTATCTTTGAGATAAAATCAAAATTTTATTTTATGATTATACAATATCTTCATTACGTAAATCAAAGGCACAATATACTATATTTTCGAGAGCACAAAAGTGATGAAGCTATTAACAGATGCTGTGACTGACACGAATGGTTTAGTACCACGACACACAGACTTAATGTTTCAATTATTTGAAGCTTTCTCACAATTAGATAAGAAATTGACAAAAAAGGGTTTTTTTCATGCACGGAGCCTTAAGTTCCGTTTGCATCACAAATCACTAAATACATTATGCGCTAACTAAACATTTGTTTTAAAAAAACGAGCGAGCATTAAAGTAGTCGCATAATTATAATGTGTTGTAACATCCGACATCTCACCTTGGTAAAAAGCAACTGAGCAGCAACAGAAATTAACCACAAAATTTAAAAAGCTAAATACTGAAATATTGATTCGAATAATTATTTATTACTAGTGGTCGCCCACTGTTCGAAATTTGACCCCCTCTACATACAATCTTTATAGTACTTACTATTCCATGAGTACCTACACTAATTCCATGCTATTATATTGAAATTACTAATTACATGCTATTAAAAAGTACTTAATTATTCCATGCTCAAACTGTCACTTCCTGTTACACACTTCCGTCCCTTTTCACGAAATCACTCCCACAGAAAGCGAGACGAAAGATGTTACACATCAAAAATCGTTCTGTTTCTGTCAATCGTTTGAAGATGACAGAGACGTAATGATGTTTTAAGTAGTTTTAACGTTACACGTATTTAGTAATTTTTGATGCAAGTGGGCCATATGTCGTCACTCATAATAAAAATAATAGTCGTTCTTTATTCATGATTATGAGACAATCATACAGAGTAACTTAATAATAAACACATAAATAGCCAAAAATCATTGAAAATTATTTTGACAATAAAATTTAGGCAGGTCAATTGTTGTAGAATGTGAAATGGTAGATTGTAAAAACAGTTTACCAAACTATTATCCCGAACGAACTAGTTTATACTAGTACGGCCGGGATAGGGAAGACTATGCGCTCGACACCACCGACCGCTCACGAGCGGATAGTCTTCCTTAACCTTAGAATAACAGATTCCCACAAGGTTCCAGTTACAAGTCACATAGTTAAGCAGATTGATTACATAATATACCTATAGGTAAAAAATCATAGTACAGTATTATATAAATAAAGTTACATGATTGGAATTGTCTTTGTTGTTTTGTGTTTAGGTATGGCTATGTATGGCCATGTCCAGCAGTGGACGTCTTTCGGCTGAAATGATGATAGGTTTATGTATATATTTTATGTATGTTTCTATATAATATGTACAGTTATGTGTGCTTTATTATTTATGTGCCTTGTCACTGAAACTGATAACCTTAATAAAATAGTTTACATTCCATGATGTTAATAGGTAAAATGGGCTGATGTCCGCAACTCCACGTCAATATGCGCGTATTTTGCAAACAAGGGGAGGAAAATCGATTATTCGATCCACCCCAGCTCTTTAAAGAAGGCCAGCAATGCCTTTGTGTTACTGACAATCTCACAGAAGGTACCTGGGTTACCGAAGTAGGGTTACCGAAGGTTCTATGATGTTATTTGTGTATGGTTTCTCCGTGATCGTCTTTACGTCTACTATGTGTTCTCGATAGCACACATTTTCATTTTTAGGACCTACGTAAACAAGATTTTGATACTACATTAGTACTTTTATTTAGCTGCAGTAATAAAATTACACTTTTTTATAGTAATTTAATCAATAACTTATAAGTTTTGTTAACGAAATGACAATAAGACGTGTCATTTTTAAAAAACTGCAGTCAAGTCAAAGTCAAACCATTATTTCAAATAGGCACATAAGAGGCACTTTTGAACGTCAAAAATTTACAAAAAAAATAGAATTGATTCTAGTTGCCCCTTCCAAAAGGTAGTTTCGTATGGAGAAGAATGGTCAAGAAACTCCACCGTTACTCTTTTAAAAATGTTTTACAATATTTTGTTTGAGTACATTAATTATATGATTATATGTGAAGACGATGCAGTTAGAATAAAATTACTATACCATAATAGGTAAAAACGAATTAAAAACTAAGCAATGAAAAATAATTTAATTATTAGATAGATACATGGTGCTCACATATTTACAAACATCGTAAAAGTATGTTTTTCTAAAAAAAATAAGTCAGTGTAAAATCAATATCATAAAAATAACAGATTTTACCATAAAAATAGCAACCAGTTTGATTTTGTCTAGACTCTACATTGCAGTTAATTAAAAGTCCAACTATAGGTATCAGTGAATGAAAGACGGTGGCTTTTTGGCACATAAATAAAACGGCTTTGTTTACCTGATGCCTAAACAAACTCTGCCATTAAAATACCATTAGCTAGGAGTAAAGGGCAGATATAAATAATGTTCTTTTGTTAGGGTTCACGCTAAGTTGGTCGGCACTATAATTATTGTCGTAACACCATTTAGTTTAGTAATAAGCCAAAACACTCAGTTTTGGACATGATTACGTAATTTTTCAAGTCACGTTAATTACTATGTGACGGAAATTAAGGGTTGACAGCGAAATTGCTTTTAGTGGGACGTCAACAATTAAGTTCATTACTACTCCCCCTGTACTTTATTTGAAAATTAGTATTTCAGGAATTCATTAACATACAAGGGGCGATAGCAAGTAAACAAAACAGAAATAAAATATTTTCTAAGTAAGTACAAAAATAATAATCTTACTGTTAGAGATTAAGGGCGGAGTAGAATAGCAAATTCTTCTATGAACTAGGTTAGATAATTCAAGAAACATTGGACCATTCAACGGAACAACATTGCAATATCGTAAACCTAAACATTTAAATTGCAATAACATCTTCTGCTTTCATACTTAAGAAGGTTTGGTGGTATGAGGAACAGGGTTTGAAGCAACGCTTGGCTTTCTCACCGTGGGTTGAGTGAAACCCTGTTCCTCATACCACCAAACTGGTGACCCCGACATGATCCGTGTGTCGATAAAGTTGTCACCATTTTGGCCAGAAAAGCCAAGAATTATGCGGCACCCGGTTCCGACTTACTGGAACCCTCTTGTTTTATATCACTGGCTGGGTGTGTGACTCGCCGCTCGAAAGCTCGAGGAAATGATAATGATGATGACGTCACGCTGAAGTAGTTGCATGAAGGCTGCGCTGACGTTCATTGACCGTTGGGGTCACCAGTTTGGTGGTATGAGGAACAGGGTTTAAAGTTCACTCATCCTCCATAGAAAAGGGAGGATCCTCCGACCAGACGGGAAGCTGGGGTTGACTGTAGTTTTTCGGTAAGCTTGTGGATGCGCGCAGTAAACTCTGCTTGCGCGATGCAGGAATTGCGTGACTTCAGTGTGACGCAAGTGATAGTTCGCATGTGGCGATGTTCATGCCGCTACATCACTCCCTCTACTGGCACTGGCAAGCATCGCAAGATACATGAATCAGCCATTATCGACCTCCGGTCTCCGAGTGGGTGTGATGTAGCGGCGTGAACATAGCCACATACGAACTACGCGTCACACTAAAGTCACGCAATTCCTGCATCGCGCAAGCCGAGTTTACCGCGAGCATCCACAAGTTTGCCCAAAAACTACAGCCAACTCCAGCTTCCCGTCTGGTCGGAGGATCCTCCTTTTTCTACGGAGGATGAGTGGACTTTACACCCTGTTCCTCACACCACCAAAACGGCAATTTGTAAAAATAATGAGGCAACGCAATGTGTGCTCATTAGGTAGGTACTTAATGTATGAGAAGTCCTTACACCATCCTCGTTACTGTAGCGAAGTTACGTTGGATAGCAGTAAGTACGCAATTATTCAAATAAATCTCATATGTAGGGAGACGAATGTTTTAAATAGGATGCCATTGTTTATTCAGAAGTTCAAAGAGGCTTATTATTAATATGCCACATGTTATGTTATTCTGTAACTTTAATTAATATTGAAGTTGATATCAACACTTTTAGGCCTATTGGTATTTTTTTAGTTTGTCGATTATTCTTCCAAACGCATTATTAAGAGGACTATTAAATTTCGACCGTGATTTTTATGCAGTTTGTTTTTTTGCAGGTGATTTTTGCGTTAAATGGACATATTTCGCGTTCTTATTCTGAGAAACTGAAAGACTTCGACAACTTTTACTTATTAAGTGGTGGAAAATAGTTATTAGTATAGTTTATAGCGGTCTATTTTCCTAAATTTTTCTTATATATTTATGTACCTAGAGCCAAAATTCCGAAGCAAGCTTTCATAAAATGCGCCACGGCACTTTTTCGAGCTCGTGGATTGAACTACTGTAACTGTACATTAGCAAACGTAATGAAATATGTATAGAATATCTACAAAAAAAATCCCGATGAAAACCATGAAGCTCCTAAAAACGCTCAGAATTAACTGTAGATTTCTTCTTACTACATTAATAATATTAAGTAAAATTTATACCGGAATGACCGTTAGTTCATAAGAAATAAATTTCATATAATAAAAGTAAAAAAAATTGTATGAAATACTCTCTCCTGCCAATCTCTCATAAACACCTTCAATAATTACTTCTAATAAAATAATAACATGTCATTTAAATTTTTTTGGAAAACATAATAATTATAATAAAAATGAATATAATATCTAAAAAAACACTTACATATAAACCGCAGAATATTTTTACAACTGGAACGTTTTCAATAAAATTTAAAATTTGATTCAGAGATCTAAAAATTTTTTTCATAACAGCGATTGTATGATTTCAACAAGTTTCAACAACTAGTAAAGTAGTTTGTACTTAACAAAGTCAACCAAGTTTTATATTATTCCTTAGTAAACAGTCCTCTAAATCCTCAAATACCCGTTATTGTAACCTGACGAGATAATAAAACTTTCAAGTTCTCAACTTAATTGAAATGCTTGCTTATTATAATTATGTAACTTTAAAATAAAATGTCTAGTTGACACTAATAAGATTAAGACTTATTGTATAGATCAAAAAAAGAACAAAAACCAAGGGGGTATTAAACTGTGATAAATCACTATCACTAGCTAGTTTATTGTAGGTACTGTAGAGGTTTTTCCGTTGCTTTTAATAACCGAGCTTCGCGAATATTATATAAGTTGATAGCATGTATAGTGAGATAAAGACTATTTTCATATTTAGAAGATAATAAATAATTATGATCAGCTTGGAGAGCTGACAGAGACCTTGTCATTATGTAAAAATACGTAGATCCAACTATAGGAATAAATAAGAGTTATCCTAACTCATCATTATCATCTGCCTAGCTTTCCAACTATGTTGGGGTCGGCTTCCAGTCTAACCGAATGCAGCTGAATACCAGTATTTTATATGGAACGACTGCCTATCTGACCTACACAACCCAGTAACTGGGTAATACGATACCCCTTGGTAAGACTGGTTGTCAGACTTTCGAGCTTCTGACGACCCGTAACGACTGTCTAAGATCCACGAATTACAGCCGGGACCAACGGCTTGACGTGCTTTCCGACGTACGGAGGGGACTTGGTATATAAAACTGGTCACCCATCCATGCACCAACCGCGGCAAGCGTAGCTTAATAGTTATTCTAACTAAAAATATAAATGCGAAAATGAGTTTTGTTGTTTATTTGTCTGTTTGTTACGCTTTCACGCTAAAAAAGCTAAACGGATTTGGATGAAAGTTGGCACATCGGTAGACCATGATCTTGGTTAAGACATACGATAATTTTTATCCCAATATTCTCACGGGGTCTAAACTTATGCGGGTGAAACTGCAGGGTGCAGCTTCTTTTTTTATTTATTTATTATTTATCCAAAATAAAACAGCATTACATTTTAAATAGCAACCAAAAACCACTAAGGTTTAAACTTGTGCTATCATGAGTCTATCTCAACATCAAACTATACAATGAAGCATTTTATATGTACGCGTTATTGTCGATACAATTAATAACATCTTTAGGTCTTTAAATAGTTACAATCATTCCTACATAATACTTAAGTAATATTAGGTTAGGTTAGGTTAAGTTTGCTCTCTGGAGTAGGCAGTGAACTGTCGCTGAAAAAAAAAGAAGTTTGGTTTGCTAGGTTATTATAAATACGCATTTCATTGATAATCCCGGTAGGTAATAAAGACGCGGAGTCCTTGTAGTACCTATAGGTACAGTGTTACCGCCATACATTGTTTAATGTACTTCAGTTAAACGGTAGAAAATATTTGTTAATTATCTCTAAATCGAAACTAGTAGAAGTAATCTCTCGAAATTAGTTGGTATTGATTAGTGGATCTGGTGTTTAATAGAGCACCTACCTATTAACAAGTTTCTTGAGGATCTCTTGAATAATTTCAATGTCACTATAAAATTCTCGATAAAATGAACCCGTGTGAGGGGAGCCCGTGGGAGGAAGTTTATCATAATTTCCATTTTGATTCACAGTAAAAATGTATAACCTAACTATGAATTTTATGAGTAAAAACTCATTCAGAAAAATCCATTTCTTGTGTTGACTTACACAAAAAAATAATTGGTACCTATTATAGGCACTATAGGTTATATATATAGGTATTATAGGTTCTCATTATAGTAGATAATTCTCAACATACAATTAATTGTTATTATAACAATTTTATTTATTATCAACTCAACTCATTCCCAAAATACAATAAAATTAATTTTGATTACAACAATTTATTCTTAACTCAACGCTTTCTCTTAGAACACTTAGTTGTTATTATAACTGTTTAATTTATTCTCAACTCAACTCATTTCCAAAATCCAATAAAATTAATTTTGATCACAACAATTTATTCTTAACTCAACGCATTCTCAAAGTACAATTAATTGTTATTAAATCTATTCAGTCTCAACTCAACTGATTCTCAAAATTCAATTAATTGTTAAAAGATCATTCCCAAAATGTAGGTAAAACTGATGCCATATTTTTTCTGAACATTTTTTGAATAATTATATTTCATATGCATTAAAATGTTTACTTACATACCATTTATACTCCGTTGGTTTAGGTAAATAAAGCCATTATCTATAAAAACGGCAAAAAAATCACGTTTGTTGTATGGGAGCCCACCTTAAATATTTATTTTATTTTAATTTAATTATTTATTTTTAAAGAAAACATATATCTAAATATTCTGTGAATATTTAGATATATATTTACCGTGTTACCGTTTACCGTTAATCTGTTGCCGTTATCAATATTGATCAAAAACGAACAAAAAAAAACAAAAAATCACGTTTGTTATATGGGAGCCCCCTTAAATATTTATTTTATTCTGTTTTTTTAGGATTTGTTGTTATAGCGGCAACAGAAATACATTATCTGTGATAATTTCAACTGTCTAACTATCACAGTTCATGAGATACAGCCTGGTGACAGACGGACAGACAGACAGATAGACGGCGGAGCCTTAGTAATAGGTTTCCTGTTTTACCCTTTGGGTACGGAACCTTAAAAACCACGTAACGAGAGAGCTGTCAAGTAACCGACTAAATGTAATACCTGTCACTTCAGTTGTCATGCTACGTCACAGTTGTACTCTTCAATTTAGCAACGTTTTATTTCGTTGACGTTTAGGGAACCTGTCTTTAAGGGCTCCTTACAATAGACAGATTACAAAATATTAAAGCATTATTATAAATCTAACTAAAAATTGTGCTCAAGTAGTTACATCTACGAAGAGTAGTTTAAGAATAAATTATATAAGTTTAACATACATTAATAATAGAAACTATCGTAAAAATAAAAAATGATTTTTAATTTGGGTAGAAGTTACAACGTATTTTTAAACAACAAAGTGGCATCTATAAAAACCCTTTTTATGATTTGTTTACCTTTATTTAACTACCTAAACCAACGGAGTATAGATCAAACAGCTCTAGGGATGTAGATGCCCACATAAATAATTACAACAATGTCGCTTGAGTTTCAGCAATAATGACCCTAAAACGGTACTGTATATTTTGATATACATTTTTTTCGGAACGTGACAGCTTTCAAAGGAGAGGTCAAAATTGGTATAATATTCCGACGATTTTTAAACGCTAATGTGATGTACCTTATTAGAAAGCTTATTTATTATGCTACTCGATTATAGTAAAATCTGATTTTTTCAGGCGCCCGTTTTTGTGAAAAAGTGAAAAATGTTTCAATACAAACAAAACGCACATAGTCTTTATTTATTAATTTCTATGCAATATAATTATTTTATGTGGCTAATGTTTCCGTTTCTATTAAATACTTTGAGATTTTATTATAATTTTAGCTGCAGCTCCATGAAATTAAGACAAAAAATATTGATTATCATGACAATGCAATAACAAAACGTATTGAAAAAAGTCAAAGCTGTAAACTCGGACTAAATATCCGCTGTAAATGTCAAGTCGAGTCCTGCCGACTGACGTTGCCATTGTCACGTCATTTGCCACAGGGCTGCCATCCCAAAAATATAAATAATGCTTGTAGAACATTTTATTTTTCAACACTTGTTTTAAAAAAACGGGTGGCTGTAAAAAAAAAAAATGCCCAAAGACATCAAAATAATTACCTTCTTTCAGCCTATATAGGTCAGAAGGCTGTTTAAATTTTCAATTATTTTAGTACCAAGCCCCATACATTTCGTGAACGTCTCCTTTCTTTCACTTTTATTTTCAGGTTTACACGTGTTTCAGCCACCGCTACTGTTAGTTTGTGAACCCAATCCAAACTGTTCCTTTCTAAACCCCTTGTTTTGTTCAAACAGTACAACCGTTTATTGTTTGGAAAAGGACTGTTATTATACTGAAAATAACATAACATAACATCACGCCTGTAATCCCCGAAGGGTTAGACAGGAGGTATACCTATAGTACAATATAAACTGGGGCCATTCATCTGTAACGTGAGCACCAAAGGGGGGTGGGGGTCTTTGCTTTCCTTATTTTTGATGACATGGGGGCTGGGGGTCTGGATGATGATTATGTCAGCAATATTTATTTATTTACTTTTTCTTATTTTTATGCAAAATTTAGTAGATTTTGATTTGGACAAATATGGCAACCCTACTTGTGTATGCTCGAAAGCGAAAAGCATGTTCAGGGATTCGCTAAAATAATTGATATTGCTTACACGCTCTTACGCTGTGTTCTATGGTTAAGTTAGAGAAAATAGAAGTAGGGAAATTACTTAAATATTTATTAAATTAATTTATAGTCTGTTAATTCGTTATTTCTAGACTCGTAAATATCAATAAAGAAACCTCCACAGATTAAAAAAATATCAATGTTTACGCAAGTATAGGAGGAAGAGGGGGGAAAGAGCTTTGCTTATTATGCTGACAAGCGGGAAGGGGGGATAAAAAATATTATTATTATTCTGCTTACGTATACTTGAATGGTCCCCATTTCGCCAGTTATGTCTATGTCCTATGTAAATGTTCTATTGCCACCAACCGGGCACAAATCCAGACTCCATGCTGCTAATTATAAAATGTACTAAAAAACAAAAGGGGAATAAGAACGCCCCTATTGAAGCCGAGAATCACTTGTTCTTCCCGTTATTATGATATTTTTTTGTATATTTTTACACCCTGTACATATAGAATGCTTTTCCAGCAAGAACAACACAGCTAGAGTATCTGCTCTACCCTCTCCGTTTACCTTGACAAAGTGCTCTTGTGACTTTCTTTTTACACAAGACAGTCAGCGAGCTAAGAGAGCCATTCTAGAATTTTTACATGAAATCTAGGCAACTCTCTTATTGACGACACGCTTCCGAGACTAACCTCAAGAAATATTACGTCATTCTGTTTGTATAGCCCTGGAATATAAGCGTGATCTATGTTTGTTATTCACGTGTTGAATTACACGGGTTGGTTTTAAAATTTGAAAATGCAATTTCACGTGTTGAATTACACGGGTTGGTTTTAAAATTTGAAAATGCAATTTCAATTATTAATGCAGTTGGTGTATCTAGAAAACTGGACCGAAATTTCAAAATATTCTAGTTTTTACTTGATTTATAAAATTTGCAGTGAATGAATCAGTGTACCTGAATAAATATGTATAAGAAGTAGTACCGGAAAAGAAAAAGAGGAAGACTACATAAAACATAAGAAAAGGACTATCTACAAAAAGAAATGAGATGCCATCAAAAACATAATTTGAAAAATAAACAAATCTCGCAACTCAGTTCTTCTATCGTAAAAAGTTGTGAGCTCCATATAATACCAAGTCGGTCAATTTATTCAGTCCCTACTTATGGATCCTTCTGTCTTAAGTTATTACGTAATTAGCTAACCTTTTTTTTTTTTTTTGGTTGGAAATTATCAAATAACTTCTCCCGCTCTGGGTGGAGCGGGAGGGCGTGTCAGACTTTTACTGACTAAAACCCACCCGTGTTCCTTCATTTGCCTGTGTGCCAGGGCCACGATATCCCTTTCGGACAAACTCGCAACCCTGGCAGGCATTGGCCCTAATGGACCCCGTCAATTCGTGCTGACGTCTCTTTGAGGCGCGCGTGGAACACAACGCGCCGTCGACCCGGGCCTGGTCCTTATCGGACGGCGAGCTAATTAGCTAACTTAACAACATCTTATAGTGACCATATCAATATCAATATTAAAAATCTTTTATGTTTTAAATAAATAGATTGACTTGGCAATCGCACTAACCAATCTAATTTAATATAATAATGTATTACTTGTGAGATACATTGTGTTTTCATACGATGGCCAAGTCAAATACGTTAGAAGAACTGAGTTGGCGAGACTTGTTTTTTTTTTACATTTTATGTTTTTGATGGCATCACTTTGTCTAGTTCCTAAGGTCCCATTTGGGCTACATTTACACGGTTCATAAAAAACGCATGCGTTTTTATCGTTTTGTCATAATTTGTAACAACTTCGTGTGGTAAGCGATTGCCAGCGAATTACATACGATCGAACAAAATGTAGACTCCCCCCCCTCATCGATTTTTTTATACGCTAGGTTACACATCGACACGTGTAAAGTCCGTATAAGCCATTACACCAAGGTTTGATGCCCTCTCAATTTGTGTGGGCTAATGTCTAGAGAATTACAGACTCCGCCATCGATCTATCAGACAGGGCCATTCAAATTGTTATTATTAAAGCAATTTCTACCATACAATTATCGCTTTATATGTTTTGGTTGGATGATGTAGAAATTAATAAATAACTCTTGTTAATTGCTTTGTTTTGTCATCGTTATAATCCAGTCATTAGATCAGACGGGCTCGTGGTTAAGTAATAACAGCAGCATGGGACGATCAATCAGGTTAAGCTACGCTTACCGTGGTTGTTTTGTGGATGGGTGACCATCTTTACATACTGAGACCCCTGCGTACCTCGCAAATCATGTTAAGCCATTGGTCCCGGCTGTCATTCGTAGATTTTTATTTATTTATTATTATTTATTTTTGATTTACCAAGGGGGAAATTATGTTCACCACCATTATACGAATTACAGATATAAATCGGATTCGGACTCGGGATCGGTTTGGGTATCGTGTTACCCAGTACTTAAAGGGGTTGTGGAAGTAAGATAGGCAGTCGATCCATGTAAAATTCTGGAATCTCAGTTTCAACCAGTTAGACTGGAAGCCTGGAAAGACTAGACAGATGAAGACAAATCCAGTCATTAGTATGAGTAAGGGATATATTATTATAGAGAGCCCAAAACTAAATAGGGCCCACCATGTTTTTTTGCCTTAACTTAAAATTGAACGTAATTGTTCAGTTTTTATGAATGTACAAGTGTCAAGTGGGCATTCAGGAATAGTGTAAAAATAAACAATGGAATCATTTGTTTATTTCCTTTAATAAAAACACAAATAACAGTTTTTAGGAAAAATTACACAAAATAAAGGATCAACATGATCTTGTAAAGCACACGTCTTCTGAAAAAAATTATGGTGCTTGTTATTTTTTAATAACGAGTGGGTCCTCCTCTGCTCCGTATGCACTCTCTGAGCCTATTTGGTACACTTTCAATCAAGTGAGTCACGTTTGTATGCGGTATTTGTTCCCAACAGACTTTCAGGGCGTTAATGAGCTCCTGCTGGCTGTTAACATCACTGTAGTTTTCTTTCAGGCTTCTTTTGTGTTGATCCCATAAATGTTCTATTGGGTTGAGGTCGGGACTCATGGCTGGCCATGGCAAAACGGTGATATTGGCTTCAGAAAGGGCTCTTTGTGTGGTGCGGGCTGTGTGTGCGCGAGCGTTGTCATGCATAAAGACAAAATTATTGCCCACTCTTTGTGAAAACGGGATGACATGTGGCCGGATTACTCGCTCGATGTAACTCGCGGCGGTTACGGTACCTTCATTGAGAATTACCAGCTCTGTTTTGCCGTGTAAGCTAATTCCACCCCATACCATAACACTGGGACCCCCCATCGGTCTGTTCCATGGACGCATGGTTCAGAAAAACGTTCCCCTTCTCTTCTCCACACGCGTATCCGTCTGTCATCACTGTAAAACTTCACTTTAGACTCGTCCGTAAAAAGCACATTCCTCCAGTTATCCATGGTCCATTCCAAATGTTCCCGGGCGTACCTTAATCGTGCTGCACGATGAGCCCTCGTTAGTTTCAGTCGAATAGCGCGTACTCTGGAGCGTTGTCCATCTTCGTGAAGCCGATTCCGAATGGTTTAGTCGCTGACTCTCGTCCCTGTGGATTACCGTAGTCGAGTTTGTAAGGTCCGAGCGGTAACAGTACGCTCCCGTCGTGCGGTTAACCATAGATATCGGTCTTCCTGGGTAGTCGTAGCCCTAACTCTTCCTGTGCCAGGTCTCCTAGCTACACTTCCGGTCTCCTGATACCGTTCCCAAACATTTCGGATTGCTCGTCGCGAAACACCGAGGTGGATAGCCACAGACCTCTGAGACTGTCCCTCTTGAAGCAAGGATACTGCTCTTGCAGCGGTTTCCATGTCCATATGACGGCGAGGACCAGGCATAGTGATCACAACTAACACAGGAACCAAACAAAATTGTTAAAAACGTGAGTATTCCACAACACTGTTTAGTGTAGACTGAAAACTTAAGTGACTGAGAATTTGTGCATTCGACGATTTTTTCGAGTACTTCACTTTTTTAGCTAACCTCTTGAAACCAATATGAATGTTGTCGAAATAAACATTGATAAGGGTTCCTAAACATGTCAGCTTGACGGTTCAATGCATAACTTTGTCAACAACTACTTAGATAACTTTATTTTGACCAAAATAGTGACTGATTCGAGGTGGGCCCTATTTTGTTTTGAGTAGTTAAAAACATAGCGTTTTTTGTACGCTCTTTTCACGAGCGTGTGGAAGTGCGAAAGTAGATGTTTCACGTTTTTATTGAGTACTAGGTGTGCCCCGCGGTTTCAACCGCGTAAGTGTCGATCCCGTAGGAATATCGGGATAAAAGGAATATCGGGTGTCAGCTACCTCCATACAAAATTTGTCCAGCCGTTTGAGCGTGAAGAAGTAACAATCATACACACACTCACAAACTTTCGCCTTTATAATATTAGTGTGATTGGTCACAGCATATCGACGTTTGTAGATACGCATTTATATCGATACGAGGGTGTGCCTCATTAAATTTGTGCAAAATAGTAACGATCAGCACCAAAATTCGATTAAAGGGAGTAGTACTTTTACACAACAACATCATCTAAATTGACACAAAATGATTCGATAGTCAGCTTTTTAGCATTTCACATGGTAGACAAGAGTTAATTTTCATTAATTTTGGTTCTGGTCCGATTTGAATTGAATACTTTGTTCAATAATTAGGATTTAGACAATTGAAGTGTCAGTCGACTTGTTCCCCACTGTAGGTACCTACCTGAGCAAGTAAATTTATAGTTACGCATCGAGTGTATATTTTCTTAAATGTTTACGTGTTGTCTACTCGTTTAAAATGTTTACACAGAGCCTTGCCAAACAAAAAACACTAGAAATAACTCGTCACTTACAGTCAAATTTTTCGTGAAATGTCTGAAAATTCAAACAAAAATTATGATTTTTTATAATTTTCAAAACGAATGGTTACAATATTCATAACTTGTTACAAAATGTACTGTCAACTACTGTTTTTATTTCCTTTTGTGATAAGTTAAATTGTCTTGCTGATGGATACCAAGAATTCATTTTAATAGATAGGTACCTAGGTAAAGAAATAGGTGTATGAATTTTCTTAATAAGATCTGTAGATAAAACATAAAACTCGTATCTAATAACTGTCTAATTTTAAAATAGATATCTTGGATCCAGTTTTAAACAACAGCCTTATTTATAAAAATCTCGCTAATGACTGATGAGCCACTGTTTAGGTAAATAATTGGTTAGCTCCTAATCAATGAGTAACTTTTCTTTATTTATAAACGCTAGTTAGCAAGTGATTAGTCGCGAAACGAAATAGAGGAGACAATATGCGTTCGGCACAGATTATAATCAAAATAGTCGACTAACAAAGCAGATTATTATGAATAAAGTTGTCAAAACCACGATATTTGTATCTGTTGAGACATATACAAATGTACTCTGTGGTCAGACAATGACAGACAAAAGTCAAAAATTTCATTAGAATTTGAATATATTAATTTATTACGGTTATTTCAATGTGTTTGCGATGGTAGCAATGAAAATAATAAGCTCCAATAAATTGGAGCTCCTAAACGGAAGAAACTTGGACTGACACTAAGAAAGTTCTACTGGATAATTTGGTCGAAACATACAATTACACCTGGAAAATAAAACCCTCATTTACAAAGCTATAATCAAGCCTTTAGGGACCTATGGCATTCAGCTGCGGATAATAGCATCACACTCTAACATAGAGATCAAACAGCGATTTCAGCACAAGCTTCTTAGAACAATCACAAACGCCCCATGGTTTGTACCAAATGAAGCTCTACCTACACCATGATCTGAAAACATGAAATAAAAAGCTATATCAATTTGTTTATAGAAATAATTACTCGCCACCCAAATAATACGAGTTGACTGCTGCTATGAAAGCCACTAACACCTAGCACCTATACAATCCAATTCGCAAAGACGGCGAGGAAGGAAAACATTCTACGTGAAAAAGATGCGGAATGAGAGTGGCATGAGAGAAAATTGGCACCCATGTCTTTGGAGGAAGAATATTGGAAATCAAAAAATAATGAATTTATAACAAATTGTAGCTTTATCATGTATCAAAATATATTGTTTTATTTAAAATGTCTCTTGTTATTTATGTGTGACTACCACAACATGGCTTTTCTTTAGTTCTGGGCCTTATAGCTGGCGTCATAAGATGGGCACATGGGGTAATCTCTATCTCCGATGTGGTTCCTCACGAACTCATTCTCTTCAAACCTACTGAGCCTCGTCTTGATGTAGCTTTCCCTATAAATCCTTTCATCATGTGTACTTCTTCATTCGAAGTATGAAATAGGTAATCATTCTCGTAGTAGATTTAAATGAGCTGTGTAGGTCTTTCTCCGTCTACTTCCTGCCGGCGGCGTTTAATTCTTCTGTCGTTCTAAAATCCCGTAAAAAATTGTCGAAATCCACATTTACTAAGGCTCAGAACAAAAATACCTCAAAGTACACAATGATCTTATTGAAACGATCAGCTGATTGAAATGAAAATCCGCCATCTTTCCTCTTAGAATCCTCTTAGCAAGCTCTAAACAGGGTACCGGTGGTGTTTAATTTTGACAACTATTAATCAATTGCTTAGTGACCTATTAGCGCTAAATAGCGTTTATGAATAAGAATTTTGCTAATCAGTTGCTTAGCAATTGATTAAAATTTAACATACGTTTATAAATAAGACTGCAAATAACTACAAAGTTTTATAGAGCATTTATATTGTTTTTGTAATGCAAAAAAATCGTTATGATGAAAATCGCGATTATATTGATAAAGTTCTTAAAATCAAAAGTCATTAATACAAACTAGGCTGAGAATCAGAACTTTTCGAACGTTAAAATTACATAAGACAGTCTCCAAAACGCCCCGCCCTTCACCACTTCCAAGTGCTTTTGCTGGGAAGAAGAAGTGGCGCAACTAAGTCCCCAGTATCTGTCTGTTCTGTCTCGCCTTCTTTTTTTTTTAAATATATATTTTAATGGCCTGGTTGCTGGGACCTTTAAGCGAAGTCTTTATTTAGTTACAAACTTTGTTTAAATATTGATGAAATATACAATGCATGATAGATGATATCCCCGCCCGTCCGGTCCCCTTGACTTTCAGTAAAGATGTGGTACTTTACTGAGACCTCTCAAGGATTCTTGAGAGAACTTGAAAAGTGATGTTGCACAGTTTTGTTTCATTTGCCTCACTAATGCAGGTTCACACGATTATTACACATTAATAGGCTAAACACAAATTTTAGAAAATAAAACAAAGCTGCAAAACTACCCACAAATTCCATTGGACCAACCCACAATGTCAGTGCCATTAATTTCCGTAAAGTGTACACTTCACACGTTCAACAAATAGATAAATGGCATTTTTCATTTTTTACATTCCACCCCGTTTTATTGAAACTGTGTCGGAAAAGTAATGGAGTGATGAAATATGAATAATATCTTTGCGTCAAAACGGTTCAGGCAAATCAGGTCAAAGCATTAAATATCTATGCACAGTAATATCATTGTACGCTTTTCTCTGTATTAATCAGATTACTTTGTTTTTTATTTTTTCAGGGTTCCTTACCTAGAAAGGAAAAATTGGAATCCTTATAGGATGACTTCGTTGTCAGGCCGTCTGTCTGTCAACAAACTTATACTATTGCCATGATTTTTTTCTAGATTATTTTGATGTTTTTTTTTAGCTAGATGGACCGACGACCTTAAAAAGGTGGCTGGGACAGACTGTATGCGGAAGGCGGAGGACAGGGTGTTGTGGCACAGCCTAGGAGAGGCCTATGTCCAGCAGTGGACTGCTATAGGCTGAGTTGATTGATTAACTTTTTCACATATTCTCAGTCAACCATTTAGCTGGCGGGGGGGGAGACACACTAGACTCTAATAAAATTTTGCACTTCAAAGCTTAATATTACACAAACTGATCCCTGGTTGAAAAATGGTTTTCACAGACTTACAATACTTTTGAACGGCCTATCCAACGATACCCCACACCATGGGAAAGACGAGAAAAAAAAATATCATCCCTACTTTACGTGTAAGGGAGGTACCCTAAAAAAAATCTCAAGATTTTATTTTACTACTTTGTCGGCGCAACTAGTATTGTACACCCATGCTAAATTACAGCTTTCTAGTACTAAAGGCGACTCGCAGCTTTTATTTAAATCTCGACTTAGGCTTAAACTTAATTTAACGACTTGCATGCCATCAATTTAGCTTAAATCTCAATTTAAATAAACGTCAAAGTTAAACCGGCATCTAGGTCGGTTTGACGTTGTTAAATCTCGATTTTATAGACAAACAATACAGCGGTATTTTAAATTCCTCTTTTTATTTGTGAAAATGGATTTCTTTTCGCTTAATCATGATGATTTGTTATCGGATGATGACGAGGAGATTGTAAAATATTGAAATGCTCCGTTTTTCTCTCGTACATTAGAAGCGATTTATTACATTACGAGATGACGAATTTTTGAAACGGCTCCGCGTCGGCGGGCGTTAGGTTTATCTATTTTAGTTTTTATAATTCGAATTCATGGTAAAGATTATTTTCAAAGATTTCATTTATTATATATATTTATAAAACAGATTACAAAGCACCTTTATGATAAAATTATCCTTAAGTTTCCAAGTGATTTTAACAGGTAAGCTTTCTTCAGTTATGCACATAGCACAGATCACTATTTATTACTGGCACGCTCAGGAAAACTAGAAAATAACACGAGACTACAACCAATACTGACTTACATTGGCATTAATGACAGATCAAATTCTTTTTTCTCTATACGCAGAACTGAGTTGCCATCACTTTTTATTTGAAAACTGAACGCAAAGAATGAATGGCGAATGGAATAATGACTAATTTCAGTAAATCGAATGTGAAATGTGACTGTCCAAGACATGCCTAATAAGATTTAAGTTAAGTCGAGTTTAGGGTAAAATCGAGATTTAATTAAACCGAGATTTGTATCATTTTGCTGCAAGTGGACCTTAGAGTCTCTGAGCTAAGCCCACAGACGGACGGACGGACAGACAGACAGACAGGCAGACAGACGGACATGGCGAAACTATAAGGGTTCCTTGTTGACTACGGAACACTAAAAAGGCAAGACTAAAATGATTTACTAAAAGGTTACTAATCCAAGATTTAAATATATTTCCTTACCCTAAAAGCCGCGCCAGTAGGAAAAGCAGAGGGTTTAACAGATGGGATAGATGAAAAGAAAATGAACAATTCTTTTTTTTTGTTGTTTTCAGCCACTAAAATATTTAGCGACATCCTTGACTCCGGGCTAGGGATATTATATTTTATTTTATGTTAAACAAGACTGTTGTTACCAGTCCAAATTTCGCCTAAAATCACTACTGAGCGTTGGTTTATGCAAATTATTTCCTTTTCTTGAACAAAAATTAACCGTAATAAAGCGTAATATTTACATAATATTATATTATAGAAACGTTTTCAATTCAAATGCAAAAAGATCACGGTATTTGAAAGTCAAAGACAGAACGCCGAAACTCAAACGTAGAACCAACATAATAATATAATATTTTATCCATAACATATCAATAAGATGTAAATCAGTGACGATTTATTGTTGGGCAGAATTTAATAAAATTAATTTTAAACAATCTTTAATAGGGTTCAGTGCTGTAATATAGTGGAAAACATCGCAGCATCCGTTCATAAAATGAATGTTTTATTACAATTATTTCAATAAAAAAATTCAATAAAAAAAAAAGTTATTTGTAATCGACAACCATGCGGTGCACTTTTAAAGTCTATTTTATAATGTTGCCGTCCCAACTATTGCTCGGTTGAAGCGTAGGTAATTTTAGTATGCATTAATATTGTGTATGATTTTTATTTAAGCTATCAAGGCCCGTGGACGCTGACATTGAAATATGACTAAAAATACTTACTATTGCAAGCGACATATTTGATTTCCTAGTCTAACAGCTTAAAACGAATAACATTTATTTATTTTATTGAATTTTAATATATTAAAGTTCCATTCTAAATGTTGGGTTGGGTTGTTCTTATTGGTTCCATTTTAAATGTTGACTATTAAAACATTGTTCTGTTTAACATTCCTCAAAATCCGTTCCCAGATATTTTAATCGTAGTATTTTGCGAATAGGTTCCTTACAAAGAATACGCTACGCATATTCCACTAGTTATGTGTCCAAAAAGGCGACTGAGGGATTACGTCTCATGCATGAGCAGCAGCGCCCTTCTTTCTATTAATAATATCCCCACTAATCCCTCCCAGCAGAATTTTACATCAGAAAATTGCTATTATTCCTAAATTATGGCAATTTACTATTGGGAAATACTTTGTGAAATTCTCCATGCTCCGAGAACTCTGCATCCAAGAGCATCTATCAGCACTAGTACAGTCTCGAATACTGAAGTTCTTTGGCCATCTCTCGAGGCGGAATAAAGACTCCATAGAGAGTCTAGTGTGTAGTGTAAACAAGGGTGACGGAAGTACTGATGAGAACCCTCTAGTATATGTAAAACAATTGTATGTAACTCAATTTGTTAGTAGCTAGTTCAATTAAAAACTTATTTTTTTAATCTAAGGGGAGAATATTAGCATGTATATATTTAAATACCTTTAATCTTAGGAAATGTTTGACGTAGCTCGTAAGTTAATTCTAAATTCTCCGCTGGTAGCACATCTCCGCCGCGAAACCATAGCAGCGAAACCGCAGTAGTTCAATTGTACTGGTTCTCGTCATGTTCCGCTACTCGCATCCGATTCGAGTAGCGGAACATGACGCGAACCAGTAAGATTAAACTACTGCGGTTTCGCTGCTATGGTTTCGCGGCGGAGATGTGCTACCAGCGTCAATCTCAACCTCTGCTCTGTACACAACGCCAGTCGTTCAATAAATCTTCAACCGACAGACGCTCTTTCAATTGCTAAACTTTATAACAACACACGCATCAAATACCTTAACGGTAAAACGGTACGGATACTGACAGATATAAATTATACAACCACTTTCATATATACTACAATTTAAAAGCTCCACTTACATTATTGCAGCATGTGGCCTCGAACCATGATGAGCCAATAAATGGTATGCCAGTTCAGCAGTTACTTGCAACTCCGACAATTTCTGAAACAAAACAAAAACACCACATTTATTTAAAGTCATTAGTATGAGTTTTACAAAACGTTTACTACCATTTACTCAAATATTCATGTTTTTGTTCAGAATCGTTCGATGGTCGCATATCTTTGTAAAGCGGACACTTTACTTTATCACCTTGTACGGTGAGCCAAAACACACCAATCACGTCCACAAACAAATAAAGTTCCCAATAAACCTATCAATAATATTTCTAAATACGGAATCCTTTATGCAATAGGTACACTCAATCGGACTTAACTAGGAAGAAATCACGAATAATTTTCAGTAACTGGCCGTGGGTTTAAACACTTTATTTATGTGTGATCACCTGATCACTTACAGTTTTTCTTTTATTTGTGTTTTTATATGAATAATGATAATTTAATTATACTTATTATAAAATAATTGTGATAGTTATCTTCGTGATTTGCGGAAATGACTCCCAGAATAGATTAACATCTACTCGTATAAATATATTATTATATATTATAATTATATTATATATTAATATTAAAACCTTAAGTCTTGTTGCAGTGTTTTAACGGCTTATTCCCGGGTGCTCCAAAATTTTATTCCCAGCGGCTCCAAATTTAAAAAGCAATATAATATTATAATAAAATCATTCCCATGAGCTCCAAAAATTTTAAAGTACAAATTGCAAAAAAAATATATATGTAGGTACAATAAAATATTTTTTTTATTTCAACAAACAAATATTACTGGAGTAGCTGTCGAACCTCCCGTCCCCACCCCAGATATACATGGAGTTACGAAAATCAACGACACTGGACTATAAACTTAGTGGAAACTTGGCATAAAAGGCTTAATAGTCAAACTTTCAAAAGCCCACGGTTTTTAGAATTTTTATTTATATTATGGGAAGAGGCCCAATACTATGTAAAATATCGTTGCACTGGAAATAATTGAAGTCGTAAATCAATCAATAAAGATTGATAATAGAAAATAATTTTACAAAAAATCGGTTATAAAGATATAGATATCTATATCTTTATAACCGATTTTTATGCGTTTTTGTTTTGTGTTTTTTGTTCTTTGTTCGACTCATATGAGTCGAACAATCAGGGAATTAGCAAAATTATAAAAAATAAATATATAAATATATATTTTATATATTTGTGAAGACAAATTGTGTTCACAAATATATTTTAAAGTCAATGTTGCAAAAAACATTTTTTTTTTTTTTTTGCAACAAAGACTTTAATTTGTTTTATAAAATTGTCAATTCATATTATTTACTCGTACCAGGTATATTTGCGAATCAGAGACTGTGATTTTTAATTAGTTAATTTTTAGTGATTTTTAACAAGTTAATTCACACAATTTGATTGTGTATCGCTTATGGTCGATGATGACGAGGATGTTTCTATAATTTTTAAATTTTATAGTTTTAGTTAAGTATATCATAGCATTCGGGTGTCGATTAGTGATATTAAAAAAAATGCTTTTCAATATGTATCGTATGCATGCATGTATGTATGCATACATATTTTAACATACAAATATTCTTTAAAATTTTAAATCTTAGCTAAGGTGTGTTGTGTTATCAGAAAACGTGATTTTTCAATAATATTTTTAAATTTTATTATTTTGTTACTTTTAGACAAGTCATTTTAATTATAAAATCGGTTCATCAGTTCTAAATCGTTTTATTTTAATATTTATTTGTGGTTATCAGTCTCATTTTCGTAATTAACGAAACTTTTAAGCCGCAATTAACAACTTTTTCTATGAATTAGTGTTGGGTAGATTTAAGATTATCGTTAATACCATAGGTACTTACTAATTTACATTTACTTATTAACTATGTAAGTACCTATGTATAAAAACTTTCTTTTTTTTCAAGTCCTTAGACTTAATGAAATTCAAGTATTAAAAAAATAATACCATTTTATCAGCACGAGACACATTCATCTGCGCAATGGAACTAAAACAGCACATTTTATTTCTTTTCCCCTGATTACGACTCCCAGGTCGGGCAAAGTGTTATTTGGATTTTCCTTTAGGAATTTCTCAGTAGCAGCCCGGAGTCTGGATTTGTGCAAGGTTGGTGGCAATAGGCTCGCCCCCTATTACATGGGACTTAAACATAACTGACGAAAATGTGGGTGTACACCCACATTTCGTCAGTTAGGCGGAGGCGTACCTATAGTACTATAGGTACGCCTCTGCCTAACCCTTCCAGGATTATAGGCGTGATGTTATGTGTGTACATAATATATTATATACAAACAACATCGAAAGTAATTAAGTTGGAATGTTATTTACCCAAAAATCTCTCATGGGTTTAAAATCTTAGATTATTAAGTTCATATTTTACATTTGATTGTTTAAATAATTAATGTATTTTACCTTCACATGTATCACCTCAAAGCTGCGTTTGCGGCACCTGCTATGACACGATGACCTGGGGGCCAAATCTGCTATTTTCAATGATTGGTCATTGATCACCTTTGTACGTATTTTTCTGTTCCTTTCTTCTTGTATGTTTATATATGTGTGTACATAAATGGTTAAATAAAAAAAAACTAAATAATAAGTAGGTTAAACCATATGTGGGAAACTAAAATGGAAAAGTGCTGGTCTTTAAATTCTAGAACATTAGAAGTTCCTGTATTATACGTAATGATACTGTACTGTTAACATTAACATATTATATAAACATTATAGACATAGTAAAATACTAGATCATTGATCACAATGATCTAGTACTAAAATATAAATAATATACTATTTATCCTCACCTTGTGTATTTAAAGAGCTTATATCTTATTTGTGTAAACAGTTATATTATTAGATTTTTAAATGGTGTACAATATTATGGTTTTGTGTTTAGGTTAGACCGGCCAACTATTTGTGTAATGGTTTTTATGTGAGAGCTAACAGAGAAGTGGCCCGAACAAATATTATTGATGCTGCTAGATTTTAAAATGTAAATAATAAAAAATATAAATGTAATGTAAATTTAATGTAATGTATGTAAATGTTAATGTAATGTGTGTGTGTAAGTAAACAAAGGTTTTCAGGATATTCGAGCAACAGTTCCTCCACCACTCTCTCCTGGCCCAGCTATAAGGAATGTTCAAGATGTATCTACAATTGTCCTACCGAAATATAGACTCTGTAGCAATACATCTAAAAGATGCATATTTGATGGATGTTAGCATAAGGCAGGTCATTTAGTGCCTACCCTGATTAAATAAGCATTGCTGTTGAATAATAAACTTTATGTACCTCGAAGTGCCAGAGTATGTGAAGAACACCTCTTTATCGACTTTCCTATCGGAGGTATGCTGGAAGAGATTTCTTTAGAAATAAGCAACACCTTTGTACGTATTTTTCTGTTCCGTTCTTCTTTTATGTTTATATACATATATGTATGAACATAAATGGTTCAATAAATAAATAAACATTTACAATATAATGAGTGGGAATTATTATTAGATAACACAAGTTTAACTAATACTTTTACAGCTAAACAAATAAATTAAACGTGTTTCATGCTTTTTTTTAAAACAACCCCTTCAGGAGGTGTAAAGAGGTAAATAGTCTAAAAATTAACATGGGTGTCATTTTCAACGGGTGTCGAGGTGTTGATCACGTAAATGTCATCAAATTTTTAATTTATTACACTTTAACAACAAAAAAAAATGTAAAATGTCCTAATTTATTACTATTTTTATTGATCTAAATAGCGATTCTATCTATATTGTATACTAATGGAGAAACTAAATCAAATCAAAGCACAAGCCAAAATACTGAGACTAGGGACGTGAAATTATGCACTAAGGTTTTTTTTTATGATGTAGGTGAACACTAAGAAGGGGTTTTTGTAAATTCAACCTAGAGGTTGAAAACCCCGCGCGAAATGGTCGCGCGTAGAACACAATGTGCTGTCGACCCGGGCCTGGTCCTTATCGGAAGGCGAGCTACCCATAAACTTATAGAAAATCTCGATAATACTGATAAAATTCCGCAAATAGCAATCACAAGGTTAAACTTGCCTAATTATTTCAGTCAGTTTATACAAGATTATAATGAAGTGTGTTATTTAGAAATATTGATGCAAACTTGCCGCTCTGATCCGCTACTCGGCGCTTAATACTTTTCCACAACTTAATAGAAATGAGTTGGAACTTAGTTTACTAGGTCCTTACCAGGTACAGCAGGCTCGCTCGTATTATGGCGAACATATCAGAGACCGAGGTATTTATGAAATACACATAAGTGCAGAGCTAGAGTTTTCCGAGGAACTTGTAATGCACATATGAGGTAATTAATCATCCTGTCCTTTTAAGAAGTCGCATTAAATCTAGACATACTTCTAGCCGTGAGTATAATACTTATATAGTTTATGATGAGCTCCCCTCGAGTCAAGACAAACATAGAAATGCAATCTTAGGTTATTGGTGTAATAAATTGTATAGCTGGAAACCGGACTGTTGGATGTTGTGCATATATTATGACAATCCTTTCGTACTTGGGTTGGGCGAGATACCAAGGAAGTATTATTCCACCAGCTGCATTTCTGGTTAATGTACTAGTAATATTAATTATTGAAGATCTGCCATAATAAACGACATAGAATTCATGTCTGTATATTCTGGGATACAGGCCCTAACAATTTTGGCCATCTCCTTTGGTACACATATCAATTTCTGTGACCCAAATACGAACCGTGAATTACTTAAATTAATGAATTTTGAATATGGGGATCACTTTTGGGAACCAAATAAGAAAAAGAAAAAAAAGTTTTGCACGGTACAGCCGTGTGACATATCAAATAATAGTGCTTACTGTGAGGGTCTCAAGTGTATTTTTTTATAATTTTAAAATACATTTTATATCGTTTTAAAGTTATTTAAGAAAATATATGAAAATTTACTATTTCTCCCTTATATCCGAATCAGCTGAGCCTCAAATTTTGAAAAAAATACAAATAATTTTATGCTTATAAATCTATAAGCATAAAATTATTTGTATTTTTTTAGAAGAAAAGGAAAACTTAAAAGAAGTATATGGTCTTAAAATAACATGATAAATCTCCCAACGTTGTGCGTACATACCTTAGCAGGTGATAATTATGTATGGCAGAGCATGTTTCACACTACAATGTTAAGTTTGTTCTTGGGATAAATTCATCCCAACTACGAAACCCATCATATTGTGTGTTCCGACTCGCACTTGGCCAGTTATTGATTTCGTATTGCTTAAGCAAGCACCTATTTGCAGTGTGTTCCGGGCATCTAGTTTGTGTTTATCGAGACGAATCGTAGGAGTTTTACAAATTTTGTAGCAGTTGCAGTAACTGTTCTGTAACTTGCCAGCCTATCACACAGTTTTAAGAAAAATGCTACGCAAAGAAACTAGATAAATTCAATGTCTATAAGGACTTGATTATCGTATCCTCGCTCAGCGCAGTTCTAGTATAGGTTGGTCTTATACCCGTTTTCACTAACACTGGGTGACACCTAAATGAATGCCCAGTGTTAGTGAAAATGGACAGAGTGTGTACATCATTGTGACTATAAGAGTAGGGGAAGAATAACGAAACGTTGGATGGACTGTTTGAAAGATTATATGGCTAGAAAGGGGTAACGAATAATAGAGAAGTATGGAAGGAAGGGACATGTTGCACCGACCCCAAATGAATTGGGATAAGGACAAGAGAGTGATGAGTGTACATTTGTACAAAGTATTAGTTAATTATTCTAAAAAAAGCACACCTCAGTTATCTCCAAACAGCTTCCCAGTTACTGGGTTGTGGAGGTCAGATAGATCCATGTCACTCCATGTAAAGTATTATTATTATTATTCAGCTGCATCCAGTTAGACTAGAAGCTGACCCCAACATAGTTGGATAAAGGCTAGGCAGATTGATTGATGTTTTTATTTTCAAAAACCCTTTTAGGTCATTTAAAGCCATTTTAAATTTAATTAATCCCTTCATGTGTGTACATAAATATTTCCCATGTAACGCAAGCCTATAAATTTTGCTTAAACCTATAAATCTTTAACCGATTCCCTCGAGGCAGGCTGGCAGATATGTTAGACACGCCACCAATTAGAATATTGTGTTACACCATAGATAACAAAGTTTGTACTTTAGTTGGGCTCGATCTCAATTATGTAACTTGAATAAGGTAAGTTTATCGGGCTGGAGATTAAATGACTTGTAAACTTCGCTTTTACAACGAATATGATAACATCCGTTTTAGTGAATTACCTTTTTAAAAGGATAAAATACTACTCTGAATTAGGAATAATTTGGATTTACGAATTCAAATCGTGAACTCACATAATATATAATGTTCACACTGCTGGTACCTAGGGGGTCTCTTCGAGAAGAAGTGGACTGTAATCCACCACACGAGCCTAGTACGCATTGGTGATTGCTGGTTTCTTTGCAATTGCTGGTTTTCCTTCACCGTTATGAGAGCAGTTGTGATGAAATAAACTACACAAAGTAAAGTGTCTGGGTTCAAATCCACGGCCTACAACTAAGTACGTCCGTACCTCTGGCCGGTATCTCTGGAAACCACTGCTCCCGAACTCTCTGTCATGTATCTACTGCATTCGGAGTAAAAACATTTTTTTTTACAGTGCTTTTTTTTTTTTTTTTGGGTGGGTAATTATCAAATAACTTCTCCCGCTCTGGGTGGAGCGGGAGGGCGTGTCAGAATTTTACTGACTAAAACCCACCCGTGTTCCTTCATTTGCCTGTGTGCCAGGGCCACGATATCCCTTTCGGACAAACTCGCAACCCTGGCAGGCATTGGCCCTAATGAACCCCGTCAATTCGTGCTGACGTCTCTTTGAGGCGCTCGTGGAACACGACGCGCCGTCGACCCGGGCCTGGTCCTTATCAGACGGCGAGCTACCCATCGCTCACCGTCCGCAAGCCCGCGCCTACGGTGGCCGAAAATCGGCTTGCGACTCCCGACGCCCAGGGCGTCTCCTGCGGCGACTAGGGGCGTGAGGGCGCGAACCCTGCCTCTCCCTCACGCGCTCCGCCTCCTCCTTCGCGAGCATTACTGCTTCGCAGAAGGAGGTGACGGCCTCCCATGCACTCTCGCTCCGAACCATGGCCGGAACCAGGGCCGGACGCGAGAGATCGCCGCCGCCGATTTTTGTGTATGAGTACGATTTTTGTGTACTGATACATGAACGATAGAAAAGGGATAGTAGATATAGTATATTTTTACTAAATAACTTAGCTGTATCTAATTGTAAAATTTCAAGCAGCTGCTAGTTCAGTTTAACTTTTAGGATTCCATATCTCAAAAGGACAAAATGGAACCCTTATAGGATCACTTCGTTTTCCGTCCGTCTGTCTATCTGCCTTGTAAATACCCTTTTTCTCGGGAAGGTGTGGAGTATCAAGTTGAAATTAATATCAAATACGTGAGTCTACGATCCCCTGGAGCTCTAAAAAAATCAAGCTTCTTATTCAACGCAATACAAAAATACGGCCATAACTATATGCGACATATTTTGATACTCGCAAATAAATCAAAACCTATAGAGTTCTTCCCGCTGACTTAGAATCATGAAAATTGGCAAGAAGCAAGATCTCACAGCACAAGTAAAGAAAAAAGTCCGAAAATCTACAATTTGTAGTTATATAACTTAATTTTTTTTTTTTTTGGACTTACGTTTGTTTCCAGTTGGAAAATTGACCGTGGCGTATATCGATGTATGGGAGAACACGTTTTCAACTACAATGCTTAGTTTATTTTTGGGATAAATTATTCATCCCAACTATGGAACCCTTCATTGTGCGTGGTCCGATACGCACTTAGCCGGTTTTTCTTTTTGCGATTACAAATTTACATTATCAGTTGGAGAATTGATCGTGACGTATATCGATGTATGGGAGAACATTTTTTCAATTACAGATTTATAAAAAAATAAAATGGATCAGGTGCAAAGGGGTGTCCAAACAAATAATCGGACTCCTGAATCGATTGAAAATGAAGCGAGAATAAATCGCATAATTAGCCAATTTTTTGAAAATCAGATTTCCCTAGGCCACTGCATGGAAAAGCTATGCATATATTATTAATTTAAAATGAAAAAACAAATATAAGATTAGTTTTATACTAAAATAATGTTGATTTGTTTAATCTTCAATAATTATTGTGATTTTAGTCATTTTTTGTTATTGTAGTTATAGTTTGTTAGATTTAAGTTATTATGATTTTGCATGTAGTTGGTAAATATACAAAAAATACGGTGATTTTAGCCAATTTTTATGTAGGTACTTCTAGTTACAATTTATTAGATTTAAGTTATTACGATTTTGCATGAAGTTGGTTAATATACAAAAATATATATGTTGATTTATCTAGTCTTCAATAATTACTGTGATTTTTGTATTTTTTTTGTACTGTTATAATTTTTTAGATTTAAGTTATTATGATTTTGCATGTATGTAGTTGGTAAATAGACAAGAAAATAAGAAGTGATTATTTACTGTTGATATGTGTTCTATTTTTTTTTGCATATTTTATATTTAATGTTGATTTATATGATGGTCAATCAAGGCTGATTTTTGTAAAAGAGTTGTATTTTGTTAGTTTCTAGGACATTGTGATTTTGTATGTGTTAATCTTATTTGAAATAAACATGATATCTACCGAATTACTATATTTTTTATTTTAGCCTTTTCTGCGCGACTGTACCAGGACTACCAAGCTGCAGTATACACATATACATGTACTTATATTAGAAGAATGAATAAAAATAAATATTCTTCAGGGGACGAATGGGCCCCTCAAAAGTTCCAGGGGACGAGTGGGCACAGGGTGCGAATCTTAGGGGACGAATGGGCTCGGACCCATAAATTCATCCCAACTACAGAACATTGTGCGTGGTCAGACATGCACTTGGCCGGTTTTTTTTTGTTCAATACAGTATTTCAAAATGGAACTTGCCTATAGGACATTTTCAGAGGGAATATGATCCAATAACCGTAAAATGTTTTAATCCGGTTCAAATTGAATGTTTCGCGCGGCTCATGATCTTTTCATGTAGGTAAGTAAATGATAACGAACGTTTAGGTTCGTCTGTTATAATATTTAATAGTTATGAGAAATAGTTCTATGACGAAACTTTGGATATCTAAATAGTATAGGGTAAGGAGCAATCAAACCTCGGTAATGCTGCGATTATTTGTATTGTGAGTAAAACAGAGAAGATGAACAAGTTAGGTACATAATTTATATTTTTATTTTTATTTATTTATTCATTTATTCAGTAGTACAGTTACATTTGTATACATATAAGTTGGCGCAAACATAAACTCATAAGAGCAAAAATTAAAGATTACTTGGCTATAAAACTACATGGAACGCCCAAGTTAGCGTGCGGCCTTAGTGCGTTGACGTGGATACTCGTCGCTAGCTCGCGAAATACTACTGATTAACAGTGGCCCGCGCAGATGGCGCGGCAACAACTCGGGAGCTGATGCGGGCCAACCGACGACTCGGTTGCAGGGGCGGAGGACTGCGGGCTTGTGGTGGATGACCATTAGTGTCATGTATACTACGCGTTAGGTATATAGGTATATTAAAAAAGCTGGAAAGTTTGCCTAAAGGATTTTTGTATCTTTAGAATGTTACTCACTATCAGCTGAAGCTGCTCAGACTACACGAAATAACGCACGGGGTCGCCCCTCGGCGGTCGGTCGGTAAGAAGCCATATATCTTTAGGTGTTAACCTAAGCACCTATTTAGATATCGACAAAATTACTTCATAGAACTTTTTCGTAACAATGTTAGTTCAAAAGTTAATTTACTGTTCAAGAAGTAGATAGTAGGTAATAAGTAGAATAAAGGCCTCGTTCACCATCTTCAAGTAAAGCGCGAGAAAAAAAAAGACCTAAATAAATAAATTAATTAATCAATTTAATTTAAAATTTCTTCTTATCTACTTATCATGTATAAAGTAGGTAATAAAAAAAGATAGAAGTGAAAACTTTTCTTTACATAAGAGGGACATTTTAGTATCTATTGTATAAAATACAAGCTATGCTAGAAAACAAACAAAGCGATGCTTAAACGTGAAAAAAAAGAAATACACGAATCCTCGGTATTCGTTACGTCGTAAAATGTTCTTATTCATCTAATTGATGATCAATTAAATCCATTTTATTCATTTATTTTAAACTAACGTCTTCTTCCTATAGAGGTGGGTAGACAGAAAGTTTATTTACTGAAAATCATTACAATATATTGAAAATTTATAATAACATTAAAGTATACGATAAAAGCACCTTGCTATTATATGAACATGATATTAATTATAACGTTTCAGGTAACACACATTTGCCAAATTAAGTAGTGGCAACACCAATGTTTTATTATTCCTAAAAATTAACTTCCATGTTCATTTCAATTATAAAAGAGTGTATTTTAATAGTTATTGGGTATTTAAATGGTAAGTTAATTGAGTTTAATGGACGCGATAAACTATAGATAAACCATATCAAATTATTGATGCGAAAGCACAATTTTGTGTACAGGTAGGTAGTAGGGTACTTATACTACCTACCTGAACACAAAATTGTGCTTAAAATTGAGATTAAAAATGTTGTCAATCCCGATTGTTTGAACAGCAATCGGGCAGGAAAGCTCACTTCGAAATTTGTATGTGATTTATTTATTAATTTCCCACAAATTTATACGTTAGCCTATCTATAATTTACATTCAAGAGTAAAAACAATGCAATTTTTGATATATATAAAAAAAAATTATATTATTATATTTCGTTATAATACTCGTAGCGGAATTAAAACTAAATTCCGTCTAAGTCGTGGAGTTCCGCAAAGTAACGCCTGATTCCATAACTTATCTTGTTGATCTCTTAAAGTGCTCGGTACTGCTGCCCGAGTATCTCATTCAAAAAGTTTTTCTCTGTTTTACACTAAACGTTTCCCAAGAAAAAGTATGCTTGTAGGTATTTTTTATTATAACTCCTGTAAAAACAATCGTTATTAAATGTTTTCTTCGAAAATTCAACGAAGGGAGCTCTGTAACTAGTTAAGACGCCTTTTCTCAGACTTCCAAGTAATAAAGTTACATTGTTTATTAACTTCGTAGTTGAATAGTTTATAAAATAACGATAAGCGTAAATAAAAATATCAGCAAAAATTATTTATTTATTCAACAGTTAATGTACACACATATAAACAGACAAAAGAAAGGAACAGAAAACTAAGTACAAAGGTGATGCGTACTTCTAAAGAAATCTGTTCCAGCATGCCTGCAATAGGAAAGTAGACAAAGAGATGTAACCAACGTGTGTAAGAGTAGATAAGAGAAAACAAAATACATAAAAAAAACTATTTACTAATTTAAATATAAACATACATTAAGAGAATATACTATATTATATATTTATATACTTATATATTGTTTTTATTATATATTTTTTCAAACTAAATATATACAGAATTTAATCATTCGAAATTTATGCAAAAGAAATAAACAAAAGGAATTTATTTGACACTAATGGGTTGCTACTTCATGAAAAGTTCTCGTAATATTCTTGGAAGGTGAGCCAAGTTCACTACAATTTTTACGGTGCTTTTTTTCAATTCAATTCCATGAGCGCCATTTTGACGCTATCCTTGTGAAGAGAATGTATGAAATTGCCTTGAAGTTTAAATAAGTTTTTACACACTTTTAAACATCTATGAGATTTACGTAACATAAGCGTAATCAGCCTATAATGTTCCCACTGGGATACAAGCCTCCTCTCTGTGAGAGGGAGTGGGCCGTAATCCACCACGCGCGCCTGGATGTCACATGTCTTCGATTTTTTTTTGTTCTAGGACATGCATGGTTTCCTCACGATGTTTTGGCTGAAAGTGACCGCGCTTTAGCTGTTATCTGGCTACACTGAACTGAAGCGCCTTCCGCGCGAGACGCGGGCCAATCAACCCAACTGCGCGCATCTATTGTGTCAATGTTTAGATTTGCGCCAGTTTGTACACCTCCGTACAAGTTAGTTGACACAAACAGCGCGCAGCGCAAGCGAACGTTATCCCGCGCGGTATTCCCTTCAGTTTGGCCAGAGCTTTAAACTGCCCAGTAAGAGACCTATGTTTAACAGTTGACATTAACAGGCTGATAGGATGAATGAGGCACTCCCTCCATAAAATATGTAGTTATAGCTATAATTTTGCATTTAGCAGTATTCAATTTTCTTCTGAAGCTGTTTAACGATACAGATAATATTTAGGGAACTCCCTAATGATGGCGATCCCTAATGTCATTATAATGAAGCATGGGGAATAATTTGCTGCTAGGATAGAGCAGTGCTGATTTTTGATTTTCATAATCATATTTCCATTGCTGAGCCACAATGCTTCCTCTCGGCGAGAGGCAGTGGGCCGTTATCCACCACGCGGGCCCAGTGCGAGTTGGTAGATGTCACATGTCTTCCGAATTGTTTTGTTCTAGGACATACATGGTTTCCTCACGATGTTTTCCTTCACCGTTTTGAGAGCAGTGGTGATGGTAAAGTGCCTACCTAGGTTCGAACTGAAGTCCTATAATTTGTAAGTCGCGGCCCGTTTCCACTGGGCCACCATTGCTCTTTTCCTAATTCAATCAATGGCTATTAAATTATTCAACCAAAATAAGGTACTTGAAGATAATTATGACGATAAAATCTGACCATGCATCGATACGCTCAAAAACGTGACCGATATTTAAAGTTTCTACGAAATCTGTTTAAAAAGATTCTTAGAAATTCAAAAGCAGACAATAGTTTAAAAATATTGAAGCTAAGCAGTGTTCAAAGTCAGATTTTTCTATCATAATTTATTTTAACAAGAGCCCGCTAGTAAAATTAAACTACCTCTTGCTAAATCATACATAAGTACACGCCTACTTCCCATCGGGATAGGCAGAAACTATAGAACACCACCTGCTACGCTCGTTAAATACTCCTTTTTCTTTGCCTCCGTTCATACATCAGGACCCCAAGTGTAAGTTTGCAAGAGAGTAAACGTAACTATTTCGTTTGCGTTAAAATTTGACCGATAGATCATAATGCTAAGAATATAAGGATGAGAATAAAAATCTTAACGCAAACGCGCTAGTTACGTTTACTCTCTTGCAAACTTACACTTGGGGTACTGGTCAGACACGCACGACGGTTGCGACTACTACGCACCTGACCTTTCTGAAGAGCATCACCAATTAGGTCACTATAATTATGTCTTCCTAGAGTGTCCCAGCCACTGTTTCCACTCACCTCTGCTGTGTAAATTCCTTTTGTTAGTTGCTAAATGATCCAACAGCAATTTCTCTTTTAGCGAAGTGCGGTTCTGGATTATACTCTCTGAACAAAACTATTCGTTCTAACAGATATGCGGGCGTGTGTATTTTTTAAATTATCCTTATCTATGAGTGCATCGTGGAACTGGTTAACTATGTAGTTTGGTATGTTGGCAGTTTTTCCTTTGCGTAGTTTTATTTAAAATTTATAAGGCACACTTCAGAACACCGCATTTGCATCAGATAATCTCTTTTGCATAGCAACAAATTGTAAAAATAAGAACAGACAAAAATAAGGCATAATTCCTGTTGTCTGGCCAGTATCTACCTACATACATTGATGAGTTAGGTACCATACTTTCTCAAAGAGGTAACATAGAGTATTCTATGCGTTCCGGTCGTGGGATGAGCCGCACTTGGTGATAGAGCCCGCTAGGCATGACCAGTTGAAACCAGTCGGGGGTGCGGTGAATTTACAAGTACCCCCCCCCCCCCCCCACTCATTGTACTAGAAAGATCTAGGGTTTTAGTTGGTAGCAGTCCGACATAACCCTTCGCTCTTCCCAGACGAAGGGTGACTTTGAGGTTTTCGCAACGGATAAAAAAAGGTACCATACTTTACATTCATTGGGTCTTATCCGAGGCTCGGAGAGGGTTTTAGTTACCATGAGAATATATATCACAGTCAATGCGGATAAATGATAATGTTAAATTATTTTTATTTCTTTAAGTAGATTTGTACAAACACTTTTACACGTTAATAGGATAGGCAGATACTTGGAAGGTCTGACAAATTAATTATCTACCTTAGAATATAATAATAACACAAATAAATCTTTGATATTGTTATTAATTGAAATAATCTTCTTCCATCCCTAGATTAATATTCACCATGAAACTCGATCCCAAAACAGCAATGCGGAATCATCTTAGTTTAAGTAATTTTGAATCTCATGGAAACTTCCTTGAATTCTAAACTGAACTATTCGTGTTATTACAATGAGTTCAAACCTTCATCAACTGATAACATTTGATAATAATATTATTATTACATACACATACATTGATTACATTATTTTTTTTAATATTATTGTGAAGCTCAAACGGCCCTGAAATAAGACGCGAGGAACTAACATCAAAACAGTTTGGATTAACATTCTAACGCTTTAGGGCGTAGTTCACACAAGAAATATACTGCATAAAACGCAGTACTTATTAGTTTTTGAAATAAGAAATGAAGAGAGAAACATTGAAAACGGGCTCGGATTCTATTCTTGTCTCCATACTAACTGCGCTATAGAGTTACTTGAGAATTAGATATGGGTAGCTCGTGAGCTAGTCATAGAAAAGAGCTAGCTCTTTTCGATTGACGTCGCTCTGGCTCACTCACTTGCTCGCTAAATAGCTCACTAGCTCAGTTAGCTCACTCAGAATTTGACAATGACTATTGAGCGAACCCGTTTCTTTCGACGCGCGTGCGGCGTGAGTCAAATGAGCTAACAGTCGGCGTCTGAGTCACTAAGCTATAGAAGAGCTAGTGAGTAACAAAGTGTTCAAACTTCCAAAGAGCTAGTGAGCTAGAAGAGTGATATAGCTCCTTAGAGTGAAAGAGCTAATCGCTTTTTTAATTTTCAGTGAGCTGTTTCGCCCATGTCTACTTGAGAATATCAAGATATTGTCTACAATGTAATAATAGACACACACACCATTTAGACGTCACTTACTCTTCCACAACCAGCTGATAATACCTATAAACTGCACTCATGTTCCGCATCTGTGTTCGAACACGCTTTATTACAGTGGAAATGTCTGGCAAATAGCCCATTTACTGTTTATTGTTCGAAAGAGAATTCTACCTGAAAATTCTATTCCATCATTAGGTTTTCGTGATCAGTTTACGCGACTAATAAAACAAATGACTGTTCTGTAATTTTGACAGTTTCCGGCTTGATTGAATGGAATTCGTGAAAATCTAAGTCAACATTCCTTTTGGAGACGTCATTAATTTAACGGGCTTTTCCCGTTTCTACGCTATCAGCGTTTCGCCCACGGGTACAAATTTACACGTTAGGTGATTTACTACGACGGACCAACGGCGGGCGTCATGTTTCCCGATCGTATTTTGTTCGAAATTTGCCCACAAAAGAGCTTGTTCACGGTCCTATTTATAAAACTTACTGGCGACAACTGACAAGCGACAATCCGACGACTCGACTATAGAGGTATAAGGAACAAGGGGAAAAGTTTTGATTTTCTACCCCGTGATATCTGGAGGGCTTCTGTCCGACGCAAAATTTCCAAGACATCAATGCGATGGGATGATGATTACTGTTTTAGATTTTGTGCGACACAGTTTTGTCAAATTCTTTCATATTTTTCTGGTATATTAAACAGCACCTGAAAGTGTGTTAATTTTGATTTTAAGGGTTCCGTAGCCGTACCTCAAAAGGAATAAATGGAACACTTTATGATCACTCCTGTATCTGTCCGTCTGTCACAGCCGATTTGTTCCAAATCTACTGCACCGATTAAGTTGAAATTTAGTACACATTATGAATTTCCGTGAACCAAACACGGAAGTGTAACGTAAATAAATGAATTTTGAATATGAGGGTCAATTAGAAAAAAAAGAAACGTTGCGAACTGTAGTACCGTGTGACATATCCAATGAAAAGCTTGTTGTAAGATATTGAGATATTTTTTTTTATTTAAAAATAAATCATTTTAAAGTTGTTTTAGAAAATCGATGAAAATTACCATCAGCCCCTTATCTCCGAAAGGACTGAGACTCATCATCTGCCTAGCCTTTTCCCAACTATGTTGGGGTCAGCTTCCAGTCTAGCCGGATGCAGCTGAATACCAGTAATTTACATGAAGCGACTGCCTGTCGTCAGATTTTTTTTTTAATACAGAAAATAATTCTTTACTTATAGATTACATGAGAGCTTATAAGAAGTCTATCATCTTAAAATGACATGGTAAATCTAATTTTGCGTACAAACTTACATTTGCAGTTGGAGTGTATTAGGGAACATGTTTTTCAATTACAATGTAAATTTTGATCTTAGCATAAATATTAATCCTCACTACGGAACCCTTCATTGTGCGTGGTCCGACACGCATTTGGCCAGTTTTTTTGATAAATATATGTCACATTGCCAGTTAAATTAAATGGGGCCCTGCAGAAAATGCATTTTACGCACAAGTTCATCTATACACGTGTCACTGAGGTATTAGGACCTAATTCAATTGATACTCGTAGCGTTTCGCTTGCATAATTATGGTCGAATCCAATTAATCAGGGCGCCTTCTTGGATACAGAATACGTGCATAAAACGCTAACAGACTCACTACGGACATGCACTATAGTTGGTGAATTTTAGCGTGGTAATAACGGTCACCGAACGGCCGAACTTACATTTCTTTTAAAAATTCTAGTCCGAAAACAGATTGATCCCATGATGGTAACATCGGAAACATGTTCACTAAGAAAAACGGTACATTATTTGTTGTTCAGATTCCGACGAACACATACACAAACAGCCAGACCCGGAACAACTACTTGTAGGTCATACAAATATTTGTTCCGTGCGGCAATCGAACCCGCGACATGCAGCGCAGCAGTCAATCGCTTAACCACTGCGCCAATCATGCCGTCCGTTTATTATAAACATTAGAAAAATAACGGTTATCCCTATCGTTATTTCGATATAAACGTATAATAAGATCTGTTATTTCACCATAAATACAAAGCAATATAATCTATTTACCATTAAAAGAAACAACTCTAAACTGCATTAATCTCAAAAATATTACACAATAATTGTTGATATTTTGCCGTTATTTTTCTAATTAATGAAGTATAGTTAATCTCCAAAACCATAGTTAGGTTAACGATAGTCAAGCAAGTCAAGTATGTATACTATATATATGAGAAGACTAGCTGCGCCCCGCGGTTTCACCCGCGTAAGTCTCAATCCCGTGGGAATATCGGGATAAAAGTATGTCTTATGTCTTAATCCAGGGTGTCAGCTACCTCCATACAAATTTTTATCAAAATTGGTCCAACCGTTCGAGCGTGAAGAAGTAACAAACATACACACACACTCACAAACTTTCTCCTTTATGATATTAAGGTGATGTGATTGCACGTGACTAATGACTATGCATAGTAATAACTTTGCGTATTGGTAATATCGATTACCAAATATTAATGAAGCTGATACGACATCTGTGTGACTAAAATTTGTTTTAATGAAATTAGCACGATGGCGATATTAGAAGTTAGGTTTACGATACGGCAATTAATAAAAGAAACAAATCCATGGGTATTTTATCCTATTTTGCCCATAGCTAGGCAACACAAAGATTGTAAAATAGAATACAAAATCAGTAGGAACCTACATTCTCTGTTTTTAGGGTTCCGTACCAAAATGGTAAAAAGGAACCCATAAGATGAGACTAAGTCTGTCTGCCTGTCTGTCTGTCTGTCACAGCTGGATATCTCAAGAACTTAGAAAAAATATATCTTTTTTGCCTGAAAGGGGGTCTTAAAAATTGGAATGGAGTCTACTAGGGCCATGTGAGGTATCATATGAAAGAGCGCTGTTTGCAAATTCTCAAACATTTTTTTTAGGCATCATAGTTTTCGACTTTTGATGAAAAATGTAAAAAAATACCCCTCTTATCTCCGAAGTTTGCATAGACAAAAATCTGGAATTATTCTTTGTGATAGAAGTTTATATTATAAAGATTACAGGAAAAATAAAACGATGTCTCTAAATAGCACAGTTTTTCAGAAATCATCAACATCATATTATTATATACGTACGGAATCCTCGGTGCGCGAGTCCGACTCGCTCTTGACCGGTTTTTTTATTGTGTATTTTTCTAATATCTACATTAATATTATATATATTTGTTTGTTTGTTTGTTTGTTTTTTTTTGTTTGTTTGTTGTGTTTGTGTTTTTTTGTTTTTTTTTTTTTTATATTTTTTTTTTATTTTTTTATTTTTTATTGTATATATTGGGCAATAATATTATTAGGGTGTTTGGAAATTTATTCAAGGAATCCATCATAACGTTTATTAGTGAGACTAGGTTTATAATACATTCATCCCTCCTTCAAACTAACAACAATAACGATTTGATCATGTCATCTTAAAGACCAGCGCACATCGCCGGACGGCCGCGGCGGGGCAGGGTATTTTCCTTTGTACGTACCTAATACAACACGTACAATACTATTGACGTACAAGCGCGGCGCGCGGCGTTTGTATGCGTATAAGATTATAGATTCCAAGGTCAGAGACCGACCACGGAGCATCAAACGGGATTTCTCTCTGCGGTATTAGAGAGCGCGCTGGAGAATACTGCGGCGGGGTGCGACAGCATGTGGCGGGATGCGACGGTATGTGCCAGAGTCCGCTATCATAGTAATACGATCGCGAGGGAGAGGCAGTACAAGCGGCTCCGCATTTTTCCGTTGCTGGCGGCATCGCATATCACCAGTGTGCGCTGGCCGGCGGCAAATCCTCTTCGATGCCTGTTCCCCGCCGTCCGCCAGTGTGCGCTGGCCTTTATGCACTAACATCAATTTACTCATTCAGTATTTCAATCTATTCAAGCCAATGCTTCAGATGTATGGTCGATTTAGATTATGTAAATTGACTTACACGACTTCATAGCATATTAAACTTTGGTATAGCTACCCAGTAACCGCTTTTATTTGATTGATATAATGTTTGTTGATACTCGGACTTTCTGATGTTTACATAAAGTTTAGTATTCATGAATGGGTTTGTTCTAGTAGGTATATAGGGTTCGTCCAATTTAAAATTGCACACCCCTCCACTGCTTGTTGCATACACATTTCAAACGATTGTATAGACATTTCAGTGGTTATTTTAAATTTAGAAGATCACTACTTAATTTTAATGTTTATATAATATGTTGAAGGAATTTGTTCTGGGAACTCGATACCTAGTTATGCGGCTAACACACAATAACTTATCACGCGATACTCGAGGTTAAACACGATACTCTTTTGTTTTTGTTCTGCTACCGCTTTGTCGCTTATAAAGCTGCGATCACACCAAATGTATAGTCAGCCACCGATTACAAGCAAGCTCATTGACAGCGGATTAGCTCGTAAAAGCGTACTGTCAGTTCGGGATAGATAGGATTACCTTGTCCAGACATGACCAGTCCAGGTTGGGAACCTAAAAGCTCTCAGCCCGGACTTTGTCCAGCCTTGTCATTTGTCCGGGCTTTTAGTCTAAAGGGGAATTTTAAAAAAAAGTAAAATTATCTCAATAAAACGAATTACTAAAACGCAAATCTTCCTGATTTTTTTGCAAATGGACGGCTTTTTGTCAGAATTTTTTAAATTTCGAACCCTTTTGCCGAGGTATAAAAGTTGAATACCTATTTATGGTAAAGCAGTAAACTGCGTAAAAAAAACACTCACGCGATACCGCGGGCGCGAGAGGAACCGACAAAGACATTTCCTTTGTCGGTGCATGTCGCGCCCGCGATATCGCGTGTGTTTGTAAGAGCCTTAACGCATGCTCACAGTCTATGGTTGATAAGTAACAGTACGTTTGGTGTGAACGTGGCCTCATAAAGTGCTAACTAACTTATATGAGTATTGTATGTAGCTCGTAGAATTTGAGTAGGTACCTATGTGTCATATTTTGAGTGAGGGACGAGAGAGGGCACCTGTGTCTGCGCACACACTTGTAAACTATAATATTTCCCGAGCCGAAGGCTGGTCTCTGCTGAGATTGGTTTACGGTAAATAATTTGGTATTAAATGAAAAAAAAACCAAATGTATTAGATTTAAATTACCTAATGTTAGAAGTAGCGAATGTGATATCATATTGAACGGAGAAAAACTGGAATTTATTAATCAAACGGTTTTCCTAGGAATCACTATAGACGAGAAACTGCAATGGGGACCACATATAACCTCTCTGGCGGGGCGGCTAAGCTCGGCCGCTTATGCTGTTAGAAAGATAAGACAGCTAACAGATATAGAAACCGCGCGTTTGGTTTATTTTAGTTACTTCCACAGCATTATGTCGTATGGCATTTTACTGTGGGGTCGGGCTGCTGACATTGAGTCCATCTTTATTTTGCAAAAGAGAGCTGTCAGAGCAATTTATAATCTCCGTCGCCTCGAATCTCTTAGGGAACTATTTAAAAGGATTAATATTATGACGGTACCTTGCCAATTCATTTATGAAAATATTATGTATGTAAGGAAAAATCTACATATTTTTAACAAGATAAGCGATAGACATAATTTTAATACTAGAAATAAAGATAAAATAGACCAACCATTTTTCAGATTATCTAAAGTACATACATCTTTTATGGGGTACTGTGTTAAATGTTACAACAAAATACCTTGTGATATATTGAAATTAAATGAGAGAAAATTTAAAACACATATTAAAAGTACACTTTGTAAACAAGCATATTACAAGTTAGAGGATTATATCCAGGACAGGAATGCTTGGAAACATGCTGGTCCAGCTCCATAGGACAATCTAGAGTCTAGACAAAATCAAACTGGTTGCTATTTTTATGGTAAAATCTGTTATTTTTATGATATTCATTTTACATTCTGTGATAACCTATACTCACACACTGACTTATTTTTTTAGAAAAACATACTTGTATGATGTTTGTAAATATGTGAACACCACGTATCTATCTAATACTTAATTAAGTTATTTTTCATTGCTTAGTTTTTAATTCGTTTTACCTATTATGGTATAGTAATTTTATTCTAGGTGCATCGTCTTCACATATAATCATATAATTAATGTAATCAAACAAAATATTGTAAAACATTTTTAAAAGAGTACCGGTGGAGTTTCTTGCCCATTCTTCTCCATACGAAACTACCTTTTGGAAGGGGCAACTAGAATCAATTCTATTTTTTTTGTAAATTTTGACGTTCAAAAGTGCCTCTTATGTGCCTATTTGAAATAAATGGTTTGACTTTGACTTTGACTTTGATTGCTTGCCATGGCTGAAATTCGGTCTGGAGGACTATTATTTTATTATAATATTTTAAACTTATCACGCGTTGACTTATGTAATGAGACAATTAATTTAACCTACTTCCTGTTGCGATATTCCTGGGAATCTTGCGTTGCTTTGTATCTATATTTAACAGTAACAAAGAATCTTAACTACTGAGGAACCAGATTATAACTACGGCGCGAAGTAGAGTACCTATTCTATGTTAAGACAAGTGCCTTCTTAAGTCGTCTTAAGTAGGATATCCATTAATCTGTTGGTTATGGGTAATACAAATTCAGTCGTCATGGAACAGGACAGGAGATTTATAGAAAAAAAATCATATTATATAGCTTTATGTTTTAAGAGGTCAATCAATAAAAATTGTCTTTTGTTTACTCATGCAGTAATTTGGCATAAATCTTTACAAATAAAGACCAGACAGGCTAAATCAAATTTCCACGCAAGCTCAGCGTAATATTCGAACAAAAAATGTACCTATCGAGCGAAAATATTACAATTATGAAACTGTCTTCAACATGGAAAGAAAAAGATCCAATAAATCATAAACTAAAGTTTAATTTTGCTTGTATGTGCGACTGCTTCAGAATATTCATGCAAATTAACATAAAATAGGGAGCCTCCTCTTAAGACACAACTTTTAAATTCATCATGCGTACCTAAGAACAACAGGGAAGTGTTACAGTTCATACGTCGTCTTTACGTTGATTGCTACAGGACTTATGAACACCTAGAGTAACGGCCCCGACTTACGAGTTGTAGATCGTGGGTTCGAACCCAGCCAGGTGCTTTACTTTGTGTAAATAATTTCATCACCACTGCTCTCAAAACGGTAAAGGAAAACATCGTAAGGAAACCTGCATGACCTAGAACCAAAAATTCGACGACATGTGACATCTACCAACCCGCACTAGGCCATCGTGGTGGATGACAGCCCACTCCCTCCCTCCCTCCCTCCCCAAGAGAGGAAGTTTGAGTCCCAGCAGTGGGAACATAATAGGGCTGATCCTACATGTTATGAAAGCCAATATACATAAATAAATTGAGTAAGATTTTCTAGCTATCAATAGCCTAAAATTAAAAGTATTGCCAACCCGCCTGCCAACCGTGGCGATATTGGCACCCGCTTTTGGGGAGGCCCATGTCCAGCAGTGGACGTCTGTCGGCTGAAATGATGATGATGATAAATGATTTATTTCTGTAAATAGGTTTGAACAAACACTTTTACACGTCAATCATATTAAAACAACTAGATGAGGTCGGCGTTTCGTATGAACGACTACTCTGAGAAGAAAGGCCGAAACAAACTCAGAGGTCACAGTCTCTTTTAAAGTCCAGACATAATCTTGGTCAGATCATGTGAATGTAAACGATGATGAAAACTATAGAACTATACCGAGTTCTATCCTGTAACCGCGAAGTACATGCGTTAGCACTTAGTTTGCAATTAACCTCTTGCCCTTCCCGGGGTCCGAAAGGGCCAATGCCTGCCAGGGTTACGAGCCTGTCCGAAAGGGATATCGTGGCCCTGGCACACAGGCATCTGAAGGAACACGGTGGGTTTTAGTCAGTAAAAGTCTGACACTCCCTCCCGCTCCACCCAGAGCGGGAGAAGTTATTTTATAATTTCCCACCAAAAAAAAAAAAAAAAAAGTTACCCGTAGTCAGTTTATTGTACATTTATTTAAATTAAGCTTAGTTGCACTTTTAGGAGCTAACAACACTTTAATGAGCAACGACCACAATTAATTTTTAGTTAAGGGTGCCATCACAAAAAAAAAATTTTTTTCGTCAATCTTATCTAATTGTGAGAAAGCTTCAAATAATTGAAATGTTAAGTGCTACAAAAACTGTACTTTTATAGTTACACAGGTAACTATAAAAGTACAGTTTTTGTGGTGATAAACTATTCGTGTCAGTCTCAGCACCCGTTAATAGTTTCGTCACTTTTGCGCTCTCGAAAATATTGCTTATTTCGCCGTTTATTTACTAAATGAAGATATTGTATAATCATAAAATAAAATTTTGATTTTATCACACGGATAGCTGAAACTTAGTGTGTGATTTTTAAATTTCTTGATATGCTTTGTTAAATAATAGGAAAAAACAACATTACCGACAGTGTTTTTAAAAAAAATATGGGATTATTCAACATTATTTTCTGAGACTATTTGTAACATTTTGATAGTTTGTTTTGCTACCTTTTTGAGTTGAACATGTCTGCGTACATAAAATATTTTTAATATGTTATTATGTTGAAGAAAAATGTTCCTAAACTCAACACGATATTGTCAATTTTGTGTGAAGAGCCAACGGAAATTATTTTTATCAATACTATAAACCAACGTTTTTGAATAAAAAATTGCTACCAATGGAGATGAAGGAGTAATCTATCTGTGGCAATTATTAGTTACATTTGGTTTAGTTAAATTTTGCCGAAAAATGTACCGCAAATTTTTGTAAGATGTTGTGATAGCATCCTTAAGGGAAGTTCTAAAATCTGCTTTATTCTCATAACATACAACATACATTATTTGGAGGGTAAAATTAGTTAACAGAAGACTGTTAACGAATTGTGTGCTTACAACACGCTGCGAGTTCAATATAATAACGCATTCAGATGCATACTGGGTTTGCCGAAAGCAGGGTAGATGATTTTCACGCAGTCATGAGAAAGTCACAGGCATCTTTTATTATATGTACCGAATACATAAATCTGACAATGGAATATTGAGGGCCATATACGAGGTAAACTATTTCTTCGTATATGGCAAATAATATTCCAGCTAAAATAATACTTTGTGTAATGTAATGTAATATTGTTGTTATTGATTGATTGATTGTTTTGTATAATTGAATAATAATGATTTATTATATATGACTTATGCCTAAATTAAAATTATTTGATTTTTAGATTTTGATTGTACTCTCCAAATAATTTTCAGCTCAGTGAAATTAATAAGATATGTTTATTAAATTGACTACCAACATAAATTAGCATGTCAACTGTCATTTCGGATTTATTTACGACATTTTTTTTGTATGTTTGTTACGCGATTACTCCGCCAACTATGAATTGATTATGATGATTATTTTTTTGTTTGGTAGGTCATACTCAGAGGTGGCCCCATATAAATTCAAACTAGTGAAAAAAATCAATAAAAACAAAAAATTTATCACACAATTATGACGTTTTTGTTTGTATTTGGATGATGTTATAACTTTCTGTCACTGTTATTTACATAACAGGTAGTAGTAGGTATTTGTGTGGGGTAGGTACCGCAACTAAAAAGAGAATAATAAAAACTTTTAACAAAAAAAAAATGGGCTTCCAAAAAAACACTAACAAGTGACACTTCCGAAATTAAAGTTATTTTTTACTTTATAGTATTTTTTTGGAAGTCGGTTATTTCTTTATTTGTAATTATAAAATAAATAACAAATTTTACGAATGTTTCATCATCATTCTCCTGCCCTTATCCCAATTGATTTGGGGTCGGCGCAACTTGTCCCTTTCTTCCATACTTCTCTATTAGTCGTCATCTCGTTAGTCACTCCCTTTCTAGCCATACCATCTTTCACACAGTTCATCCATCGTTTCTTTGGTCTTATAGCCATTGACATGCATACTCAAAACTTTCCTCACGACATTTTCCTCATTCCTCCGCATCACATGCCCGTACCAAAATTTTACCAATATTTTTGGTGATTTAATTTTTTTATTATTTGAACACTGAAAAAGAAGCAAAAGTGAATAAAAATTGGCGAAGACAAATTTCATGTATCAATACTCCAACTTTAAAATGACTCCATCGCATCGTGAATTTTATAGCCGTACAAAAAAAATATTACCATCGAGAAATTCATAAAAGAATTTCTGGAATAGCAGATTTACAAACACTTCAAGCAAAATATCATACAGATTGTTATAATTTGCTTGAATAATCTATTCATCTGAGTAATGTTAAAAAAAAAGTTGCTCCGAGAATTTTGATGATAGATGCAGCAATGAATCAAATATAAGAACATAGAAGAGAATTACGACTGTCAACTTACCATGCAAAAGCGTCGAAAAATGTCATTGCTACAGAGCATTTTCGTATTTATGGTTAATTACCACGGTACAATACCAATTACATTAATCAACATAGAAAACAAAACTATACAATACAGACAATTAGGTATGTCGTAAATAATAATTATTATTCGCTACTTACTAACATGGAACAGTGGACACCCTCGCGTACTGTTTCTCACAGAACATCGACGCTCATGCGCACCATGCGCGCTTAATTTTACTCCATTTGACTGCTTATTATCCTGGATGAAGAAACTATTATAAAACAACTAATAGACCGCTATCGTGATGATATTATTACATCAACTATAAATTAGTATCGGGATCCAATACCATTATAAATGTTTAAAACAAAATCAACCAAGATGTCTTACCTGAAAATAGGTCCAATCAAAACTTAAAGAAGAAGAGGAGTTTTATATTTTGAAAGCGGCTAGCGAAATTATTAAGAGGCACGCTCGAGAGCTTAAGTGTACGATAATGAATATTATACACCAAGTCACAAAATGCTTGAAGATAATTGCCGAATCATTTCCAAAATATTAAGGTAAATGTTTTACTGTCAGAAATAATATTAAAAGATAAGGAAAATAAAATAGAAACAATTCCTAGATAAGAAAAGCAATGTAAATCTATAGCGCATGTTATAAAATCAGCTGTGCGACCAAGATCATTTCTATCACCTCTGCTAATATGCAGAAAATTTGGCTCAAAAAAAAATATAAATATATGCCAGTCTTAGGATTTTGTGCTTCATACAAAGAGACAAAGCTTCAGCCACTTTTGCAACTGCACCAGAAATAAAAACTGGTAGCCTTGTTTAATTTGTGCATGACAATGCTGACTTCAATAAAATGAACATTACATTATAAGCATTGAAATAGTTACTCCAGCTGATGATATACAACCTCGACGCCCTATCAAATGTTCAAACATTTGCTCTTCAACCTTAACCAGAGTTTGTTAAAAACGGGAATATCCCTCTTCAAATATATCCAGCCTCTGCGGGTACAGGTTTTTCAAACATAATAATCAAGTTATCCGAAGTTGAAACGGATATACAGAAATTTACTACAAGAGGACAATTTAAATTTTATAGAGCTAATGATTCTATTATTTCAAGTATCAAGGAAATTTTCCCTGTGAGTGTGCAAGGCTTCACAATTTTTTCCGGCATTGCAAGTGAGCGTAGTATTATAGGCGTCAAATTATAAATCGCAACACCACACTGCGCTCCATAACACAGATTACTGACGTTGCTCATAAAGCTGCTAAGCTGAAATGGGACTGGGCTGGCGACGTCTGTTGTATGCATAATGAGGTATGGGCCATAATAACCATGGAGCTCTGTAACAGCCAGAACGCATCGCGGTAGACCCCGTAGAAGAAGGTCCTTCGCGAAAACGGGACAAGCTGGACAAAACAAACGACCAGTAGTCCACATTAGCCCCAGACCGAAAAAGCTGGAAAGGTGTTTCCCCATGGAGAGGCCTCTGCCCAGCAATAAGATGATGTAGGCTAACACCAACTGTAACAGTTATAAGAATCAGCACTGATCGTGTTTTGGTTTTCCGCTTATTTACTCAACTCCTGCAAAGGTTTGTAATTATAGAAATACATAGGTATGTATAGATGCGTGATTTATTGAGACTATTCAGTCAGTTGTTAGTATTTTTAGTACGGCGAGGTGCAACAGCTATTTTGAACACTTATAGATAAACAAAACATTCCGTATTATGTTGCTACTGCTTTGAATAGTTTTATTCTGAGATTTTATGAGCCGTTTAACCTAACTGAAGATCAAGGGGAGTTGAAGATATATGCAATTGGTAACTCCTTAGTAGTAAACCAAGAGGTGTTGAGTTTGACGTTCGAACAGTGCTGATTCTCGGCGTTATACACTCAGTAACTCGGATAAAAAATCATCAAAACTCTTGATGATTTTTTTGGTGTTTAAAAAAAGGAAAAATCCTAAAAAAATGCGGTATTTTAATTAATCTTTGTAGAAGCTAATATTGTTTTAAAATAAGTGTAAATTGTCTTTAAAGTACGATCTCATCCATAACTGTTTGCACGAGATAACAATATCTTGCATGTTTACATTCATAAATTACTTTTTAATATAACATCACGCCTGTTAACCCCGAAGGATTAGGCAGAGGTGTACTTATGGTACAGTGCACATCCACTTTTCGCCAGTTAGGTTTAAGTCCCATGTAATAGGGGTGAGCTTTTTGCAATCAATCGGGCATAAATCCAGACCCTACTGGGTCGACGGGGCTGCTACTGAGAAATTCCTGATGGAAAAACTCAATAACACTTTTCCCGACCTGGGAATCGAAACGAGCCCTATCCTCAATAGTAGCGTTTGCGATCACTATACTAAACAGATGCCAGACGTAATGAATAGCACCAACCTATTTCTACCTGCGGGTGTCGTAAAAGGCGACTAAGGGACTTACTAGAGAATGGGCAGCAGCGTTTTCCATGCATTTTAACACCATACTGCGATCGCCAACCCGCCTGCTAAGCGTGGCGATTATGGCAACCTAGGGGGAGGGCTATGTCCAGCAGTGGACGTCATTCGGCTGTAATGATGATGATGAATGATAATTGAACAAGATAATATGTCAATATTTTTAGTTTGAAATCCTCCTTTTTTAACTTTTTGTATTTCTTGAGCGTGTTCTAAATAAAATATTTTTCTTTCCTCATTCTTCCTTTCTTTAAGAGACTAACTGTGTCTATTAATAAAGATGATTTATTTTAGTGTCTACTAGGAGTAAAGAGATACATAGCTATCTTACGTCAAATAAAAAATAGATTAAGGTATTAGAATCCGGCCGTTGAGACAATGCGTCCTGGACACCTGTCAGTTTCATACTAGCGAATATGTTGTGTTTTGCGAATTTGATCCTTATAGTTACTAGAAATTATCCAACTGCCAAGTGTCAGGAACACATTCTCTCGGCAGCAGACTGTAACTTACAAGAACCCAAATAGCCAAAATACTGGACCCTGGGCTATTTTGGCAAGCGGCGAAAAACATTTAACAATAGAAAAACACTTTTGACGTTCTCATAGTTACGTCAAGAATACGTCAAGTATACCAAGATACCACAAGATATTGAGTAATTGAGGTGGCCCGCAGAGGCGGGCCGGCACCAGCAGGGGATCACGGAAGTAATACTAGCTCCCAAGATCCCCGGTGCAAGTGTGGGAAGGGAATACCGGGGTGGTTTTTAGTCAGTAAGAGTCTGACAGACCCCTCCACCCGCCCCAGGACGGAGGACATCCATGAGGGTTTTCCACCCCGGCAAAAAAAAAAAAAAGATATTGATTAAAACCATTATCACTACGTAAACTCAAGGAAATTAATTGTTAAGCAAAATTACTACCAACTTAAATTGGCCATATATTCAAATCACAGCTCTCATTCTTTGACAGTTGAATAAAATAGCTTTAGCACGGCAAATCGACGTAGTATGTCAATTTGCTGAACAATTACTTTCCTCGACTGAACATGTAAAAGCTTGTCTAACTTAAAATGAGTACTTGAGTACGACACTAACGAGTCACCTCCTGTTAGTAATTCACGAAGTTTTCTTAGTCTGATTAAACTTTTACCAAAGTAGACATACGATGTTCTCGTAAACATGGCTACACCTCAAGCTATAATTTTCCAGTATAAACTGATCACGCATTGTCTGGATTTCCGTACAATGAGAGGTCAGCGTATACTGGACGTGCGTGTACGTCAAGAAGACTACGTGAAAGAGAAGCGTCGCAAATGCTTATTAAGACCCAAGTTGCGTAAAGTAAACATCCCTAACGATTTTGTATTTATTTAGGTTTTCACTAAATCTTCTTGCAGGTAGGTTTAGTTAGTTATTTCAAACGATTATAGAACTTGAACAAGAGCGAGAGCATTCAGTTCTTGATATTTTAACATGGATCGATCACGACAGATCTCTGAAATTATCAAATAACTTCTCCCGCTCTGGGCGGAGCGGGCGTATCAGACTTTTACTGATTAAAACCCACCCGTGTTCCTTCCGTTGCCTGTGTGCCAGGGCGACGATATCCCTTTCGGACAAACTCGTAACCCTAAGAGTATTCACTTGTTTGGTTTAAACCGAACTTTATGATTTTTTAAATAAAAACAGAAATATAACGTATGGTTGTAAATTCATCTTGACGGAACATTTTCTAGAAAAATATGAACAAGAATATTTTTTTTACACATTAACTTTGTTAGTGGGAAAATAAAAGACATTGAAACTTAGCAATTTGTCAAAGAAATTAAAAAATGTTAGCAGATAGGTAGGTAGGTCTAGATAATCTTAGGGTTTCTAAATCGAAAGAGTTGGATTTATTTTAGGAAAGTGTCCTGAGAGTAGGTAAATGCTACGTGATCTCGTAAAAATATGATAATTGGGGTTTAGACGCGTTTGCATAGGACATAAGATGACACACATAACAATTAGTACTTTCTTGATAAATGTGTCATTTATTATTGTCCTTTATTTCTCCTTTGTCCTGTAGGAGGCAGTGGTATAAAAATGTTAGGAAATGTCGATTCCTTCAATATTGTAAACTAATCAGCTCTCCGTTTAGGCACGCTCTCTCATGTAACGTTGCGAAATCGAATTAAAAAAATTGCATCAGTTTTCATGCTATCACAGATAATTATTTCTTGAAAATATTTCATTATACAGTAACAGTAAAATACCATAACGCTTTGGCCAAACTGAAGCGAAACACGCGGGATGTTCGTTTAGATACGAACATTGCAAGTTAAATATAAGCCGCTGTTGTCCGCTTCAATATATGATATTTGCAAACAATTTTTCGCCCACTTGTTAAAACCATCGACGTTCGCAGCAGAAGCCAACTTAAGGTACCATAGTACTATCCGTGTGGTGCCGGATGTAAAGAATAGCACTATCCTATTTCTTCCCGTAAGTGTCGTAAAAGGCGACTAAGGGACTTACTAGAGAATGGGCAGCAGCGTTCTCTATGCATTTTAACACCATACTGCTATTGCCAACCCGCCTGCCAAGCGTGGTGATTATGGCAAATCCTTTTGGGGAGGCCTATGTCCAGCAGTGGATGTCTTTCGGTTAAAATGATGACCATAGTAAAACTAATACTGCAGGGCAAATTTTAGGGTATTCATTTTTTTAGTTCATTTTTAGGGTAAGGTCTGTTTCGAATACAGGACTACTATAATATTATTTTTCATAAATATTGCGTTATTAACTTGGCACCATCATAAAAAAAATGATAGATAAATTTAACAATAGTATTTACGACAAAAAATAACTTTGCAGTCGATGCAGAGGAAACGTTTATAGTGATGTGCGAAATATAATTTAAAAAAATCTAGTTGTGTTATTTGTAACGTAAGAAAAACCGACGGAATTAATTCTGAATATTTCATATTTTTTAAAATAATATTGAATCTCGGGTAAATTGAGACTAAGACTGGGGTAAAGTGAAAACCAGACCTGGCAACACTGGCACGCAGTGGCGTCCGGATTCACCTCAGTGTGGCCAGAGCTCAAATATAGCACAGGGGGCCTAAAATGGACGCTTTGGCAGAATCATAATATGATCTGCGTACAATTCATATGCCGCAATTCATCTGTTTGACAGTTTTGTATGGAGTTTCGTAAAATGGTCCACAAATTATGAATTGCTATAATGAAGTCTGATGTCAAATAGCAGCTGTCAAACAGATGAATTGCGGGATGTATGAATTGTACGCAGATCATAATATGATTCTGCCAAAGCGTCCATTTTAGGCCCCCTGATATTTTGAAACTATAAATAATAATACCTAGAAATAAATATAAAAGTTTAATCTAATAGAAAGGATTGAAATGCCGAGTAAGCATTGGCTGCTAGATGTCATCGCCACCGCCGACCTCCTATAATATGGCTGAGTAAGCTAAGTGGATCATTTTAGGTACACCCACAGAACGAAAAAGTTAAGCAATTTTACACTTGTCACTGTTATATTAGTTGGATGTTGGCAGTACGTTAAGAAACGTACAGTACGTTAAAAAACTTTTTACAAAAAAAAACATAATTATAAATGGCGTAATATTAAATTCCAGTAAAATATGCGATACAGAAATAATTTCATACTTGATTAAATAATAATGTTAGTCTTCTTTGTTTTGTATGTCTCATAATATTATTATAATGTTCCCACTGCTGGGACACAGGCCTCTCGGTGAGAGGGAGTGGGCTGTAATCTACCACGCGGGCCCAGTGCGGGTTGGTAGATGTCACATGTCTTCGAATTTTTGGTTCTAGGACATGCCGGTTTCTTACACAGTTTTGAGAGAAGTGGTGATAAAATAATTTACAAAGCGCCTATCTGGGTCCGAATCTATAACGTGTAATTCGCGGCTGTTACCAACTGGGCCACCACTGCTCTCTGTTTTCTAAGTAAACATTTAGAATGCAATATAACAAAAATCCAGACAAAGTCTTGATCATTACTCTTTCAATACAAGATTCAGAGATTTATAGCGTAATAAGGCAACAAAGGAAAAGCCCGCACATTAAAGAGATTTGGGAGAAACGAATGTCATCTCGTTAATTAATTTCAGGTAGGTTTTCTATAAATTTAGGTACAGTATATCTGTATACGGTGTGGTGAAAATTAGGGGTGCGGTATAGACCATCAAACTGAACAACTTTCTCCCGGGGACCTACATAAGAAAGAAAAGAAAGGAAAATAATTTTATTTGTTACAGAAACACGTGCAAGATATATGAAAACATAAACTGGTAAAACAAATAGTCGGCAGCTGCACGTCATGACTGTGACAAGAAGGCTTGCACTCAGCATGATGCTATGCTATGGGGGACCCACAGCACAGCGCTGATTTTCAGTGGTCACCCGAAAAATACGTACGGAACCCAAGTCAGATTTAATGAGTTGTACATAATAGCTAACAAAATAAAATAAAACAAACAGTACTTAGAATAGAATGCCTATACAACCAAATATATAAGAATAAATATGATTAAGAAACATACAAATTAATCAGCTGGCATCACCATGCATAAATAAAGTAGGTACCTACCTAAAACATTTATTTCATTCGTAACACGGGAATATCAAGTGTTTTGTCTCGCTTGCACCCTGTCCTGCGCACCCGCACACAAAATAAATAATAAGGTAAAGACTACAGTTGCATTTCCCGATTGCGTCTATGAGCGTGATGACGTATTGTGACTGTAGTTATCTTGCCGGGCGCCCGCTCATTGGCCCGCTCGCGCACGCGTACCCACAGCGTAATCGAGAAATAAATATCAAGCATCCCATACAAAACTTCAATACCTACTCGACCAAATGTAGGTATGGGACGACTGATAACTTTTCACGAGATACGATGTTGGTCCCCGGGAGCAAGTTGTTCAGTTTGATGGTCTATACGACACCCTCGATTTTCGCCACACTGCGGGGCGAGCACGGCCTACTGTGACATGACTTGAGTCACACATTTTATCACAGTTTGAGCGATAAAACTGTTTTGTCACAAAATCATGTCTTGTCACAAACGTCTTGGCACGCCCGTGCTCGGCCCGCTGTATCCAGACACATTGTATATTGAAATAAGACCGGTTTAATAAAACTAAAGCCATCATCCCGCGGCCTAGCCAAAAGGATCGGTCACGCGAATACGCATTCGTAGCGTTCATAGTTAACGAAATCCGCCCTCGTCGGCGCGACCACACGTCGAACAAAATTAATGCTACGGTGGCTTTGGTTAGAATGTGGCCTCAATCAATCAGTAAATCAGTCAATCATTTTGACTAACGGTTAACCCAATTACGTAAATTGGGAAGTTTGTTATGACAATATTGGTTATTTTTATATCTCAGCGTGAATCGTGATTTAACGAATTAATCGCTGTATATTTTTGGAAGCCTATGATTATAAGCGTTCGTCGTGATAAACCCCTTCATACTTGATAGATATTTAAATAAACCATTTATTCTTCATCATGATGATGACGTAGGATTACTGATGAAGAGTGTATTAATTTATTAGATTGGTTGATTTCTGTAATCGAAACAACTTATGTTTTAATCTTGGAAGGTAATTGCGTCTCACAGTAACAATCGCTTTCATTTGATAATTCAATATCATTCATTGCGTTATTTACGTTACTGAGCAGATTTTTTTTTCAAACATATGAAGCAATGGATTAGCAATATCCTTTCAAATCATTCAGATTTTGATTGAACGTTTGTCACGCAATTAGTACTGCTTGCGGACGGTGAGCGATGGGTAGCTCACCGTCCGATAAGGACCAGGCCCGGGTCGACGCGACGACGTGTTGTGTTCCACGCGCGCCTCAAAGAGATGTCAGCACGAACTGACGGGGTTCGTTAGGGCCAATGCCTGCCAGGGTTGCGAGTTTGTCCGAAAGAGATATCGTTGCCCTGGCACACAGGCATCTGAAGGAACACGGGTGGGTTTTAGTCAGTAAAAGAAAGTTATAGTATGTTGTTAGTAAGAGAAAGAGAAGTTATTTGATAATTTCCCACACAAAAAAAGGGTGCTTCTTATACATAGAAGAACTTTAGTATTATTCATTTGTTAAATAAACTTAATTTCAATTGCTTATAGCTCCGGGCTCTATATCCGCCAAATTATGAAAATGAAAAATGTTTGCTTGAATAAAAAACAATAAAATGTTCTTGGTACATTTTTGTAAAGAGATTTACCAGATCAATAGATTAACGTTCAGCTAACTTTTTAACCAACTTCCAAAAAGGAAGTGGGTACTAATTTAGACACGTGACTTTTGGCGTCGCTTATTTTCAAGTAAAATGTTTACGATAAAACTTGCTATAAACCGTAAATTCTTTCCATAGATATATCCAAACATTCTGAACGCACATTAATTATGATTAGTTTAATACTATCAGGGAATATGATAAATGCATACAGAATTGTAACTAATGAGGTGCTCGTGGCTAATTAATAACAACTGCAAGGGTCGATCCATCAGGTTAATCTACGCTTTCCGGGGTTGGTCCGTATATGGGTGACAATCTTTACATACCGAGACACCTCCGTGACTTGGAGAGCACGTTAAGCTGTTGGTCCCGGCTGTCATTCGTGGATCTTTGACAGTCGTAACGGGTCGTCAGAAGCCCGAAAGTCTGACCTGTCCTTACAAAGGGGTATAATATTACCCACTTACTGGGTTGTGGAGGTCAGTATAGGCAGTCATGATGTTATGACGGTACCCTGCCAATTCAATTATGAAAATATTATGTATACGTAAGGAAAAATCTACATATTTTTAATAAGATAAGTGATAGACATAATTTTAATACTAGAAATAATGATTAAATAGATCAACCATTTTTCAGATTATCTAAAGTACATACATCTTTTATGGGGTGTTAACATCGGTTATAACATTTAACACAGTAGTGTTAAATGTTATAACAAAATATCTTGTGACAATTAACTGTGTGTAACAATTAAATGAGAGAAAATTTAAAACACATTAAAAGTACACTTTGTAAACAAGCATAATTACAAGTTAGAGGATTATATCCAGGAAAGGAATGCTTGGAAACATGTTGGTCCAGCTGCATAGGACAATCTAGAGTCTAGATAAAATCAAACTGGTTGCTATTTTAATGTTTATATTGATTTTACATTCCGTGATTACCTATACTCACACACTGACTTATTATTTTAAATTTTTTAGGAAAACATACTTTTACAATGTTTCTAAATATGTGAGCACCGTGTACCTATCTCATAATTAAGTTATTTTTCATTGCTTAGTTTTTAATTCTCTTTACCTATTATGGTATAGTAATTTTATTCTAGGTGCATCGTTTTCACATATAATCATATTAATGTACTCAAACAAAATATTGTAAAACATTTTTAAAAGAGTAACGGTGGAGTTTCTTGCCCATTTTTCTCCATACGAAACTACCTTTTGAAAGGGGCAACTAGAATCAATTCTGTTTTTTTTGTAAATTTTGACGTCCAAAAGTGCCCCTTATGTGCTGTGCCTATTTGAAATAAATAATTTGAGTTTTGACTTTGACTTTAGTCGCTCCATGTAAAATACTGGTATTCAGCTGCATCCGGGTAGACTGGAAGCCGACCCCAACATAGTTGGGAAAAGGTTAGGCAAATTTATAGATAGGATTATAATAGGTAGATTCATACTATAGAAGAAAAAAGTAGCAATAAAAATACGAAGAAACCTATTTATACCACATTTTTTTTTTCGGGTGGGAAATTATCAAATAACTTTTCCCGCTCTGGGCGGAGCGGGAGGGTGTGTCAGACTTTTACAGACTAAAACCCACCCGTGTCCCTTCAGATGTCTGTGTGCCTGGGCCACGATATCCCTTTCGGACAGACGTATAACCCTGGCAGGATTTACACCACATGATGTCTGCACACATATACAAGTATATTACTCAGTAGCATGCTAGCACCTACAAGTTTTCTTTCAACCAAAAATTATGATGATACCGAATCCCTTCTCACAACAATGAAGTAACTCATAATACACACACGCACACACCCTCACACACACACACACACACACATACACACACACACACACACACACACACACACACACACACACAAACTCACACCCACACAAACACAGATTTCTTGTATTGTACTTATATTAGTCCAGTTTATCAATTTTTTTTTTCTTGTTTTATGTAACAGTCTAAACAATAACTTTGTCCTACTTTTGGGAAATGAGGGCTGATTGTCCTTAATACAGGTTACTAAGTAACCTAGCTAGGACATCAGATCGTAAATTTGTATTGTTACCTACTCATGTCAGATGTAAACTATTCCTAAGTTGTCATCCTACTTTGTAACAGACTGTACCTCTTTTTATGAAATAAATATTACTATTACTATTACTAGTTTGATCACGTTACCAAAATAGACTAAAAATAAACATTTAGCAGCGGCGAACACTGCATTTAATCCTGAGTTAATTAAAGCTATGATCTCTTTCGCAGAGACGATCCTTAATTAGAACCTGGGCTAGAAAATAGCCCGTTGGCACGTACACGGCGTCATTTTGTTACTTCTAAGTCAATTTATTTTCGCTGCACAAGACTTGTCCTCGTGTTATAAATAGCAACAAGCGGAGAGAAAACTTGCGGTGAAAAGTATATCATTATGTACGTAAGTATTCCAAAGAAGGTACTAGCAAGCATTTTTAGGGTTCCGTACCCAAAGGGTTAAACGGGAACCCTATTACTAAGGCTTCACCATCTGTCTGTATGTCTATTTGTCACCAGGCTGTATCTCATGAACCGTGATAGTTAGACAGTTGAAATTTTCACAGATTGTGTATTTCTGTTGCCACTATAGCAACAAATACTAAAATCCAGAATAACGTAAATATTTAAGGGGGCTCCCATACAACAAACGTGCCCTTCGTGCGCGAGTCAGGCTCGCACTTGACCGGTTTTTAAATTTAGTTTAAGGTAGGTCTTCGAAAAATATATAAATAACGAAGTACCATGTTTTCAATTTTCTCTTTGAACTTGGTTTTAATTTATTTTATATTTTTTATTGCTAGAAGAAACCTTTTATGACCATAACATAACAAACAACAACTTCGTTGTCGTTTGATCTCTGTAACCTTTACTAAAATATGTTTATGCTCTCTGAAATTCAATAAGAGTGGTTTTCGTTACAAGATTCCACTTCATCAAACTTCAAAGTTGTCAACCATTTTATTAGAGAACATACAAGACACGAGATAGCAATTGAAGAGGACTACCTACTTTATATACAAAGACGCGGCACGTGGGACGTTTTTAGTTGGCGGATCCCCCTTTTCAAAAAAGGAACTTCACAACTAGTCCCTCCATCCCCAAATGGTAAAGTTATAGACAGCGAACCCCCAAAGCTCTAGTTTTTTTACGCCACAACCTCAAAAAAATACAGGGAAAATTTTGGGGCATTATTACGTCATATCGAAGGCTTCACTTAAATGCATCTGAAATGTTCATAGATACACAGATAAACACCATCAGTGACGTTATAATTCGTTTTCAGTTTTCAATTTAATTGAACATTGCGTAGTCAAATTTTAGATGCAGTAGTTTTTGTTGAAAGCGACATAGCAACAAACTTGACCTCATTAATTAGAAGAATATCCTTCAGCAGTAGGGTTTTTGTGAATATTATATTACTACACTGGTTTCAGATATAATTACTTTGGGCAGTGGGCTTAGTTTGTACCAGCATAGAATTCATTATGAAGTATATTATTTTCTACTCAGGAATTCCATTTGAGTACGGAATATATCTTATTGGATTTGTGTGTTGTCACATACAATATCGTATGTCTGCGATATTATTATGATATATGTATTACTTAAGTCAGCATTAATAGTATCTAAGTGTTTTTCTTGAAAAAGACTTGCGTTTCTTATAGTGTTTACGGTGGCCGGTGACTGGCCGTCACCGTAAACACAAAAATCGCGTTAGGTCGCAATAAAATGCACTGCAATGCTTTTAAGGGTGTTGTTAAGATAACCAATAGTGTAAAACCCAGTTTGCAGATTTGAAAGACCAGGTGCCGTATTATGAAGTATAAATGCCATCATGATTCCATTGCAAGAGAGAGATGGATCTATACATGACCGCTAGCACCGTCCCTTTTTCGATCTGGAATCATAATGGCATTTATACTTCATAATACGGCCCCTGTTCAAATTGCGTGGTGCTCGAAAAACCTGGAAATTTTTGGACTTTTTTCAGTTTTTGGCTTATAGCTACTAAAAGGTGGTTATGGCTAAGTAATAACAGCCGCACGGGTCCATCGAAAAAGTTAAGGATGGGTGACCATCTTTACATACCAAGACCCCTCCGTGCCTCGGAAAGCACGTTAAGCCGAAGCATCCGGTTAGAATGGAAGCCGACCCCAACATAGTTGGGAAAAGGCTAGGCAGATGATGAGCTTCTTAAGGCTTCATATGGTGTATCCTACGGAAAAAGTCAATCCATATATTTTAAATTATAAGTAGAATGCACCTTTTAAAGTTATAACTTTATAAGGTAAAAACTGAAGGAAGTCCGAAAATTGCCAGGTTTTTCGAGCACCACGTAGTTAGCACAGGTCTTTCGAAGCTGCAAACTTGGTTTTACACTATGACTATCTATCCTAACATCATCCCAAAAAATCGGAACAGTGCAATTTTTTGCGACCTACGAAGTTTTAAATAGTTGGCGTATTTTCACTTTGTAGGAACTACAAAAATAGATACATAGTTATGAAAATACATTCATAGAACGAAACTCGCGACTTCACATCGATATCCATCAGTAATCGTTACTGTCATACGAATTATACGAATACCTTTCACAGCGTTTTACCCACAAGCATACCTTCAATGTTTACATTTCGGAACATTCATTCATTTTTTTATTATTCATAAAAAACCTCAGTGTTTCCTTACACTAGGTAATGGTAAGTAAGTATATCAGCCTGCCGTTTCAGGACTCCACGATGACTAATATTGTCCTTAATTACATACATAAACTCACGGATTCTTCCCATGGGGGTAAGCAGAAACTATAGAACGCCACCTGCTACGCTCCTTAAATACTCTTTTTGTTTCGCCTAAGTTCATTCATCAGGTCATACACGCACGCCGGTTGCAAGTACTATGCACCTGACTTTTCTGGAGCACATCACCAATTAGGTCACTATATGTCCTCCCGGCGTTTCCTTTCACTCCTGCTTTGTAAATACCTTTTGTTAGTTGCCTTTCACTCATCCTCTCAACATGAGCAAACTATCTGAGCATACTCCTTTCAATTTTTGTAACTACAACTTCTTTTAAACTGCATCGTTGCTTTATCACATAATTTTTCAGCATATCATTCCTAGTCACGCCACACATGCTTCACAGGGAACGTATTTCTACAGCATTTATTATACTTTTATGCTTCTTTGCAACATCCAACATTCAATTAGACCATACATATGAGCAGGCACCAGCTGCACACCATTGTGAACAGCCAGTCGAGCCTTTTCGAGCATCGACTGGTTTGTCACAATCGCAATCCTTAAACTACGTAAGTAATTAGTTCATATTTACCACAATGGCAAGATAAAACGGAGTTAAACAACGGCCTAAAAGTAAAAAAAAAAAACTTATTTGAAAGGTTCCAATCCTCTTTAATACGAAAAAATACGTTTTGCCAATTGTTTATTGGACACAAAAGTAGACTAAAATTTAAATAAAGTTTTTGACTGATTGGGTAAACCAGTGTAACAAAGGGTGTGTGAACGTTCCTAACATAAATATTCATAACAAAATCAGCATAAAATTCCCACTGCTGGGACAGAGGCCTCCTCTGTTCGAGAGGGAGCGGGCTGCAATCCACCACGCAGGCCCAGTGCGGGTTGGTAGGTGTCACATGTCTTCGAGTTTTTGGTTCAAGAACATGCCTGTTTCCTCACGATGTTTACCATCACCGTTTTGAGAACAATGGTGATGAAAAGTAAAGCGCCTGTCTGGGTTCAAACCTACGACCTACAACTCGAAAGTACTATAAGCCGTTACCACTGAGCCACCACTGCTCAAGGTGTAGTAGTCTGATTGGTTCCCGAGGTTTAATTTATTGTTCAATATGAAAATGAATAAAAGCTAAAACGTAGGATCGATTTTTGATCGAATAAAAAGTGAGATATAGAAATCGAACCAGTTTTTAAACCACACAAGATTAAACGCTTTGTCTATCGATTTTATAGCATTTTGACCCGTATAGTAAGTGTAGCTCTACGTTAAAGATGGGTGTTTTTAGGTACCTTAATGGTGTGTAAGTAAAATGTTTATAAGTAAACAAGAACGTTGTTTTTGACCAAAACAACACAATCTTGAAAACCAATTAAATAAAAAGAAATAACACGTGATCCATAGATGTTGTTCTAACATAATTAAATGACGTAAGAGGTGGCAATTATCGTAAAACAGCGTCAGAGAACCATTAAGTCCGTCATGAAACTAAAGAGGAATCGTAAAAATAATTAGCTATTTTTCCGCGTGTCCTATTTAATACAAGCGATCGCTCCTCGAATACACGATCGTCGCAATCATCGGTCACTCAGAACCGTTCTTGTTCGGAACCGAACGTCTTCTGTCGGCGCGACGACGAGTTTGGGTTCACCAAATAAAGGACCGCAGTCACGCGTGACGCGAATCTAGTTGGCAAATTTCTTTGAAAATTTCATGGAAATTGTTCTACCAAAACCGTGTCACTACGATCGCTTAAGCTAGGATTTAGAACGGTGCGTTTCGAGCTGCGTTGTAATCGATTTGAGCACGCTTAAAAAAAATTTAAAAAAAATTAAAATTCATTTATTACAGATAACAGGGATCCATATTATGTTAGTATTACAAAAACAACTTATATTCTAGTGTTAGTAGTAGTTAAAGGCAGGTATAAAATAAAATAAAATACAATGACGCACACTCCACGCAGAGGACGAGCAGGCAAGAAAACATGTTTCCTACCTGAGCAACCTCCGGATAAAATGCCGAATATTTGGAGTATAGCTCTCCGCCACAGCTCTCAGGATATAGTTGCGACTACCTCGCACTCTGCTCAGCAGCGACGCGGTTTTTTTACGGATTATAGCATGAAAGCCATCTGTGTGGGTCTCAGCAAACATTTCCGAAGCGCTGCAGAAACGGGGCAGTCGCAACAACATCCTGAATGCATTATTATATTGTACGCGCATGGCATCCAGCGATCTCTTGGTGTAATTGACCCATAGATTGCTCGTATAAAAGCTCTGACAGTAGGCCTTAAAAAGCGTAATTTTTACTTGGTCAGAGCACCGAGCAAATCTACGGGCCAACATGTTACCTCTGACCGCTAAAGCCCTACGCTCCCTCTCTATGTCTATATCATCCCTAAGGTCGTCGGTGATGAAATGTCCAAGATATTTAAATTTGGACACCCTGTTTAACGGGAGCCCATTCAGTCTTATTATTTCCGGAACAGAGTCCGGACACCTACCCGCGGCCTTAAAAATCATATATTCACTCTTGGTGACATTATAAATCAGTCCGTGTGAGGCAGCATAATTCTCACACACTCTGAGCAATTCTCTGATTGCCCCAGCAGTTGGGCCCAGCAGCACCATATCGTCCGCGTAGTTAATGTTATTGACGCTTACTCCATTTATTCGACATCCAATACTCATGCTGCTGAGCTCAGTGATGAGGCCATCAACATACAGATTGAAAAGCCTGGGGGATGTTAAACCCCCTTGTCTCACACCGCATTCCAATCTATATGCTGAAGAGAGAGTGTTAGACCACTTTACCTGGTTCTTTTGATTGGCATACCAGTACTGGAAAATTTTCAGTATTTCAGCAGGGGCACCCCTGTCCCTCAACTTGTCCCAAAGTACATCATAGGAAACAAGATCGAAGGCCTTTGAGAGGTCAAGGAAACAGGCGTACACCGGCGTCTTACGATCCGTATAGTATTGAACAGTATGCTTGAGACTCAAGATAGCAGTTTCAGTAGATAGTCCAGGCTGAAACCCGAACTGTGCTTCATGAAGATTTAAGATATGTTTCAAACATCTTAAACCCGTTCCGAATTAGCGTGAGCGTGAAAACGATGTCGTGTGAATCGTCATAGATGACGTAATGACATGAGCCTTCTTGCGATAACGCCGACCATGCCCTAAATTAATATCACTGTGAGCGCTGTCAAAAAATACAGTTGTGCTGTTTTTTTTTTTGAGTCGCAATCTGTGGTGTATACAAAAATAAATACTGTAATCCAATCGTGAGCGCGTCCACGAGCGTTCTGAATTGTTGACAGCTCTCAGTTGTCATAATCGTGATATCTAAATCGGAACGCAAATTATTGACGTGAGCGCTGTGAGCGATTATGGCCTAATTTGGAATGCAGCCTAAGACCGTGGTGGCCGCCACATTAAGTCCGCAATTACCATCGAATAACTTTACTGAAACGTTAAATATGAAAGTAAATTGATAAGTTTCCCCAGTAAGCGTTTTTCACACCGTTAAGTCACGCCGTAGCTTTATATTAGGACATGGCCATTATCAGCGACAACATCAAAAGAAGCTTGGTGATTTCAGGGTAATTAATGTGCCAGTTATTAAGATGGCTTAGTTGTTATGGTTATATCAGTATAAAAGTATCCTCATACTTTTATACAAAAAACAGGGTGTATAATTCAGTCATCCTCTATAAGAAAGGGAGGATCCTCTGACCAGACGGGTGTTGTGTCTGGTGGGCTTCTGCCCACTGGTTGATGTCGAGATGTTATATACAGTGGAGCTGGTGCAGGGGCCGACGAAGGCGCGGCAGGAGGGGGGCCGGTCGGCAGCTAGTCGCGCGGTAAACTCTGCTTGCGCGATGCGTGATTTTGAGTGAAGTCAGTGTTATGCGTAGTTTTCATGTGGCGATGTAGTTCACATCGATGTAGCACAGCAGAAAATTAATAGTTGAATCAGGCACCGTAAAATGAACACTAATTAAAAGCCATTTGCTGAAATTCGAAGATTTATTTTTATCAAAAAATCTGAATTTTTAGAGAATAATTCATCCTTACACGAACATTTCTGCACGATTTTATGAATACCTAGCTCCCTTATGAATTACGTATTTCCTACCCATATTTTTTTCTAACCAATAGATAATTTCATAGTTCGAGGGAAATAGTAGATTACTGCATCGAGCAGAAAGTGACTTCTTGTTGCATCGAGTGTTAGATTGGAGCCCGATCGTATAAGCGAGGGCTCTAAAAACACGAGTGCAACAAGAAGTCACGTCGAGCAAGGTGCGTAATCTGCTTTTCATTCAACTACTACAGCAACGGCTTCATAGTTTTCGTGAGTTCACTAATATACGCTAAAAACAAACTCTCGGATACAGATTTAACCTTTCTTTCGTTTCTCCAAGACATGAAATTTTCATATGTCTTGAACTATCTGACTATAGATTTTTCTGGTTATTAATAACGAGCAGAGCCTCAATTTTTATTGCTTCTGGCGTTAACGATAACTCACTTTCACTACAAGAATCCATTTTTTTACTAATTCTGAGGAAATTAGTAATTCAGCTGTAAAAATTATAAAGTACGTGCCAATTTCTTTCTTTTTTTATCAATATTATTTCTTTACAGCCAGCACATATTACTTTTTAACCGACTTCCAAAAAGGAGGAGGTCGGTTCACCGATTACTCCGTCAATTGTGGACGGATTTTGAAAATTCTATTTGTTTGGAAGGGTATGCTCCCGAGGTGGTCCCATTGCCACCAAATCAGAATCTGATGAGAGGATCCCATGGAAATCGAGGGAAATCCTCAAATTTTATAGGCATACCTATAGCGATTTGAGTATTTTTTATAGTAACTCCTGCATTTGCACTTGAAAAGCACCATTTAGTGAAGTGGAACTGATGATGCAGACCACAGATGGCCACCGGAACTACTTAATAATAAGTATTTCACCGTTGCGATTCGATTAGGCACTTTAATATGGTTGCTAAGCAATTTATGCTCGTCAAAATGAATATGGTGAAGTCACCATCAGTTCTCCTGGTTCTTACCAGGACAAATCCTCAACAATTAACGCCCCTGCATCGGGAAAAGCAATATTTTGTAAAAGGTGATGAGCATTTGACATTAGGCTATTGTAAATTGGATAAAATACAAACTGACCCACTAAAAAGTGAAAAATAAAAAACTTTTACAAAAAAAAACAACCGACTTCAAAGGTGGCAAAAAACTAAAATACAGATCAAAATCCACCGACTTCCGAAATTAAAGTTATTTTTCACTTTGTAGTGTTTTTTTTGGAAGTCGGTTGTTTTTTTTTTTGTAAAAAGTTTTTAAATCTCTTTGGTTGTCTGCGTACATTTTATATGGAACATATGAAAACTTTTTGGTCACTGAAAAAGTTTTAAAAAGTAACAACAAAGCAGCAATGAAAAACATACAATCATTTCTGCACTGTTTTAGCGACGCAGAAATGTTCAGGTTTCTGCTGGCATTTTGAGTTAACTACGATATTACTAGGTAGTCGGAAGAAACAGCTTTACAAACGTTGTACTAACGTAGTTTCGGATAACAGTACATTTCCTCCAAAGCTATGTGAATAATATCGCAAATAATCCAATTTTTCCGGCGATATTTGTGGGTTTTCATGGTACCCTTTAATGTACTTGTACGGGTTCCCACAACTCCATTGAGTTAAATTGAGTCCGCTCTTTTATGACGCCATAGGATGTGGTATAAAATGTTAACCCATTTGCTATGAAAAATGTCTCGATATTTTTATTCTATTGAAACGTTGGCACATTGAAACACCTTACCTATGAATAATTTTTTATCCGAATAGTAACAGGAAATTTCACGGAAACAGCTACTTATGTATATCCATATTTTTAATCCCCGACGAAAAAGAGGGGTGTTATATATAGCTCCTGAACGGATGAACCGATTTTTTTTTGTTGTTTTTTAATTTGTATTAATCGAGAGTGTTCTTAGATAAGCTTTAAGAAAATCTGCTCATCCGTTTGAAGATCATAACCTCGTTTCTAGTAACATGAAGAGATATAAACAATGTCCACAGGTCTGTTCGAATCGAAATTTGAAATCCTGTGAATGGGACAGGTTGTCAATGATATTACAAAAGTATGATAACCTTGACCTCATGCGAAGCCATCACCAGGCTCCTGCAGGATAACCAACGCGCCAAAAAAACTCTATGGTGTACGGCATCTACCTTGTATTTGGGCTCATACGATGCAGTTTGACGAGCACATGCTAATACAAGCTAAGCGATTAGGGTCATAATAATCTAGAGGTGCCGTATTATGACATTTTAATGCCATCATGATTCCAGTGCAAGGGAGAGATAGATCTATACATGACCGCTAGCGCCATCCCTTTTTCGGTCTGGAATCATAATGGCATTTATACTTCATAATACGGCCCCAGGTTATGTAAATATAAACATTAAACATTTTAATTAAACATCAAAATTCAACAATCGATAAAATTAGCCCCCTTTTCGGTTGTCTACTAGTAATACATAAAGTATAAAAAACAGGAATTAGGTATGTATTGGCCCTTTAAGTTTAATATAAGTATTAGGTAATATTTTGATCTAAGCGTCGATGTCTGAATGAATTGAATTTTGAAGTTGATGAAATTGAATGAAGTTTTTTTTTGTGTTGGGTGGGAGATTATCAAATAACCTCTGCCGCTCTAGGCAGAGCGGGAGGGTGTGTCAGAGTTTTACTGACTAAAACCCACCCGTGTTCCTTCAGTTGCTTGTGTGCCAGGGCCACGTCATCCCTTTCAGACAAACTCAGACCCCGTCAGTTGGTTCTGACATCTCTTTGAGGCGCGCGTGGAACATAACGCGCCGTCGATCCCGGCCTGGTCCTTATCGGACGGCGAGCTACCCATCGCTCACCGTCCGCAAGCCCGCGCCTACGGTGGCCGGGAATCGGCCTGCGACTCCCGACACCCGAGGCGTCTACCGCGGCAAATAGGGGCGTGAGGGCGCGAATTTTGCCTCTCCCTCACGCGTTCCGCCTCCTCCTTTGCGAGCATTACTGCTTAACAGAAGGAGGTGACGGTCTCCCATGCTAAAGTTTTCTCGGCCTAAGGATTTTTTAGTAACAGTCACATGTATCCCAAAAATTACTGTTTCGTAGGACTTTCCGTATTCTTGGAAGTCGAACCAGGCAAATACCTGCTAGCAACTGCGGAGGCGCATGAAAACTAAAAATAAAAGAGCAATCTGGTACAAGCTAATCGCATTTTGAACTACGCGATGTGCAAAACTTGTTGCCCCAGTGTTGCGTGCAAAACTATTTATATTTCCCTATGGGCTTTTTTTGCAAAAATATACATTTTGCGAGTAGAAAGCACGTGTAAACTCATGTTTGGTCATGTTTCAAGAGCTGTCAATGTCATCATTGTTGTGAAATTTTGACACTAACAGCTCTTCAACGCAGTTTAATTGTGCTGATTGCGTTTAGTTTCATTGGCGGAATTAGCCCTAAGTGAACGTGACAGCACAGAGGTTTCGGGATACGCTTCTTGAGCACGAGTTTGCGGATTCGAATTTGGCAAGTAGCAATGTTTTCTATTTTTATCATATTTATACAGATCACAACACTATATGCTGATGAATGAAAAAATCGTAAGGAAACATAAACATAGAATGATCTAATATTCCGTATCTACTGATTTTGAAATTATGAAGAAGAATTAAGAAGAAAAATTAACGGCAAAACGAAAGACTACGACTTTCGTTTTGTTAAATTAAAGTTATTTTTCACTTTTTAGTGTTATTTTTTTGGAAGTCGGTTGTTTTTTTTTTTGTTGTAAAAAGTCTTTATTGTTCTCTTTTCAGTATTGGTGTCTACCACACACAAATTCGAATAACACTACCTGCTGTGTAAATAACAGTGACAGGACGTTATGATAACATCATCCACCTAGTCTCTAAACGAAACCTCAAAAACTACAAAAACAAAGTTAATAAAATTTTATGTGATATCTCGTGCAAGCTTTTTCTACCAAATGAAAGAAGAATTTCCAAAATTGGTCCAAACTTGACGAAAATATCGATGAACATACTTTAAAAAAAATACACACAGACGAACATAGAACTTCGTCGTTTTTTGAAGTCGGTTAAAAAGAAAGATTTCATGGCTGGAACCACTTATAGACTGATATAGTACAGTAGGCTGCACGTCAATTGTAACATTTTGATCTTGAGCTTGCCTAGCTTAGAACGAAGTTTCTTCTCACACTTACGTGCAGCTTACCGTACGTTAGACTACGTTTATCGAGAATTGTCAGTTGTCATACAAAACACGCAAACTGTTGTCACAAACAGCCCATATAGCATATAGTGGGTATGTTGAATCAATATTAAGATACGGACTAATAATATGGGGCAATTCAACAGACATTTATTATACAAAAAAAATGTGCGGTGCAAGCTATATGCGGTGTCGGTCCAATTGAATCTTGTAGGCTTTTATTCAAAAAACTGAAACTCTTGACCTTAACATATTTGTTTGAGATATCGGTTTACGTGAGGAAAAATAGTGAATTATTTAGATTCAAAGGTGACAACTACACCAAACAGAGACCAAAAGATGCACAAAAATTTTTGTTCCGTTTCGTAATACAAGTCTAAGTAAAAATAATGTTTATCATATGTGCATTACAATTTTTAATAAATTACCGAAGATCATAAGGGAGCTCCCTTTTTTTTTTAATTAAACTACGTAGATGGTTAATAGAGAATTGTTTTTATAGTTTACAAAAATTTCTGCAACATAAAGAAAAAAATATATTTTAAGTTTCCTATAGTTTAGTTTCCTATATATGATGTGCTGTGGTTTAATAATTTAATATAATTATTGTCTTTTATTACTTAATGAAAAATATTATTTTAAGAATTTTAGTTACTTTATGTGTGTATATTTTATTTTAACTTAAAATTTATCATTATTTAAAATTCCTTATAGATATTTTCTCGTATATTCCGTGTAATATCTTAGTAAAATAAGTACCTATTAGGTATTAATGAAAAGTTAATTTGCATGCCCTAAACAGGCAAAATATGGACTGTACCTAAACCACCAATCTCTTACAACTGGTAATATCTATATTTTCTGCAAATAAATTATTCTTATTCTTATTCATAGATTAAACCAACACTCATACAAAGTGGTCACTCGACATTGTGACAATCAACTGAAGAAGCTTGACCTTATTTAGGCACATCCTGAAGCACATTGTCCTCTTATTTTGAAAGACCTTGTGATGTAATCATGAAGTAATGGCCATCATGTCATTTGGTTTAAATAGGATATTATTTTTATTAATATTTTATATACATTATTTTATATTTTGTGAATGAGAGAACGTTGTAGGCATAATGGACAGTAGATTTGTAGACCATTTTCTATTTTGTTAAATACCTGGTACTTGTTGACGGGCCTATACTGTCCTGCCATACGTATTAACACTGTAATTTGAAAACATTGTAAAAGCCAATTATTTTTAAAAGAATAACCGTGGAGTTCCTTGCCGGCTCTTCTCCATAGGAAACAGCCAATTGGAACCTCGCACCTAGATTCAGACAATTAATGCCCATGTAGGTTTATATGAAATAAAATATTTTGATTTTGAAGTAAAATAGTTTCTTAGTAACTACTAACACTAACAGAAATGGAGGTGGTTTAGTGTTTATGTTGCTTTTATTTATTAACCGGCCAAGAAGACGGACTTTTTAATACTTATATGAATTACCATAAAAGTTAGTTACCCAATTTAATAATGCACGCCATAAGGGCTTTGCAAGGATTAATAATATTACGGCGAACAGGTGAACGTACCGGCAAAATAGATTATTTTGTAAGTGGGTAAGTAGAGGTTAAATTCATTCTACTGAATTAATTAGTTACTTATTACTAACTAGTGTTTTATTAATCTTTTTAAGGGACAGTTCATTGACACTGAGTGCATTGGCAGTAAAGCGAAATTTAAAGTCTTGTGTAAACACAAATAGAAATGTGATCTAGAGGGCTTTTATTAAATAAGGTACTGGGTTTTTTTATACAAAAAATCTGGATATGTCTACTTAATCGGATTTAATTATAAACGTCACTTACATCAGAAGCTAACCCTTACTTAACTTTAAGTAAGTAATAAAGTTAGTTATCTAATAAACCAATTGTTTGTTTGTTCATATAGAGGTTAAAGTAATTCAGTACTTAACTAACTAGTGTTATAATTATCTTTTGTTAGGGACAGTTCATTGACACTGAGTGCATTGGCAGTAAAGCGAACTTTAAAGTCTTTGTTTAAACACAAATAAAAATGTAATCTAGAGGGCTTTTATTAAATTAGGTACTGGGTTTTCTTATACAAAAAATCTGGATATGTCTACTTAATAGGATTTAATTATAAACGTCACTTACAGCAGAAGCTAACCCTTACTTAATTATAAGTAAGTAATAAAGTTATTTGTTTGTTCATAAATCGAAGGGCATATAAATAAATTTTGAGATGTGGAGGAATGAGGAAATAGTATGAATGTCGATGCTATAAGAGTAGACCAAAGAAACGATGGATTGACTGTGTTGTAATATGCCTAGAAAAGCGGTGACTACCGAGATGACGACTAATAGAGAAGTATGGATGACAGGGACATGTTGCCCAGACCCCAAATAAATTGGGGTAGCGGCAGGAGAATGATGATATAAATACATTTTTGAGGAGATTAAGAAAAAAAAAAACCAGCCAAGTGCGTGTCGGACCACGTACAATGGTTCCGTTGTTGGGATGAATAAATCCCAAAAAAAAACTTAACATTGTAGTTGAAAAACATGTTCTCCCGTACATCGATATACGCCACGGTCAATTTTCCAACTGCAAACGTAAGTTTGTAATCGCATTTTTTTAATGTTATAAAACTATAAGTTAACTATTTCCTTTACTTGTGCTGTGAAAACTTGCTTCTTGCCAAATTTCATGATTCTAGGTCAACGGGATGTAGGTAGTTGGGTTTTCATTTCTTTGCGAGTACCAAAATTTATGTCGCCGTGTTTTAATCACCGTATTTTTTTATTTTGTTGACTTAAAAGATTGATTTATAGTTCCAAGGGACCGTAGACCTACGTATTTGGTATTAATTTCAGCTTGATACCTCCAAGCGTACCTGAGAAAAAGGGTCTTGACAGTCAGACAGACAGACGGACAACGAAGTGATCCTAGGGTTCCGTTTTTTCATTTTGAGGTACGGAACCTTTTTTTTTTTTTTTGGTGGGAAATTATCAAATAACTTCTCCCGCTCTGGGCGGAGCGGACTTTTACTGACTAAAACCCACCCGTGTTCCTTCCGTTGCCTGTGAGCCAGGGCCACGATATCCCTTTCGGACAAACTCGCAACCCTGGCAGGCATTGGTCCTAACGGACCCCGTCTGTTGGTGCTGACATCTCTTTGAGGCGCGCGTGGAACACAACGCGCCGTCGACCCGGGCCTGGTCCTTATCGCACGGCGAGCTACCCATCGCTCACCGTCCGCAGGCCCGCGCCTACGGTGGCCGGAAATCAGCTTGCGACTCCCGACGCCCGGGGCGTCTCTTGCGGCGACTAAGGGCGCGAGGGCGCGAACCTTGTCTCACCCTCACGCGTTCCGCCTCCTCCTTCGCTAGCATTACTGCTTTGCAGAAGGAGGTGACGGCCTCCCATGCACTCTCGCTCCAAACCATGGCCTAAACCAGGGCCATCCTACTTCCACGTGTCGTCAAATAGCGGAGCATTGTGCCGTAATTGAAGATGAAATGTTGAGTCAAAGTCAAAGTCAAAGTCAAAGTCAAACCATTTATTTCAAATAGGCACATAAGAGGCACTTTTGAACGTCAAAATTTACAAAAAAAATAGAATTGATTCTAGTTGCCCCTTCCAAAAGGTAGTTTCGTATGGAGAAGAATGGGCAAGAAACTCCACCGGTACTCTTTTAAAAATGTTTTACAATATTTTGTTTGATTACATTAATTATATGATTATATGTGAAGACGATGCACCTAGAATAAAATTACTATACCATAATAGGTAAAACGAATTAAAAACTAAGCAATGAAAAATAACTTAATTATTAGATAGATACGTGGTGTTCACATATTTACAAACATCATACAAGTATGTTTTTCTAAAAAAATAAGTCAGTGTGTGAGTATAGGTTATCACAGAATGTAAAATGAATATCATAAAAATAACAGATTTTACCATAAAAATAGCAACCAGTTTGATTTTGTCTAGACTCTAGATTGTCCTATGGAGCTGGACCAGCATGTTTCCAAGCATTCCTGTCCTGGATATAATCCTCTAACTTGTAATATGCTTGTTTACAAAGTGTACTTTTAATATGTGTTTTAAATTTTCTCTCATTTAATTTCAATACATCACAAGGTATTTTGTTGTAACATTTAACACAGTACCCCATAAAAGATGTATGTACTTTAGATAATCTGAAAAATGGTTGATCTATTTTATCTTTATTTCTAGTATTAAAATTATGTCTATCGCTTATCTTGTTAAAAATATGTAGATTTTTCCTTACATACATAATATTTTCATAAATGAATTGGCAAGGTACCGTCATAATATTAATCCTTTTAAATAGTTCCCTAAGAGATTCGCGGCGACGGAGATTATAAATTGCTCTGACAGCCCTCTTTTGCAAAATAAAGATGGACTCAATGTCAGCAGCCCGACCCCACAGTAAAATGCCATACGACATAATGCTGTGGAAGTAACTAAAATAAACCAAACGCGCGGTTTCTATATCTGTTAGCTGTCTTATCTTTCTAACAGCATAAGCGGCCGAGCTTAGCCGCCCCGCCAGAGAGGTTATATGTGGTCCCCATTGCAGTTTCTCGTCTATAGTGATTCCTAGGAAAACCGTTTGATTAATAAATTCCAGTTAGGAGTATACCTATTGAAGTCTTTTTACTTATTGTGCATACCAAACTATTTTGCTGTGTTTCGCAACAAAATAAAGAATTTGTAGTAGTAGTCTTAACATCCTACAGTTCTCTGACACTTGTTAATTGGCCGTCTTTCCTGGTACTTGGCAGGACTGTCAAGCGTCATGATTCTGATTTGAAATTTAACAAATCTTAATGGCATTTTCGGGAAGTAAATTCTATATTAAAACATTCCGGTGCTGCGAAAATGTTACGAAAGTTAACTTCGAAGTCTATTCAGACTCGTTAAGCCTATTATATTTTGGCAATAGGCTCGCCCCTTAAAGTTAGAATTATCGGCAAAACGTGAAGATGGAACACAATGTACTTTAACTGTTTAATGAATCACGTGGAAGCAAAACGCTCACCCCAGGGAACAAATTGATAGTCCCTTTTACTACAGTATGTAGTTCGTTAATAAGCCTAATAAATCTTCCTTTCCCTACTCGAACGATAACATAGTAGTTCAGAGTAGGTACAGTGAGCAACTAAAATCGATTAACACTGTTCAAAATCGATTAACACTGTTCCTTTTACATAATTATTATCTAAAATGATACAAAACGACGCGATACATTGCTTTTTGCATTTCATGTAATAACTTGGAGTTACTAATAACAACATCAGTTAAATTAAATATATCAGTTCAGTTTTTTTACGAATATTTTGCTCAATAATAAAGATAAAAACAAAAACGGTGATGATCAGCTGTTGACATCAGGCTATCGTAACTTAGATAAATTACAATCTGACCCACTGAAAAGTGGAAAATAAACAACTTTTTACAAAACAAAATTAACTTTCAAAAGTAAACACTACAAAGTGAAAAATATCTTTAATTTCGGAAGTCGGTGTTTTTTCAGTCTTTGGTTTTGTAAAAAGTTTTTTATTTTTCACTTTTCAGTGGGTCAGTTTGTAATTTATTTAAGTTACGATAGCCTAATGTCAACTGCTGATCACCTTTTGCAAAATATTGCTTTTCCCGATGCAGTGACGTTAATTGATGAGGAGTTTTTCTGGTACTTCACCATAAGCATTGTGAAGAGCATAAATTTCTCAACAACCATATTAAAGTAATCGAATCGCAACCCTTGAAAGACTTACTATTGAGTAGTTCCGGTAGCCATAAGTGGTTTTCATCAAAGTTCCACTTCACCAAATGGTGCTTTCCGAGGGCAAATGCACGAGTTACTATAAAAAATACCCAAATCGCTATAAGTACGCGTATCAATTTTGAGGATTTTTCCCCGATTTCCATGGGATCCACTGCATCAGATTATTACTTGGTGACAATGGTTCCACCTCGCAAGCATACATTTTCAAACAAAAAATAAAATTTCCATTGGTCCACAATTGACGGGACATCGGTGAACAAACATAAAAAAAAAACAAACATACATACAGGCGAATATATTATAACCTCCTCCTTTTTGGAAGTCGGTTAAAAACTGGTGTTTATCGACTTTTGTTGCTGACCGTAACGTGGGAAATATAAAACTCGAACTTCTTTGTTTCCCTGTTATTGTGTTTTCGATCCGATTTGCATTATAGGCTTCACAAAAAAGAATCTAGACCTCCACCCCAAAAACTTTTGATATCAAAGTTTCTCAAAGGTCTTGACTAACGAGCGTCGTGTACTTATAATATGTATACATATTAATAAAAGATTTGCCCTTTTTTCATCAGAGTTCAGTGAAATATAAATAATTGGTATCGACGGGAAACTGGGGAGTTTGTGAAAATGTTAGAATTTTTATGAGGTCCGGAAAAAGGTGTCAGGATAATCTGTTATGGTCTCTCTAATCTAAAGGATTGCCTGAAGTGGCCTTTATAAGATGGGTGGATCGTAAAAAATAAAGCGGCTTTTGTGTTTTTAGGAAGACTTTTTTAAATCATATTTTATGGGGACCATTGTTTTTAATATTAATATAAATGACTTAGGGCCAGTTTCTCGAACGAGTGGCTGTTGATAAATTATTCAATCATTCACAGCAGTTTGCTGTGAATGGTTGAATGATTTGTCAACGCGCGCATGACAATTTGTCACATTCATTTTCGTACGTAAAACTGACCCTGACACTGTTTATCAACCGCCATCGTCAACTGAACGTCAACGAGAAACGAGATTATTCGAACCGTGACGACCCGTTGAAGAACGTGTGGTGGACACGTGGCCATAGTAAATGTATGGCTGCATTCCAAATTAGGCCATAATCGCTCACAGCGTTCACATCAATAATTAGCGTTCCGATTTAGATATCACGATTATGACAGCTGAGAGCTGTCAACAATTCGGAACGCTCTTGGACGCGCTCACGGTTGGATTACAGTACCTATTTCTTTGTGTATACAGCACACACACACTTTTGTACACTTCTTCTTCTTCTTTGGTTAGATAGCGACTGTAGTCAGAAGCACAATTTCGAAAATGCCACGCTAAGTAGATACGATGCGACTCAAAACAAAACAGCACAACTGTCATTTTTGACAGTGCTCACCATAGAGTAAGTAGTACTGCGTTCACGGTGAAATTAATTTAGGGCATAGTCGGCGTTATCCCAAGATGGCGTATGTCATGACGTCATCTATGAAGATTCGCGAGACATCGTTTTCGCGCTCACGCTAATTCGGTGCGGATGCAAGCGCGCACAAATCGATTACAGCGCAACTCGGAATCGTCGATGTATCGCTATCACTACTTCAGCGCCGTCATCACGTTCGCGATGACATCTCGTTGACGTGGCGGTGGACAAACGGCCTTAGTATTCTTGCAATAAGTATCGTATATGCACACAATATAACACAAACAGGTAAATGTCATTGGGCTAGATGGACCGATGATAATGGAAGGGGAAAGATGATTGACCAAATAATTACAAAAGTTAGAATATAAGGAAAATAAAATACTCAGAAACCTGACTTGAATTGTTTGTTTCTTATTATCAAAAGAATAATACGCCATTCAACTGTATTAATCGTACCATTCATTACGACAAAACACCTACACAATAATATATTTTTCACCGCACAATTTAACTTAAGAAATCATTGTTAAGTGTTAATAACCGTCGGTAGTCAACATGTTTTTATCAAAGTTCATAACTTTTTTCTATTGTTTCTTATTAGAAAAATAATTATATGATTCACAGTATTTACTTAATGGCTGAGTGTGTTATTTTGTAATTAAGATTTTATACTTAAGTTGATGATTGTGTATGGCTTTTCTCTCATACATTATCCTTAAGGCGAATACTTTCAGTAGGCTTTTGTATAAATTAATCTGCCTAGCATTTAGCCAATCTAACCGGATGCAGCTGGATTTGACACGGAGCGACTGCCTATCTGACCTCTACAACCTAGTAACTGGGTAATAAAATACCCCTTCGTAAGACTTGTTGTCAGACTTTCGGGCTTCTGACTACCCCTAACAACTGTCAAAGATCCACGAATGACAGCCGGGACCAACGGCATAACGTGCTTTCCGACGAATGGAGGAGTCTTTGTATGTAAAGGTCACCCATCCACGGACCAACCCCGGCAAGAGTAGCTTAATCTAATGGATCGACCCGTGTGGTTATTATATTTATGTTTTTTATTTTTCCTGGGTTCCTTTATCGATACTAAACCTTCCCCTAAGCTATGGCACGCAATTTCTTTAACATCTTGTATATTATACTGCCACGAGCTCCTCCTGTGAACAATTATAGTACTACTAAATGGGCACCCCGCAGAAACTTTTTATTTCTCATTATTAATGATATTAGTCACATTCAAATGTTTAAAAATAGCTAGGTAAATGAAATAATATAATGGTTCTGAGATAAAAAAAGTAATTATATAAAAACATTGCGGAGATTTGCATAATAATTTAATCATTCGGTCAAGCATTCCTACGTAGTATCGTTGGTTGTAATACGATGAATTTTCAGTCCAGACGCCTAGAGATCCTGCAGCGTAGCAACCTCATCAATATAGGATTGAAAGCCGAAACTATTTGTGCATCCTTGACTTAAGTCTATTATATTGGTACACCCTTTGATTATTTATGTCTAGAGAGTGTCGTGCTGAAAAGAACTAAAAAAAACATGCCAACTTTGATAGACAGGTGTGCGTGACAGCTACGTCTTACACTCGCGCCACGTAATTGTGTTGTCATTGTGTTATTCTAGTGTGCGTGCATTTAGCGTCCAAGGGCTAGACGCAATTTTTTTCGACGAGTTCACAGCTTTGACTGTCTATCTAGCACATAAATTTATACCTTTGAATACACCGTATATATGTGTGCCACACCGTGCTAAGTGTCATCTATGAAAGCCAGAATTTATTACTGTAACGTTGCAACCAAAGATAATATACGATTTTTTTTTTTTTTTTGGGTGGGAAATTATCAAATAACTTCTCCCGCTCTGGGCGGAGCGGGAGGGCGTGTCAGACTTTTACTGACTAAAACCCACCCGTGTTCCTTCCGTTGCCTGTGTGCCAGGGCCACGATATCCCTTTCGGACAAACTCGCAACCCCGGCAGGCATTGGTCCTAACGGACCCCGTCAGTTTGTGCTGACATCTCTTTGAGGCGCGCGTGGAACACAACGCGCCGTCGACCCGGCCTGGTCCTTATCGGACGGCGAGCTACCCATCGCTCACCGTCCGCAGGCCCGCGCCTACGGTGGCCGGAAATCGGCTTGCGTCTCCCGACGCCCGGGGCGTCTCCTGCGGCGACTAGGGGCGCGAGGGCGCGAACCTTGTCTCACCCTCACGCGTTCCGCCTCCTCCTTCGCTTGCATAACTGCTTCGCAGAAGGAGGTGACGGCCTCCCATGCACTCTCGCTCCGAACCATGGCCTGAACCAGGGCCGGACGCGAGAGATCGCCGCCGCCGATCGCCTCCGTGAGGACACGGCGGTGCTCCGCCCAAGCTGGGCAGACCTCCACCGTATGCTCCACCGTGTCCTCCGGGCGATCCACACAGTGGTGACACCCGGGCGTTTCCTCCCGCTTAATCCTAAAAATATACGATACGAATCAGTTCTTAGACAAAAAATCGATAAAATCATGTTATTATACTCTAAATAAATGCAGAAAATTGCAAGACTGCAGTTGCCAACGCAAATGTTCAACAAATCTTAAACTTTGCTAATTAAGCAACTTTTATTAATCAAAGCGGCTGCAGCTAAGCCAATCGTCTAACTAATGGAAAGCTGTTCATTTGTAACAATTAAGCTAACTGCTGCACAAATCAATCGATTGTGTAACTTTGCAATGTTATTTAATCTGAACTTAGAATACTGAATAAAATCAATGAATGCATTGCAGTACTAATTTATCTTGACCCCTCTACTTACAATCTATAAAGTACTTACTAATTTCATGGGTACACTAATTCCGTCCTATTATGAAGTACTTACTAATTTCATGCTATTAAAAAATACTTACTTATTCCATGCTCAAGCTGTCACTTCCTGTTACACACCTCCGTCCCTTTTCACATAATCTCTCCCAGAGAAGGCGAGAGGAAAGATATTTCACGTCAATAAATATGAATGAATCTCTTTTTAGGGTTCCGTACCCAAAGGGTAAAACGGGAACCCTATTACTAAGGCTCCGCCGTCTGTCTGTCTGTCTGTCTGTCTGTCCGTCTGTCACCAGGCTGTATCTGATGAACCGTGATAGTTAGACAGTTGAAATTTTCACAGATAATGTATTTCTGTTGCCGCTATAACAAAAAAATACTAAAAAACAGAATAAAATAAATATTTAAAGGGGCTCCCATACAACAAACGTGATTTTTTGCTCGATATTGATAACGGCAACAGGTAGGCGCTTGAAATATTCACAGAATATTTATTTATATAATCACTTTAAAAATAAATAATTAAATTAAAATGAAACAAATATTTAAGGGGGGCTTCAGTACAACAAACGGGATTTATTTACCATTTTTATAGATAATGGTACGGAACACTTCGTGCGCGAGTCCGACTCGCATTTGGCCGGTTTTTTTATGAAAAGGTGGATACGTAAACACGACCGTTTGCCCGAAGGGTTAGGCAGAGGTGTACCTATAAAAGGGAGCAGTGGTGGCCCAGTCGTAACGTTCGCGATTACGAATTGTAGGTCGTAGGTTCGAACCCAGGCAGGCTTTACTTTGTGTAACTTATTTCATCAGCGCTGCTCTCAAAACGGTGAAGGATAACATCGTGAGGAAACCGGCATGTCCTAGAACCAAAAATTTGAAGACATGTGACATCTATCAACCCGCACTAGGCCCGCGTGGTGGATTACGGCCCACTCTCTCTCACAGAGCGGCCTGTGTCCCAGCAGTGGGAAAATTAAAGGCTGATTAAGATACCTTTAAAAAGGTCGAGGCTATTTATTATTAAACGGGTTTATTTATTCATGACAAGCCATAACCACAAACTTTCATAAGTGTGTAACTACACTGATGAAAACGTGTGGTTAATAATGTCTGGGTAGATTCATTCATTATGAAATGTTACTACCCTAGAGGAATATTACGTTGGTCTCGTGTTTTCATGAATGAACTTTACTTTTGATTTTTCTCTTTTCCTCATTAAATTTATGAGGAGAAAAAATGCTACCTTTTCAGTTTATATTTAATATGAACTGAAAAGGTAGCATTTTAATGCAAGTTGTCTTAGTCTTAATTATTACACTGCACTAATGTATTTTTGCCCGGATTGTGTAAATACTAACACGCGTTACGTATGTTAGTACATAGTTACACATTCCGGGCAAAAATACATTAGGTCTCGTGATTTTTTCATGAATGAACTTTACTTTTGCTTTTCTACTTCTCCTCATAAATACGAACTCAGAAGGTAGCCTTTTAATGTAGGTTGGCTTAGTCTTAATTACACTGCACTAATGTATTTTTGCTCATAATGTGCAACTATTAACATAGGTTGTATGTATTTGCTTTCAGGTTGAAAATTTTCCCGATTCTCTATCACCCACATGGGGTAAATTTAACTGGATTAGGTATTATTTTCGGGGTCAAAGTAGTTCCAGAATTATTATTTTTAGGATTAAAGAATCTCTGAAAACTTCGAGACTTAGCTTGCGAAGATTGTGTGTGATATCTTTTTTCTATAGCCGACCCCAACATAGTTGAGATAAGGCTATGCAGATGATGATGAAGATGTTTTTTTTTTTGTTCTATACTTTAATTAATTTATTTACGACAGTTATATAAGTTTATCTTCTTTGTTAAACTAAGATGTACTTTCAGCAGTAACATAATTTGACTATAACATTGTCCTCGACTAAACAGATGTGTCAGTGTATCTTTTGATTCATATTACAATTAGAACAGACGGACTTCTAGTTGCTTTTTTGTTTAAAAATGTAAATAAAATAAACGATGCTTTGACGCAAATGTTTTCAAGGACTATTAAACGCTGCCGGTTTTCGACAAATACGTATAAAATTATTGGGTGTTATTAAGTTTTTTACTCAATTGTTATTAATAATCGTTGGCGTCCCCTATTAATCACTCCCCGATTAAATAAATAAAATAATATTGTTTTCCAAACACGTGAATTTTGTGCTACATTCATCATGAAAAATAATTTAATTAAGTACCCTAAGAACACCGAGGAGATCTAATAACAGCCAGGCGTTAGAAATACTACTACTAAAGAAAATAAAATTAGCAATACAATTACTACGCTGGTATTTACTCTGAAACCCGGTGCAGCGTAAAAATATCAAACAACAAACTTGCACGTTTTCTGGTAATAATGTCTTGAAATTAAAAATTAACTGCCTTTCTTGAGAACTGCGAAATACTGAAACAAATAACCTATAATTCAATCTTCTATGTCCAAAGGTTTGGGCATGGCGTTGATGAGTCGGTCAGTGAGTGAGTGAGTCGGGCCTTTTTTTTAATGTATATTAGGATTGCATCATCTCTGTCTCATAATAATGATAATACGTATGTTTTTGCATGACATGAAAACTCAATAGCTAAAGGGATCTTGTCATCCCTACGCCACACATTGGCAGTCTGTCGGTGAACGGAAAAACGACGCCTGATATTATTTCCTTTGAACAAAATTATAGCGTAAGTAAGTCGTTCGAGATTTTCATTAAAAAGATGCTAGAGTTAAAGACATGATTTTTGCTATGCTTGATCCAATAATTATAGAATCATAATTGACAAAATAATTATATTATGAATCAGAATCATTGAACTAAAAATATAAAACAATAAATTTTTTTTTTCGATGCAAGCAACAAGTAACGCCATCTTTGAAATGAGCAACAACACGCCAAAGTAAGCGCGACTCTCGATGAAAGCTGTTCAAAATGCTCTTCGGTTATATTTTATACTTCTATCTCACACATTTTTTGGTATCAACAACTGTTTAGTACAAGTATGAACACGATTTGAAGCCCGTAATACATGTTTCATTTCAACTAAATTTTTTTCAACTCTGCAAGTAATATTTTGAACAAACTAACGAGATTTCCCAAACTAACAAATCATTCATTAATAACAAACATGATATTCTTCCGTCTTCTTATTAATTTTTAGGTTTACCTAAGAAAGTTTTAAAGTGTGATATTTACAAAAAATCTGAAACAAATAGTAGTGAGACCTCAGATGAAGACTTTGAAAACAGGAACTTGTAACAGACAAGACTCGTGTAAGCAGCTGAACCCTTTTTTTTTTTTTTTTGCCGGGTTGGAATATCCTCATGGATGTCCTCTGCCCTGGGGTGAGCGGAGGGGTCTGTCAGACTCTTATTGACTAAAAACCACCCCAGTGTTCCCTTCCCACACTTGCACCGGGGATCTTGGGAGCTAGTATTACTTCCATGGTCCCCGGCTAGTACCGGCCCGCCTCTGCGGGCCACCTCAAGTCTGGGGGTGAGGTGTTAGACCTCCCCCGCGACGTCTGAAAGGAGCGCGCGTGGAACACTACGCGCCGCCACTTCGGGTCCAGTGTGATAGGGGGCGGCGGACGTCCCCGAGTCCGCCGTCCCTGGACCCATTTAAGGGGGCCGGAAGAAGGCATTGTCTGCCCTCTGCCGACGCCCAGTGCGCCTGCTGCGGGTTGGGTGAGCGGACGAGATCTGCCGCTCCCTTTCCACAGCCTCCTTCTGCGATACGACTGTTTCGCAGAAAGCAGCTGAACCTGAGCCAACCTGGCAGTGAAGTCATTAAAACATACCCGTCCACCCATAGATAAATACAACCCGTCTCTCCACTATTCCAATGCTTGCTCAAGGATGCTTATCCGGTAAGCTCAAATAATCCTTCCATATCCCAAGGGACGTCTTCCCTACCATTACCGCGCCCCCCGGTCTACTCTTTTGATATACAATGGTCTCAGTAGTCTCATGAAACATGAGGCTTCAGGGGCTAGGAGTCTGGTACAACCACGCTGGCGTCGGTGTATTTCATTCATTCACTAATTCATTGCCTAAGAATGTTTCAAAGCTTGGTTAACCCGTTTATGTTATGAACTGCCTGTGCAAAGTATAAGTTATGATTTACAAGTAATATTATAATATTATTATTATTGATCTTCTAAATTTGTTAATGTGTAACATCTTTCCTCTCGCTTTCTATGGGTGTGATTTCGTGAAAAGGGACGGAAGTGTGTAAAAAGAAATGACAGCTTGAGCATGGAATAAGTAAGTACTTTTGAATAGCATGGAATTAGTTAGTACTTTTTAATAGCATGGAATTAGTAAGTACTATATATTGTAAGTAGAGGTGGTAAAATTTCGACCAGTGGGCGACCACTAGTAATGAATAAATTATTCGAATAAATATTTCAGTATTTAGCTTTTCTAAATTTTGAGGTTGATTTCTGTTGCTGCTCAGTTGTATAATATTACCAAGGTGAGATGTCAGATGTTACACATCATATGCGACTACTGTAAGGCTCGCTGCTTTTTTCTAATGTCAAAGATTTTAGAAATTAAAATATTTCATTGTAATTTTTACCTACGTTAGTTTAACCATAGTAACAATAGGTAGGTAAGAATCATTTTTGTATTATTTACACTGGTACATTCATTCATCGCTCGTGGCTAAATAATAAAAGCCGCACGGGTCCATCCATCAGGTTAAGCTACACTTGCCGGGTTTGGTCTGTGGATGGGTGACCATCTTTACATACCGAGACTCCTCCGTGTCTCGGAAAACACGTTAAGCCATTGAACCTGGCTGTCATTCGTGGATCTTTGACAGTCGTTACGGGTCCTCAGAAGCCCACAAGTCTGACAACCAGTCTTACCAAGGGGTATCGTATTACCCAGTTACTGTGTTGTGGAGGTTAGATAGGTAGTCGCTCCATGTAAAATACTGGTATTCAGCTGCATCCGGTTAGACTAGAAGCTGACCCTAACATAGTTGGGAAAAGGCTAGGCAGATTGATTGACATTCATTCATATTTAAAGAAGAGGGCTGGCTTTTAATGAAAAACTGCTGACGAGTAATAATCTTACTCCACACAATGAGCTTTGGTCAAAGTATGTGAACTGTGAGGAGTTCTTTTGTGTCCATGTTTGGTATGCCACAAGCTTTTATGGTTTTATACCTTTATGCGTGTACCCCTTTATCTATTATTTAAATGCGAATTAAAATAGTTTCAAGAGTTTTATCATACATCAGTAGTATGACATTTTGTTTTACAGGGTGGCCAACTCAAATGTGTACAACTTTTGTGGCCACTATTTTGATTTTTAGATTGTTTGATATCTACTATTTAGTTAAAATGTAACAAATTCTTTATGCATCATCCTCTCGACTGTCCACGAATAAAAACGTGGCTACCGCATTAATTTCAGTAATTTAATTCTATATTTATTAATAGTCAGATTGAAAACCCACCCAATTGTTTTCAACAAATCAGTAACCGTAACCGTATCTGTAACTTTTATGGTGTACATAATAAAGAGTATTTTATTCTATTCTACGAGTTACTAGTCCCATTTTGATTACAGGGGGCCAAGTCTGCTATATCAATGATTGGTCATTATGACGACCATACCAAGGCAACGCCATGACCATTGTGCCAATAGTTTGTAACCTCCTAAATTCATAATGGCGTGACAGTGGTCCATAGGGAAGTCAAAATAATAGGAACTTGTCAGTACGAGATTACCAAATACACACAATTTTTCCAATGGAATGTCAGGGGCACGTTATTGGAAAATCATAAAGACGCCTTTCAATTAGGAGATTAGCAAAACTGTCAAACTCTACAATTACGGTGCCTATGATCGGCCATTCTGGCACAACTGTGTTAGCAGACTTGGCCCCCTGAGGGTTTGTAAACAAATAAAATTTTCACTATTGTGAAGAAGAGCAACGTTTTTTGATCACGTAGGACCCCTAAATTCTCTTTGGTTGATTAAGTGGATTAATTACACCATTCGGAAGAATGACACCATGAGCAGGTGCTCACGGCAGGTTTCTTGTGGCTTCAAGGAATTGAAGAGGCTACAGGACAACAATATTAAGATTTGTTTTTATTTTTTAACTGGCTTCAAAAAAAGGTTCTCAATTTGACTAGGTATATATTTTTGTATGTTTGTTACGCGATTACTCTGCTAATTATGAATTTAGGGATTACATTGATAGGTAGATAATATAGGGATTACATCGCTGATAAAAATGCTTGGCTGAATGCTGGTTCTGCTCCACAACCAGAACTAATTGATTAAAATTTGAAAATATTGTTGGAGCTGCTGAAGATTGTAAGATTATCTTTGCATAGTATAAACACAATCTCCTTTGTAATAAAATTGTATAGCTACATGTGTGAGTACCTACTATGTACAACAGAGCTACCATTTACCGGGTAATATATCTTTCATTAACTTGAATCTGTCCTGGCGGCTAGAGTATGTCATGCTCACTCAGATGTCTCGCTGATGGTGGCGCGTGTTTTGGATCATTTAGCTCCCTTCAAAATGATTGAGCTGAATAGTGCTGATCCATGCGTAATGTTCGTGAACGGGCGCTATCAGTTTGGATTGGTCATCTCTTAGCTGCCACGGCTTATTTTAATTATTTTAGTTTCGAATTGTTTTTTTTATCTTTTTATCACGGACGCTTTTTACGTTTTGCATCGTTTCCACATGTATAATTTCAACATGAATGATGTAACCAATACTTTGTACACAGGTTTTCAGAAATAATCGACATCATAATATACATATACGTCGGAACCCTCGGTGCGCGAGTCCGACTCGTTCTTGGCCGATTTTCTTTGACAGGGTCCTTAGGATATTTAAAAAATAGTCATCTCTTCTTAAGCTTTACTACTCACGCGACTTTGGATGATGATTTGAGTCAATCACCAGAGAACAAAGATACAAGCATCAGGTTCCGTATGCAGATGTCCACGTGGTGTTGATACTACCAAATACAACTGCTCTGCCTCGGCTGACGATACTGGATGTGACAGCATACTTCTGCATTGTTGTTTATTAAGGATATTATTATTGGGACTTACTAGAGAATGGGCAGCAGCGTTCTCTAGGCATTTTAACACCATACTTCGATCGCCAACCCGCCTGCAAAGCGTGGCGATTATCCCCCCTTTGGAGGAGGTATTATTTAGCCCTCTTAAATTGTAAGTCATGCACACCTATATGTTTAGTAATCGGGCAGATCATGCTGTATAACTGGCTGTATTTAATAAGTGATTAAAGTTAGTTCAGAAGACCAAGAGAAGGAGTTTATTTTAATCAAAACCTCATGCGAGTAAATCCCTGATAGTCTCATGCATACTTTACCACTGGGAATGCTGGTGAGTACGAATAGAACCCGACACCTTGATACAATGAATCACCCCATATCGCTTTGTGTGGGTGTTTGAAAGGCCATAAGCCTATTTTGTGATCTCTCGATTGCCATTTCTACGCATGAAATCACTACCTAATTCAAAATTCTACGGAGAAGATTATGTAGGTATAGTTGACTTCGTAATTTATTTACCACCCTAAGGTTGAATATCACTTACTTACACGTCATAAAACGACAAGGTCTATAAAGGGTCCCCGAAACGATCAATTGCAATTGTAAATTTTTACGTGATTAGCAGCACTGAGACGTCAGTTTACGACCTGTCAAAACGGTCAAAGCGCCTGTATTTTCATTAGTCGAGACTGAATGATGAACGAATTAACAAAACGAATGATTAATGTTGAAATGGAAGACCTCTTGTCAAAGTGGCGCCAAGTGGTGGCTTAAATATTCATGAAAACCCTCATTGTTGTTAAAAGTGGTAAAGAAATTACGAGGTCGATTATACCTATCGTTGATGACGCGTTGGTGATAGTGGCCTATCACCGGAAATAAAGTAAAAAAGAATTTTAATAAATCCACGAAAAGAAATAGGTAGTCGTAAAAATTAATTTAAAGTTCGATTTCAATATCCTCCTAAGTTTGTGATTCAGTTCAATCACTTACAGAACAAAGAAAATTAGTTTTCGAAGTGTACAAAAAGTTTTTATATTAGTTTCTGATGTGAAGTAAATTTAAATTTTAGTGTATAAATGATCGAAGCACGCGCGACGCGCTGCTCTATAGTTTTTTGCTCCATTGCTTATCTTCATGGGTAGAAAGGCGTAAGTTTATGCATGTATGCTGTGGGTTGTTATGACTTAGGTATGTAAGTAAAATAATAATGCCTAGATAATAATTTTCGTAGCGCAAACTTATTAGGACTGATTTTCCAATCGCAGAGACATTAAAACAAACCTTGTTAAGGCTCCGTGCACGAAAGAAACCCTTTTTCGTTAATTTCTTATCTAATTTGTGAGAAAGCTTAAAATAATTGAAACATTAATGTAACTATAAAATTATATTATAGTTTTGGTGGTGCTAAACCATTCGTGTCAGTCTTAGTACCTGTTAATAGTTTCATCAAATTTGCACGCTCGAAAATATAGTTTATTTCGCCTTTGATTTACTTAATGAAGATATTGTATAATCACAAAATATTTTTTTGATTTTATCTCAAGAGTAGCTGAAGCCGATTGTGTAATTTTTATATTTTTCAGTAGCGTTTGCTTAATAATAGGAAAAAATACATTAACAAGCGGGTTTTTATAAACTATATAGGTTTATCAACATTATTTTTCTGCTATAATTATCATATATCAAAGTTGAAAAAAGTGATTCAGCCACATGCAAGTAGACAAGTATTTTTTTTAACGTTCAAAATCAAAAGTCAGTCTCGCGGCATTTTTCGGAAAACTTGTTGCGAATATTATTAATTTTCCACGAATACTTATTTTATTTGAAAAATCCCTTCCAGTCACATGCAAAACAAAGAACTCAACTTTTCAAATCACAAATAAATTTATTTAAATTCTTTTTCTCTTTCTCACAACCAATGAACAAAATTTATCAAAATCAGCCGACTTCGTGCACGGCCCCTTAAAACGTCAAAAGCATTTCTTCGATATAACTTAAATATCTGACAACTGAATAACGTCTGAAGAAATTTAATTCTACACCACTACTTAATATTCCATCTATTAACTCAGAAATAAATTTATTCACAGTTCGTTGTGAACTGAATTTAAATTAATATCAAATTAAAACCACTCAGTCAAAACCTTGCATCTGAAGGAACACGGTGGGTTTTAGTCAGTAAAAGTCTGACACTCCCTCCCGCTCCACCCAGAGCGGGAGAAGTTATTTCATAAAATTCCACCCAAAAAAAAAAAAAGCTTAGCTACCTTAAAGCTAATGTCATTAATATAATTATTCTCACATTAACTTTATTTAGTAGGTAATCTAATCACATAAAGTTAATGTAAATACGTCCTAAAATCATATTATAATTATATTTTAATATGCAAAATAGATATAGTACTTATAAAACTTTTTAGTGATAGTTGTATTTATTAGTTGTCAAGTAATCTACTACTGTAGCCGATAAGATCTCTTTTCCGCTTTAGAGATCCTTTAGTAAGCGGGTAATTTGAATGTATTGTGTTGTACATATTTTACGAGTAATTGTATGGATCAAGTTATCTGAATTAAATAAATTTTATTAATTTTTTTATTGATTAAATACTTCTTTACGGGACAGATGGGCTAGAGTCGTCACGCAGTGGGAGGGATGACTTACCTCTAAGTCATCACGCGTTTATGGAAGATTAACCGGAGAAAGCAACACACAGGGAAGAGTGGAAAGCTGTGGAGGAGACCTTTGTCCAGCAGTGGGACAAAACAGGTCAAAAAAAAAATTACCAGTAGCAACGCTAAAGCTTTGCACTTTTAATCAGCCGTAGTTTATTAACAGTAAAAAAGTGAATGTTTTGGGTCCATACAAATCGATGTTAGCTGTAATCAAATCGCCGTTCCAATAAATGTTTCCTTTATTTCTTCGCAAAGATTCAATTGCCGGGTGCGGGGTCGAAACGAATAAAAGGGCGCCCGAAATTGGGTCCCAACAAATAGTGACACGGAAATCATCCTAAAGCAATTTCGTAACAACTACTGTATACGAGTTCTCGGAATAATGGTCCGTTTCTAACAACTATTGTTAACTAATAAAAGGTCCTGAACTGTCCTACGAGTTATACGATTTGTATGAAATAAATTGGATATAGGTAGATAATAAATATGTGTTTTAACAGCAGTCTTACACGAGACAATTTTCCTTACTGAAAATAACTTTGTGAAACGTAGATAAATATTTAAATACACGAAAACAAAAATTAAGATGTCTTAATAAAATAAAAATAACTTTACCATTCACCATTTCACCTTCAACAACAGATAAAAAAATAATCGTTTAAATTGATGATTTCCTCATTCTTGTTTATAAAACAGTTAGTTACATGTATTTAATTATTTAATAATTACTGGTAGACCTAAGTACAACTCGATGTTCGTTGAGATTAAATAAGAAAACAATTTTGCATAGTTTAAAAGAAGGTAAAACACATCCATTTAGCGCAATAAAAGGCACAAAACATATCCTTAAAACAAAAGTGTATTCTGTTTTTTTTTTAATTCATATGATTTATCACCGCATTTATAATTTTTTCGCTTATTATGAGATATTCTCGTTCCAATCTAATTCCAATTCAAAAAAAAATCGGGAATTTGAAAACATAAATTTAGTAATATATTCGGTAAAACTTTAAATCTACAGCATAAAGTAAGGAAAAACTTACGTAATAGTTTCCAAACTTCGAGAAAATTATCCAACAAAAAAACTTAAAACAATATTCATGTTCATTGTCCACTTATTAATTGAAACAGTACTCGTAATAATTATTTAATTCGAAACAAAATATTCGAAACTTTTTCGCGGCTTGAACGTGAACACGCGTTCTGTCGTGGGGACAACGCTTCACGGCGGCTGTTCACAAAAGACTGCCTGTAGTGTAGCACGCCACCCTTTGCGCGTAACACTGAAAATTTTCACTCGCCATTCACACCCGTTGTAGCAAGGTATTGTTTTTACAGCTGGTATAGACTTGGCTGTTGAGTAAACTTTCATTGTACAAGTGTGTTACCAAATAGTCTTGAAAAATGTTTTGACTACAGTGAATCACACACTAATATTTCATCAAATCGTTAATTTTAAAGAGTCGGTATTCTGCTGGGGAGTTTGTTGCGCCACTTCTTCTTCCCAGCTACAGCACTAGGAAGTGGTGAAGAGTGGGCGTTTTTGGGGGACTTTCTAATGTAATTTTTGACATTTAAAAGTAATTCTCAGTCTAGTTTGAATAAATGACTTTTGATTTTTGATACACAATGTTTTTTTTTTTACTTTTTCATTTTAACTTAAAAAAACCGGCCAAGTGCATGTTGGACTACGCACAATGAAGGGTTCCGTAGTTAGGATGAATTTATTCCAAAAACAAACTTAAAATTGTAGTTAAAAAACATGCTCTCCCATACATCGCCATACGTTACGGTCAATTCTTCAACTGCAAATTTAAGTTGGCCTACTATTACTCGTTAACTTGTGAAGCCTACTTAGCTGTGATAGTTTTCCTTTTAATTTTGTTATATATACCATGCCATGAATTTTTTCACATATCCAAACCCAACCATTTAGCTGGTTGCCGGGGCATTTGGCTGGCCCCCAGGGGGGGGAGACACACGTGACTCTAACAAAAAATAGCACTTTAAAGCTTAATATTACGCAAACGGATCTCAGAATTGAAAAATGCTTTTCACAGACCCACAATATTTTTAAACGGCTTATCCAACGTTACCCCACACCATGTATTAGATGAGAAAAAAAGTTATCGTCCCCGTTTTACGTGTAAGGGAGGTACCCTAAAAAAGTGATTTTCATGTTTTTATTTTAAGACTTTTTCGGGCGTGATTAATATTGACACCCATGCCAAATTACAGCTTTCTATGACAAAGAGTCTCCGAGCTAAGCCGGGGACAGACGGATGGAAGGACAGACAGACAGACAGACGGACATGGCGAAACTATAAAGGTTCCTTGTTTACTACGGAACCCTAAAAACCTGAAGAAGATCAATTCAATTCAGTTCTCAATTCTTTATTGCGTACCATAATGTATTTTGTTGGTAGGGAAATAATTATATTAGACACAATTATGGACCCTGTTAGGCACAGCACAGACCAAGTAGGAAAAAGGAGGAAGAATATTATATGGATATTTGAATATTTGTTTTATCATAAACGAATGTAAACAAACCTAATTATTATGCGTGTTACATGCTTCAACAAAAGGTGTTCTAGTAGAATACAAAATGTAAATTTTGACTAACGATAACAGATTTTTGGTATGATACCAAATCTTTACTTACTAATTTTATAAAAAAGTAAAATTTGTTTGTTTGTAGAGGGTAATCTCTGGAACTACCAGTCGGATTTGAAAAAATATTTTTGCATAGCCCAATCCTTGAGGAAGGTTATAGGCTATTTATCATCACGCTACGACCTTTAAGAGCCGAGCAAAAAGAAAAAGGCAGAAAGAACGGTTAGCGTTAACGAAGTAATAGTGCGTTGCAATGCGACGCAGTGCGTTGGGGGAACAAGAAACTTCACGCGGACGGGCAAAAGAATAAAAGAATAAAAATCTAGTCTAGTATAAACAAACACAACATACGGATGAACAGGTTATGTCCCACATTACCTGTTTAAAGTATCTAACTATTTACAATTCCTGAAGGCCAAGAATTTAAAAATGTTCAAAATCTCACCTCAGCCACCTCAATCAATGTCAAAAATGTAAGTAAATTAGTGGTATTATTGACTGAATGAGACTGAATTAGAATGTGAACGTTAATTACATAATCAGCCTATAAATTTACCACTGTTGGGACACAGGCGCCCTTTGTGAGAAGGAGTCGGTCATAAACATAATCCATGACACGGGCCCAGTACGGGTTGGCGAATGTCACATGTCTTCGATTTTTGGTTCTAGGGCATGCCAGTTTCCTCACGATGTTTTCTTCGCAGTTTTGAGAGCAGTGGTGATGAAATAATTTAAACACAGTAAAGTGCCTGCCTCGGTTCGAACCCACGGCCTATATAACTCGTAAGTTGCGGCCTTTACCACTGGGCCACGACTGCTGTCCAGCGTTAATTAAAATATTGGTATTGATGATGATGATCATTTATAGACTTTTCAACCATGATGATCTACTTATAAAAAATGTCCCAAAATTAACGCACACCAGCAGACACGCCGATTTTAATATTATGTTAAGAGCGGCCAACCCGACATACTTTTCATACAAACGCTCGTACGTGATTATGGCCTTGTAACATATCTTTCGTTGAAATTTTTGAACCAATAGGTATCTTGTGCACTATATCTAGGTTTCTATGCAAGCAAAAAATAAATTTTTTGAAAAACAAATTCAGTATAAGCCTGCAAAAATCTGCTTTTTTGCAGAAATTTTACTTGAACTTGGGCCATTCATAATGTACTCTTAAATTGTAAATGATAAGAAAACATCAGAATAGAAACCTTGCAAATGTAATGTAGATTCTAAATGACCATCATTTTTTTCACATACTGGCAAGGCTTACTCAAAAACACGTATTTCCTGGAACAAGTTTTATGAAATTTCCGCACATTATTTTTCGTTCAATGTTATCGCGTTCTCACTCGTTTATTAATAGTTTTCATTTGCGCTAGATCAACCATCGACCATGCTCGCATTGACGATGGACGGACTGGGAAGGCCCCTCTTAAATTCATTACACATACATTGTGTTATTATTATTTATTTATTTTTATTATGATTTTTAAAACACTGTTTATTTTAGCAGTGGTGGCCCAGTGGTAAACGCCGCGGCTGACGAGTTGTAGGTCGTAGGTTCGAACCCAGACAGGTGCTTTACTTTGTGTAAATTATTTCATCACCACGGCTCTCAAAACGGTGAAGGGAGACATCGTTAAGAAACCGGCATATCCTAGAACAAAAAATTCTAAGACATGTGACATCTACCAACCCGCACTGAGCCCGTGAGGTGGATTACGGCCCACTCCCTCTCACAGAAAGAGGAGGCCTGTGTCCCAGCAGTGGGACTAAACACACCAAGACCAGAGAGTTGTGGTACCAAGTGGGGCGGTGGGATTATGTACTGTTTATTTATTATATCTCTGTTCTGCCTCGTTGGTCTAGTAGTAGCAAGCGCTACTGCTGAGCATGAGGCCCTGGGTTCGATTCCCAGGTCGGGAAAAGTGCTATTGGGATTTTCCATTAGTAATTTCTCAGTAGCAGCCCAGAGTCAGGATTTGTGCCCGGTTGATGCCAATAGGCTCGCCCCCTATTACATGGGACTTAAACTTATCTGGCGAAATATGGGTGTACTATGGGTACACCTCTGCCTAACCCTTCGGGGATTACAGGCGTGATGTTATGTGTTATGTTATTTATTAAATTAATTATACTGATTGTAGGAGAAAATTGTGGTCAGATTGCAAATATACGCACGCACAAAATCGCACACGTGTAAGGGTCTAGCGTAGTAGGTACTTCTTCCGTTTTGACTGTAAAGTGGCAGTGTGACTGTTATTTTTAAATATCGCAGCATTATGCTGAGATAGGAGCCTTTTGGGCATCGCACAAGTCTTGATTGTTTTTTTTTTTGTGTATATTGTTAGGTTTAAATGCTATTTTGTATTTCTTGTGCGTGTCCCAAATAAATATTTTTCTTTCTTTCTTTGTATATTTAAAATGACAGAAAACGATTCTGAGCAAACTACTTTCATAATTTGCATTAATTCAGTTACACATTGTGTGAAAATTTCTGACTTAATGAACGTTGATTGCAATCTTTGTCAAGCCTTCAACAACTGCTAAAAATTCAGATGTCGAATGAAAGAAGCATTGATGATCAATACCAGATGGGTATAAACATAAATGAGACCAGGCAGTCTAAAAATATTAATCTTTCCTGGTATCATACCAGTGTTTGTATGCAGAATATCTGACACCTTGAAAATAAATGTGAACCGAAATAGGTTTATTGATAGATTTATGTAGTTTCTCCGCAAAACTGAGTCTAATTATAGTTTTAACGGGAAATTCTTCTGAGTTTTTTATTTTATATAACACAATTCAATTATTTCTTTTTTTCATATTTTTATTATTAATAGGCACTAGAGAATACAATCCCGGGATCGAGAATCGGAATCTCGAGATCCCGGGATCCCGACCGTTTTCTGGCCCCGAAAATCCCGGGACTGTACTTGGCTAATCTCGGGATTTTCGGGATTGCCACAAACAAGTCTAGTTTGTATTCCGTAGTCCGTTGCGCCTTGAAAATAACCTTGCCTAGATTATTTTAATACATTACGACAAAAAGCAACTCGTACAATAAGTAGGTACCCACTATTTACTACACAGGTACAGTCCTAATAATATGTTTGTCGTAGAACTTAGAAGGGACTTCCCCACTCGGAATACTTTAATACAATACTCTTAAAGTAATTCCCCAACGAACCAACAGGGGAATCACCCGATCATCTCATATCATAATATTGTTGCGGGTATTTCCCGTCGGTCCGGGATTCCCTGTACGAAAGTATAAATATGCAAAATCAGGTTTTATTTTTTTCATTTATTGTTTTGTCAGTGACGGGTTACGTAGGCTACGTCAGTGACGACGGGTTACGTAGGCTACGTCATTAAAATTTAAAAGTCAATTATCTGAAATTAAGTATTTCAAATGGCGGGAGACTTTGTTAGACCTACTTTGACCCTATCTTTGTCATCGCCACCTGATATTGCAAAATCTTATAAATGTAAGTATAAAAAACTGCTTATTCATATCTCCACATTGCTTATTAGGTTAGTACTAAAATAAACTTAACCAACCATTCCTGGTTCCATAGGCTTAGCATGAGAACCGTAGAGAAGTGTTTTAAAGTAGATAAAAATTACGCTTCTGTGTAGACAGCTGACAGTTTTCTACGAAGAAAGATAGACAAGCGATTTCTATTCTACAATAGAGTAGAAATAGAAAGCATCATGCTAAGCCTGCTTTTAGAGTTTTAATTTTGTGTAATAAATGAAAATCACCAGTCTTTCAAAGAGCATGGGAGATGGGCTTCAAGTTAATCTTTGAGGATAATTGATGAAATTATTGTTGCACTGCTATTATTACTAATATTCAGTTTGAAAAGCCTTATCAAATCCCCCTTAAAGTTTAAACTTTAAGTTAGCAATTACCCATATTTATGGGTCTTGAGATACTTAGCTCAAGATACCATCTTGAGATACTTAGCTCAAGACACCATCTTGAGATGCTTAGCTCAAGATACCATCTTGAGATACTTAGCTCAAGATACCATCTTGAGATACTTAGCTCAAGATACCATTTATTATTTTATGCCTAGTATCTTGAGATAATGCTTGTGAAGCATTGATGTCCCAATCACCCGTACAAAGGTAATGGATAAAACTGTGACATTAGAAGGTCACTAGGCAACTTAGAGAGATTAGATAATAACTTATTGAAGACTTACTGGACTTACTTATTGTCTGGAGTCTTAACTGGGACCAACAGGTCATTGCATTATAAACATCACTGATCATAAATGCTGTAGAGCTCCAGACCATAATCATGTAAAATATATGGAGGGCATATTAACTATTTGCTGTCAATCAATTACCCATATTTATGGGTCTTGAGATACTTAGCTCAAGACACCATCTTGAGATACTTAGCTCAAAACACCGTCTTGAGATACTTAGCTCAAGACACCGTCTTAAGATACTTAGCTCAAGACGCCGTCTTGAGACACTTAGCTCAAGACGCCGTCTTGAGATACTTAGCTCAAGACACCATCTTGAGATACTTAGCTCAAGACACCGTCTTGAGATACTTAGCTCAAGATACCATTTATTATTTTATGCCTAGTATCTTGAGATAATGCTTGTGAAGCATTGATGTCCCAATCACCCGTACAAAGGTAATGGGTAAACTGTGACATTAGAAGGGCAACTTAGAGAGATTAGATAATAACTTATTGAAGACTTACTGGACTTACTTATTGTCTGGAGTCTTAACTGGGACCAACAGGTCATTGCATTATAAACATCACTGATCATAAATGCTGTAGAGCTCCAGACCATAATCATGTAAAATATATGGAGTAGGTGCCGATATTAACTATTTGCTGTCAATCAATTACCCATATTTATGGGTCTTGAGATACTTAGCTCAAGACACCATTTTGAGATACTTAGCTCAAGACACCGTCTTGAGATACTTAGCTCAAGACACCGTCTTGAGATACTTAGCTCAAGACACCGTCTTGAGATACTTAGCTCAAGACGCCGTCTTGAGACACTTAGCTCAAGACACCGTCTTGAGATACTTAGCTCAAGACACCGTCTTGAGATACTTAGCTCAAGACACCGTCTTGAGATACTTAGCTCAAGATACTATCTTGAGATACTTAGCTCAAGACACCGTCTTGAGATACTTAACTCAAGATACCATTTATTATTTTATGCCTAGTATCTTGAGATAATGCTTGTGAAGCATTGATGTCCCAATCACCCGTACAAAGGTAATGGGTAAACTGTGACATTAGAAGGGCAACTTAGAGAGATTAGATAATAACTTATTGAAGACTTACTGGACTTACTTATTGTCTGGAGTCTTGACTGGGACCAACAGGCCATTGCATTATAAAATACAAAAGTAATATACTGTGTACTGTAGGTAATTATATTATATATGTACAATGATATCCACGAACTCCTCCATTTTCGAACAGGCTCATTTCACGTCTAATAACCCAAATTCATTTTGTACTTGTACTTCAGGATCTGGGGATTTCATACTCTTTTTAATTTCCAGCTCTAACTTTTCCTTTAATGTCAATTGGGGTTGGGAGGTCTTAGCTCAAGACACCGTCTTGAGATACTTAACTCAAGATACCATTTATTATTTTATGCCTAGTATCTTGCTAATGTTTGTGAAGCATTGATGTCCCAATCACCCGTACAAAGGTAATCCCGAGGGGAAGGGGATCCCGGGGTCCCGAGATTCGGGATCCCGGGATCCCGACCGTTTTCTTGCCCCAAAAATCTGACTGTTCTTGGCTAATTTTCGGGATTGCCTCAAACAAGTCTAGTTTGTATTCCGTAGTCCGTTGCGCCTTGAAGATAACCTTGCCTAGATTATTTTAATACATTACGACAAAAAGCAACTCGTACAATACGTAGGTACCCACTATTTACTACACAGGTACAGTCCTAATAATATGTTTGTCGTAGAACTTAGAAGGGACTTCCCCACTCGGAATACTTTAATACAATACTCTTAAGGTAATTCCCCAACGAACCGACAGGGGAATCACCCGATCATCTCATGTCATAATATTGTTGCGGGTATTTCCCGTCGGTCGGGGATTCCCTGTACGAAAGTATAAATATGCAAATCAGGTTTTATTTTTTTCATTTATTGTTCTGTCAGTGACGGGTTACGTAGGCTACGTCAGTGACGACGGGTTACGTAGGCTACGTCATTAAAATTTAAAAGACAATTATCTGAAATTAAGTATTTCAAATGGCGGGAGACTTTGTTAGACATAAAAAAGACAGTGATACGACGTCAGTGTGGAGTTATTATTTAGTTGAGAAGGACGGGAATAGTGCTAAATGTAAGCGATGCCCAGCCATCCTCAAGACTTTGGGTGGATCAACTAAGGGATTACATACACATTTGTTATCAAAACATAACATCAAGGTTATATCAGCTTCAACAAGTCAAGATTCTGAAAATCTGAACACAGCACCGCCGCCAGCCAAGCGAAAGCTAGATAATTATTTTACTAAAAGTGCCGACGATAGCTTGGATGATATTTTGGCAAGAATGATTGCATTAGATGGATTCCCATTCAGTGTGAATAATAATTGCTCTTAGCAAAATACACGGATTTACCAAAATCAGCCGTCACTGTTCGAAAACGTGTTATGAATTACAGTGAAAAAATCAGAAAGCAAGTAACTGCAGAGTTAAAACATTTGAAAAGTGCAGGTGAAAGATTTAGTCTTTCTTTCGACGAGTGGACTTCAACTTCCAATAAACGATACATGGCGGTCAACGTTCATTCATATAAAAAATTTTGGAACTTAGAACTTGTTCCTATTTACGATAGTATGACAGCTGAAAATTGTCTTCGTATATTGCAAGAGCGTCTAAGTAAATTTGACATTTCCCTATAAACTGACATCGTGGCTATTGTAACCGATGGACCGAATGTTATGATAAAGGTGGGGCGGCTTATTTGCACTGAACAACAACTGTGTCTCGCACATGGTATCAATTTGGCGGTCTGTGATGTGCTTTATGAAAAACATAATAATTTTCAAGATAGCCCTACCTCAGATGATACTATAAATGAACCAGCTGTGACTGTTGATTATATGGACGACAGCGATGATGAACACCATTTAGAAGACTTAGACTGTCCAGAATCAGGTTTAATCGTAATGTCACAAAATGATCTTGCGCCAGAACACGTACCAAAGTTAACACAATATGAAAATATTAATGAGCTGATAAAGAAAATCCGCAAAGTTGTAGTGTATTTCAAAAGATCTCCATTGAAAAATGAAACAGTACTTCAAAACTATGTGAAAATTGAACATGGAAAAGAGTTGTCACTTCTTTTGAACTGTAAAACCAGGTGGAATAGTCTTTTAACAATGCTGGAGCGATTTTATCTTTTAAAAGCATGCATTCAAAAAGCTCTTATAGATCTCAATCATCCAATTCGTTTAGAAGATGTTGATTGTGAATTGGTAAATAAAATTGTTGATGTGCTGACCCCAATTAAATTGACAGTAGAAGCAATCTGTCGGCGAGATGCTAATTTATGCACAGCTGATGCCGCTTAGAAATTTCTTATAAAACAACTGTCTAGCAAAAACTCAGCACTTGCCAAAAAAATTAAAACATCCTTAGTGGAACGTATAAAGCAACGACGAAGTGATGATTTAACTGGCGTGTTAAATTATTTACAAAATCCACGAATGGATGTTGAAAATCAGTTATTATCGGATTTGGAATGGCACGACTTATTTCCAGTTCCGACACAGGCTTTAGTGAGGAAGCAAATAAAGAGTATTGTTAAAAGACTTAATAGTCGAGATTACACGGAAGAAGAAGCAAGGTCAGGATCACAAACAGATGATGAGCTAAGGTCAGAAACCTCCCAACCCCAATTGACATTAAAGGAAAAGTTACAGCTGGAAATTAACAAGAGTATGAAATCCCCAGATCCTGAAGTACAAGTACAAAATGAATTGGGGTTGGCATATTTGCCAACCCCAATTCATTTTGTACTTGTAATACTATTGTATTAGACGTGAAATGAACCTGTTCGAAAATGGAGGTGTTCGTGGATATCACTTAGAAACAGCATATAAGTATCTATTGTCTATTCCTCCAACCAGCGTAGAAGCTGAACGAGCGTTTTCAGCTGCTGCTTATGTTGGCAATAAACTACGAAGCAGGCTCGGAAGTCAAACATTGGATGCTTTGATATTTCTGCGATTATATTTTCGAAATTCTAAATAGTTCTTTTGTGCTGTTTTTTAATTTCTGGCAAAAGTATAGTATTTTTTGGTTTGTGTTTTTTCTTTTCTTATTATTATTCTGATTTGTGTTGTGCAAAGACATTAAAGACATTTTTTTTTAATTACTCGTGTTTTTTTTATTTTAGCCCAATTAGAAACCACATAGTCTAATCCCGGGATGAGCTCGGGATCCCGGGAAAAGGCTTCAAAAATCCCGTAAGCCCGGGATTGAAAAACATGCTCTGGATTGTATTCTCTAATAGGCACCTACATATTCTCGTGACTGCCTTATGTCATAAATATTGCGACGGATAAATATCTATCTGTTTCTATTTTCATGTTTCCACTGTCACTTGGAATTACGAATAGGCATAATTTTATTGAGATAGACACTTTCAAAAGACCGTCAACGGGGCTCGTATCTTCCAGATCTTTTTTTACAATAATGAATAAAGACATCAGGAACTGATAATAAAATAAAGTTAAACCCTTATTATTTCGTATGACAAAAAGATGATGTCATGTTTGGACTCACAAAACATGCAAAACTCATTTAGATTTTTCATTACTTTAGGGAAATAAAAAATATGACTCGCAAATTTTTTAACTATTATTTTATCTGTGTGTTTATTATAGTTGACATAGATTTGGATTCTTGGCGGGAAAGTGAAGCGTCATGATTAGCAGTTTTGTTTTATTTTCTAAAACTTGTGCTTAGCCGAATATTAATGTGTAATAACGGTGGATTATTAACCATTAAGTGTTCATGAACGTGCATTTGTGTAGGCAAATGAAACAAAACAGTGCAACATATCACTTCAAGTTCTCTCAAGAAGTCCGCGTGAGGTCTCAGTAAAGTGCCACGTCTTTACTGAAACTCAAGGGGAGTGGACCGGCGGGGATATCATCTATCATGGGAATGGTGGCGATAGTGCCCGGTTGATAGCAATAGGCTTGCCTAGAGACTTATACATAACTGGCAAAATGTGGGTGTACTATAGGTACACCTCAGCCAAACACTTCAGGAATTACAGGCATGATGTTACGTGTGTAATTTAGGTGGATAGCTATATATATGCTTCTGGTTATCCCTGTTTTGGTTAGATTAACACAATATCATTCGAACGGCCAATATCACGGGTCGTCGGCTACATTCCATTATGTGTAATACTAATAATAAAGCCGAAGAAATTGGTTTTTGTTTGTTTATTTGAACGCGCTAACGTTCTCGCGCTAGCGCGAACGCGCTTTGAAACTACCAGCTGAATTAAAATAAATCTTTTTAAATTTGATAGCCCTTAGGCTATATACTATTATGTTAACATTACATATATTATCATGATAGGACCCATAAGAACTAGACTGTTTGGGCACGCCACAATTATGGTGATAAGTCCCCTCTTTGAGGAGTGGCTAGTAGAGAAGCGCCACGGCATCCTCACCTTCCACCTGACGCAGGTCCTCACCGCACACGGTTGTTTCGGGAGGTTCCTTTTCAGGATAAAGCGGGTGGAGACGCCCGGGTGTTACCACTGTGTGGATCGCCCGGAGGACACGGTGGAGCATACGGTGGAGATATGCCCGGCTTAGGCGGAGCACCGCCGTGTCCTCACGGAGGCGATCGGTGGCGGCGATCTCTCGCCCTCGGCCCTGGTTCAGATCATGGTTCGGAACGAGAGTGCATGGGAGGCCGTCACCTCCTTCTGCGAAGCAGTAATGTTCGCGAAGGAGGAGGCGGAACGCGTGAGGTAGAGCCAAAATTCGCGCCCTTTCGCCCCAAGTCGTCGCGGGAGACACCCCGGGCGTCGGGAGTCGCAGGCCGATTCCCGGCCACCTTAGGCGCGGGCTTGCGGACGGTGAGCGATGGGTAGCTCACCGTCCCATAAGGACCAAGCCCGGGTCAACGGCGCGTTGTGTTCCACGCGCGCCTCAAATTCACGTCAGCACGAACTGACGGGGTCCGTCAGGGCCAATGCCTGTCAGGGTTGCGAGTTTGTCCGAAAGGGATATCGTGGCCCTGGCACACAGGCAAATGAAGGAACACGGGTTGGTTTTAGTCAGTAAAGGTCTGACACGCCCTCCCGCTCCGCCCAGAGCGGGAGAAGTTATTTGATAACTTCGCACCCAAAAAAAAAGGAACTGGACTGGTCACATTATGAGAATGAACTGGGAAAAATGGACGAAAGACGTAATGGAATCAATGATATTATAAGTAAAAAGAGATAGAAAGATTATATACGCTCCGCAAGTGGCACGTTAAAATAAGGCTAATTAACTACATTTTCTTCGTCTTGTATCTTTTTCGCTCCCGATAATTACAAAACATGCCATCCTACTTCCTCGTGTCATCTAATAGTACGACATTGTGCCGTTTTTAAAGATCGAATGTTGAGTAGTAGTATCTACGTTGTACTTATAATATCATTGAATGGAACGGAAAAAAGATAAGAGGGACGTCAAATCAAGAGGTGGGATGATGACTGACCAAAAGGATGGAGAAGATTTAGCTCGTGACAGAGATGAGTAAAAGAAACTAGGGGAGGCCTATGTCGAAGGACAACCTGACCAACAGACTGGTTGTTGAAGAATGGATATTATTTTAAGTAATTGACTGCCTGTGACTTAAGATGTTTTTAAAATAAATATATAGAAAAAAAATCACCCAATGAGCAATTTTTTTTGTATTTCAGTATCAATAAAATAGGACACATTTGCATTAATTGTTCAATACTTTTTTTTCCCCGACTTGAAATCGTAATAAAAAACCTACGCCAGCAAATCGAGCGAGGCACAGCTGTTAAGGTACCTCCGCGCGTTCCGCTACATCGCGCACCCCGGCCGGCCGGCAATTCACCATAAAAATTTAAAAACTTCCAAATTTAAAAATGTCATAGTAACATATTTTGTTAACGATAACTTTATTTTTCTGTACATATAAAAATAAAAAATATATGTTAAAACTCGCGTTTAATTTGTCAAAATTTGCGTCCTAGTTAATTTTTAGGGTTCCGTACCTCAAAAGGAAAAAAACGGAACCCTTATAGGATCACTTCGTTGTCCGTCTGTCTGTCTGTCTGTCAGTCTGTCAATACCATTTTTCTCAGGAACGCGTAGAGGTATCAAGTTGAAATTAAAAAAAATACGTAAGTCTATGGTCCCTTGAAGCTTTAAAAAAATCAAGCTTCCAAGTCAACGCAATAAAAAAATACGGCGACATAAGCGACATTATTGCGACATATTTCGATATTCGCAAATAAATCAAAACCTATAGTAGTTTTTTTTAGGTACTTCCCGTTGACCTAGAATCCTGAAATTTGGCAAGAAGTAAGGTCTTACAGCAAAAACATAGAAAAAGTCCAAAAATTGTATATTTAAAGTTTTATCACATGAAAAAAAAATTGCGAATACCTCGCACATAAATCAAAACCTATAGAGTACTTTTTGTTGACCTAGAATCATGAAATTTGGCAACAAGCAATGTCTTATAGCACAAGTAAAGGAAAAAGTCCGAAAATTGTAAATTTGTAGTTTAAGACATAAAAATAAAATTGCGAATATCTCGCACATAAATCAAACCTATAGGGTACTTCCCGTTGACCTAGAATCATGAAATTTGGTAACAAGCAAGGTCTTACAGCACAAGTAAAGGAAAAAGTCCGAAAATTGTAAATTTGTAGTTTTAAGACATAAAAAAAAAATTGCGAATATCTCGCACATAAATCAAAACCTATAGGGTACTTCCCGTTGACCTAGAATCATGAAATTTGGGCAGAAGCAAGGTGTCACAGCAAAAATAAAGGAAAATTGTAAATTATTAGTTTTAAGACATAAAAAAAAAAATTACGAATATCTCGCACATCAATCAAAACCTATACCCCCTTATTACAAAACAAGATTTATATTTTGAAATGGCTTAAACCATGGAGCCAATTTTTGTAATGAGAACTGTGATTGAAATACCGTTCTTTATACAAAACTGAAAACTTAGTTCGGTACTAAGTTGTCAGTTTTGTGTTTAGGAACTTTACCATAGTCGGAATAAAGTTCGAAATTCCATAATGGCTCCATGTTTTAAACATGGGTCTGAAGATAAACCTTGTTTTGTAATTAGGGGGATAAGGTACTTCCCGTTGACCTAGAATCATGAAATTTGGGCAGAAGCAAGGTCTCATAGCACAAGTAAAGGAAAAAGTCAGAAAATTGTTTATTTGTAGTTTTAACACATAAAAAAAAAATTTTTGCGATTACAAACTTAAATTTTCAGTTGGAAAATTGACCGTGGCGTATATCGATGTATAGGAGAACATGTTTTTTAACTACAATGTTAAGTTTGTTTTAGGGATAAATTCATCCTAACTACGGAACCCTTCATTGTGCGTGGTCCGACACGCACTTGGCTGGTTTTTTTTCCTGTACATATGTTAAAACTATACTGTATTCTGTCAGAAAATTAGTCTAATCAAGAAAGATATAAAGTTTAGCAAAGAAAACAGACAGATCACAATTTATTATGATAGACGTCAAACTATAAATATTCTAAGATTTTTTTACAATAATATGAGAATAATATAAAATACAGTATTTGTATGCAAAAACAGTTAAAAATTACTAAAAGGTTGTGTCTTTCAGCGATAATAGTGTTCCAAGAGTAATTTGTAAAGATTATGATAATATATATGTGAATGTTATAATATGATTTAAAGTTTAAAAACAAAAAATAGATTTATTAAGAATTGTTGGACACAGCAGCCCTTTAAAAGGTAAATATAGGTTTAAATATAATAAAGATGTGGCTTTGAATAGCAAAATACCACAAACTATAGGTACGGTTCTGACTTAATTCTTCAGAAACTTGATTTAATTCTTCAGTCAACTCTATAAACTAAGACATCGGGGTCAAGAGAATTTGGGTGGTTAAATAATGGTCTCCGGGTAACTTGTGTCCAATTATTTCGCTGGTTTGTCTGCCGGTCCTTAAACCCTTTGAGCTCCAGTTACGGTCTGAAGCGACATTCACGTTACTAAGAAATCATACGTCATGAGTATTTAGATGAGTAGATAGATAGAAAAGACTTAATAAAAGACTCGTTGGATGAGCTGTGATTTTCCGCCAAAAAAACTTCCAATCTCGGTATTCATGGTGTTGTAACAATATAATGTTATCACCAATTAGTTGAGTAGAGTAGATAATTTAATTGCGCTAGTTTTCCGATATGGCCTTCCAGTAATTATGTACACGTACGCAATGAATAAAAAAAAAGTAAAAGTCTATGGAATAATCCAAAATGGGAACCTTTTATTTATCGAAGCATAGAAATGTGCCATATACAGTAAGCCATGCGTGACTGATATTGTTTGACAGGTGTTTCAATACACGTGTTAGAGATAACTAACAGGGTGTTAAAAATGATTCAGTGATAAAATTGTATAGTGTTTCAATTACTTTGTTTATGAATGTTTATCCCACTAAAATACAAAGTTCTAAATTGTTTAATTCATCCGATCGCATCTAAACGTGGTCACGTTTCTGATTCGTTGACATTGGCATCAATGGCTCACTCTTCTCAGTGTGGACACGTTCTCGCTACCTAAGTACGATGAGGGCAAATCTAAAGATTTCAATCTTTGCTTAAATAAATAGCTCTTTTCAAGCGTGTTGATCTTAACAGTTTTTGTTTTGACAGTAATCGTTATATCATATACGAATAGGAGAATATTTGGTCAAGGCGACATTGAGTACAGACAGCAACATCTTTAACGATTTGGTCAAAGAACTCAATAAATAACATATTTAAAAACTTAGATAAAATATAAAGAAGTGGCTACTTTTCAGTAAGATTTATAGCTTCTTATTTAGTTCTAAAGTGCATTTTATGTTCTAATATAATTTTTACAAGTAACCTATCTGATTTAGAAACTTTATTCGTAAACCTAAAAAAAATACATAGAAAAAAAATACCAAATATTTTTTCTCCATAACTTTTTTTTCAAACTCAGATTAGTGATCAAAAGTTACTTTAAAAAAAAATATTTATTTTATTCTTATACCTACAGGATGACACTTCTATGAATCCATTCATATGTAAAAACTTTACGAAATTAGTTTTATTGTTTCGTCGAATATTAATGTGTAACCAACTCATTCAATGTCAATCAATGCTAAGGCTAGAGACCGGTCAATCCTTCTTAAGATTTGAAAAACGTTTTTAGCGTTCCGTAGTAAAACCGTAGTTAATTCATAATATTACTTTTTAATATCCATTTCGCCAATCAATCTGCCTAGCCTTTTCCCAACTATGTTGGGGTCGGCTTCCAGTCTGACTAGATGCAGCTGAATACCAGTGTTTTATATGGAGCGACTGCTTTTCTGACCTTCATAAACCAGTACTGGGTAACACGATACCCCTTATTATGTACTTTTGGGCTTCTGACTAACCGTACCGACCGTCAAAGTTCTATGAATGACAGCCGGGACAAACGGCTTAACATGGTTTCCGAGGCACGGAGGAGACTCAATAATTATGTAAGCGTAGCATCGATCGACGTGTTCGGCTGATATCATTTAGCCCCAACCATAGTGACTGTCTAAATTATTATGTTTTGTTTCACATCACTACCTATTTACACATTTTATACTTAGTAAGACTACTATAACACATTGTTTGTTTATTGAATTAGTTATACTGATTCTGAGAGAAAATCGTTGTCAAATTAAAATCAAAATCTTTTATTTCATTTATAAACCTACATGGGCACTTATCCCCTCCCGCGTCGTGCGACATTCCTGCCTACAACATTCTCACATTCACAAATTAAAAAATAATCTATATAAAATATTAGTAAAATAATAAAAACCTACCTATTTAAACCAAATGACAAGATTGCCATTACAACTGTAACAAATCTGAATTAATATTCTGTACACAAGTCACTAATAAATATTTTAAATTAAAATTGTAGATTATGTCAAGATATGTAGAAAAAGAAATAAACATCGTAATTTTGGAATCATATTAAAAATCTACACATGCACACGGTCGCACGCGTATATGTGTTATTTGTCAATTTTAGTTTGTTTTGACTGTACAGTCAATGTGTGACTGTAATTGACGTAGTTTTAATTATTTTTGGGATAAAAAAATATCTATATTTAAAATTAGAACAGAAATCGAGTCAGTAAACTATTCTGAACAAACTACTTTTATAATGTGTATTAATTCAGGTAAACATTGTATTAATAATATTACAAAATCTCTCAATCCATAATTGTAATAAAACCCTTGGCCTCGTACAAGACTTCTGTTTTTATTTTCTTTTTATATAATTAGGTTTTTTTTTTATATTAATATGATTAGTTTAGTTTGTTATTTTTCTGTGCGAGTCTCAATAAATACTTTTAATTTATTTATTTCTTTAAAAACGTGTTGTATTTCATATGTAGTCGCACATAGCAGTTTTTTTTTTTACATTACCTCATTTCTATGTAAATACTCTTTTGAACGCACGGACTTAGTGAGTAGCGGCACTTGGAGTGACCTTCACTTGTTTCTATTCTCACATTCCACTAATTATTCGTTCCAGATTATGTTAATTTTATATAGCACTCGGATGATAATAACAGAGTAGTAGCTTTTAATAGTAGGAATAAAAATATTATTTCATGTATTTACTTTTTACTTTTTTTGCAGTCACAGGCATTATCACTTAATTTATGTTACGGTTATTGTATATTCTGAATACCTTTTATTTATTTTCCTGTTTGCATTTCTAATAAAATTTTCCGTCAGTTACTTTTTGGAATGACATAAAAACATTAGTGTTGGCAGAGGATAAAAACAATCGGCTTTGCTATAATCTGTGTAGACTTTAATTCACTGTGTATTATTTCAATACTTTGTGATAAACCATACTCGATAAACATATAAATACATGACGTAAACTACCTACATTAATTTGTTCACAAAAGTAAGATGGCCGTCATGATTTATTGTAATACATTATTATTTTATTTTCGCCCAATTATCCCTTTTAAGATTTTTTCTTTTAATTAACCGGTAATGATGAGGGGCAAAAAAGACACGATTGGAAAGCCAATTAATTTCTTATATTCTGATACTGTTTATTTTCTACGTATGTACTTTCCCTAAGTGACATGGGACAAGGCCTGGACGCCAATTCTCACGCATGTCGCATTCGTGATTGTCGTTCGATTCGTACTTTTATTCGCAAAAAATCAATTTGAGCTATTCTCGGCATGTCGATTGAAGCATTTCTCTCAGGAAACCCACGTGACATGACATAGTTTACATATGACACGCAAAGACGTTGGGGACCAGTCGACACGTACCTACATGACGTCATGTTGACCGTCGGACTAACATCAAACAGCTGCAGTGCTGTTGCAGCTAGGTTTGAAAGATATACACGAACTATATACCTAGTTAGAGCAGTGGTAGCCCAGTGAGCAGTGGTAGCCCAGGGAACAGTGATAGCCCAGTGACAAAGGCCGTGACTTACGAGTTGCAGGTCTTAAGTTCGCTCACAGGTAGGCGCTTTACTTTGTGTAAATTATGTCATCACCACTGCTCTCAAAATGGTGAAGGAAAACATCGTGAGGAAATCGGCATGTCCTAGAACCAAAAATTCTAAGACATGTGACATTTACCAACCCGCACTGGGCCCGCGTGGTGGATTACATAATAAAGAGTATTCTATTCTATTCTATTACGGCCCACTCCCTCTCACAGATAGGAGGTTTGTGTCCCAACAGTGGGAACATTATAGGCTGATTATGTATAAACCTTGTTCACCGCTGGTTAACGCCGTATAAGTAAATCAGAAATGAACAGTTACAGTAATAGGGCGCCTTTTTAGCACTAAACATCTTTTTACTGTAACCCAGACTGATATCCTACCCCAAAAAAAATTGCGAAATTACTTCAGAATATTTTATGACATCACCGTCCTATTTCAGTAAAACAAACGAGAAAGATAAATGGATTGTCACTGCTTTAAATCTGCATGTCATTTGGTTAAAGTACGTGAAAATTATTAATTGAATGTCGCCCTAGCCAGACGTGGATACGGAACCCTAGAAAAATATTTTTTCGCTGAATAAACCTTTCAATTCAATATTCATAGAAGTGCAGGAAAGCGCTTGCATGAAAGGCTTCGCTTAACCTGTTTTCAATAGAGATAGTTCCGTAGGTAAACACAGGAAACGTGCCCTGTCGATACGATTCTGCTAGGTTTATTTAGTGCAGATTCAGTAAGAAAAAACTGTTGGTTCAAGTTATGCATCCGGCATTTCAAGAAGTTGAGAGGATATTGAAATGCAGATAGTATTTCAATAACGTCTAGATTCAACTTGATTGACATATAGGTATTTGGGTTGGATTTCTGTATATTTCTGGCTAAGGCTGGTTTTAGAGTCACGCTGACCGCACGCTGACCGTCGTCGGCGATGACAGCCGAAACGTATGAACTTCTAGAAAGTGTTTTAGAATAACGCGTACCTATAAGCGCGTGCGGTGGTCAGCGCTGACGGGTCAGCAGCCGTACGCGTCGAGCGTCGGCGCCGCGTAGCCGTCGGCGCTGCCCGCCGCACGCGCGCCTTTGCCTTCAGTGAGCGTTCTAGTGTCGAGCCGAGCGGACGCCCTCAGCGTGAACAATTTTTTTAAAATTATTAATACACTTCGCATTTTTGTGCGTCTGTACTCCGCAGTGATCAGCACGATACTGTAACGTCTCGCGTTGAACCTCAGCGCTGACAAGCTACGCGCCGAGCTGTCAGCGCCGATGGTCAGCGTGACTCTAAAACCAGCCTTAATGTGGGTGTACTATAGGTTGCTATACCTCTGCTTAACCCTTCGGGAAATACAAGTATGATGTTATGATTCTGTACCAATACATATCTAAGTTATTATATTGACATGAACCATAATGAGATTAGCTCATGGCGAAGTGAAATATTGGCCAGTGATAGCGGGTCTGATTGCTCTTGGTGCGTTGAACATTCAACTCGTAGGGGATATTGTAAAGCGAACAGTACATTACAGCCACAAATGCAACGCATTATCATACAAAAATGTGCTTCGCTGCTGGTGTGCGTTGGTTTACAGAAAATGTACGAAAAGGATGAATGAGGATTTTTGCAATGCATTACGGCGGGGCACTGCCCGTCCCAATCTGCGCCAGCCTTAATGCTTGATCAAACTGAGGAGCAACGGAACAGTTTCCAGCATATAATTTACATAAAAACTGAGACATCAGCAATCAAAACTACCCTACAAACACTACGATTAACCTAAAAACTTTCTTGTTTTGCAGCCTTTTCCAAATTAGTGATTATAACTTCCTCGCCACATTTTCAAGTTACATCCTTGCTTGAATACTCCTGTTGTTTTGTTTGAAAAGTACTGAAGAAGTTGATATCCGCTTACGCGAATATAATACACGGACATGTTCTAGTCAAAATCGTTTACCGCTCTTTATTTAGGTAGGTAATCCGCCGATTCTGAATAAACGTATGGCAGGTAGATATGCACTTGCTATAAATTTATTAGGTATAATAATAACTCTATAACTATTCTGCAAAATGATTACTCAGCTCACAATTATTGTTCAAGAGTGTCACGCGATGTCTATATCAACAACAATTTTACTGGAATTTGAAATATTATACACAGTGTTAATGGCTTAAACTGTCTCGTTATTTTGCCTCCTTTGTCTACACCATAGATAATCTATAATCTAGCCTCAGCGTACTTTTTGTAGGGTATCGAGTTTGTCAACTAGATATGTATCAAGTATCCGCCTCGGCCGTCACAACACGCTAAGTGCTGTGATCTTGATAGAACATTCTGTAACGAACTTATTTTGTAGCACAAAAACCCTAGACAATAAAATTTATTGTCTGGAGTTTTGTGTAATGTCTAACTTGCTAAAGGTGGACATAGTCAAGAAATCCTTAGACGTAGCATTTAAAAATTACACGACGTGTCAATGCGACTTAAAATGCGGGCGTCCCTATAGGTGAAGTCATCACCCATTTATTGCCAAGTGAGCCTTTACGCTATCTTGAACCCGTCGCATTTACGGGCAATGTAGACAAATATCATCCAAGCAAGAAATACGGTTAGGTAGAAAATAATAGAGACAAATGCTGTAAAGATGAGTACAAAATATTGCATAAAGGCATACAAAGATATATTATAAGGTAATTCGTTGCTGTGTAATGTATGAGTGTAACGTTATATGGGTTTCCGTATTCAATTCCTACAACCACCAATACCTACAATAATTTTATTATATAATTATCTTATTTTTATTATGTTATTTCACTAATCTATTTTTATTTTATTTATTTCCGTGTCTGGTCTATCCGTGACATCACAGCGGGGCTTATCAGAATACCAGCGTTGCGACACTTATTTTTTTAAGTGCCGCAGCATCATGCTGAGATGGGGCCTTTTGGCCCCGTACAGGACTTTCTGTTTTTATTTTCATTTTTACTTTGTTTTATTTTTGTTTTTGTTCTTTATGTTTCTATGAGTGTGTTTTTGTATAGTTTATTTTGTGATCTGTGCGATAAATATGCTTTTTCTTTTTATTCCTAATTGGCCTTAATTATGTCATTAAACACGTGTAGGGCATATAAAACTCTCTTTTATTACCTTAATTAAGTATCTTATTTAAAAAGCTGAGATGAGGGTATAAAAGAAACGAAACATGCCAAAATTGCCCTAGAGAGTCATTTAATCAATGTAGTACCTATAAACTTGATATATCCCTACGCTAAAATACAATATACGAAATGAATATACGCTCTCTCTTGCTGTTGCTGTTGTAGCTTTGTAAACCATTTTATATTTTGTTAAGTACCTGGTACTTATTAACGGGCCTACACTGTTCTCCTATACCTATTAACACTGTAACTTGAAAACATTGTAAAACCCCATTATTTTTAAAAGAGTAACCGTGGAGTTTATTGCTGGCTCATCTCCATAGGAAACGACTAATTGGAACCGTGTTCTTAGCTTCTGACGTTTCTTAGGTGCCTTAGGTAATGTAGGTTTATGCGAAATAAAATATTTTGATTTTGATTGCTACTGGAACATCTTACCTCAACGACGGAAAAACCAACCCCTGACGGGGTGTGTTGTTCCTTGTCGACTTTTTGCAATAAAATGTTTCTGGCTAAGAAGATATATCCAACTTTATAATTATAGGTCCAGACAATCCCTGTTGGATAAAACCAATTTACCAACAATAGAGGGGATCTGGCGCTCGGCGGCCGCTGTCGCGGCATTCTCGCTTCGCTCGCTCGCCTTCGCTTGTTAATGGTTACTGTTCTAACCTAACCTAACCCAAATGATTTTACCCGAAAACAATCGGCTCGTACTACGTTTAACCAAGAGTAAGTGGCTACACCTAGTTCTAACCGGCTAAAACTAGGTGTAGCCGCACTTCGGGTATTAGCCGTAACATATACATATCATGAAATCGTAGCGAAGTCAAATTTGTACATTAAATTTGTACATCTGACGTTTCTTAGGTGCCTTAGGTAATGTAGGTTTATGCGAAATAAAATATTTTGATTTTGATTGCTACTGGAACATCTTACCTCAACGACGGAAAAACCAACCCCTGACGGGGTGTGTTGTTCCTTGTCGACTTTTTGCAATAAAATGTTTCTGGCTAAGAAGATATATCCAACTTAATAAATATGACCAGTTAGTTCAATAAAACGCAAATACAATTCGCCTCTACATATATATGTTACGGCTAATACCCGAAGTGCGGCTACACCTAGTTTTAGCCGGTTAGAATTATAGGTCCAGACAATCCCTGTTGGATAAAACCAATTTACCAACAATAGAGGGGATCTGGCGCTCGGCGGCCGCTGTCGCGGCATTCTCGCTTCGCTCGCTCGCCTTCGCTTGTTAATGGTTACTGTTCTAACCTAACCTAACCCAAATGATTTTACCCGAAAACAATCGGCTCGTACTACGTTTAACCAAGAGTAAGTGGCTACACCTAGTTCTAACCGGCTAAAACTAGCTGTAGCCGCACTTCGGGTATTAGCCGTAACATATACATATCATGAAATCGTAGCGAAGTCAAATTTGTACATTGAATATTTTTGAAAAAAAAGTAATTGCTACAAGGTCTGGGATCGATTCCAATGCCAAAAATATAATTTTTAGAATTTTTGTCTGTTTGTCTATTTGCCTGAATGTATGTTAGAGCATCACGCAAATTCTACTGGATAGACTCTATTCAAATTTTGCAGAGATATTCCCTATATGGCTGGTCAATTGGTAGGCTATATATTATCACGCTATTTGTTATGGGGGATGAGCAATATTGCATTATGTTTGTGTTCCTCTATGAATGCATGTTCAAGGTATCACGCAAATTCTACCAGATAGATTCTGTTCAAATTTTGCATAGATATTCCCTATAAGTCTGGTCAATGGGTGGGCTATATATTATCACGCTATTTGCTATGGGGATGAACTATATTGCAGTATGTTTGTATTCCTCTATAGTTTACAGTAAATTGTAAACAAACGGTTAAAATATTTCAGATACTTTACAGAATTAATCATCACGCAATATCTTTATGAGGCTAAGCTAATCATCATGAGTTATACAGGTTGCATTTTTTTCACCTAAATGTACCTACATGAAATTGGTCTTAGGAGACTATCCTTAACTTTAAGAGACATTTCAATCTGGATACACAGATTTTGAAAAAAAATACAGTCAGCATGAAAATGGTCAATTTTTACAAAAAAAAAAAAAAAAAATGCCAATCGATCATGTTTCATATGATGATAAAAAAACTCGACTAGATCAACTGAGGGTTGAGTACCAGAAGAGTTAGAATCGCAAAAAACCTTTTCCCATACACTCCGCGGGAAATGAGACTCCAACTAACCTAATAGGGTTCCGTATCTCAAAAAAAAAATACGGAACTATTATTATATGGCATCACTTCGTTGTCCGCCTGTCCGTCCATCTGTCTGCCTGTTAGTCAAGACCCTTTTTCTCAGGAACGCGTGGAGGTATCAAGTTGAAATTAATATCAAGCGCGTAGGTCTACGGTCCCGTGGAGCTCAATAAATCAAACTTCTAAGTAAACGCACTAAACAATATGGCTATTTATGCGACAGATTTTGATACTGGCAAATTAATCAAAACCTATAGGGTACTTCCCGTAGACCTAGAATCATAAAATTCGGCAAGAAGCAAATTCTCGCACCACAAGTAAAGGAAAAAGTCAGAAAATAATTAATTTGTAGCTTTATCACATCATCATTAATTCAGCTGAGTGACATCCACTGTTGGACATCTCAACCTCCCCTAAGCATCGCCACTTTGACCGGTTCTGTGATTCGCGAATCCAGCGGATTCCTGTGGTCTTCACAATGTCATCGGTCCACCTTGTGGGAGGCTTTCCAACGCTACGTCTTCCGGTACACGGTCGCCACTCCAGAACCTTTCGGTCCCATCGGCCATCTGTTCTGCATAATCTACTGTTATATTATTTTAGTGATAGTCGTTCGTCAAATGTCCATCAATTCACTTAAAACGAAAAACTTCGCAAGCAATGGGAAATTGCTACTGAAGACTGGGGGGTGGGTCTCAGAACTAACTGCTTCTCACACGGACTTGACGTCGCTTACTTGACTTCCTGCGTCAACAGTCCCGAGTTTCTGTATATTTTGGCTGCTGAGACCACAATTACAAACGTATTACAGAGGGAAGTTTTATAAAGAGTAAATACGGAAAATAAAGTAAATTATGCTATACGTGTGATTGTGACCAACCACTCGATGCCCAAAAGGCTCGACTGGCTGTTCACAATGCAATGGTGTGCTTATAATATATGCACCACGCTTATATATGGAAATGAATATTGGGTAGGGCGAACCAAACATGAAAGTAGAATCAATGCTGCGGAAATGTGTTGCTTGCTATGAATGATAGGCTAAAAAAATATTTGATAAGGCAACGGTGCGGTTTAAAAGAAGATGTAGTGACAAAATTTTAAAGAGTATGCTTAGATGGTTGGTAATGTTGAGAGGATGACTGAACGGCGACTAACAAAAGGTATTCACAAGGCAGATGTGAGTGGAGACGCCGGGAGGGGACGCCCTAGAAGGACATATTATATTATAGTGACCTAATTGGTGATGTTCTACAGAAAGGTCAGGTGTATAGTACTCGGAACAGACGTGCGTGACAGCGTGTATGACCAGATGTATTAACGTAAACGAAACAAAAGGATTATGCAAGTAGCGTAACAGGTGATGTTCTATAGCTTCTCCCTACCCCCATGGGAAAAAGGCGTGAGTTAATGTATGTATTTATGTTTTATAAAAATAACATAGTCACGTCTGTATTCCCCGAAGGGTTAGGCAGATTTATGCAGTCTCTACCTATAGTACACCTACATAACATTTCGCCAGTTATGTTTAGGTCCCATGTAATAGGGGCGAGCTTATTGCCTTTAACTGGGCAAAAATTCAGACTTAGGACTTTAACTGAGAAATTCCAGATGGAAAACCCAATTACACTTTGCCTGACCCGAGAATCGAACCCGGGACCTAATGCTCAACAGGAGCACTTGCGACCAATACACAAACGAGACAGTTTTTTTTATAAAAATGTGCCTGTTATTTGTATATTTTGGTGTCTTACGACTTCCTCTCGAACGAAGCAGCGGGCAGAAGCTAGTAGATAATATGCAGAGGCAGAACGTATTCGCTTAAACAAGATCTGATCTCCAAGACTTTCGGATGAAAGTCTTGGAGATCAGACATTGTTTTAACCGTTCTTTTAAGTGTTGTTTGAAAATCGGCACTTTGGGTAGGATTACATATTTTTTGTTTTTTTCTATATTTTGTTTGGAGCACAAGCTTAATGTTATATTATGATTCGCCCTATTTACATAGAATGCTAATAAGCATGACGATAAAGGTTTTTACTCGACAACATTTTGCACAGATAAAATCTATACCAAGGGCGTTTTAATTAAGATACGGCTGTCAAGTTCATTTAATCCATTCAGTTTCAGACAAGATTCAAACACAGATACGTTTACTATAGCGGGATGGCAAAACCGGTTTCTAGGTCACCCGCATACAACTTAAATTATGTATAGCTACAGACCAGATGCTGTCTGTCTGTTTATATCCAAATAACCACGTTCCAAGTGATGATTCCACAAATTCCTGTGGTTGAATTCAGACTATGTTTAGGTTTTCAGAATTTCCATAAATGTATAGCATGTCTGGGAAACTCCAATCGAAACCATCTCCATTATTACCCTTTGGGTGACTTTTAGCCTTCTGATAAGGCCCATTGTGAGCAACCAGATTTCAGTGCCATGGCCGATGGGGCCGAAAAGTTCTGGAGTGGCGACCACGTACCGGAAAACGTCACGTTGGAAGGCCTCTTACAAGGTGGACCGATGACCTTGTGAAGGCCGCCGGTATCCGCTGGATACGGGAAGCACAGAACCGGTCGAAGTGGCGGTGCTTAGGGGAGGCCTATGTCCAGCAGTGGACGTCTTTCGGCTGAAATGATGATGATGATAGCATGTCTGAAAATATGTATCTAATGAGACAATTGGTTAGGCGGGGTTTTTTTCAACGTATTTTTAACGTGGAATACTCGTATTAGATTTATGCTAACAAAATGAAATAACAAACGCTATAAAACTTCAGACTTATGTTGAAACCCCGTACAAAAATTTTAACCACAAAATTCCAAGAGAAGTTGAAATCAATCTACTTCGATGAAAACTGACGTTTCTAGGATAAAAAAATACTACTCAATAGAAAGCTCTTTTATTAATTTTCTTCAGCAAAACACCTGAAAGTTTCGAATAGGAAGGCAAAGTTTCACGAAATTGGGAACTCTGTTATTGATACAAGATAGGGTAATATTATACTGAAAACAGTATCATTTCACTGTTCTGGAGTTACCTGAAAATATACTTTGTTACGTAGAATTAAAAAAGCACAAACAAACAACCAAGCAGCGCTAAAATTCTCTAAAAATAGCTCAACACACGGCGGTTGCCGCAACGCGATCACTATGATTTTTTTATAGTTTTGCTCGATTTGCTAGTATCGCAATGCACCCAGTATGTAAAAGGTGTGATATTTAAGCCACAAACGGTTTCCCTAGTGTAACTGCGCCTTTATGTGTAGTTAATATTTTTTTGGCTCCGTGTGGTGCCGGACGTAATGAATAGCACCACCCCATTTCTTTCCGTGGGTGTCGTAAAAGCCGACTAAGGGACTTACTAGAGAATGGGCAGCAGCGTTCTCTATGCATTTTAATATCATACTGCGATCGCCAAACAGCCTGCCAAGCGTGGCGATTATGGCAAACACCCCCCCTTAGGGGGAGGCCTATATACAGCAGTAGACGTCTTTTGGCTGAATAATAATAATAATCGGATTTTACAAGCCAACTGACTCTAAGCAACTTTCGAAACAAAATAAATAAATAAGCACACTTGAAAAACTAAAAGCATTGTTGTTTTCGTTTGAAAACATCATCATAGTTCATAGTTTTATCAGAATTGGGTAGAATGAAAACTTTTTTACAAAAAAAAAAATACGACTTCCAAAAAAAAACACATAAAGCTGAAAAATAACTTTTTTAATATTATATTTAATTACCACTACTAGCTATGAAAACAACAGTGACAGGAAGTTCTACACAAGCTTTGACATCCCATCCATTGAAGTTAAGATAAACAAAAAATTACTAACTTTATAATTTACTTAGGTAAGTATTCGTGCCAAGTTTCAGGTTTATTAACTGTAGGAATAAGATTTTCATGCATTTAAAATCCCCTAAATTCTTAAAAGTCAAATTTCCAAAAACCCCTTCTTAGCGGATGCCTACGTCATAGAACTGTCTGTGTGCCAAATTTTAGCCCAATCTGATCAGTGGTTTGAGCTGTGTTGACAGACCAATCAGTGAATCAGTGACGGTTTCCTTTTATATAAGGCTAGATATTATATTGAGAACGTCCTCCTTTTTTGAAGTCGGTTAAAAATCATTTATAGCCAGAGTGCATCTCATGACAATTCCAATAAGACCAAACAGGGGTAGGATACATTGTTTTATTACGGAGTTCCAGTGCCTACCTTCCGGCTTCATCATCAGATCAGTTTGATGGTACCATTTTGCTTCATTCTTTTTCATTTGTTTTGTTTTTTTGTTTTTATAGCTGCGACACAGTTTTGTAACTAATGTGGCTATTTACGTACGCAATCAATTTGTAAAATGTGTTTTTGTTCCAATAAAGATTTTTTTTTTTTTTTATTATTATTATTTTGATCAGAACTATTTAATTAAATTTGCTTCGCTTAATTATCTTAATCCAGATATCTTATCGCAACCCGTGAAATACTTATCATTGAGAAGTTCCGGTGGCCATCTGTGGCCTTCTTCATCAGTTCTACTTCACCGAATTATACTTTCTGAATGCAAATGATTGACTTGTTGATGAAAATATAAAAATCGCTATATGTATGCCTATAATATTTGAGGAGTTCCTTCAGTTACTCATGGATCCCAACATCAAAACTAGATTTTGATAAAAATGGGACCAATCTGGAAGTATATCCTTTCAAATAAAAAAAGAATTTTTCAAATCGGTTCATAAACGACGGAGTTCTGAGGAAACAAACATTAAAACAAAACAAAAAAAAAAACATACAGACGACTTGAGAACCTCCTCCTTTTTGTAAAGTCGGTTAAAAATAAACGATTCCAGTTATTGTTAAATGCACTTAAGGTTGAGTCATTATGCGATTATAATTTTCCAGGCGCAACACGTCACGTGACGCGGTTAGCATGTGGGTCGGTGACGCGAACCTATAAGTTTTGCCTCTATCAAAAATCGCTCAACGCGGCTAAAGAAATATTTATTTAAAAAAATATTTGGCCAAACGTCACCCTACCTCAAATTGCTGCCAATTTATTGTTTCCCGACCTTTCTCACAACGATGTTTCCAGGACTTAAAAGTTTTGACTGACATAGGCAAGTCAGTACCTAGTCTTTAAAAGTGCCAAAGCACGTATCAATCAAGTTATCTGACCGACCTGTCAATATATCACCTAAAAGTCCGGCCTTTGCTGTCGCCATTTGGTTCCAGATTTTGCAATCTGTCTGTGTCGTTTCCGAAAAAGACTAAAGTCCGACGACAAAGACCTAGTGAGTTTTGTGAATGTGTGTCGCTTAATCCAAAGAACAATTGTTTTTCTTACCTCTTTTTAGGGTTCCGTACCGAAAGGGTTAAACGGGAACCCTATTACTAAGGCTCCGCCGTCTGTCTGTCTGTCTGTCACCAGGCTGTATCTCATGATCCGTGATAGCTAGACAGTTGAAATTTTCACAGATGATGTATGTGTGTGTGTGCTATAGTAACAAATACTAAAAACCAGAATAACATAAATATTTAAGGGGCTCACATACAACAAACGTGATTTTTTTGCTCGTTTTTGATCGATATTGATAACGGTAACAGGTAGACACTTGAAATATTCACAGAATATTAAAATATATATTCACTTTAAAAATCAATAACTAAATTTAAATAAAACAAATATTTAAGGGGGGCTCCCATACAACAAACGTGATTTTTTTGCCGTTTTTATAGATAATGGTACGGAACCCTTCGTGCGCGAGTCCTACTCGTACATGGCCGGTTTTTTTTTTCCTCACTCGTTGATATTTCTTAACTGATCTCTTATTAACAATCTGAAGGCAATTTTACCTGTAAAGAAAGATACATTAATTACTAGCTTAGCCTTAAAGTGATTGGGCACGCCACAATTGTGGCGATAAGTCCCCTCTTTGAGGAGTGGCTAGAGAGGCGCCACGGCGTCCTCACCTTCCGCCTGACGCAGGTCCTCACCGGACACGGTTGTTTCGGGAGGTTCCTGTTCAGGATAAAGCGGGAGGAAACGCCCGGGTGTCACCACTGTGTAGATCGCCCGGAGGACACGGTGGAGCATTCGGTGGAGGTCTGCCCAGCTTGGGCGGAGCACCGCCGTGTCCTCACGGAGGCGATCGGCGGCGGCGATCTCTCGCGTCCGGCCCTGGTTCAGGCCATGGTTCGGAGCGAGAGTGCATGGGAGGCCGTCACCTCCTTCTGCGAAGCAGTTATGCTAGCGAAGGAGGAGGCGGAACGCGTGAGGGTGAGACAAGGTTCGCGCCCTCGCGCCCTTAGTCGCCGCAGGAGACGCCCCGGGCGTCGGGAGTCGCAAGCCGATTTCCGGCCACCGTAGGCGCGGGCCTGCGGACGGTGAGCGATGGGTAGCTCGCCGTCCGATAAGGACCAGGCCCGGGTCGACGGTGCGTTGTGTTCCACGCGCGCCTCAAAGAGATATCAGCACCAATTGACGGGGTCCGTTAGGACCAATGCCTGCCGGGGTTGCGAGTTTGTCCGAAAGGGATATCGTGGCCCTGGCACACAGGCAACGGAAGGAACACGTGTGAGTTTTAGTCAGTAAAAGTCTGACACGCCCTCCCGCTCCGCCCAGAGCGGGAGAAGTTATTTGATAATTTCCCACCCAAAAAAAAAAAAAAAGCCTTAAAGTGATACGTAAAAGATAAATTATAGCGAACTGGGCATAGGAAAGTGACAACATCAATTACTTCCAAATGCAAAAAAGAGACGGTGGAGGTCTGCCCGGCTTCGGCGGAGCACCGCTGTGTCCTCACGGAGGCGATTGGCAGCGGCGATCTCTCGCGTCCGGCCCTGGTTCAGGCCATGGTTCGGAGCGAGAGTGCATAGGAGGCCGTCACCTCCTTCTACGAAGCAGTAATGCTAGCGAAGGAGGAGGCGGAACATGTGAGGGTGAGGCAAGGTTCGCGCCCTCGCGCCTTTAGTCGCCGCAGGAGACGCCCCGGGCGTCGGGAGTAGCAAGCCGATTTCTGGCCACCGTAGGCGCGGGCCTGCGGACGGTGAGCGATGGGTAGCTCACCGTCCGATAAAGGCCCGGGCCGACGGGCCCAGGCCGGGGTCGACGCGACGGCGCGTTGTATTCCACGCGAGCCTCAAAGAGATATCAGCACCAACTGACGGGGTCCGTTAGGACCAATGCCTGCCAGGGTTGCGAGTTTGTCCGAAAGGGATATCGTGGCTCTGGCACACAGGCAACGGAAGGAACACAGGTGGGTTTTAGTCAGTAAAAGTCTGACACGCCCTCCCGCTCCGCCCAGAGCGCGAGAAGTTATTTGATAATTTCCCACCAAAAAAAAAAAATCGTAAAAAGAGAGCGAAACAAAAATAAAATAACGTAACAGCGCTAAACCAAATAAAAATGTTTGAAAATAAATTAAGCTATGCATCAAACCTTATACGCACATTTTGAATGCAATTTTGCAATACTTAGGATTTTAGAATTACAGTAAAAAATATAAAAAAGTAGACGTCTTTTTGGTGTTCAATTCTATCCTATCGAGGAAATTTAACCCAATTGCGATTTCCTTCAGTCAGAGTCTTAATCAGATGGTCAAAACATAATATATCCCAAAATTAAATCCATAAATGCTGTAATAGTGAAATAAACGGTTACGAAAAGCCCCCAATTTATTTTGGTATCGCCTTAAACCAACAATGATAGAGTAAGACGTCAGAAAGCACGCATAAGTAGGGTAGGTAGCATTTTCCCCGTAGGAGTTACAATTACAGACTGAGATTATAGACCCATTTACGTAGTACGGAGATTACGGATTTAACCCTTTCTGACTGTGCATTGTGGGTGTAGGGAGGCCCACTATATGAATATAAATAAAACTATTGAAAGGCAGCAAAACAATCGTTATAACACTTTTTGGGATAAATAAGCTAGCCTGCTTACTTTGCCATTGCCATAATTATCTACTTAATTGTTTTTAAGACAGAGAGAATGTGACAATAGCAAAAAGGGGCCAACATTTTTTTTTAACCAACCGGTTTAAAAATCAAACTATTGCAAAGTAAAAAATGGCTTTAGTTTTGGAAGTCAGTGTCACTTTTTAGTTTTTTTTTTTTTACTTTTAACTATCGAAATTAAAGAGTTTTTTTTTTAAGTCTATTAAAATACCGACTAACTGCAGCCTTTTCTGAACACACTGGAAATTAAAAGAATTGTAATTTTATGCTAGAATTATTTGTGCCGTACCAAGGGCCTTTTCTCCTTTCAAACCTCTCTCAAGGCAAGGAAATTATAATGATAAAATAAGTTGAAACTGTATAGTTTAAAACACTCCTAGCTATTCGTTGTAAAATTGCAAACATAGCGGTCTTTCTAGACGAGGTCACAATATTAGCAATGCAGTTCTGCGACTCATCTTTTGCAAACATTATTATGGTAGTCGTAGAGGTCATATCGATGTGTTTCACATTATGATAGGTACAGTTTGAAGTATCTTTTTTGAACCAACTTTTCTTTGGGTAAAGAGTTGACATAATGTTTGATGAGGAGACAAAATATTCAACTAAAGGCCAAATTAATTTGGCAATTTCTCCAAATTCATTGGAGGCACACTGCTAGTTGCACTTAAAAAAAAACTTAAGATCATTAAATTTGATTCCCGATTAAAAGTAATGCTATCACTTTCTGATACATTTCGTTAGAGAGAGACAGCATTTCTTTTAATCGGGATTGTTTAATAGACTTACGTGCAAGTTGCGGACAGTCGTGAGGAAATTTAAAGCCATAGTTAAGTAGGTAGACATACAGCGTATTTTATTATTAAGATCGTCAGATTTACCTGTAATAAGACCAGCAAACCTTTTGAAAGGATAGTTCATACTGTAAGACCAGTAATAGTTATAACCCTTTCAAAACGAATTCTCACTCAATATTGATTCCAAGTTAGTATCTTTGAATAATTAAGTATACATATTGATTAAATGTCAACTAATCTTATAGTGGGTAGCAATGGAATAAAAATTTAATATTTGAGCCGAGGTTGTCTTGACGGTCATTATGGTAGATCTCAATTGCAACTAAGAATTAGACCCAAATAACTGATACTCCTACCTTGATAACCCCTTAAGATGTCCAATTAAATCGATTTTGGGACAATAGGTACCCTTTATGATGGGTAAGAAAATCTTGTCAGCGTGTGTCTGTTTCTAACAGTGATGTTTCTTAGGACCAAAAACATTAATATCATATAATATTATATATGGGATATTGTAGGTGTGATTCGTCAATTTGAACTGGGTGGAATAGGTTAGGTTAGGTTAAAACTGTGACGAATCACGCGCGAGCCGAGCGAGCGTAGCGAGCGGTGCCGCGATAGCGGCCGGCCAGCGCTAATTCTCAAAATAAAACAGATTTGTTGGTAGTGTGATAATTTCAAATCTACTTTCATTTTTTCCACTCATAATACCACATAATCAACATTTGTTCGATATTTTACCGAGTAAGTTATTTTTCCTTAGGCCCTTAGTCGCCGCAGGAGACGCCCCGGGCGTCGGGAGTCGCAAGTCGATTTCCGGCCACCACCGTAGGCACGGGCCTGCGGACGGTGAGCGATTGGTAGCTCGCCGTCCGTTAAGGACCAGGCCCGGGTCGACGGCGCGTTGTGTTCCACGCGCGCCTCAAAGAGATGTCAGCACAAACTGACGGGGTCCGTTAGGACCAATGCCTGCCAGGGTTGCGAGTTTGTCCGAAAGGGATATCGTGGCCCTGGCACACAGGCAACGGAAGGAACACGGGTGGGTTTTAGTCAGTAAAAGTCTGACACTCCCTCCCGCTCCGCCCAGAGCGGGAGAAGTTATTTGATGATTTCCCACCCAAAAAAAAAAAAAAAAGGACCAAAAACGCGCTGTGATATTATTGTTTTGTTTGAAATTGGTTTACTGGGTAGCAGCGGTCTCTATGCATTTTAACACCATACTGCGACCGCAGCGGAGGATAGGGTGTTGTGGCGCAGCCTGGCCTATGTGCGGCAGTGGACTGCTAGGCTGAGTTGATGATGTTGATGACTGCGATCGCCAACCCACCTGCCAAGCGTGCCAATAATGCCAACCCGACCCCCCCCTTCCCCACGATGATGATGATGGTTTACTGCTACTTGCAGTATACGATTTTTTCTCTACTCAACTTTAATAAAGTTTGATAAAAGAGTACCCAAAAGTTTTTTACATGTTCCCATTTCCCAAAAAAAAGACAGTTTTGCCAAAAAAAACGGTCACGAATCTTTTAGTTTTTCTGATAACACCCGAGACACCAATTTGTTCACGCAATAGTTTTAAACCGCGCACAACCAGGCTTTTTTCCAAGAATATTTTTGTACCTTTTTTTATGTGTACATGGATGATTGTTTTAGAGGGCCTACGTGAGATTTTTGTGAAGGTTTCATTAAAGCGGTGACCTTAACAGGTCAACGACTATTAGTCGTGTTATGCGGGTAGAAGGATTGAATTTCATTAAAAGTATTTGTTTGTAGATAAGAACAGTAATTTTTCAGCCCGTTTTTACATAGGAACGATGAATTATGTGTTTATTTTGCCTACATTGACATTCATAAGAAGTCAAGTGAGGGTAAAACTTAGTTTTGAAGCCATTTGTTTTGAGAGGTTTCCAATTTTCTGTTTATTGACGTGATTCGTGATTTGGTTAGCAGACAATAGTGAGAATTTAGTACCAATATTTCATTAAAGTTTGTTTACGACGTTGTTAAGCTTGGGATTGAGCTGTTCGCTCTGCTAAGCCTTGTGATAAAACTAGAAAACTTGATCAATAGATACAATTTTATATACATATTGACATTGCCGGATATTCTATACAAAATTACATGAATATTTACTTTGGAAAGTATTATATTTATTACTTTAATTATTGTGATTGTGAGCACTATGTGGGTACTTTTTCCTTTTTTTCTTTCTTAGTTAGTTTTAATGATAGTCTGGCATTTTGAGCACTTTATGCGGCCTACTCAAATATCCTTTCTTTTGTATTGTTAGTCGAGTCGTTATGGTCCTTAAGTCTTAAGATGAGCTGCACGATTACTGACAAGGGGCGACTAGAATCAATTCTATTTTTTTGTAAATTTTGACGTTCAAAAGTGCCTTTTATGTGCCTATTTGAAATAAATAATTTGACTTTGACAAATGCACTGATTGGACAAGTCCACTAAAATTTCCTCAAAATACCATTTCAGACACAGATCTACATGGTCCTCACTTGATCTGACCAAGATGACGTCTGGACTTTAAAAGAGACTTTGACCCGAGTTTGTTTCGCCATTTCTTCTCAGGGGTATTCCGTTAGGAAATGTCGATTCCATATAGCTTATTTTTAATACTCTTTTTTAATATGACGTGTAAAAGTGATTCCAATATTCTATTTACAGAATAAACGTAATTTCATTTGATTTTAACAATTTCGTTTCGGTACTCCTGTGATGAATTTCCGAAGCCTCTCAATAAATTAATCTGCCTATATTTTTCCAGCTTCCAGTCTAACCGGTTGCAGCTGGATTGTAGTATTTTTACATGGATCGACTGCCTATCTGACCTCCACACCCCAGTTACTGGTTAACACGATAGCCCTTGGTAAGACTGGTTGGCAGACTTTAGGGCTACAGACTACCTGTAACGACAGACAAAGATCTACGAAAGACAGTCAGGACCAACGGCATAACGCGCTTTCTGAGGCACGAAGAGGTCTCCATATGTAATGAATGGTCACTCATCCACAAACCAACCGCAGCGTTATGTTATCATTTAGCCACGAGCCCCCAAAGCCTCTCAATGTATGGCAAAGTCAGTTTTTTTATATTTAAAGAAATTATAATACAGAGGGGTTACTTAATTCTAAGCTCGCCAAACTTTTACGTTTGATGGCGAGAGGCGCTCTTTTTCATAACAATGAACATAGCCATTACTGATATATTATACTGTAATGGTTTGTATGTATTTAGTTATATTTGCTATACTGCAAAACGTTTTTCAATTTTATTTTAAGTGATCCTTTACTAGTTTTTACTTTTTCTCTTAATAAATCTTTTTTTAAAACACTTTAGGTACCTACCAAATACTTCGATGTTCTCTTACTATAATAATATGTTATCCGTGGTTGTAGCAGTCTGTTCTCTCTAACGCTACGTGTGTTGTACTTATTTTTAACATTAACTTTATATTCATCACTGTAATAATATTCCAGACCTACCAAATAATGCACTTTGTTATCTATCGGTATAATTTTACAGGTGGGAAATAGCTTATCATACTATTTGTTACACTTTTCTTTATTAACGGGTTCGCCCGTATACAAGGAGTCCATAGCTTATTATTATCGAATCGGCAAGTGCGAAATAGACAATTCTTTTTCTATTTTATTTAGGGACTTTTATAATCGCAATGCGTATGACAGTCCCGTCATACCCTAAATACTTATATAATTAAAAAATACACGCTGCTATGTATTATATTCGGGCCATGAACCTGAACAGACTCTTCGCATCATCACCATTTGGTTGAGACAAAATTCTAGGGAATGTGCCTAAATCAAGTCGGTTCAACCTCGACACCCGAAACACATCATTTCTATCAGACTCATATCGAACACTGTCCATCAATAAGTAATGTAAGTCTTCCACAACTCCACACAATTAGGTTTTTTCATCATGTACGTAAACTTGTTGCATGGAATATGTCCAGATCTGAGTCTATGAGCTGTAACAACTAGTTTTTTATTTAAATTAGACAATTCTTAAAGTCTGTTTGTTCAAAACATTTTTTAAGTGTTAAAACTTACTTAGCACCAACCTTAGCCTATGACAAACGCCATCCACATATAGTGTCCTTCAATGGCTCGTAAAATTGCTGCTTAACATAAAAAAATATTTTTAGCACAACTTTGAAAAGGTTTTTCTACGATAATCTGATTTATTGGACTACAAAAAAGTATTCTCAATTTGCTATTCAAGTAAATTACTCACTCGGTCTTAGTAGAAGTGATTTCTGAAGAAGAAAAAAGGTTCTATAAGTTCAAAAGTGATGTTGTTGTTTTGCTATGTAGTTTTTTTATACATGCCATACATGACATAACGGCAGACATGTAATCAATAGGATTACATGTCTGCCGTTATGTCTGATACCTACAATTACTCATCTTACAATTTCGGACTGTTCATTTGTGCCGCATATTCATAAAAACAGATTATAATGTTTAAAAAGGGGGTGACTACCGAGATGACGACTAATAGAGAAATTACATCACACTAATATTATAATGGCGAAAGTTTGTGAGTGTGTGTGTGTATGTTTGTTACTTCTTCACGCTCAAACGGCTGAACCAATTTTGATAAAATTTTGTATGGAGGTAGCTGACACCCTGGATATATAGACATAGGCTACCTTTTATCCCGATATTCCTACGGGATCGAGACTTACGTGGGTGAAACCGCGGGGCGCAGCTAGTTAATAAAAATAATATTAGCGCCCGCGCCAACACCCAATAAATTGGGATAAGGGTAGTGGAATGATTCATAAATCAAAAAACCGGCCAAGTGCGTATCGGACCACGCTCAATGAAGGGTTCCGTAGTTGGTGGGATGAATTTATCCTAAGAACTATCTTAACATTGCAGTGTAGTTGAAAAACATGTTCTCCCATACATCTAAATACGCCACGGTTAATTTTCCAACTGTAAATGTAAGTTTGTGATCGCAATTTTTTTAATGTGATTATACTACAAATTAACAATTTTCGGACTATTTCCTTTACTTATGCTATGAGACCTTGCATCATGCCAATTTTTATGCTTATAGATCAACGGGAAGTACCCTTAGGTTTTGATTTATTTGCGACTATCAAAATATATTGCATGAATGGCCGTATTTGTTATTGCGTTGACTTAGAAGCTTGATTTTTTTAGAGCACCAAGGGACCGTCTTACGTATTTGATATATATTGTAACTTGATACCATCACGCTTTCCTGAGAAAAAGGGTCATGACAGACTGATCGACACGCAGACAGATGAAGCAATCCTCGGGATCTTATCGGATGAAGTGATCCTATAAGGGTTCTTTTTTCCTATTGAGGTACAGAACCCTAAAAAACATAGATTTGTTATAATAACTATTTAGAGATTCTTAAAACTTTTATCTTGAAAGTCATATTATTGCTTAAAATTCGGATTCTTATTACTATCAAACGAATATTGATTAAACGTCAGAGTCCAATCAGCTAGGTATAATTAATAATCATTATTTAGAACCTCCCGCTGTTATCGTATTCAGTACAATTATAGTATACCCTTCCCCTCTCTCACCTCTCTTCCCTTTCTCTCTCTCTTATAGTATACTCTTCCTTTACCTTCTGCCCGCGACTTCGTTCGCGTAGGAGTCATAAGATATCACAATATACTAAAATAACAGCCAATTTATTATAGGAAACGGCCTCGTTGGTCTAGTGGTCGCAAGCTCTACCCTTGAGCATGAGGTCCTGGGATCGACTCCCGGGTCAGGTAATTTGTTATTGAAATTTCCATCTGAAATTTCTCAGTAACAGTCCGAAGTCTGGGTTTGTGCCTGGTTAGTCGCAATAGGCTCGCCCCCTATTACATGGGACCTAAACATCAAACCATGAAAACGACACCCATGACGAGAAATCGTCACAAAATCACGACAACCATCTTTTTCGCGCAAGTTTCTCTCACGGAAATTTCATTCGCGCAAGTGTACCTGATCCAATGCATCAACCCTCAGTCGGTCTAACTTTCTTATAAGAAACAGGATCTATTGGCGTCAATATTAATTTTGATGAGAATTGCCCATTTTCTTGCTGACTGTATTTTTTTTCAAAATCTGTGTATGGAGATCAAAAACTTTACGAAGACCGATTTCGTGTAGCTATAATGGATAAGGTACCCTTACTTCTTATCTTAAAATCCATCCTGTATATATTATGTCATGATTCAGCAGAACCAAATCTGAATATATTTTCTGCGTTTTCGGGAGTCTCTCCAATTCTAGAGCCATAGAGCTTGATGGCGCGCTTATCCTAGTCTGCTCCGAGTTTCTGTATCTCTGTTCACTCGTGCAAAGCGATGGCGAAGTAGATCGGACGGTTAAGCACAAAATTAACACTGGATAGATAAAATGGCGGCAGGTCATGGGAACAATCTGCGACTCCCACAATCCCCCTAAACTTAAGGGGAAGATATATAAAACAATGGTTACACCTGCTCTCTTGTATGTATCAGAATATTGTGCCACAAAAGGGATGACTGAAAGGCATTTGCATGGATCTGAGATGAGAATACTAAGAGGGATGTGTGGTGTGACACAAATGGATAGAATAAGAAATGAGTACATAAGAGGAAGTCTCAAAGTTGCGCCAATGACTAAAAATTTCTGCGGAAATCAGTTGTCACGATATGGGCATGTGATGCGGAGGGATGAGAAAAAAAGTGAGGAAAGTTTTGAGTATGAATGTCGATGGCTATAAAAGTAGGGGAAACCAAAGAAACGATGGATGGACTCTGTGAAAGATAATATGGGTAGAAAGAAAGGGGGTGACTACCGAGATGACAACTAGCAGAGAAGTGTGGAAGAAAGGGACATATTGCGCCGACCCCAAATAAATTGGGATAAGGGCAAGAGAATGATGATAATTGCCTATTTAGCCTCATAAAGATATAGAGTGATGATAATCATTTAAAAGGTTAAATCTATAATTATCTGCAATGTTCTAACCGTTTGGCTCTTAATCTCTCAATATTTGCTGTAAACCATAGAGGAATACAAACATAATGCAATATTGCTCATCCCCCCATAGTAAATAGCGTGAAAATATATAGCTTACCGGTTGACCAGACTTATAGGAAATATGAACAGAACCTATCCGGTAGAATATGCGTGATGCTGGAACATACATTCAGACGGTTGCATATTAGAAAATCAAAACTTTCTCGAGCAAATTTCAAAAGAACAATAAATGAAATAACAAAATTTAAATTACCAAATGTTTTATTTAGAAAATTTTTTTAATCCCAATGTATGTGACATCAAATCATTACTAATCAAATTACATAATCACAATAAAAAAAATTAAAAAAAAATCTGTGAAATAAACCGGTGCAGCGGTGCCGCGGTAGCGGCCGGCCAGCGCTAATTCTCAAAATAAAACAGATTTGTTGGTAGTGTGATAATTTCAAATCTACTTACATTTTTTCCACTCATAATACCACATAATCATCATTTGTTCGATATTTGAACGAGTAGGTATTTTTAACGTAAGTATAATGAACTTAGGTGTATTAAATGTTAACATTTTGAACTTAGGTATAATGACTATCGACATTTTTAATCAGTCGATATTTTAATCACTCGGTATTTTAATCTTAGACATTTTAAGCTTAGGAATACCAATTTTCGATATTTTAATACAATCGATATTTACATTTTCGATGTTTTGAACAGTGACATTTTACCCGTAGGTATTTTAATTTTCGACGTTCAAATATGTACCCTATTATTTGTATTAGCAAACCGGTCATGTTGTGCAAAAGCTTTCTGTATCAGACAGGCGCTATTCGCTAATATTAATATTATTTTTACCTTTTTCAGTTAATCCATTTGATAATTAATAATTTATCCAGTAATCCATGTTGACCTTTAAACGATAATAGTGTATATATATGTATAAATAATTTAATCATTGATATTCCAGACTTTGGCCAGCTGAACTTTGATCAAATGACCATCGTTATTTTAAACTTTGTTGATTTGTACGTTGTTCTTTTGAAATTTGCTCAGGAAAGTTTTGATTTTCTAATATGCAACCATTCAGACAAATAGATAAACAGAAAAACATTCTAAAAACTATATTTTTAGCATTTGAATCGATCCCAGACATCATAGCAATTATTTTTTCAAAAATATTCAATGTAAGTACAATTTTTACTTAGCTACGATTTTATTTTAACTAATAAGTATAATAAAATCACATTGAATTTCACATCTATACATACACAGTATGATAGATATGATAGATGTGTAGTGACGTCATATTACTGAGGCCCGAATATTGGAACAGATAATATTTGATATCCCCTTTGCCATTATCGTAGAATCTAATGCGATAGTTATGTGTGAGTTACTGAATGACGTCACTTTATTAAAAGCATTTAATTCATACGTTTAATGACATAAAACATAATCATGTCAGCCTGTGGCCTGGTTATTTAGTTGTTTCCATGCGAGAGTGGATCAGAAAATATGGCGCGGAAACGAAGTAGCTAACACGCAGTTACCATGCGTGGTGAGCATCGCTCTTTCGTTCACTATTAGACAATGTACAGGCGACAATACGACAGTAGAAGTAGCAATATTCATGCATTATTTTATTTGTATTTAGGGACCATCAAACTGTAGCGGTACAGCATTCCATGTTTTAAAAACGAATGGTAAACACCAGACACATCACTCATCGGGTCGGAAGATCCTTCCTTTTCTATGGAGGATGAGTGAACTTTACATGTGGCAACCGGTTCCGACTCACTGAAATCTCAACTGGCCCTGGCAAGCATCGCAAGGTACACGACTCAGCCCACTATCGACCTTCTTCGTCTACGGAGAGTGATATGGCGATATCTTCATCGCCACATGCGAACTACGAATGATACTGACGTCACGCAAAATCCTGCATCGCGGAAGCAGAGTTTACCGCGCAACTAGTATATACACCGTGGCATTTTAATCGTCTGACAAGGGCAGCCTACTTCATGTATCCAATGATTTTTAATCATTCATGAAAGTAAAAAAAATAAAATGTTTTTTATATTTTATTTTTCTTGATTTTTGTTTTTAACTACAAATTAAATTAATCAGTTTTTGGTGATATAGTGTCTGATTATTCTGCTCTAAGGCGTCCGAAGTTCGTTTCCCTACTGCTGCCTTGACTTAATCACTACACTACGCAAAAGTATGGATATCAGATAACAGTAGGACTCATTTGTCTTAATTATGTGACAGAACCGTCTGGAGAAACAAAGCCGTTTTTACTGCCAATGTTAATTAAGGACGGCTATTCTCGTCATCGTTAAATATATTTTAAGTTTTAAAACAATAGAGCTCCGTCATGATGTTTACCTCGGTAAGATCATAAAAAGATCACAGAAATATTATTTTTCTTGATAATCTCAGTGAAAGAAAAACAAAGACTGGAAAATTTAATATCCCACATTTGATTTCATTATGAGATGTTAATGATCACCGATCAGGTCTGAAACTAATAGTTATATGAAATTAATGTTTGATTTCTTTTCCTAAATTGCATGGAATTAGTATGTACATATTCTAGCTAAATTGCCGGAGTATTTCTAGACTAATAATCAATTCCGAACGAAACCAGTGATCTGTGAGTCGGTCTAAATCAATACAACAAAAACGAGCGAGCCTTATAGTAGTCGCATATGATGTGTAAAATCTGACATCTCACCTTGGTAATAAGCAACTAAGTAGTGACAGAAACTCTACTTACAATCTATATAGTACTTACTAATTCCACGCTATTATAAAGTACTTACTAATTCGATGCTATTAAAAGTACTTACTTATTCCATGCTCAAGCTGTCTTTTCCTGTTACACACTTCCGTCCCTTTTCACGAAATGAATCACACATAAAGCGTGTGGAAAGATATTACACATCAAAAACTTATTTTACTTTCACCTAAAATTTAAAGATAACAAAATTATAAATAACTATACTCCGTTGGTTTAGTAGTTAAACAAAGGTAAACAAAAAAAACCACGTGACGAGAGAGCTGTCAAGTAACCGACTAAACGTAATACCTGTCACTTCAGTTGTCATGCTACGTCACAGTTGTACTACTCAATTTAGCAACGTTTTATTTCGTTGACGTTTAGAGAACCTCTCTTTTTGGGCTCTTTACAATAGACAGGTTACAAAATATGATATTAGTATTATTATATCTCACAAAAAAATTGTGCTCAAGCAGTTACATCTACGAAGAGTAGTTTAAGACTATGATAATACAGTAAGAAAAGAGGAGACTATCGTAAAAATCAAAAATAAATTTAATTTGGTTATAAGTTACAACATATTTTTAAACAAGGAAGTGTCATTTATAAAATCCTTTTTATGATTTGTTTACCTTTATTTAACTACTTAAACCAATGGAGTATGGGTAGCTTTTCCCGCGGCTTTGCCTGCGTGGTGGTCGGAAATTATCCCTCGGGAACGTACTACCTGGATAAAAAGTATTCTATATCCTAACCCTATTATATCTTTTTCCAAATCCGTTCAGCCGTTAAAGCGCTGATAAGAGGCAAATGATAAAAGTAGGCTGGTCTTAAACAAAAAAATTGCCAGATCTATACACCGTGGCATTTTAATCGTCTTACAACGGCAACCCACTTCATGTATCCATTATACAATGACTACTCATCATTCCTAAAGGAAAAAAATATTTATTAACATTTGAATATATTTTTTTTAATTATTCATTATGGCATATTGTAGTTTGAAACACACTGTTATGAGCGCGGTGCGAGCCTTGCACTCCATTCCGCGCCGCCCTTGGAACGCGAGGCTCGCATCGTGCTCGTAACAGGGTGTTTCAAACTACGTCATGCGACATAATGTTTTTTTTTATTATTATAATTTAAATGTTAATAAATATATTTTTTACTTTCATGGATGATTAATAGTCAATGAATACATGAAGTGGGCTGCCGTTGTAAGATGATTAAAATTCCACGATGTATAGTTTGTGGTAGCGGAAAAAATATATGTTATTCTTGAACATATTTCTCAGAACTTGGTTGTTACCAAAATACGTTTAGAAAAAAAAATCTCGATGCAAATTAACGGTAAACTAACCCTTTACTTTGAATTTCAATCCATTATATCTGTATTTATATGAACGTACGGTTGGTATTTAATTAATAACAAGAACGTCTTATTTGCATGAAGAACTTGGTGGTTTTTAGGGTTCCGTACCCAAAGGGTAAAACGGGAACCCTATTACTAAGGCTCCGCCGTCTGTCTGTCTGTCTGTCTGTCCGTCTGTCTGTCTGTCTGTCCGTCTGTCATCAGGCTGTATCTCGTGAACCGTGATAGTTAGACAGTTGAAATATTCACAGATGATGTATTTCTGTTACCGCTATAACAAAAACTACTAAAAAACAGAATAAAATAAATATTTAAGGGGCTGCCATACAATGAACGTGATTTTTTTGCTCGTTTTTGCTCGACATTGATAACGGCAACAGCGTCTACGCTTGAAATATTCACAGAATATTTAGATATATATTCCCTTTAAAAATAAATAATTAAATTAAAATAAAACAAATATTTAAGGGGGGCTCCCATACAACAAACGTAATTTTTTTACCGTTTTTATAGATAATGGTACGGAACCCTTCGTGCGCGAGTCCGACTCGCACTTGGCCGGTTTTTTATTTTCGATTACTCAACAAATTTTTGAGTAAATAGATAATTGCTTCATATTTTGCAATAAATTACAAGCGTTGTGTCATCGCGCTTCGCTTCCTTTTATATGCAGACAGACAGTATAGGTATTGAAATAATCTTTTTCATAACATAACATCACGCCTGTAATCCCCGAAGGGTTAGGCAGAGTTGCACCTATAGTACACCCACGTTTCGCCAGTTATGTTTAAGTCCCATGTAATAGGGGGCGAGCCTATTACCATCAACCGAACACAAATCCAGAGCCCGAGCTGCTATTGAGAAATTCGTGGTGGAAAAACCCAATAACATTTTACTCAACCTGGGAATCGAATCCAGGACCAATAATGCTCAGCAGTAGCGCTTGTGACCACAAGACCAACGAGCTAGTTCCTTTCTTACTAGATTTTAATTAAAATAAATACTTAGTCTTGCCTGTTCTGTTTTTTTAGTATAGATCCAGTGTCATACCTAAATATTGTAAAACTTGTGTATGAATCAATAAAACGTTATTATTATTATTATACAGAGTGGCGATTAGTTTATCACATTCAATAGTACAGCGGTTATTAAAAGTTGTTATCAGTCTATTAAAATAATAAAATAAATAATTTTACTAAAAATAGAAAAAAAAATCAAACAAAATAAATAGCGCAAAAATTGGCACGAAATACAGACACGCGCCGGGCGATGGTATCAACAATTCAACACAAACTTTATGGTGTTGTTACCAAATAATCACAAATTAGGTTTAATGTTGTTCTATATGAAACGATAAAAAAAAGGTCGCACGGCTAGAATGTTAATTGTTATTAATATTTTAATTGTGTATGTTTAAATGTAATATAACATAACATATTAATTTATTTCAAAAAAGCGTGGTACATACAGTCTGTTACACAAATATGATTTAACAATTTAGGGAAAAATCGTAAAGAGAGTAAGTAACAACATAATTGAATCTGGCGTCCTAGCTAGGTTACATGGTAACCTGTATTAAGGTTCGCCAGCCCAGGTTCCCAAAGGAGTACAAAAAAATCAATAGAGACTGGTTTGGACTAAACTTATTTTAACTTATACTAAGTGTTTGAAGTGTTAGTATGTGTGTGTTTTGTGATGAGGTGTGGTGTGATGTGTATGAGTGTTATGATGTAGATGTTGTATGTGTGTGTGTGAATGTAATGTAGAATACGTGGTTTTAATTAATGTGGTAACCTAATTGCCACTCTGTATACCTATTATATTAGGTTCACCAATAATTGAGTACACTGATACAAACACATTATACATTTTTTAAAGTAAACTAACAGTGTATCAGTTACATATAGGTAAACACCACATGCATAAGAAACAGAGAAATAAGCTAACTTAGTAATAAGCGCTACCTCTTTTCGTCAGTTACACACAACCCCTCTCAAACAGTCATTCAACCTAGATAAATGTTACAGATCTCTCACAAACATTTATCTCAAACTAAATAGATTGTATCCCTCACAAGCTCGGCTGAGCTTGTGAGGGAGTTTTCTGTTCCTGGCTGTAACAGAAAATTCAACCATTGAAAGGGTTAAAACTCCAAACCACACTAAATTAATTGTACAATGAACCCTCACAAAGTAAAATCGTTTTCGTTCGGGGTTCTTAGTCAAGTGGCATTTTCAAAACAATTAACAATGAGTACGCAATTATTAACAACAATGCGTGTTCCTTTCCGAAACCGATTTATCAAAGTGACTCGTAAATATTTCCACTTTAAACCTTTTAACCATAAGGTTCCGAGAACTAACGAAAAATTATTGTGAAAATAGTGTAATTTAGAAAGTTTGTCACAGATTTGGGTAGGGTACATATTCATACCCTACCCAAATTTGTGACAAACTTTCTTTGTCCTGTTATAAAAGTAATAGGAACTTTTTGCTAAAAAATTCCGAGTTTATAATGTTAATGTAATCAGAAGTAGGTGGTACGGTAGACTCCCAAGATGACAGGGACCGCTAATAATGAATCTAGATCCAGTTGAAACCAGTCTAGGTTCCAAATTTTCGATACAGTCTGAAGTACACGGGAGCTTTAGCGAACTTCCAACCTCACTCAAGTAATAGCACTTAATTTGATTGCGAACTCTCTAAGTTTCGACAAATATACAGAATAACACACTGTACGATCGAGATTTCTGTATTCCGAGGAGCCTGCTGGTTGGTCGTGTTTTGGATATGTACCTATAATAAGCCGCGGTTGATAGATGGGACACCGTTTTGCTCGTCGCTCCACTATTTAAGCAGGTAAGCTATTCCTAGGGTCCCTAAGGAAAAAACGAAACCCTTATAGGATCACTCGTGTCTGTATGTCCGTCTGTCCCAGCCGATTTGCTCCAAATCTACTAGACCGATTAGGTTGAAACTTGGTACACATATGAATTTCTGGGACCCAAACACGGATTGTGTAACGTGAATATTTTTTTTTGAATATGGGGGTCACGTTTAGGGAGCAAATAACAAAATTAAAAAAAGTCTTGCAATTTGTACCGTGTGACATATCAAATAAAAGGGTTTGTTTCAAATAATATATTTTTAATATTTTCAAGTATATTAAAGATTAGTTATGTAGTTTTAGTTTTTATTTTCAGTTTAAAGTTATTTCAGAAAATAGCTGAAAATTTACCATTCCCCCACATTCTCAGAAACAACTGAGCCTAAAATTGTGAAATAAATACAGACAACAATTCTTTACTTAAGGATTACAGCAAAATGTATAAGAAGTATATGGTCTTAAAATAACATAGAAAATCTCTCAATATTGTCGGTACAAAGTTCCCTTTGCAATTGGAACGTATGGGAGAACATGATTTTCAACTACGATGTTAAGTTTGTTCTTGAAATATAAGCATCCCGCCTACGGAACCCTTCATTGTGCGTAGTCTGATCCGCACTTGGCCGGTTTTTTTTTATACGTCCTTGTTGACCCACTTCAGAGGCGAGGAATCCTTACCGTTCTTCCACCTCTCCTTGCCCAGAGCGGCTAAGGACCAACCTTCGTTAAAGAAATCTTGCCATCACTTGCCATAGTTGCCGTTAAAAGGGACCCATTGATCTTTATTATTTTTTATCGAAATTAGTGACGAGCCCAGCTCATGATCTTAAATTTGATGAAAGTACATATCTAATATAATTATCATAACCCTTAATATAATAATTATCCACACGAAAAAGATATGGATTATCCGCCTATAATGTTCCCAGTGCTGGGACACAGGCCTCTCTACGAGAGGGAGTAGGTTATAATGTACCACACGGGCCCAGTGCGGGTTGGTAGATATCACATATATATTCGAATTTTTGGTTCTAGGACATGCCGGTTTCGTCACGATGTTTTCCTTCACCGTTTTGAGAGCAGTGCTGATGAAATTTTATACGCACAGTAAATAATAACAATAATAATAATATTCATTTAATTTAGATAAGTATCCCAAGAGTTAGTTACAAACATTTAGAGTAAGATATTAGTTTACAATAAGTTAAATTATCACACTCGTATGAGATCAACAATAAAAGCAATTCTACAAGAAAAAACCCAATGCGAAAGCACAGACGTTACATTATATGCAAAGACCCCTAGTGCTTCCGCATTGGATTATCAATGCTTTCATAAATTGCGCCAAAATAAAGAAAAGTGCGTGCCTAGGTTCGAACCCACGACCTACAACTCGTAAGTCGGAGCCGTTACTATTGCGCCACATAACTAAAAAATACCGGCCAAGTGCGAGTCGGACTCGCGCACGAAGGGTTCCGTACCATTATCTATAAAAACGGAAAAAAAATCACGTTTGTTGTATGGGAGCCCCCCTTAAATATGTGTTTTATTTTAATTGGATTATTTATTTTTAAAGTGAATATATAACTAAATATTCTGTGAATATTCCAAGCTTCTAACTATTGCCGTTATCAATATCGAGCAAAATCGAGCAAAAAAATCACGTTTGTTGTATGGGAGCCCCCTTAAATATTTATTTTATTATATTTTTTAGTATTTGTTGTTATAGCGGCAACAGAAATACATCATCTGTGAAAATTTCAACTGTTTAACTATCACGGTTCATGAGATACAGCCTGGTGACAGACGGACAGACAGACAGACAGACGGCGGAGCCTTAGTAATAGGGTTCCCGTTTTAGCCTTTGGGTACGGAACCCTAAAAAGTAACCTTGATTTAAAGAAACGTGAGTTTAATCTTTTAATCAAAAGATTAAACTTTAATTTAACTTTCAGCTGATTTGAAACAAGAAATAGGATCTTACTTATGATTAAAAAGTGCGTTAACTGAATTAAGACAAGACAAAACGTCTAGCGATTTTAAATGAATTCGAACTCTTGAAAGCAAAGTTCGGAAGTTCATCTAGATCGTCCGACAAATTGTTTTCAACTCACGAAAGCAAAATTATTGGAAATTTTATCAAAACTTCATAATTTCCAATTGAGTTTCTTCTAGAATTGGTTACCAATGTTTACACTGACTTTCAATGAGGGTGAATGTTTATCACTCTTTATAAATAGATCAAGGAAGATGCTTCAGGAAAAGTTTCGTAAAGGTCATTTAAGTTTTCAATTGGTAACAAGCATTCCGTTTAAGCTCAAGATGGATTAGCGAATTCAGACTATTATATTGAAATAAAATGAGATTTATTCTGTTGCCAGAATATAGGTACTTACATAATAACATGGTTACCTACAAAATGGTGCTGATCCACGCGTCATATTCGTGAACGGGCGCCCTCAGTTAAAACTGGTCATCTCTTAACTGCCAAGGGCTTATTTGTAATCTTTTTATCTGATATTTTTAATTGTTTTTAAATATATATTTTTTTTAATGTTGATCTCACATATAGAAGCGAACAGAATCATATTCCTACCCAGGATTTTGTAATATCTTGATTTAAAAGTGCGTCCTTGGAGTTTCTTGCCTATTCTTCTACATAGTTATTTATGTTTAGGAGTGGGCAAATAGCTTCAACTTTCTGACTAACTGACCGAGTCTTTGACAATTCAAAAGTGCCTGTAATTGGTTTAATTCAAATAAAGAGTTTGAGTTTAAATAATTTTAGTCTCACTATATTCGACTTAGTAGTTATGCAAATATTTCTAGTACAAGCATATTATTATCATGAAATTACATCAATTTCATACACATCATAACATATTTTAACTACTGCTGCCCGGCGCGACTTCGTTCGCTTGGTGTCCTATCTCTATCCCATCTCTACCCTACTCCTACGTTACCCTACTCCTAAACCCTCGCGGGCGTATTTACAAAAACTAACCAAAGTCTCATCAAAATCGGTCCAGCCCTTTCGAATTTCATAGAGGACAAACAAACATTAATTTTTATTAATTATAGATAGATAGATAGATAAGTCCAGTTTTCTCACGATGTTTTTCCTTCGCCGATGTGCAGTTATGTCCAAGATAAACTCAGACAGTACAGCAGCGTCCTGCCAGGATTGCGAGTTTGTCCGAAAGGGATATCGTGGCCCTGGCACACAGGCAACTGAAGGAACACGGGTGGGTTTTAGTAAGTAAAAGTCTGACACGCAGAAGTTATTATACAGAAGTTATACAGAAGTTATTTGACAATTTCCCACACAAAAAAAAATGACAGTACAGCAGCGTGGTGATCAATGCTTGCGCCTTCTCAGTATGAGGAGAGGCCTTTGCAATAGGACAATAATACTGCCGCGCTAACGAAGAATACAATAACTCGATTTTTGACGATTTAGAGTCGTACAACGTGCCGCTACAATGGTGACATTATTTTAACACATGGCCATAGCCCTACGGCTAGACCACAAAACATATATTAAGCTAAAATAATTCGTACATTTTTCGGGTGACCACTGAAAATCAGCGCTGCGCTGTGTGGGTCCCCCATAGCACAGCATCATGCTGAGTGCAAGCCTTCTTGTCACAGTCATGACGTGCAGCTGCCGACTATTTGTTTTTTTTTGTGCTCGTGATTATATGTAGATCTGTTTTGTGTAATGTTTATCTTCGAGTTTATTAGATATGTTTTTGTATGCATGTTTTTTCTGTGACAAATAAAATTATTTTTCTTTCTTTCTTTTCTTTCAAAAATTGAATTTTTCCAACAAACTAAATAATAAAGCTCTCTCTTTCCTTCAATTCGCCTACTCTTTGCACGATAATCGTTTTAATTTCATTGAGGCAATGTTATGATCCGATCCCCGACAAATGACCTCTTTGCTACTCAGTTGTGTTGCTCTAAAAGGCTATTTTAGAAAATTATTACTAAATCAATAAATAATTAAGTTTAATAAAATTAAAATATCTTCATAAAAAGAAACCGCGAAACTGAATAATTATGTGTATTAAATTAATGTCGCCACTAAAGCGGCACGCTGTATACACCTATATTCGGAATCAGCGAATCGAGATCTGATAACTCTCTCTAAGTAACTTTTTAAGAATTCTTAGGAAATTCGGTTTTTCAGTAAGCAAGAATGCAATAACTAAAACTTCCTAACAAATTCACTACTTAATCAAACATATATATTATAAATATTTCAAATTTTCTCGGGAGCGGTAAAATCGCTCTATTACATACATATACAGGCAGGGTAGGCAGAAACTATAGAACGCCACCTGCCGCCCGCTTTATTAGTTAGTTGTATTCTTCGTTAGCGCGGAAGAATAGGCGGATATTATTTTATTTTATTCCGATTATTTTTGGACTACCTGCGCCCCGTGGCACAGTGGGCTAAAACAGGCCGGTAAAGGACTTAGCATTTAAAAAAAAAAAGTTTATTTTTCTGAAATTTTAAATATTGTGTTGGATTTATCTATCGATTATAAGTAATTATTTCTATGAGGGTCGTTCAGATAACTTAGTATTTTTATAAATATCCAAAGTAATTTTTGTATGAAGCAAAAGAAAAAAATGTGAAAATCTCGAAATTCTCAAATTTTCTCAAAGAATTGACTCTACGTATGCATAGTACGTATATTTGTCCTATTTTAGCGCCTATTCTCGGGTTGCGATTTTCTGTGATTTGGTCGCAATTTCAAATTTTGTTCTCTATTCCACACCACCATAGAGGTTAAGAACTAGGCGCGTTTTTTTTTTATGTAGTGGTCTCCCCTTTAGGCCTAATCCACTAAGGACTAATAAAATAAATAAATAAATAAGTAAAAATCACAATCACTACTGGCCACTGCACTGTTTTAATTTAATCACTGTCAAGGGTATCCACATTAACGAATGCAAAATTTTCGTATTCGTCATCATCAAATGTTTCCGCTTGTTCAATTACTAATAAACTTTGTGCTTCTACTGACAAAGTTTTATGTTTTCTGCGAAGTTTGTGACGTTTCGCTGAGATGAGTGGATCAGAGCTGGTCAATAAATTATTTAAAATGTCTTCATTTGTAGTTTTTCTACTGCATTTCCTGGAATGGTGTTGGCGGTACCTACGAAAGTCTTTATTTCTAGCTTCAGCAGCTTCTTCAGATAGCTGTCCAATTGGTATTAGACCAAAACTTTCAATAATAGCTGCACCATGCATAAGAGCTTTATGAACACTTGAGGGCATATTATACCAGCTATATAATTCCAAATACAGTTGCATGGTCACTTGAGCATATTCGTGAAATTTCGCTGTGTCAATGTGGTAACCTGATGAAATTGCCTCTAAAATGATTGCAAATCGCCTTATTAATTCTTCACCAACACCAGTTATCTCAGCAGTCATGTTTGGATTTGCAAAAAATCTTCTAGCAGTATTTCCGTCATTCGTGGAGCCGTGCCCTTGTTTAACAACATCAATCAGAAGTCCCATTCTATTTTTAAAAACGTCTTGTATGTCTTTCTTTCTTCTTTCCATGATGCACTTGTTGTCTCCCTTTACTGTCCATGTCTGTATCGTTAATCTGTAGGCTATATGCAGAATGCATTCCATCATTCGTATCCAGGTATGCAATGATGACAATCCGTATTTACAGAGATCTGGATCAGTCGGTTTTGATGCAATTAAGGGCAAATTATTCATCTCTGTTGGAGTGGCTTTACAAATGTCGCATCTCTGAGATGAAGTATCACATAAAATTGATGTTGCTTTTCCGTCTATCATAGTCATTAATAAAGAGTGTGAAATTTTTATTTCTCCAACTTCTGTTTTCACTAAATTTTTAATCTCTTCCTTAATAGCACTTTTTTCCCGCAATATCGTTATTTTATTTTCTTTCACAAATTCGAAAAAGATTGGACGACACCAGTAAGATGAATTTGGTGAATCGTTTTGCCAGATAACTTGTTCGCCGCACACTAATTTTATTGGCACTAAACTACCCATAAATATGCTTGAATCGTCAAGTTGACTTTCTTGTTCATCGTCTGTTTGCATTTTGTTTGTAATTGGCTTGATTAGAAGCACCGTCAAATCCCCACTTACTGATTAGTGTAAATTCTTTACAACCACTATCTATGACGAGTGACGTCATTATTCTTGTTGTCGTTATATCCAATAGAGGTTGTAACTTTATTTTAGCTGAGGTTTCTGTCACTGTAATAGCATCTTTTGGTGGATAGCATTTCTGTTTCGCATGTTGCACTTGATAATAAGATGGAAATATATTACTGTCTTTTTCGTTAACACTTTTTCTTAAAGTATTGTATTGCCACTTGGTCAGCTTAAGTGATAAAAATAACCCTAAAGCCTCATCCGGAGAAAACACAGGTTTTGTTTCTTTAACAGATATGCACTTTTTAACTTTTTTTACATCTTGGGGATTCTTTAGTAAATGTTCTAGTATTTTAGCAACTTCCTCATTCCCATCCGCTTTCAACTGCTCAAAATATGCATATTTTATTTCGTCCGAAGATAAATGTAAGTTTTCTGCACGTCTTTTTTTCTGTTTAGGCGCTAATTCACAAAAAGGTTTTCTTGGGCTTTGTTCGGTGGAGACACCGACAGAAACTTTTGATGGTGATGCATACTGAGTTGATGTACTCGGTGCTGGTTGATCTTCATTACTGCCTATTAAACACTTAATAAAGTCTGGCCATATTATGTTTTCTTGTAACCATTCACTATTTTTAGTTCTGAATATATTTTCTTTACGATAAGCGTTTTCCCATCTTCTATTTAAATTATAACAAAGCACAAAACAACTTTAAGGTCTTTTCGTGATCATCACTTAATTCGACTAAAAATTTAGACCTTATCTCACTACACAAACTGTCATTATTTTTAATACTGCCACTGTTTTTTAAAATAACGAAAAGATCAAGGTTTGTCACTAAATTTTCAAACATTTTCACAAAAACAAAATAACAAATAAGTAAGTAATGAATGTGTGGGGGTAGTGCGTCTATTATGGTGGGTAATAGAACACTGAAGTACGTTTGAATGCAACCGAACATTCCGTAGATACCCTATCGTTGCACCAATCACGTTACGATACGTCATAACTTGTTGTTGCGCTCGCGCACTCTTATCCCTTGATTCCCGGAAATAAGTCTCAAAACAAATTACGTCATACCTACCTATGGTGGTGGAAAATGTCGAACATTGTTTTTTTTTTAAAGAACTAAGTAGGTATTGAGGTTTTCAGGCCGTTTAGTATACATTATTTTCAATTTCAATTTAATTGGAATAAATTGCTTAACTAAAATAACATGACTCTTCATACAAATTTGATATGGCTATATCTCCGAAAGTACTCGTTAAATTAAAAAAAGTCAAAGAATAAAAACGTTTTAAATTTATGCCTAGATACCAAAAAAATACATTTGATCTCTTAAGACCCAACCTTGTAATCCCAGCCCACTGTGCGTGGTTTCGCCCGCGTCAGTCTCGATTCCGTGGGAATATCGGGATAAAAAGTAGCCTATGTTTTAATCCAGGGTGTCAGCTACCTTTATACAAAATTTTATCAAAATTGGTCCAGCCGTTTGAGCGTGAAGAAGTAACAAACATACACACACACACACTCACAAACTTTCGCCTTTATAATACTAGTGTAACCTTTATAACCAACCGCATCGATCACAATTTGTTGTATTGGTAAAATAGTCACAACAATATGAAAATGACACAATGTTTCAACTCTTAAATGAGCAAAATCGTTATTTATTTATTTATTGGATCTCCAACAGAAGCTACACAATTACATGCACGTATAACAGGGACAAATACAAGTGTGCGATTCCAATTATAGGAGACCACATTATTTATTTATAATCTAGGTACAGTAAGTTTGACAAAGTAAAATCTTTAAAATAAATCAAAAAATTTAACACGAAAATCATAGAAAGGAAACGAAAGTGAATTACATAACCAATGAATAATAAAAATAGATACAAACGAATAAGTAAAAGAATAACCATAAAAGACAACAGACACAAATAACAAAATATTAAATAATAATTTAAATAATAAATACAACATAATAATAACAAAATATTATGAATTGGATACCATATTATCCAGTTCGTAATATTTTGTTTTCGAAATTTTCTTTTATAAGTATAAGAAACCAGAACAGATTCGGACAAGAAAACGAGCAGCGTAACGTTAGAGCTCTTTATTTCACACGGAACTAACTTTAAAATCCCCTGCTTTTATACCTTTCTACATCTAAAAACTGCAAACAAATCAAAAAAATATTAAATATAATTTTAATCAAGTTTGCAATCGACTTCCGTTCACTAACCGGAGACGGTATTTACAGCACCGGAAGTCGGTTGCAAAAAGTTTCTAAGAATTAAATAAAACATTTACAAAAGAATCATCAGAATCAACAAGATTTAGTTACATTAAAACCAAAAGCTAACAAATGCGTAGTTTGTTTCATTTCGCCGCAACAAAAAAACGTGCCCGTGTTACCTAAAGAAACCTAAATAAATAGTAAAAAAAAAAAAACGATTAAAATAAGCAAGTAACTCAAAATTATGAAATAATTTATTTTTATACACGAAATTAACCAACAAAACGAAATCAAAAGAAGGTACGTTACAAATTAGGGGCCTAAATGTTTTTTTCGTATTTACCTTTATAAAATGGTATAATAGGTTTTACCTATGAAATTGCCGTTCTGCAGTTCAGCCATTTGGCAAAGATGCATCGATTGCATGGGTGATTACTTTGATTAATAAAAATAAAAAATAAAATATTATAAATAAAATTACGTTAACTTATTTCATAAAAAACGGCAATTTCATAGGTAAAGCCCTAATATTTGTTTGGAAGCCATATTAGATTATCATTATCATAATGTCAATATATTGCTACATAGTATCAATTGATAACCATATTATTTTAAAGTCTGTAATAATAGTGTGGATTTCACTACCAGTGTACCCAGCTGTTCTATTAATAACCTTAGCAATCGGTAACTAAAAAAGGCAAAGATATAGAAGACAAAAGTGATCAGTTTACTACTATTACAAAACCATGGGACTTACATTGACTTAGAATTTACACTTTCCTAGACCAATGATGTATAGTCGCCAGAACATCAAACTGTGAAATTTTAAATCTTACAATGTTGATGGTTAATTTCAAAATAGAATGAGAAAATTTGTCAGTTTGTGGTCAGACTGTACTATCATTACCTATATTACTACGTGAAGCGAAAACTTTGTACCCCTTTTTACGAAAACAATGCGGACGGAGGATTATGAAAAACACAGTTAAAGTTATATGGCGGAGGAGTGCAGAAAGCTAATATTTTTATTTATTAAGCATTGGAAATAAATTAAATTAATAAAAAACATTACACACACTACCAGCACCATACACGCACAGGTACCAGGATCTTATGACTTGAAGATATATAGGTGACAGAAGTGAAAGCATGGGCATTGAATAAGCAAGTACTTTTTAATAGCATGGAATTAGTAAGTACCTGCTTTATAATAGCATGGAATTAGTGTAGTCAAAGTCAAACCATTTATTTCAAATAGGCACATAAGAGGCGCTTTTGGACGTCAAAATTTACAAAAAAAATAGAATTGATTCTAGTTGCCCCTTCCAAAAGGTAGTTTCGTATGGAGAAGAATGGGCAAGAAGCTCCACCGGTACTCTTTTAAAAATGTTTTACAATATTTTGTTTGATTACATTAATTATATGATTATATGTGAAGACGATGCACCTAGAATAAAATTACTACACCATAATAGGTAAAACGAATTAAAAACTAAGCAATGAAAAATAACTTAATTATTAGATAGATACATGGTGTTCACATATTTACAAACATCGTAAAAGTATGTTTTTCTAAAAAAAATAAGTCAGTGTGTGAGTATAGGTTACTCACACACTGACTGTACTCATAGAATTAGTGTACTAATGGAATTACTAAGTACTATATAGATTGTAAGTCCGACCCCCTCTGTGTCGAATTTGGACCAGTGGGCGACCACTATAGTTCTACTACTAAACTAAGAGTACTATAAAACGACGAATAAATTGCAGTAACCTCAGTAGTTATAACTGTAACAGTATAAAATATTACTAAAAAGGGTTGTAAAAATTTTTGATTGGATTAGTTCATAATAAAACAATTGCCTTGGTTTTAATTGCACTGTGCATGATAAAAAGAACCACAATAAAAAGAAAGTGAGTGTTGATTTACACTAATATTAGGTTTATGAGATTTAATTTTTGTATATTTGTTTGTTACGCTAAAACGGTTAAACGGATTTGAATCAAATTTCGCACATGAGTAGACCATAAACTGAGTTAGGGCAAATGATACAGTTTACTCCGATATTCCCACGGGATTGAGACTTATGCGGGTAAAACCGCGGGGCGCAGCTAGTGAGACATAAACACATGTAGACATTATCACACCGAAATATTTTGTAATGTTTTTAGGTAACCTGTTTTATCTTACTGCAGGGCAAAGGTCTCCGCCATATTTTTACAGATCTCTTTATGTTTGTCCTTCTCCGGCAAATCTGGAAAGAACGAGTCGAGATTTTCACACCAATCTGACTAGCCTTTCCCCAACTACGTTGGGGTCGGCTTCCTGTCAAACCGAATGCAGCTGAATACCAGTATTTTACTTGGAGCGACTGCCTATCTGACCTCCACAATCCAGTTACTAGGTAATACGATACCCCTTGGAAAGACTGGTTGTCAGACTTTTGGGCTTCTGACGACCCGTAACGACTGTCAAAGATCTACAAATGACAGCCGGGACCAACGGCTTAACGTGCTTTCCGAGGCACGAACAGATGGTCACCCATCCACGGACCAACCGCGGCAAGCGTAGCTTAACCTGATCGATCGACCCGTGCGGCAGTTATTATTTAGCCACAAGCTCCTACCTAATGAATAGCTAACCTAAAATAACAAGCTTCACCCTCCCGTTATAATCCATTCTAGAAATCAGAAGTACCAACCTGCCTATGTACTTTTCCATAAAAAATCGATACTATTTCGGGCTTCTGACGACCAGTAGCGCCTTTCAAATATCCACGAATGACATCTGGAACCAACGCATTAAGGATGACTCACGCTACACCGTGCCGGGTCCGAGCCGAGTCTCGGCCATAGCACGGTCAAATAATATCCCATATATTTTGTATGGGATAGTGCGTAGTACGTTGTTACGTACATCTGTACGTACGAACAACTCGTACGGTCACCGAGTCGTTAAATAATTTAATTTATTATTGATATTCGTTTCAATAATACGTTTCAACGGCGGACCCTCGGCTCGGGCCCGGTTCGGTGTAGCGTGAGTCATCCTATAACGTGCTTTCCGAGGCACGGAGCGGTCTCGGTAAGTAAATATGGACACCACCGGCCGCGGCGAGTGTAACTTAACCTTGGATCGCCACGTACGGTTGTTATTAATTAGCCACGAGCCGAGACGACGTGACGCCCACACCAAACTAAAAAAAATAAAAAATAAATGATAGACGAGCAAAAAACTAAGTTACTGAGTGATTACTTTACGTAAACATAATTATAGCATACCTACCTCTGACCGGAATCATCATTTTCGCCAGAAGACGTCTACTGCTGGACATAGGCCTCCGTCAAAAGGAGGGGTTGCCATAATCGCCACGCTTGGCAGGCGGGTTGGCGATCTCAGTATGGTGTTAAAATGCATAGAGAACGATGCTGCCCAATCTCTAGTAAGTCCCTTAGTCGCCTTTTACAACACCCATGGGAAGAAACAGGGTGGTGCTATTCTTTACGTCCGGCACCACACGGAACACCTGACCAGGATACTTGAACAATATTAATATCATAGCTCGCTCATTATAATTACAAAGCTGCTTTTTTACTTATTTCGCTTTTAAAAATATCTTACAAGTACGGGTTGAACTTGCGTAGTGAGGGTTCCGTACAATGAATATGCTATCTGCCATGTTTTTTATCCCAAGAACAAACTTAACATTGTAGTTGAAAAACTGAAAAAAGTGTTAGTTTGTACGTACGATGTTGAGAGATTTACCATGTTATTTTAACACTATAGACTTATTATAGCTTTTCCTGTAATCTATAAGTAAAGTTTATTTTGTGTATTTAAAAAAAAAGTGTTTCCGGAGAAAAGGGCTAATGGAAAATTTTCATTTCTTTTTTTAAATAACTGTAAACTTTTTATATTAATTATAAAAAAAAAATGAGACCCTCACAATAAGCCATTACGTTTGATATGTCACACGGTACAGTTTGAAAAATAATTTTAAATATTTTCTAATTTGCCCCCAAAAAGAGGGAATTATTTTTATTAACGTTACACGTTTCCCGTTTGAGTCACTGAAATTCATATGTGTACAAGGTTTCAACGTAATTAGTCCAGTACCCCCCCTTTTGGGGGAGGCCTATGTCCAGCAGTGGACGTCTTTCGGCTGAAATGATGATGGTCCAGTATATTTGAAGCAAATTGGCTGTGACAGACGGACAGACAGAGAGACACACGAGTGATCCTATATGGGTTCCGTTTTTTCATTCAGACGTACGGAACGCTAAAAACTAATTAAAGTGCAGCACTTAATGACTACGTACTTAGCAGTTGCTGGTGAATGACTCTTTTGCGTACTGTATCAATATAACCTCGCATTTTTATTAAACTTCAAAACCACTCAATAAACGTGAACGGTTTTGATCGAGTATTCGGAATATTTTTTTTTTGCTTACTACCTTTCATTGACTGCTTGATACGGAAAAATCCACTTTATTCAATAGGTCTCCTATCTGAATGCCAGACAACTAATTAATTAATTATTATCTTTATTTAAAATAAACATAAACACATACAGATAATTGTACTATAAGTTTACAATTTATGAATTTATGGTAGCGAACAATCACATAAACAAAACATTTGGACGGCACGGTTGGCGCAGTGGTTAAGCGATTGACTGCTGCGCTGCGTGTCAAGGGTTCGATTCCCGCACGAAACAAATATTTGTATGACCTACAAAGTAGTTGTTCCGGGTCTGGCTGTTTGTGTAGGTATGTGAGTTTAACTGTATGTAAACGCCCACGATACAGGAGAAATACCTATGAAATTGCATTGCATTGTGTTAAAAGGTAGGTGATCAAATTGATTAATAATAATAATCAGCCCGTAATTTAACTGTTGGGCCAACCCTCTGTGAGAGATACACATTGATTCAATAATAAAATAATAATAGAAGAAGAATATTTTTTTTTGTTCAAAAATATACAGACATTTAAATAATATGGTGATACACTGTATCACACATTATTCTATGATCAGATATTGAACATCTGTGTCTGAACTATGACTACTAGATATGAAATATCTGTATTTCAGACATCAGCGCTCTTCCCCTGTTGTAGGCGGCCATTAGAAAGTAACTTTGTTTGACCTCTATACACATCTTTAACACGTTCAATCACCGAGATATAAAAAAATATATAGAACTTACATATTACCTAGAAGAAGACGTAGCTGTATCCAATCTAAGTACATGTTGTATGTAGTAGCTACCAATAAAAAATATGGAAATAAGATAAGCATATCTTTCATGAGCATTTACACGAAATTCCCGAAATCAGACGCCCTATAACTCCAATCTTGAGGCATAACATTGTATGACAAAATAGGACTACCCAATTCCTTCTCAAGAGAGTCGTAAATTGTAAAGGCTTGGGTGTGATCAGCACTATATTTTTTCTACGATAATACAATAAATATAGAACTAGTTTCCGCCAGAAGTCGCCCGTAAAATTTGTTTTTTTCTCATCACTAATAATAAACTTGGGACGATCCGAGAAATACTGAACAATACTTACAAGCCCCCCCATTTTTCGCACGGGTGCAATCTAAATGTAAGTTAAATATTAATGTTTAATCCACCTAAATTATGGTAAAAACTGCAGCAAAATCCATTGTGTAGTTTCTAGAGGATTTAAGCGATCTCAGAGCAAAAGCGAATGTTTTTAGAATCTGAAGTTTAAACATTTTGATTTTTCAACTACTGTTGTTATCACACAGTAACAGGTTTTCCACGGCACCGGTATGTCTAGTAGGTATCTAGATCTATCCTACTCAAACAAATTCTTTCCAGCTTTCATTCTCAAGTTTCAATGGGAACTTTCTATTCACTTGAACTAAACCAACTTCGTTATACTGAAAGAGACGTAGAAATACTGTTTTTCTCGTGTTTTTCCAAGACTTTAGTTCTAAAGAATAATGCTATTTACATAAGAACTATGTTTGGTGTTCATCTTGTATGAACGTAGTTCTCTCTAGCTCGATAAAAAAGATGTAATTTAAGATTAGGACTATTTATTTATATATTTAACCATTTATTTACACACATATTATAAAAAGTTGAAAGGAAATCGTTTGGCTTGGTATGGGCATGCGATGAGGAGGGAGGAAACGCATAAAAAAGTTTTTGAAGTGAAAACTTCTTTAGGCGCGTTGAGCAATTTTTGGTGAACAGAAATCATGGAACTCACATCATCATCACCGAACACTTTCCATGAGCTATATGTACACTGTGTATAAATGTGTACTTTTTGGATGAACGAAAATCATGGAACTCGTGTCATCGTCACCTAACGCTAATCATGGAACTCGCGTCATCGCCACCGAACGCTAGTTTTCACTTCAACTTTTTTTATCCTTTATTAATAAGAACAAGGTTCTTAATAAAAGAGTGATGAATATATAATTATGTTGATGGGTGGAGAGGGAGAGGATGGCCAAAGAAAAGATGGATAAAAAATAAAAAAATAAAAATAAGTTTATTTCATATATCTTATTTGGTTTACATTGCATGTCGAGGAGTCTCCATATAGGTCTCCAGATAGGTTGTGGGAGGAATGATATGAAAGAGAAGAGAGTAAATGTTAGCGTGACGGCTGACAGAGGAGAATAGAGGAAGAAAACGTGTTGTGCTGACCCCAAGTAACCTGGGAAGGGCAGGAAGGTGATGATGTACACACATATAATTATGTAAAAAGACAAGAATAAAAGATCAGAAATATTCATGTGATGGATGGATGGTGGTGGTGACTATAATAAATTAAAATAAATTTTGCTGTTATAAGTACAATGTGCCGTGTGGTGCCGGATGTAAAGAATAGCACCATCCTATTTCTTCCCGTGGATGTCGTAAAAGGCGACTAAGGGACTTACTAGAGAATGGTCAGCAGCGTTCTCTATGCATTTTAATACCATACTGCGATCGCCAATCCGCCTGCCAAGCGTGGCGATTATGGCAACCCTCCCTCCTTCGGGGAGGCCTATGTCCAGCAGTGGAAGTGTTTCGGCTGGAATGATGAGTGAAGTTCAATGGAACCTTCAATGTAAAATAACATAAAAGCACATGAAACCTTGAAAAACAATCGTGAACAAACTCATCAGAAGGCCACAGTACCCCAAGTGTAAGTTTGCAAGAGAGTAAATGTACCTACGGCTGCGTAAAAATGAACTTTAAAAAGATGGAAACAAGGTTTACTTCACTTTTTACGCAGTCGGGTATTTTATTTACTTTTTTATTTTACACTTTTTAGTAAGAATTAGAAGACGGTGAATTAGGTTATTTACCCACTTATAATCGGGTGATAATGCCCTCATACTCACTCACTCCAAAAGTTCGTACCTACATACGTAGGTACAGGTTAAACACATAACCCTCCTTTTTTGGCTTCGCCGCAGTCGGTTAAAAATGTAGGTAAGTAATTAAAGGATTTATTACCCGACTGCGGCGAAGCCAAAAAACGAGAGTTATGTGTTTGACCTGTATGTATGTCCATCCCTATGTTCCCTCGTAACTAATAAACTGCTAAAAATCAAAATTGCGGACTTTTTTCACCAAAAGATTTGTTTAAAAAAAAAAAAAACTTCCAAGCCTATTGAGTGGGGTATCAAACTGAAGGGTTTTAAAAGGTGATTACAAAAATATATACATATTATTATATGTTTAAATGTAATTTAAATGATAAAAAAACTATCCTGAATTTTTGGAGTGAGTGAGTAAGAGGCCGTTATTACCCGATTATAAGTAAATAAATAACCTAGCTTACCGTGTTAGAATCTTAACTAAAAAGTGTAAAATAAGAAAACCAATCAAAATCAAAAAAAAAAGACTGCGTAAAAAGTGAACTTAAAAAAAGATGGAAACAAGGTTAACAAATGATCGGAGGCATCTTCTTAAAAATAACGATCTATTCTTTCTTTTTTTTTAAAACGTTGCCCCAAACTAGGAATTTCTCCTGTATTGTGGGTGCGTTTACAAACATTTAAACTCACATACACAAACAGCCAGACCCGGAACAACTACTTGTAGGTCATACAAATATTCTTTCCGTGCCATGCCGCACTTATTGCCTCCGACTGCATGAGATTGTATAAACTATTAATTTGTTAATCTTGTTTCCATCTTTTTTAAGTTCACTTTTTACGCAGTCGGGTTTTGAATGAGAACTTGCTTATTTCCCCGCCGATATCGGTAGTAAAACGCAAGTACTCCGGAAATTATCGTACGATGTGTTAATATTTTTTTTCCGCGTGTTTATCCCATATCCGCAGAAGTCATGGTCTTTCCTGGGGAAGAGACTAACTACATAAAGTTACTAAAGGAAAACAACCGTATCAATTAAAATTTCAACACAGGAATTGTTGAAATTTTGATTGATACGAAATTATTCTTTTGTTGTTGATATGGAACGGTTAAGTTACATTCGTTATTTTAATATGCTTGTTATGAACGTAAACGACCGTTATTTGTTATAACTTCCTACTGTTAAGCTCAGTACGGCTGATAAATCATGACCAATCTGAACATAGGCTCTCCAAACTTTCGCGCATGTTCACTCACTCAACTAATCTCATATCAACATTTGGTTCCTACAAAATGTTATTGCGCAGCTTTCTGCACAAAGTTCGGACCGGTTTATATTCATCGGCCGTATTATACGTAACAGAAGGAAGTTATAACAAATTGCGGTCGTTTAGGTTCATAACAAGCACATTAAAATAATGAATGTAACTAAACCGTTCCTTATTCACCAAAATAATAATTTCGTCTCTCACATCCTTCCTACATTTCTTCCAAACTATTGACCGCCCCTGTTTTTCTATGAGTGTTTGTTGCTAACCACTAGATAGAATAGTGAGGATGTAGGCTATAAAAATTGCTCGTAAAATTCATGCATCACGACCTTAGTGGTCTTCTTCATAAAACAAGTACTATTTTCCTTTGGTGCAATTCTCCGATTGAAGTTTTATGTATGTCAGAGGTTTGCCCTCTATTTAAAGAATGATTATATTTTCTAGTACTTTCTTTTTTGGAGGATAGGAAGAAAATAAAGGATTTCTGTCGTATATGTTGACCTACCTAGTCGTTCTATTTTCAACGCAATATTCACACACGCATCCGCTAATTAGCTGCTAGCTAGTGTGTCTGTAGTGTGTGTGTAAATAATAAAATATTAAGGTATTTCAATGGTATGAACCGTTAAGTAGGAAAATAGAAAATGAACTGCACCACTGCAAGTTGTTTGAGGTTATTCCCTAGTATTTATAATTGGCAAGGTAACCAGCTTTTTTTTTTGTTACAACTAATGGTGCTGCCACAGCGTTTACGTCAATAGTTAAATTATTTGGTTTCTCGTCGTAAACGCCTACGTTTTTGCGTAGGCGTAACCTACGCAAAAACGTAGGCGTTTACGACGAGAAACGTTGTTCGACAAACGAAAGTTGTTGAAACACACCACTACATCACGCCTGCATTCTCCGAGGGGTTAGGCAGAGGTGTACCTATAGAACACCCATATTTCGCCAGTTATGTTTAAGTCCCATGTAATAGGGGGCGAGCCTATTGCCACCAACCGGGCACAGATCTACACTCCAGGTTGCGACTGACCATTTCCTAATGAAAAAAACCAATAACTATATTTATGACCCGGGAATCGACCTCAGGACCTCATGCTTAGCAGTAGTGCTTGCGACTATTAAACCAACGAAGCAATCAATTGAATTGAATTGAAGCAAAGGTATAATTGACGCGGATACATGACGAAAATAATTAGTTACCGACTCTATTGATTAATTTGATTGCTCCATACCCTTGTTATTTTGATTTAAATTTGTTAACCTTGCCAATCAAAATTTTCTAAACTTCGCATTTATAAATTAGAATAACCCTTTATAATGTCCAACTGTCCATCAAAGTAATTAACAAATATATTTGGATGTTCTTACAACAGAATAATATAATATAAGACACCCCCTCCCCCCTCCCCTATTACATGGGACTTAAACCTAACTGGCGAAATGTGGGTGTACTATAGGTACACCTCTGCCTAACCCTTCGGGGATTACAGGCGTGATGTTATGTATGTGTTATGTGTACATCGTTACAAGTTTAAAATAGACTGAGGTAAGTACAACAATAATATTGATCTGAATATGGATGTCAAAAGGCCGATATATCGAATAATACTGTCTCCAAATTAATTGGCAGTTTTGTTGACAGTACCTTTAAAGTACTTGTAATTTAGGACGAAGCACAACTTCAATAGTGATATGGAACAATCTAAGATTTTTTTTAGAATGTGCGACAAAACTTCAGGACGAACGAAGAATTAATCGTTTTATTAAAAAAAAAATCGGTTGTCTGTAAAGTCGGTTTACTGACGATAGTTGAACGTGACAACGTCATAAGAATCGCCGCAATTATCGTTGCTATAAACAATTGACACCACATTCACTTTTCCACATACTTGACGAAATCATGTAAATGTATTACTGTATAGCAGCTGTCCACGCGGACGCATCGCTCACTCAAGTAGGAGAGAGACAGATGTCGAACGCTGCCGAACGCGGAGGCCGATTGTGCCTCTTTGTCGCTCGTTCCGCGCTCTCGCTTGCACTTCAAGCCTTAAATGGAACGCCTCAGAGCGAGGTAACGCCGCATGAGAGGTAACCCCACATGAGTCATGTTTTTTCGTGCGTGCAGCCGGCTCCATCGAATTATAAGACGTTGTCACGTCAATATGTACCGTTGAGCACGGTTAGGGATATGAACAGTAGATACTCTTGTAGCATGGTATATTATGGCAGATACGTCACTACTTTTTAGGGTTACGTACCCAAAGGGTAAAACGGGAACCCTATTACTAAGGCTCCGCCGTTGTCTGTCTGTCTGTCTGTCCGTCTGGTCACCAGGCTGTATCTCTTGAACCGTGATAGTTAGACAGTTGAAATTTTCACAGATGATGTATTTCTGTTGCCGCTATAACAAAAAATACAAAATAACAGAATAAAATAAATATATAAGGGAGCTCCCATACAACAAACGTGATTTTTTTGCTCGTTTTTGCTTGATTTTGATAACGGTAACAAGTAGACGCTTGAAATGTTCACAGAATATTTAATTATATATTCACTTTAAAAATACATAATTAAATTAAAATAAAACAAATATTTAAGGGGGGCTCCCATACAACAAACGTGATTTTTTTGCCGTTTTTATAGATAATGGTACGGAACCCTTCGTGCGTGCGTCCGACTCGCACTTGACCGGTTTTTTCCAATCTATCTACATTATTCTATGACAGACCGACATCTTCCTAGGGAACACCTGATAAGTTTTCGTAGTCCCGTTTAAGCTCCAAAACGGAATATTTATCTCAATTTCGTAGATGTGTTGTCAATGAATGCCGTCCTCCATTTATCTTTGTTTGTGTACTTTTGATTCTGTATGGGGTTTTTATTCAGACTGGAAGGAAAAATAAGACTAATGTGTTGTCACCTTCCCATCTACATACTTCATCATCATCATCATTTCAGCCGAAAGACGTCCACTGCTGACATAGGCCTCCCCCAACGGGGGGGGTTTGCCATAATCGCCACGCTTGGTAGGCGGGTTGGCGATCGCAGTATGGTGTTTAAATGCATAGAGAACGCTGCTTCCCATTCTCTAGTTAGTCCATTAGTCGCCTTTTACGACACCCACGGGAAGAAATGGGATGGTGCTATTCTTTACGTCCGGCACCACACGGAACACCTGACCAGGATACTTGAACAATATTAATATCATAGCTCGCTCATTATAATTACAAAGCTGCTTTTTTACTTATTTCGCATACCGTTTTTTTCATACCTATTCTATTTTATTTAGTGTAAAAAGTTGCACAGCACAGCGGCATTTTTTGCAAACTTATATCTGAGAACAATGGAATGTAATAATTATGATTCAAATATGATTAGCCTGTGCAAAAAATATTCAAGCGGTTTATTATACTAGTAGGTACATAAGTAAGTAAATAAACTAATGTTTTTATCCCATGGGGACAGGCAGAAACTAGATTACCTTGATTCAAAAATTCGTGAGATTATGCAGTCCTGCTTATTTTTAAACTGCTTATCACTACATAGTATAAAACAAAGTCGCTTCCCGCTGTCTGTCTGTCCCTATGTATGCTTAGATATTTAAAACTACGCAACGGATTTTGATGCGGTTTTTTTATTAGATAGAGTGATTCAAGAGGAAGGTGTCTATGTAAGATACATGCATAATATAGTAGAGAAAATCAGCATTGCACCCGTGCGAAGCCGGGGTGGGTCGCTAGTAAATCATAAATTAGTCATCTTTGGTACTGTTAGCCAGGTTGTGTCGTTATAAGGTTAAAACTGCTTGAGTATCTCTAACCTTTTCCACGATTACGTATAGTAGGATTGACTCATCAAATGTACCTGCATTTTACAGAGAATGTTGTATCGAGTCTAGACTGAGCCCCTCCGTGCCTCGGAAAGCACATGAAGGAATTGGTCCCAGTTGTCATTCGTAGATCTTTGGCAGTCGTTACGGGTACTCAGAAGCCCAAAAGTCCGACAACCAGTCATACCAAGGGTGCTGTTACCCAGTAACTGGGTAACAGCACCCTTGGTATGACTTGGTATGAGATATGCAGTCGATCCATTCAAAATACTGATATTCAGCTGTATCCGGATATACTGAAAGCCGACCCCAATATAGATAGGAATAAGGCTTGCCTGACAGATTGATTTTTATATAAAGTCTAGAGCCTTTTGTAAATTATTGGGTAAAACCTAAATTAAATCTATCCTAACTAATATCTATTATAAATGCGAAAGTGAGTTTGTTTTTTACGCTTTCACGCTGAAACGGCTAAACGGAATTGGATGAAATTTTGCACATAGGTAGACCATGTTTTTATTTTATTTTTAAAATAAAAACATGTTTTGTTTGTTTTGTTTTTGTGTTGTGTTTTAAAGTGGCAGCCAAGAAATGACCAGTCCCCACTGACGGCGCCCGTTCACGAACATGACGCATGGATCAGCACCTAAATGGTGCTGATCCATGCGTCATGCTCAACCATTTTGAAGGGAACTTAATGATCCAACACACACGCCACCATCAGCGAGACATTTGAGTGAGCATGACACACTCAGCCGCCAGGGCACATTCAAGTCAATGAAAGGCGTACTTAGTAAATGGTAGGTACATAGTGCTCACACATGTGCTATGAAATTAAACTTACAGTGAATCAAAAACAAGTTGGCAAATTGTTATTGAAAACATTAAAAAGCACCGGGCCGACATGGGAGCCCTGCGGCACACCAGACGTAATATTTCAAACGCTAGATTTAAAGCCATTCACCACACAAAGAAAGCACGTTCTTCGAGGTAAGATTTTAGCCACATCAGCAAGGTTCTGATGTGCAGTGATGCCATATGCTGATAACTTTTGCAAAAGTATTTTATGTGAAACTCGGTCGAAGGCCTTACTGAAGTCTGTATATATTACATCGAATTATTTGCCGGAGTCCAATGTCTCAGTGACAAGTTCAGTGAAAGCAACCAGGTTTGTGCAAGTTGATCTTGCTTTAACGAATCCGTGTTGGCTCTCACTGAGATATTTCCTGAGGTGGTTTTGTAGGTAAGGACACACTAATGATTCGAAAATTTTGGCAAAAGATGATAAGATCGAGATTGGCCTATAGTTATTCACCACAGTATCGTTTTCACATTTGTGGATGGGAACAACTTTAGCAACCTTCCACACACGTGGAAAGATTCCTGTCTTTAAATACTTATTGTAAATCATCAAAAGAGGTACAACTAAAAATTTTGCACAGGCAGATATAAAAGATGGTGGAACTCCCTCTGGTCCAGCACCCCTAGTACAGTCCAGTGTCTCCAGCTTTGTCAGAAGTTTATCGTGCTCTATGACAGGTGATGTTAAGTTCAGGCTATACATGTCCAAGTTCCTTAAAAAATCTGAATTGTCATTTTGTGTGTATACTGATGAAAAATATGAAGCAAACATTTTTGCTATTCGATATGAGCTCAGTCCTCCTCGCATTTTCTTAACATAGGACCAGAAAAACTTGGGGTTTTTTGTTATCTTATCCCCCAAATCTAACACATACTGGCGATAACACACGTTGGCCATGTTTGTCTTAGGACATTGTATTATGACATAAGATATGTTTTTATCCCGATATTTCCTCGGGATGGAGACTTATGCTGGTGAAAATGCGAGGGGAAGATAGTCATTTATATGTTTAAAGAGGCTGACTTTGACAAGACCTCTTTAAACTGATAAAGATGGGTAATTGTCACAAGACTCAGCACCTAAAGACACGTTGCCACTGTGTTCATAGACTCAAAATACTGTGGGATTTTTCTACAGCTTCTTTGGTCTCGTAGACGCAAGCATGATTTCTGAGAGTAAGCTTGCTTGTTATTAGATTTTTCCCACAGGAATGTATCAGTAGCAGCCCGGTGTCTAGATTTGTGCCCATGACTCACCCCATATAACATAGGACATAATCATATCTTGTGAAATGTGAGTGTACTAAAGGTACAACTTTGCCTAACCCTTTTGGGTAAATGGCATTATGTTATGTTTAAGATGTCTACAGTTTCCAAAGTAAGCGACAAGGTAAAAATTCGTGCAATTGAGCTTAACAATGCTGTGTGGTGATAGAAATATGTATGATGAATGTAGATTCTTTATAATATTTTATGATTAAAGAACACTCTGATTTCTGGATTCCTGACTGGCTTTAACAACTGAAACAGTAACTATTCGTATGATAATTTTATTATTTTGTTTTGCTCTTCGGAATGCACGAAACATCTGGGGATTCCTGTGCAATTTCAAGACGTGTTTAATATTTAAATATTTATTAATTTAGCACGTTTTGGCATTTAATAAAATAACCAATTATTACTGGTGGTCTGTTTACGGATGCAAGTAAAATATTTGCATTAAATTAATGACTAAAATGCAAACCCGGATAGAATTTTATTTCATTAAAAATGTGTTGAATATATACGCTAATTGTTTATTGGGTTATTATAATAATAATTATATATGAATATAATTATTTATTTATATTCACGATTTCCTGCAAATATTATTCAATTAGTAGTTGGGATGGATTTTGTCGATTTTATTTTATTTTAGTAAAATAAAATGGATTTTGTCTATTCAACCAGACAACCAACAAACCGAAATATTCTGTAACGTTAGTTAAAAGAGATTTTTTTGTGCTCATTACGCTTTCTATTATAATATTGTATAGCTAGGTCTAGGCATTTTTCATGAAAGATGACCAAACATTTGTCAATTTGTCTGAACAGCACTGACTGTAATGGTACGATTGATCAAATAGGGTCGAAGCACTTCGCTTATGAAATTGGGGTATTGGCAATGATAAAGTCCAGAGAAACTACAGCCCGTATTTTGCACTCTAATATAATACAGAAAAGTATAGTTTGACATTATCATTTTGCGCCCACTGTGTGATCTCTCCTATTTTTTCGCAATGGTATTTTTTTCATATGGATAAATTTTTTGATCCGAAATATGTTAAGTAAAACTTATGAGGGGCCTTCCCGGTCCGTCTATCGTCGACGCGAGCATGGTCGAAAAGTTTATTGTTTCATCCAGCGCAACAGAAAACTATTAACAAACGAGTGAGAACGCGATAACATTGAACGAAAAATAATGTGCGGAAATTTCATAAAACTTGCTCCAGGAAATACGTGTTTTTCAGTAAGCCTTACCAGTTTGTGAAATAAACGTTAGTCATTTAGAATCTTCATTACATTTTCAAGGTTTCTATCTATTTTTATTTTTAACATTTACAATTTATGAGTACATTATGAATGGCCAAAGTTCAGGTAAAACTTGTGCAAAAAAGCAGATTTTTGCAGGCTTATACTGAATTGTTTTTCAAAAAAAAAATATTTTTTGGTTGCATAGAAACCTAGATATAGTGTACAAGATACCTATTGGTTCAAAAATTTCAAAGAAAGATGTGTAACAACGCCATAATCACGTACGAGCGTTTGTATGAAAAGTATGTCGGGTTGGCCGCTCTTATGTACGGCCCGCAGTATCTAAACCACCATGGATCCGGTGTCAAAAACTATGGTAAGTATAAGGTGTTTTGTGCCTTCTATAAATTACTATCCATATCATCTACTGCAAGTCGCGGTCTTTATCTAAACCATTTAAAACTGATCATTGGGATAAGAAATGGCTCTATTACCAGACCTACAACTAGCTGCACTAATTTGAACCTTACACTTCCCACATTAGAGCTGTACTCTAATTGAAACTAGTTCTAGTTTCAATTAGAGTACAGCTCTAATGTGAGGCATCTCAATATTGGCGTCGTTTAGGAACACGCTTAAGGAAAATCAAGCAAAAAAAAAGTATGGGAGTAGGTACCTATAAGTTCCCGAAAGTGACGAGGTGTCATATGCTTGATCTTGATTAAAGGTAAGCGATAAATATTATTATTATTATTATATATCATATCAATAAATCGTTTATCGATAAGAAACGAACAGTCGAAAAGTGTTTGTACCGAGTAACTTACAGAGTTTCTAATGATTTAAGCTTTGGCCACACTGAAGTGAATGCCACGCGGGACTGCCCGCTTCGATTGTTTTAATGACTAGGAAGTCACGTGACTATTCGCGCCAGTTTGAACATCTTCCTACAAGTTAGATGACACAGTCGGCACGAGTGAATTTCGTCCCGCATCCCGCGAGGTAGGAATCTCAGTTTGGCCAGAGATTCAACCCTCGGTATGCCTGGTTGGGTTTGTCAGGTCCACCTTTGCACATAAACCGTTTTTAGTTCATTCAAATTTGAATTTCGCGCCTTACCGCACTCAGTAGCTGGCCGTTATAAATCACTAGACGCCCTCCAACCGCTACCTCAGTCCGTGTCAGTATATTAGAATGTACTCTGTGCTCAGTTCGAAGCACGCTCCCGTAGTAGTAGGACGTGCGTATAGTTCACGCGGGTCTTTATAACACTGTAATGTATGTTACTCGTAGAAGAGTAATAAAGTAATTTTTCTTTGTTAAAAAACGCTACCTGAGTTTAATTAGAAAAACAATTCATAAAAGTTGTTGATTTGTGATAACTTTTTATTTTAACTGCTAATAAACACTCCTAGTTAAAACATTAGCACAATATATTAATTAATTTATCAAAATTATTTGAGATATAACAAGTTAAGTTAAAATCTCCGTCTGACAGACCCACAAGGCATACCGTGTAACGTTTTACCTTCAGGCATGCCAAGGGTTAAAGCGAAAATAGTTTACCTACTTGTCGTAAGACATAAATTGTCAGTCTACAAGGCTTATGGAGGGGCTACCTGCCTTAAAAAACAAAAAAAAAAATGGTATGATGGTGCCCCTGCCAAAACTAGACAAATAAACAACAATACCATTTATTTTCTAGAAACGATTTGATCAGCATAAAATCTATTTACGATCGCTGTGGAGTCTCTTATATGAACATCGAAAATAAAACATTTTCTTCTATTAGCTCTTGTACAATGACATTTCAAGGATTTCTAGATGACATCTAGATAAACTTGTTAAAGAAATGAATAATTCACCTACTGGTATAACTGTTTCCACAAGGGTTTTTCTCATTTCTTTCTTGCTACTTTGTTGAGTGGAGCAGTCTTAACGAAAAGGTAAATTAATTTAGCCTTGTATGACAACTTTCGTCTCACAAAAGTTGTTCTTACTGTTAATAAGTAGGATGTACGATATCAAATTAAGTCTACTACTTGTGCACGAATTAATAACTTGTTTCACTTAAAACGTAATACTCTCGTACAATATTTAGTTGAAATTTAATGCAATATAATTAATAAATATGCCAACAAAAATAGCGGAAGCTTAAATTAAACGAAGACAAAAATAGCGGAAGCTTAAATTAAACGAAGACAAAAATAGCGGAAGCTTAAATTAAACGAAGTGTGGGAAGGCTTTGAGAAAGTTCCTTTTCTTTCAACTACGTAGTAATTTTATCATTAATCACTACAAAACCAATCACAAAGCATGTATTTCATACATCATTTCTGCAATGTTTTTATTTTTTATTTAATTCTAGAACTACAGAGGTTTAATGTCTCCCATTAAGTTTAACATAAAATGTATGCATTAGATCAAAATGATATTGGCTGAAAATAAAAATCGGCTCAATAAAACCGACTTAGTGAAAAACTTTGTTTTCATTAACTTGAGTTTTTATTTTGAGTAGGTATATTTTATCACGGTAGGTAGATTGGTAGTTGAAAGAAAAGTAAATTACGCACCTTGCTAAAGTGAGTAATAATTTGCACTCATGCTAATTTAGTGCCCGCGCATGTGCTCGGGTACCAACATAACACTCGTGCATTAATAACTCACTTTGCGCTCAGTGCAACAATCTACTATTACAACAATCTATTATTTACTGCATAACTTATGTCACGTCCGTTTTTTTTTAAGTGCATTTTCGTCATTACTTTTCAAAAAGATCCGGGGGCCCAGCACGAATGCTCATAGTAAATTCCAAAGATTTTAAAATTCAAAATACTTGTTTCGTAAACAATATTTACATACTTAATTTTAAGACTTATTCATGTCTATGGGTACATAATCAGCTGATAATGTTCCCACTGCTGAGACACAGGCCTTCTCTTTACGAGGGGAGTGGGCTGTAATCTACCACGCGGGCCCAGTACGGGTTGGTAGATATCACAATAACTTTGATTTTTTGATCTAGGACACGCCGGTTTTCCTTACGATGTTTTCCTTCACCGTTTTGAGAGCAGTGGTGATGACATAATTTACTTTACACAGAGTAAAGCGCCTGTCTGGATTCGACCCTACGACCTACAACTCGTAAGTCGCAGCCGTTACCGCTGGGCTACCACTCCCCTTGTCTGTCTATAGGTGATACTTACTAATTATGCTTGTCACAAAAGTATAAATTAAAATGCTATGCTGACAGTTGCATTTTCGATTTAAAAACAATTTGCAAATTTACGTTACGTTTAAGTTTTTCGCTTTTTTTGTTAATTCTTAAGATATGAGACGTATGTATCTCTTTTTGTTATAAACAAATATCAGTCGGCTTCTCCAATATGATTGTTCACCTAGTAGGTGATAATAGGAAAATGCTGTGTTTACCTATAATTGTTTGTTACATTTAGTTCTCTATTTTCTGTTGCATCCTATAATTTATGTAGTGTATATGAATTTTGGTAAACCTAAATAAATAAATAAATCGCTCGTTCGTGCGAGCCCTCGCTCTATGCGTCAAAGGTAAATAATCAACTTTATGGTGTGTGATCATAAGTCCCAAAATTAGTTATTTTCATCGCATACCTACTTCAAACGCGCAAAAATCTTCAAGTTTCTGAGAAAGGCGATATGTTTTGCAACTCATTAAAATTGAAACAAGAGTATTTCCTCATATATTTACTTTATATTATTAAACTTATCGAGAATTTAGGCCAAAACTTTCGTTGCTATGGGAAGTGATGACTGATGAGTTTACATTACTCAAACACATTAAGGTTTAAATTTTTTATAAACTTTGTTTTTAATAGATTAACTAAATAATAATATCGATAATTCTGTGAATTATGGGAGTATGTATTTGTTTGAGGTTCTCTAAAACTTTAACACGGAAACGTGAATACGCTCCATAAATACTACCTTTAGAGAGTAAATTGCTCAAAAATATAAGAAAAGAACAGGAAACAGCCTCGTTTTCAGATAAAAATGTTCTTCCCTGCTTCCCAGTTTCAAAGCACGGTTGGCGCAGTGGTTAAGTGATTGACTGCTGCGCTGGGTGTCGCGGGTTTTGATTCCCGCGCGGAACAAATATTTGTATGACCTATAAGTAGTTGTTCCGGGTCTGGCTGTTTATGTATGTGAGTTTAAATGTTTGTAAACACACCCACGATACAGGAGAAATTCCTAGTGTGGAGCAACGTTTTTTTTTTTTTTTAAAAAAAAAGCTTCGGAATTAAAAAATACAAAGAACTAAGAATACCTTAGTATTTGTTACCGTCAACGAAATAGCCTCCAAATAACTTGCTATAACGACATGACAACAGTAGATGCAAAGATAACAACGGACTGTACTGTACATGCTTACGATCAAAAGCCGGTCTAATAAGAATAAGAAAATCATTATTAAATAGCCTTATGTACTTGTAGGAACGATTACGAGCCAAGTATATAAGCCCGTGTGCACGCTACAGAGTTCCTTAAGAATTCATAGTTGTATATAAGCCGAACTTATGAAAAGTAAATGGAATCGCTATAAATAAAACGATTTGCTATTGGCCGACAAAAAGGGATAAAAAGCGGGGCAATTAAAGGGCATATTATTGACCAATAGTGTAATCACACAGGCGGGGGGACATTCCCCGCTGATTTCGAGAAGACGCTGATTGGCTGGAAAGTTATGAGCATTTCGAGCAACCAATGCACGCACGCGCTAACCGGCTGAGTCTATAATCAATCAATCAAAAGTCATTTATTCAAACCAGGCTGAGAATCAGCACTTTTCGAACGTCAAAATTACATAAGACAGTCCCCCGAAAACGCCCACCCTTCACCACAAAAAAAAAAGCAAAAATATAAAAAGGCTTCGCGGAGTCGATTCGTGGTTTCCCTGGCTGGAGGCTCCCCTGGCTGGTGGCTTTAAGCTCAACCTTAAGGCAACCACAGGATAGACCGGTTAAGTAGTCACGGCCTCTCAAGGCCAACTACGAGATGCCATTCAAAAAAAAAAAACGATTTGTGGCTCATTCTCTGCACAAGTACCAGACAGTTGACATCTAGTTACGCGACGCATCTAGGCACTCTGAATTCCAGCCCTAAGCGCGTAAGTCTTGTTCCTCCTTCTTGTTGAACTTCAAACTTTGGTATGAAAAATAATATCTAGAACTTTTGTGAGTGAAACCTACATAAAGTAGAGTCAGTGAACGTAGAGGAGCATAAACGCGATGTATTGTTGTTTGTGAGAAATACATTTATGGCGAAGTGCCTTTACATTGGCTCAAGTATTATCACACTAATATTATAAAGGCGAAAGTTTGTGAGTGTGTGTATTTTTGTTACTTCTTCACGCTCAAACGGCTGGACCAATTTTGACGCCGATATTCCCACGGGATCGAGACTTACGCGGGTGAAACCGCGGGGCGCAGCTAGTTTATCATAAAATCTCAGCTCCCATTTTCCCCTACAGTATTCTTTATTTCTTTGTATATTTTAGTATGTAATTGGCCAACTCATCAACAAATAAGGTATAACGAGTCAGCTTATTTGTACTGGCCAATAAATTCGTACCACGATAACCAGTTACTGCAGTTTCTGAGATCTTTATATACCTGATCTTCCAAAGATGGTGATGACATGAATCAGCATAACGGTGATGATTGCTGTTCTTCTCTTAAGGCAAAGGTATTAAGTTAATCCTATTATAATCCTTATCCTTATCCTAAATCACTTCACACTATACAGGGTGGAATTTTGTAATGCCACCTGGAGGGAAAGTACTCTTAATACTGCAGATAGAAAGTTTTACTCAAAGGAAACATTCCTTTATTTTTGAATAGAAAGCAAACTGCATTCAAAGATTTTCGAAAATTCTCTTCTCCCACACCCGGGAATCGAACCGGCTAAAATCTGAAAAAATTATACTCTGTACTTTTATTACATCGATCGTTAGGGTCAATTATAAGGATGAAATCTCTATAACAAACATGATAAATTAAATGAAAGGAAAACCAGGAAATCTTAATTAATTTAAATTTTAATCTTAATTAATTTAAATATTATTTAAAAATTTCACGAATTATGTTATGGAATGTATTTAATAGCACTTTAAATTTTTGAAAGTAGAGTACAACCCGAAATGATTGTCAAATTCTAAATTAACGCCAGCGAAGCCGCGGGCAAAAGCTAGTAATATTATAAATGCAAAAGTGAGTTTTTTGTTTGTTTGTTACGCTTTCAAGCTAAAACGATTGAACGGATTTAGATGAAATTTGGCACATAGGTAGACCATGACCTGGAAAAGGATAAATGCTAGTTTATATCCTGGATCGCAGACGAAGTCTCGGGCAACAGCTAGTAATATTATAAACGCGAAAGTTTCTAAGGATGGTAAGTGGTATGGTAAGGATGGAATCCTATTATAATCCTTATCCTTATCCTAAATCACTTCACACTATACAGGGTGGAATTTTGTAATGCCACCTGGAGGGAAAGTACTCTTAATACTGCAGATAGAAAGTTTTACTCAAAGGAAACATTCCTTTATTTTTGAATAGAAAGCAAACTGCATTCAAAGATTTTCGAAAATTCTCTTCTCCCACACCCGGGAATCGAACCGGCTAAAATCTGAAAAAAATATACTCTGTACTTTTATTACATCGATCGTTAGGGTCAATTATAAGGATGAAATCTCTATAACAAACATGATAAATTAAATGAAAGGAAAACCAGGAAATCTTAATTAATTTAAATTTTAATCTTAATTAATTTAAATATTATTTAAAAATTTCACGAATTATGTTATGGAATGTATTTAATAGCACTTTAAATTTTTGAAAGTAGAGTACAACCCGAAATGATTGTCAAATTCTAAATTAACGCCAGCGAAGCCGCGGGCAAAAGCTAGTAATATTATAAATGCAAAAGTGAGTTTTTTGTTTGTTTGTTACGCTTTCAAGCTAAAACGATTGAACGGATTTAGATGAAATTTGGCACATAGGTAGACCATGACCTGGAAAAGGATAAATGCTAGTTTATATCCTGGATCGCAGACGAAGTCTCGGGCAACAGCTAGTAATATTATAAACGCGAAAGTTTCTAAGGATGGATGGATGAATGTTGGTTTGTTACTCTTTCACGCAAACATTACTGAACAAATTTTGATGAAACTTTACAGTAATATAGCTTATACATCAGAATAACACATAAGCTACAATTTATAGAGATTTTGTGTGATTTGGCCATAATAACTATAAATATCAAGTAAGTAGGAACGACTCTGATGCCGAAAATATAGTTTTTAGAATTTTTGTCCGTTTGTCTGAATGTATGTTTCAGATTGGCGCAAAAACGGCTGAACGGATTTTGATGAAATTTGGCAAACAATTTATAACCTGGATTAACATATAGGATACTTTTAATCCCGGTAATACGTTCCCGTGGGATATTTTCCGACATTAACGTGGGCGAAGCCGCGGGCAAAAGCTATTATGTAATAATTCTTAGGTACGAGAGCGGTGGTGGCCCAGTGGTATCGACCCCAACTTACGAGTTCGAGGTTGTGGGGTTGAACCCAAGCAGGCGCTTTACTTTGTGTAATTTATTTCATCACCGTTGCTCTTAAAACGCTGAAGAAAAACATCGTGAGGAAACCGGCATGTCCTAGAACCGAACATTCGAAGACGTGTGACATCCACCAACCCGCACTGGGCCCGCGTGGTAGATTACAGCCCACTCCTCAGAAAGTAGGCGTGTGTCCTGACACTGTTGGCAGTGGGAACATTTGATTACAGGCTGATTAAGCTTATGCTATGTATAGTCACCAGCACATCAATTTACCTCAAACTGTAAAATTTTCTCATTCGATTTTGAACTTAACCATCAACATTAAGGTTTAAAATAATATGGAGAAATTTTATAGTTTGGTAAAAGAACCTGATGTGCTGGCGTCTGTACTTAGGTAATCGTCGGTGAATGCCCTAAAAGTGGAGCAGTTGTTAGATTATTTCGATTGAATCCTAAAAACAACAGAGTACGGTGACATATTGAAAGTATATCCAAACCCTTAGAGATTTTTATAAATCTATAGACCAGCGTTTCCCATTTACCGGGTCGCGACCCAGTACCGGGCCATCAAAATAAAATACCGGGTCGCAACATTCCCGCTTTGTTTTAAAAATAATCTACTATCGATCTAAAATTTAGTGACTAAATAGGCATTTTAACTATTAATAAAAGTGTATTATTTTACCAAGTGGAACCAGCTTGGGTTTAAAAGTATTAAGTGGGTCACGAAGGAGCAGTGTGAAAATTACCGGGCAATGGCAGAACAATGTTTGAGAAACACTGCTATAGACGTCAATCTTAAGTGATTGATTTCTGTAGAGCGAGCTTACTCAAAATACATTGTATTGATTAAGTACTATTACATAAATATTTATTAGATTAATGCAACTTAACTTTCTGTAAACTAATTAAAAAGTTAATATTTGTAGGAGGAATCCCCACCCTCTGGCAGAGTAGTAAGTACGTGGTATGTAATATGCATATTATCCACCTACTTAATATTATATTGTCTCCCTGTACTCGTAGTACGGTAACCAATTGAATATAGTAGAATTAATATTCACGCCTCGTTTTTACGTAAGTACTTGGCTCGAATCTCATTTCTGTCTTCCATTTATGGCAGCGATATAAAAGTAGGTAATTTAAGTAAAATATAATATCGTCTTCTTACAAAAGTGTAAAGCTTTTGTCAAAGTAAAGAAGGAGATATTATATTGTGTGTAATTTACCAACTGCATTATCCTTGCCATAAGAAGGGTACAGTACCCTGATACATACATACCTACTCGTATATGATTATGTCACTAAAATTACTTTTGTCATTGCGTATTTCTCGTAGGCTCACGAAATCCCACAATTTATTCCGCCTCTAACTCCCAAGGGATCCCAATAAATTATGTGCACAGACAGCTATGTATTAAAAACCTTCATAGAATCTGTTGGAAGGATTTGACAAGGTGACACAGGATAACAATACTTTTCAAAAGCTGAGCTACCACATTCAAATGTCTGAAGGTGCCCGACGGGAGCATTCGCTTCGTGAATTGGTTTTGTAAACATTCATTGCGCGGGAGCTTTTGTTGCGGAACAAACATTCTTTTATGTAACGAAAAGTTGTTTCTCTGTTTGGACATACACCATAACCTCACAAAACTGTTCGTTTTATGAATATTCGACGCGATAATAATTGCGAATAACAGAAGCTCGCGCAACGAATGTTTGCAAAAAAAAATTGTGAAGCAAATGCTCGCAGTGAGTACGATCCTGAAACGAATGATGAAATTAATCATTCAACGTTTTCCAATGCACTTAGTTGGAAAAAAATAATGAATGGGATCAATCCTTTAGTTCTCCAACATCTAAAACTAGGTAAACATATCGGCAAGCGTTGTATGGGACGCTCCCAGCTAGATGGACCAACGACCTTAAAAAGGTGGCTGGGACAGACACCAGTGCAGCCTGGAAGAGGCTTATGTCCAGCAGTGGACTACGATAGGCTGAGTTGAGTTGATACATATTATATTAGGTCATCATCATCATTTCAGCCGAAAGATGTCCACTGCTGGACATAGGCTTCCCCCAAAAGGAGGTGGGGGTTGCCATTATCGCCACGCTTGGCAGGCGGGTTGGCGATCACAGTATGGTGTTAAAATGCATAGAGAACGCTGCTACCCATTCTCTAGTACGTCCCTTAGTTGCCTTTTACGATACCCACTGGAAGACATAGGATGGTGCTATTCTTTACGTTCGGCACCACACAGTAATTATGGTAGGTATGCATAATCAAATATACAGTAATATACAATCATGATAATCTCAGTAAAAATAATTCAAATATAAGAATATCTATTGTTTATTAATCCTTAGTTTCTTTTATTACATTTGCTATAAAGTAAAGGCTCTTACACACTCACGCGATATCGCGGGCGCGACAGGCACCGACAAAGACAATTCCTTTGTCGGTGCATGTCGCGCCCGCGATATCGCACGAGTCTGTACGAGCCTTAATACTTTATCAATCATAAAATGCCGTCACTGTCCTTAGAATTAAACTGATTTATCTTACAAAATGTCGTGATGGCTTAATGGTAAAGGCCTCGCCTCATATGCTCGAAGTTGTGTGTAAAATCCGGGCAAGTACCAATGTGACTTTTTTTAATTTATATGTAGGTACTTTATGAGTTTATCTTGAACATGACTAACATTGGTGAAGGGAAACATCGCGAGGACTGGACTTACAGTTAAGACGCTGACAACTGCTAGACCGCGGTCACTGTCAGACTGCATACAAAAGAAAGAGAAGCGCAATGTCACAACACTTGTAATGTATCGCAAAATATGAAGCAATTATCTACTCAAAAATGAGTTGAGTATTCGAAAATAAAAAAGCACCAAGTTCTGCATACAAATAAGACGTTCTTTTTATTAATTAAATACCAACAGTACGTTGATATTTAATACAGATTTTTTGGATTGAAACTCAAAGTAAAGGGTTAGTTTACCGTTAATTTGTATAGAGATTTTTTTTTCTAAACGTGTTTTGGTAACAACCAAGTTCTGAGAAATATGTTCAAGAATAAAATATATTTTTTCCGCTTCCACAAACTATATATCTATATTTGGCTTTTTTTTTGTTTCAGACAAGCCTACCTTTATCATTTGCCTCTTGTCAGCGCCTTAATAGAAATTTAAAATCGCCAACCCGTCTTGAACAAAAGTGGTGATCAATGCTCGTGGCTGTATGAAGAGGGGTATTTCTTCTGCAGGGGATAATAACAGGCTGGAATTATTAATTTATTATGATACAAAAACAAAGCTCAATTACCTAACTTCCCAGCCTTGATAGCTCCAAATTAAGATCAAATTAGCTCCATAACCCAGTCAAACAAAATGGCGTGCGATTAGCCATTGTTATGCTTAATGTCTCCTGTCATTACCTACCAAAATAGATGTTGTGTGTTACTTTGATAGGAATTTAATTGTAGGCCATGAATTATAGATATATTGAGAAATATTAAATATAATACTGCTTGTATTCTGTTGTTATAAAGGCATGTTTTCGTTGAGCAGACTTTTCTTTATATAACTTGAATTAACATGGTTTAAAACGATAAAAAAATCAGTAATTAAAAACAGGGACAAATAAACATTAAAAAAATAATATATTTATATAATTATAAAATTTTATGTTAAAACATAAATAAACTAATAATTAACAACAGTTTCATGAATCCCTGTCACAGTACTTTTGTTATGCCAATTAAATCTTTGCAAAGAGCCGAGTCAATTCTGATATATCTTTAATGGTCATTTAGTTTCAAATAACTGAACCATGACTCAAGCATAGTTACAGTCAATCTGCCTAGCCTTTTCCCAACTGTGTTGGGGTCAGCTTCCAGTCTAACCGGATGCAGCTGAATACCTCTTATTCTAATATTCTATTCTCTAAATTGTCAAGTATGTTAACTCCCTTATTTACTAAAATACACATTATTTATTTGTTCCAATTCAACCCCCTAACTTTGTTCCCTTCAATCGTCATTCACGTTGTGTTATTCCATGGTAGGCACTTTGACTTTCCGTTCTCTTCCCCCTTCACCTTAAGAGCAATCTACCAGAAAGCCATAACTTGTATTTGATAATGTAGACGAAATAAACTCCATTTTGGATGCGGTTTCAGTTGCAAAATCTCATCTATGTGTCGTCGATGACATTCTTACCCACATACCTGAACCGAAACAGTTTCTCTCACTTATTCACCAAAACATTAGAAGCATTAGATGCAATCTCCCCGCATTTCAAACATTACTCAGCAGGAGTAATATAAATTGGGATCTCATAATCTTGACAGAATGTTGACTACCATGCACTCAGGTCATTCCTTCTCTTAATAACTATATGTCACACTCTACCTCTACTAACACTACCCAAAATGAAGGTGTGGTAATTTATCATAATTGTAGCATGAAATTATCTGTTGAAGAACCTCTACTGCTTGATGCAAACTGTGTTTTAGTAAAAATTGATATAGACACTGTCGTTATAGCAATTTACCGACCTCCTGCGCAGAAAAATATCTCTGGTTTTTTGAACTCTTTGAATGAACTCCTCTTAAAATACTCATCTACAAAAAATATTGTCTTGGCCGGTGACATCAATATTGATATTACAGAACTAAATTCTGACTCTCGATCTCATAGTTATCTTAATTTGATTGCGTCTCATGGCCTACTACCAGCCCACAACTTTCCCACACACGGACGTACCTGCCTTGACCATGTTATTCTAAAAACCAAAAGGAACGCGCATTGTTTCGTAATGCATTCATCAGTGACTGACCATGATAGTACGTCCCTTTTTGTAAATTTGTCAATACGACCTACCCACCCAAAGAAATTCACAAAAGTTATTGATTATAGTGGCTTAGATGATGCTATGAAGGCACTGGACCTTTCCCCATTGTACGCCATGAACGATGCCAACTCAGCAACGTCATATCTTATCGATACCTTATCTAATGTAATTTCTATTTGTACTAGGGTTGTCCCTGTCAGTAACCATCGCCGTATCATTAAGCCTTGGATCACTCCAGGACTTTTGAGATGCTCAATGAATAGAGACAACCTTCATATGAAGGTGAAAAAGTATCCGAATGATGAGTCCTTGCTAATCACATACAAAAGATACCGCAACTTTTGTAATGACCTATTGAAAAAAATCAGACAAGATTACGAGAAAGAGGAGATTCGTAATGCGAAGCATAATAGCAAAAAGCTTTGGAAGGTCATTAGAAAAATTACTGACACAGACAAACCTAAACCGCCCGCCCAGGAACTCATAAAAGTTGAAAACCCTCAAGAGTCTGTCAATGAGGTAAATTACTTCTTTTCTAATATTGGTTATCAGGGGTCTCCCACTTCAACTCTTCCGGGACTACTTATCTGATCGGTTCCAGAGGGTTAAAATAGGTAACTATGTTAGTGATGATCTTCCTGTCACTTTTGGTGTACCACAGGGAAGTGTCATCGGGCCCCCCTCTTCCTTGCCTACATTAATGATGTCTGTAACCTACAGCTTCCCCATGGTAAAATTATATCTTTTGCCGATGATATGGCGCTACTTTTCACAGCAGACTCATGGACTGATGTCTACGATTATGCACAAAAGGTTTTAACACTGTTCTAGCTTAGTTAAAAATAATGTCATTACCCTTAACGTCGACAAAACCATGTATTTAGCTTTCTCCCTCTTTAACAAACGCAATGATCTGTTATCCCATTTCCAGATTAAAGCGCACTCTTGCATAGACTCAAACTCTAACACTTGCTCTTGTCTCGATCTCTAAATCTATTAAGTACCTTGGAATTATAATAGATAATAATTTAAGCTTCCAGCCACAAATAGACAATCTAACTTCGAGGATTCGCAAATTAATATTTATGTTCAAAAGTCTTCGTCACGTAGCGGACACTGAGGTCATAAGGTGGGTATACTTTGCGATGTGTCAGTGTCTTCTAACATACTGCATAACATCATGGGGTGGTGCACCGAAATCTAAAATTTTGAAATTGGAAAGAGCCCAGCGGGTGGTACTGAAGGTGGCCTGTTTTCTTCCATACTTGTATCCTACTGTTGATCTTTACAAACACTTCAAAGTCTTGTCAGTGAGGCAACTTTTTGTTCTATACAAAAAGTTGCCGATAGTTGCTGTTGTTGATAGAGAGGGGATCAAATATTAAGGAGGAATGTTTCTTGAGCACAGGCTCAAGAAACATTCCTCCTTAATATTTGATCCCCTCTCTATCTCGGGTATACGCAGAAAACACTCTATTTGCAATACACCTAAGGGTCTAAAAACGTGCTTCTCTCAAAGATTTTATAAATACCTAGGTCCCCACTTTTATAATAAAATTAATCGCATTACCACGATCTACCCCCTTACAAAAAAGCTTGTAAGATTGCTGTGGTTGAATGCCTACTTAGATTATAAAACAACTGAGGAATTGCTAACTGAAGAAATTTAATATATTAAAGTTTCCACTTCTGTATTTGTTGTTTAATAGTTTTTTGTTTTTTCACTTAGTTTTAGTTTTTAGTTTTGATTTACATTTTTTTTTTATATTGTTTAGGCTCAGCTTCACTTTTACTGTAACTAATTATGTTTACTCTCCGTCTGGTGGGACCCTGGTGATCTGCTATACAGGTTTTCCTAGTGCAGACACCAGTCTCTTACATACTTTGTCACGTACGTCCTAAGCTTGTTTTAATATATGTATATCATGTCATTGTTTGTAATGAGATAATAAATTATTTTGAATTTGAATACCAGTATTTTACATGGAGCGACAGCCTATCTGACCTCCACAACCCAGTAACTGGGTTATACGACACCCTTTGGTAAGACTGGTTGTCAGACTTTCGGGCTTCTGACGACCCGTAACGACTGTCAAAGAACCACGAATGACAGCCGGGATCAACGGCTTAACGTACATTCCGAGGCACGGAGGAGTCTCGGTATGTAAAGATGGTCACCCATCTACGGACCAACCCTGTCACGCGTAGCTTAAACTGACGGATCGACCCGTGCTGCTGTTACCCCTGTACCCACGAGCTCCTCATAATTAAAACTATCTGACTCTAGCATACAATTTAAATAAATTCATAACTGTAAAATGTTTTCCATATTTTATGAATAAGTTCCAAAACAAATCAGTGAATTATATTCACAGGCCAATGAACTCTTAATTACAAGTACAATATAGTACATATTGGCCAGTGTCTTTAAATACAAGTTAATACAAACATTTACAGTTCTAGGTACAATTGTATTTTACTTTGAAAATATACCTTTGTATAAGATAATCATATAGGTATGTGTATCATGTATGCTTTTTCCTCAACAGCTGTGAATACAATTGAAATATGTATATTAATAAAATACGAAGTCAGATATTTTGTTTTTTATGTTGAATGAATCATTTCGTTGGAATATCTTTAATAAAGAGGACTTATAGATAATACTAATGGTGTGTAAGGAAGATCTATAAAAGGAGTTTGTAATATAGCAGTGGACTATCTCATAAAATCTGCAACCCTTTATCGAATTAAGTTATATGTCGGTAAACACACCTACAAGAAATACGATTTAAGAAATACCTCATCTGCCTAGCCTTTTCGATAAAACCGACTTGTACTAGCGAGAATGAGCAAGAGCGGGCCGCCCTAGCTAGTCACATCACTACCATACCGCTCACTTACTCAATGCTACAATCTACTATTTCGTAGTAATGTAAAAAAGCATATCTAACATTTTGTAGATTTTAGGGAAATGGAGTTTATAATATTTAGCTGGTTTTTGGCAAAAACAAGTGATAATTAATGTAGTTATATTTACATGATTCCTACAAAACTATTTAATAATAATAATTCATTTCTTTGGCTATTATTACATACCTAATCAACAATTTCGCTTACGCTTTAGTTATCAAAATAACAACATAACGCCTTGTGTCCCCGAAAGATTTAGCAGAGGTGTAATCTATAGTATATACCCACATTTCGCCAGTTATGTTTAAGTCCCATGAAATAGAGGGCGAGCCTATTGCCATCAACCGGGCACAAATCCTTTAATCCTCCTTAAATCCAAATAATAATAATAATTTAATAAAAAAATAAATTAAATAAAAGCCTCATCTTCAAAATTAGGGATGTTTCGTTTCAACTTGATCAAAGTCAAATGAGTCCCTGTTCCATATAAAATGTGAGAAATGGTGTAATTATGCCCGTTTAGTTTTAATATATTTGAAGATAATGCTCCTATAAATATTTTAAAAAAGCTAGCAGACGCGCCTTTTTTCCTTATTCCAAATATGTTTAAAACTCAATTATGGAAAAGTGTTAATTGTGCCCTTAAATAAATTAATATAAAATTTCATTAAAAAAATAAAATACTGCGAGTAAAATGTAAAGTAAAAAATAATAGCAAAATAGCAACTTTAAACAGAAGACATGGAGCACTAGCAAGGCGAGCGAATGATCTGCCATTCTCCGGTTCGAGACGGAGGCTGATATGAAATAAAAGAATAATCTAGTTCGCTAAGGAGCTGCCAACTAAACTGAGCGCTCCAGGTCGTGAACTATTATGCGCAAGACTAGCTTCCAGTCTAACTGAATGCATCAGAATATAAATATTTTACATGGAGAATGAAAGAAAGAAAAAGCATTTATTGGGACTCGCACAGATCACAAATTAAACTAAAACACACTCATAGAAACATAAAGAACAAAAATAAAACAAAGTAAAAAATAAAAACAGAAAGTCCTGTACGAGGCCAAAAGGTATTTCAGCATGATGCTGCGGCATGGAGCAACGGTATATCTGACGTCTACAACCCAGTCACTGGTTAACAGGATACGACTTGGTTAGACTGCTTGTCAGACTTTCGACTTACCGACTACCCGTCAAGACTGTCAAAGATCTACATGCGTACAAAAAAAAAACAGCCACTGTTTTTCGAGGCACGGAAAGATCTCGGTATAAAATGGATTTCAGAAATACCTCAGTTTGTTAAATTGTAGCGTAGACACCTACTCTTCAGATAATAATAAAATATAATATATACTTTATTGATACAAGTCCTTACAATATGTTTAATATCTAGCTAAAGTTCACAATAATTAAAGGCGTACAAAAGTTGAAACCCTGACTCCCTAAACTAGGAATACCTGTGACTTAGGAGTCAGTGTTCTACTGCCACTTGGACACTATAAACCCTTATGGAAATTAAGAGCTAGTAAGCTGATACAAAAATAATATATTACTAGGTAGTGATAAATTATTTTTATAGATACAGATCAACTGAACCTATCACAGTCCACTGGACATAGGCCTCTCCCAGGCTGAGCCACAACACCCTGTCTTCTGCCTTCCGCATCCAGTCTGTCCCAGCCACCTTTTTAAGGTTGTGTGTCGATCTATCTAGGGGCATCCCACAATTCGCTTGCCGGTACGCGGTCTCCATACTAGGACTCGTCTGCTCCACCGGCCATAAGTCCTTCGACAAACATGGCCAGCCCTCTGCTACTTCAGCTTGGTTTCTCTGCAAGTTATGTTGGTAACTCCGGTTCTAATTCGGTTAATTTCATTTATAATGTTATCCTTCAAAGAAACTCTGATCATAGCCCGCTCCATAGCGCACTGAGCGACCTTGAACAGACAACTTCGACATTCAATTATTATTGCGTAATTAGTAAATAACCACATGAAACTCAAACTCAAAGCATTTATTTCAATTAAACCACTTACAGGCACTTTTGAATTGTCAAAGAGTCGGTCAGTTAGTCAAAAAGTGGAAGCTATTTGCCCATTCCAAAACGTAGATCTCTATGGAGAAGAACAGGCAATAAACTTTAAGGACACTCTTTTAAATCAACATATTACAAAATCCTGGGTACATTATTCTTGTCGCTAATATGTGAGAACAATGTAAAAAAACTAAAAAATATATTTAAAAAGACAATTCAAAATATAAGATTAAAAGATTACAAAATAAGCCCTGGCAGTTAAGAGATGACCAGTCTCAACTGACGGCACCCGTTCACGAACATGACGCGTGGATCAGCACCATCCAGCTCAACCACTTTGTAGGGAACCGAATGATCCAACACACGCGCCACCATCAGCGAGACATTTAACTGAGCATGAGATACTCTCAACTGCCAGGCTTTTCTAAGTCAACATACATCATAACATAATAAACGACTCCATGGTACTCATCATGATTACATAAAACCAAGATAATTACAACTCCAGCGAAAGCGATTGATGTGACAGCCACTCATTCTACGAGCTCACCGAACGGAGAATCTCACAATAAATAAAACAACTATAAGAACTGTGACAAGATAATTGATTTCTAGTTCATTCAATGTAAATGTACCTACCTACAATCAGTTATAACAATGCTGATTAATAATTTCCAGACGAAGTACGATGTTACTTAAGAGTAGAATATAAAAATAGATGAACTGGGTCTCAAGTCTGCTATTGCAATAGTGTCAGAATGGTCGATCATTGATTTCATAATTTTTGATTTTGACAACTTTGGTAATCTACTATTATAATGGCGTCATTATGACTTTCCAATGGTCGGCCACTGACACTACATTGAAAGAAATTGCATATATTGGTAATCTCGTACATAATGACAAATGAATGACATTTCTACTAATGGGTTTTATAATAATGGCAATACGACAATGCCATTATAATAACACAATTATATTACGAGAATATTGACCGACCAATGATCGACCATTATGAATTTACCAGATTACGAACTTTTAGCAAAATGACAATGGCATGACAATGGGATCGTGTTGGAATGACTGAATTTATAAAAATAGCAGACTTGGGCCCCTGTTTACGATGTCGACGCGTGAGGAGAATGATGTTTGTTAGGGTTCCTACCCAAAGGGTAAAACGGGAACCCTATTACTAAGGCTCCGCCGTCTGTCTGTCTGTCCGTCTGACACCATCTCATGAACCGTGATAGTCAGACAGTTGAAATTTTCACAGTTGATGTATTTCTGTTGCCGCTATAACAATAAATACTAAAAAATAAAATAAAATAAATATTTAAGGGGGCTCCCATACAACAAACGTGATTTTTTTTGCTCTTTTTTGCTCGATATTGATAACGGCAACAGGTAGACGCTTGAAATATTCACAGAATATCACATCACATCACACTAATATTATAAAGGCGAAAGTTTGTGAGTGTGTGTGACTGTGTGTGTTACTTCTTCAAGCTCAAACGGCTGGACCAATTGTGATAAAATTTTGTATGGAGGTAGCTGACACCCTGGATTGAGACGTAGGCTACTTTTTATCCCGATATTCCCACGGGATCGAGACTTACGCGGGTGAAACCGCGGGGCGCAGCTAGTTTAGTTATATATTCACTTTAAAAATAAATAATAAAACAAGTAAGGGCGTTTTTATAGATAATGGTACGGAACCCTTCGTGCGCGAGTCCGACTCGCACTTGGCCAGTTTTTTATGAAGATAACGTTAATTTGTTGATGTTTGCATATCTTTTTATACGAGGTTAGTAGGCTAAGAAGGATGAATGATAGGGTGTTAAAAATCCTTTTGGTTGGTTCAAATTACCCAGTAACTGGGTTGTGGAGGTCACATAGACAGTCGCTCCATGTAAAATACTGGCACTCAGCTGCATTCGGTCAGCCTAGAAGCCGACCTTAGTTGGGAAAAGGCTAGGCAGGTGATGAAGATAACTTTTTGGTTGCTCCTAGGTGTAACTAGACTGGTGGATGGTGAATTTAGATGATTACGAACTTTTTAAGCTTAATGGTAAATAGCTAATAGCAGACTTGGTGCTATTTTCAATAATTGGTCGTTATGACAAGCATACCAAGGCAACGTATTGTGCTTAACGTTCGTAATATCCTAAATTCTTAATGACGTGTCAGTGGTCAAAATAAATGTCAAAATAATAGGAGATTACCTACAACTTACAATTATGTACAAGATTACCAAATACGATGAATTTATTCAATGGAACGTCTGTGGCATACCATCGGAAAATCATACTAACGCGATTTAATTCGGAGATTACGAAAATGTATAATTAAGGTGTCAATGATCAGTTTTATTTAGAGAATAAACGATTTCATTCCATTTCATTTCATCAGCCATTCCAACACAATCATCGATTATGTTTTAAATAAATAAAAAAAAAAAAAAAAAAAAAATACTTTACTTCGGACCTTGATCCATATAATGTTAGTAATACACAAAACTTATGCTATGTTAGTAACAAAATACAACTCAATTTTTTAATTCCAATACCTGTTGCACTCACTTGACACACCGGGTACATGCACATGTACATGCACCCAATGCGCCATAATGGTGCAACACGGCTTATCACTGATGACCTTCAGAATGTCGTTGGCGCTCCCACGCACTCTGCGCATCATGGACGCAATCCTTTTTCGCAGGATGGTACTGAAACCATCAGTATGTGCTTCGGCAAACATCCCTGACGCACTGCAGTAACGTGGAAGCCCCAACAACATTCTGAAGGCATTATTATATTGAACTCTGAGGGCGTTATATGCCCTTTGCGTATATCGAACCCACAGAGTGCACGTGTACAAAGATTGGCAAAACGCCTTAAATAGAGTTATTTTTGCTTCTGGTGTACAACGAGCAAACCTGCGGGCCAACATATTGCATCGGACAGCCAACGCCCTCCGTTCTCTTTCCATGTCGGCGTCATCTTTCAAGTCCTCAGTAACTATGTGCCCTAAGTACTTAAAATCTGACACCCTTTCAAGAGCCACACCTTTTAACATAACCGGTGGGATATGTGCTGGTTTCTTACGCTTTACCCTAAACACAAGTAGTTTGCTTTTCTGCACATTATATATAAGCCCATGCGCTTCAGTATAAGTCTCGCAGACCGCCAACAACTTCCTGAGTGCGCTAACTGACGGACTCAGCAGCACCATGTCGTCCGCATAACTAATACTATTTACAGTCAGACCGTCAATAGAACAGCCAACACGCGTGCTACTGAGCTCGACAACCAGCTGGTTGACATACAGGTTGAAAAGCGCTGGCGAGGTCAATCCGCCCTGTCTCACCCCACATTCCAACCTGTACTCCTCAGACAACTCGTTGGCCCATCTAACATGGTTAGTTTGGTGGCCATACCAATACTGAAACATATTTGTTATAGCGTCAGGCACTCCCGCTTCGCGCAGCTTACACCACAATATGTCATACCTAACCAGGTCAAATGCCTTGGAAAGGTCTAGAAAGGCCGCATATACCGGCGTACTTCTCTTCGTATAGTACCGGACAGTATGCTTGAGGGACAGAATAGCACACTCAGTCGATAACTGCGGCCTAAAGCCGAACTGAGCATCGTGTATTTTAAGATGTTTACTAAGTTTTCTCTCAAACACACCGTCAAGCACTTTAGCTGCAATAGTCGCTAGTGAGATCGGTCTGTAATTACCCTTGTCACTGACGTCACCAGTTTTATTTTTCAATATTGGTACAACCACCGTTCTCATCAACTCTGCAGGTAGGTAAGAGTGACGGATACAAAACGTAAACAATAACGCAAGCAGTCGTGGGAGATGCGGTCCGGCATGTACAAAATGTTCTATGCTAAGGCTGTCATGTCCCGGCGATTTCCCTCGTCTCATATTTTTAATTAGTAAACTAATCTCCTTAGCGGTAATACGAACAGGCACCTCTAACACAACAGCCCGAGAAATGACACCATTAACATCCGATTTTAATGGTAGTTGTAATTTAAAATGTTCCTTAAACAAGTTTGCAATCTCCCCCGGCGTGCTTACACCGTCGACACTCACCGGAATGCCAGGCTTGGGGTTTATTTTTTTGGTGTGTTTCCAAAACCCGCGAAAGTCTCTCTTTTCGTGTCTTGACGCCAATAGTTTTGAGTCGATAATAATAATATCTACTGATTATATACACATCATATACAATATTGATCTTTGTACTATCTAAATATCAAACTTTGTACAGAGCTAATTTTAAGTCATTTTTTAAGGGAAATATTTAACAAATATATTTTTTTTAAGGTTTGCCAACAATTGTTTACACAATACATTAAAAATATTTTCCTTAATAGTACACACGGCTACACATCAAGCTATACATTTCCAGTATACGCTAACCTCTCATTGAACGGAAACCCTACACAATGAGAGATCAGCTTATACTGGAAATGTATAGCTTGATGTGTAGCCGTGTGTACAATTATAAGTGCAAAAATTACTAACAGGCTAACACAACGTGCACAATTTATGGTTTTACATAATATTACAAAGTCAAAAAGGATATTTAAAATGAAAGTTATTCAATATTTTTTTTTTGGGTAATTCACGAGTAATATCAAAAAACATTCACTAAGGAGATCATTGGTTGTGGGAATAGTAGGTACTCAATAATTATTTTATGTAATTTTCCTATGCTCCTCTTTAAACTAATTACCCATAACCATACAATACCTAATAACCCATACAACAAACGTGATTTTTTCGCCATTTTTATAGATGATACGGAACCATGCGGGTGCGCCAGTCCGACTCGCACTTGGCCGGATTTTTTTTTAATAATTACCTTGTTGCAATTTTAAATTGAAATTCTCCATAATTACCTCCTCTATTTCAAGAGAATAGAGAGTTCAATAAACAAGTGCGTGTCGGACCACGCACAATGAATTTATCCCAAAAACAACATTCTCCAACTGCAAATGTAAGTTGGCCTACTTAGCTGTGATAGTATTCCTTTTATTTTCGTTATATAAACTACTGTCATGAATTTTTTCACATACCTAAAAATAACCATTTAGCGGGCACTTGACTCTAACAAAAATTAGCACTTTAAAGTTTAATATTACACAAATGGATACCTGAATCGAAGAATGGTTTGCACAGATAATTTTAAACGGCCTACGCAAGCATACCCCACATCATGGGAAAGACCAGGCAAAAAAAAAAAAACTTTCCCCACTTTACGTGCAAGGGAGGTACACAAAATTTCTTTTTTTCAAGATTTTAAACTTTAAGAGTTCCTTGTTGACTATGCACCCCTAAAAACGTTAATGAAACCACATTTTATAAAACATGAAAAGTGTCACAAAAATTACTAAATAAGGAAAAAGTTCATAAATTCCGTTAAAGAAACGTGACTTCAAAGCTTCGACTAAGTTTAGAAGGAATTGTTTAATGCAACGTTTTCATTAAAATATTATAAGTGCAATTTGTTTTCTATTAATAGATACGTTTATAGACGGAAAATATAGTCGCCTTTAATTGTAGAATAATAAGGGTGCAGCGAACTAGACCAATCGAACTGATGATGAACTTTTCTGCAAGTAATGTCTTTTTAAATTTTCGTTTATTGCATAATTAATGTGACAAAATGTCAAGCGCGCGTAAACTGCTGTGATTGGTGGAATCATTCTTCAACAGCCAATCGCAGCTGGTTAAACTGGCCCTAAGTGTTGTATTAAACGGATCGTACTCTACCATTAGTTGTGAGCTTACTTGGATTTTAATAAATATCATCAATTGCAGGATTAAAAAAATACATTAAGAATTGTTGTTGTTTGCCTTAAAATTTTACACGTGTCTATAGAAATAGACACGTGTAAAATTTTAACGCAAACAATTCTTAATGTATTTTTGTAACTATTGTACAGTCAGCTTAAAAACCAGAATTCATGTGAGGCATTCATTATTATCGAAAAAAAGATTGTAAACAATCAAATTTTGATTGTTTACAATCTTTTTTAGATAATATTGTATGATTATGTAGCCACAAAACATCATTATGCCACATCGGGTATTAAAATTTTAGCTACTCATCGATATAATATTATGGAACGCAGATTTTTAACAACATCAAATGATTTCTTGTGGTCTTTTTAAGACTAAAAATAGTTACTCAGTTAAAAAAACCTAATAATTATTTCTCAGATCAATTTGTATCAACTACCTCAAAATGGTAAAACCTAGAAATCAAGCAGATAATTAGATAGTATTTTGTATCTAAGAAACAAACAATTCAAGCCTAATTATTGTCATTTTGCTTCAAAAGCTTTGAATTTATAAAGCAACAACAAACAAGTGATTTATTTTACTTTTACCTCTTTTTTTTCAAAAGACTAATTTATTGACAATATTTCGTTGGTGAAAAGAGGCTCGTAATTCTTTGGCAACAGTAAAGTTGTAAAAACTACCAAGTAGTTATAGCAGTCTATCCGGCTCCAAAAATACTTTTTTATCAGCTTTATTCAAAAAGAGCTAGTTTATTCTTTGTAAACAGGGAATAAAATAGCTTTTTAATCCCTAGGGACTAAAAGTGATTTGAATTTGGAATGTGAATAATGTTAGTAAAAGTTCCAATCACCATAGAAAATCAATCACGAACATTGTATGAAGAACGAACCACGCGCGAACCTCCGCGGAAGATTATCCCCTACATACAAACTCACAAAGGATGTACATCGTCGTAAATGGCCCTAGGACCAACAAACATAATAATTATAAATATATTTTATTATACTAATTGCGAATATCTGTATGAAACGGACAGTCTGCGATCCATAATGAAAAAAAGAGCTGTAACGATTAACGACATCACATCAAAAACGCCGCCATCTTTGACAATTAGTGTTGCCCAATCTCACACACATCGAGAGCGAGATTACCTGCGTTGGCCACCTGCCAATCTACATAAAACGTAAACATAACATCACGCCTGTAATCCCCGAAGGATTAGGCAGAGGTGTACCTATAGTACACCCACATTTATAGGGGGCAAGCCTATTGCCATCAACCGGGCACAAATCCAGACTCCGGACTGCTACTGAAAATTCCTAATGGAAAATCCCAATAACGCTGTTGACACAATCGAACCCAGGACCTCATGCTCAGCAGTAGCGCTTGCAACCACTAGACCAATGAGGCAGTCAATCCCTGCCAATCTGTTCTCCATAAATCTCGCATTGAAAACTTTGGTGAAGGGAGTTTTTGCGGTGTGATTTTTACAGAATAGATCACGCATACTTACCTTTTCAACCTTTTTCGCTCCAGGGTATGACGCTTCTGTAGTGACTTGTCATCATCATCATCATTTCAGCCAAAAGACGTCCACTGCTGGACATAGCCCACCCCCTAAGGCGAGGTGTTTGCCATAATCGCCACGCTTGGCAAGTGGGTTGGCGATCGCAGTATGGTGTTAAAATGCATAGAGAACGCTGCTGCCCATTCTCTAGTAAGTCCCTTAGTCGCCTTTTACGACACCCACGGGGAGAAATGGGGTGGTGCTATTATTTACGTCTGGCACCACACGGAGCCGACTTTAGATACGATAGTGACTTGTGCGATGTTTTTATTAGTACCATACACCTTACGTGCGAAAAGAATTCAACAACAAAACCGATTTTCATAATATCCAAATCCATCCATCCTAAATAATTAATGACCTTTTTCTATAGGTACAATAACTAAACAAAAGTGAGATGCATTAATGAGTCCGCGTACCACTGGTCACTTTCCCTCAGTCGTCAGTTTATTTAATTTGCCAGTTTCGTTGATTAGTCAGTTTCACTGATTGGTCAGTTTTACCGATTAGACAGTTGCGTTAACTCGACAGTTTCCAGTGTTTGCCAGTTTCCTCGATTCGTCAGTTTAGTACACTCAACGTAAAAGATATGTTTACGTTTAAGTAAACAAAAGTGGATCATGTAAGAACACAATTTAAATCAAACTTAAGGTTGTATTTTTACAATCACTATAATTTTTTTTTTTTTTTTATATGTTTGTTTTCTAACATCACCATTAATTTAGCCGACGTGTGGGTAGTTTTCTACCGACTGTATTTTGACTAACGAATTCAATAAAATTGACGAATCAATTTTAGATAGATTATCACGCTGGTTACTGAAGTATCGATTTAGTTTAAAATATATCGATACGATGTATGGTCATCCCTAACCCTTGTCAATGAATTCAACTGTCAATAAGATTTACCAAAGAGTAAAATGCTACATAAGACCTATACCACTTAATAAGACACGTATGTAAGTACTTAAATGTTTTACTGAATCTCTTAGCTTAACTAGCCATATAAAGGGCTACAAGCAATGGGCACGCCACAATTATGGCGATAAGTCCCCTCTTTGAGGCGTGGCTAGAGAGGCGCCACGGCGTCCTCACCTTCCGCCTGACGCAGGTCCTCACCGGACACGGTTGTTTCGGGAGGTTCCTGTTCAGGATAAAGCGGGAGGAAACGCCCGGGTGTCACCACTGTGTGGATCGCCCGGAGGACACGGTGGAACATACGGTGGAGGTCTGCCCAGCTTGGGCGGAGCACCGCCGTGTCCTCACGGCGGCGATCGGCGGCGGCGATCTCTCGCGTCCGGCCCTGGTTCAGGCCATGGTTCGGAGCGAGAGTGCAGAGTGTAAGTCAGTAAAAGTCTGACACGCCCTCCGTTATTTGATAATTTCCAACCCAAAAAAAAAAAAAAAAAAGGGCTACAAGCAATGGAAATATAATAAGTGACAGGAATGTATTACCATGAATTTAGATTTTAGAAGTATTGACAGGATTGTTTCTTACTAAATATAATCTCTAAATCTTTATTTTCTTTTTAATAAATGCTTTGTGTAACTTGTCCGTCATTAAACTTTGTCTTCATGGGCATATACTTGTAACTTAGAACACACAAACTAATTCCCCTTTACTGTTGGTTCTGGGGCAAACGATGTATAGATGCAGAAGAATCTCCCTTTATCTCTTTAGAATATAATTATATTAGTATCGATTTTTTATGGAAAAGTACATAGGCAGGTTGGTACTTCTGATTTCTAGAATGGATTATAACGGGAGGATGAAGCTTGTTATTTTAGGTTAGCTATTCATTAGGTAGGAGCTTGTGGCTAAATAATAACTGCCGCACGGGTCGATCGATCAGGTTAAGCTACGCTTGCCGCGGTTGATCCATGGATGGGTGACCATCTGTTCGTGCCTCGGAAAGCACGTTAAGCCGTTGGTCCCGGCTGTCATTTGTAGATCTTTGACAGTCGTTACGGGTCGTCAGAAGCCCAAAAGTCTGACAACCAGTCTTTCCAAGGGATATCGTGTTACCCAGTAACTGGGTTGTGGAGGTCAGATAGGCAGTCGCTCCATGTAAAATACTGGTATTCAGCTGCATCCGGTTAGACTGGAAGTCAACCCCAACATAGTTGGGAAAAGGCTAGGCAGATGATATTCATTAGGTAGATACCTAATAAAATAAAGGTCTTCCATTCTAGAAGTTTCGATTCATCGTCATGAATAAAATGGAGTCGCCCACACGTCTGCCGTAACAATAAAATACCAAAAACGTATGTGCCTAATTTATTCTTTAGGCATTTCATATCTATTTTTAGAATTCTATTACTTGAGCACGACTTAGTTTATAGGCTCGTACAGACTGGCGCGACAGGCTGTGCGACCGTTGTCACGCCCATAATATTGCGCCAGTTTGTACGAGCCTTAATAGAATTTTGAGAGGTACCTAAACGAGTAGATCGTTGGGGTGTATGCCCAACAGTAAAAGGGTTATTTACTTAAACTACTTGTTGTAAGAGCAGTGGTGGCCCAGTGGTAACGTCCCCGACTAACGAGTTGTAGGTCGTGGGTTCGAACCCAGGCAGGCGCTTTACTTTGTATAAATAATTTCATCACCACTGCTCTCAAACGGTGAAGGAAAACATCGTGAGGAAACCGGCATGTCCTAGAACCAAAAATTCAAAGACATGTGACATCTACCAACCCGCACTGGGCCCGCGTGGTAGATTTACAGCCCACTCCCTCTCAAAGAGAGGAGGCCTGTGTCCCAGCAGTGGGAACATTATAGGCTGATTATGTGACTTGTTGTAAACTTGTTACGTATGTTATGGTATGTAAATGAGTAGGCGAACGATTCCCTTGATGGATTTATTGGTACTGAATATAATAACACAATTATAATACTTAAATTCACAGCTAAACAATCTGGATGTGCAGAAATCAGTGTGAACTACTTCGACATAGGTCAATGTTCAGTGTAGCTTGGTACACAGGTGCTATGTTAATAAAATAGTGTTTTTTTTTTTTAAAGAAAGCGAATTTGCTTGGTAATAATGTTATGTCAGAAATGTGCATATTTGAAATAAAAGTTTTGACTTTGACTTTGGTATCAGTTGTAGGTAAACCAGGGTTTAAGGCTCTTACAAACACACGCGATATCGCGTGAGTGTGTAAGAGCCTTTATTCTAAAGCAAATTGACTAATTACTTAAATTGACCGTATAATCAAATCACAATTATCATTCTTTGACAGTTATATGAAATGGGTATAACACGGCAGATTGACGTAGGGTCTCCGTTTTCTTAACAATTATTTTTTCGTACCATTTCTACTAAGATTTTCCAGTAATTTGCGCTTCGTTATCCCGACAAAGTCATTGTTCCAATGAGACCTATTGGACAAAGATAAATAGAAATACAAGTCTCACGAGAACTATTCATTTGCGAGCAAGCCAATTGGCTAGAGATAACCCTCTTCAAAAGCAAGCTGAAAATTTATCTGAAGAACACTGCGGGCTCTATACGGAATGAAAAATCTGTTACCATCAAGTACGAAGACAATGCTTGTGCAGTCCTTAATTTTCCCTTTCATCGATTATGGTGATGTATTATGTGCTATAACTATGACCCAGAATGTAGATCTTCTCGACAAACTTCACCATCTTCTCAATAAATGCATTCAATTCGTTTTCAATCTGCGTAAATCCTAACTAATATTATAATGCGAAAGTGATTTTGTTTGTTTATTAAGTTTTCACGCTAAAACGGCTGAACGGATTTGCATAAAACTTGGCACATGAGTAAACTATGACCTGCGGGCTAATTGCGTAACACACTATCAGTATAAATCGGTTTCAATTTGACAGTTCAACAGCATTCATTGCGTTATTTACGTTCTTGAGCAGACAAATTTTTATTTATTTATTTATTTAAAACATGGAGGACTTACAGCTAATAAAAACAAACAATAAAAGGAAACCATAGTCACCAGCAAGCCAATTACAAATCCTCACGTATAGACTTATAATAATAATTTATGGTGTGAGCAAAAAAACACATCGCCTTAATTAAAATAAAAAGCAATGTAACACATACATATATATAAATATATATATATACATACTTATAACTTAAGAAGCAATCTTGATAAAGGCTCGTGCAGACTGGCGCGTTATTGCGGGCGTGACGTGACACTAGTAGCACAATTTCTATGTCGCTGCCTGTCGCGCCCACGATATCGCGCGAGTTTGTACGAGCCTTTAGCAATATACTTCAAAATCATTCCGATTCTGATTCAAACTGTGTTACGCAATTAGGGGTTAGGATATAAGATACTTTTTATCCCGATATTAGATTATGATCTTATCTCTGCGCATCGTTCGCTTTTAAAGTGGTTGCCCATGCGCCAGCGTAGAGAGCAAAGGGTGTTGACCACCTTATTTTCATTTCTGGACTCTCCCACTTCCCTTGGTTATTTAGGTCCTCACTTTCAGTACATTTTCGCCAACTACAATAAACATCTACGTTCATCAAATCATGTCATCAAGTCTTCTTCAATGTCCCACTAACCGCACTGACTTCATTCACTCATCCTTCTTCGTTCAGTCTATCTCTCTGTGTAATGGGCTCCCCCAGGAAATCAGGATGGCCGAATATCCTTTAAAGTTTGCGAGCACATCCGTAAGAAGCTGACAGTATCATCACAACGTTAATATTTTCGTACGCGTGAATGTCGGAAAATATCCCATGGGAACTTACTACCGGGATTAAAAGTAAACGTAGTGATCGCATACCACATAGCCGAGGAAAAGGTTATTGACTCCTAGCGCTGCGCCCGCCGCCGTCAACCATAATTATTTTCTTACATGTAATTTTGAATCTGCGATATCTTTTAAATGATATGATGTAAGACATATTTTAATATAAATTAAATGCTTAGTTTAAATAACATATTTTATTGGATAAGGATTAATATATTACCGGTTAAAATAGCTTTGGTAATAACAATTACATTTTTATCAAATTCTGAAAGACAAAAATGGTTACTGTGAGACATCCTTATAAGATAGACGTAATGTCGCGAACTTTTTTGTTGAACTTTTTAATATGTACATCCCTGTAGAACATTAATTTTATATATCTCGTACGGGTTCCGCGGCATGCGACACTACACCTCCAGTCAGCATGTTTTTTTTTTAAATCTTTAACAATAACCGTCAAAGGTCGACTGGTAGAAAAAGCCATTAAGTCCGCCTCTGTACATTTGTCTGCTTAAAGTATTAAATAAATAAAGTTAAAACAAATACAAAGGAGCCGTCCATTCTTAATACCTGCATGTAACTTTGAAAGTTTCTAATTGAAGGTGCAATATCTACATAATTAATATAAATTAATATCGCTTTTCGTGTCAGTCTGTAGGATCCTAAGCCTTTTCAAATCATGTTGGGGTCGGCTTCCCATTTAACCAGATGCAGTTGAATACCAGTATTTTAGATGAAGGGACTGCCTATCTGACTTCCAGAACCCATTAACTGGGTAATACGATATCTCTTGGTAAGACTGGTTGTCAGGCTTTCGGGCTTCTGACAACCCGTAACGACTGTCAAAAATCCACGAAGGATGGCCGGGACCAACGGTTTAATTCATAATATAGTGTACATAATAAAAGATTGATTTTTGATTTGATTGTTTCTTGTATTATATTCTAAGAAATAAAAAATAAAAGAAACAGATGCTCATAGTCATAAACGGTTAGACATCCTACGCAAGAAATAAAGTTCATTAATGAAAAGTTATAACGCCATTTAGGCTATAATATTATGTAGATTGGTACAATGTATTGATTGATTTAGAACTCAATCAATTCAAAAATGGTCCTAATCACAAACGCCTACCTTAAGTGTTGCAATAAACCACAAAACCACCATGTCTGACCACGCACAGTGAAGGGTTCCGTAGTTGGAATTAACATTTACATAGGCACAGTATTGATTTTATCGACCGTGAATACCAGTTTATATTCCATAGCATTTCTAGAAAAATCTATGAAAAACAAAGGTATTTCTGCGGTTGTATATTGTGTTATATTGTCAGGCAGAAACAATAAAAACAGCTTACAGTGTGAACCTAGTCTTACATCACTAGTTACGTAGTGTAGACCTGGTCTAATCAAGAAAGCTATAAAGTTTAGAAAAATGACGGACAGATGACAATTTAATATGAAACACATTACTAACTCAAAATATTCTAAGATTGTTTACATTATGAGAATTAATACCATAAAATACAGTATTTGTATGCATATGTAACAGTTAAAAGTGATTAAAGGTTGTGTTTTTTAGTTTGTTAGTACTGTTCAAGAGTCATTTGTAAAGGGGATGATAATATTATGTGTAAGATTTCATGTTTGAAAACAAAGAATAGGTTTAACAAGGATTGTTGGACACAATAAAAGGTAAATATAGGTATAAATATAATATAATAAAGATGTGGCTTTGAATAACAAAATACCACACCGCCCGTCACAGTTGATTTGCTCCGAATCTAATGGACCGATGAAGTTGATATTTGGTACACATGTGAATATCTGTGACCCAAAAACTAACGTGTAACGTTAATAAATGAATTTTGACTATGGGGTTCAGTTTTGGAGGGAAAATGGAAAAATAAAAAAAAAAAGTTTTGCAAACTGAGCCGTGAGACTTGGTGTGACATATCAAATGAAAGGACCTAATAAGAGGATTTAAAATATATATTTTTTAATCACTTTAAAATAAATAGTTTTAAAATTATTTAAGAAAATAAATGATATAAGACCCCTTAAATTAAATTCATTAAAAAAATTCAGAAAATAGTTCAGTACTTATAGATTTCAATAAAGTCTATAAGAAGTCAAGTCAAGTCTTAGAATAACATTGCATACAAACTTACATTTGCAGTTGGAATGCATATGTTTTTCAACTACAATGTTAATTTTTTCTTGGGATAAATGCTTCCTAACTACGGAACCGTTCATTGTGCGTGGTGCAACACGCACTTTACCAGCTTTTAATTATGGGAACCAACGATACCCAGACGCTCATGTGGATTGAATTATGTTTTTTTCATCTCTCGGTTACATGTATACCAACGATCTTCTTGCTCAAGAAATGTACAAAAGATTTTACGTCCCATGTAAATTTAAGAGATACATATATTTATAGTTAACTAGCTGCGCCCCGCGGTTTCACCCGCGTAAGTCTCGATCCCATGGGAATATCGGGATAAAAGTAGCCTATGTCTTAATCCATGATGTCAGCTACCTCCATACAAAATTTTATCAAAGTTGGTCCCGCCGTTTGAGCGTGAAGAAGTAACAAACATACACACTGACAAACTTTCGCCTGTATAATATTAGTGTGATGATTTATTATCTCTAACAAAAGATATACACATAACATATTAGGTACGTATGCTTATTGAAATCAAGTGAATATTAATTTCCTTTTTTCAATCACTTATACATCGGATGTCGCATTGCTCTCCAAATGTATCCTATGCCTTACTATTTAGTTACACGTAACTTGAATAACAACGGAATTGTTCTCACACGCTTAAAGCATTCGTGAATTTATTATGAACAAGTTACAGAAAGATATAATTTATCTGAATGAGTAAATAAATAAAGTCGTTTATGTTTTGTGACACAAACGACTGGATACCGTTTGTGGTACCGCTTGAAAGTTTTAAATATTGCCCCGTTTTATAGGACCAACAAAGAAAGTACACTAACCTTTTAAACTTCTCAGACGTAATTCGAAGAAAATTATACTAAATCTAAAAGTTTCTGCGTAAGCGATTACAAATCCAACACCTAATAATTAAAACCATAGAGAATTGTCTAGAATGAAACATTCTAATGCCTAGAAGTTTAGTCTTTTGACGAAAATAAACTGAATTCAATAACTAAATAAATCTTAAAAATCAGTAAAGTTTACGTTAAATGTTTTTCCACAGAAAAGGTAAGTCAGGTACTAAAGTTGGCAACTCACAATTGTGGCGATAAGTCCCTCTTTGAGGAGTGGCTAGAGAGGCGCCACGGCGTCCTCACCTTCCGCCTGACGCAGGCCCTTACCGGACACGGTTGTTTCGGAAGGATCCTGTTCAGGATAAAGCGGGAATTCAGGAAATGCCCGGTGTCACCACTATTTGGATTGCCCGGAAGACACGGTGGAGGTCTGCCCGGCTTGGGCGGAGCACTGCCATGTCCTCACGGAGGCGATCGGCGAAGCCCTGGTTCAGGTCATGGTTTGGAGCGAGAGTGCATGGGAGGCCGTCACCTCCTTTTGCGAAGCAGTAATGCTCGCGAAGGAGAAGGCGGAACGCGTGAGGGAGAGGTAAAAATCGCGTCCTCACGCCCTTAGTCGCCGCAGGAGACGCCCCGGGCGTCGGGAGTCGCAAGCTGATTTCCGGCCACCGTAGGCGTGGGCTTGCGGACGGTGAGCGATGGGTAGCTCGCCGCCCGATAAGGACCAGGCCCGGGTCGACGGCGCGTTTTGTTTCACGCGCGCTTCCTAGAGATGTCAGCACGAACTGACGGGGTCCATTAGGGCCAATGCCTGCCAGGGTTGCGAGTTTGACCGAAAGGGAATATCGTGGCCCTGGCACACAGGCAACTGAAGGAACACGGGTGGGTTGTAGTCAGTAAAAGTCTGACACGCCCTCCCGCTCAGCCCAGAGCGGGAGAAGTTATATGATAAATTCCCATTAAAAAAAAAAAAGAGGTACTAAAGTTTGTTTTCATTTGATCTTGAAGAGAGGTGACTGTACCACAATGACAATGACTTAGTAGCGTTAAATATATAAGATACTAGCTTACGCCCGCGTGGATAAAAAATAGGTACCTGGTCTACCTGTGTGCCTTTCACCGAAACTCTGAATGAATTTATGTTACCTTGTCAAGCCGTTATTGCGTAAAAGGTAACAAGACAGATTCACTCTCACATTTATAATAATTAGTAAGGATGTATAATATACAATTTTGGTCGACATTTGTAGTTATTTGTAAGATTTTCACCCACATATTCGACCTATAGGCTATTTCGAGAAGTCAATGCAGCTATAAATGTTGAAATAAAATGTCTGGTTTATTGCAATAATAAAATTTGATAATGATTGCTTTGATATTTTATAAGTGAGTGAGAATTATATCACTTAATCAGAGACTCGAGAGTTTCCTGTTTGAATTTTTTCTTTATTATTCTAAGGTTTTTTACCTAGTTTTGTAATCATGATAGTTTAAAGATGGCATCTAATGTTTTCCTCACTATAGTTGTAACCTGTCATTTGCAATAAAAAGAAAATATCTGACGTTGCAAAACATATCAAAGGGACAATTCCTGTACTTTTAACAACGTTCAGATTTTAATGTCAGACTCACTCTGTCAAAAATACTCGTAGCTGTAATTTTCCTACATTTTTGACAAGAACTAAAAACAGTAACAATATATCTTTGATATTTTTCTAGATTGTTGCAATTTTCTCAACACGTGTAGCACGAATTGGACACACATGCCATCTTGAATCACAACAGGAAAATTCAAATTGACCAGTAATTAAGCTATTTTGTATATGAGTAGCTAGCGTATTTAGGTACTTCTAAAGTTGTGTAACTAAATACAGTATGCAATGCTTGCCACAATTTATGAAAAGTTTAGTTTGCTCATCAATAATTATATTTCTATGGTTTGGCTAGTTTGGTAGCCATAAAATGAAAACATAGATACCAAACAACAAGAAAAGTGAGACTCAGTTTCTCATTTACTTTGTTACTGTGGATCGAAGTGTTCCAAGCAAATGTGTGTGTGATGATGAATGATACAGATGATGGCTATTCATTTGGATACTACATTCAAATCAGTAGCCAAGTAGCCATCATTTGTATTATCAGTTACCACAATTAAGGCTAGTTATAATGACCGGTAATGCAAGTTTTAATTGCAGTTGGCACTAAATAATTATGATTTAGAGCCCTTTACATACTGTACAAAGTAAGACTATTATAATACTGTGAATGTAGATGATACATTGTTTTGATGACATCATGATGAGGCTAGGGAGTAATGTTTGGTCAAGTTTTGAGGATAAAAAGGCTCCTGGTCGAGAACAATTTATTTTCATGCATGTATTTTCATCTCAGCATACAAATTCATGCTTGAAAATTGTTCTTGAATCTGTATCCTAATAAAAATGAATGTTTGTCTCATAATCATGCCATCAACTTCTATCGGACTGGCAGACGTTGCATGTTAAAACGATACAGGTTGAAGGCTCTACAGTACACAGTACATACGGTACATAACAGTACATATACTAATGAATATGGTATAATTATCTTAATAGTCACCGAATTTACGGAATTGAATAAATTCCGGGTCACTCATAGTATAAATTTCTTGTAAAAATGTTCGGTCCCTACAATCTTAAATTAAGTCTTGTGCAGTTCCGGCGCGATTGTTAAGTCACGCCGCGACACCGGTAGCACAATTTCCATTAAATTTTCGTAGAAATTGTTATACCGGTTTTGCGTCGTGCGACAAGTCGCACCGGATTGTACGAGCCTTTAAACAACTTGGTTCACAAAAGAATACTAATTTAGGTTTTATCTTAACTAGCTTCCACTTCTTAATGGACTTTACTGTGATAAGTGTGATATAAAATAATTCTCCTTTCCTTTTTTCTTTTTAGGGTTCCGTACCTCAAAAGGAAAAAACGGAACCCTTATGTCTGTCTGTCTGTCAGTCTGTTAAGACCATTTTTCTCAGGAACGCGTAGAGGTATCAAGTTGAAATTAATATCTAATAAGTCTATGGTCCCTTAAAGCTCTAAAAAAATCAAGCTTCCAAGTCAACGCAATAAAAAAATACGGCGATATAAGTGACATTATTGCGACATATTTCGATACTCGCAATTAAATCAAAACCTATAGGGTACTTCCCGTTGACCTAGAATCATGAAATTTGGCAAGAAGCAAGGTCTTACATCACAAGTATAGGAAAAGTCCTAAAATTGTAAATTTGTAGTTTTATCACAGAAAAAAAAAATGGCGTGTATCTCGCACATAAATCAAAACCTATAGGGTACTTCCCGTTAACCTAGAATCATGAAATTTGGGCAGAAGCAAGGTCTCACAACACTTGTAAAGGAAAAAGGCTGAAAATTGTTAATTTGTAGTTTTATCACATAAAAAAATCATTTTTTACGATTACAAACTTAAATTTTCAGTTGGAATATTGACCGTGGCGTATATCGATGTATGGGAGAACATGTTTTTCAACTGCAATCTTAAGTTTGTTTTAGGGATAAATTCATCCTAACTACGGAACCCTTCATAGTGCGTGGCACGACACGCACTTGGCCGGTTTTTTTTTAAAAAACGTTGCCCCACACTAGGAATTTCTCCTGTATCGTGGGTGGGTTTACAAACATTTAAACTCACATACACAAACAGCCAGACCCGGAACAACTACTTATAGGTCATACAAATATTTGTTTCGTGCGGGAATCGAACTCGCGATACGCAGCGCAGCAGTCAATCGCTCAACCACTGCGCCAACCGTGCAAAAGAGAAAGAAAAGTGAGAAAGAGAGGATCTTTAAATAAGTAATCCGTAGGCTTTTAAATCTACTCCACACTAACCCCCCACTCCCCGCTCCCCTTCTCTCTCTTTTTCTCTCTCTATGTAGCACTATGCAATGATACGAATACCTTTGTAAATATACCACGTTTCTGGCAAATAAATATTCTGTTCTATTCCAAAAAGGAGATCCTCTATTCTAGTGTATATTTTTTAATGATTTTTTCGTCAAATTAGTTTCAAAACCAAGACTAAACTTCAGCAGCCTTCAATACTGGCGACGTAAAATACACAAAAGATTTACAATACAATGCCCACAAGGCTATATTTCAATGCCTTTTGTTTTAAAACCACCTGTTACTAAACTTGTCTTCTATATTGTACAAAATTAAGAAATATTGTAAAAAAATAAATACAATAAATAATAAGAATAGTTATTTGTTAAATATTTCTAGCACACATCGTTATGTATTTTTATGCGGTACGGACCGGTGTATTCATTAATAACTTATGGCAGTGATTGCAAGATAATAACTTAAATGCTTATGGCCTAAAAAAGTATGACGTGCCAGTAGATAACATGTCATAACCATTAAGAATCTTCAATTGTACAGCAAAATTTTATCGTATGAGAAAATATCGTATAATGGGACAGTCTCAAACCAGCAGTTTTATAAGGCAAAGACCTCGTGTAGGCAAGAAAACAGCATTGTTAAATGCCTATAGTTTTTTCAAATTCAGTACTTGATTAATTGCGAATTTAATCTAACTATTTGTCGCCCACTGGTCGAAATTCAATCTATCATCATTTCAGCCGGAAGACGTCCACTGCTGGACATAGGCCTCCCCCAAAGGGGGGTTGCCATAATCGCCACGCTTGGCAGGCGGGTTGGCGATCGCAGTGCAGTGTTAAAATGCATAGAGAACGCTGCTGCCCATTTTCTAGTAAGAACTGAACTTACAATCTATATTACTTACTAATTCCATGATATTATAAAGGGTTCACCCTTGTTTGATAGAACAACGTTTGATATAATATTACTAAATCGAACAACGTTTAAGACAATCATCACTTTGTATAATATCGTTTGACAGAATTTTCAGTTCATCGAATATTTATTTGCTATAACAACATTTGCGCTAATGATCAAAAGGTATAATGTTCATTCGATGTAATGTTCAGATGGTATAACCATGTATTTTATCGAATATTCAATTGGTGTAATGTAATGCAGAAAAGAAAACATTGTAAATGTTTTTCATTGTAAATATTGTAAAAATAAATGGTTAGGTTAGGTTAAAACTGTGACCTCCTACGCACGAGCCGAGCGAGCGAAGCGAGCGGTGCCGCGGCAGCGGCCGGCGAGTGCCAGAAACGACTAGATTATATAGATTTTTTTTTCTGTAATGTCATATTTGAGTTTTTCAATTTTATGGGTATGAAATGTATGCCAAAAGATGATTCTAACTGTAAACTTTCTGAGAAATGATAGTTCTGCGTTTTAATGACTGTCGATATGAAGTGTCTTTCGACTAAATCATTATTAGTCTAGTGAATCATTAGTTTAAATAAAATTAGTGAAATGAAATTAGTTCAAATAAATAATTACGCTAAATAAAAATTTACCAATGAATTATTCGGTCAAATGAATAATTCTTCGAAATGACTTTATTGCAACTAAAATTCGATTTAGTAATAGAGAGAAATGTTACAATTAATAGATGCATTTCAGTCTGCACAGCCATGGTTAAAATTCAAAATGGTCATAAATAAGAAAGTCTGAAACTAACTTCAATGAAACATTAGGTAATAAAAATAACTATTAACATTTTCTGGGACATAAACAAATAATAATTAACAATACCAACCAAAAATTCCGCTTGGTCACTGAGTGTTTGCGTCATTCCACACCATTAATATTATATTTGTTTTTTTGCCGAACCCTTCGGGCAATACAAGCATAATGTTGTCTTATGTGTATTTTTCATTATTTTCTTCACCATAAATAAATCACTGATAGATTTCTAGATTAAAAAAAAAAAACAGTAATCTAATTCATCGTCATCATCATTTCAGCCGAAAGACGTCCACTGCTGGACATAGGCCTCCCCCAAAAGGAGGATGCCATAATCGCCACGCTTGGCAGGCGGGTTGGCGATCGCAGTATGGTGTTAAAATGCATAGAGAACGCTGTTGCCCATCCTTTAGTAAGTCCCTTAGTGGGTTTTACGACACCCAGGGGAAGAAATAGGATGGTGCTATTCTTTATGTCTGGCACCACACGAAACCAATTATCAAATTAGAAGGCTTTTAATTAGTTACTTAAATTGAAATCATATTTAATCATTAATCGGAGTGAACGATGACGGATTGGGATGCTTTTACGTCACTCTTGTTTTCATTTTAGAAGTCGTAATTTTAGTATAATGTTACAGTCCCTGGTCCCTTTGTATTATTATCGGTCTTGGATATAAAAATTGATCCTTACCTTATTTATGTCCTCATTTGCACTTATAATTGGAGATACTGCAGTACTTCACAAAATAGGTACCTACTACCTATAGGTATAACTATGTCACAAAATTAAACACAGAATTTAATAACAAAGTTTTTTCAATAATAATGTACACAATTATTTGCATTACAGCTCACACGTGCATGATACAGTTAATAACTGTTAATTTATAACAATAAAAACACGATATTATTTTTATATGAACCGGTTTCTATCCACACTTCTGTAACCTAAGAATTATAAAACTACACTGAATGGCAAGTGTCTTTTACAACTCTGATTGACGTTCGAAATTGTTATTTATGCAAGTGTTGTATAATAAAGGCAGTATCACATAATTGTTTTAATACCTAATTATGTACAGTTGCATACAAGAGTTTATCTACACCCGTGATATGAATTCTCTATAATAATTTTTCGCAATACTATTAACGAACAAAAATGGCGGGATACGACGTGAGTTCGAATAACTTGTAAGTTTTTTTTTTTTTTAATTTCGGCGCTGTGGTAGTGAAACGCACGTGCATGACAATGTTCTTTTTTTTAATTCATAAAGATACCACGAATTGAGTAGTGAGAATGTGGCTGTTTGATGAAGAAGGAAGGGATCGAGAAAGTAAAGGAGTTGCATAATGGCATTATAACACTCGTTTGGATGATACTCGTATTATGGTTACTATGACACTGATAGTTTTAATTTTGGCAATAAGTTAACTGTTTCAAAAACTTTTGTAGCATGCTTTTTGCGTTTGTATTTATAGCATGTAAATAATAGTACATTATTGCAAAGGCCGTGAAATAGGCAATTGCAGGTCGAGTATGAGTTTGAAGGCTGAGCCGTAGACGAGGACTTCACTAATACTAGACAGGCAATTGCCATTTCCGCCGAGGCATCTAAAGTGCTTTTCTCAAAAGAATGCAGGGAAATAAAACATCCTTTTTATATTACAGGTACATTTAATTGAATTAATATATAAAAGTTACATGAGTCGTATTGGGGCAATTACTAAAAGAAAATGTTGTTGTTTTCCCTGGTACATTTATGTTTGTTTGTTGAACTTCTGATGACTATTTATCATCTGTGCCGAAAGGCAAACGCATTTATGGCTAAGTCACGTGAACGTGATTTGTACTAAGCAAAGAGACTTACTTTGGTATGCCAAGAATGGTAAAAGAGATCCAATCAAAGAGTATTTAATAACCCCAGCACGCCTTTTCATACAACATTGCTGGAGCGTTGTAATGTTCCATAATCAAAAAATGCTCCTGCAATGGATTTGATGTTCTTTGACTGTAAATTCGATACTTCGCGTGTTCTTTTTTCGAAAATAATGACAATATTTCCATGCATGTTTGAGAAAAATACATTACATAATATTACCTACAAGTTTTAAAAAAGGCCTTATTCGGTGAACAATAAAATTAAGATAAAAATTATGAAATGAGTGGACCGTTTAGTGTCGTTATACGAAACGATCCACTTTTTTCATAATTTTTATTTTTCTAAATTCATTTTTTTTTTTTGGTAAAAATAAAATTAAAAGACCTCTCTTTATGTAATTATTTTGTTTATTTATGTCTGGTTAGGTTTGATATCCATAGTTTAGCTTCAATATTTCTCAGAAAAATAATGACACCCTTATTTTAGTCTTCCCGTTGGTGTTATAAGTAACTAAGGGTTACTGACAGGAAGCAGACGAGTCCTGGAGTAGAGACCGCGTATCGGCAAATACACAAATCAAAAAATTCTAAACAATACGCATCATTTACAGAAACTGCATGTTTTATTCATTTATACTTAATTTTTTTCTTTACAAAGTAGATTGGTATACAATCTTTTTGCTCTCGGAAACATAATTATACTGGCTGATTTTATAAATATAAACTTTTCGATTGTGTTTTGTTTTCATTCAAATAAAAGCTAACTATTTTTGCCCGATTTCATGTGTTTTCGTTGCTTGATAAATTTGGTATTTATCATTTTTTATTCATTTTATCATTTTGAGATACACAGTTTTTGAAAAAAATGAGGAGTTTTAGATTTTTTTATGTCATGGAGCCACGCCATTTGACTGCTGCTGCTGTGTTGTGCTTCCGAAGCATAGCTGTGGGACAAGCGGGAAGAAATCATTCCCTGGTATTTTTTTTACAGTTTTTGAAAAACTTACAGCTAACCAATTTTGCACGATTGAGAGTAACAAAATAAAGCCAATTAAAAGTTTTCACAGATAGAAGAGAGCATAATACTCGTATAAACAAAAATATTTGAGAAGGTACTCGTAGACAGTGTTTTCAGTAAAAACAGTAGGTATCATTAGTAAAAATGTGTTTCAAACAGCGTAAATTGTAATAATTATTTAACGTGATCAAAAAAGAAATTACAAAGAGTCCTTTTTAATTTTGAAATGCTAGTATTGAAAAAGACTATGTCAACATCCCGGCAGACCACATTATACGTATGACTCGCTCTGATTAAGTATGAATTTAGTCTGTAATTCGTTACGCAATTAATTAGATTAATTAGATACGCAACAGATAAGGATTGCGCAGAAAGGCAGAAGGAACCCGCAGTACGATTTTGTTCAGCAATTCGGGAAGCTAAATAAAAACGCCAAGTCTGCAATTCTTTTACGTTCAGAAAGAGGTAGTAAATGAAATCTTTTACAAAGTAGGAGATAACTGGCAGAATAAGTTTTAGACCGGAATTGAATATACCTCAAACATTTTCTTTGTGTGACTTCCAATCGTTAATGTATATGTTGTAATTGGGATTCCAGACTTGAGATATACAGATATACTCGAGATGACTGTAAACAAAAGTACAGTAGAGAATATTAATGGTTTTGATGCCCCTGAACTCAGACGAGGCCTTCAAAATGAACCCCAGTGATTTTGATGCTTTATTAATGATGTTATCTATGTGTTGTTCAAATAATAATTTAGAATTAAATATAACTCCCAAGTCTCTGTGTTATCCCTAGCTAGGGATCTGTCTAAAAGTTTATAGTCAAATGTGATAGGTACTTACGGGCGTCCTGGTGAAGGAGCACTTGGAGACGTTTAAATGGAGCTTATTAGTGCTGCAGTATTACTGGAACCTACCTAGATCCTATCTAGGTTCCAATGTAATTAAAATGTAAAGTGATGGCCTGAAACACAGGTGTGAATAAACCTAGATCGGGCGGGTCGCTACCTAGCATTCTAATTCCGAACCATCATTATTTGCACCTGTAATTCAAAATATTTTAGCTTTAATTTATTAGTACGCACTATAATTGTATAGGATATTTATACTACTATTGGCTAAATGTACACCTTTTGTAAACGTTTTTATTAAATAAAAAAATATTATATTATAAATATTATATATTAAATATTATAAAATATTATCCTCCTGCAATGACAGAGCATCTGATAAGGAGGATATCTTTGACATAATTTTTTTTAAAGTTCAAAACCGTACATGTCGCTTATACTTTTTTGATGAGTATATATCGTGGGGCGCCCACCAGGTATATGGATCGACAACCTTAAGAAGGTGGCTGAGACAGACTAGATGTGGACGGCGGAGGATAGGGTGTTGTGGCGCAGCCTGGGAGAGGCCTATGTTGAGCAGTCGACTGCGATAGGCTGAGTTGACTAATTGATTGGCATAAAGTTCGGTGCAGGAGCATTCTTTCAATGCATCATTTCAGGCTGTGATCATAAATCTACTTAGGTATACATAAGTTTGAAAATTGTAAGCTGCTTTGCGGCTTGAGGCTTAAATTCAGCTGTGTATCTACAAATCCCTTTAGAACCTCTATGCAACGACGGCTTAATAGAACCAGTTTATTTTTACTGATATGTCAAATTGAAAAAGACTTAACTACAAGAGAGATTTTTAGCTCAATTTTTGAGATGGTGCACAGAAAAAAATATAATTTTGTTAATACTTGCTCGTGTAGCAGCTAAATTTTACGTTCCAAAGCATTTTGTTATTCAGAAGTTCATAAGGTCATCGGGTAACGGTATCTTGGTATACCCCGAGTAAGTATAAGGTCATTGTCTAAAGTAAATTAAATTAATTAGTGACGTCACAATTCAGGCCTTGCAGTCTCGACATAGATAGCGATCGCTTTACAACCGAGTTAGGTCACAAAGCCCTAATGGGGTCCCTAGACAAACAAAAATTGCTTGATAAGCACGAAAAAATCGAAATCTTGTCAAGCAATTTTGACAGTCTAGAAATTCCACTAGGACTTTGCGACCGAATTCGTTCGTAAAGCGATCGCTATCTATTTCGAGACTGCTGGGTCAGTGCTTGTTATTAAACCACATGATGGGTATTAACCTATCAACACGCCTTGTTTCCCCAAATGGTTACGTTCCACATTACGCCAGCCGGGCGCAAATCCAGACTACGGGCTGCGCTACTGAGAAATTCCTGATAAAAATTTCCGGGAAAAATCCAATAACACTGCCCGATTTGGGAATCGAACCCAGGACCTCATGTTCAGCAGTAGCGCTTGCAACCGCTAGACCAACAAGACAATAATTATATTACTGTTGTCTTAATTCTGTATATTAAGGCGGCTTCATTAATTGTTTGCCAAGATATTGTAACTTTATTATGAGTAAAGATAGTTTAGTTAAATGTTATTAAATTAACTGAAGCATCCGACATTGTTAATTGGATTGTAACTATGATCCTTAACATTCAGGCTCTAACGATTTTCACTTCAAGAATAATTTGTCGGAACCACCAACTAATGATATTCTAGGTGTCTCGACTGGCAAAGTGATTGACTTCTTCACTAAAGGTCGCAGATTCCTCTCTCCTACTTTTGCTGTGCCCACAATGATCATATTTTGTAATATCTACCACCTAATTTTACATGTGGAAGCAATAAATATATTGAGTATTTATTGATTCTATTCCCGTACTTACGTTACAAAATAATTGAGTAGCCAACAAAGTACATTTTTTTCTAGATTCAATTGTGTAATGTGAAACTGTGTTCCAAGATAAGTTCTTAAAGAAAAGATAAACGAATAAAGTGCATAATTTGATTGTAACAAGTACCGCGTCCTAGCACAGAAAGTTAGAAACTCCATCCTGGAGAGAAACAGAACCTTAATTGCATTATAACAAACCAGAGCATCGAATACCAAGAGTGCATTTATCCTTATGGCGCTGACAAGACCAAAATAGGCTTATCTCAAACATTTTTTTTGCCAAATCTATACAGTTCGTGACGGCGGAAAAAATATGTTAATCTTGAACATATTTCTGAGAACCTAGTTGTATTCAAAAACGTTTTTTTTTTTTTTTAATTGATACAAAAAATAAAAGGTAAACTAACCTCTTAAAATGATCTTCCAACAAAATATCTGTATTACTTATCAACGTACGTTGGCAAAATTAATAACAACGACGTATCATATTTAAATCCAGAACTAGGTTGTTTTTTTAATTTCAAGTACTCAACTTATTTTTAAGTAATTATTTGTTTTAAGGTTTGTAAGAAGTTACGAGCGTCGCTTCATCGCGCTTCTCTTTCAATACTCTAGCTACTATCTAATCCGACAGTGATCGTCTCATTCTATATATATATTAGTCTATGAGTGATCGCATAGACGCGCAGCTGGACGGACGTATGTCGCTTTGCCCCGCTATCCGTTCATTTCATAATTTATTGTTTGACAACTTCAAACATATTGCACATATTTTCTTATTATTCCTAATGTTTTGTTAAACTAAAAATATTGGCACGTAAGACATTGGTATAGGATAAAAGTTGTATAAAATATAGTTCTAAGTTGTAAATATAGATGGTTAAATAATAGCAATAATAAATATTATTTAATGATTATTAAAATATTTTTATTTTTATTGATTTTTATTTCTTTATAAATATTACTAAAACAAAATAGAAAAAAAAATATATAACACGACAAAAAAAAAAGCAGCCTAGGATTTGAACCTCCAATCTTAATACGCACGGCAAGCGGTCTGAAAACCTCCTGTCTTTTTAGAAGTTAGAAGTTGAATAACTTTCCGTAAATGTTAACGCTATTATTGCTTGTCACTATATGCATTAATTTATGTATTAAAGTTTTATTGAAAAAAAAAATTAAAAACAGACTTTAAAAAATAAATACTAACTTAAACTTATATATATTCACTAAAACAATACATTAATTATGATAAAATGTTTTTGCAAAATACCAAAACCAGCTTGGGCCTGTCACGGATTTGAACGCATATGTCTTTTGGGAACCACTTAATGGAGCTGTGTGTACCTTAGCAAGTACACCCACGGCGACATCGCTCAAAGGGCAGTAACATCGGTTACTACTGGCACGCTTGGCGCAGTGGTTAAGCGATTGACTGACCTTGACCTTCAAGTAGTTGTTCCGGGTCTGGCTGTTTGTGTATGTGAGTTTAAACGTTTGTAAACGCACCCACGATACAGGAGAAATTCCTAGTGTGGGGCAAGGTATTTAAAAAAAAAGAAAAAAAAAGGAATAGTAAGACTTTTATATTTTCCGATTGTTGACATATTCGATTGTCGAAACCATATAAAAGAACGTTAATCTTATTAGTTATTATTGGCGCAGATTTATGTTTGTTTCAGTGGTTATAATTATTATATTATTATTTCCTTGTGTAAAATAATAACGGTTGTAATAATTAAAAAAAATATTAAAACCAAACTGCCTATATTTGTGATTTTGTGTGCTGTGTTTTTTTTTTATTTCAACATCTTTATGTAAACTAACATCTAATCTCGTGCGTCTAAGCGATTTAAGCTAAATGCCCACCTATTAAGTACAATTAATAATTTGGCATGGCTAGTTCTGATCGAGTCTGTTTTTTTTGTAATTATCATTTAAATGTTAGCCATAACTAGATAATCTACTAGAGGCAAAAAATTCATAAGGTACATTTTTAATTCCTAAGCATTCGTAGAATATTCCTTGATAGTTGAAATAATAATAATTATGTACTTACATAGTGGTCGCCAACTGGTCCGAAGACCCTCTACTTACAATCTATATAGTAGGTACATTTTTTTTTTTTTTAAATTGCCCCACACTAGGAATATCTCCTGTATCGTGGGTGCGTTTACAAACATTTACTAGTTCCATGAGTACACTAATTCCATGCTATTTTTTATAGTACTTACCTACTAATTCCATGCTATTAAAAAGCATTTATTTATTTCATGCTCAAGCTGTCACTTCTGTCTCCTATCAATCTTCAACTCATGAGGAAGTCATGAGGCCCTGGTACTATGTGTGTGCGTGCGTGTGTCAAACGCATGGTAGCGTGTGTAATGTTTATTTATTTATTTCTAATGTATATGATATAAAAATATTAGCTTTCTGCACTCCTCCTCCACATAAACTTTAACTATGCCAAATTTCATACTGTTCCGTCCGCGTAATTTTCGTAAAAAGGGGTACAAGTTTTCGCTTCACGTACCTTGTAATATAATGATATGAAAAATAAGTTATTACACATAAGAGCTCTTAGATACGAAAAATTCTCGGAAAAATATACCTTCGTCTTCCACATTTAATCTTCACAAGAAATAAGAGTTGTACAAACGAACTTAACTTCTTTCAAAGATTTTCTTAGAAAGCCAATACAGCAATTAAAGGTAGGTATTACAACATTCATTTGTTTTGTCTTATTTGGGCTTAGTCAAAGAAACGTTTTTATTTACCTACGGTCCGTTCAATGGCCGAAATCAAAGCTAGTATAGTGAATTGTTATAAAACCCTTAAAACGAATTGTTCTTTTGTTTTCTTGGAGAGAGAAACATACTAAGTGCCAATTTCACCAATGAAACTGAACCCGATTAACACATAAACCACGTTTAAGAGCTGTCAGTGTAATTATTTTCTTTGGAATATTGACACTGACAGTTCTTGAACTCGGTTTAGATGTACTGATCGCCTTCAGTTTCATTGATAAAATTCGCCCTAAATGTTTACCGAGCTGATCAATTAACAAGTTTTTGACATTTGATTGTCACAGAGATGAGATTGCGAGTAGGTTTTGAGCAAAATCAAAATATTTTATTTCACATAAACCTACATGGGCACTTATGAAACGTCAGAAGCTAGGTACACGGTTCTAATTGGGCGTTTAAAGAAAAGAGCCGGCAAGAAACTCCACGGTTAGCGTTACTCTTTTAAAAATAATTGGCTTTTACAAAGTTTTCAAATTACAGTTTTAATAGGTATGGGAGGACAGTGTAGGCCCGTCAACAAGTACCAGGTACTTAACAAAATAGAAAATGATCTATAAATCTACAGTCTATTAAGCCTACAACGTTCTCACATTCACAAAATATTTAAAAAATCTATATAAAATATTATTAAAATTCTAAAATTAAAAACCTTGTTGAAATTATCATAATACATATATACGTTTGAACGTTTTTAGGGTTCCGTACCCAAAGGGTAAAACGGGAACCCTATACTAAGGCTCCGCCGTCTGTCTGTCTGTCCGTCTGTCACCAGGCTGTACCTCATGAACCGTGATAGTTAGGCAGTTGAAATTTCCACAGATGATGTATTTCTGTTGCCGCTATAACAAAAAATACTAAAAAACAGAATAAAATAAATATGGCTCCCATACAACAACCGTGATTTTTTTGCTCGTTTTTGCTCGATATTGATAACGGCAACAGGTAGACGCTTGAAATAATCACAGAATATTTAGTTATGCGGCGAAATGTGGGTGTACTATAGGTACTCCTCTGCCTAGCCCTTCAGGGATTACAGGCGTGATGGTATGTGTGTAATATTTAGTTATATATTCATTTTAAAAATAAATAATTAAATTAAAATAAAACAAGCATCCAAGGGGGTTTGTTGTATGGGGGCTCCCATACAACAAACGTGATTTTTTGCAATTTTTATAGATAACTAGCTGCGCTCCGCGGTTTCACCCGCGTAAGTCTCGATCCCGTGGGAATATCGGGATATAAAGTAGCCTATGTCTTATTCCAGGGTGTCAGCTACCTCCATACAAAATTTTATCAAAATTGGTCCAGCCGTTTGAGCGTGAAGAAGTAACAAACATACACACACACACACCCTCACACACTCACAAACTTTCGCCTTTATAATATTAGTGTGATGTTACGGAACCCTTCGTGCGTGAGTCCGACTCGCACTTGGCCGGTGTTTATATTAGGGTGTGATCAGAACTGAAGTGGGATGTGTCTTTTAAGGCACGAAGGACATACTAGACGATGATGAACTCATCCAATAGGATGGACCGCAACAGATAAAGCTTTACTCGTACTTAAATACATAAAATTAGTGTCACCAAGCGTAAGTCTGTAATAAAACTAACATTGTGTGATGTCTTTTACTCATTAAAGTTCAGAAACCTGAAAAACCCGTTAAGGTTACTTACTATAACAGGGTAATTGCATGAATGCAAATCTTATTTGCATAACAACTAGTACGGATATTATAAGGCTAAGTGCCTATCACTTCGCACAGAGACAATATTTTTAAATATTTATTTGTATAGTGGACTTCGTAATTAATAATATAATAAGTTTTTATTTCATAATCAACAGGTTTTAACAAATAAGTCGTAGAGGCCTTCTTTTAAGTATAGAGATATCTGTAACAGAAGACCTCCCTCTTCCATAACTATGTGTACAACATACAAAGCCTGTTAATAACAGAATTTAACTAAGTAGGTAAAATAACAAAACTAGAACTACAGAATTAAAAAATAATTACAATTATAATTATAATAAATAATTAGGTACTTGAATTCGTAATCCCAGATACCTAATTAATTATTGTGTGTGTGTATTATGTTTGAGGGTGTGTGTATTTGTGGTGAGTGTGCGTGGGGTTGTGTGTGAGGGTGTGTGTGTGTGTGTTAGCGAGTAAGAGGGAAAGCGAAACCAAAAGCACATTACGTAGTGTGAAGTAAGTGGTAAACGACTGTATATTAAATGCCCATGTTATCAATCATTCCTTGTGTAAGGTAAGTTTGCAAGTGTGTGTTGCTAATTGCACCCAAGGGTCAATCCAAGGTCAATGTGAGCATCAAAAAACGTCAAGGCCTATTTATGTATTTAGAATATTATGATAGTGATGCTAACAACCTCGTTGTTCTGGTGTTCAGTATGAGGTCTTGGATCCGATTCCCAGGTCGGACAAAGTGTTATTGGATTTTTCCATCAGAAATTTCTCAGTAGCAGCCAGAAGTCTGTATTTGTGCTCGGTTGATGGAAATAGGCTCGCTCCTATTACATGGGACTTAAACATAACTGGTGAAATGTGGGTGTAATATAGGCATAGGTACCTCTGTCTAACCGTTCGGGAAAACAGGCGTGATGTTATATGATGACAGTTAGTTCCAACTTCCTACCTTAGTGAAGGTTCAATTTTAAAAGTTGTAATACAATTACGAGGGCGACTGCATCTAGTGGAATTTGAATGTGCAATACGATACTTTTTTCGTATTTCTGCAAATAGAAAAAGTCGTTTTCTATTCCGGTAGAAGATGGAACTAACAGTAATAAAATATTTGTTTTCCCCGCCACTATAGGTATCCGATACGCAGATGAAATTGAATAAGTAGGATCTTGCAAGTCTTAGTGTCAATTTCACCAATGAAACTGAACGCGATCAGCACATAAACCCCGTTTAAGAGCTGTCAGTGTCATTAGTTTCTTTGGAATATTGACACTGACAGCTCTTGAACTCGGTTTAGATGTGCTGAGCGCGTTCAGTTTCATTGGTGAAATTCACCCTTACACAGACTCAGTTTTTGTTCGGTCATTTATATCATTTATAGAGAAAGACAAAAATAAGTAAAACTGCGTTCAAACATTTTTGTAAAATCGCGATCGACTGAATAACATCTAGTGAATAAGTGAAAGTACTAAATAAAGCCGAAGGACCCGGAACAAATCTTTTATTCCAACAACCCATATATACAGTCCACTTCAGCCTGGTCACCTAAACCGGACATCGAACAAACTTAAATGCAGAAAAAGATCACTTGTATTCTTTTAAATCATATTTACCAGTCTCGGAAGTACGTTGAACCATTGGTCCCGGCTGTCATTCGTGTGTTACTTTAGTATTAGTAGTATTCTTTTACTATTAGTGAAAAATTAAATAAAATAACAGGTTTCATATTTTTTTTATTTATTCTTCTTTATAGTTTTATTGTATTTATTAGCACAGTCAATCAACAAAATAATTACTAACAGAGGTAATTTCCTTTTTAATTACCAAAAAGAGGGTCGTAAATATAAAATATCGGTAACAGAAGTGATGCTATACTTCACAGAAATGACGATAATCAAAATAGTTCTTGTTTAAGAACAACAAAGTCTACATTATAAACGATAGCCTGGCGATTTCATACAAACGTAATACCAAAATCATTTGGAATTAGAGCATATTTCCACCATATTATAACTTACCTAATATGAAGTTTTAACGAATTGAATTTCACACATTTTACAGCGTAAATGACATGTTTTCATATTGTTTTTATATATTATCAACAACAATATTTGAAATATTGTTTATGCAGGAACATAGCTTACAATATCAAATTACAAATTAGCGAAAAAATATTGGAAAACCATTAAGTTTTCATTCATCATTTTTGGTATTATGGAACACATCCAAATTTATCACAAATTTTCAATAGCTAGTAGTGCTATCGCGGCAAGCAAATGTCAATGTGTGCGTAGTCGTACTGCGACAGTAGCTGCGTGAATCGCTCCGACAGGCACTCACACTAGCGCAACGACTCGGACTGTTTGTTGTCATCTACTGTGTTTTATGATGACTTTACCGTACTGCACGTGCGTACGTATTTGTTTGCGAAATTGTAAGTATTGTAATAGTTTTCTAACACTATTGACCTATGCTATGAACTTTTTTTTTTTTGGGTGGGAAATTATCAAATAACTTCTCCCACTCTGGGCGGAGCGGGAGGGGGCGTGTCTGACTTTTACTGACTAAACCCCACCCGTGTTCCTTCAGATCCCTGTGTGCCAGGGCCACGATCTCCCTTTCGGACAGGCTCGTAACACTGGCAGATGCTATGAACGTGGATTTTGATTTGCGTTGTGATTTGGTATAGAGTAACATACCTACATTCTTACGACCTTTGTTTTGTTTACGGACTTGGAATATTACTTACGATCTGTACCCTAACTGCGTAACACAGTTTGAATCAGAATCGGAATGGTTTTGAATTATATTGCTAATCCATTGCTTCAGATGTTAGAAAAATTTGTCTGCTCATCAACGTAAATAACACAATGAATGTTGTTGAACTGTCAAATTGAAACCGATTCCTACTGATAGTGTGTTACGCAATTAGCCCACAGGTTTGGTTGCCGACATGTACTCCGAACGTTGGGATGTATCTCACAGTAAGTATTACCCAGTGATATATCAAGTATATTATTATAATTATGTTACCTACCTGCCTTCATAGCTACTAATTGTTTAGATACTTTTAAACTCGGCTCAAGAACATAAAGATATTTTTTTCTTGGTCTGTTTTGTACTAGTAGGTACCTAGTTATCTTTTGTATAAATTAGTACCTATTTATCTACCTATCTTTAGATAAAATTAGACCTAACTAAATTTAAATGTGTTGAGGAGCAGTAACAAGTCTAAATTATACACACGGCCGAAACAAGCTGCTAACTGCGGGAATTCCCCGGAAGACGCCCGACCTGCTCTTACCTAGTTTGTACCTTACACAATTGACATAAAGTTTATTATGCTTTGATCTAATTTGTAAATATGTACCAGGGCTTCTTAGTACGTCCAGCTTTAGCCAGCGCCAAAAACCAAGGCTCAACATACTTCGAAGTATTTTCTTCCTGTGTCGAAAATTGATCCGTAAAGTCATATGAGATAAGGGACTACAATCGCGTACGCAAAAAAGATACTTCCATACCTACATAAAAATACTTGTATACGAAATTGTTCCGTGCGGTCTTACCGATAATGATCATAATCACATTTGCGAAAAAGTAATGCGACCATTAAAAATATGATTGAGTGAATGTGATTGACTCGGTAGGTAGTTTGTAAACATCGCTGTCGCTCAGTGGAAAGCACAACCGACCGAGAGCGATGTATCATATTTTCTTATTGCTTCGAGAAGGCAGCGCCGCACGGTGGGCTGAAAATCGGCTTTCAAAGACTTAGGAATTTCAATTTGCAAGTGCCGGATTTTTTGCCGGATATCGCTTCTACGAGTACTATATTCAATAATGACACCCGAGTTAATTCTGCACAAAAACGCAGGAATTATAATATTTTTACGAAAAGTTTGTATGAAGCTAGTATGAAAAAGTTAATTATCTCGTAAACAGCAAGGACAACCGCAATATCCTTACAGATGGTTATAGTACTAATTATTTATGATTTTTTGACATATGTCATATAACTTCTATCGATGCTATTTTTTTTTTTAATCGTCAAAATATTTTTATTTATTTTTACATATGAAACGGTTCCTTTTAGTGATTATAAGTCACTAAAAGGAACCTACAAACATGGTAACATTGTTAATTATGAAGAATTTTATTGACCCAAATATTAAGAATATATAAATCAAGAAAAATATTAAAAAAAAAACGCAAAAATAGAAAAAAAAATCAAATATTATTCATTTTCCTCATATCTGTCGTTGTTGGACTCCAATCCTGAGTCAGAATCAAGATTGTATATCTAAAATTTGAACTCACTTTCCTGAAACTAAATTAAGTCGAGAGTTTCAGCAAAAAGCTTTGCTTTCTCTTGGGATCTAACTTAGGCCTTAGTAAAGGATCCGAAGAAACAACAAGCATATTTAAGATATCTTGATTAGAATCTTGCATGCTTCTTTTCCGCGTATGATGTTCCCGGAACCTCCTAAAATCATTGTTTCGAGACTCTGAGGCTTCTTCCGAGAGAGTCTCAATCGGCATCTCGATTATTGTGTGTTAATAATTTATGTATGATTGACGACATGTAGTACCATGTAGTCGTACAATTCCACGTACTTTTCTGCTGTTTTGCGGGCAAAATAGCAGAGCAGCTACCTGTGTAGGCGAGTAGCTACCTATGTAGGCGAGTAGCTATACCTTTGTAGGCCAGTAGCTACCAGCGTAGGTGAGTAGCTAGCTATGTAGGCGAGTAGTTTCCTATGTAGGTGAGTAGCTACCAGCGTGGGTGAGTAGCTACGTGCGTAGGCGAGTAGCTACCTGCGTAGGCGAGTAGCAATCTGTGTAGGCGAGTAGCTATCTGTGTAGGCAAGTAGCTATCTGCGTAGTTAAGTAGCTACCTGCGTAGGCGTGTAGCTTTCTGTATAGGCGAGTAGCTTTCTGTGTAGGCGAGTAGCTACCTGTGTAGGCGAGTAGCTACCTACGTAGGTGAGTAGCTACCTGCAACAGCGGGTAGCTTTCTGTATAGGCGAGTAGCTTTCTGTCGAGGCGAGTAGCTACCTGTGTAGGCGAGTAGCTACCTGTGTAGGCTAGTAGCTACCTACGTAGGCGAATAGCTATACCTGAGTAGGCGAGTAGCTACTAGCGTCGGTGAGTAGCTACCTATGTAGGTGAGTAGCTACCAGCGTGGGTGAGTAGCTATCTGTGTAGGCGAGTAGCTACCTGCGTAGGCGAGTAGCTACTAGCGTGGGTGAGTAGCTACCTACGTAGGCGAGTAGCTACCCGCGTATCTTTGTAGGCACGTAGCTACCTGCGTAGGTGAGTAGCTACCTTTGTGGGCGAGTAGCTACCTATGTAGCCGAGTAACTACCTATGTAGGCGAGTCGCTACCAGTGTAGGCGAGTAGCTACCTGTGTAGGCGAGTAGCTACCTGTGTAGGCGAGTAGCTACCAGAGCAGGCGAGTAGCTACCTGCGTATATAATATACACCCGGTAAGGTGACCAAACAACCGGATTTGTCTGGACAAGTGCGGCTTTATGGTTTCGGCCCGATTTTTGCACATATTTTTTTTTGTAATATAATATATAATATATCTATAATACACAAAACATTGATACAACTAAAATGAACAGTTCAAAGTCTTTTTAGTTTATTTTATCATTCTGGAATTTTTATCTGGACTTTTTGACCCTGGGGAGGCAGCTCCGACAATAACTTGATAACTGACTAATCTTATTAAAACGACAGGAGCTATTCGGATATAGCTTTTGTCGACAAGAACTGGTAAATCGACTTCATTATAAACTGCATAATTATTTTCACCATAATTAGAGATTTTTTTTTCTGCATAATTAGAGCCACGGCGATCAAGTAAAAAACGCATATGGCCATCAGTTCCCAGACGGAAATACGCGAAAAAAAATAAAGAAAATGAGCGTCCTTTGAGGTGAGTAATGGAGCATAGGTGCTATAGGTAAATGATATCAGGTCATACGTAGAAACAAAACTGATTGTGTCTTTGGAGAATAATTTTACAGTATGTAAAAATATCATATAATTATTTCAGGATCCACATTACCATTAGCTATGACAATTTCTTTTTCTTATATACGGACTTGGTGCATACCTTCTAAAGCAATATCTTTAATTATTTCGCCAAATATCTAGATTGTTATAAAAAGCTTATCAGACATATAAGGCATGTCAATGTGTGCACAAAATTAGTTCAACTGGGCAAATCCATTACCTGAAGTAACGATTATCAGAAAGAGCTGATTTTTTTGATTATCCTACGATAATATGCAAAGGTATGTAGTACTTTTAAATGTATATAACTTTATATACCCATGCAATAATAATATTTATGGTCACCCTACCCTACACGACTATAAATCACGTTGCGAGTTACATTTTTTTAAATTGGTGAATATAAATCCAAATTCTAATTGAAAACGTTTATTGCGAACTAAGTAGGTATACAATGTTGGTGTTATGTTATATTAGTATTTATAACTATGAAGTAATAACATAAATAGATAAACGTTTATTCATAATCCTTGTTTTTTATTTTTATTATTCTTAGCTCAGAACTAAGTTATTTATCTGTATTTACGGACATCGTGGATTTATACATTTTTGGAATATTCTTTTTTACTAATACTTTGCAAAACACTTTTATTATTTCACTTGAGTTGTATTCATTATTTAGTGATAATATTTGAAGTTCAGTAAAAGGAATACAAAAATAAGACGGAAAAAAAGCCTTAGTTTTTTCAAACTTGAGACCATCATTTAGGAAATAAATAAACATAAACATGTTTAAAATAAATAAAGACAATAATAATAAATATCCCAATAATTTATATTTACGCGAGGTGCGTGTGATCCCTTGGACGATATAATATAGGGTACCTTATTTATGACGTATTTACTAGATTTTTTCTACAAGGCCTAGATATCCTAATATGTTGAGATATCGGCATTCTAAAGAAATTTCCAGAAAACGCATTACTAGTCTGTACATTTACTAACGATTCCCCGAAGTAGTCAACAAAAATAAAGCAAATAATGAATATACCTAATTTTACTAATAAATATAAATGCCTTCGACTCGATAATAATGAACGGTAAATACAGCTAATAATTAGCTATCTATCCACTGATACACACACACACACACGACTGCACACTGCGTCCGCCGCTCGCATACTTTGTCAAACAGAGATAGCAATATTCCGAACGAATTTTGCGCTCGCCTCGACTTGCAGTTCCGGGCGATGGCAGTCGGCCCCTTAACTACAACTACGGACACTTAACGGAATCAAAAATTAAACTACTATAATTAGTAATTGAATTTTTGATTCCTTAAAAAACCGTGTAAAGCTAATGCTTTGAAACTAACAGGACAAAAACATAAATGAAATTCTTAAAGATATGGTCACAGAAGTGGCGTCTTAATCGTCACCTTCTAACAACAATAAGCTAGATTAATTGAGATCAATTACTAATCAGATATGTACTGCTTAAAATTATTTTTTTAATTAGACTTATCTCTATTTTTATATGAAAAAATATATATAAATTTATATCAATTGATTAATATTTTATACTTGTCCTTTTTTCGTTTGTATCGTTCATTGTCTTTCCTTCGTCTTTCTTCTAGCTGTTCTTCTAATAATTTCTGTCGGTGTCGTCTTTAAGGCGCAGATATATGATTTTAGTGACTTTTAAATCTGTTATTGCAGACGATTGCGACGATTGCGGACGAGTACTTCGACGCTTAAGTATTTTTTTTAATTTTTTTTATGTTGTATTTTTTTGTAGTTAGTACCTAGTTAGTGTAAATAATTAGTTGTGTAATTTAATAAAAATAAAAAACAGATTTAAATGAAAAAAAAAAAATTGTAGTAAAATACTTTATTAAATAAATTGAGGAAGTAATGTCTACCCAAAGCATAAAAAACGATGTTACTTTCAAATTACGTAAGATATTTCCATGTTTTTTTTTTTGTATAAATAGAATGATTTATTATCTATAATTCTGTCTGTGATTTTTTCAAATATTCATATTTTCGTTACTTAAAATAAATATTTCCTATGAAATTAATGGTGACGCGGCGGTGGCGTGAGCGCGACGCGCATTTGTATGGCCAAGGGCAGCGGCGACTATTTGACCCCTAAGCGAGTTTCACTAATTGTTCCCTGCATTTTCGAAAAACTATCAATTCTGCCCTTTTTTCCGGCTTCAAAAAAGGTTATTAATTCGATACGTATGTATGTAATATTATTGGAATTGCAATATATTCACATAATGTAACGTAATGTAATACACATTTTTATAGGTGTATGTTTGTATGTATGTACCACGCATTTCTACGAAACTAAAAAAAAATTACGCCCCTAATTTGTTTCGTATCGTACGTGTTGGTCGGTCGTAAAATTTTATGTCTATATAAAAATATATTTTGAGTTAATTTAATTTTGAAGTCTATATTTTTTTTTTATTACTTTTTATTTCATTTTTGTTTTTAAGTCGTGCACGGGGTGATATTTTGTAGCTAAACATAACAAAAGTAACACAAACTCAATATTTCAGAAAAACCATAACAAATTGTACAACCAAAACTATGTACTTTAAACATCTTGTTAATCTTGTTAAAAAAAAGAATTTCATATAATATGCAAAAGTATGAAGTGAAAATCAAAAGTCACTATAAAAAAATATAAAACCGGCCAAGTGCGTGTCGGACCACGCACAATAATGAGTTCCGTAGTCGGGATGAATTAGTTCCAAAAACAAACTTATTATTGTAGTTGAAAAAAATGTTCTCCCATACATCGATATATGTCACGGTCAATTCTCCAGCTGCAAATGTAAGTTGGTCGAATATTACTCGTTAAGTTGTTGTATAAGGGTTGCCTGTTAACTATTAAACCCTAAAAAATATACTCCTGTTAACGCTAAACTGCTATTCAAAGATTGAACTATTCGTTATTTTTAACATTAGATATTAAAGGCATGAGTCATGAATTCATGACACTCTAGGATCATTACTCTATTGATATATAAGGAGATTCAAATAAATTAAAACAAAACTAATATTTCGTCACTTATTTATTTATTTGGGACAAACAAACAGTAACACATTATATCTGCGCAAATAATATAAACAAAGATATTATATAAATGTGAAACTCACACCGTTATCCACAGCATATACAATTACTCGTATTATAACTTTAATTAACTTAGGTGATCATTCGTGAAATCATGACACATTGTCGCTCGTACTATAAACCGTGTTGCAAAATTATTAAATTTGACCGACTAATGGTAAGTTTCACGAAACCAACATTATTTAACGGCGACTTTAAATTGATGCTGTCACTTTCTTTTTGATACGAAATGTAAGGGGAGGCATGATATAAAGTCTCCGTCGGTTTTGTGCAACTCAAAGTAAAAGTAATATTTTTTTTTTTTTTTCTAATTTACACGTGATAACCGCAGTGGTGTTTTGTAACAAAAGCATAATCAATTACAATGAATATTGAACTTCACTGAATTTAATTTACTTTAAGAGCGCCCGCGCCGTACGGTATTTCATACAAACTTTCAAGCAAAACGTTTTTCGAAATTACTGAACCGATTTTAATGAAACTTCATGCAGGATACAAAGGTCTAAAAAGTAAGTTAAAAACATTTCCGAAATGTGTTATTTAAAAACAGATAACTGGAAATCTCTGTTTCTATGGAATGTTTAAAATCGGTCTAATTTGGCTGTAACACTATTTTTCGAAAATGTTCTTAACTACGTTTTTAGACTTTTGTATCCTGCTTATTCAATTCAATATTAAAATATTTAATTCGAAAAACATCCATATTGTGTTAGTAGCTTATGCGTATGAAGTTTGATTAATATCGGTTCAGTCATTTCGAAAAACAAGGGCTTGAAAGTTTGTATGAAATGCCGTTTGGCGCATACGCTCGTAGATAACAAAAATAAAACTGTTTTAGAAAGTTATAAAAAAAAGGTTTTTTTTTTTGATAACTAATTATATTTTTAACGGTTTCTAAAAACAACAATTTATACGCAGTTATCAGAACGTGACGATTGGGATTTAAATCAACTTTTTTATTGATTGTGTTTGATTGGTTATAGCCGATTAAACAGGTCGATTTCCATCAAAAGAGCTAAAAATGAGACTTCAAAGTAATTATACATTTCTATTTTGATGTGTAACATCTTTTCTTTCGCTTCTTGAGGGACTGATTTCGTGAAAAGGGACGGAAGTGTGTAACAGGAAGTGACAGCTTGAGCGTGGAATAAGTAAGTACTTAATAATAGAAAAAAAATAGTAAGTACTTTATAATAGCATGGAATTAGTAGGTACTTTATAGATTAGGGCGAAATTCAACCAGTGGGCGACCACTCTAGTATGAATATTTATTCGAATAAATATTTACTTATTAAGTTTTTTAAATTTTGAGGTTAATTTCTGTCGCTGGTCAGTTATTTATTACCAAGGCGAGATGTCAGATGTTTCATGTTACGTTTTTGTATTTTTTATTTTGCCCACATTTTTGGCTGTAGAAAAGAATGTCCTGTATATCTTTGGCAGTCTTTACGGGTAGTTAAAAGCCCAAAAGTCTGACAACCAGTCTTACCAAGGGGTATTGTGTTACCCACTAACTGGGTTGTAGTTAGAGGTCAGATAGGCAGTCACTCCATGTAAAATACTGGTATTGGGCAGCATCCGGTTAGACTGGAAGCTGACCTCGGGGTCAGCTTTATAGTTGAGGTAAATTAGACGGATAGATTTTTTACCATTTGAAGGGGTCAACCTATGGATAAAATCTCTCTTATAAACATAGTATCAAAAATTGAAGGAGTATCTTGATAAGAGCATTACCAATCGTTTTTAAGCTGCATAATCAGCCTGTAATCAGCCTGTGTGTACACAGCCTGTGTCCCAGCAGTGGGTGCATTACAAGCTGATTATGCAGCTCACATACCTCCTCTTTGTGTGCGAGGGATTTCTAAGCTGAGTGGTAAACCTGGGATGGATATTTTTTTATAAATTATCTGAAGGTTCTAATATTTTGTACGTCATCAAAATCTGAAATCGTCAACACGTATAGAGCAAACGTGGTGTTCTATTCATGTCCGATAGCTTTATAAGAGGAATAATAATTACCTACAAACCGATACTAATCTCCGCTCGTTTTCTTTCCAATTTCTTTCATGTTTCAACTTCACATTAATTCCAACTGAAACTGTTTGAATAGCACATTTATCATTGAATGGGGAGTGTGAAAGCAAGTTTTAGGAAAATCTCTCAAGGTTTTATTATTAATACTCGTTAAATTGCTCACATTGTAGAAGGGGAATTTTATTTTACACGCCTTTCAAACTATGGACGTTTTTTTATTTCTGAATACTTATGTATGTGAACTCGTGCAGAGAGGACTGGGTTTAAGTTGTCAGTATATTAGAATGTACTATGTGGTTTAAGTACCTACAGTATATTTAAGTTTGTTTACGAGACCCATTTTGTCGGACTGGATGCAAACGGGATATGTGAATGAGTTTTTTTTGTTTTTAACGAACGGAATTACAGTTTTAGTAACCAATATTGTCAATAAGCACATTTACATGAATATTATTTATTTATTTATAATAAGCACACGAACAGCCCAGTCACTTACAATTCAAGTTAAACATCTAAAAATTGGCACTTCAGTAACCATGCTAATAACAGGTATGCATGACATTAGCTTATGAACATTAGAGACAGAAGAGAACAATAAAAAGTGTGTCTAGAGACCTAAATCTAGAACACTACAAAACTAACCAATTTGAGCTACACAGACGTGCACTCCTCGCACTGTTTAAATAGGGGACGCCTGTATGAAGCGAAGCTCATTGAGAAAATATCGATAGGGTAACCCTATGTGTACAAAGAAAAGAAAAAACATACAAAAAACTGAATAGAATATTAAAATGGGAATCAAGCTGCTACATACATTTTAAGATATCAATCATTCTGAACTCTTAATCAAAATATAAATAACCTTAAAACCATTCCAACCTTCTTTTTTATTATCGTTTTTTTTTTTTTTTTCTATTAGGTACACCTCTGCCTAACCCTTCGGGGATTACAGGCGTGATGTTATGATTGTTATGTTATGTGTTATAATTATTTTATTGCTCTACAAGAAGTAGTCTTGGTAACAATGGATGAAGTAATTTTCATGATCAATAACAGCAATGATTGTGTATAATAAAACGCAGAATATCTGTGAGAAAGTTAAATAGTCTTGTAACCCACAATAGATTAATTTCGCTAAAGAGAAACGATAGCAAGGGAAATAGAACTTTAAAAAACAACTGACTTCCAAAAAACACTACAAAGTGAAAATTAACTTTAATTTCGGAAGTCGGTGTCTTTGGTTTTTAACCGACTTCACAAAAAGGAGGAGGTTCTCAAGTCGTTTGTATGTTTTTTTTTATGTTTGTTACTTCAGAACTCCGTAGTTTATGAACCGATTTGGAAAAAAATTTGTTTGCATGAAAAATCTTATTCCTAGAGTTAATAAACTTGAAACTTGGCACGAATACTTACCTAAGTAAATTATAAAATTTGTATTTTTTTGTTTATCTTAACTTTAATGGATGGGATGTCAAAGCTGGTATAGAACTTACTGTCACTGTTTTTGTCATAGCAAGTAGTGGTATACGAATCGATGTGGGGTAGGTACCACAACTAAAAAGTGAAAAATAAAAAACTTTTTTACAAAAAAAGAAACCGACTTCCAAAAAAACTGTAAAAAGTGAAAAATAACTTTAATTTCGGAAGCACTTAATATAACATCACGCCTTGTTTCCCCGAAGAGTTGGGCAGAGGTGTGCCTGTAGTACATCGACATTTAATATTATATTTAATTTAATTTCGGAAGTCGGTGGCCAAAAATGAGAATACAGAACCAAAGACACCGACTTACGAAATTAAATTAAATATAATATTAAATGTCTATCTACTACTGATCGCTTGTGTCGTCAGATAAAAATACTGTATCAGACGAAGATAATAACTTCACAACATAATTATTTTCACGTTCCGCCATCGCTAATAAGGTACCATCTGTTTTACTTAATGGCACACCTTTAAAAAGGGTCTATAATTTTAAGTATCTAGGTCATATTAACCACCAATCTCAAAGACGATGACGCCATTGAACGGAAGCGGAGAGCGCTGGGGGCTATATGTAGCCTGTGGATATACGCAAACATCGTACGACGCTCTCCGCGTTCAGTATAATAACGCGTTTAGAATGCTGGTCGGGCTGCCCCGCTTCTGTAGTGCGTCGGGGGTGTTCGCGGATGCGCATGTAGATTGTTTCTACACAACCATGCGCAAAAGGTGCGCTTCCATGGTACGCAGGGTGTGGGGCAGCTCCAACAGTACCTACCTTAGCTAAGCATGATTTCAAGTCACCTAGACTGTGTTTTCGTGGGTCGCTGTTGTTCCATCTCACATGGGTTGCCACAACTACACAACCATGCGCAAAAGGTGCGCTTCTATGGTACGCAGGGTGTGGGGCAGCTCCAACAGTACCTATCTTACCTAAGCATGATTTCAAGTCGCCTAGACTGTGTTTTCGTGGGTCGCTGTTGTGCCATCTCACATGGGTTGCCACAACGGTGATTCACTACCATTTGTTTGTTTTTGTGAAGTGTAAGTTCTTACTAATATAGTTGTAAGTCTTACTAATCATTTTTGAGTCTAAGATACTTGATTAAAGATAATTCTATTCTATAGCTAGGTTAAAAACAACCAGTTTAATCCGTTTTCAAATCCAGTAAACAGAGATATGCTTTGATAAACAATTTCTGGTCATATCAATGAATAACGCAAACGCGTTCAGTTTTGCATTCAGCCGAGCCAATCATGTAATATGGATGTGACAGTGTTTCTTTCCCTGATCCATGTCTTTAGCATTCAAATACTGAAACCACTATAAATGTCCTGAATGAAATGAACATTTCCATTCTTACAGGACATGTAATTTATGCAAATTTTGAACGCGAAGCTGCATCGCATAACTAGATGTATAGTAAGACCTTGAGAAATGGAAACTGTGACAAACGTCAGGGTCGCTGCTGCTCATATTAAATTGTATTTCTTGGCACAAACAAGAACGAGAAAGATGAGACCTTATAGATGTTTGAAAACCAACTTTGAAAGGGTATCTAGTGTAATATTTTGTGGTAACTTCAGAAATTCTCAACTTTTTTTACAACTACAAAACTTTACTCAGAATCGTAGTGATCTCAAATGCAGACGGTTTAAACTTTACTTTAATCTTATTTTAATTTCTAAGGTGCTTCCCATGTGCTTAAAATTTTGTCATACAAATGAAGGGAAAAATAACAGATAACAAATACAGGGTAGAGGGAATGCTGTATACACGCCAGGAAAAATTAGGAAACAGAAACGATCGACAGTACCACGTTCGGTGAGTAAAGATCCTAAAGGTGATCTTGACAACGCGAGGCATATGCTTTGAATGGTAAGCAATGCATGTGATGGATGACTCAGGCTGTGGCAACTGGCATATTTATAAAAAATGCATTTACGGCGCATATCTCGCACTATCTGGACATTTACAAAATATTTTTTTCTCTTCGTAGCTATTTGTGTAATAAACACTCAAACAAGCAAGCAAATTCTCCAGTTGAACTTAAGTAGGTACATAAGTTGGAAAGGGTCTCGTATATATTCTGATCGCTACTCGGCTTGGTCCGACACATCTAAGTCTTTGAGTAAACAGTATACAACTGAAGACTGCAAAGCTCCGATTCCTTGGCTTTCTAGGAAAATTGCTTTTCAATGAAGGTTTTTATTCGTATTTCTAGATAGGATATTGATTTTGTAGTAGGTACAATTTTTTTGTTTATCCCTGGTAGAAACGGCCGTAGGTGAATACCTTTGTTTGTCATTAGAAATACTTTGTTAAAAAGTTTTGTTAATTTACTACCTAACCAAGAATAATAATTAAATAATATACTTTTTTTCGATCACGTATGATTATTATGTTATTCTCGAAACTCCTTCAGATAATGGGAAAAAGAAAAACTAAGCTTGATCTTCGTGGTAAATAGGATTGTGTTGTATAACCATTTTGGTAGAGATATTGTTTTTTCAAGAATTATGCGGACTACCGTGGCTTCACTGACTTTTTGTGTCGATTTAACTCACGATATTCGATTACAACAGAATATTTATCTATAATCTCTGAATGGTATGTTATCTATATGCGGTTAACTATATTGTTCTTCTTAATTATCTATTTTGATATTGTAACTATGTAAACGTAACTGCATCGTTAATGATTATAAAATCGTTAGACTTTTTCATTTCATATTTAACAAAAATAATCACTGACCAATATTTTCGATAAAATATTTAATTAACGTTCTTAGCTTAAAGAAAGAAATGTCATTAGTCCATATTTTCCGACAAATATACTACGTGAACTACGCATCAAAGACCTGACGTCACACAAATCCTGCATCGCGCAAGCAGAGTTTACCGCGCGACTGGCCTACAGTATGTAACAAAAACCCTGTTGTTCCTTTTAGTGACGTATACCTTTACCTACAAGCACAACATTGATGGAATTATAATTTAAAAAAAATAAGCATTGGCTAGTCGAGTGGTCAAAATCAAATAACTATTAAAATTGACACATTCAAAAAAATGTTTGGAGTATTTGATTTTACAAGTACATCTCCATTTTGCTAAACAACCTACGAGCTCGGCGGCTTTCTTTAATGCGATAGAGGATGCCGCCAAAATCTTCTGCAGCGCACGTGCCCTGCAGGGCTAACATGACACACGCGACAATTACTCACTCTCGCGCGAGTAATTCTTGTCTATTTCTGTAACTATCTCGTTTTCTGACAGCGCTCCCATACAAAATACTCGACTCGTCCTGTCAAACTTGATGTTTTTTCGACAAACCCTAACATGGCACGTATTTTATCTCGAATTTTGACACTTCAACACGAGATATCTCTGATTTTTCTGTCATTTACTCGTCCTCGATTTTGACGACGAGAAGAGTAGACAAAATTATGATACAAAAAAAAGGCATTCACTGGCGACAGACGTGAAAAATTTAAACTTTGGAATAACATAATAAATACGTATACATGTACACAGGCCGCTGTGGGACGCCAGTCTGCTGCAACACGTCACATTAGCATTTCGGTAACGTGGCTAACATGTTGACGAATCGGTAAGCATGTAGGCGACGCAAGTTGCATGTCGGGGACGCTGTTAGCATCTGGGTGACTAGGTTAGCGAGTTGGTGACGCAGTTAGTATGTCGGAACGCGGTTCGAATTGCTGTGACTCAGTTAGCATGTCGGTGACACAGGTACTATGACGGGGACGCTGATAGCATGTCGGGACTCAGTGACCACGTTGGTGACGCAGTTAGCATGTCGGCATGCTTTTTGCATGTAAGTGACGCAGGTGGTATGATGGGGTCGCTAATAGCATGTCGGGATTCTGTGAGCAAGAAGGTGACGCAGTTAGCATGTCGGCATGTTTTAAACATGTCGGGATGCTTTTAGCATGTCGGTGACGCAGGTGGTATGACGGGGTCGCTAATAGCATGTAGGAATTCTGTGAGCAAGAAGGTGATGCAGTTAGCATGTCGGGACGCTTTTAGCATGTCGAAGACGCGGTTGGCAAGTCGTGAATTGGTTTATATGTCGGGGACACTGACAGCATGTCGGTGACGCTGTTGACAAGTCAGTGACGCGTTTAGCATGTTGATGACTCGGTTAGCACGTCGGTGACACGACACCACAGATTTTGCCCCTACCAAAAATGTCTCACTCATTTTCATTTGCGTGATTTTGTTTTGTATTTTAATTTCAGCATGCCAAAGAAAAACATTTATTTTTAAACAAAAAAGACTGTTACACAAAAAAATTAAGCATAAATTAAAACAGGTCGATGAAAATCAATATAGTACAAACTAATTCCATGCGTAAGATCGAATGAATGGCTCATTCATTCGATCTTACGCATGGATGTTGCTATCATAAAAATGATTTATTTTTAATAATTTGCTACATCGGTCTCTCGTCGCGAGATAAAGAACTGTCAAAGTGCCTTTCTCGAGTTTACTCGAGCTTATCGGTCATGTTAGTGTTTAGAATGACGTCCTAATCGTCGACAAATTTCGATAAATCGAGAACGAGAGCGTTCTCGCGCATGTCATGTTACCTCCCACCCAAAAAAAAAAAAAAAGCCCTGCTGGGTCGGTACCACGTGCCTACCTACCCCGCCACCCACCGCCCTGCGAATCAGTTCCTTAGTCTCCCACGCACGCTTACTTTCGAAAGGATGTTATTGTTGATCTACGTAGTGTAGTGACAGTGAGTGACTTGAGTTTTGTTTACGTAAATGTTGACCATGTCTTACTCAAATAGAATATTTTAATATGTTGATGTGTCTTGGGAAATGTGATTGCAATTATGCAGATGCACGCAGACTCTACCAAGAACGTTTTGCAAGTCTACCTTACGAGTTTAATGTAGTGAAGTGTTAAATGTAGTTTTAAAAATTATCAATTGTGCATAAAAATACCGTGTAAACCAAAATTTTCAAAGATTCATTCGTTAAAGTGATAAACATCAGGTGACAAGGTTACGAACTTGTGTAGAAAAATAGGTAGATAAGCGGCGGCGGTGCACCGTCACCGATCAAAGAGAGTGGCGGGATCGTTCTAACTACCTATTTCTGGTTTCGCGCCATCGCTTCACGCAGAGGTAAGAAATCAGTTAAACATCACAAATATTAATAATTAAATAATTATTTTTGTTAAACACTTTTTATAAATGACTTGCTTTATTACGTATGTATGTGTTCTTAAAACGTAGGTAGAAAGAACAACAGGGTTTTTCTTACATAATTATTGTATATATAAAATCCCGAGATCAACCGTCAGGCAGTAGTCACCCAGACACAACACCCGTCTGGTCGAGCTTTTAATATTTTTTTATTTTTACCTAAACTAATAATGTACTTGTTTTAATTATTTAATTGTGTTATTTTCTGCGCATACTCGTAATGTAGTGCATGCTGTGCTTTTCTATAAGTAATGAGGCGGTTTGCCATGTATAAATTTTGAAGTAATAGTGTACTCGTTGTTGAGGAGCCTAATAAATAAATAAATAAAAACATATTTCCAGTCGGAAATAGAACTTGGACACGTTAATAACATGACAATCTTAAATATTTTTTTGTACTATTAAAACCATTTGACGATTGAGGAAGAGCATGACTCCTTCGTTAAGATAACGTAAAATCATTAATTTAGTCTAGTCAGTGATAAAATTAATTATTTATTTATTTTTATTCTTTCTTTGACCTTTTTTTCTTTAATATCTCTTGCCATTATTCAAAAACACTAGTAGTCTTAATTACTTTAGGGAATTGATCAATCAAGTGAAAAATACGCTCCGTTTATTTGTACTCCAGAGCTTTGTAAGATCTTTGAGTGAATAAACGAAATGAAATGAGACAAAGATTGTTTTGTTGTTGGAATAACAATTAATGTATAAGTACTTATAGATCTTACCCCCGCTATAATTAACCTATTATATTTTACCAAGACTCGTGGATAACATTAAGTTTTTGTTTTGATGTTCTTTTGTTCTACTTACCTTCATCTGTCGTCTGTGAGGTTGGAAAACAACAGCCAATGTTGTAATGTCTTTGATTTGGATCTTACCTTTGTGAGGCTTAAATTTGAGGGAAGTTTCCAAACTTGATGTTCGCTTTTACCTCTTTGCCATTCCATATTCCTGTTTTTGCCGTACTATGTTTTTGTTAGACTTCCTAAATATTTCAAACTGTTAAAGTTAGAATTCTAAAAATTAGCCAGATCTGCTGCATGCCTTAAACGTGAACACCACCAGTAAACACATCTTTTTAGGGTTTCGTACCCGAAGGGTAAAACATGAACCCTATTACTGAGGCTCCGCCGTCTGTCTTTCTGTCCGTCTGTCACCAGGCTGTATCTCATGAACCGTGATAGTTAGACAGTTGAAATTTTCACAAATGATGTATTTCTGTTGCCGCTATAACAACAAATACTAAAAAATAGAATAAAATAAATATTTAAGGGGGCTCCCATACAACAAACGTGATTTTTTTGCCGTTTTTATAGATAATGGTACGGAACCCTTCGTGCGCGCATCTGACTCGCACTTGGCCGGTTTTTTAAAAGCTGTATAATTATTATAACTATAAAAGGGTGTTAAGTCCGTGTTTGCTTGTTAAAAATACTTGAAACAGAAGGGTAGCATGCAACTGAGGTCTTTAACCCCTAGTTACCTTGCTACACGATAATCCACCTATGTTTATGAATTTTGATATAATCCTAACTAATATTATAAATGCGAAAGTGAGTTTGTTTGTTTTACGCTTTCACGCTAAAGCGGGTGAACGGACCATTTTTTGTTGCCGGGGTGGAAAATCCTCATGGATGTTCTCCGCCCTGGGGTGGGCGGAGGGGTCTGTCAGACTCTTACTGACTAAAAACCACCCCGGTGTTCCCTTCCCCCACTTGCTCCGGGGATCTTGGGAGCTAATATTACTTCCCGATATTCCCACAGGATCGAGACGTATGCGGGTGAAACCGCGAGGTGCAGCTAGTCTATAACATAATTACTTTATTTCAGACCATCCATTACATCCTTATTTATGTGAAAGTCAAAGTCAAATTATTTATTTCAAATAGGCACATAAGAGTCACTTTTGATTGTCAAATGTTACAAAAAAAAAAATAGAATTGATTCTATTAGTCCAAAAGGTGGTTTCGTATGGAGAGGAATGGGCAAGAAACTCCACCGTTACTCTTTTAAAAATGTTTCACAATATTTTGTTTAAGTACAGACTAGAGGTAGTAGGTAAGTATACCTACTTAAAAACTATGTTAGTCAATTTGCCTAGTCTTTTCCCAACTATGTTAGGGTCGGCTTCCAGGCTAACCAGATGCAACTGAATACCAGTATTTTACATGGAGCGATTGTCTATCTGACTTCCATAACCCAGTAACTTGGTAATTATGATACCCCTTAGTAAGACTTGTTGTCAGACTTTCGGGCTTGACAAACACAAATGACAACCAGGACTAACGTGTTAACGTGCTTTTCGGAGGCACGGAGTAGTCTCGGTAATTATTTTATTTCAGACCATCCATTACATCCTTATTTATGTGAAAGACAAAGTCAAATTATTTATTTGAAATAGGCACATAAGAGTCACTTTTGATTGCCAAAAATTACAAAAAAAAATATAATAGAATTGATTCTAGTAGTCCAAAATATGGTTTCGTATGGAGAAGAATGTTCTCCATACTGTGAACTTGTAGTCTTTGTACTTATCGGGCTCCGATGATAAGTCGATCTTGTTAGCTGTAAGAAGAAAAGAAAAAAATATTATTTATCAATCATAACAAAAGAAACAAAAATTTACCCAATCAGCATGCTGGTCGCGCAGACTTAGAAGTCGCTTTAGCTGCTTTAACATATAACTGAAATTGGTAAGATGTAACAGATGTTGTAAAACGGAATTTTATCGTTATTGACAGTTTTTGTTTAATCTGTAATAACAATAATATAATTATATAAAATATAATAGGTAATTTTACTGAAACAAAATCTACCCATTCATTGTTAAAAAACTCTATGCCATTTGTTTTTTTTCGTCAACAGTAGAATAGTTAATAATTTTATGAATTCGATTTGTGATTTTTTAAGTACTCTACCTCACTTGGTCCAGAGGTAACTTAACCATTCTACGAAATTAAATCGATTGTTATCATAAAAATGTTTCATAATATTTTGTTTAAGTACAGACTAGAGTTAGTAGGTAAGTACCTATTTAAAAGCTGTTAGTCAATCTGCCTAGCCTTTTCCCAACTACGTTGGGGTCCGCTTCCAGTCTAACAAGAAGCAACTGAATACCAGTATTTTACATGGAGCGACTGCCTATCTGACCTCCATAACCCATTAACTTGGTAATATGATACCCCTTAGTAAGACTTATTGTCAGACTTTCGTTATTACTTAACCACAAGCTCCTCTGAATCCGACTTAAAAACGATGTTACTCGTAGTAAACCACAAAAAAAAAAACACTTGGAGTACGATCCAGTGTCTAAGAAATAGACCATCTAACCTATCCGCTATATTAATAACTTTCAGAGTGCTGTTGGAACTTGCTCAGATACAGTGTAATTAGGTGATTGCTCTTTTTCTCATGATGGCATAAAATCTATCGAACCGAGCCTCCATAAACACACCAGACGGACTACAGTATCACGGCAGCCCCAAAAACATCCATATGACGTTATTATATTGTACACGAAGGGCGTTGAGTGTCCTCGGAGTACAGTTGACTCACAGGGTGCACGAATAAAATGATTGGCAAAAGTGCACTATGTTCATGGAAATTAACATAGTGCACTTTACCTCAATCGGGCACCGTTTAAACCTGCGAGACAGCATGCTCCTACGGACAACCAACATTTCCTTCGTTCCCTCTCGACGTCCACGTCAGCAGCGAGTTCCTCCGTGATAATTATGGATGAAGGACAAAAAATAAATTAATATCAGAAAGCTGTGAAAACTTTAGACCAGGAATAATGGCAATTTCATTAAAATTTTATAGTACTAAAACGGCCTACAATCGTCCTTTCAGGAGATTATCTGGGAACTTTTGTCACATAGGCCTTTGTAATTAGGTACTTTGGTACCATTTGCAAAGCATTGCAAAGTACTTCAAAGGTTTTAACTGCGGACCATTAGGAATGTTGGAGGACCATTTACAAGTGGACAAGTCACCTTTAAGATTCGGGAATTGGAGCGGAAAGTTTAATGTAGCTCTAATATTTTGACTGGAGAAAATGAGTTGATCATCCTACCGCAAGAGTTTAGAGTTTTTACTAAGGAGCTTACTATGTGCATTAAGTTTAATAATATCACTACCTGCCTATAATTATCTATACTTACTAATACGAGTACACCTACTAGCTGTCGACTGTCTATTAGAATTAATAAACTTATGCTCATATTTATGTTCCCTGACTAAATACGAAGTTAAAATCAAACTTACAAACCGGTTGCAGAAGTTAACGATTAACGTATGACGAAACTGAGAATCTTATTAAAATTGTCTCTTATAACTAATATTGTATTTAAATTAGGCCACTGTTTGTTTAAATAAATTGAAGAGTTTACTAACTGAAAGAGCATATTACAGTATAGCAGAGTTTGTGAAAGAGGACAATTTTTCTTCGTTTTTGACATGACGATGTTGTATTTTATTGACATGTTATTGTAATCTATTGTATTTTTGTGAAATAATTGTAATTTGGAATTTTTTATGACAGTAATTTATATTTTTATTAATTATTTTATTTAATGACTACTTTGACCTTGAAATTTATCTAAAAAATATGCTTGCTGAATTGTAATGATACCTAATCTTTACTGAATAATGATGATTTGATAAGTACCTACATAATTTCTATAATTTATTTTTGATGAATATTATCACGGTTTGTGCACCATCTCTTCCTACCAGTTCATATGCCATGATATGGGGCTGAACATGTTAGAACTTTTCTGTATCGTTTATTATCTTGCATGCAATGGATAATGTGTATGAATTTTATTTGTTTAAACATGGTGTGTTTAAACAAATAAAATTTTACTTACTTGCATGTCACTCAGTACCAACTGTATGCCATTATAGCTGGAGGAACATTCCTAAAACACAGGCTTTTGGCCTAGTTTAGGAGGCATCAGTTTGCGCTTTAGTGTGACTATTATACAACATTTAATGAATCCTTGTGTACTTATGTATGTTTTCAAAGTGTACAAATAAACATTTTTTTTATATTTTATTATTATTATATACCTACAGGTATACAATAATAATAAAATATAAAAAAAATGGAAAAAAAAATAACCATTGTTTTTTTTTGGTGGCTCAGTATCAGTAACAGAGCACATTTCCATCATCTGTTCAATATTTTTTTTCCTGCATTCAAATACTAATAAGATACCTAAAAACCTACAAATTGCAAATCGAGCGAGCGCACAGCTGTTTAGATACCTTCACGCGTTCCACTACACCGCGCACCCGCGCGGGCCGGCAAGACACCATAAAACCAGTTCCAAAGTAAACATGTTTCGTTCACAATATCAACATAAAATTATAATTATGTTTATGTCAATTACACCAAGAGATCGCTGGAGGCCCTGCGCGTACAATATAATAATGCATTCAGAATGTTGTTGCGACTGCCCCGTTTCTGCAGCGCTTCGGAAATGTTTGCCGAGACCCACACAGATGGCTTTCATGCTATAATCCGTAAAAAAACCGCGTCGCTGCTGAGCAGAGTGCGAGGTAGTCGCAACTATATCCTGAGAGCTGTGGCGGAGAGCTATACTCCAAATATTCGGCATTTTATCCGGAGGTTGCTAGGAGGTTGGTAGGAAGCATGTTTTCTTGCCTGCTCGTCCTCTGCGTGGAGTGTGCATCATTGTATTTTATTTTATTTTATACCTACCTTTAACTACTACTAACACTAGAATATAAGTTGTTTTTGTAATACTAACATAATATGGATCCCTGTTATCTGTAATAAATGAATTTTAATTTAATTTAATTTAATTTTAACTTTTCAATGCCCAATTTTGGTAATATGGGGTTTCACCCACAACTTCATGCACACAATGGGCCATCACGACACATAAATACAGTAAAAAAAACAATTGCGCCTCCTTTTCTACCCTCGACTTGTTAAATAATAATATATAGGTAGGTAACAATCTTTTAAAAAAAAACTTATCCGTAACGACTGTCAAGATCGAATGATAGCTGAGACCAACGGCTTATCGTGCTTTCCGAGGCATGGAGGAGTTTAAGTATGTAAAGCTTAACCTGATGGATCAACCCGTGCGGAGGATGGACTAATATTATAAAAGGTAAAATTTATGAGTTTGTATGTAGGGGTTAATCTTCGGAAGTACTGATTCGATTCAGAAAAAGGTACCTATAGTATTGCCGAGTGTCATAGTATAGGTATGTTATAAATTAAAACAAGAAATCGCAGGCACAAGCTAGTCCGTCATATATTGCTAGAAAAAGGCCTCTCCAATCGCACGCTATTTATAACAATGCTTGGCTACTCTCAACCCCCTTTTTTATTTTTGGGTGGGTAATTATCAAATATCTTTTCCCGCTCTAGGTGGAGCGGGTGTGTCAGACTTTTACTGACTATAACCCACCCGTGTTCCTTCCGTTGCCTGTGTGCCAGGGCCATGATATCCCTTTCGGACAAACTCGCAACCCTGGCAGGCATTGGTCCTACCGGACCCCGTCAGTTTTGGTGCTGACATCTCTTTGAGGCGCGCGTGGAACACAACGCGCCGTCGACCCGGGCCTAGTCCTTATTAGACGGCGAGCTACCCATCGCTCACCGTCCGCAGGCCCAGTCCTACGGTGGCCGGAAATCGGCTTGCGACTCCCGACGCCCGGGGCGTCTTCTGCGGCGACTAAGGGCGCGAGGGCGCGAACCTTGCCTCACCCTCACACGTTCCGCCTCCTCCTTCGCGAGCATTACTGCTTCGCAGAAGGAGGTGACGGCCACCCATGCACTCTCGCTCCGAACCATGGCCTGAACCAGGGCCGGACACGATAGATCGCCGCCGCAGATCGCCTCCGCGAGGACACGGCGGTGCGCCGCCCAAGCCGGGCAGACCTCCACCGTATGCTCCACCGTGTCCTCCGGGCGATCCACACAGTGGTGACACCCGGGCGTTTCCTCCCGCTTTATCCTGAACAGGAACCTCCCGAAACAACCATGTCCAGTGAGGACGCTGTGGCTTGGCGTGGCCGTGGCCTCAACCCCCTGCGAGCATCGCTAATCCACCTGGCTTGCGGGTTTAAAAAACGTAACATCGAATAAATAAAACCTCTTAATGTGCCGCCTGTGGTAAATAACAATAATATCACACCTAATTTCCCTGAATGGTTGGGCAGTGTGTATAACGCCAGTTACGTTACGCATGCAGGTACGTAATAAGTAATAACCCCCAAGAGCGGCGCGGATTGCGGCGCGGCAAGCGGTGAGCGGCGAAAACAAGTGGTAGACAACCTATGAAGTATGCCACAGCTACCGGCGACGCGCACTGCGGCGCGACCTGGGGCGCGGGGAGAGTCGCACGGCACGCGGCGGCGCGCGGCGACGGGCTGCGCGGTGTGCGAGTAAAACAAATGTCCTAGCGAGTATCGAAGCGGCCATAGCTCAGAGCAGCGCGCGCGGCGGCATCGCACGACCGAAACATATAATTTTGTTTTTATCGCGCGTTGAGCTTATAAAAATAATGGATACGGAACAATTTGTTATTGAAATACTGAGTCCACTGCTGACGCCGCGCACCGCCACGGTCGCAACTAGTCGAGCTGTGGCATACCACCGCAAAGCACGCCGCCCGCCGCTCCTCCCGCCGCACCGCACCCCGCACCGCCAGAAACTGTGGCCAGGCTCGTATGCCAGCAATCGGGCATGAATCTAGACTCCAAGCTAATATTGCTTGTTTCTGATAGAATAACCTAATAATACATTGCCCGACCTGGGAATCGAAGCCAGGAACTCAAGCTCAGCAGTAGCCCTTGCGACTGCTAGCAAAATGAGGCAATAACATAAATCATTTCAATCTAGCCTACTTTCGTAATCACTTTCAAAAACTTTCAAAAATAGTTTTTCTTTCAAGGAAATTACTACACTTGTTTTCAGAATTTAAGTATATATCCTTTGACCTCTATAAGTTATTGAAAAGCTTTCTATTTTTAAATCACTGTACGTTCTCTTTCCCATAGGAGTTAAATGATAAATGATTTTTATTTCTGTAAGTAGGTTTTACTAGAGTTAGGGTTACAAAAACTTTTACACGTCAATCATATTTTAAAAATTTGATGAGGTCGGAGTTACCAGACTACTCTGAGAAGAAAGGCCGAAACACACTCAGAGGTCACTGTTTCTTTTAAAGTCCAGACATAACCTTGTTCAGATCATTGTGAAGTCCATGTAGATTGGTGTCTGAAATGGTCTTTTGAGGAAAGAACCACACAGATTGAGTGGAACTGTCCAGTCAGTCCACGCATTTGTCAGTAATCGTGCAGCTGAACTCAGAACTGCCAGACTGCCAGACAAAAAATGTACTAAACTAAAGGTCGCAAACCTCACCTAAGAGCTATGTTTTCACTGATATACGTAGGTGCTTGACATTTTCAAATCCACGTAGGTAGGTGAGTACTACAGTAATTTATGTTCTAAACGTGGTAGGTCGTACCTCCTTACCTGGAGACAGTCGAATGTGTCAGCTGAAAGTTTTAAAACCACGTGTCTTAAGTATTAGAAAACGACTAAGGGCCGATTTCACCGATCGTATTACAAAACGCGTTTAAGAAAACTAAGTTCGGCATAAACGAGTTCAAATGTCAATATCGATCTCGTTTTACGTCCAACCAATATCACCAGCTACATTTTGATCGCGTTCACGAAAACCAAGTTTCCGTGGCATAGAATGTAAATGTTGTCACATGAACGGAATTGTTTAGTATTTGCAACATGCGATAGCGACCTACTATGCTTACATTTTACTACCACGTTTTTATTAAGTCACTTTCTTGTTTGTCTGTCTGTCGTTCCAGGTGGAATCTTCCAACTCAAATTTCGAGCACTTCCGGATTAGCTATCTGGCTGAAACTTTCAGGGTAGCTCACAACTCGATGACAATGTATTCTAAATCCATTTTATTAGCATGCAATGCCGACCTAACCTCAAAAAAACATAAAAACCACTATAACTTGTAAAGGAAGTGAGATAGAGCAAAAATAATACTTTTTGGGGGTTTCCTAAAGGGGATTCACTAATCATGACACATCGATTGATAGGTTCGCAAACCTGAAAACATAACCTAAATATTTTTTTTTTTTGCTTTAAGCTTTCAAAGATCAGCAGCAAAAACTGTTATTATGAAGTTGATAATACCTGCTCATTCTCATCCCAGTTTTCGTTAAAATATAGTCTTAACATTTTTTTCATTTTAATTAGCCAAATACTAACAAAAGAAATATTAATATTAAAAGACAAAAAACAATATTTTCTAAACAACACGACACTCGAACTCGTGAACTCGTTTAGAGACTTGAACGCCGAAAATCGGGCGTTAAGAATTTAATCTAGTTTAATCTTGAACTACGTTCACTTTATGTTGGTGAAATCAAAAGTGGAGTTCTGAACTCAGTTAAACGCTTGATCTAAGTTCAGCGTGAATTGATCACGTATATTTTCGTTGGTGAAATCCGCCCTAAGGCCGCATCCTAACCAAAAGCGATTATCACGCGATTATACTAGCGTCGCGCTCTTTTATATGAATACTAGCTGTTGCCCGCGATTTCGTCTATGATACAGGAAGAAAAGTAGCCTATGTCTTTGTCCAGGTCTACCCATGTGGAAAATTTCGTTTGTTGCCCGTGGTACTACCAGTATTACTACCAGTAAAGAGCACTTTACAATATGGTGTGAAAGAGGGCTATGAATTAATGTCGATAAGAGTGTACCACGGGTAAAAAAAAAACCCGTAGAACTACCAAGCGATCCAGTAGTACCACGGGAAGTTTTTTTTTACCCTTGTTACACTCTTATCGACATTAATTCATAGCCCTCTTTCACACCATATTGTAAAGTGCTCTTTCATGCAAATTCGCTTATACGTTTTAGCGTGAAAGCGTAACAAACAAACTAGCATTTACTAGCATTTATAATATTAAAGTTTGTTAAGACATAGTCGCGCGATCAATTAAGTAGCGAATTTACGTCATTGCCCCGCGTGTTCGCGACGATGCGTCACCAAATAGTGTTTTTAGTGCTTTTGATAATAACTTAAATTCAAAGTAATAACAGTGCTAGTTAACGTAAAGAAACAATAGTGAAAAGTGTTTAGTACGTAAAACCGTAAGTACGACCCTTACAAACCTCAATTAAGTGGGCTATATAGTCATAATTTATAGTTTTTTTTGTGCGTCCAGGTAACTTAGATCAAGATCTAGCCCTAGACCTAATTTTCATGTATCTAGTCTATTAAAAAGACCCATTTAATTGAGTTTTTTTGGGTGGCTGAAAAATATAGTTGTTACATTTTAAATATCAGATTGTTTTAGGTCTATAGACCACAGGGGCGCAGCCTCCATACAACTCGATTCCTTTCGGCTTCCCTTCGGAAGAACCTTCTTACACTTGTGTGTATCAATCACATCACATTACAAATATTTGGTACCAGTTTAAAAAATCAATTACAAAAATGCCTAAATTGTTTGACTAAACAAAGAATTCCGACCGTAGCTGGCGTTAAATTTAGAAAGTAAATGAATGAATATAATGTTTGAATAAATTGAGTTTATGAGAACTGAACAACTTTTTCTTCGGCTTACCTCTAAGAAAAATTATAGCTTCGCTACTGATAGACCAGCCTTTTTTTTTTTTGGGTGGGATATTATCAAATAGCTTCTCCCGCTATGGGCGGAGCGGGAGGGCGTGTCAGACTTTTACTGAGTAAAACTCACCCGTGTTCCTTCCGTTGCCTGTGTGCCAGGGCCACGATATCCCTTTCGGACAAACTCGCAACCCTGGCAGGCATTGGTCCTACTGGACCCCGTCAGTTGGTGCTGACATCTATTTGAGGCGCGCGTGGAACACAACGCACCGTCAACCCGGGCCTGGTCCTTATCGGATGGCGAGCTACCCATCGCTCACCGTTCGCAGGCCCGCGCCTACGGTGGCCGGAAATCGGCTAGCGACTTCCGACGCCCGGGGTGTCTCCTGCGGTTACTAAGACCGCGAGGGCGCGAATCTTGCCTCACCCTCACGCGTTTCGCCTCCTCTTTCGCGAGCATTACTGCTTCGCAGAAGGAGGTGACGGCCTCCCATGCACTCTCGCTCCGAACCATGGTCTGAACCAGGCCCGGACGCGAGAGATCGCCGCCCCCGATCGCCTCCGTGAGGACACGGATAGATTTCGTAGTCATCAGCAAGGTACCTACTTATATTATATCTATTTAAATAACTTCAATGTAGTCAAGTAGTGTTCCTAAAGAGTTCTGAAAATTGCTTCCTGAAGATTCGTGAAGACTTGTGTTATTATTCAGGTAATAATAATCCTTTTAAAGGGACGTCAAAAACGTACTCCTTAGACAGGTGTCTAGTAAAAAACTCTTCCCGTCAAACTTTCCTACACACCCTTCGCGTCCAGCGATCACGCCCGTCCGGCACACCGCATTTTAACCAAAATGAAGGAGATTTTGATTTCTATGGATCATGTGATCTGCAATAAAGCTTATTATTTATTTTATTTAAATTGATCGTTCGCGGGAAAACGCGAGCGTGGCGTTCATGACACTTTTTGTTCGAAAAACCCGAAAGCGCACCCCCGTGACGGTGCGACCATGCGTTCGGTCCGCCGAACAAAATGAACGTGACGGTCGCGTGTTTGCATGATAATAGCTTTGGTTAGAACGCACCCTTATTCAGGTAACCGATCACGTAATCGGGAATTTGTGCGATAATTGCTTTCATTGAGGACGCAAGGTAATAATAGCATTGCGATGAGACCAGCTCCTCAGCGGTCATCAACCGTCTCTCAGAGCGAAGTACAACTCGATAAAGAACGTCATAAATCAATGAGCTGTGGTTGATTGATTTAAATTCAGCTTCAGTATTTTTATATTATTATTATTTTGTATCCGAATTTCACATAATATATCAAAGAGGTTTCCGTAAAATATCTTTCATGAAAAATAACGAAACACGATGTAGATGAACATGATGCTCGTAAATCGCGATTAAGTGATATAAAGTAAGTCAAAAGTGAAATTTAAACATTCCGGGAAGAGATTCAAAAGATGAAGCTGTCGCCCAATTTGCCTATCGAAATTTTAAACGCCCTAATGTTTATCCTATGATATTTTATGTTCCGTGTGGTGCCGGACGTAAACAATAGCACCATCCTATTTTCTTCCCGTGGGTGTCGTAAAAGGCGACTAAGGGACTTACTAGAGAATGGGCAGCGGCGAGGCGCCAACCGTGGCTATTATGGCAACCCGCTCCCCCCCTTGGAGTAGGCCTAAGTCCAGGGACGTCTTTTGGCTGAAATTATGATAAATGTTAAAGATAATTGATAAACAAGGTTGATACGAGAATCATCATCATTCTCCTGCCCTTATCCCAATTGATTTGGGGTCGGCGCAACATGTCCCTTTCTTCCATACTTCTCTATTAGTCGTCATCTCGGTAGTCAATCCCTTTCTAGCCATATCATCTTTCACAATGTCCATCCATCGTTTCTTTGGTCTTCCCCTACTCTTATATACATCGACATGCATACTCAAAACTTTCCTCACGACATTTTCTTCATTCCTCCGCATCACATGCCCATACCATGACTACTACCAAGGTTGATACGACAATACGACAAATAAATTAAATTTTGTAGGTAGCATGTCATGACGTTCTCAGCCTGCATACTAATGGGCACGCCACAATTGTGGCGATAAGTCCCCTCTTTGAGGAGTGGCTAGAGAGGCGCCACGGCGTCCTCACCTTCCGCCTGACGCAGGTCCTCACCGGACACGGTTGTTTCGGGAGGTTCCTGTTCAAGATAAAGCGGGAGGAAACGCCCGGGTGTCACCACTATGTGGATCACCCGGAGGACACGGTGGAGCATACGGTGGAGGTCTGCCCGGCTTGGGCGGAGCATCGCCGTGTCCTCAGGGAGGCGTCCGGCCCTGGTTCAGGCCAGGGTTCGGAGCGAGAGTGCATGGGAGGCCGTCACCTCCTTCTGTGAAGCAGTAATTCTCACGAAGGAGGAGGCGGAACGCGTGAGGGTGAGGCAAGGTTCGCGTCCTCTCGCCCTTAGTGGCCGCAGGAGACGCCCCGGGTGTCGGGAGTCGCAAGCCGATTTCCGGCCACTGTAGGCGCGGGCCTGCAGACGGTGAGCGATGGGCAGCTCGCCGTCCGATAAGGACCAGGCCCAGGTCGACGGCGCGTTGTGTTCCACGCGCGCCTCAAAGAGATGTCAGCACCAACTGACGGGGTCCGGTAGGAGCAAAGGTTTTAGTCAGTAAAAGTCTGACACGCCGTCCCGATCCGCCCAGAGCGGGAGAAGTTATTTGATAATTACCCAAAAAAAAAAAGCCTGCATACTAACATTCAGTCAAAATTATATCCAATAGTTTAGTCACTATAACTAGTCAGAGATTGGCAAAACCCATAGTCAGTCCATCACTACTATTTAGTTTGTTTGAAAAAATCAGATTTATTTGATAGTTCCAGAATACTCTCCCTCTCTCTCTCTGTCTCTTTGTATTTATATAGATTAGTGTATGTTTTATGTATGTTTTTTTGTATATGTAAATGGTACACCACTGACTACCTGCAGTATTGTCTCTCCTTCTCCCTTTAATCCATCAAAAAGTTATCTGTAAAAGATTGCCCATTGTGTCACCCTATATAAAATGTCAACATTTATATCTGTAATTTTTATGGTGTTTATAACAAAGAGTATTATATTTTATTCTACTCTTATGCATTAGTATTGCCAGTGTTTTCATTTATTGTCTTATGCGCAGGCCACACTGGCAACAAAGTGACGCGAAGCTAAGTTGTTTAGGCTTTCTTCCGCGACTTTTCAGGCTTCAGTTACTAGGCCGCGTAGGTACTAATCGAAAATAAAAAGGAAGTATGAAAAGATGAGGAAGAAAGCAAGAAATTTTTGATGCCCAATGAGCACTTCCACTTTTTAATTATTTTATTATATACCTACGTACTTGTACATATTATACATATTTTAGAGTTAGCTTGTATATTTTAATTAAGGACCAATTGTTATAAATAAAGGAAGAAAGCTAAACTATTTAACATCGTTCCCAGTGTGGTCTGTGCTTTATTATTGTCTCCACATTCATAATTTCAGCTGAAAGACGTCCACTGTTGGATATAGGCCTCCCCAAGCACCGCCACTTCGACAGTGCATGTCATTTGGGGGCTTGTAATAACCGCCACGCATGGCAGGCAGGTTGGCGATCGCAGTATGGTGTTAAAATGCATAGAGAACGCTTCTGCCCATTCTCTAGTAAGTCCCTTAGTCGCTTTTTACGACACCCACGGGAAGACATAGGATGGTGCTATTCTTTACGTCCGGCACCACACGGAACACACCACATTGTATTTGCCTAAAACATTCTAACATTTATTAACGCTTTCAAGAGGTAAAATTGTTTTGTACGTCTAGCTCATTCTGGTCAGTCATCTCCGCTACCACTTTCGTTTATGAGCTAATTATCTGCATAGGCATACTCGTATTTACCTACATTAACAGGAGATACATTTCAGAAACAGTCTATAATATATTCATATAATTATATAATTATTATAATTCTCTTCAGTCTCATAAAAAACCCAATGTAAGCTTGTACATTAGGAAGCGTCGTGCGTCTGTGAATTGTTCCACAGGCGTTGCTTGCAATGCCTTTTTCAAGCACCAGTCTCTCACAAAATTGAAAACATATCCTTAATCTAGTTTTAAGCAATACCACTGCACATTTGTGAAGAGAAAATAAATAATTATAGGTATACTTAGTCATGAGGAAATAAGGAAATACCTACACACAAAACTTAACAGCTGGCTGTTATCTGCATAGAGTTAGCAATAATAATTGCATGGAACTTATAACACAACTGGCGATGTTTTTAGACAGACGTTTTATGTTCCATGAGCTTTAGAAGCGACCTCTCTCGTTGATTGTAGGTTATTCACTAAAAACGTAGGTAGACTGTATGTGTTTGTATGGTCGCTGCCTGCAAGATGGCGCTGTTCGCCACCGTTAAGGCGCTGACAAGAGGTAAATGATAAAAGTAGGCTTTTTTTTTGGGTGGGAAATTATCAAATAACTTCGCGCCGATGGACTCGACTGACGGGTTGTTATAGATTTGCAAAACACATTTTAAGGCATGCTAATTTATATGCATTCTGTGTACATAGCAGTGAAAGTGTTAAACAAAAAAACAGCCAAATCTATTTATAGTTTGTGGTATCGGAAAAAATATAATGTTATTCTTGAACATATTTCTCTGAACATGGTTGTTACCAAAACACGTTTTTGGAAAAAAAAATCGATACAAATTAACGGTAAACTAACCCATACTTTGAGTTTCAATCCAAAATATCTGTATTAATATATAATAACAAAACGTCTTACTTGTATGCAGAATTTGGTTATTTTTTTATTTTCGATTACTCAACTCATTTTTGAGTTAATAGATAATTGCTTCATATTTTGAAATAAATTACAAGCGCTGTGTCATCGCGCTTCTCTTTCTTTTGTATGCAGTCTGACAGTGACCGCGGTTTAGCTGTTGCCAGCGTCTTAAACAAAGTTCTCTTTTATAATACAGAAAACTTCTGTTAGAGTTGAAATTAGAAAGAATACAGTGTAGATAGTAATTTGGTCGTTATCTGAACAGAACAGAAACGTACGCAGACAATTCATGAAAAATTATATTAAAAAGAAAAATCGGGTGTATCTAGGTGGGTTGGCAGATTTTTCGTTTTAGGGTTTAAACTAAGCTACTAGCTACTTTGTATGTTTTAGGATTTGTATTTTTTTAGGATTGGAAAATAATTTAGTACACCAGATTACTTCATTAAGTTTATTTTCAACTTTAGGCATAGGGTGTAAATAAAAATCAATTTAAAAAATACTACAGCTCATATAATCGAAGTTACACTTTCATTTCATCAACAATGATCACAAAAGTTTCATTTCTTTTGTTTACGCACCGCATAGAACATTCCGTTGGCATACAACTTAAAATTTCATTATACAATTGAACGTATTATTTAAAAATAATTTTACTGGAACCATATTTTTTTTTATTTACATTAAAACTCGCAAATACAACTGGTATTTACATTATTATTATTTTATACATAATGTCTTACTGATTTTTCGCTTATTATTTACAAATTCTACGTTTCTTAAACAACATTTTGGTCAATTCTTATTTATAAATAAATAGTTTTTTTTTATACTTTGAAATTTAGCTAAAATTGGGACTCACTCGCAAAAGTGTTCGTTAGGTATAATTATACTTTTAAATTTAATATCATTGAAAGGTATAAATTATAATCTAGTTGGTAGGAATAGAAGAGTTCAATTGATAAAATATAAATAGTACGAGTACAATCACTTTTGTGAACAACTGTCCTAGACAAAACTGACTATAAAGCAATTAATCTTAGTGACTAGATTCTTTAAAATTCTTCATAATGGGGACAATTCATTAGGCTACTGTTAAGTAAAGACCGATAATGTAAATACCTAGTTTTACTAAAATGCCACTTTTTTATTATAAAATTGTGCGCTTTGGATTTCGAAATTGTCTAACGATAAAATAAAATGGGGAAAAGACAGAAAATATGAATAAAATAATTGTAATTAATTTTTATTTTACTGAATAAATGCTTGGAAGGACAGAAGTTAAAATAAGATTTTAAAGCAATACACATAAAGTGGCAGTTATTAGTTTAACTGTAGGTCATTATGACGTGTAAAAATGTCGAGGTAGTTACAAACACTAGGGAATATAGAAAGTATTTTTTTAAAACACTGTTATGAAAATTTTAGGAAAAGTTTTAATAAGATGGGTAAGATATTATTTAATAATAAATATAATGCAGGAAATATTTTAATTTCTACACTAAATCTGTCGTATATCTAAATATACTAGTTGGTGTTTTTTTTGTATAATATTAAGAACGATTAATTTATAGGATTACTTATTTACCCTATCTAAATACAGCTATTGTAAAATAACTGAAAATCGGAAGGATATGGTTCTGATGTAATTCACTCAGGGAGAGAAAAAGTAATAATAGTACTAATTTATTTAACACTTATATTTAATTGATTAAATCAGATTAAACACTTACACACAATCTGATTACTTTACATTTTTTATATAACGGAAAGAAAAAATAACGTGCTGCAACAATTGTGTGAAATATGGATAAAATCTGAAAAAAAATTCAGGGGTGTGAACTACAATTTTCAACTAAGTGAATTACAACTAGAACCAAATAAAAGCACATTACTGGTGAAAAAGACTAGGTATTTCTTCCGTACGGTGCTATTTCTATGGAAATCTCACTTATTTTATTTTATGATTAATCCTTAAACAACATGTCCAGGAATTAACGCACAACCTCTTAAGGGGTCATTGAACTCATCATTTTGAACAACTTTTACTATCGGACCAAACCTGAAATTGCGAAAAAAAATCAGCTGATCGCTACATTTATGTTGAAATAACTCGTCAAAATGTTTGATTTAAAAGTTGTTCAAAATTATGAGTACAATGATCCCTTAAGAGGTTGTAAGTTAATTCCGGGACATGTTGTATACATTGGTTGATATTTCAGTCATTACAATATACGAAAACAATTTATACAGTTCTCTTGTATGATTATAAATTGCAGGATTTATTTTCATCCATCACTCTTCCTATGTTTAATTTCCAATAACATTTTAGTAAGTAGTTGTTCTGAACAAAATTGCATTTTGTAAATTTACTGAAAATTGCATTTTCATAAACGTCGTCCTTTTTGGTAACAGCATAAGTTTTGGGGTTCTTATAAAGCTGTAGTAGAACTTTTCGTATTTATGAGGGTCTCATTGCATAATATACTGCAATCAATTTATATTGGTTATTGCAAACAACTCTTAAGTCTATTTGGATTCGTTCTAAGTATTTATATTTTAATACTGGTCTATTCTAACAAGGTTTAACATGCGTGCCAAATTACCTGCCATTTTATATTTATTCGAATTTGATTTGTGAAAAATCAGTGCAGATTTGTTTGAGCAAAGTCCATACAGGTTTTGATACTTATGTTCAATGCAAAATCTGTTTTATTTTTTCCAATAGACTTTTATGAAATTTAACCAAACAACATTAATAAAAAAGGGAACGTTTAAAACTAAAATGTACAAACAAATTGATCCCATCATACAACTCGTACAGCTACAAAATTCAGATATTTACTAAATATTATGCTCTCAAATTTTAGATTACCTATTTACATTCATATGTTATTAAGATAATAAAACTGAATTATCGAAATTTCGTAGTGTTTTAGGCACTATTTAGACAGCCATCAATCTTATGTCTTATACAAAGCTTTACTTAGGTCTAATTCTTAGAAAAAATTGTTTACAATCTACATGTCAATAGGCAGGTAGTAACAATTCAATTTACCTAATCATATTTTAATATACCTAAAAGTGTGTATACAGGTTTTCTTAGAATATTTGCAATTATCTCACTTCGATAGTTTTCCAACAATTAAAATTGAAATACACTTAGCTTATGCTCAACCACGATATAAGTACCTAGCCATAATCTGACCTCAACATTTATTTTTTAATTTTGTTTCGTTGTCTCTTTTAAAACATAGTTTCTTTTTGGTGTTTATCTCAATAAAACTTTGTTTTATAGAGTCTTTAAGTATTTAAAATATAATTATTAGAAATAAAGTGGTCAGATCATTGTATTTATAGTTTTGTACAAAATATATTTCAATTACCATTCGAATACTATCAAAGATGATGACATTTACAATTCTAAAGTAGATGGAGTTATGTATAGTTTTTATTTCATAGCTAAATCTGGCATTGTGATATAATATTCCAAATCGTGTTACTGTCCATATAATGGTAAATACTTACATAAGGAACCAAAACCAATATATAGTGACCACTATGTGTATTTTACAATAAATGCCTAAGCAGTCAGTTTACTTAATGACTGCATAATATAAATGCAAATCTATGTGTTTACTATTATTTCTTTAGTCACTATAATGTTTATTTTTACTGCTATGTGTCTGTACCTACATCAAGAAATCTATGAAAGTGACTCCTCTTGAATTCATTTCCAAAGACTTCTCAATGTAATAATAACGGTGGCGTTCACAAAAAACCTTAGTAAAAACACACTCAGCTTATAAAACAGTGTTATTGGTTCCTCGAACATCAGATAAAACGTGAACAGACGTGTAGGTAATAACTACCTATACTAATGCTGATAATGTATTCAAAATATCTTCTAACGTAATTAGCTAAAGCGTCTATCGATAAAGCATTTGTATAATCACAACAGCAAGTCCGTACCGCCTCATTTCTTTTCACTATCTAAACAATATCACTAGAAAACAGTCTGGCACATCCGAAACTTTGGGGAACAGCGAAGAAAACTACGGCTGACCTGGTCTCGCACCGCGGCGTGGTCCTTCGGTATGCCGAGAAAATCGTTTCACTTTGATCCGTTCACCACCCAACGCAAGATAAAGATGTCGAAAATAGTTTCAATAAACGAATTCATTTCATGTCGATATAAAAATACAAATCTTCACATGGTAATTGTTCGTTTTGATTTGCAATTTTATTAAGAAAAAAAAAACCAGGAGATAAAATTGTCATACGAAAAGTTAGTTTAATTTTTCTGTTTATGTTTCGCGTGCTGTTTTGTGAGCTTTGTACAAACAATAACAAATCTGCATATCGTGGCTTTTATCCCAAATAACTCAATATTTTTCGTGCAAAGCGTTCATTGAACTAGTATCTTCAAATCTCTGTCTTCCATAGTAAAACAACTTCCCCGGTAACCTCTTTCGGGCGTAGTCGTGAAGGGGGGGTCAGAGGACGGGCGCCGAGTTTCGTCGAGTTCAGCACAGGAGTTCGGAGTTGGAAGGCGGTACTCAGCTGGGTAGAGGGGGCCGAGACGCATGTGGAGCGGGGCTAGAAGGCTGTGGCTGCGCAGGCGTTGGCGAATGCGTTGTGCTGCTCTCGGGAGCTGAATGCGTTCGCCCCGCCGGCTGCAGCACTGGGCTTGGTGGCCACGGGTGTGACGCTGTTGCCAGCGTCCTGGAAATTTGATAGAAAATAATGAGTAACGGACCACATCCACCGATCATTATTTTCCTCCAATTTTTTTAAACAGACTTATAACACGATAGCCAGATTTTTGTTTTTTATGTAGCTAGTCGCTGACTGCATCCCGAAAAATAACAAAATCCAATTCAATTCTGGACATTGATTTCCAAAATTGTTTTATAATATACAAATCTTCACAGTCCAAAACAATCTTTGTTGCTATAAGAGCAGCAAACCCAAGAGTACAATATCTAAAACCTACCTGGTGTAAGGCGTTATAGTAGATGAGGGCGGAGTAGGTACTGCTGCAGTGTCAGGATGCAGGAAGTTTCTTCTCTGCTCCGCCCGTTCCCAACACTGCTGTAGACACCGAGCCATGACGTCTGGTAAATTATTTACTTGTTCCTGAAACATAGTAAAGTTTGTTTTAGAAGAAAGGAAAACAACGAAATAGATGTTAAATACAAGTCACCACAAGTAACATTCTCTAGTTTTGGTAATAGTTACTTTTAGCATTCGAGTTAGTGGTCACTGTTCTACTAGGTTCTTTGCTTTGTATTACGCGAATCTACTAGTGACACTATCCCTAAAGGATCTTCAATTTTGGTTATAAAACTATACAAAACAAGGGTTTTATTAGATGGAAAGTTTACTGCTAGCCCTACAACTACTATGGGAAGTAGGGAACATCATCGTGCAAAATTCATGTCCGTATGGATTAGAAGCCATGTCTCATATTTAAACGCGGGTACAGCCAATATTTAGTAGTAAATTAGCCGATTTTGTGGGCCCGATCCTGGAATTTGTAGTAAAAAGCCGTTAAAAAGTTATAGGACGTATAAAGTGGTTCCTCAATTCAGACGTCTGGATTGTGGAGCCACCTTATAACTCGAAAAGTAGCTGACGCATATTTTTGAAAATTTTGCAGGATTTAGTAGTGTTTGTGCCTAATCTGTACAAAAAAATGGGTTTTGTACGGCTAAATTTGAAATAGCTACCTACAATGCTTTAAGTAGCTACGTACACATATTTTTTATAGACCGTAAGGATTGAGGAGCCACATAAAATATGTTGTAACACCGAAATTATATTGTTTTTACATTTTATTTTTATACGACAAATTCGAACACAGTTACTACTAAATCATACTAAAAAAATTGATATAATTGATTGATGACTTTCCGAGAAACAGCGCGGTGAAACTTATGGATTTTTATGAAAAATCAAAGCATTGCATTATAGCTATCTCAAATTCTGTCATACAAAATCCATTTTTTTGTACAGATTAGGCAAAAACACAGCTAAATCCTACCTAGCAGTACCCGCGTTTAAATATGAGACATGGCTCCTCAATCCATACGGACACCAAAATTCACCACTTCGTTGTTTGTAGCTTGTCACAAACCCACACAAACCTCCCGGAATTAGTTTTGTACCTTTAATCTCAAAACCTTCATTGAGAGGTACTTTTGTAACCATGGTTGCATCTTCTTTATAAGCAATAAAGTTTCCATTACCTGTAATGAAGTAAGTTTTTCTTCTAAACTAGTCAGCCTCTCTTCTATGGTATCTTGTCTCGTACTCATGTCCGAAACAATCTCGTAGACGGTGTTCTGGGTCTGTAAGAGAAAGGGGTCCTAATATCAATCGCTTTGTAGTTCATTATTCACTGTAGTTGCTAATCACTAGTTCGTGTTAGTGTAGGAGTTACTGTATCTTTGTCTGTCTCATGTGTGTCCTGTTGTTTAAAACGAATGTCTATAATATTGTGCATGTTCTCATTTCTTTTGGAACTTAATGTGATTTCTAATTCTAAATCATGCACGTTTTCAGCGGGATTGGTTTTGTCACTTTCTGCAAAATAATTTTGGTCTAGGAAATGCATGCGCTAAGCAAGTGGCCAATGGGTTTGAAATAAATTTTATAGCATGCTATGATTTAAATTCCAATGAGATATTGAATCAATATTGAATTGAATCAGTTGGATGTAGGTATTTATACAAAATTTAGCTTCTTAAGGACACTCGGTTTTTTGAAAGGACAGTGAAAATCTATAATACATCATACAGGACTTCTACCACTAAATCTATTTATTGCATTCCTAAAGTGCTAACTAGGGTTCTACCTCTAAATGAGTGTATGAGTGTAGCAATAGCGGTAAATATAATTTATGGGATTCAACGTACCTTTGCCATATCTGTTATTGTGTTGGCGTTGTCCATCAGCTTTCTTTGATCCATCTTCACTTTCCGCAACCTGAAATGTAATGGTACCTTTTTTATCGGTTCCCAAATTCAATTTCTCTTGATTATGTTTAATATTGTGTTTTTGCTGTTATTTATTCTTTTGTCAACATTATAATCAAAAAGTCATGCTGCTATTGTTTCTGTTGATGTTTTCGTTTATTATTATGTAAAAAACAGTTATTAGTGTTATTATTATCGTAAGACTGATAGCTTTTAAATTATGTTAATATTATACTAAAAATAGAAATAAAAATAAAAATATGCTACTTCAACCAGGTCATTCGTTGGTTAGTAGTAAACAATGAATGCCAGACTATAATTGTCCCCCTGCAGGGCAGAGGCCTATCATACGACACGAGCACTGATCTCCACGGTTCCTTAAGACCATATGCCGTTCAAAGTTTATCTTGGTACATTAGTAGTGTTATGACAAAAATACTTACGCATAAATAGCTAACAAAAACTTTCTTTGATGCGTTCTCACTCTTCCAGGATGAACTCGTTTCACAAGTCTCGTGTGTTTGTATATTAACCACGTCTCCCGAAGCACGTTGGCAGCTGCATTTTTCAGCTGTAAGTATCCATACATTCAATCAGACAATTCATTTCTTCTCAACATAACGAAACACATTATGACAACACATGGTGTCCAATGTTTTAAAGCTTTCTGTGGTTCAAGCTATTTATTAGCTCAAAATTGTTATTAAAAATTAGGTATTAGACTTGTATTTATTTATTAGTTTATTTTATTTAATTTCTAGCGAAGTGTCGCTACTCTTATGTAAGGTTGCAATACCGTTAATTTCATCTATGTGTGTTACTCACTGTGTCAAGCATTTATTTTAAGCAGATTAGTATCTTTATCGTTTAATTTATTAACTTTTTCTTTAGCATAACCTAGCGGGTAAGTCTTACCTTCAAAGTGTCCTTTAACTGTTACTCGAGTAACAGTCACCTTACCTTTTTCGTTAGCTGGGTTTCCATCATGAAGTTATGGACATGTTTCTCCGCTCTAGTTAACTCTAATTTTCTCGAAGCAACGGTCACTAATAATGCTGTACATCCCGCCCCCTGTTAATTAGATTAACAATAATTGTGATGAACTTATATCACAGCAATACTTACTCTTTTAGTAAGTTGTGTGTCCATCATGAAGTTATGAACGTGCTTCTCGGCTCTAGTTAATTCTAATTTTCTTGAAACAACCGCGACTAATAACGCTGTGCATCCAGCTCCCTGTTAAGTGAATACCTTAATGTAAAATGCAAGCGAACGTGTAGAAGCATTCAAGAATTTGTCATTCCAATAACGCAAGTTTGAAGGCTAAAAATCAAAAATAAACTATAATTTTTCAGCTATGTGCTATCCTTTAGATAATTTTATATTGTTATTATAAATTTAAATTTATTGAAGATAACAGACACAATAGAAAAAAAATACATATAAAAGTGATTTGAAAATCTTATCGCCCACTATTGTCTCAGTTACCCTCTTAGATAGCTTGGATATTTTATTTAAAATTTACTACTTAAATCTTGGTTGACATTATTAATTATTAATTTTGCTTATATTTATTCAAACCTTTTGTGCTCAAATGCAGAACACTATGCAAGTAGAATAAAAGAAGGAAATGTCTTACCTATCGAAATGGTTTTCGCGAATATTTTATAAAAGCACCGGTTTCCTTCTTTTATTGTAATTTCATGATGTTTTAAACAATTAACAAGGTTGTCATCAAACACGACAGTTATTTTGAGTGCATTTCCATCTAATAGGTGCACAAGACTGAATCAATTCAACGTTTACTTCCATTTTAACATTAAGAACATCTAATATCTCATTTAACTTTATCAACATTTACACAAACACTATGTTAGGTGCATTAAGATTTATTGTACACTTCTGTATTAAAATAATTTTAGGAAAAGTGAGCCATTTTAAAAACAAACGTATTGTGCAATCCAGTGAAATATTTAAGTGAAGAGAGAGCTAGAAATAGTTAGGAGAAATGAAGCATTCCATACTACAAATTATATAATTTCTAATAGCTGGCTTTAACAGGGAAATGGACGTAAGTTTATTTAAAAAAAATATTGAAACCGTACTTATATTATTGATATAGGTATTCCAAATAATGCTGTTGCCTGCAAGAACTACGAATAAAATTATACGACAGTAACCCTATATTTAAAACATTGTGTATACTGAGTGTGAGTTACAGAAGTGGTGACATAATACAGGTGTGTAACATATATATAATAACTGCATTCACAATATTTCAACATAAAAATTTCGTGTTACAGATATCTGTGAACATCAATATACTTTATAAATATTAATAACATCGAATACACCGACAAATAGTTGTGATTTAGCGCAAATTCTCGAGAGTGTGAAGCATTTTAGTGTGGTGTGTGAATTGTTTGGTACATTGAAACATTAGTGTTGACTGACTTCCACATCAAACAAAGTTAAAGCGTTGTATATAGGCGAAAGCATTCCAACAGTGTTGTGTTGGCGTGATTTGGCGCACATTGATTCAAATATATTATAATGATTCTTATATATTTTGTTATTACCATCAGTTTAGTAAAATTGTGTCAGTCAACACGTACAGTCATAAAGTTTGTTTGTTGGAAACTTACCATAATGCCGGTGCTAACAGCAATACCTCTGCCGCAATACGTGTTTGGCACTATGTCACCAAAACCGACGGAGAGAAAGGTAATCGCAATAAGCCACATCGCATTCAGTAGGTTAGCATGTTCTTCGTCGTGAAACCTGAATGGTTAATAAATTTCAACGCTTTACTCATTGACCTGTCTACCCTAAAGTTCGAAGCGTCCGATAATAAAGTGTTCATTCACAAACCCTACCTACTGACTTGTCACACGCAAGCCAATCCCTACACGCATAGTGGATTAAATGTAGAAAGAGATGAAACAATAGAATAGAGAGAGGGAATCCGTGTAGAATTGAAGAGTTTGACTTTGATTAAAATTTATCTGTGAAATTGCTTCAAACATATTGTGACGTTATTAACAACACATAAAATGGCTCACCTTTACCGACCTATTATAGTGTCACCTAGACAAAGCAAGGATTTTTAATTTAACAATTTTTTTAAACTGTCACAAAGCTTGCGATGCCTAGTACAGTTCACTCCTAGCCACATAAAACGTATGAAAGATGTATAAATTGTCAAACCAACCCAAATTATCCTACTATGTTTCATACATACCACCATACCGCAGGTGAGGGTAATGCCACGGCCGCAGTAAGTGTTGGGGACTATATCACCGTAGCCAACACAGAGGAACGTTATAGCTGTCAGCCACATTGAGTTTAGCAAATTGGCATGGTCTTCGTCGTGGAACCTGAGAGCCAAAATGCCCGACAAGAACCACAGATAACCGGTTGTTTCTACTAAAGTCAACATAAGTTTAACTTCAAAGATACATAAAAATGTAGATTTTTAAACAGGGACTTCTAAGCAAAGTTTTGTGGCAAAATTAATGGAAGAGACAAGTCTATTTTTAAATTTAAGAAATCAATTTTAAATTTGATAAACATTAATGTGATACAGAACTCCTATACACAAAGAAAATTTTGTCATGCCTATGGAAAAACAAAACTTTCTTACTACACACACATTGTACGTACTAATACCGAATATTAAATTAGATTATTAAATACAACGTGCATCTAAACATATATCTGGGTTGAATACCAAATAATTATACTTGTAGCCATGCGTGATTTAAATTGTATTGTGAAGGTCATGATAACACAGATAAACATTTAGTAGATAGATTGGCGAGAAGAGAGTAGGAAAACACGTAAGAGTGATAGTCAAGCAACTTGCTTCGAACGGGAAGAAGAGGTAACTTGTTTGATGGATGATATGATAAAGTGCAATGGTTCTGTGCATGTTGATGGTAAGTCTGAAGCTTTTTCTAACATTTAGTGTGTTGTAACCTAGAGCCATTTTGTGCGTGATTAAACTCTTATAACTTGTTTAATTTATATTTGTGTACGATATTTGCAATATCATTTATTGTGGTAAGCCGTGCTGTGATTTTTAATATTGCTTTACAAAATACGTGTTATAGATCCACGGTATCTATATCAAAAGTCTTATTGTGCAGTTAACAGTGATACCATGTTTTCAATTAAAATTAAATCTACTTTATCACAACAAGCATCCTTTTTCTTTACAACGATTTGTTTTATACTCTACATCTAACACATCAACTAACAAAATATAAATTACAGCACTTGTGTTCTCAATACATCTTACAAAAGCTACATTTTGCGAAAATAGTCAAAGTCAAACTCTTGTATCTTTGTGATGATTATGAACCTAGCTTCGCTACATTAACTCTCCGTAAAACTTTTAACGTAGACATTGAAAACAAAAAACACAGTGGGTATAAGAAGCAAAACAAACATATTTACAACGCCACAGTACAAAAGCATTAGCATGCCCACATAGGCAATACACCGGTGATCTTAAAACTTGATAACTTGAGTGTCAAACATAGAATGTGGACATCAAACTAAACGATGGAAGCGAAGATACTGACAGAGAATTAGGAACGACTTTTAATGAGAAAGTAAAATATCGGAATAAATCGAATGAGCAAATCAACTTCCCAAATACTGTTACAGGATTGGAGTACCCCACCCAAGATTTCGAACACATAATTATTACGCAAAATAAGATACGTCACCAACAACACATAGATAACAACGGTACCAACCTTTCGCACTGCCGAAGCGTCCAGCTCGCGATTATCCAAAGAGATACCATAAAAACCAGTAACACGGTGCCTGGGCAAATTGTCATAAGTGTCTTCAAAACAAATCTGTGAACAGGCAACATGACATATTTTCAGAAGGTAAGGTTTTGTTGAAAAATAATTGATTTATCCAACAGTTGGCAGCAGACATACACAACAAACTAGAAGGATATTACTAGAGATCTTAAAACCGATAAGGCAGACAGACGTAGGATAACTTCTATGAAATTATGTTAAAGTGAATTTATACAATTTTAAAATATTTGTAAAAAATAAAAATAATTACCTAGTGTTAAAATTAATTCTGTTTAAAGCTCCTATACTTCTGGATGAAGCATCTGTGAATAATTTACTGTGAAGCAACATGACCCTGCATATTAAATAGAGTCGAAAGAACATCGGCAGAGACAGCGTGACATCATAAGGAACCTGGAATGAGAAAAGCAATCACTTAGTAAGAATACATTTTGTAGGAGGTGAAGGAGTATCCTGAATCGGCAACCTCAAGGCACGTGACATTATAATATTTAATACAGAATTTAAGGTAGATACTCGTACTATAAACATTTCAAGTGATGTGAGTCGTAATGTTGTGAAGCAGATAGAATTATGTGCTTTGTGCTAAAGTGATGTTCGTCTGCTCAAAAATACAACATTTAGCACAACAAAACAAAAAGTTTAGAACAAAATGTGTACCAAAGTAAACCAATCATTGCCAAAAAGCAAATTTTTTAATTGAACAAGAACGGAAAATCTGAAATTCATAATGTATTGTTTTTAGTTTAACGTAAAAGCTCGTCACAATACATTCTATAATCAAATCATAACCACAAGTATCGTGTAGTTTTTGGTTAAATACAACGTCACTCACAAATACCAACATATTATGTTCCTACATGCATACAAATAAAACAAGACCGAACAGATAGTTTTGCTAATGGCAATATTACACGGTTCAACTAAATAGAATCATTATAAACAATATCGAGTTATTATTTTACGTTTAAATGATTAAATTCGGTTGCTTCATCCAAATTTTGATGAAAGTGAACCGTGTAATTCCGGCGTAATAGAAAAACATCAATGACATACAATCTATACCAATTTATCAAATTCACAAACACAAAAAGAAGTCAGTTTTGTTCGTACATCAATTGGAAACATGCCCAAAACGAGGACTCTAACATCACTTAAAACTTGGTAACAATTCAACTCAATGAATACCGACCTGAATTTGTTTATACGTATACATCGTGTCCTAAAGAGAAAATTGAAAAATGAACGTCAGTTAGCAAATAAAGTACCTACTAGAATGAATCTAGATAAAAGAAAGAAAATAATTTTAGGACGTACATCCATTACCTACATTAGATAAGAAATATACATAGATGGTTTTCTAATGAAGAGTAAATAGGTTTGTACCCGTCTCATACAAACTCATTTACGATTTCTAAACTAGTCAAGAGATGAAAATATAAAATTATTCAAAAGCTCTATTAACTATATTACTTATTATTTAAAGTAGACATCAAGAATAAAAACCATAACATAATCTAGATAAGTAAAGAATATCCAACTGGCCTTAATTTTCCAGCAACAAACGTACATCAATTATAAATTGAAAGACAACATGAAGTGGTCAAAATGCTTTAATGACATCTACAATCTACATATACAAAATAAGTAAATATAAAAAAAATGAACTTACTACTTCTACGCCTATGACGCCCCCTTTGTTTGCAAGTTTTGTGGTCCAAGTAAAGGTATATTGTCCGGGGATAGGATGCACGGCGCAAATAGCAAGCTCGAGACCAATTTGAGCTATCCGCTGCCACGTCATTGCTATCCGCCAGTCGTCAGCGCAGTTGTCTATCATAAATAACTGAAAACCAATAAAACAAATGTAAGCAAAACACGCAAAAATTAACAAGAAGTTAACTAAGTTTTACTAAAATTAATATTTGAAGGCGCGTGTGTTCAAACTCCCGAACTTTCTTAATAAAAATCGAAAGGTCTTTTGTTTATAAGGAGTTCCGTGAAATTGCTTTATTGATCCGCTGCATTAAGTGGACGGAAACTAATTAAGAAAGTTTCCGTCTCAGAATATTTTAGACGCAATTTATGGAGTTTTATTTTTGTTACCTGTACTTCTAAAGCGTGATACGCGACGATTAGACCAAGTAAAATCACAGTCGACATTGATATAAGCGTCTTCAACGCCTGCGAATATATTGACGCCTGAAATAAAGAAGCAATTCGTTAACGTCAAATGAATTCTAAAGAAGGAATCAATTTATAAACTCAAATGTTACCTTACCTTAGTATATACACCAGCACTTGAAAGTTCATTTTCTATAACCATAATTATTATACCAAACATTCCCATTACTAAAGCGTAATCACTTATTCGTTTCCTTTTTTCGAATAACGCCTTTCTTCTACCTAACCTGAAAAATTAAAACACAATTTATTTAGTGCGTTCAATTTATTACGAAGGCAACTTATGTCTCTACGGAGTTAATGTCGAATTTTAGAGGGACTTCAAAATTTACGAGGTATCCAAAACTAGATCTCGTTTGGCTCAGATCAAAATTTTCGTGCCGACGGCCGGTATCACGGGATTAGACTTTATTGATGAAGGCCCATGGCCATTGATTGGTACCTCGCAATCTGCCTGATTCATTTATCCGTAAATTGGTCTTTAATAGGTCCAAACGAGTTGACAGTAGACTGATTAATTTTGTTATTTTGTATCTTTGTTGCTGTTCATTATTCAAATCATATACAAATCTATAGCATTTTCAAACGATGTTGAGCTAAATTGTACCATCTTCATCTTAATTAACTAGTTACTTTGCGAACATAGTGACCTTTAAACCTAGCACGTTTGGAGTACGTGACTCTAGCAACGTCGATGTATCTCACGTTGTTACCGCTTGTCGTTCTGATTACTTCATAATAGGAAAGATCAGGAAGAAAACCTTACACATTTTCTGTTCTGTTAACACATTTACTTTTTGTAATACGTCCTATTGACTTAGTAATAACTGTTCTAACCAGCCTTGGGACTTTCTTAGAAGAAACGATGACGTCAACGGTGAACTTGGGAACTTAATAAAATATGGCTAAATGAATGGTGATAACATCAATACATACTGCACTTAAATATTCTGAAGACAAACAAAATCGATGCGACCCTGATGCAAGTTATTTCCGTTCGTTCAAGGCTGATTGATAGGCATTAATAAAACGTTTCTAGCTTGTATTCGCTTTATGAAACGAGTTTTTTGTAATCTATAATTAATTTATTTATTGATTTAGTTTGAAGTGTATGTTACTAATTAACGTACTGTTTTGCTGATCGAATAGCTTTACTCGAAGCCATAATTGAATGATGTTGTCTGTTGTCTTGATCGATGAATTTGTCTTTATAATGTTTGGAATGAAGTAAATCTGTAGATTATAATTATTTATAATATTTTATATTTGCCATCACACATAACTATAATACAATGCATCAAAACGGTTTTTTGGATAATCATTTTTTTTTAAATATTCCCGCCAATAATCACGTCTTCAACAATTTACTTGAAGATGTGAAAAAGCATAATGAACATTGAGTCGTAAGGTGAAATCGGTCTCGCGAAAAACTCACTTTATATATTATATTCGTTTGTATTTACGAAAGGTCCCAAAAAGCGTGGGTACGTTGATACAATGCTGATAGGAGCACGCTTGGAACCCATAAACTACCTTATAAAGTGCTAGGATAGGATTTCGGTTGCTATGCCACTCGTATCTTTGTAGAAACACAATGTATACCGACATACATTGTGTTTCTACATTTTGTTGAATTTTTATGGGCTTTTCTATAGACGATAATTATTAGTACTTTCTTTATAAAAGATATTGGTACAGCTAAATATTAGTAGGTACGTATACACAGATCAAAACTTGCAGTAGAGGTAATGGCAGCATTCATTTCATAAAAGTAAACAAATACATTAAATTGCAATTAAAACGATTATTTTGCAAAATATATAAAGGATTTCAGGTAATTAATGTTAAAATATTGCAAGTATATTCAATTTTAATAATGATAACGTAAACAGTTCCGCATGAAATGTAAATACAAAATAATTCTGCAACTCAATGAATAAATGAAGTGAGGTTTAAATCATTTATAAAAAGCAATCATGAATTGATATTATAATAAGGAGTACGAATAAGCATATTGATAATATTTGCAAAACTGGATTCAAATCACTTTTTGGAGATTTCAATTTTATTGAATTTTTATTGCGTTTGACTTGATCGTGGTGCCCCTCAAAATCTGCTGAATCGATTTTGACAGAGTTTTTATTGTTCTGAAGCTGTTCAACGATTCTTGTTGAATCGGAGAGTTCTGAGTGTCAATAATATTCTTTTACTGAAAAGTGAAAACCAATAAAAAAGTATTGATGCAGATGGCTTGTATCATTCAATAAGTACAAAAAAGTATAAAATTCTGATTTAACAAAATCATCCCATCAAAATATATTTGTGCTCTAAAGGGAGCCTCAAACGTACCATTATCTTAACCAAGTTCTATGCCCAAGAAAAGAAGACGCAATACGAAGTGATTTTATTTTTACTCAAAATAATAAAGTTCATAAATAGCTCTCTAAGATAACTTTATAGTCAGTCGTTATGCGTTCCACCCTCTAACTGTTGCGAACGAAATTATCATCATAACACAGTTATGTCTCAATTCAGCTGAATAGAACCACGTAGTCGGCCATTGTTTTAAAGAAAACCACCTATTTGTCATGTCTACATTGTTCTTAGACATGTAGGGCTGGTCCACGTAGGGTGATACATCGTTTATTTAGTTATTCCAGTCTCAAGAGTATAAACTCGTCGGCTCTCGACCAAGGATTGACCCCAGCTTTATAACACTGCTTATTGGTTTTATACAACCCACGAGACTTAATGATGAAAATAGTAGGATCCGATATCGGCAGAAGAATGAAGTACGCCATAATAATGATACCTATTTTGTATTACTTGTTGTTTTATTGGTCGCATTTTATGAATAGCTTAAGGATTCCTTTTATATTGCTCGTAAAAGTTTCTTTGGCAGATGATGTGTTATTAATATGGATAAATCTTTGCCTTGAATTGTGATTTTGTGCTGTTTGGTTAAAAAAAAACACTAAATGAGTGAGCATATGTACAGTTTTTTTAAAACCTTAAAATTTAAGAAATTGTATTCTCTATAAGTTCTTATGAAATTCTTCTAAACAGCATTTACCTAACAAAAACTACTGAAGTATCATCCGAACTTCCGATTTATTTTATCTAACACGACAATCAAAGGCGCGCACAAAACTTATTCACGCACCCAAAAGCAAAAAATACCTACTACATAAATCCTACTTTTGAAGTGCATTCCATTTTGTTTAACTTTAAATATAGATAGGCCCCGTATTTACTTTGCTCTCAAGTTGCGTTTACACACAGCGCGCAGCGTTTCAAAGCGAACGTTCGTCCACTGTGAAATGAAAATTTCATATTGAAATCGGACCAAAATGGTGGGTGCATAAATCTTTCCCAGTTTGCGGTTCGGAATCGTGGTTGTTTCATCGTGACTGATGGTTGGCTCAATTTACATTGTGAAATCGAGCACTTGGACTTTTCAGGTGAATTTTTTTGATCATATTATCTTTTACCCGCGGCTTCGTCCAAGGGTGGTCGAAAATTATCTTATTGCCTGGATAAAAAGTATCGTATGTCCTAACCAAGGACGTGGTCTGCCAAAATCCATAAGAAATGACGTTAAGGCATACAAATTTAACAGACGGACAGACAGAGTTACTTGCGTATTTATTAAAAAAGTATGGATTACTTTGGCATTCATAATATTAGTATGGATGCGCAGTTACACGCTTTTCCGGTAAAAAACACTTCCTCACTCTTTAAACATCATCATGACATAGTATATTTCCTTCTTGATTCATGTTTATTATTGCATAATTATTATTATGTATACACCGTGGCATTTTAATCGTCTTACAGCGGCAGCCCACTCCATAAGTATCCAATGACTACTAATTCATTTCATACTATTTCATTCACATTTTCATGTACCTTTATGTGTAATAATGTCTGTATGTTTATTGTGGTGAGAAAATAAATAAATCAATCATTTTTTTGGCATTCATAATATTAGTATGGATGCGCAGTTACACGCTTTTCCGGTAAAAAACACTTCCTCACTCTTTAAACATCATCATGACATAGTATATTTCCTTGTTCTTGATTCATGTTTATTATTGCATAATTATTATTATGTATACACCGTGGCATTTTATTCGTCTTACAGCGGCAGCCCACTCCATAAGTATCCAATGACTACTAATTCATTTCATACTATTTCATTCACATTTTCATGTACCTTTATGTGTAATAATGTCTGTATGTTTATTGTGGTGAGAAAATAAATAAATCAATCATTTTTTTACTTTCATTCATGAAAGTAAAAAAATATTTATTTTTTATTTATTATCATTTGAATAATTAAAAAAATATATATTATTCATTATGACGCATGATGTAGTTTAAAACAACCTGTTATGAGCATAAATGATAAGTAGTCATTGGATACATGAAGTGGGCTTTTTTTTAGACGATTTAAATGCCACGGTATATATATTTATATAGATAAGTTTATGCTTTATGTATGTATTTGTTTATTGTCTAAGTAAATGGCACACCATTGACTGCAGTATTGTCTCTCCTCCTACCTTTTCATCTAAAGGTTGTCTGTATAAAAGATCGCTTTTAGCGATAAGACCGCACATTGTGTTACCCTATATAAAATTTGAACATGTATATATCTGTAACTTTGATGCTGTATATAATAAAGAGTATTCTGTTCCATTCTGGTGCATACACTTTCGTTTCACGGCTGCGCGCAGCAGGGCTCGAAAACCAGTTATTTTTTTATGTAACCTTAACCGTTATTAAAAAGGTTTTCGAACATATTTAGTTTTTATTTAATATTTTGTTACAAAATCAATGCTAAACTTAATGTGATGAAGCAATCTTTGAAGCTAATATCAATTGTATCAAAAATAATTTGTGTCTCCGGAATTAAAAATTAACCAGTTTCAAGCCCTGATGCGCAGACTTGAATCAACACTGTCTTTTTGTTACACAGACGATTATACTCGTACGCATAACAAAACAGCCTCATAGTCAAAGTCAAAAACCGAATGAAAGAACTATGTTGACACAAGTTTAAAGTTTTTGCAGAAAAAACTGTATGTCTAAAAACAAACAACATAAAATAACATCACGCCTGTCATCCCCGATGGGTTAGGCTGCGGTATACCTATAGTATACCCACGTTTCGCCAGTTATGTTTAAGTCCCATGTAATAGGGGGCGAGTCTATTTACATCGACCGGCCACAAATCCAGACTCAATTATGCTACTGAAAAATTGCTGGTGGACAAACCCAATAACACTTGCCCGACCTGGAAATCGTTCAATTCTATTTTTTTGTAAATTTTGACGTTCAAAAGTGCCTCCTAAGTGCCTATTTGAAATAAATAATTTGACTTGAACCCCAGACCTTGAGTTCAACAGTAGCACTTATAAAGACCACTAGACTAACGAACGAAACAAAAAAAATAAAATTCGTACGGTTTTGTATTGAAAAAACCAAACAAACAAATGAAGAACGCGAAACGTGTCGGAGTCGTTATTTAGTCGAACGCTCGCAAAACATTGTAAATTGGATTTTTTTTATGCCACGTCTGTTATTTCGCGAAGCAACGATTGGGAAACTACATGGTTTTAATTTGCGTTTCGAATTCAATTCGCTCGTGTATTTTGAGATCTTTATCGAGCATGAAACGTGAATACTGAAAGATTTGATATAGAAAGATAGCTTTACAATAATTTTAACTGATAATAGGATTTGAAATAAAAAAAACCGGCCAAGTGCGAGTCGGACTCGCGCACGAAGGGTTCCGTACTTTTATCTATAAAAATGGCAAAAAAATCACGTTTGTTGTATGGGAGCGCCCTTAAATATTTGTTTTATTTTAATTTAATTACTTATTTTTAAAGTGAATATATAATTAAATATTCTGTGAACATTTCAAGCGTCTACTTGTTACCGTTATCAATATCGAGCAAAAACGAGCAAAAAAATCACGTTTGTTGTATGGGAGCCCCCTTAAATATTTATTTTATTTTGTTTTTTAGTACGTGTTGTTATAGCGGCAATAGAAATACATAATCTGTGAAAATTTCAACAGACAGACAGACAGACAGACGACGGAGCCTTAGTAATAGGGTTCCCGTTTTACCCTTTGGGTACGGAACCCTAAAAACAGCCCGGACAGGAAATGCTTCTCCCCTAACACATGGTTCTTCAATATAACTGACACCTAACCGTCGAAGAATACCTGCAGTCGTAATGCCTATGTTTACTATATTCAGAATAAATAAAATTGACGTTTTAAATACAAAATTTTGTTATTTAAGTAGTCCTCGTTTACAATCGTATTGAGATTTGCTGTCAGTAAACTTAATTCTGGGTTAATCTCACTTTGATACTGAAGCTGTTCTTATAATGTATTAACATAGATTTGGTAATGTATGTGTACAATCAAATTCTACAATGAACTAGTCAAAAATTTTAAAAATCTTTTCGTTCTTAGTTCCCAAGATAAACACGAATCCACATGCTAGAATGGAAAGCTCAGCTTTGTGTGATCTTACAAAGACGCTCTCCAATTATACTGAAGTGCCAACTTTGTCTGCTTCATTATCATTCCAATGATCGACACTTGAAAAACTCTTACTATGTTCAAAACTTCACGATTTGAATTCTTTTAAATTCGCGACATCGGTAGAAGATCTTGCTGAATATTTTATTTGAGTAGCAATTTCAAGTTTTGTTTGTAAATACTATTATTAACAATGCTTAAAATTATTGTTGTATTTGATTTTTAGAAAGTAGATTTTAAGTTAAAATTAAGTTATTATTGTTACTTTCGAAACTGTTTTAAAATTCTACTGTCACATACTGAAACAGACACTTTGTGAATTGGAAGCAAATCTTACTGAGAAAACACAATTTAGCTTTAAAAGGTTAATCCAATATCCTCGCGACCACTCCTCCCTATCACACCTGAACATTTGATCTCAGGTACAATATAACTCAATATAAAAACATCACGCACATCCACTCCAATTACAGCTAGAGCATTGGACACTAACCTATATCCTATATTGGGTTTGTGCTTAGCTGTCCCCCCTCCCTTGTACGTGCCGCCGCCAAGCGCTCGTTCTTCGCCGAAGCGAGGGTACTCGCTGTGCACGCCGACGAGTGCGACGCCGGCTTCCTCACCACCCGCGTCCCTCCCTCCCCCCGAGTACGCCTTCATCGCGCCCGGGATCGAGAGCGTCGACACCGGCTTCCGCAGCTGAAATACACCGAAAAACACTGTTAGCAAATTGTTGGAAACCAACAAAACTAAAATCTGAATCCGAAATGTACACTGTCGCATGTTACATTAAAACTGTACTGTTGATTTCGGCCGGATTCTAAAATCAGTTTCACGGTATTAATGTTTTGATTCAATTCTATATTTAAAATGTTTATTTCAATCCACGATGTCTCATCTCGCACTAATAAATGTGGACTTACAAATTCAGAAATAATATTCCGCTCTGAAACTTTTCGTTTAAGACTATGTTGTATGCAACCGTAAAACTTAAGATACACGAGCTGTGTAATATTTTTGAACTCATAAACGTTTACCCTTCTTAACATAACAATGTCCGTTATCCTCTGAAACGTAAGGCTACCCTCGAGAAAATACCGTCATATCCTTGACCCGAGATTAATAAAAAGACGCTTTATGGAAATTTCGAAGAAACCCACAATGAAGATGGTTGTACTCGTCCAAGTCTCTTCATTCATATATTATGTTATGCCTACTTTCAACTAGAAGATACATTTAGTTGGTCAAGGTTAAATACGTACTATATTTTAACCGCGCAATTATTTCGTGACTAATGAGAAATACTTACCAAACTCTTGGAGCGCCAATTAAGTGGGGCACAAAAACATTTTTGAGAAATTACGCAAATAAAATTGCGTGCCTAACCCAACTCTTAGTTGGTAAGACATGTTTGGGCGTAATTAAAATTTTCAGGATACTTGAGTTCGCCCAAGGCAACGGTGGATGAAGCAAGGACAGAAAAGTGACGTCCTACAATTCGCTAAATAGCTCTTTTCTCTTTTGACCAGCATGTTTCTGCCGGCAGCTAATTAGATTTATTATCTACGTGTATGCATCCTGGTTCCCGCTTTGGGTTAAATTATGTTTTCCCGGTGTCCATTAGCTTAATCTTATTGAGGCAATTTATCTGCACATGCATACATATCTGTGAAAGTTTATATTTTGTTCGTCTTATTTGATTAAGTGTATTTGCATGGAGTTCGTTTATTAGGTGTAAGATTTATGTAGTATGTGTAAGTTTAATTGAATTCCATCAAAATCGTCTTTTATATCATTTGGCCGGTTTGTATTCACCGAAACGTCTGTTTCCGTCATGTAAGCCCGGAGGTAAGGGTGACAGAATCCTCAAATCAGCCAATCCATGCGTCTAGACGTTCAAATCGACCAAACGTGACGCCGATGTGCAGTAGCCTTAAACTAATCTCGTTGTGACACGATAAACCTGGATCAATGCGTACATACTGCTAAGTAAAACTTTATGAACATGATTGTATGATGTATTCAAAATAATACGTCTACAACGTCTGGTATGAACAATTATTTTAATTAAAATGGTGACCCGTGAACTGTGAAGCTTTATAATGCATGCAGTATCGGCCTGCACTGTACCTAAGTGAAAAATCTGTAAGCGAAATTCGTGGTAAGCTTTGCGTTCGGAGTTTTTACAATTTTGTTTAAAGAACGTCTACCTAAATTTAATGAAAATGTTTTGTGTATAATAATAATTTACGGTACAAAGATGATTTTACGAGAAAATTATATTTTGCTTTAAATTTAAGTAATAGTGGGACTTTCATGATTATTTGAATTCAGTATGAGACTTGCAGTTTTATAAAGAGTGCGGAATTTTTGTATTAAAAAAAAGAGATTCCACATTTTATTTTATCTTGTAATATCCAACTAGTGAGTGCATAGAGGATATATTGTGGGCGTCCAAGCAAAAAGGGAAAGTAGTGGGGTATTAAGCTAAGACTAGATTCGGTATCTAGAATAGTCAATGGATAATAAGGATTAAAAAAATATTCAACACATTTTTTTTTTTATCAGACATTTGTAGTATAAACTGAAAAAGCTTGATTTGAGAAAAGGCATTTTCAAATTTGACATCTGGACTAAACTTTTCTCTTAAAATTTCTGGTACCTACTTAGAAACATCATATAAAGTTATTTACTATAAGAACTTATCGATAATTGAGCATTAATTAATAATCAATTAAAATCGCAAAATGCAATTTTTCCCGTTAAAAGATTTTTATTTCAAATTCCCAATCAAAACTTATTATTTTCCACGTGACACTACAGCACACATTAATTTTACATCTATAGCTTCTAGCAATTAATTCTGAAAAATATAGGGCAAGCAATTTCATGCTTAATGACTTATTTACATACACTACTTAATTGCTTCCGAAGAAAATTATTCACTTCTCGAACTCAGCAGTAGTTGGGCTACCGTAAGGCGATTCACACACTAGCCCGCATTACGCTGCGGGGTGCGTGGTGACGCAGTCACGCGCGTGGTTGCGGAAGTGCAGATTTGCTCCATCATGCAGATTTCTTCGCACATACGCGCGGAGCTGCAGTTTATGATACAGTGGCCCAAAGGCCTCATTTCACAGCGAGATCCATTTCAAAATATTATTTCACGTCTAGCTCTGTCAAAATCACGCACCATACTGCAGAACTCGGTATGCCATACCTTGCGTCTTACCCCGCTCCCACGCGCGAGGGGGCGTGTTTCTCTGCAACACTGCGAGTGAATGTGTTTTCTGTGTGTTGCACTACGCGTGTTTTCAAGCAAAGAGAGATACTTTCAAGTAACGTAAGAACATGCACTCCCGCGCTACGCTGCGTAATGCGGTGCAGTGTGCGAATCGCCTAATACGCATTTCTCAGAAAAGCTTTCACCGAAGCCCAACACTAATATCGTATAGATCTGCGGTATCACGTCGCCAATTCGGTTAAACTTGGGTGATCCGATCGTAATAGCACCATTCGTATAAAGTGTCTTCGCTGAAACTACCCGTTTACTCTTTCCTAGATGAAATATCGGAGAGAACGAACATCGGATAGGTAGGAATGGTAAAAAACTTTTCCTTAATCATGGTGATAGTAAAAATAGTGACTATCACCATGATTAAGGAAAAGTTTTCTTATCATATCGCTCTGTGTGCCCAGAATAAATTCCTTGCTTTTAAAATACCGTTCTCTTTTTTCGATAATAACATGAAAATCTACAGAAACCCGTCAATTATTTTGCTGTAGTAAAATAACCTCTTTACGAGTATATAACGTAATAACAAAACAATTCTATTCTTAACAATACCCATTTGGTACAACAAAATTTTCACCAAAACAACCACACTAGCAACTTACTTTAGATGCTTTGTGCAAACAAACGAAACGAAATTAGAAACGTAGGAGCATAAACGGAACGCGAATATTTTTGTCTTTATTTTTAGAATAAGCACATTCATTCATTCACTCATTCAACATTCATAACACGTAGGAAAACTTTTTCGTTTCCCGTCAAAACTTCAGAAAACTTTTTTTTTGTTATTACACATATAAAAATTTAACATTTAGATATGCGTGGTCCCGTATTTTTGGGGACATGTAAATGTCGTGTTTGCTGGGAATGTTGTAAAGATTCGAATGGATATTAGTTTTTCTACAACTGAGTGTTGAAAAACGGTGCTAGGTTATTTTAGTTTTTTTACCGTTAAAAATCCTCGTCCAAGCACTATCTCATTTTACGATCACTATAAATAAAATAAGTTGAAATAGATTGTTTCAGAATTCAACGCGGATATAAATTTTGCTCAGAAATATATTTTTTTGCGCCCAAATAGGGGTTGAGTCGCTCGTCTAGTCAGGTGACGACATATCGGAGAATGAACCAAGACTTGAATACAAATGGCCGAGATAGGAAATGCTGACGTAGACTTTGAGTGTTGGCACACACTGATGACTTTGATCCTTAAGTGAGATAATATTGTGTGTGAATTGAGTTGTCAATTTGGCTTATGTTTTTGTGAGTGAATGTCAGATTAAGTCGATGTAACACAATACAATCAAAAACGTTTTTGGAGTTCTAAAATCCAGGTGTTTAAAGTCTGAACTGAAGAAATGTTAGTAAGTATTAAAAATACTGCATTTTTTCTTCCCTTTTTTAAGCAAATAGTACCTATCCTAAGTTATGAGCAAATGTTTTGGAACATTATGACAGTTATAAAAAGACAATTTCACCGCTCACCGCCGGTTTCAGTAGCCAAGCGTTGAAAATTATTACTGTCAATGGTTTTTATCGTTCAAATTTGGGGAGTGGCAGTATTTAAACAGCAAATTTAACTTGTAATTGTATGGTAAACAAGTCGTGGTTAATTACTGCTATAATTTAGGTTGTACTTAACGTTGTCATAATTTCAGCATGCATAATTTCCTTATTCTAAGGGGAAAATACCTATTAATTGTAAGGGAATGTATTATACAAGCGATGTAGGTTTATTTTGCGATGTTGCCAGAATATAAATCTGTGTTTGGATATATGAAGTACAGTCCCTTCACAATTAATTTACCCCTGATAGCAGAAACTCAATAGCAACCTTAGTGTAACGACAATAAAGATCACTGTGATTTTAATAGATCTGTCAGTGGCAACCCAACGTCAACCTTAAACTTCAATAAAGATCACTGTGTGTTTTTTTATTTCACACGATTAAGCTTAACACATTTCATAATATAGGCAGAATTGTCCGCATCGGTACCATTGCCATAGAGAAAAACCGGACAAGTGATAAATAATAATGTTTATTCAAAGACAACTTAGAGATAAATTACAAAATATTTTAACATGCTAATTTAGGTCAGTATAAGTGGTATGCTCATCTGTAGCTGCACTAAGTAGAGCCTGTATTTTAGGTATCAGCGGCAAACCCCTCGAGTATTACACAAATATAATAGCCATTTTCTTTAGTATCTTGTACATAGAGCAAGTTGAACTCGTGGTTAGGGTTTCGTACAGTGAATATGTTATCTACCATGTTTTGTTTCCCAATAACAAACTTAACATGTTAGTTGAAAAATTAGGTTCTCCCATACATTCCAACTGCAAATGTAAGTTTGTACACATAATATTGAGAGATTTACCATGTTATTTTAATACCCTATAATTCTTATTAAGTTCTCATTTATTTTAAAATTATTAAAAATATATATCTGAAATCTTTACATCAGGCCCTTTCATTTGATATGTCACATGGTACTAATTGCAAAACAGTTTTATTTTATTTTATAATTTGCCCCCCAAAAGTAACCTCCATATTCAAAATTCATCTATTTACTCGTACGTTACACGTCCGTATTTAGGTCACAGAAATAAACATATGTGTACCAAATTTGTACTTAATCGGTTCAGTAGATTCGGAGTAAATCGGCTGTGACAGATGGACAGACAGACACACGAGTGATCCTATAAGGGTTCAGTTTTTTCCTTTTGAGGTACGGAACCCTGAAAAGATGAGGTTAGGTGTAGATCCGGATCATGAATCTATAAAATTGTCCCGGCACTTATAGCGTAACAAGCACATCCCAAGAAGATTACTATAATTGGTTATAGCTAGTACAAATTTAATTTTGTAATTAGTCAATCTTTTTGACATATAAACACTGTTCCGTATCGATTTCTACTTAAATGTAAGTACATAACATAACAATATTATGTACCTACACTTTTATCAATGATTCGAATCTAAATCCTTGGTCTTGTACAGACATCAAAATAGTAGTAGAAAATTTTAATGAAGTATTGTAAATGTGAAGACTATGTGGGTTATTGTCTATTTTTCTTTTTTCTCAGTTAGTTTTTATCATGGTCTGGCAGTTTAAGTAATTTATACGGCCTACCCAAATGTCCTTTCTTTGGTATTGTTCGTTGAATCGTTGAGCTCCTTAAGTTCTTAGTTGAGCTACACGACTACTGACAAATACGTGCACTGACTGGACCGGTCCCCTCAGTCTGTGTGGTTAATAAAAGATAATTTCAGGCACCAATCTACATGGTCTTCACATGATCCGACCAAGATTATGTCTGGACTTTAAAAGAGACTGTGACCTCTGAGTTTGTTTCGGCCTTTCTTCTCAGAATAGTCGGATACGAAATGCCGACCTCATCTAGTTTTTTTTTTTTTTAGTATGATTGACGTGTAAAGGTATTTGTACAAACCTACTTACAGAAATAAATCATTTATGAAAGCCATCCGCACTATAATCACTTATCTACATAATCATAACTAATATTATAAATGCAAAAGTGAGTTTGTTTGTTTGTTACGCTTTCAAACTAAAACGGCTGAACGGATTTGGATGAAATTTGGCACATAATTAGACCATGACCTGGATTAGGATATAGAATACTTTTTATCCCGATATTCTTACGGGATCGAGACTTATGCAGGTGAATCTGTGGGGTGCAGCTAGTATCTAATAATGATGGACACCTAACGATCAGAAAACCGAATTTCCCTTAACTTAATGTCTGTGAAAAGAATCAAAAGTAGATCGTCAACGTTCCTTTCCCAAAATTTCCTTGATTTCCTCGCAATTTGTGAAGGAAAACCGCAAAGATACTGTAGAGGACAGGTCTGACTTGTAGTGCAATAAACTGTAAGAGGAGACAGGTAGTTGGCTCAACGCCCACGAAGACTTTTAAGTCTGATTTCAACAGCATTTAGTTGAGGTTAAATACTAGTAAACACCGAAATTACAGCTCTGAAATTGTTGGTGATGAAAATTGATTTCCTTTTATTCTTTTTTGAGATTTTTTCTCTACGAAATATTATGTCTTTCTTTTTATAAACAGTAGCAAAACAACCTTCTCAACTGATGGATATACTACAGCCTCTCCAAATACATCATCTACCCGTGTACCCCACCGAGTGTGTCTCCACGTTGTCGTCGTGGTGGGGCTTGCGTGTCTCAATGATCTTGGGGGCTTTGCCGGTAGAGCCACTCATGCCGGAAGGCCTCAAGTGAGAGACCTGACTAAGAGAGACATGGGGCGGAGTCAATGTCATCTGACTTCCGCGAGGGGCGCGCCGTCTGAGGACTTCAACATTTGTTGGTGTTCTGGACGGCGCGCGTTTCTCTCCTCATCGTTGGAGAGTGGGAAGAGTGGTTCACCTCTAGTACGTGTCTGCTCATCAGACATGACTGAGGTGAAGGAGTGGTCTGGGGACCCCACCCCATAAAAAAGGCAAAGCTGTGTTCAGCAAAAATATGGAAGCGAGTCATAAAAACAAACTACCCCAGGAGGGTACCTGCTGCTCCGCAGTAGGAGAATCCCTCACCGAGCAGAGCTCGGTCAGTCCCTCGTATTCTGTGGGGGACAATGAACGCCCAATATCCAATTCGGATTTTTACCCGTCCTTCGGGGACGCATTGAGCCAGGGTGGCTCACCTACCGGTGTTGAGGAGTCGCTGGGTTCTATTCCCAGTACGTCCTCGGCACCGAAACAAAACGCACAAAGAGTGCCAAAGGCGCGAGCACAATTTGTGCGCCCGGCTACTCCGGTTGCCGTAGAGGAAGGGAGTGATGCAGGGTCGGAGTCCGACGATGCATCTGGCGCGAAGGGCTCTTTTAAGAGCCCGGAGCTCGTGGAGGTGGGGGCTGCAAAGTTCCTCAAAAAGAAGCGCTCCAAGCCAGGGGACGGCCAGGGGTCGTCCTCTGATGGTGGCCTGAACTCGGGCCGGAGGAAAATTGGCCGGCGGGGCGGGGTCCAAGGACGGGGTGGGGGCAGAGGGCTCACCACCCAGGATGCCAGCCAGCGAGCCAGCGAGCCCAGGCGAGCTAGCCCAGCCGAGCCGGCCCAGGGAGCCGAGAGGCTGCCAATGGAGGGGCCCTCTGACACCTCAGGTGGTGAGCCGGACGCCGCTGGCGGCTCCAAGGCGGAGCGAGTCGCCAGCAGCTTTGAGCAGGTCGTGGTAGCAGCGATCAGGGGTGTGGCCTTGAAGAGGATACAAGCCTCCAAAGACAAGGTCGTACCCGCTGCTACGGCCTCCATTATGGCGGCAGCGAGGGCCCTTCAGGCCGGGCTTACGTCGGACGAAATGTCCGAGATGCGGGCGGAGGTCGGCCGCCTGACAGCCGCTATGGAGCTTCTCCGAAAGGAGAACGAGGAGCTCCGAGCGGACCTGGCCCGGCTTCGAAAAGCTGGCCCTCCGGAGGTGCCGCATGGAGCGGTGCAGCAAGGGCAGGGTGTGCCCTTGCCGGCGGAGGACCGGGTTTTGTCCCTGGTGCGGCAGGAGCTGGCTGCCTTCAACAGCCGGTTCTCCGTACTTGAGGGCATTGTCTTGCGCCCCCCGCTAGCGGCGAGCAGACCGGCCACCTTTGCGGCCACCGTGGCTGCCGCGGCCAAGCCTGCGGCCAAACCTGCGGCTAAGCCTGCGGCCAAGCCTGCAGCCAAGCCCACGCCTCTGGCCAAATCGGCCAGATTGGCGCAGCCTAAGCCCAAGAAGGACGGGATGGCTGCACAGGTGGCTACTCAGAAGGCAAGGGCCCCAGCCACTGCGGCAGGACGGTCGCCCCCCCCCCAGCCTTCTAATTCCTCTCCGGCCGACGCCGAATGGCAAGTAGCCGGGGAGAAAAAGAAGGCGGCTAAGGCCAAAAGGGCGGCCAATAAAAAAGAGAGGCGGCAACGGCGCAAGAAGCGAAGCGCCGCGGCTAGGCTCCGCGCCCCAAAGTCCGCAGCTGTAGTGATCACACTACAGCCGGAAGCGGAGAAGAAGGGCGTGACCTACCGTGAGGTGCTCGCTAAGGCGTGGGCGGCAGTGAACCTGGAGGAGATCGGCGTCGCCGATGGCTTCCGAATGAAGGTCACTGCGACGGGGGCCCGGATGCTGGAGATCCCCGGGGTGGCCAGCGGCCCTACCGCTGACGCCCTTGCCGAAAGGCTCAGGGCGTCCTTAAACGCGGAAGAGGCCCGGGTGTCCAGGCCTACTAAGTGCGCTGACATGCGCATTTTGGGCCTGGATGACTGCGTGACGGCGGAAGAAGTTGTGGCCGCCGTGGCTAGGACTGGAGGGTGCTCTGCCGAGCAGGTGAGGGCGGGCACCATCCGTCCTGATAACACGGGTATGCAAACCGTTACGGTGAGCTGCCCCGTGTCGGCGGCCCAAAAGATAGCCGGGGAGGGCCGAAGGCTCCGGGTGGGCTGGGTATCCGCGCAGGTTAAACTGCTGGAGCCCAGACCTCTGAGGTGCTTCCGCTGCCGGGTGGGTAACCACGTGGGAGCATGTTGCACCTCGGAGGTGGACCGCAGCGATCACTGTTTCCGCTGTGGTCAGCCCGGTCACAAGGCCGGATCTTGTAATGCCACGCCGCACTGTTTTGCTTGTGCGGCGGCTGGCAAGCCGGCCGATCACCGGGCTGGGGGCAAGGCCTGCGCTCCCCCCCCCAAACCCAGGGGCAGAGGCAAGCCCTCCGCCACCGCCGTCACCGCCGCAGCCGCCACTATCGCCGCCGCCGTTGCCGCCACCACCGTCGTCGCTGCCGCCGCTACCACCGCGGCAGGGCCTTCACAGGGGGCCCAGGAGGGGGCTGAAATGGAATGCCAATAAATGGCCCCATTACGCCTCCTCCAGGCGAACATCAACCACTGCGCCGCCGCTCAGGATCTCTTGCTCCAGAGCATGGCGCAGTGGACGATTAACATCGCCGTGGTCGCTGAGCCGTACTTTGTCCCGCCCAGGGATGACTGGGTGGAGGACCTGAGCGGCTCAGTGACCATTATTTCATCGGCCGCCGCCGGTACCCCGTCCCTTGAGGCCGTCAAGAAGGGAGGGGGTTGCGTGGCAGCACGGTTCGGGGAGATTGTCGTGGTGGGAGTATACTTCTCCCCGAACCGAACTCTCGCCGAGTTCCACAACTCCCTTGGGGAGTTAAGAATCGTCGTCGTCGGCTACCATCCCCTCCCAGTGATCGTCCTCGGGGACTTCAATGCCAAGAACGTGGCTTGGGGTTCCCGGTATACGGACACACGGGGCAGGATGGTGGAGGACTGGGCTCTGGAGACAGGCCTGGTCGTCCTAAACCGGGGTTCTGTCCCCACGTGTGTGCGGATGCGGGGTGAATCAGTGGTGGACATCTCGTTCGCCAGCCCCGCTCTGTCACCGCGTGTCATCGACTGGCGCGTCATGGAGGGGGTGGAGACCTATTCCGATCACCGGTACATCCGGTTTGACGTCTCCGCCCAGACCTCGGGCGCGCCGGTCCGACAGACCCCGAGTGGTCCGCGGTGGGCGCTGAAGCAGCTGGACCGGGAGCTTCTCCTGGAAGCCACGATCGTGCAGGCCTGGGTGTCATCACCGGACAGGCCTGCCGACATCAATGACGAGGCGGAGTGGTTCCGGGAGGCCATGTCCGAAATATGTGACGTGGCAATGCCCCGGGTCCAGCCCGGACGTGCCCGGCGCCAGGTGTACTGGTGGTCGCGTGAGCTGACCGCTTTACGCGAGGCGTGCGTTGCTGCGCGCCACCGGTACTCCAGGCACCGCAGGCTCCGTGTCCGCCCTCCGGATACGGAAGCCATTCAGGCGGAGCTATACGAGGGGTACAGAGCAGCGAAGACTGCCCTCCGAGCAGAGATCCAGCGGGCCAGAGGACTGGCCCGCGAGGAGACGCTGGAGACTCTCAACAGAGACCCGTGGGGACGCCCCTACAAATGGGTGCGAGATAAACTCCGCCCATGGGCTCCCCCGCTGACGCAGAGTCTCCGGCCCCAGCTCGTGGAGGACGTGGTGAGCGCTCTGTTCCCTTCGCGAGGGGAACATACTCCCCCGCCCATGGCTCCGCCTCCTGCGGTGCCAGATGCGGACCACACCGACGACGACGATGCTCCAGAGGTGACCGAGGTAGATCTGAGAGTGGCGGTACGTAGGCTGAATGCCAAGAATACCGCCCCAGGACCCGATGGCTTGCCTGGAAAAGCCTGGGTTCTGGCTTTAGAGGCTCTCGGGCCTCGACTAAGGGGGCTCCTAAGCGCATGCTTGGAGAGGGGCCAGTTTCCACTTCGTTGGAAGACGGGGAAACTGGTCCTCATAAAGAAACCAGGGCGCCCGGCGGACTCTCCGTCCGCTTACCGGCCCATCGTGCTGCTCGACGAGGTGGGCAAGCTCTTTGAAAGAGTAATTGCAGACCGCCTTGTCGGGCGGCTGGTGCGGGTGGGGCCGGATTTGGCGGAGAGCCAGTTTGGTTTCCGTAAGGGGCGCTCTACGGTGGATGCCATCATGCGCGTTCGAGCCCTCACGACGGGGGATGCTGTTGCCCGGGGTGGGGTCGTCTTGGCGGTGTCTCTTGACATCGCCAATGCCTTCAATACCCTGCCCTGGAGTTGCATTAGGGAGGCACTTCGGTATCACCGGATGCCGACCTACCTCTGTCGTGTGGTCGAGGCCTATTTGACGGACAGGGCCGTCATTTACCCCGGTCATCACGGAGAGTGGAACCGGCGAGAGATGTCGTGCGGTGTCCCACAGGGATCGGTCCTGGGGCCGCATCTGTGGGACATCGGGTACGACTGGGTGCTGCGCGCCGACCTCCCTAGTGGCGTCAGCGTAGTCTGCTACGCTGACGACACGCTAGTCCTGGCACAAGGGAGTTCGCATCAGGCGGCGGCCGAACTGGCGGCACGTGGGGTTGCGACAATCGTCGATAGGATCCGGCAATTGGGACTCGAGGTGGCATTGCACAAGTCCGAGGCCATGTGTTTTTATGGTCCTCGGAACGCGCCACTGTCGGGTTCCCAGATAACGGCGGGAGGGGTTCACATCGGCGTCGAGTCGACGATGAAGTACCTGGGACTCGTCCTCGACAGCCGGTGGAACTTCGTGGAGCATTTTCGACGTTTGGCTCCCAGACTGGAGCGGGCCGGGGCTGCTTTGAAGCGGCTCCTGCCCAATCTAGGGGGTCCAAACGCCTCCTGCCGGAGGCTCTACGCGGGGATCGTGCGGTCCATGGCCCTTTACGGGGCACCGGTGTGGGCGCGTTCTCTGAGGCTGCGACCAGCGCAGCGGTTGAACGCGTCCCAAAGGGTCATGGCCATCAGGATGGTACGGGGATACCGCACGGTCTCCCGTGAGGCGGCGAGCCTCCTTGCCGGATTGCCGCCATGGGATCTGGAGGCGAAAGTCCTCGCGCACATTTGGGTGTGGCGCGAAGAGGCGAAACTCCGGGGCATAACTCCGCTGCCGCAAGAAATTGCGGCACAGCGGACGGAGCTCCGGAGGGATCTCATGGCGACATGGAGAGTGCGATTGTCGCAACCCACCGCTGGGCACGCCACAATTGTGGCGATAAGTCCCCTCTTTGAGGAGTGGCTGGAGAGGCGCCACGGCGTCCTTACCTTCCGCCTGACGCAGGTCCTCACCGGACATGGATGTTTCGGGAGGTTCCTGTTTAGGATTAAGCGGGAGGAAACGCCCGGGTGTCACCACTGTGTGGATCGCCCGGAGGACACGGTGGAGCATACGGTGGAGGTCTGCCCAGCTTGGGCGGAGCACCGCCGTGTCCTCACGGAGGCGATCGGCGGCGGCGATCTCTCGCGTCCGGCCCTGGTTCAGGCCATGGTTCGGAGCGAGAGTGCATGGGAGGCCGTCACCTCCTTCTGCGAAGCAGTTATGCTAGCGAAGGAGGAGGCGGAACGCGTGAGGGTGAGACAAGGTTCGCGCCCTCATGCCCCTAGTCGCCGCAGGAGACGTCCCGGGCGTCGGGAGTCGCAAGCCGATTTCCGGCCACCGTAGGCGCGGGCCTGCGGACGGTGAGCGATGGGTAGCTCGCCATCCGATAAGGACCAGGCCCGGGTCGACGGCGCGTTGTGTTCCACGCGCGCCTCAAAGAGATGTCAGCACAAACTGACGGGGTCCGTCAGGACCAATGCCTGCCGGGGTTGCGAGTTTGTCCGAAAGGGATATCGTGGCCCTGGCACACAGGCAACGGAAGGAACACGGGAGGGTTTTAGTCAGTAAAAGTCTGACACGCCCTCCCGCTCCGCCCAGAGCGGGAGAAGTTATTTGATGATTTCCCACCCAAAAAAAAAAAAAAAAAAAACCCGTGTACAAATGATTGATGAGAAGCGACCCATGCTGAGTAGGTATATAATTATAATTCTACCCTGTATATATTTTTCCTTTTCCGATTTTCCATAAACCACAGCCTATTAATATCGTGGAACAGTATAAATGCCTTGAAACCGTCAACAGTACGTTACATATTCACCACGCAAACCTCACAGTGGATTGAACATGATAATCTAATTTTAGAATACTTTATGTGTATTTATGTTTATCACACGCTGTATAAACTAGGCCTTTGGTTAAGGAGCATGTTGCCTTCAAAATTCAAATGTAAGTTATATTTTGTATTGCATTGATAAGTCTGTCACAGTCTAAGAATACTTAGCAAGTTATTTCTTGGTAGACTGCCTTTTTAGGGTTCCGTACCCAAAGGGTAAAACGGGAACCCTCTTACTAAGGCTCTGCAGTCTGTCTGTCCGTCTGTCACCAGCAAAAACCACTAAAAAACAGAATAAAATAAATATTTAAGGGGGCTCCCATACAACAATCGTGATTTTTTTGCTCGTTTTCGCTCGATATTGATAATGGCAACAGGTAGACGCTTGAAATATTCACAGAATACTTAGTATTATTATTATTATCTATAAAAATAAATAATTAAATTAAAATAAAACAAATATTTCAGTTGGGCTCCCATACAAAAAACGTGGTTTTTTTGCAATTTTTATAGATAATGGTACGGAACCCTTCGTGCGCGAGTCCGACTCGCACTTACCCGGTTTTTCATTTAAAAACGTCATGCAACTTGAATTGTGAGTTTATTGACCTCTTACTTCATTTATATGTTAAGGATACGTCCTTAACATAATATAAACGAAGTAATAAATCCTAACTATAATATTACAATTAATGCGAAACTGTTTATTTGTTACGATTTCACGCTAAAATGGCTGAACGGATTTAGATGAAATTTGGCACATGGGTAGAATATAATTGGAGATAGAACATAATGTGATACTTTTTATGATACTTTTACGATATTGCCACGGGATCGAAACTTATGCGGGTGAAACCGCGGGGCGTAGCTAGTTGTTTATAAATGTTAAGTTCTATGAATAAGGGTCTCTAAAATCTCATGTTTTGATTCCCAGTTTAGTTCAGGCCACAAAAATGTTGTTCATTACCACGAGAATTTCAGCAAATTCTAAAATGCAAACTAGTTACTTATTTTGTTATTAAAAACTTTACGTAATATTCCGAACTTGATAACCACGGAGCCAATTTTGGCACTGCATTGTTCGGTCATATTGTAAGCTGTTGTTTAATTAAAATTGGTTTAATATTAGGTTATGCTGGGTAAACCAAAGGACAGTAAATGAGAATTTGAACATAGATAATAATGTTCTTTCATGTTATTCGGCCAGTCTGCTTTAGCAAGTTTAATGACCAATCAATTTTGCGGAATTCATTTTCACAAAGGAATACCACAATCTGATCTCTAACCACTGTAAAACTAAAGAAAACCTGATGTATACAGTCCCATAATTAATTCTGCAAGTGGACACTACTGGTTACTTATTAAGCGGCAAGCTCTTACTTAGGTGATTGTTAATATCCATCCTGTTCTAGTGTTTTTTGACTTAGCTTTAGCTTCTCGAGTTAGTTTGTGGTTAAAAGACAAAATAAAAACACATTTTTACTTGTCTTGTTTTTTTATTAGCCTTGCTTTTTTATTCAGTGCTGTTTTGACTCTGGTGTGCCCAGAGTCCAAACAGTACCCTAAATGCGTAACACTATCATTCACGGGTGTGCAACGTTTGAAATAATAACAAAAGTTCTAATGATCATATTACCTAATTTCATTAATATAGTTTTAAGCCTTTTTGATCAGACTGTCTAACTTTCAATTCGTCTACAAGGCAAAATGCCTAAAATTAATGACACAGCAAATTGCCTAAGCTGTAAATCGCCTCGAGATCAAAATGTTTAACAAGCAAAATGCCTAAAATGCACTAATTTCTAAGTAGTAAATCGCCTGGAGATCTAAATCATAAATGTCGCTCAATGTGGATTAGTCATGTGCAAAACACTATCACTGTGTTTTGTAGCGGAAGTTTCTTGACATTGCTATAATATATTATTATGAATATAATTATTATTAAAAGTATAACCTTTTTTTAGGTTTTTTCCATGTTCTTTTCTATATAATCTAGTCGTTTCTGGCACTCACCGGCCGCTGCGGCACTGCTCACTTCGCTCGCTCGGCTCGTGCGTTGGTAGTCACAGTTTTAACCTAACCATTTGTTTGAATAATTAACCTTCATAGTCAAAATAAGGTTTAGTTCAAATACTGTAAAGGCATATGGTAAGGTGCCTATTTTAGTTCATAGTCAGAATAAGGTTTAGTTCAAATACTGCATAGATATATTGCAAGGTAGGCATTGTGCTTCCTAGTCATTATAAGGTTTAGGCAATACTTGGCATAGATGTTTTGATTTCTAGTCAACATGATCTTATAGTGTTTAATGAACATTTTTTATAATGGACATTTGGATTAATATTCAATTAGTATAATATTCAGTTACAACTCGTATAACATTCAAAATATATAAGTAACGTTTAATATAATTTTGAAATGTCTACTTTGTTTTGTTATATAATATACCTACATCAGATACCATCTACTGTTATTGAAACGTTTGAGTTAGGTTAGGTTAGAACTGCGACCACTAACGCGCGAAGGCGAGCGAGCGAAGCGAGCGTGCCCCGGTAGCAGCCGCCGAGAGCCAGGTCCCCTCTATTGTTGGTGAATCATTTGTATTAGATAAGGATAGAAAAGTATGATAAAATGAGTAAATATGAAAATTTGGTCAACTGAACGTTATATAAAAAGAGCATTATACAAATTAAAAATTATATGAAATGAACGTTACACTAAATGTTATTACAGGAAAAGAAGGTTATATGAAATATAACATTAGATCACATGAAATTAGATCATTTGTTTTTATAGCATCGGAAAATTATATCATCTGAACGTTATTTCAAGTGTTATTATACTATCTGTTATTGTGCCATATATTACACACTCATCAATCACAATCTGAATGATTTTGAAGTATACTGCTTATCCATTGCTTCATGTGTTTGAAAAATTTGTCTGCACAACAACGTAAATAACGCAATGAATGTTGTTGAACTGTCAAAATGAGACCTATTTGATTGCTGTTGATAGTGTGTTACGCAATTACCCCTCTGTTCTGTTAACGGCAAGTGTCAATCAAACTGTTTTGTTGCAAGTTTAAGCCATTGTATAACATTGTTTTCTTTCAACTACGTAGTAATGTTATCATTAATCACTACAAAACCGATCACAAAGGACGTATTTTTTGCTTAGAACCAAAACAGTGACGTAATATTATATGAAATCTCATTGTTGCACAGTTTTTCATGAATGCACTGTTTGTTATTTTTTATATAGATATAAATTTACCACAGAGGTGTAATGTCTCCCATTAAGTTTAATATACAATGTATGCATTAGATAAAAAAAATACTGGCTGAAAATAAAACTTGGCTGAATAAAACCGACTTTGTGAAAAACTTTGTTTTCATTAACTTGAGTTTTTATTTTGAGTAGGTATATTTTATCACGGTAGGTAAATTGGTAGTTGAAAGAAAAGTGGATTACGTACCTTGTTAAAGTGAGTAATTAATGCTTTGTGTTAATTTAATTTAAAAGTTTTTTTTAAACATAAAACTCGTGCATTAATAATTCACTTTGCGCTCGATGCAACAATCGACTATTTGATATAATAATAGTCTGACTAAAGACAATCATGATTTAGGTCTGCATACAGCCAAAGACCTTAGAAGAAAGCTTAGACCCTTTCCACCACGTAGGTAATGTATGAGGGCCCTAATATTATCAATGCAAGATACGTTGCTGTAGTAATACATTACACTTCAGATTAAGATTACAAGTAGTGGCTTAAGCAATCTATGTAAATACGTGTTCTGTATATAAATGGATAAATGATTTACCTATTCAATTATTATTTGGATAAGAAATGGTCCGAGATAAGGAAAACCCTGCCTCGTTAATGTCATTTAAAATACATATAAGGGGCCGTATTATGAAGTACAAATGCCATTATGATTCCAGACCGAAAAATCATCCATCTCTCTCTTGCACTGGAATCATGATGGCATTAAAACGTCATAATACAGCCATACAAGGGCTTATGAAGGCGGCTTATATATGCCGTAGAATTCACCTGTACCTATACCTAAGACATCCTAGAATAATTAATTAATCAAAGTAAGGCGTGATAAATAAGATAACCTTACTTGTAAGTAAAAGTAAGTTTATTCATCTTTTACACCTCAACGGGTCTTGCCGGGTCCAATCCACATCGAAGGGTCGCTACTCGAAGTTGTGAAGGAGTATGTCTACCTAGGACAAGTCATCAAGGTCGGTAGACACAACTTTGACAAAGAAGCCGACAGAAGGATCCAGTTGGGTTGGGCGGCATTTGGAAAACTGCGTCAAGTCTTCTCGTCGCCTATCCCGCAGTGTCTGAAGACTAAATTCTTTAACCAGTGCGTCCTGCCCGTCATGACATACGGTGCCGAAACGTGGACACTGACAGTCGGGCTAGTCCACAAATTCAAGGTTGCGCAGCGTGCTATGGAGCGGGCTATGCTTGGAGTCTCTTTGAAGGATAAGATCAGGAATTAAATTATCCGGAAAAGAATCGGAGTTACCGACATAGCTTGCAGAGTAAGCAATCTGAAGTGGCAGTGGGCTGGCCATGTTTGTCGAAGGACCGATGGCCGATGGAGCAGACGAGTCCTGGAGTGGAGACCACGTATCGGCAAGCGTAGTGTGGGACGCCCCCCAGCTAGATGGACCGACGATCTTAAGAAGGTGACTGGGTCAGACTGGATGCGGAAGGCGGAGGACAGGGTGTTGTGGCGCAGCCTGGGAGAGGCCTATGTCCAGCAGTGGACTGCGATAGGCTGAGTTGATTGATTGATTGACCTCAACGGGTCGTCTTGAAATGATGCGGTGGGACTCCGAGTTCTACACATACGTAACAGGTTTATACGGCAAAATTTGCAGCAAAAATATAGTCATAGTTATGCAAAAACCTTTTATTGTAGGTATCATTCTCTAGCCAAAGTTCGGACAAGCATTTTAATGATGGGCTTTAATTAAGTCACAATCCAAAACTGTATATAACGACAGAAAGCTCAAACAATTTACCTAACGTCTACAAAGGCACAAAGGTAGGTCCCACAACAATACACAACGTAACTAAACGCCTAATTGATGGTATACCTACCTTTACAATAAATAAATACATTTAAAACACAAATGCCAAAGGAAACGGGTAATTACGTATTACTTTTTTATGAAGCTTGCCTCGAGTTCGAGCTGATCGATAATGACGAAAATAGGCTAACATACTGGAAATTGGACTGCAAATGTCAGATGTTTTGCCATTTGTTGATTATGGACGTGGCATGCCACACGTGAGGTGAGCAGGCCTTTCGAAATGCGATGCATTCCTGTGCGTAGTTCGGTTCTATTTAAGTTATGGGTACACAGGTATGTAAGTACTTTCTACATAGATACGTGGGGGTGGACTCCGAAATGATTAGTGTAGGGTTAGATTATATTCATATTCATTTATTTGCATACCATAATGTGCATAAAAGGTAATAAAGAAGGATTAAAGCTAAAGTACAGTTATGGACCCTGTTAGGGCACAGCAACATAGTAATAACTTACAATTGAAATTAAAATTCAAAGGTAAAATTCAGAAATAACAATTCTTATAAATGTATGTAAACTTATAAAATTACGTATTAGTTAGTTAGTCATAGTTATTTAGATAATGTTAGAGTTAATAATATTATTAAATTTATTTTAACTAAAAATAAAAATAAATACTAAAGAAAAAGTAGAAAATTAGAATGGTTAAGGTAAGCATAATATTAAAATCAAAATCAGTCATATACAGTTATTATTATAAGTAACGATATTATTATTTTGTAATCATTATATTTTATTTTGTTTATCATTCATGTGTTCATTTATATTATAGTAGTTTTTACATAATAGAAATAGTTTTAATATGGTACTGCGGTGCGAGTAGAGACACTTGGATACAAACGTATTTAGATACAGTATTGTGGGTGGACTTACATTAGAGGTATACTAACGATTCATGGGTACGTAGGTAAGCATTAATATTTATATCGGTAATCCTCGACTCAATTAGGATGTGCTAGTGAGTTAATAAATAAATAGTCATTTGGACTGACATTACATAGAATAGAATACTCATACCCCCCCGCCCACCATCACTCCCCCGTCCCCCTATATTTCATCCCCTCTCTCTCTTATTTAAGAAAACACTTCGTCTCTCCTTAAACATTATCATTATATCATACAGTTCCTTTGCTCTTGTATGATGTTTATTATTGTATATAATTATATAGATAAATGTATGTATGTATTTATTGTATATGGTACATCACTGACTACCTGCAGTATTCTCTCTCCTTCTCATTTTAATCTATCCAAAGGTTTTCTGTAAGAGATCGCTTTTAGCGATAAGACCGATTCAACATTATTTTCTGTAATCTTTATGGTGTACATAATAATATTACATTACTGCAGCGGTCAGCAAAAGAGGCATTGATGGACATCAACGATGATTCTTCCATCAATGCCTGGTTGCGGCCAAGGCTTGTATAGTGGTTTTCTCAAATAATGCGCGGAAATTCAAACTAAGTAAACTATTTATAAATTCCAGATTCAATGACGAACAACGATCATTTTTCACGCGCCAATATGTTCATTTGTTTTTTTTTTTCAATAATTCTGCTTTTTACTACTACTTGCAACTATTTGCAAGCCAGTTCGAAATTTAAATAAAACCTTTGATAAGTCACCTCCTTGGTTTCCATGTTTCGGAGTGAAAGATCGTTCCATTTTTGAATTACACGATAGATATGAGTTTACTATGTTATTTATTTGGCCGCTAAACCACGACAGATATGGATTTTCATACAACTTTTGGCGGCCGCTGCTCGCATCTATTTGGCCAGCACAGCAATTTCGATTTATCTCGAAGAAGGTTGTCAAAATAATGCTCCAATTTCCATGCAAGTTTGAGAAAATAGTATTCTATTCTATTCAATTCTTGAAAAGACTTGGGTATTAATAAAATTTTAATATTATTAATCTATTGCTCTCGGCGCCTTATCGGCCAGCCGGACTTAGGAATGTGATTTTTCCTTTAAAAGCCAAAAACTTCATTTTTAATTATTCGTAACTAGTGTAACTTTACGAAATACGTGTTTTCATTTTGGAATTGGATGACTTCATGATTTAACAATATCATTTGGAATCAAAAATTCCACTCCCGAAATTTGGATGCAACGCGGAATAAGAATGGAAAGAAGCCTTTAACCATAAAAGCTTGTGCGTCCAACGCTCATGTTTCGCTGTATTTTGATAATGGAACCCGAATGCTTTTTTCGTATACACAAATGTAAAGGGGGTCTACTCCGAAGCGATAATCCAAAGTATCGACCGAATCTTCGGCCGTTTATTGACTTTCAAAGTTTCTTTTTTTGACTTTGAGTCTTTACCCGACTTCAAGGCACATTTTTGACTATAACTTATGTCTTTGACAGTCGTTTTTTTTGTTTTTTCTTAGTCAGCTATTGTCAGCCGTATTCTGAAAACGGCCGAACATTCGGCTGATACTCCGGATTTATCTTCGGAACTTCGTTCGAAATCAAAATGCGTCCAGGGGTTCTACCCTGGACGCATTTTGATTTTGAACGAAGTTGAGGCTTATTACAATGCAGAGTTACAATAAAATAAATAAAATAAAAATAGTTTATTTCACAATATCATCAAAGTTCTACGATAGAGAAAATGTCACGCTTATAATATCGTCGTTTGTCAACGGCAAACTATCACCTGTCATCTAACTACGAGGACATATCAAAATATTCAGAGAACACTATATAAACAAGTGCGAGTCGGACTCGCGCACGAAGGGTTCCGTACCATAATGTATAAAAACCGGCCAAGTGCGAGTCGGACTCGCGCACGAAGGGTTCCGTACCATTATCTATAAAAACAGCAAAAAAATCAAGTTTGTTGTATGGGAGCCCCCTTAAATATTTATGTTATTCTGGTTTTTAGTATTTGTTGCTATAGCGGCAACAGAAATACATCATCTGTCAAAATTTTAACTGTCTAGCTATCACGGATCATGAGATACAGTCTAGTGACAGACGGACAGACAGACAGACAGACGGCGGAGCCTTAGTAATAGGGTTCCCTTTTTACCCTTTGGGTACGGAACCCTAAAAACACACACACACTATATAAATATTTAAGTTTATAAGTCGTTACTTTTTGTGGTTTTAGAAAGTACCAACTACAACGACTCAATTACAGTATGAAACCGCCTAGTACTTCAATTTCTGTAACGACCTATTACTCATTGAAAGAAATATTACCGATACCCCTTTCAATTATAATTGGTACGGGGTAATTGACTACGCAAACTTTCACGATCGTTCGATGTTGATACAAGCAGTTGGAAAGAAAAGTGGTTGTTTACAGAACATTAATTGTGTTTATGTCATCCATCCTTGTCTGATTTCAGCCTACATTGATCATAGTACTCACTTGGAGACCCGAGTGGATGATGGATGAGTGAATTTCGTACTATCCCATTATTCGGGTGTCTAGTACGTGAAAGGTCGTGAGTACTTCTGAAGTACTTCACAAAAAGTTTTTTTTTTGTGAAGAATCTATTCATATTATGATTTCGTGAGTGGGTGAAAGAACCAGCGAGTTTTTTTACAGTCACTAGGCAAAATAATTCAATGCCAAATGACCTTTTTTAGCCTCATGTCGAGCATTAAAAATTTAAAAGGAAGAGTGTATTTCAGGATTTTATCAATACCATACAAAATTTAGGCCACACTACCTCCCCTGTTTTTGGATTATTTAAAAATAGTCTGAACATTTCAAACGATATGAAGCCGAACATTTAAGTCAAGGTTAGTTATTCCCCGAGAGGAATGTCAGATCGCAAAATGTGGAGTATTTTAAATACCTGATTTCTACTAATTAAATGTATTTGGAAACGAAATAAATGATTTGTGTATCATTAGCAAAATTGGTGATTTTTACTCGTGTCGAAGAAATGTACCTAATAAATGCTTGATAATACAATTTTGACGATAATATAATATCAACATGGGAGGGTAAATGCCATACGGAATTAAATGGAGCCAAAATCAATATAAGTTGGAGATTAGTTCCTAGCCTTCGAATTATAAATCAGTATTGCCAAAACAAATGAATGGGAAACAACAAATTAGATAGTCGACAGTTTTATTGTTCTGTTTACTTAAGGATAAGGTTTTTTCCTCATTATTGACCGAGCGAGCGAGGCGTCTCTGTTTCAAATCTGACAAAATTTGCTTTCCTCTGAGAGTTTTTTGGAACTCTGCAGGTAGTATTTTACAACCGATCTGGACGAAACTGGATGTACAGGTTTTACATTTTTTTTGTCGTCTGGTATGATTGGATGTGTACTTCCCCCAAAAAAATAGATCTCAAAATAGGATCTCATTAAGCGGAGATATTCAGTACTGAATATCTCCGCTTAATGAGATTCTATTTCAATGGTTCTTTGAAAGGTAGTAACTTTAAGCTGGTCTCATAGAAATTTGGATAAGATCTGCTAAGCATATTCGGCAAGATGAGCAGAATAGGTTCTCAAAGTTCAGTAAATTGCTCACTTTTCGATTTCTATCAGTGGAATCGGCCGTATAACTACTAGGTAGAGATCGATAGAGCACCTGGGACCACCTTTTCATCACAAAACTAGGCTGCAGCGTTACCTCTGACAATTAAAACCTATTAATATTTTTTTCTAGCTGGCGTACAAATTTTTACTCATAGTTTCTCTTTACCTACCATGTTTTTAGAAACAAAAAACATGGTAAATATATCGTTTTAAATAACTCATCATCTGCCTAGCCTTTTCCCAACTATGTTGGGGTCGGCTTCCAGTCTAACCGGATGCAGCTGAATACCAGTGTTTTACATGGAGCGACTGCCTATTGGACCTCCACAACCCAGTTACTGGGTAACACGATATCCCTTGGTGAGACTGGTTGTCAGACTTACGGGCTTCTGACGACCCGTACCAACTGTCAAAGATCTACAAATGACAGCCGGGACCAACGGCTTAACGTGCTTTCCGAGGCATGGAGGAATCTTGGTATGAAAAGATGGTCACCCATCCACGGACCAACCACGACAAGCGTAGCTTAACGCTTTCACGGGCGGTGAAGGAGACACAATAGAAGTTGTATTGTTATGACGTCATCAGGCGTTCACTGTCCGCGAAAGGGTTAACCTGGGCGCCGATCGCGCTATTTCTCAACGTAATTACCGTTCGAACGGAACGTTTTTGGTTTTGGTTTAGTTTTGGTTTAGCTGGTGTAAGAAACGGTATCGCGCTATTTTTTGTGAGAGTATTGTTCGATCGATCGTTCCTCCAACGTAACTTCCAAAGTAAAGCTAAATCGTTTCCGTTGAAATGATTAGCGCGATATGAAATGTGTCTAACGTAACGTTTTTGGTTGTGGTATTAACGTTCAAAATTAGCGCGATCGGCCCCCTGATCGATCGACCCGTGCGGCAGTTATTATTTAGCCACAAGCTCCTTTTATCTATCGTTCTAATATAATATAATATTCAATCGTTTTAAATAACTATAGTGCAATATTAATTGTTGCAAAAAAGTTTGTGTTCACAAGGTCTATAATTGTTCGCAGAACTACTAGTATTAAATGGGAACTGTTAAGCATTTTACGTTCTTATTGATTTCTTTACACACAAAATACAACTTCTTTGATCATCTTACGTGAACACTTGAATTACATTTATATTACTTGTAGAATGAAAATTATTACCAGTATTATTCAGGTAAGTAATTAGTGAGACAGCAATGAAATGTTTTAAAGACTAAATAGTTGTAATATAACTATTTAGTCTTTAAAACATTTCATTCGATGCGGCTCTTTGAGTATATTGCCAAACACAACAAAACGAAGTATGTTACAAGAAATTTAAATGACCACGACATTGATTTATTAGTATCGTTCAGTTTCAGATTTTAACTAGGTTGTAGGTGCATAACACATTTAGTGCCAATTTCACCAATGAAACTAAACGCGATCAGCACATAAACCACGTTTAAGAGCTGTCAGTGTCATTATTTTCTTTGTAATATTGACACTGACAGCTCTTGAACTCAGTTTAGAAGTGCTGATCGTGTTCAGTTTAATTGGTGAAATTCGCCCTTACAAGTCACAGGCATGCACAAGAACACATTCTCTTGTACAGTTTATCTAAATGATTTTATATAAACGGCAAAGAATATATTTCAGTATTACTGACGTAATAATGTATGAAAGAGTACATTATGCTTAAAATTGGTAGTGATTTAAACTTAGCAATGGAATGTGACAAATTAATTAAAATTATTATTCGACATATAGTAAGTACAGCTTTTGAAAAAAAGCATCAGTTAATACCATCATCAATCCAGCTTAGCTTGAATACAAAATAGCGACGCCATGTGGGAATGGACTAATGGACGCACATACTTTGATGCTTTGTGTCCGTCCTAGTATTCCCGATTTTCCGGTAAATCACAGGGAATTTAGTGCATCGGTTTTGGGCTTTGAAAATGGACACGTAATAATAGTTGAGTGTGTTTACATTTTTTAAATTCTGCCGAACATTAACTTAGATGCTTTTTGCGTCAAATATGTACAAATGAATAGATTTTACTTCTCTTTAACAATTACTATTCGCTGTACAAAATATACCAACGACAGGATGAAAATGGACCACGTCATGAATTAAGGAGATTATTGTAACAATATATCAATATAATCAAGAATTGAGTTATAAAGTCAGTTCCTGTCATTGAGGACCGTTCATCTGTCAATGTCACGCCTACGATCGGACCTAAAGCTAATGTAAATGGGAAATTTATTCGATCTTATTATTAGAGCACGCCAAACTCAGTGAATTTTCTTCTTCGGAGTAGAATAATAAAAAGAGCAAATTGACAATAGGCATTAAATAATTCTATGGGCAGTCATGAATTCTATATCCATTCATCCTTCTATCCTTATCTTATTTTATTAGGGTTGGCGCAGTAACACCAGCCGTCATCGCAGTGTTTATTCCCAGCTTAGCTATAATAATATCTTATTTCACACAATCCATCCATCTTTTCTTTGATCTCTTTTTAGATCCGTTCAAACTTAACACTTTTTCTTTGCATCAAACTATATTAATATTCTTTAAGCCGATATTACCACGACAATCGGTTACATACTCATGATTTCATGTTATGAAAAATCAGCGCGTAAATTGGACCATTCATTAACATAGTAGTCCTTTTCAAGGACTAGTGACACGCCCCTGCTTCGTACTAACTAGCTTTTGCCCGCGCCAGCATTTATACTTTTAAGTTTTAGCGTTAGAGCGTTTTCAAAGAATATAGTCATAATTATGACTATATTCTTTGAACCTAAAATTAAAATGCTTATAGAAAAAATATTATTTACAGAACTTCGTTTTAGCGTTAGAGCGTTTTCAAAAAATATAGTCATAATTATGACTATATTCTTTGAACCTAAAATTAAAATGCTTATAGAAAAAATATTATTTACAGAACTTCTTTATAGACAATATTCTTCACTAAATTTGTCGGTGCCAAAACCACCAAACTACTGGGCGAGCTTACGCGTGAGCAAGCTACGTAGGATTGCCCGTGTGCGAAACAGTTTTCTCTTAAGTCTTTTCCCGAAATAATTGTGTTTGCCCTTGAGACTTGCTTATGTCATTGCAAAGCAGATCTTGAAAGGAAACTGTAATCATTTGAATTCGAACAGAAGGTCATTCGGAAGTAAAGGAATTCGTGATACAAACGTACTTTTACCACCACCACCACCTGGAGCCTTTGAGCACCTTTGGTCCACCTGGAGTTGATAGTGAATCGTATGTAATACAGGTTGAAGCGCCTATTTACCACCAGATTTTAAAATACTATTAACGCCATCTGTAGATTTTTATGGAAATAAATTTTGTTATTTACATTAATACAAAACAGTTCTATTTTTTTTTTGGGATGGGTTTGCTCTTTGCCTTAGTCTAGGTCAGAGGTGCCAGAGACAAAGTCGATAATGGAGTGAGCTTACCTAGAAGAAGCCTGTTCACTCTCACTTTGAAGAGATTAAGGTTGTATGCGTTCGGAAACACAGACGCAGGTAGAGAGTTCCACTCTTTTGCTGTGCGAATTATAAAAGACATTTGGAAACGCTTAGTGCGAATTGGTGGAATAGCAACCAGGAAGGAATAGTAAACTGCAATGCATCTAGATGTCCAGACGACATGACGTGTGTCTGTGTAGATGTGTGTAATTAGGACTTTTTAGATTTTTTTTGTTGTTCAAGTGTGTTGCATTTCAAAATTGATGACATTTACGTGATCAACGTCCCGAAAAACCTTAAAAATTATACCCATGTTGATTTTCAGACTACCTACTCTTTTCAGCCCCTGAAGGACTTATTTCTGAAAAAGCATAAAACACGTTTTATTTATTTCTTGACAGAAGTCAATCAATCAACTCAGCCTATCGCAGTCCACTGCTGGACATAGGCCTCTCGCAGGCTGCACCACAACACTCTGTCCTCCGCCTTCCGCATCCAGTCTGACCCAGTCACCTTCTCAAGGTCGTCGGTCCATCTAGCTGGGCATCCCACACTACGCTTGCCGATACGCGGTCTCCTCTCCAGGAGTCGTCTGCTACATCGGCCATCTGTCCTTCGACAAACATGGCCAGCCCACTGCCACTTCAGTTTGCTTACTCTGCAAGCTATGTCGGTAACTCCGGTTCTTTTCCGGATAATTTCATTCCTGATTTTATTCCTCAAAGAGTCTCCAAGCATGGCCCGCTCCATATTGCGCTGGGCGACCTTGAATTTTTGGAACAGCCCGACTGTCAGTGTTCACGTTTCGGCACCGTATGACAATACAATATTTTTGAACAGCCTATCCAACGATTCCCCACACCATGGGATAGACAAGAAAAAAAAAATATAATCCCCACTTTACGTATAAGGAAGGTAATTTTTTTTTTTCATTACGTATAAGGAAGGTAATTTTTTTTTTTCATTTTTTTTTCACTTTGTCTGCGTTATTAATATGTATACCCATGCCAAATTACAGGTTTGTAGAACTAAGTCTCTGAGCTAAGACGGGGACAGACAGACAAACAGACAAACGGGCATGGCGAATCTATACGTTGTTGACTACGGAGCCCTAAAAAGTGTCCAAATAAACCAGAATGGAGGCACTGTGCGTGGTTTTGTATTACAAGCATAAGTAATCCTGCTTCCTTCCATTACCAAAATGACACCGAAAACCATTTTGAACCTGCAAATACGAAACCCATAAAACACCTCGATCCCAGTCCTATTATTTATCAACAAAGGTTCGTTGTACATTTAGGTGTATCAATAAGCTCCACAGGAGCAAATATCATAAATCAGCCAACAAATAATGTCCGATAGCGTCCATCCAAACGCCCAGATAACTCGTAAACTGGGATACAGCCGCAAAATATGTTGGGATGGACCATTCACTTGAAGTGTCGTTGCTATCCTGAAATAAACGAAAGAGGATATTTCGACATAAATTTTATTTTTACATCACCTGGGAGACGTGTAGTGGTATCAAGAACAAGGATTGATAATAATTATGGAGTATAATTATGTCGGTATAGTTTGGGATGAAAGGGTTGACTAAATCGATCTTAAATAATAAGGTGAAGATAAGTACAAACCCTGTTATAAACTTAGATATACAAAGCTACAAGTACTTTAGTTTATAGCACCAAAATTCTACTATAGTTTCAAATAAAACACAATCATTAATATCCTTAAATTTTCGCACCATTTGCAATGCTTAACAAATCGAGTCGCTACTGTATCATAAGTGAATATTTTGAAAGTAAACAAAGTTATAAATCACGCCTACGACGCCAAGGATCCGTGCAATATTCCAAAAAATGGGAAGCTAGTGAGCCGGTAGATTACCTTCATTTTTGTTAGCAATGATTGCTGATGGAAGATAAATGGTGAAAACAATGTTGGCGATGGATTGGAAATGTCTTGTGAAGAGGTTATTTGTTTTAAGCCAAACATGAAGATCGTAGATAAACACTCCATTGTGGCATGAGTATACCAAGTATTAACCATCACTATTCTTGTACTTAAAGACCATTTTTGTCTACTACCATTTAAAATTAGTTTTTACTACAAATAACAATATTTTGGATTGGCGCCAATTTGATAAAACTGTTTCATTTTTGAGGAAATGAAAAATTGTTCAATTCCAATTTGCTACTTCAGCTTCTACAATAAAACGAATCTATCACAAAGGAATATATTTTGTGATTTATTGTAACTAAGAAATATCCATGGAGTACCTATACTAGATATATGCATTTCAAATGATTTAAATTGAACGTTTTGAGTGATGAATCTAGTCGAGGTTTTCAATATAATCTGAATGTTTTATATTATGCTTACGTTTCCAAATAATTATTGTGATACTGGCGTCATGATGCTTAACCCGTGCGCTTACGCTAGTTGGCGCTGCTTAGCACGGCTGAGGCCTTTGTGCTGATTACTAGAATCTAAAATTTTACTTTGATCCTATACCGGTTGATTAATTTCATTGATGGCTTTACAGGTTTACCAAGTTCTACTTTATAAACCGACTTCTAAAAAGGAGGAGGTTTTTATTTGTATGTATGTTCACCAATTTCTCCGTCAATTATGGTAAGATTTTGAAAAAAATAAAGTGTTTAAAGGGTTTGCTCCCGAGGTGGTCCCATTGTCACCAAATCAGAATCTGATGAGGAGATCCCATGGAAAATCCTCAAAATTGATAGCCACACCTATAGCGATTTGGGTATTTTTCATAGTAACTCGTGCATTTGATCTTGAAAAGCACCATTTGATAAAGTGAAAGTGGTGATGAAGACCACAGATGGCCACCGGAACTACTTAATAATTCGTATCTAACGGATTGCGAGTCGATTAGGTACTTTAATATGGTTGCCAAGCAATTTATGCTTGTCACAATGCATATGGTGAGTGGCAGTTCTACTGGTTCTTACCAGGAGAACTCCTCAACAGTTAACGTCTCTGCATCGGGAAAAGCAATATTTTGTAAAATGTGATGAGCAGTTGATATTGGGCTATTTTAACAGATACATTACAGACTAATCCACTAAAACGTGAATAATAAAAACTTTTTACAAAAAAAAAACACCAACTTACAAAATAAACACTACAAAGTAAAAAATTACTTTAATTGCGGAAGTTGGTGGCATAAAACGAACACACACCGACTTCTGAAATTAAAGTTATTTTTCACTTTGTATTTTTTTTGTAAAGACAGCCTTCCATTTGTATTCTTAATTTTTTTCATTTCTGTAAACAGTTTGATTGGATAAAGTTTATATTATTTTAGTATGAGTAATAGTTTTGAAGTAGGTACTTATAATTATCACAGCATCTAACACGAACCTGACCCATCTACTTGATATGTATCTTCCCGAACTTTGACTTATTTGTTCTTCGGAAGTTCATCCACATATTTCTTATCAGATTGGTACCTACCTATGTTTAATTTTAAGTTAGCTCATCATAGGCAGCTTCAAATTTCGATAAGCAATCAAACTTGTTCTACCATGAACAAGTTATTGCGAGATTATTTTTCGTACTTAAAGAAAAAAAATAACTTATCTTTACAAAAGTTTACTTTAGAGTTCCGTACCTAAATGGTAAAAAGGAACCCTTATGATGAGACTAAGTCTGTCTGTCTTTCACAGCTGGATATCTCAAGAACTACTAATGCTATTAACTTGAAATTTGGAATAGTTTTAGATGACGTTTACCCTACTATTTTGCAAACAAGAAAGAAATTTAATAAAATATATCTTTTTTGCAACAGGGCCTGCAAGGGGGTCTTAAAAATTCTAATGGACTCTACTAGGGCATGTGGGGTATCATATGAAAGAGCGCTGTTTGCACATTCCCAAACTTTTTTTTTTCAGGCATCAAAGTTTTTGACTTTGATGAAAGATTTTTCTCTGTGATAGATGTTTATGTAAAAATTACAAGAAAAATAAAACCATGTCTTTAAATAGCACAGTTTTTCAAAAATCATCAACATCATATATACGTACGGAACCCTCGGTGCGCGAGTCCGACTCGCTCTTGACTGGTTTTTTTTATAGTACACCCACACATTTCGCGGGTTTTGTTTAATAACCCGCGTTAAAAAGCTATCAGTGTCAATATTTCACAACATTGATGACACTGACAGTTCATGAACGTGGTGTAGATGTGCTGATGTGCCGATAAAATAAATATATTAATATGAAGAAAAAAATATTATAGTATTTATCACTTTATAAGTATATTACTGATATGTCCGCTTGATACCGAGCGTTCAAGTTTATAATTAAAAGATAAAAAAAATATATTTTATAATTCATTTGTATCATCGATTCTAACTTACATAACTTTAAATATAAGTTGACGTAACTGTAACTAATGATTTACAACTGATAATAATAGGCATTTATTATTTCATGTGACACTATCAGCTTACACGAATTTAAAATAAATTACTCGGTTATTAAGAATGATTTATACCAAAGAATTGTTTCAAGTTGGGTTGACTCGAAACTTATCAGCTTTAAAAATAAATCAGATGTTTGAAAGATTTTTTATCGTAATGAATTATTGATTCACATTTTATAATTCTGTCTGTCCGCGGCTTAGCTCTCAGTACTAGAAAGCTGTTATTTTACATGGGAGGGTAGACATATTAGTCACACTGACAAAGGGGGATAATTAAATACTGAAAAAAAATATAGGGTTACCATCTCTTTGCACGTAAAGTTGGAATGATATATTTTTTCTTGTCTATCTCATGGTGTGGGGTATTGTTGGATAGGTCGTTAAAAAATATTGTTGGTCTGTTATAACCATTTTTCAATGCAGAGATCCGTTAGCGTAATATTAAGCTTTCAATTGCTAATTTTTATTAGAGTCAGGTGTCATCTAATTGATTGTTTTTGGATATGTGAAAAGTTTCATAGCAGTAGTATATATTATGTATAACGAAATTAAATGGAAAACTATCACAGCTAAGTAGGCTTTACAAGTTAAAGAGTAATAGTCGACCAACATACATTTGCAGTTAGAGAATTGACTTATAACGATGTATGAGGGAACATGTCTTAACTACAATTTTAAGTTTGTTCTTGGGATAAATTCACCCCAACTACGGAACCCTTCATTGTGCATGGTTCGACACGCATTTGGCAGTTTTTTTTATTATTATATCGATTTAATTTTTACCTCCATTTAATTTTGCGATCACGTCGTAGTGGCATTACTAACGCGGCGGACACCGCGCGCTTTCTTACCTCAAAGTTTAGTCGTCAAAGGCTATAAATATATATTATCTTCTCTCAATACGCGTTGTTTTACCTCGACTCACACCCATATCACAGGGTTCAAGTATAAATCAGTTACTAAAAACTTGCGTAAACTTTAAAAATGAAATCCGTTTTTGCATCTCTCGTATTTCAAAGCAAAGTAAAGTTGTAATACAAATGGCAGACGAGACGGGGATTCCTCAGAACAAACAAAATCTTCTCGGTCCAATTTTTCACAAAAGCTTTGGAATGTTAGCGTTTAATCAAACTGCATTAAAGCGTTGAGCACTAAGTTTTTCTGCCAACTCTGTTTGTCTGGTTAAACGAAGCGCGACTGTAGCCATATTATTATCAATGTGAGATTTTATATCAGCTGGAATATTTTTCTTGCTTTTTTCCTTTAAATAATATATTTTATTTCTTAGAGCTCCGTATTTTTAACTAGTTTCTGACCGCGACTCTGTGGACTCTGCGTGGATGTAGTAAGATACACAATAAATTAAAATAACAGCCACATTTATAAGAAACACCTTCGGCCCCCGACCCATCGCCTCGCATCGCATCGCCCGCCCGCGCTATTACTTTGTTTTCGCTTAGGATCATTCCGATTTTTTTATTTTTGCTCGGCTCCAAAGAGTCTTAGCGTGATGTTAAATAGCCTATAACCTTCCTCAAGACTTGGGCTATCAAATGCAAAATATTTTTTTCAAATACAACTCGTAGTCTTAGAGAATAGTGAGTTGAAACAAAAAACTAATTCTTTAGCTTTATTATTATTATATATTAGTTCACAGCGTGCGGCTTTAATGGCGACATTAATTTAATACACCTATACGGTTTTGCGTTTTCGTTTTATGAAGATATTTTAAATTAATTAAACGTTATTAATTATTGATTTATTAACAATTTTCTAAAATATAATTTTGGAGCAACCTGTACTTAAAGAACTGTAGCGCAGAGGTAATTTGCCATGGTCACGGATCAAAACATCGCATCAATTAAATTAAAACGGATAACGTGGAAAGAGTAGGCGAATTGAAGGAAAGAGAGAGCTTTATTATTTAGTTTGTTTGAACATTTTAATTTTTCAATGAACGAACTATTTTATCTTATTATATTTTTTATGATTACTGGCTTGCCATTGTAGCTACACGTTGTGTATTATATTAATCAACATACCAGCCATTCATTTATTTTAACCAACATACTCCAGACAGAAATAACAAGAAGGTTTCTTGGTCACTCATGTCCAAAGGTTTCCAACTTTCATAAATCGTTAGTCCATTTTAGCCCAGGTGTTCTTTATGCTTCGTTCAGACCTTGTAACTCTTGGACTTAGGAAGTTTTTACTAGCCTGACAAATAACTCCAATGTTTATTATAACTGTTAGGTCAATGTTACACACTATTCAAAGTCAAAGTCAAATTATTTATTTCAAATAGGCACATAAAACGCACTTTTGAACGTCAAAATAAATAAATAAAATAGAATTGATTCTAGTCGCCCCTTCCAAAAGATAGTTTTGTATGGAGAAGAATGGGCAAGAAACTCCACCATTACTCTTTTAAAATATTTTGTATAGGTACATTAATTATATTACTATACAATTAAACAATTAAAAATAGCTGCCAACCAGTTTGAGTTTGTCTAGATTTAATTTTGAACTCTAAGGTGGAACATTTTAATTGCAGGCAATAGAAACTTTGGATGCTAACCAAACTCGGCCTGCTACTTGCATAGTTCGTGCATTGTATAACTCAAACATAACTTGAATGATTTCGTGTTTCGGTATTGTTCTATTAATGTTTTGTTGTACACATAACACTGTGCCATATTAATTATTGAAACACATAGATGTTACTGATTTTGAAAATGTGATATTGCGTAAATATCAAAATATAGCTACAAAGGCGTCTCAATATTAAAATAAAAAATTGCGCAGGGACGTTTTCTTGTGACAAAATGTCACTATTTTTTTTATTTTTTTTAAACGTTCCCCACACTACGAATTTCTCCTCTATCGAGGGTGCGTTTACAAACATTTAAACTCACATACACAAACAGCCAGACCCGGAACAACTACTTGTAGACATTGTATGTATTGAATACAATAGTCTCTAAATTGGTATCTTGCCTACCTAATTTAGGTAATATCTAACTTATACAGCTTTAACAGAGGTATGAGGAACAATTATGTTAAATGGAACATATTATTATGTGAAGATGTTTGTAACTTGGTAACACATAAATAGTTTCACGGGTTTCGTTGATATTTGGCAGAAAGATAGACGCAATAAATACCAATATAAACAAACATAATGTGTTTGGCAATACAATAATTGGCGTAGCATTCATTTTTGCCTACATAAAAATAAAAAATAAATCCGTGTAAATTGTACCGTAACGTGAAAGTAATCTAGACAACTTGCTACAGACAATTATTTAACTTCTGCTCCGAAAATCCCAAATCACAGTTAACGTTGAACATGACATCAATGTAATTAGGTCAAATCGGTCCGTTTGCAGGACCTAATTAACATATTCGCTGCCAAATGTTCGGGACAACATTAGGCTTGTAACATCCAAATGGATATTTTGAAGCTAAATCGTATAAATATCGTATTAAGCTAAACGCCAATATACGACCAATCATTAAAGTTTAAGGACGCAAAATCACAAAATCTGTCAAAAATTTGCAATTTTATTCGAAAATATTGGTTTATAATATTGTAACAAATAATTTCCGTTGCCTATTCACACAAAATTGACAATATCGTGTTGAGTTTAGAATCATTTTTCTTCAATATAATAACTTTAGTTATTAAAAATATTTTATGTAAGCGGACATGTTCAACTCAAAAAGATAGCAAAAAAAACTATCAAAATGTTACAAATAGTCTCAGAAAATAATGTTGAAAAACCTATATATTTTTTTTAAAAACACTGTCGGTAATATTTTTTTCTATATTATTTATCAAACCATATCAAGACATTTAAAAATCACACACTGGGCTTCAGCTATCCATGAGTTAAAATCAAAATTTTATTTTATGATTATACAATATCTTCATTCATGTAAATGAACGGCGAAATAAGCTTTAACTTCGAGAGCGCAAAAGTGATGAAACTATTAACAGGTGCTGAGACTGACACGAATGGTTTATCACCACGAAAACTGTACTTTTGTAGTTACACAGACTTAATGTTACAATTATTTCAAGCTTTCTCGCAATTAGATAAGAAATTGACAAGAAAGGTTTTTTTTGTGACAGCACCCTTAACAGTAATAAACTTGTTTTTTTAGAAAGAAAAATAAAAATTGAATATTCTGCACAAATAAAACGCACATTCAAAGTCAAAGTCAAAAAAGTCAAATTATTTATTTCAAATAGGCACATAGATGGCACTTTTGAACGTCAAAATTTATAAATAAAATAGAATTGATTCTAGTCGCCCCTTCCAAAAGGTAGCTTCGTATGGAGAAGAATGGGCAAGAAAATCCACCGTTACTCTTTTAAAATGTTTTACAATATTTGGTATTGGTACATCAATTATATAATTATATGTGAAGACGATGCACCTAGAATAAAATTACTATACCACAATTACAAAAAATAACATAGATTGCACACATACAAAGCAAACCTCGTACCTATTCTAATAATAAAAGTTTCACAATTTTAATCATTGTTTGATGTCAGGGCCAGGGACCAAAGGCAATTCACATTGCGTTATTACTCTGTCTTGCGACACTGGCAAATGACAAGAAACAAACAATCAAAACAAAAACAAAATGCCGATTGCTGAGTGGAAAAATAACTACATTTGTAACAAACAAACAACTTTAACAAGACCAATTAAACCGTGCGTCGTATCTGTGTAAGAACAGGTCGTTGCTCAGCAAAACGCTGTGACGTCAGACAAACCTATCTTCAACAGCGCTGATTTTCAGCTATTACCCCATTTTACTTCTGCATGAAGTTTAAATAAGTAAATAATTAGAGTAGATTAATTAAATCTGACTCCTCGATGGTCAAGTGAACGCAAGCGCTATTGCTGACCATGAATTCCTGGGTTCGATTCCCAGGTCGGGCGAAGTGTTATTGGGTTTTTCCATCAAGAATTTCTCACCGCGGAGTCTAAATGTGTACCCGGTTGATGGCAATAGGCTCGCCCCCATGGGACTTAAACATAACTAATTAAGTATGGGTGTACTATGGGTCTTTTATTTGTTTGGGTGGGAAATTATCAAATAACTTCTCCCGCTCTGGGCGGAGCGGCAGGGCGTGTCAGACTTTTACTGACTAAAATCCACCCGTGTTCCTTCAGATGCCTGTGTGCCAGGGCCCCGATATCCCTTTCGGACATACTCGCAACCCTGACCTTGACTCTGACTAACCTTCCGGTGATAACAGGCGTTATGTTATATTACTTAAATCTTTATATCCTTTATGACTGGTTATTAAGACATTACTAAGTGTTGCACCACTAACCAGGGCCTCAAGTCTGCTATTACAATAGTGCCAGAATGGTCGATCATTGATTTCATAATTGTTGATTTTGACAAGTTTGGTAATCTACAATTATAATGGAGTCATTATGACTTTCCAATGGTCGGCCACTGACACTACATTGAAAGAGATTGCATATATTGGTAATCTCGTACATAATGACAAATGAATGACATTTCTACTAATGGGTTTTATAATAATGGCAATACGACAATGCCATTATAATAACACAATTATATTACGAGAACATTGACCGACCAATGATCGACCATTATGAATTTACCAGATTACGAACTTTTAGCAAAATGACAATGGCATGACAATGGGATTGTGTTGGAATGACTGAATTTATAAAAATAGCAGACTTGGGCCCCAGTGACCAAGTAGAATTACATCATTACCGGTAAAGCTCAAACTCAACTCAAACTCAAACTCAAAGCATTTATTTCAATTAAACCATTTACAGGCACTTTTGAATTGTCAACAAGTCGGTCAGTTACAAATATGAAGCTAGTTGCCCATTCCAAATAGTAGGTTCCTATGGAGAAGAACGGGCAAGAAACTCCACAGACACTCTTTTAAAATAAAATATTTGATACAAAGTATTGGTTACATCATTCTTATTGAAAATATACATGTGAGAACGATGCAAAACGTCAGAAGCGTCCGTGATAAAAAAAAACAATTCAAAACTAAAATAATTAAAAATAAGCCGTGGCAGCTAAGAGATGACCAGTCCCAACTGACAGCGCCCGTTCACGAACATGACGCATGGATCAGCACCATTCAGCTCAACCATTTTGAAGGGAGCTAAATGATCCAACACACACGCCACCATCAGCGAGACATCTGAGTGAGCATGACAGCTGCCAGGACATATTCAAGTCAATGAAAGACATATTACCCGGTAAATGGTAGCTCTATTGTACATAGTACTCACACCTGTGTTATGCAATTATATAATACAAAGGTGATTGAGTTTATACAATGAAAAGATAGTCTTACAATCTTCAGCAGCTCCAACAGCTAACTTTCAAATGCGTATAGAGGAACTACTGCAGTTTGACATGTATAACCTCGATTGATAAGTCAAACTTTTATGCTTTCGTGTACAGGGGCTTGGCTTAAGGTAACTAATAGCTATACCATAGCTTCAAATATTTTTTGTAGCACGGGAAACGGCCACTAGAGTTGTCAAAAAAATAAATACAGGCTTGGCGCGTTCCCAAAAATAGAAACCGCTCGATGACATGCAGTAGTATCTAGTAACGTATTGGATTTAGAACCCGGGTTGACGTTCGATTTGAATGTTAGCTTTTCCTCAACTGCACTATAGAATCTTGTTCAAAAAAGTAGCAGTACTTTCAAAAACCTAAACTTTCCAGCGAGTATTTATTTATGCACATAATTATAATGGAACGTTATAATAGTGCCGTAAAAGAATATCAGCGGTGCAGTATTTCTTTTTTTTTCAAATAGATATCCTTTAGGAGATAGGGCCTTTGTATTTTTTTTGTGTTCGCTATTTTGTTACTTTTAATGTTCTTTTTTTATTGTTTTGATTTGGTTAGTTTTAATGTTCTTTTTTATTGTTCATGTGCGTGTCCCAAATATTTTGTTTTTGTCTTTCTTTATTTTCTTAATAGTGACAGGACGTGTGCCCAATGGGATTTCCCATCGGCAAAAGTGACGAACTTCCATGAACTCATGGAACTCAGGATCTCTTATGCAGTTTCATGCTTCTCGACCCAACGATGGAGGCTCAATTAATTTAGGATTTTTATAAAGTAGATATTATGCAAATAACCTTTTATAAAATATTCTCATTCAAAATATTTATACGTAGGTAACAACTCTGATTTAGGTTCATTAAGGGTCGGGTAAACGCCATTGACCTTGGCCATACAAATGCGCGTCGCGCTTACGCCGCCTCCCTGCCGTTCGATTTCATAAGGAATATTTATTTTTAAATAGTAACAAAAATTTGAATATTTATTTTGAAAAAAATCACAAATAAACATGCTCAAAGTAATATCGTTTTTTATGCTTTGGGTAGACATTACTTCCTGAATATATTTTATAAAGTATTTTACTACAATACTTAATTAATGACACATAGAATTTATGTGTGTACGTTCTAGTTTAACATAAAAAAAAAATCGTCACTTACTTGCATTATATGAAGGCGTATTAACAGATTTAAACGTCACTAAAATCATATATCTGCGCCTTAAAGGGATAAATTATTCTCCCCGAGACAAAGCAACTTTTAATAAAGTTACGCCTGACATTCTATGAAAATGAGATTAGAATCCAATTTAATGTTTCATTTCAAACGTTATCCTAGCTCATATTTGTGGGAGCCAAATTACTTTGTGTCTGCATTTCAATTATTAAAAAATATTCTCTCCGTATAAAATGTGCTTTACAGTTTTTAATTAAAAAATGTTGACCTGTAGATTGCCTCATTGGTCTAGCGGTCGCAGGCAAGACTGCTAAGTATGGGGTCCTGGGTTCTATTCTTAGTTTGGGTAATTAATAAAAGTTTACAGTATTGGCCCGGAATCTAGATGTGTGCCCGGTTAAGAGCCTTTACTACCTGAAATGGCTTAGCATGATCCTCCGTTATATCGAAAATACTGCAGCTTTAATTTTGAAATAAATATATGGTAAAGTTAAGGATAAATGTTAAGTACCTACTATGTTTGACATAGTATTATCCCAATTTCTTCCCGTGGGTGTCGTAAAAGGCGATTAAGGGACTTAATAGAGAATGGGCAGCAGCGTTTTCTATGCATTTTAACACCATACTGCGATCGCCGACCCGCCTGCCAAGCGTGGCGATTATAGCAACCCCCCTAAATGTTGGGGGAGTCCTATGTCCAGCAGTGAACGTCTTTCGGCTGAAATGATGACTATGTTTGACGAAAGTACGATTTTATAAAAAAAAACTAAAGTTACCTCCAAACCGAACAATAAACCACTCTTATTAAAATAATACTTCAAATTAGATAATGAAACTTTGCATATTAACTGAACTAATATGTCTGTGTGGTGTCATAAGTTATTTTTTTTTTATTACCATTATTTTCCCCGTAAAAAGAAATAAACTAAAATACCGGTGCCTTGAAGTCTTCTCCCTGCCACCATGTCTCGCTTGCTCGCGTGACCGTCAGCAGTAGGTGCGAGCGAGATAAAGAATGAGGTGGCGCTGAGGTAGTATAGACTGTTAATGGAAATAGTTAAACATTACTACTTACTTAAACATTACTGGTGAAATCTAGATAGAAGTACCTACTATACTGTCTTTCCACCTCTGCTTACCCCTTTAGGAAATTTAAACGTCATTTCATGTAATGTTGTTCACCTGGCATCAAAGACTTGAACCGTGTGTATTTGTCAAATGCATACATAATGTAAATTATGTAGACATGTATGTCCATATATTCATGTCCAGTGTACCTGATGCTTATCGTTCTGTGAAATGTGTTTCAGTAGATTTAAGAGAAGTAGGGACATTAAAATATAATGCTTTCGCTCCAAAAGCACACATATCAGATGCATCAGCGGTGGTTTATTTCTTCTACTTTTGGTGTCCACAGTTAAAACATTTCCCGTAGAGCAGCCGCAGATGATTTTACAAAAACGCTGAAAGACAAACTTTTATATTTCATATCAGAAGCATACTAACATAAGAAATGCTAAGTTTTTCATAGAAACTTTCGTCCCCTGGGACGATTTTTGAGACAAAAAGTAGCCTATGTCTTTCCCCAGGATGCCATGTATCTCCAAATTTTATTGAAATCCGTTTAGTAGGTTCGGCGTGAAAAGGTAACATACAGATAGACAGACAGATTTTCTTTCAAATTTATATTAGTATGGATAGATTATACTATTCGTGCCTCAGAAAGCACGTTAAACCGTTGGTCCCAGCTGTCATTCGGGGATCATTGATAGTCTTTACGGGTCGTCAGAAGCCAGAAAGTCTGACAACCAGTCTTAACAAGGGGTATCGTATTACTCAGTTACTGGGTTGTGGAGGTGAGATAGGCAGTCACTCCATGTAAAATACTGTTCAGCTTCATCCGGTTAGACTGGAAGCCAACTCTAACATAGTAGGGGAAAAGGCTAGGCAGATTGATTGATTGAGTATGGGTAGATTAAAATATTAGGTAGTTTAGTTAGGATTAGGTCATTCACACGTTACCAATTTTAATGTACCCTACTCAGGCATCGCCGGGTTAATTGCGTAACGCACGAACAATTGCAACGTCTTTCATGTTGACAATCCCACAACATTCATTGCGTTATTTACATTGTCGAGCAAATGAATTTGTCAAACATATGAAGCAATGGATTAGGAGTTTTGTTTAAAACATCCCAAAGGATTGTGAACGAATATGTGTTAGTTACGCAATTCGGCTGCTGGCTGCTTTGAGTCGCTTTTAAAAAAAGATGGCGCGCAGTCGCACAGTCCAATTTGTCATAAATCTACTGCATAACAGTTTTTACGCAAGCTTACTCTGTTCTGAATATCACAGACATAATTGTTTGCACTCTGTCTAACATAATTTTGACTACATTTTTACGCATCATTGATTTTCTTTTCTAGGGTGGCTACTTGCTGTTAGATAATTTTGGTCACGCAACGGTTTCGTGTTTTGGATCGGGCGGTCTATTCTGTAGAAATCTCACCGTAAAAACTTGGGTAAAGTGAGATTAAAATGAGCTGGCATGCCACCTGATGCTAGGTATTGAGACTATTACCAGATCACTTCACTTTAGTTTTCACGGTGAGATTTTTACAGAATAGTTTGGTTGAATTCCGGACAATGTCACTCTTTCCATTCAGTACCTTTTATTTATTTTTTATGAATTCAACGGCGCAGGATAGCCTTTACCAGAAGTTATCATCGTAACAGTGGTTCAGCAACTTCAACATCATCAGGATTGTGCTGGAATATAACAGGTTCTCGTGGACGTGGTACGACAGCGGCTCCCCTGACATCATCTGCGGTCATCAGAAGACAGCTGCCATGCAACCGATGCCACACTCTGCTAGAGTGACTGTCAGGAGCCAGCTCTTATCCGACCTTTTCAGTGATTCCAGTAACTTCGTAACAAAACTAGACGGCACCACTAGCTGCGCCTTCAAACCGCCTTCAAACTTATGTTTTTTTTACAAAACAACGACCTTTCATACTTTTGTGAGTTTTCAAAACATTGTATATTATTTACGTTTATAGGATAAGTTTACCCATAGTTTTGATAAAACTATTTTTAATTCACCAAAATTTTACGTAAAGGGGGTTCAACATAGATACCTATTAATGAAATTACAACTGCGTTAAATCACAATTTATTTTAGCCTGTTATCTTCGTCCATAATTACTGCAGCGAGGTCGTTTGCTTAGAAACACGTCTGTACAAAAATAGCTTTTATTTTGCAAGAGATATGGTTTAATTTTGTTTTTATGTTTCATGTTGTGCGTGACCACTAAACGCCCATGTCATTTTTGTCATGGGTGCGGACCACTCTAACGATGAGACCTGAACACAATGGAGATTTGAATTTTAACACTGAAAATGGACGTAAATGTTTTATTATTATAGAGGTAAATGTAAAAGCTTAACTATTTGACTAGCGGCATGAACTTCAACGTAATAGAAGATAAATAATATAAAAGTAAACAGTTTCTAAAGATCAATTTATGATTAAATGATTAGATATTTTCGATTTTGATTTGATTAATCAAACACTTGTCTGGATTCATCATCATCATTTCAGCCGAAAAACGTCCACTGCTGGACATAGGCCTCCCCCAAGCACCACCACTTCGACCGGTTCTGTGCTTCCCGCATCCAGCAGATACCTGCGGCCTTCACAAGGTCATTGGTCCACCTTGTAGGAGGCCTTCCAACGCTACGTCTTCCGGTACGTCTTGTCTGGATTAATATGAGAGCACCTGCCATCTTATCTCTTCACCACCCTTGGTTGACTGGTACAGAATGCCTAAGGCATTAAGTCCGCCTTTGTACCTTATTGTGTGCGAGAAGTTTAAATAAATATGTGGCAATTGAAATTAATACAACAACTAGCCTGGAGCCTGGATTTGTGCCCGGTTAATGGCCCCCTATTAAATGGGAATTAAAGATAACTGGAAATTTGCATGAGTTAACTGTAGGCACACCTCTGCCTAACCCTTCGGGAATTACAGGTGTGATGTTATGTTTGTGTGCAATTATAAATTATTTTTTATTTTTAACTTTTAATTACGTAAATTTTAACCTATTGCTTCTGTTTAGCAAAACGGTAACCATATTTTTGCAAAGCATAAAGTATGTAGGTACCTATCTATTCTAAAAGCGCGACGCATAATCATCATCATCACCATCATTTCAGCCGATAGACGTCTACTGCTGGACATAGGCCTCCGCCAAAGGGGGGATTTGCCATAATCACCACGCTTGGCAGACGGGTTAGCGATCGCACTATGGTGTTTAAATGCATAGCTGCCAATTCTCTAGTAAGTCCCTTAGTCGCCTTTTACGACACCCATCCAAAGCATAACAATATATTATAATTATGTAGGTAAAGGGGCTCTTGGCTAAATAATAACAGCCGCACGGGTCGATTGAAGGTTACGGATTCGTGGTCGATTCGTCGATGGGTGACCATCCATTATAAATCGAGAACCCTCCGTGCCACGGAAAGCATGTTCAGCCGTTGGACCTAGCTGTCATTTGTAGATCTTTCATCGCCGTCGAAGCCCAAAAACTCTGACAACCAGTCTTACCAAGGGGTATCGTGTTGCCCAGTAACTGGGTTGTGTAGGTCAGATAGGCATGAGTCGCTCCATGTAAAATACTAGTGTTTAGCTGCATCCGGTATGATTGGAAGCCGACCCCAACATAAGTAGTTGGAAAAGGCTAGGCAGATTGATAATAAATTATGTAAGAACGTATAAGCGCAAAAGCTCTTTGAAAAGTGTAGTTTAGGAACACTAAAGTTTTCATCACTCATCATGTTGGTACACAGTACAAACTAATTGCCTTTACGAGTAAACACGTTAGTATAGAAAATTGTTTCCAAGACTACAAAGTAGTAGTAGCTTGAAGTACCAACAAGATACCCATCCCCACGAGACATCTAACTCCTGATGAATGCAATTCCTAAGTCGTCTCATACTACTCCCAGGGGAAATTGATGAGAACCCCGTACGAAGAACACATTCATACATAGCTAAGACTACATAGTAACTGAGGAAACACGATTATAATTATTATCATCTTAACAGTGGCGAACAAACTACGTAATAATGGTGCTGATTACGTTGTGTAAAAACTTAACTGAGACTATACCGAGTGACTAGTTTTTTGGTCGCATGAAATCCATAACTTTTCTGCTTTGACAAACGTCGATAAAAAAACCGGTCAAGAGCGAGTCGGGCTCGCGCACCGAGGGTTCCATACATATATATGATGTTGATGATTTCTGAAAAACTGTGCTATTTAGAGACATCGTTTTATTTTTCCTGTAATCTTTTTACTTCGGAGATAAGAGGAACGGTATTTCTTTTTAAATGTGTTCATCAAAAGTCGAAAATTATGATGCACAAAAAAAAAATAGAGAATGTGCAAACAGCGTTCTTTCATATGATACCCCACATGCCCTAGTAGACTCCATTCGAATTTTTAAGACCCCCTTTCAGGCCCTGTTGCAAAAAAGATATATTTTTTTAATTTTTTTCTTGTTTGCAAAATAGTTGGGTAAACGTCATCTAAAACTATTCCAAATTTCAAGTTGAAAGTAATAGTAGTTCTTGAGATATCCAGCTGTTACAGACAGACAGACAGACTTAGTCTCACCATAAGGGTTCCTTTTTACCATTTTGGTATGGAACCCTAAAACCGTACAATTTTGTATAGACGAAAATAATCATTCTTTAGTAGACAGTACACATTAAATACTTACATAACCTGACCAACATTAATCTGTATAAAACACCACTCATTAGCAACGCATGCATATTTGATAACCAACCGCCTTTTGAAATATGTATCTATGCATGAAATAACTACCCGGGAATCGATACTTCCTTTAGATTGTCGCCTATTCAACATCACGACATGTCATATGAGTGTGACGTCATACTATTGACTTATTAATGACCAAGATAATGGCTAGAACCGAGTCGGAAGTTATGATGACAGTTATTATGAAAAGGAAATGCTTCGAGTCAGTGTAGTTTGAGTGTTACTTTAGTTCTAAAATCAAAATGAATTAATTTGAATAAGGAGAATAAAAAACCGGCCAAGTGCGAGTCGGACTCGCGCACGAAGGGCGCCGTATCATCACATCACACTAATATTATAAAGGCGAAAGTTTGTGAGTGTGTTTGTTACTTCTTCACGCTCAAACGGCTGGACCAATATTGATTAAAAATTATTTAAAATTGTATGGAGGTAGCTGATACCCTGGATTAAGACATAGGATACTTTTATCCCGATATTCCCACGGGATCAAGACTTACGCGAGTAAAACCACGGGGCGCAGCTAGTTATCCATAAAAATGACAAAAAAATCACGTTTGTTGTATGGGAGCTCCCCTTAAATATTTGTTTTATTTTAATTTAATTATTTATTTTTAAAGTGAATATATAACTAAATATTATGTGAACATTTCAAGCGTATACCCGTTGCCGTTATCAATATAGAGCAAAAACGAGCAAAAAAATCACGTTTGTTGTATAGGAGCCCCCTTAAATATTTATTTTATTCTGTTAATTAGTATTTGTTGTTTAGCGGCAACAAAAATACATCATCTGTGAAAATTTCAACTGTCTAGCTATCACGGTTCATGAGATACAGCCTGGTGAGAGACGGACAGACAGACAGACGGCGGAGCCTTAGTAATAGAGTTCCCGTTTTACCCTTTTGGTACGGAACCCTAAAACAGTTGAACGTCAAGAAAACCCTTAGGACTTCCTATTGTGTAAGCTCATAACCTGATTTTTATGTGTAACATGATATTCCCTCTCGTTTTCTGTGGTGGTGATTTCGTGAAAGGGGACGGAAGTATGTAACAGGAAGTGACAGCTTGAGCATGTAATTAGTAAGTACTTTTTAATAGCATGGAATTAGTGTACTCATGGAAATAGTAAGTACTATATATATCGTAACTAGAGGGTGTAATTCCTGTCACTGCTCATTTGTTTATTACGAAGGTGAGATGTCAGAAGTCACACATCATAAGCGACTATTGTAAGGCTCGCTCACTTTAATCTTTTGTTTCGAGAGAGCAAGCTGGTGGTTTGTTTTATAGTCTTTTTTTTTTTTGGCTGGGAAATTATCAAATAACTTCTGCCGCCCTGGGCTGAGCGGGAGGGCGTGTCAAACTTTTACGGACTAAAACCCACCCTTGTTCCTTCATTTGCCTGTGTGCCAGGGCCACGATATCACTTTCGGACAAACTCGCATCCCTTGCAGGCATTGGTCCTAACGGACCCCGTCAGTTGGTGCTGACATCTCTTTAAGGTGCGCGTGGAACACAACGCGCCGTCGACCCAGGCCTGGTCCTTATCGGACGGCGAGCTACCCATCGCTCACCGTCTGCAGGCCCACGCCTACGGTGACCGGAAATCGGTTTGCGACTCTCGACGACCAGGGCGTCTCCTGCGGTGACTAGGGGCGTGAGGGCGCGAACCCTGCCTCTCCCTCACGCGTTCCGCCTTCTCCTTCGCGAGCATTACTGCTTCGCAGAAGGAGGTGACGGCCTCCCATGCACTCTCGCTCCGAACCATGTTCTGAACCAGGGCCGGACGCGAGAGATGGCCGCCGCCGATCGCCTCCGTGAGGACATGGCGGGCCCCGCCCAAACCGGGCAGACCTCCATCGTATCCTCCACCGTGTCCTCCGGGCGATCCACACAGTGGTGTTGTTTTATAGTCTGGGTTGTAATTTGGCTAATAACTATTACATCGTAATTGCGTAAGACACCTACAGTGTCTTTTATTGTGACAGTTCTAACGATTAATTTTTCAAACACATGAACCAATGGATTAGAATTTCCGTCAAAATATTTCGGATTGCGAAATGTGGGTGTACTATAGATACACCTCTGCCTAACCCTTCGGGGAATACAGGCGTGTAGTTATGTTACATTTCGGATTGTAATTGAAAGCGTGTTACGTAATCGGTGTGCTTTGGACTTTAAAAAGAGACTGTGACCTCTGAGTTTGTTTCGGCCTTTCTTCTCAGAGTAGTCGGATACGAAACGCCGACCTCATCTAGTTGTTTTTAATATGATTGACGTGTAAAAGCGTTTGTACAAACCTACTTACAGAAATAAATCATTTATCATTTATCATTTATCTGATCTCGTTCTTTGAAGATATTAAGTTAAAGCTCAACACTTTGTTGAATGTCCCTGACATTTTAAACAATACTTCTGCTTACATCTCAAAGGAGATTATAATAGTAGTCACCGCAGAGAGTTGAGGGCTCTGTCTATATTGTTCTCTATTCTCGACAAACCTACTTATCCTTCTTACCTGAATTCCCAAATTAAATACTTATGCTCTGCCCATAGTAAAAATCTTCGTTCCACCAAAAATCGTCTTCTACGATGTCCTTCGCACCGTTCTGGCTTCATTCATTCTTCTTTCTTTGTCCAGGCAGTCTTTCTTTGGAATGCGCTCCCTCTGAACATCAGGACGGCAACCAGCTGGTTATCTTTTAAAGTGAAGGCACTTGAGCATATTCGTCAGACGTTGGCCGAAACATCCCAGCGGTGATTTGCTGGAGTCGTTTTATTCGCTACCGGTCGTTATTTCTCCTGACAAAGTTTATTTTGGAATATTATGTATGTATCTGTTTATCTATCTATCTGTCTATGTATTAGTATTTATGCTTGTATTTTATAGTTATTTCCGAGCTATCTCCCGTACGTTTCACCTGCCATGTTTTGTCTCTGCATCACCCTAATGTTGACTGGTAGAAAATGCCTCAGGCATTAGGTCTGCCTTTGTACAGTATGTTTTTACTTGTGCTTATAGTTTTAATTAATAAATAAATAGTAAGGTACTATCTACATTATGATTTATATGTACATTCACTTTGCGTTTCCAGATTTTGAACTTAATGTCAAACCACAAAAATTTGGTTAGCCTAAAGCAGCCAGAAGCTTGTGGCATTCTGGCAACATTAAAGGAAAATACAAAATATGACATGTTTAAAAGAGCTTTAAGCTTACATGTTCCTTTGAGGTGGAGTTAACGTTTGTTGGTTAATGCAAGGATTATAACGTATATGCAAAAGCCGAAATAATGCTTTGAGAGATGAAAATTATTATTATTATTACTATACGGATATATGTGCCTGGAAACATTACTTTTCCTTTGCACATACGTTTCTGATTTTCATAAAATCGTATTGATTGTTTAGGATTCGGGAAAAAAACTTTGTTTTTTAAGTATCTATTTTTAACCTAACTTTTAGACCTCTGTATCCTGCCTATGCGTATGAAGTTTAATTAAAATCGGTTCAGTCATTTCGAAAAACAAGGGCTTGAAAGTTTGTACGAAATGCCGTACGGCGTATACGCCCTTAACACATAGGATAAAATTTATCCCAGTATTACATTGCCGTTGGATAACCTCCACTCAGGCGAAGCCACGGGCAAGAGCTAGTAATTTTATAAACTAAAACAGAAAGGGCGTAGTAAGGAAATTGTTCAAGACTGCAAAATGTCCAGAATTATCTTATCAAGGAGAACTGGGTCAAACACTCTCAACTTATAATACAAAAACTTTAATGTTACCTGTTTTGGGTCACAGCTACAACAATATTTTAATTATGGCATCAGCAAAGTCTTCAAATTTCGGAGTAAAAATATAGTAAATGTTGTTATTCCATACGTTATGTAAGCTGACGCCGACGCGACGGGCAGAGCGAAATGAAGCCTGACAGTTCACTAGCTTATTTTGAAACTGTAGTTCAAGTTTCATACGTACACATAAAATGAGAAAATGAGCATTAGCAGAAGAGTAGGGTATGTCAGTGTAATATGCCAGTACGGGTAAAATGCCACAACTCTGTATTTTCAAATTCTGAGGCACAGTGCGCATTTTGTGCTCCATTCAGTCTTCTGTCAACAGGGTTCGAACGGGGCCGTGATATTAATACATTTTTATCATAATTTTAAGGTAGTAAGGAAAATACTGTACTTTTCATAAAATTAATGTTATTTAGAAGGCCGATCGAACATTTCTTGATAATTATTTATCGATGGATAGTATTGATTTAGTATGATTTACTTCATGAACTTCTCAATTAGGTTGTTAATTTTGTTCCGGAGTACGCAATTTTTATTTGACGTCATGAGACAGGTAGTTCCATGTGTTGGGGTGATATGCCAATTGATACAGTGGGGCATGATGCCATGTGGCATTTTACCTCGACCCGGTAGCGTCTTACCCGTAAGGCTATTTTTAAGCTTCTTGTTATTTTTTTAGGTGAACTATTAGCTTGTGGTACTTTTCCAAATCCGGAAGAGATACCAGACCATGCTTTTTCTATTTCTGATGCCGCAAGAGTAGAAAATGTCACAACTACTTATTCTGTAATCGTACAGGTTTCTCAGTCAATGACTTCTACAGAAAACTACTGCAATAAAAAGCGCTCTAGCTGAAGAAACAAATTTTAATAGCTGGTCAACCACTGTACCTGAACCTATATAGCCTGAATGTTCAAATGATTTTCAATCGCCTTCTACGTCTAGTTTCGAATCAATCAGACCTATTCCACTGATGCTTCAGCCTAAAACATCAGCCCGCAAACAACATACGCAACTGCTAACAAATAAAGACCACATTGAAGAATTCAGGCGAAAAATAATTTTACGGAATGAAAAACAAGCCAAAAAGAAAGCCACACCCAAAAAGCAAACAAAAGAAAACAATAAACAAAAGAGTGAGTGAATCATCAGCTGATTCTCTTCCAAAAATAAACAGAAGAAAAAAGAAGAAGAACAGAAGAAGCAGAACACTAATTGTTATACGCATCTTACCCCCCAGACCTGTTGCATTTTACCCACGCGTGCGGGTGAGATGCCACTTTTTGTGTTTTAACATAACTTTTATTTTAATTATTCAGAAGTGTAAAAGTTGAGTTTTTGATTTGCTTACATATTATTATTAAACTACTGATAAGAATTATAATGATGTAAAGTTTTTTTTTAATTTTATTCATTTTGATTACGAACTTTAAACTTTTTTGTATGGCGTCTTACACCGACTTACCCTATGCGACTATAGATTTAACAGATATATTTTTAGCTAGGCAAATTAGAAGCTGAGTAGAATTACTTATTAGAAAATCAGGCACATTCGTACCTCTATGACAAATGGTTCAATAATGGACCTGAAACCAGAAATTTTTGTCAAGGCCCCTAATTTCCGGTTTTCTAGTAAAAACTTTAGGAGCACGCTCTCACAATTAAAGACATTAATTTATTCATTCCTTCCGTATTTCTTCAAAAGGTAGAAATACAAAAATAAATTAAGCAAAACAAAGCATTCGTTTTGTTAAACAAACGACCTCATTAATAGTTCCCTAATTGTACAAACATTTTGCAGTAAGCATAAATCAGAACTAAGCCTTCTTCCCTGTTTTTGCTACCGAACTAAAATGGGGCAAGCCCCTTTCGGTCACCCTAATTATTATTAAATTATGCCACAGAGTGATGGTCACTAAATTATGGTTTGAGAAACGGAGAGAACTTTAGTACAATAATTTGAAATTAATGTTACCAAGATTATATGGCTAGAAAGAGAGGTAGTGACTACCGAGATGACAACTAATCGAGAAGTAACATAATACATGTTGTGCCAACTCTAAATTAATTGGGATTAGGGCAACAGAATGATGATGATGTTCCTATTCCTATTTGGGGGTATTAGGAACAGGGTGTAAAGTTCCCTCATCCACCATAGAAAAGGAAGGGTCCTCTGACCAGACGGGTGTTGTATCTGGTGGCCAACTGCCCGACGGCTGATGTCGGGACGTTGTATGTATGCTAGTTGCACGGTAAACTCTGCTTGCGCGATGCAGGATTTGTGTGACGTCAGTGTGACGCGTAGTTCACATGTGGCGATGTTGATGCCGCTACACCTACATCGATCCTAATTATTTTGATTACAAATAAGAATAAAGAATATTTTCGTTCACTTTGTGATGATAAACTTCTTCAATAGATACTAATAAAAACAGATAATGTTTATATTATGGTGTTCAAAACATTTAAAAATATCAAGCACAATCATTTGAAAAATCGATACATTCAATTATAAACATTTTAGAAAAATAGTGTTACAGCCAAATTAGACCGATTTTAAATTTTCCATAGAAACAGAGTTTTCCAGTTATCTGTTTTAAAATAAGACATTTCGAAAATGTTCTTAAATAACTTTTTAGACCTCTGTATCCTGCTTATGCGTATGAAGTTTCATTAAAATCGGTTCAGTCATTTCGAAAAACCAGGGCTCGAAAGCTTGTATGAAGTGCCGTACTTCGTATACGCTCTTATAGCGCAATAAAATATAATTGCCGTTTCGAACATCTGAAATGCGAACAATAGCAAATCATCATTGCTAAAAGTAGTATCTCTGCTAACGCCTTTATGGATTTAATTTGGCGTGAGTAAAAGTCTGTCACCCTACAATTATCTTCCATTAAATAGCTGTTGTTAAACAATTTAATATGTATATCGACTGCGGCCGATGGTAAGTTATGGCATGAATTGATTACTGTATTTTCAATTTTCATCGGTGTTGGTGCGTTTAAATCAACAATGTTATTATTTTCGCAATCAACAATTTACTTTGAAACAATATTCTTTATTATATTTATTTGAATTCATTGATTGTGACAATGACATTATTTTTGTATGCTCCTAAGAAATGCGTTGTGTGCTCAAAGTTCGGACTATCTTCTTTTATTGAAATTGGGAATACCCAGTTTTGCAATGAAAAATTTCTTCAACCATATTTTTATTAAAAAATCTGCTTGTTTGCGAGCCCGTACTATTCTCGGAATAAACCCATTTCAATACGATGCCTTGTTGTTGGATTATTTTCATCTTCACTGAGCAGTCTTTTCATTTTCATTTTACGACTCGTAGCTTTGAAATATTTGGAGCTGAAAACTCAACAAATAATAAAAATGAATGAATCCAATTTCCAATATGTTAACGTGGAAAGTAGCTAACTCGTAAACTAGTATTTACCTTGACAGAAAAATTAAAAAAAATTATTTGCCCTGGTGTAACTGAATCTCGGGAACGTAGTTCAGTTTACGCCAAAGCGGAGACTGCAAACAGATTTTCACTTTTTCATTTAAGATCAAGTTGATAACGGGCTGTTTAATAAAACCGCCTCAGTGGCTTTCCGTACTGAAAAGTTTTGACTAGACAAAGTAGGTTACAGAAGTAGACCTCGCTGAGAATGCTAAGTGGGAATTTGCTGATCCCTTACTTACTTGTTCACTTAGTAAAAACACTGTTTTATTCTCTACCGCCAAAAAATTTGTTTATCTCCAAAAAGATTTGTCTTTCCTCTCAATTTTGTTGGCACCATTTTCAGAGTTCAGATCCCGCTGACAAGGGCATAATAGAATTAATTCTCTTGTCAGATTTGAAAAAGGTATTTGCATGGATTAAGCTTGGTTTAAGGTGACATTGAAAAAGGTTCGTTAGATTGAGGTTAAGTCCTTGCTATCATCGAACTGTGACACACGCTGCAGTAACGTTACCTTAAAAAATATTTCACTGGAACAACCATGATGGTAGTGCAACCATTGTCACGCTGCAAAATGTATACAAATTTATGATGAGTAAGGCTGCATGCATACGCTCCCCCGCAGACAAGCGCGACGCGACACTAGTAGCACCATTTCTATGAAAACTACATGAAAAGTGTCGCCCTGCGCGTCACGCTGCCTATCGCGTCCGCAAAATCGCGCCAGTCAGCACGAGCCTAAAAGATACAGGTTCCCAGTATGTACGGACAAGTAGGAACGGATCGGTACCGATCGGTACGGGTAAAATAGTACCTTACTATCTGTACACACACTTTTTCGGTGCGCTCGCACATAAATAAACAGGTTGAAACTTGTCGGTGCCGACTACACTTTTTCATACCTGGTACTCGTGTGTTGATCTGTACTTATCGGTACCGACCTGTGCCGAAAACCTGTATATTTATGCAAGCACCTTATCTCAACTGGCGTCTCATTGGCTGGGCAACCAACCATACATTTTTTGGCAGCCGCGAACATGCTCACGCCAACATGGTGTCCCAGTATAATAAAGCTCTAACAGTTATTTAATAGTTAAATCTGAATACGATAACTGGCAAACTATTCAGTCGTTAACAGTCTAGTTTGGGGAGCACAGTTTGATAAAGTTATTCCACCATAAGTTACAGTTAATCTAAACTTCCATTGAGTACGAAGGTGACATTGAACAATTTGTAGGTGTTCGGAAAAGTTTATTAAATCATCAGGTCCAGCTGTTCTCAGTTAGGGTTATTGATCGCTTAAGTAGAGGAAAAGGTTTATATGTGGCGTTTTAACCCTAGCTCAGGTAAGACATATTTAGGTTGGAAATTAAGGACGTTCGGAGCTGAAACCTAGTAATAAAGAAACTATGTTACTCGTTTTTATTGTTAGAATTAATATTACTTTCAAGTCCAATATTAGTAAAAGGTTCGCTTCCATGTAACCTATCTAGTTTAAACTTTATCCCTACTAAAGCAAAAGCTACTAAAAAGTAAGCAAATACCCGCTCTGTTCTTTACTGTCTTTCACGTGTAAGTTATTCGAGACTTCATTATTCATGCTTATATTCTCACTTTATTAGGACAAGGGAGCAGAGCTTTATCTCGCTGTACCACGGTGAATTGCAAAATATTTGACTCGTGTTTTAATATCACCCTGTAGTTGTTGCAAACACTGCGATCAAAGACAACTATTTCGCTATCTAGAAATTCACTACGGCGGACAAAGAGACTGTTTATTTGAAAAGAGCTCTCGCAATAGAGAAAATCGTTGTAGTGTACTGTAGCATATACGATTACCCGGTTTGAGAAAATCACTTACAGTAAATAAAATATATTTGCAGGTCATTGAACTACTGCGCCAATATTACGTCACGCGGTCAACAATAAAGAAAATGAACTACCGCCTAATAAATTAAGTGTTTTCTCAGTAGTTACAGAAAGCCATAACAATAAATAGGTTGTTACGTCTGTGGACCTTGTTTACAGATAACAATTTATACGCAAACGTAACAAAGACAAAAGTTACATTTGTTCACATCTATCAGAGCAGCTCGTACAATCCGACAAATCGCTTCCCAGAGGGAACTTATACCGTAGGTAAACATATAGATCAGCAGCAAAGCAGTTTAATAAAGCAGCGGTCTTACTTTAGGGAAGTTTCAAACTCGGCTCAAGTCTGATGCTGCGGTTTCGATCAACGATGCATTGCTAAGCCAAAGAACGTAATAGTTTAGCGAACTTCATTATGCAGAGGTCTATAATCTAGATAAGTTTAGAAATGTTGGTCTATCTATGAGCACTATGCCTTACTTAAGTGTAGGTGGTAAATTCTATGGGAATAAAGGTAAAGCAAACGATGTTTTTCCATCTAATAAAGTCATCAAGTTTGTCTGTCAATACTGTTTTCCGTAGTAATTTTTATGTAGTGCAGTAATTTAAGAATTCAAAAGTTTATGGCAAATAAAAACAATCATGTTTTCTATATTGTTTTCTCTACAAGAAAGTATGAACGTTTTTAAATTGTAGACAATAGCAATAACCATCATCATCATCTGCCTAGCCTTTTCCCAATTATGTTGGGGTCAGCTTCCAGTCTAACTGGATGCAGCTAAATACCAGTATTTTACATGGAGCGACTGCCTATCTGACCTCCACCACCCATTTACTGGGTAACACGATATACCTTGGTAAGACTGGTTGTCAAACTATTGGGCTTCTGACGACCCGTAAAACTGTCAAAGATCTACAAATGACAGCCGAGACCAACGGCTTAACGTGCTTTCCGAGGCACAGAGGAATCTTGGTATGAAAAGATGGTCATCCATCCACGGACCAACCGCGGCAAGCGTAGCTTAGCCTGATCGACCGACCCGTGCGGCAGTTATTACTTAGCCACAAGCTCCTCACAATAGCAATAACCATATTTTATTAAAAGCCTATTAAAATCACATTCTCGCAAAATCGATTATCTGCTACTATTTCACTCGGACGATTTCATAAGATATTGTACAATGTAATATTGCTATTAAAGGACCTACCATTTAATCTTATTCGTGGTAAAATGAAAGGATATAATGATATTGCTCACAAGTATGCAGCTGGCATATTTTTTCTTGGCACTGCATTCTTATCAGCATCATGCAACCGAGTTAATGGGGTAAAAACTTGGCGTATGATGTCGAAAATAATCCATGAAATGATAGTTGACAGTTTGAAATCATGCCAACATTTTTTTTATAATAATAATACGGCAACCACGTTTGCCCATGAATAAAAAAAACAGAGTGCTACAGTGTGCTCTGGATGCGCTGGTACCAAATTTTATTGAAAGCAGCGCAGACCTTTGCGATACACACTCAATCTTGGTCCCTTATGACGAGAATGTCGTGAAAGCTGAGAATGATAAAAAATCAAATATCTTGACCTAGCACACGAGATTGTTGACATGTGGGACGTGGACTTTGCAATCATTGTACCGATAATTGTAACGGTAAATGGCCTAATAGCGGAGAGCCTTGACCAACACCTCAGGAGGCTCTTATTACGCGGCTGGGTCAAGGGCTTGATTCAGAAAGCAGTACTACTGGACACGGCACGTATAGTGAGGAGGTTCTTCTCTCTAGAGCCATTTTAAAATATAAAAAAAAAAAAAACATTTTTATAAAAATATTTAAAAATGTAATTAATGTGTATACAAATGTAATAAAGGAAAATAATAATAATCCTGTTATTGCAGGCGACGCAGGCCCATAGATAAATACCTTAACCTAAACATACATAATTATTTTTATTATAAGAACATTAAATTATTGTACACGAAGTGATGACTGTGTCGGCGTCGTGTTGCACTACGTGGTGTCACGTAACCTTCCACGAAAACGTCGGTAAAACACACCTTTCGGCCAAAAATCTTCTTTCATGAAGGTTTCTAGGTACTGAGTTGGAACCTCCGGCTCCACCGTCTGTCTGTCTGTCCGTCTGTCACCAGACTGTATCTCATGAACCGTGATAGTTAGATAGTTGAAATTTTCACAGATGATGTATTTCAGATGCCGCTAAAACAACGAATACTAAAAAACAGAATAACATAAATATTTAAGGGGGCTCCCATACAACAAACGTGATTTTTTTGCCGTTTTTTAGATAATGGTACGGAACCCTTCGTGCGCGAGTCAGTCTCGCATTTGGCTGGTTTTTTGTTTTATGGTTCTGCGCATATAGTTTTGATTTATTCACATCGCTATTGTTACATCTGATTAATTATGAAAAGTAACGTTTAATTTTATTTCATGTTTTTTCAATTCTACGCCATAAATATGTTTTGTCGCATTTTTAACTCATGCAGGGCTAACATGACATGCGCGAGAACGCTCTCGTTCTCGATTTGTCCAAATTTGTCGACAATTATGACGTTTTCTAAACACTAACATGACCGATAAGCTCGATTATACTCGAGAAAAGCACTTTGACAGTTCTTTATCTCGCGACGAGAGACCGATGTAGCAAATTATTAAAAATAAATCATTTTTATGATAGCAATATCGGCTCATTCATTCGATCTTACGCATGGAATTAGTTTGTACTGTATTGATTTTCATCCACATCTTTTAATTTATGTTTAGTTTTTTTGTGTAACAGGCTTTTTTGTTTAAAAATAAATGTTTTTCTTTGGCATGCTGAAATAATACAAAACAAAATCACGCAAATGAAAATTAATGAGACATTTTTGGTAGGGGCAAAATCTGTGGTGTCGTGTCACTGACGTGCTAACCGAGTCATCAACATGCTAAACGCGTCACTGATATGTCAACAGCGTCACCAACATGCTGTCAGTGTCCCCGACATGTAAACCAATTCACGACATGCCAACCGCGTCTTCGACATGCTAAAAGCGTCCCGACATGCTAACTGCATCACCTTCTTGCTCACAGAATCCCGACATGCTATTAGCGACCCCGTCATACCACCTGCGTCACTGACATGCTAAAAGCATCCCGACATGTTTAAAACATGCCGACATGCTAACTGCGTCACCAACGTACTCACTGAGTTCCGACATGCTATCAGCGTCCCCATCATAGTACCTGTATCACCGACATGCTAACTGAGTTAGAGCAATTCGAACCACGTCCCGACATACTAACTGCGTCACCAACTCGCTAACCTAGTCACCCAGATGCTAACAGCGTCCCCGACATGCTACTTGCGTCACCTACATGCTTACCGATTCGTCAACATGTTAGCCACGTTACCGAAATGCTAATGTAACGTGTTGCAGCAGACTGGCGTCCCACAGCGGCCTGTGTACATGTATACGTACCTATCTATTATGTTATTCGAAAGTTTTAATTTTTCATGCCTTTTTTTGTATCATAATTTTGTCTACTCTTCTCGTCGTCAAAATCGAGGACGAGTAAATGACAGAAAAATCAGAGATATCTCGTGTTGAAATGTCAAAATTCGAGATAAAATACGTGCCATGTTAGGGTTTGTCGAGAAAACATCAAGTTTGACAGAACGAGTCGAGTATTTTGTATGGGAGCGCTGTCAGAAAACGAGATAGTTACAGAAATAGACAAGAATTACTCGCGCGAGAGTGAGCAATTGTCGCATGTGTTATGTTAGCCCTGATGATATTAATTAACTTATATCGCCTCCAATTCTCAGTGTGGCGATGGTTTAAAATTCACAACCCGTATATTAAAACCGTAACCTGTATCTGTAGTTCAGTCGTAAGCGCTACAATTTTCATAGTCGATTGACTAATCATTTGAAAACGATGTAATCATCCACGATTGGAACAAAGGCTAGTGTGTAGCATAGGTACCGGAAGGTAGGATACCGGTAATTTTATAGTATCGTTTGAAGAGAAGGTTGGAAATATGAATGAGCAGATATTGGATGAGTTAACAAAAAATAATTTATGATGAGACAAAGATTATTATTTGTAGGTAAACATATTCTTGTTTCCAAATAAATAATTGACAAGACCTTTGGCATTTTAAGAATAAAACATTGGCATTGAAAACTAGTAGCATAAATTAATATGGATCCAAGAAATTTTTTTTTTGTTAATTCTAGTTTGTGAAAAAAAAATATTTATTTAAATATCAGAATAATTTTTCGCATCTAATAAAATATCTATTTTATTACCTTAGGAAAAACACAACGTAGCATTTTCATAATCAATCTTGCACAAGTGCCAGATATGAAAAAATGCAGCGCAAGCTTCTGTGAAACGAGCGTAATTTAATTTAATGTCACTTGACAATAATTTTCTATTGGTTAAAAACGACTAGGAAACTAATTATCATACTTTTCTTTCCATTTGTAGTGGTTTTAAGGTCCTGTTTCACAGTTTTCACAGTGTCCGGATTGACGCTCCACCAAATAAATGAAAAGTGGAACAGAATAATAGTATGTATGAAACTGGCAGATAATTTTAAACGGAACTGATTCAGATGTTATGGAAAGAACCATTTAATCTTTTTTGGGAGATTTTTGATGCCACATCATATAGCAATATGGACTTCAAAATGGAATAATTTACACGTTCATAAAACCAAAATATATGAAGAATTTACGACGTTTTTACACGTGTGTGAATGTGGTAGATACCGTCAAATGAGTTGACCTACTTCTGTCAGTTTAATCTTACGATTTGCAAGAGAAAATAGACGGTTTGATGCAATCTTTTTGTCACTTTAATGAGCATGGAAATGTACAAGTTGATAGCAAAAAAGACAAACATAATTCCGTTGGTACGAGGAAAACTTTCTATAATTATTATGTTACATAGTAGAATTACTCGGGTTAAATCTCATAGTCCCAATCATAACTTCCAATTTTGATACCGGAAGCAAAGCTGATTCAAAGTTCATGGAACTGGACTTTCTTCTGGTCTCTATTTGTCACATGGCATGTTACCACTATGCGTTCCCTTTTAGTTAGGACAAGGGTACCCACTTAAATCAGCTGACACAATCTGTTTTAGTGTTACCCTGAGCTCAGCGTGAAAATTGGAAAAGAGTTAGTTGGCTATTGTTCGCAGTTAAATAAAGACGGTCTTTTTATAAATGATAGGCTCACTTGACCACAATCTCACATCTTTCTTTTTCGTGTGATTAGTGACCAACCTGCTGTCAGAGTTTTTGTGCCGCCCATGGGCCTCTGACTTGGCTTCACATGCCGTCGAGAAATATCTCTCAGGCATGATGATGGTTTTTTTCAGGATGTTTTCCTTCACCGTTTTTTAACTATCAAACTATCTCACCTGATGGTGAGTGATGATGTGATTGGCAATGGTGCACGATTACCTAGACGTAATTTAGGGCTTTTGTATATAGCGTTTATTTGACGTGCCGTCGATGCGTGTATACGCGCTGCAAACGCAAATAATGCTTATTTTTCAAGGCAGAAAACGCGCCGTGGCGTCGCTTTGTATAAAAAACGTCATGTGCATTATAGCCTCTAAAGGCTCGTACAGACTCGCGCGAAGTTGCGGGCGCGACAGGCACCGACAAAGAAATTGTGCTACTAAAGTCGCGTCGCGCCCGCAATATCGCACTAGTCTGTATGAGCCTTTACTTGAGACTTTAATACTTCCAAAACGTAATGTTAAGAAACATTTCTTTACACATAGTAGTGCAAATAAAATAAAAAAAATTACAACAAAACTTCATGAACATTAAAGCCAGTTGGCTATTGAATCATAAAACAGCTAAATTTGTAAACAGGTACGTCCGTCGTCCAGTTCATTTGATGCGGGTAAATGTTGAAGAAAGTCGGCTTTCATCCTTGAGAAACGTGCCTCGGGTAACAAACTGCATGAAGTATATGATTTTATATTACTTTACCCCGAAAGCCGCTGCCGTCCAACTTTGTCTTTTGAAACGGCCAACTTCCATTGTGCCAGCAAACGAGCTTAATGACCTATTTTGATTCGTGTATTGTCAGTTAAATGATAGAATGTTGGTCGGTTTTGTTACAGAAAATGCGTTTAGAAAACTTTTTGGGGCTAGCAAGATGGGCGAATTTCACTAATGAAACTGAACACGATCAATACATCTAAACCAAGTTCAAGAGCTGTCAGTGTCAATATTCCAAAGAAAATAATTACACTGACAGCTCTTCGCGTTCAGTTTCATCGGTGAAATTAGCACTAAGTAAACGTGGAATAAGTCATGTTCATATAAAAGGAAGCGTTTTAAAAAAAAACTATTATTGATCTTTCGTATACACTGATTTATAATGAGTTAAATTAAGAAAAACCCATGAAAGTTAAAAAAAAAAACATGAAAGTTTACAATCAGTTTTCTTATCTCTAAATTCTCCGGAAATCTTAACAGCTTCAAGCAACTTATAGAAGTTCTCTTGCAGTTTTAATTTAAACTGTCACCACTATTCTTAGTTAATAACTAAAAGAAAATGCACAACCTATCAACAGAAATAACAAGTTATCGCCCCCACATTGTTCAAGTAGACTTGAATGCCAAGAACGGTAATAAAAGCCTCGTCAATTGTACACAATACCATCAAAGGTCACCATTGCATGTGGAAATATCACAAAGATTTCTTGATTAAACCATAAGTGAACGCCAATTTTCCATAGAAACCAGGCAATAAAGGACGTAAGTTATCAATCGTAGAATTTAACAGCGATTACGGTAGAACACGCAAGTCTAATGACGATCAATCGTATGGTCATTGGTCGGCCATTTTTGTGCATTATTCATTTGTTAAGATTCCTAGAATTAATTTTAGGTCGTAGGTCGTAGTAGGCCGCTTATCAATGGTAATAAAACCAGTTCACGCTGGCTTCATATTCTATTGAAACTTCGTGTTACGTTAGGCCAGCTTAAGGTCAAACTGCTACCAATGTCGTGTCACCGACTGTACTGAAATTGAATTACTAGAACATGACGCTTTTGGTAAGCTGGAACATATTTTTCAGCCCACAAAGATTCCCCAGTGCCTAAAAACCTTTTCAACCAATATGTCCTGCCAAAAATGACCTGTAACGGCGAGACATGGATACTCACAAAGAGAACAGTACCCCGAGTGTAAGTTTGCAAGTGAGTAAACGTAATTAGCGCGATTGCGTTAAGATTTTTATTCTCACCCTTATTTTAATTCTCTCTTTATGATCTATCGGTCAAATTTTAACGCAAACGAAATAGTTATGTTTACTCTCTTGCAAACTTACACTTGGGGTACTGTCCACCGCATACATATAACACAATGCGCCAGGGAGTGAGCCATGCTTGGCATAACCCTATTAGACCGAGTAAGTAACTTCGAAATCCCTGGTCGGTCGAAAGTTCAATGCTCCTCAAGTGGAATTGGGCAGGAAAACTAGTTAAGCGCGGAGTAAAGCTGTGACCGAATGGTGGCCAAGGTTAGGCCAAGGAAACCAGGGCAATCCAAAAGCGCGTTGGGTATGATAATTATCATCAAAGTCTCGGTAAACACCTGGATGAGGTACGCATGGAACCGAGAAGTATGGCAGAAAAAAGCCGGCCAAGTGCGAGTCGGACTCGCGCACGAAGGGTTCCGTACCATTATCTATAAAAAAGGCAAAAAAATCACGTTTGTTGTATGGGGGCTCCCATGATTTTTTTTGCCTTTTTATTTGAATATTTGTTCTCCTTAAATATTTGTTTTATTTTAATTTAATTATTTATTCTTAAAGTGAATATATAACTAAATACTCTGTGAATGTTTCAAGCGTCTACCTGTTGCCGTTATCAATATCGGGCAAAAACGAGCAAAAAAATGACGTTTGTTGTGTGGGGCTCCCACACAACAAACGTCATTTTTTTGCTGGTTTTTTCGTGCCCCTTAAATATTTATTTTATTCGGTTTTTTAGTATTTGTTGTTATAGCGGCAACATAAATACATCATCTGTGAAAATTTCAAATTTCTAACTACCACGGTTCATGAGATACAGCCTGGTGACAGACGGACAGACAGACAGACAGACGGCGGAGCCTCAGTAATAGGGTTCCCGTTTTACCCTTTGGGTACGGAACCCTAAAAAGGGGAGGCTTATACCCGGCGGTGGATGATTCCTGGCTGAAATGATGATGATGATGAGAACAAGACGTACAATAGATAATCTATAGAATTTATATTCGGGTTGCAATCATGGCTCAGAAACCGGTTAATTTTCTATGTAACCTTAACCGTTATTATAAAGGTTTTCAAACATAATTCATTAATTATTTAATATTTTGTTACAAAATCAACGCTGAACTAAATGTGATGAAGCGATCTTTGAAGCTAATATCAATTGTATCAAAAATAATTTGTATCTTTGGAAACAAAAATTAACCGGTTTCAAGCCCTGGTTGCAATAAACTTTATTATTATTATTTCAATCAACTTGGATCATAGGTAGAGACTAAATGAAAAATTATTAACAAAATTAAATAAAAACATCAAATTGAAAATTATACATTAATCTAAACAAAATTAAAAAAATATCTTAACATTAGTCAGTACGTGAACCATGCAGCAGTGGTTCACGTACTGACAGTCAGAACGTTCAGCAAAAGCGTTCAAGATACTCTTGCGGCTGCCCCGCACCCTACCCGCGAGGGATGTGGGTTGGATAAAAATTACATGGCACAGAATCGCCGCGTCGCCGTCAAGGTCTAGAGACGGCGCGTCTAGTACTTACTAATAAAATTCATGTTACTACTTGTGTCATCTTCGCCATTCAAAGCCATCAGTTTTTATACGTCATTTGTGTCTCAATGCGAGTAAAGTTTGTAGGGGAAGTGTTGACAGTGACGTCACCCAATATCGTAGATGATCCAGTATACTCATGGCGTAGTAAGCAAATAAAGTCAATGAATTACTCTGTTCCACCAAAACAAGGTACCACCATAAAATATCACCCCATTGCCTTAATGATCAGATAAAGTCATAGCTCGATTAGGCTGAGTTCTACCTATGCAAATTGAATTAAATTACCTAGCCCAGGCCAAAGTAAGGCAACCAAGCTTGTACAGAGATAAAGTTTTCAACTCGTACTTGAGCACTATTCAGGCACGATGCCAAGCTAGTTTTTAGACAAGCAAATGTCAGGGAAGATAGTGACTTCCTTCATTCCTTCATCCACTTTCTTTTTAAAACTTAGTTAAGACGTCGTCCGTGCAAGTTGAACTTAGAAGTTAATTTTGTCTCTTACGGAATATTTTTAGAAGTGTGAGCGCTTTATTAGTGCCGAAGTCTCTACTTCTTGGGAGTTTGGTTGAGTTTCTTTTTCGGAATCACTCAACTTTATTTGTGATATGAAGGCTGAAGTGAACGCACTTACGTGCTCTCGAAGGCTGGATGATATGAAAGTCAAGGGAAAGATGAAACATCTGATTGCTGAGAATAGATATTAAATATAAAAATAAAAAAACTGATTTGAACCGTGCAGCCTGTCTGTCAAGTTTAAAAACATAAACAGATTCGAACTTCAAGATAACAATATAAAAAAACGAACGAGTCTTACAGTAGTCGCATACGATGTGTAACATCTGACATCTCACTCTATACAGTACTTACTAATACCATGCTATTATAAAGTACTTACTAATTCCATGCTATTATAAAGTACTTACTAATTTCATGCTATTAAAAAGTACTTACATTTACTTTCCATGCTCCAGCTGTCACTTCCCGTTACACACTTCCGTCCCTGTTCACGAAATCACTCCACAGAAAGCGACAGGAAAAATGTTAAACATCAAAAAAGTCTTGAGCCAATTTCTTTGCAACACACTTGTGCCTTACTCCCAATAAAACTGCTACACTCTGAGTTCTAATAAAAAAAGTCGCAAGCCTCCTTTTATGTTGAACCCAAGTTATATAAAAACAAACGAAGATAGACTTTTCTATGCTAAAGTAAAAAAAAATATAGATAACTTTATAACCTTCAAAGTTACTGTAATAAGGTGTACAACTTAATACGTCACTTGCATGCACGACTGTGTAATTTTACTTTTAGAAGTGTAATTTCATAAACTGTGTAAGGTGCAGCAATTATTTTGCAAGGACAACACAGTTAATTATAAAGTGCAAATGAAAATAATTACCCACAGGAAGCCATTACAACAAGTAATTAGTAGGGAAACACTCCAGACATTCGTGTTCACTTCGTTGTACGTCAAAAACTTTTACAAAACATTTTGTGGAAAATTGCATTCTTGGTAAAAGCTGCTAGGAATCCAGTATACAAGATAAAATATCTCATTTCATGCGCTTACAAAATAGGACAGGGTAGCTCATTAAATAGTCTAGCTTCGATAAACACAAACGTACGCGTTAAAGTTCACTCATAAATAAAATCGTAAATGGCTAAGAGACTATTAACACAGTAACTGAGCTTACTCTGAAGGTGTAAAGGCCCCATAAGTCCTTTATTCCGATAGACATGTTTGTCTTAGTTACTTTGACAGCCCTGTCGATTGGTTGAGAACTGACAAAGAGATATTCCATTCTGTATCGCAGTACGAACTGACATTGCAATCCGATTACTCAGTCACATCCGTTTTCTGGATGTACAAACTTCGAACTTTGAAACTTTTGAAAACGAAAGGAAATACGTCTATAGACGTATTTCCTTTCGTGATGCAGTTTGGTAACAAGTGTAGATTTACATTTCTTCTCTAATAAAATATATTATCTATCGTCAATGTCCTGTATTTTTTGTAGGTATGATTTTTTTATTAACTTCAATAAAAAATAGACTTTACGACCGGTAAGCTTAGTACCGATTTTACTAAAGATTTGCTCTACCTGTAAGCAGGTACGTAATATAAATCAGCGTATCGATAAATTCTACACCAAACTTGTACAAAATCGCTAAGTACGGCTTCTTCGATTTGTATTTCTAACTGAAGCACTTACTCACACCGCTCTGTAAGGCATGCAGCTGGTTAAGGCAGTTTTTCCATTGGAGTGGAAGGAAGCATACCATTGTAAGGCTGAGAAAACATTAACTAGTAGAATTAAATATAGTTCACGTCTCCGGTCCGGTACACTTCAAGTACAGGGCAGTTTTTGTACATTTCAACCGCGGAATGCAAGTAGAACTGCTTAGCGGACCGAGCCAGCAGAGCGATATATTACAGAGCCCCCGAGGTGATACAAAGACTGTGATATCGCAAATTTTCTTAGATCTGAACACTTAGTCATTTTCGTTTCAATTGAACAGGCCACCCTGCTACACTGCTACCTCGCTCCGCTTAACTTGCTCCGCTTTCAAGAACTTAAACTTTACTGTTCTCGGCTCGTAACTTGAGACTGGACATTTTGGTTGCTAGTGCTAAGTCCAGTAAGTATTGCAAGTGACGTGGACTACTATTCTGCTTACTACTTTATAGTTGAGAACAAGTTCTCTTTAGTTCGGGCTCAAGTAAATTTATAACTAGGTAAGTTAAAATTTAATGAAAATAAAATAAAAAAATGAAAGTATTATTCGTTTCAAAATATATAGGCAGTAAGTAAGTAGGTTTATGAAATATGATTCATCAGAACTAACTATTTTCCTCTCGTGAAAATTAGATTTAAAACCAGTAGGTAGGATTATGAAAAATATAATTTTAAATTTGGTAGTACGAATGCTTTTACAATAATTGTTATTTTAAATCGTTAAAACCTTCGAAGAGTACTGTATGCACGAGCATATTACATGTTTAAATCCAGTGTATATTCGTGAATAATATATTTTACTTATGAAATGTTAATTTGATAATGTGAATTTTATTTTAAGAACGGATTTTGTATCAATTATTGTTGAAACCACATTCAAGAGATTACAAAATAACATAATTTTAAATTTTCGAACCTATTTTTGCAACTTTCTTATATTAGTATTATAAGTAATAAGTAAGTATACTAAAAGTAAGTTCAAAAACTAGAACTTTACTACTGAAAAATGAAGCTCTAAAAAGTATTAAACAAGAAAATATTCTCAACTGAAATTAATATGTACAAACTATTCAACATTTAGGTATCGCCCATTAAATAAACAAAAAACACATAATTTAATTTAATGTACTTAATACATTCATATTCATAATGATGTTCAAAAGATAGCCGCGGTCGCATGCCACCTACCCTTTTTTTTGGGTTGGAAATTATCAAGAAATTTCTCACGCTCCGGGCGTAGCGGGAGGGCGTGTCAGACTTTTACTTACTCAGACTTTTACTGACTAAAACCCACCCGTGTTCCTTCAGATGCTTATAAACCAGAGCCACGATATCCCTTTTGGACAAACTCGCAACCCTGGCAGGCATTGGCCCTATCGGACCCCGTCAGTTGGCACTGATATCTCTTTGAGGCGCGCGTGGAACACAACGTGCCATCGACCCGGGCCTGGTCCTCCTCGGACGGCGAGCTATGAACGGGCCTGGTCCTTATCGGGTGGCGAGAATGTATTTTTTTTTTTGATGACATCTACCCTAACAAAACAATACATTCTAACAGTAGTACAAGATCATAAGCTATAAGGCAAAGTGAATAGGCTATCCTCTGAACATCACTGTGAATATGTATTAAATACACCCTCCTCGGTCGGGTAAAAATTAAGTAATATTCGTAACTATTGTTTTTTAGAAACCTGAAATCGCCAATCCATCTTGAGCCAGTGTGGTGATCAATGCTCGTGCCTTCTCTGTATGACAAGACGCCTTTTCCCTGCAGTAGGACACTAATAGGCTGATATTACAACTATTTTGCAATATTCAATATCAATTCAATTCATTTATTTTATTTCAGATAAATAACAATCGTTAGTAGAATTGTAATCATCCATACATGTTTATTTATTTTTAATAATATAATAAACGTAAAATAGACACAACAATGGAAACATTGGATCAAGACCGCACTACTCGTACATGTAGTTTTGTCCAATGCTCCATGAAGGAGCAATCCACATCCATTCTCACTACAATAAGCTGCAGGAAGCTGTTGGGGCTGTCCCATATGCAGCGCATCAGGGACGCTGTTCTTTTGCGATGTCGCTTGGAAGCCATCCATATTCAGACGGTAATTATTTTAATTTAATTAAAAAAACCGGCCAAGTGCGCGTTTTTCAACTATAAACTTAGTAGTTGAACAAATGTTCTACCATACATCGATATCCGTAACGGTCAATTCTGCAACAGACTGCTAATGTAAGGCTGTAATCGCAAACAAATAAAATTGGCTGAATGTACAAATAATTATTAACGATTTTCGGACTTTTTCCTTTACTTTTTCTTGCCAAATTTCATGGTTTTAGGTCAACGGAAGTACTCTATAGGTTTTGATTTATATGCGAGTGTCAAAATAATATTATGTCGCTTAAATAGCCGTATTTATTATTGCGTTGACGAGACTTGACTTTTTTAGAGCTCCAAGGCACCGTAAATCCACTTATTTGATATTAGTTTCAACTTGATACCTCACGTTGCTGAGAAAAAGTGTCTTGACAGACAGACAGACGGACGGAAGGACGGACGAATGGACGGACAACGAAGTGATCCTTTATGGGTTCCATTTTTTCTTTTGGGGTACGGAACCCTAAAAATTTAGCAGCATTATTACCTACCAGAAAATGACAGTTAGACCAACTGAGATTCATCATTTTAGTTTTATATGACTAGCACTTACTGAAAAAATTAATGAAACTAAAAAATACACCGCAAAGGTGACGTAACAATTTTCCCACCTATTCTTCAGATAAAGTAGAATTCACTGATTAATAGGATGAAATGGACATAAAGTTTAATCAAAATCGTGATAGAGGTGTTTCTCCCTACCGTGTCTCATGGTGACTGGCTAAATTTTTATCGACAAACAAAGAAATTATTGAAACATCAAGAGAAACGGAAGTATGAGAATCTATGCGTTTACAAAGATAACCTACTTCCTGTGCTATATTTTGGCAAGCTATATCATCATCATTATTTCAGCCGACAGACGTCCACTGCTGGACATAGGCCTCCCCCAAAAGACCCCCCCCCCCCCCTCGTCCATAATCACCACGCTTGGCAGACGGGTTGGCGATCGCAGTGTGGTTTTTAAATGCATAGAGAAAGCTGCTGCCCATTCTCTAGTAAGTCACTTAGTCGCCTTTAACGACACCCACGGGAAGAAATAGGATGGACAAGATATATAAATGGCTATAAATAAGAAGACGGAAGTGATAATAAGATGGAAGCTAACTCACTAATTTATCGCCTAAGAAAATCATTGCTTCATCCTATTAGGATTTGAATTCAAATTGGGCTTGAGTCCACACTGCATTAGCACTGATTGCATTCAATCAGCACGAATAATTCCTCTTTAATATCCTCAAGACTGTTTATTGTTGCGGTTTACAAAGAGACCAATGTTTAGCGATAACACCTTTACGATCTAATATAAAACCTTTCACTCCTTTAATAGATCTTCTAGGTATAATAAAAGTTTTATTCTAAAAAAGTTCTCCGCCTACAAAAGTTTTGACACAACCTGACCCAAAGGACAATACTGATCCAACTTTAATTACCAATTTAAACTGGAAGGAGAGGAATTAACCGATTAAAAAACAATAGAGGAATAGTAAATGAATCTGTCTGTACTTATGTGGAACGAGAAAAAATAGAACTGGTCACGGTAGAATTGTCTTTGTTCTGCTGATTAAATGGAAACCTTTGAGTTGAGAACGGTCGTACTTTAAATGAGAGTACTGGCTGTCATAACATTTTTCTGTTTGTCTATGTGGGACGAAATAACAAATCGGGGCGGAGTAATGTGTTTGTGTAACAGCTTATCCATTTGTTTATCTTGAAATTAACGTGACGAGTCTGGAAACATTATTTTGTGTGTTTTTTTCTGTTATTGCAGAATTGTTTATATATCTACCAATATAGGAGAAAAACAAGAAACTTAATTTATGTGTCCTTTAGTAGATTGATTGCAAAGCGTAGGCATTATTTTTAAATGGAATGAAAACCTTTTTCAGATAGTATTTTATATTCTCGTGGGACAAGAGTTCCTGGAAGATCTTGGGGGAGGCCTTTGCCCAGTAGTAGGACAGCATAATCTAAACAAAATTAATTGCCACTAAGATCCCTATTACAAAAAAAAATACGATCCTGTTAAAAAGAGCAAGAAAATTTAGTTTTCTAAAAATCAAGTACGTACTAAGCGAGGACGTCTTAAAGTTCACTTACTTAAAAGAAGGCCTAAGTACTTAGGCACACTTTTTTTTTTCGTAATCTTCTAAACTGAGAACGTCTTTACCACCCATCAAATAATACTAAAATTCTGATTACAATCTATACGCAACCCAAATCAATCTAGGTTATACCGATATTACTTAAACCTTAAACCGTGATTGTCCGGCCAAAATTGGAAAGGAAAAAGCTGTCCGCAGTATAAAAGCAAATTAGCTTTATTTTTTGGAGTCCAAATGCGTATTAGATACTCGTATAACCAGTGAACAGGCCGACTCCCAAAATCTATTGATGCTAATTTCAAACATGAACGGTCGGAGTAAGTGAGATGGAAAAGGGTCTATCGATTTTCTTGCTCTAAACGTTGCATTCGAAAATTTAAATTGACGTCTTGATAACGGGAGGAGTCGATTGTGACGCGAATAGTTCATCGTTCTGCCTAGATTTAGGTCGCGCTCTCAAGTATTGATGAGTTGGAGGCTTTTGAAACTCCGCCAACACGCTGTTTGCTTTCAAATTATTTATTTTTATTCATATTATAGTATAGTATATTCATAGCAGAAAAAATGAAAATAATTGAAAACTGTAACGTACAGAGGTTTCTAAGTGAACTTACTAATGTAAAGATTTCCTACTTGGTTCGTTTTTATGCAAACTGAGAACTACGAGTACTTTCCGAATGGAATACTTTTAAAACAGCATGACATTTCAACTATTTTGGTCGCAAACAGGAATGGCAGCAAAATAAAATAGATGAAACCACAAACACGCTTTCAAAGCTGAAATGCACGGTCAACCATTGTCGGCGACGAGGCCCTATCTGCGCCCAATAATTTATAAACCAAGTCGTGAGTTAGATAGAATTATGTAATGTCTAATTAGATTTGTTATTACAATGTTTTTTCCATTCTAATTAGTTAATCTAACTTATAATTGTTACTAGTTTTCTTATCCAATCTAATAAGACTGAAACAAACTAACTTTGAATAAGATTAGGAATGTAGTATTATATAATTACGTAACTAGAAAATGTGATTTTTTGTTAATAGTTACATTTTGATAGTTTTAGTTTTAATTAATAGGATCTTGTATAAAACCAATATTCTAATTGTTCTAAGCTAATTAGACAACGCGTTTAGAAATTATAGACGAACTTGTTTAATAATGTTAATAAGTTAAGGAATTATAAGGAATCGAATCTGTTGCACATTTCTAACGCTAGCGGCGCCACTTGTACCATAACATAGAATAAGCTTAAGTACTAAGAACCCTTTACCTTAACGAGAGCCGTTACAGAATTTTGCCATTTTTAAGGTTTAAATTAAGGTTTTTTGATACAGTTTTTTGTATAAAGTTAAAATAAGTCCATGCCTATGTTAGAAAAATAAGATAAAAATTGTAAGGTGTGTTTTACCATAGAAAATTGCCAAAAGTAAGTTTCCCATACAAAACTACATTAGTGCCTTGAAATGCTCTGATTGGTTTAGATAAAAAGGATTAGTGCCGTGTGCAAAATTAGAGTATTTCTATTGGCTAGAGCCGTCTATAAAAGAAGAGCAAATTTCTACGGTGAGTCATTCCGAATCCAGCAGTATTAGAAGAAGTAACTCAAGAATAAACTGAAGTCTCCGCTCAAGATTCAAGAGAGAAAAATTCATGTTTTATTTCGTCGGAATCCCTCTTCGCCGCCAGTCTCTCGCCGAGGTCCTGTGGGTTGTACCTACCCAGTCAACACATACGCATTCAGGGGTGCGTGGTGACGTGTGTCGCCAGCAGAGTCACTAGACTCAGGTAGTAGGGAACATACGTCAAAAACGTTGGGAGATTGTCCCAGGACGACTGCGGGTGCTGGACGTGCCCCTCTCGTCCGAAACAGTTGGTCCTTCGAGCCGGATTCCCTGCCAGGAGAAGAAGCAAGAAGAGTCCAGAAAAAATTAAGAAGACTGCAAGATGCCGGTTACCAGGTCGCAGAAGGATGCCCCCTTACGCCCGCCGTCCCGTCCCACCGCTAGAGACGCAACGGCAGAAGCATCAGGGTCAGAAGGGGTTACGTCAGCGTCAGGGTCATCAGGAACCGCAGCGACATCGGACACGAACACTTCTTCGGGTACAACGGCCACAGAGAGGACTACGGCCACAGAGAGGACTACGGCTACAGAGGCTACGGCTACGACTGCTACAACAGCGGCATCTGAAAAAAACGGACAGAAGAAAGAAGATGCCGCACGGAAGGAGACGACTACGAAGACTCCAGACAATGTACCGGAAAAGGGTGTTTATGGCTCCGCCACGACCCTTAAACCGAAAGGGGTCAGTCGTCGTGCCAGGTCCACGAAGACCACGAGTTCCTCCGCCAGAAGACGCGAGCTAGAAGCCAGAGAAGAATTAGCACGCCTGGAGTTGGAGCAAGCCCAGGCTGCGGCGAAGCTAGCCCGTGTCAGATTGGAGCTGGCTCAATGTGAGGATGAAGACTCTGTGGATGAAGACCAGGAGGACAGAACAGCACAGGTGCAGAACTGGATTCAGACATCCGTATTAGAAGACAACGACATGGAGCAACCAGAGAAACGAGACCAGCACCCTCCAGAAGAACCTCAGAAGGTGAAGCCCGAAGAGAACTCTTCAGTGAAAGGGGCTACCATCGAAGTACAAGCGCTGGCAACAGCATTGAAAGAAGTATTTACCACAAGAGGAGGACCAGCAGCACAGCCGAAGTATATCCACGAGTTACCCTACTTCGACGGCAACAGCAGCGAGTGGTTGGCCTTCAAGGTTGTCTACGAAGATACAGCACCAATGTTCAACGACGTCCAGAATATGGCTCGACTAAGAAGAGCACTAAAGGGCAATGCAAGAGAAGCTATCAAGAGCCTGCTATACTCTGAAGCCTCTCCGTTGGAAGTGATGCAGGCCCTAAAAAGAAGATATGGAAGACCTGATGCGCTGGTGCTGGCAGAATTGGATAAGGTCAAGACATTACCGAAGATTTCAGAAAATCCAAGGGACATATGCATCTTCGCTAGTCAAATCAACAACAGCGTAGCAGCAATAAAAGGATTGAAGAAACCACAGTACCTGCATTCACCCGAGATGGTGAAACAAATTATAGAAAAAATGCCGACAATTCTCAAGTTCCGATGGTACGACTTCACTGCAGCATCAGATGAAGGCGAGTTCTCCAACCTGAAGCTGGTATCCAAGTTCCTGAACATAGAAGCAGACAAATGTGGAGCCTTTGCAACTTCAGAGGAGAAGAGCGGGTTCAAGAGGACCCATCGACAAGCGACGCATTCAACCAAAGAAAGGAACTTCAAGGAAAAGGATTCAAGACAAACAGAAAAGGCTTGCCCTATGTGTGAAGGCGAACACTTCCTTGTCGAATGTCAGAAGTTCCAGAAGGCGTCAGTTCAAGATCGGTGGGCAACAGCAAAGAAGAGTCACGTCTGCTTCAAATGTCTTCAAGGAAGACACCGCAAGGAGAGTTGCAAAAAACCATCGTGCAAGGAATGCAAGAGGTGGCACCATCATTTGTTGCACGTCGAGTCAGAAGAAAATACCTCAGAAGATAAGAAAAAGGAATCACCAAAAGAAGTGGCGAGCGTCACAGCGTCAGTGAATGCAGTCAGCAGCGCAAGGGCATACCTGAAGATAGCTCCGGTGGAAGTCTTCGGGTCGAAAGGATCAAAGAAGATACTGGCTCTTATGGATGAAGGGTCAACAGTGTCACTTCTGGATGAAAAAGTGGCAGAAGAGATTGGCGTTCGAGGGAGCAAGGAGGAACTGGTCATCGAGACAGTAGGAGGCAGGCTGATAAGAAAGAAGGATTCTCAGGTGCTGGACCTTATGATAAAAGGGGTTAATCAAGAAAGCAAGAAGAACCTGAAGCGAGTTCGGACCGTCGACGAGTTGAAGCTTGCACCACAGTTCCTAGACAAGAAGAGGATTCAAGATTGTCAACACTTAAAAAAGATCGCAGACTCTCTATATTACGAAAGGGAATCACCTCAGCTACTCATCGGTCAAGATAATTGGGAGTTAATAGTTACTCAAGAAGTAAGAAGAGGAAAACCAGGAGAACCAGTTGCTTCAAGAACGGGACTTGGATGGGTGCTCCATGGGTCAGACACTGGAGGCGCAAGGCCAGTACACTTACTGAACACATGTCTACATGTCAGCGCTCCAGAAGAAAGAATGCATCAAACCATTAAGGATCATTTTGCAATCGAGGCACTTGGTGTGCAACCAAGAAGACCCACTACAGACTCAGAAGGAAGAGCACTCACCATCCTAGAGAAGACCTGCAGAAGACTTGAAGATGGTCGATTCGAAGCTGGACTTCTGTGGAAGAATGAAGAAGAACAGATGCCAGAGAGCTACACGTCTGCCAAGAACCGATTAATCAACATCGAGAAGAAGATAGACAAAGATCCTCAGTTAAAGGCGGAATACAGCAAGCAGATTCAGCACCTAATCGAAAACCAGTATGCAGAAGAAGCATCTGATGAAGTCGAAGACCCGAAGAAAACGTGGTACCTCCCTCACTTCTCTGTGGTACATCCGTTAAAGAAGAAAATACGAATCGTCTTCGATGCCGCAGCCATGTCAAAAGGAAGAAGCCTCAACAACGCTCTGCTGTCAGGACCAGATCTACTACAATCTCTCTTCGGGGTATTACTGCGGTTCCGGCAAGGACCATTGGCAGTGGCGGCTGACATAAAGGAAATGTTTCTCCAAGTTCGCATCAGGCCAGAAGATAGAGATAGTCTGAGGTTCCTGTGGCGCGGGGATCATCGTGACGTGTCACCGAAGAAGTATAGGATGACATCAGTCATCTTTGGCGCGACATCATCTCCAAGCACAGCGATCTACGTAAAGAACCGAAATGCAGCAGACTTTAAAGAACAGTATCCAGAAGCAGCAAGAGCAATTGAGCTGAACCATTACATGGATGACTACCTGCACAGCTTCCACCAGGCAGAAGACTTCAGAAAAGTGACAAGGCAGGTGGACTTCATACACAAGAAGGCGGGTTTCGAACTAAGAGGATGGGCGTCAAACCAACCTGTGCTGCTGGAAGACTTGAAGACGGAAACAACAGAAAAGACAGAAGTGGACCTAGGTGAAAAGGAAGAAAAGACACTGGGACTGCGCTGGTTCACAGAAAGGGACTCCATCGGCTTCAGGGCAAACCTCCGGAATACACCAGAGGAAATAGTCAAGGGGTTCAAGGTGCCCACGAAGAGGGAAGTCACCAGCGCTGTAATGTCGACCTTCGATCCACTAGGATTAGCATCACCCGTTCTAATACAGGGTAAGAAGCTGCTTCAGAACATATGGCGAAGCGGCATCGGCTGGGATGAAGAAATAGAAGAAAGGGAGTACGAAACGTGGAAGACTTACCTAGAGAAGATAAAGCTACTCCAAGACCTTCAGATTCCAAGATGCCTGGCGCCGCATTGCACCGAGGGGGAGCTGCACACGTTTACGGACGCAAGTGAGACGGCGTATGCAGCAACAGTTTATTGGAGAACAATAAATCAAGATGGAACTCACCACGTCAACCTAGTGGCAGCGAAAGTAAGAGTTACTCCACTGAAACCGGTATCAATCCCGCGACTCGAGCTACAGGCGGCTCTTCTTGGAAGCAGACTGGCACATTCAGTAGAAGAAGAAATGAATCTGAAAGTGGAGAAGAAAACCTTTTGGACAGACTCCAGCATCGTGCTTTCTTGGATCAAGACAGACCCGAGAACCTTCAAGACATTCGTGGCTCATCGCTTGGCAGAGATAGAAGATCTCACCAAACCTCAAGATTGGAGATGGGTACCCACGGCGCAGAACCCTGCAGATGACGCTACGCGCGACGTACCAGAACACTTCGACTGCGATCATCGATGGTACACAGGACCGGACTTTCTGAGAAAGGAAGAAGTTCACTGGCCAGCAGCCAGAACCTTCAAGAAAGAAACCACCGTCGAAGAAAAGACCACAGACGTCGTAACAGCAACAAGCATCACTCTCCCATCACCAAATCCAGAGAGGTTTTCATCATGGAAGAGACTTTGGCGAGCCACAGCAAGAGTACTGCAGTTCGTTCAGCTCTGCAGGACAAAGGTGAAGGTCAACGTCAGCAAAGAAGATCCCACCTGGAAAATAACGAAAGGAAAAAAGAAGACGGTGGCAAAGCGACACCAGCCTTCAAAAATAACAGAAAGGAAATACATACCGTTGGACACAGACTTACTGGAGCAAGCTGAAAATCTGCTACTAAAAGGAGGTCAAGAAAGAAGCTTCCGAGAAGACATCAGGTGTCTGCAGCAAGGGAAGCAATTGGGAAGCAGCAGCAAGTTGAAAAGGCTCGACGTAGTACTGGAAGAAGGTATCCTGCGGCTAAAAGGAAGAATCGACGCGATACAGGGAGTAACCAGAGACTACAAGCGACCCATCGTGCTCGACAGCAAGGACAAGATAACACGACTTATCATTGAAGAATTCCACTGCCGTTTCAATCATGGGAATCACGCAACAGTAATGAACGAAGTAAGACAACGCTTCTGGGTATTGGGACTGAGATCAGCGATCAAGGCAGTTCAGCATCAATGTCAGTGGTGCAAGACAAGGAAAGCAAGACCGCAAGAACTACCTACGGGTAACTTACCTACTGAAAGGCTTATGCATAGTAACCCTCCTTTTACGTGCACTGGCATAGATTACTTCGGTCCGATAATAATCACCGTAGCAAGACGTCATGAAAAACGATGGGGAGCTTTATTTACATGCTTGACGACAAGAGCTGTACACATCGAACTCACTCCTTCACTCTCCACTGACAGCATGATCATGGCACTGCGACGGTTTGCTGCAAGAAGAGGAATGCCGAAAACTATCTACACTGACAACGGGACCAATTTCGTCGGCGCAAACAAAGAACTAAAAGAAGCACTAAGCACCATGAAACAAGAAGACATCACTTCAGAAGCAGAGAAGATCGGCGTGCAGTGGAAGTTCATACCTCCCGGTGCGCCAAACATGGGCGGCGCATGGGAACGTCTGGTGCGATCCATAAAAACCGCACTAGACGCCACACTCAACGAAAGACATCCACGAGAGGAGGTACTCCACACCCTTCTCTTAGAGGCCGAGCATATAGTAAACACTCGGCCCCTTACTCACCTCTCCGAGAACCCCGAGGAGGAAGCACTCACCCCAAACCACTTCCTTATCGGGCGATCGTGCGGCGCGGCGAGAATCGGCAGCTTTGAAGACAACGAGTTCGTGGGCAAGCACACCTGGAAGACCACGCAGCGACTTGCCGACCATTTTTGGCAACGATGGCTGCGGGAATATCTGCCCACTCTACTGCCGAGAAAGACAGCGGGCAGAGTCAGCACTACGGACCTGCGAGTCGGAGATATCGTGTTGGTCGTCGACCACACCCTACCAAGATGCACCTGGCCACGCGGCAGAATCCAGCAAGTGTATCCAGGACCAGATGGGCGGACCAGGATCGTCGATGTCGAGACCAGAGGAGGAGTGCTGCGAAGACCCAGTTCGAGAGTAGTGCTGTTGGTGCCGGGAGTATCGCCGAGTCAAGCAGATGGTGCAACGCACGAGGGGGAGAATGTCGGCGACGAGGCCCTATCTGCGCCCAATAATTTATAAACCAAGTCGTGAGTTAGATAGAATTATGTAATGTCTAATTAGATTTGTTATTACAATGTTTTTTCCATTCTAATTAGTTAATCTAACTTATAATTGTTACTAGTTTTCTTATCCAATCTAATAAGACTGAAACAAACTAACTTTGAATAAGATTAGGAATGTAGTATTATATAATTACGTAACTAGAAAATGTGATTTTTTGTTAATAGTTACATTTTGATAGTTTTAGTTTTAATTAATAGGATCTTGTATAAAACCAATATTCTAATTGTTCTAAGCTAATTAGACAACGCGTTTAGAAATTATAGACGAACTTGTTTAATAATGTTAATAAGTTAAGGAATTATAAGGAATCGAATCTGTTGCACATTTCTAACGCTAGCGGCGCCACTTGTACCATAACATAGAATAAGCTTAAGTACTAAGAACCCTTTACCTTAACGAGAGCCGTTACAGAATTTTGCCATTTTTAAGGTTTAAATTAAGGTTTTTTGATACAGTTTTTTGTATAAAGTTAAAATAAGTCCATGCCTATGTTAGAAAAATAAGATAAAAATTGTAAGGTGTGTTTTACCATAGAAAATTGCCAAAAGTAAGTTTCCCATACAAAACTACATTAGTGCCTTGAAATGCTCTGATTGGTTTAGATAAAAAGGATTAGTGCCGTGTGCAAAATTAGAGTATTTCTATTGGCTAGAGCCGTCTATAAAAGAAGAGCAAATTTCTACGGTGAGTCATTCCGAATCCAGCAGTATTAGAAGAAGTAACTCAAGAATAAACTGAAGTCTCCGCTCAAGATTCAAGAGAGAAAAATTCATGTTTTATTTCGTCGGAATCCCTCTTCGCCGCCAGTCTCTCGCCGAGGTCCTGTGGGTTGTACCTACCCAGTCAACACATACGCATTCAGGGGTGCGTGGTGACGTGTGTCGCCAGCAGAGTCACTAGACTCAGGTAGTAGGGAACATACGTCAAAAACGTTGGGAGATTGTCCCAGGACGACTGCGGGTGCTGGACGTGCCCCTCTCGTCCGAAACAACCATATAAAACCCTTTTTACACTTTTCCGAACATCCCACATGTCATGTTTTGAAACAACAAAAACATTCCCTTATGACCGAACCGGCACCAGATGTGAAACATTGTACGACCTATAAGCACTCGTCATATAGAGTAAATTACTGCAGCGGCCTGTAATAGGGGCATTCATCAATGCCTGGTTACGGCCAAGGCTTGTATAGTGCTTTTCTCTAATAATGCGCGGAAATTCAAACAAAGTAAATTATTTATGAATTCCAGATTCAATGACGAACAACGATAATTTTTCACGCGCCAATGTGTTCATTTGTTTTTTTTTCAATAAACAGCATTCTATTTGCAAGCCAGTTCGAAATTGAAATAAAACCTTTGATAAGTTACCTCCTTGTTGCCATTTTTCGGAGTAAAAGATCGTTCCATTTTTAAATTACACTATAGATATGTCAAAGTCAAAGTCAAATTATTTATTTCAAATAGACACATAGATGGCACTTTTGAACGTCAAAATTTACAAATAAAATAGAATTGATTCTAGTCGCCCCTTCCAAAAGGTAGCTTCGTATGGAGAAGAATGGGCAAGAAACTCCACCGTTACTCTTTTAAAATGTTTTACAATATTTGATATTGGTAGGTAGGTACATCAATTATATAATTATATGTGAAGACGATGCACCTAGAATAAAATTACTATACCACAATATTTTTTTTTTTTTTTAAATTTAATTATAAATTTAATTTAAAATTTTAATTTTTTTTACTAAAATTCATAATTATATATATACTATGAGTTTACTATGTAATTTATTTGGTCGCTAAACCACGACACATATTGGATTTTCATACACCTTTTGGTGGCAACTGCTCGCATGTATTTGGCCAGTACAGCAGTTTCGATTTATCTTGAAGAAGGTTGTTAAAATAATGCTCGAATTTCCAAGCATGTTTGAGAAAATATTATTTTATTTGCATGCACATATTTTTTATCCACTACTCGTCGGTAATCCTTAAGCGGTAGTCAGACATTTCTGCTGCTGATGCTCACAAATGAAAACTCAAAAAGTTTGGTATATTCTGCCAAATTTAACGGCTACCGTGTGCTACAACCACATTCAATCAAAACTGCAATGAGACATTTGTCATTGAAAGTACAAAGATTCCTTAAATCCCCAAGTATGAGGAACAGGGTGTAAAGTTCACTCATCCTCTATAGACAAGGGAGGATCCTCCGACTAGACGGGTGATGTGACCAGTGGGCTACTGCCCGAGATTACGTTGTATTTGTCACCGTATGATTATGAACATCGTTAGTTTATAATCTAACTACTTAGCGAGATTATAAACTATCGAAAAATTGTGAACGGCAACCAACCATTTACAATTTATTAAAGGCATTATTTTTAGGTAGTTCAATCTAAGTAATCTATCCATGGCAAACCGACAAATTATGAACCTGTGGCGGCATCTACATTACCACATACGAGCTACGCAACACACTGACGCCACACAAAATCCTGGATCGCAATCAGAGTTTACCACGCAATTAGCATATATACAATATCCCGACATCAACCGTCCGGCAGTTGCCTACCAGACACAACACCCGTCTAGTCGGAGCATCCTCCCTTTTATATAGAGGGTGAGTGAACTTTACAGCCTGTTGTTCATACCTCTAAACTGGTGACCCCGAGTATGAACGACAGCGCAGCCTTCGTAGAACTACTTCACCGTGACGTCATCATCATCACTTCCTCAAGCTTTCGAGCGGCGAGTCACACAGCCAGCCAGCACGCACGACTGCAACGGGTATCCTGACCACCAGCATGCAGCAGACGCGCTTACCTGGTCATCACCCTCAGCCTCATCAGTAACCTTGGCACAGTACACTGCACTTTCAGCCGGTCCACAAGCAGAGCCCTTCAACCCTCTAATAAACGTATTTTATTCTTTTTTTTTCTGTTTCTTGGTCGACGCCAGCAGTCAGCCTCAATCCGGCGCTGTACCACATCCGACGCACTGGACCATAACGCAGCGTCTCCCCAACTCACTGGAAAATCACCGCAGACAGTTCTGACTCACCGTGAACTATGCGGCAACCGGTTCCGACTCAATGGAATCTCAAATGTCTCTGGCATGTATCGCAAGATGCTCGACTCAGCCCACTATCGACCTTCGGTCTGCGGAGGGGAGTGATGTGGCGGCATCAACATCGCCACATACGAACTACGCATCACACTGACGTCACGCAACATCCTGCATCCAGCAAGCAGAGTTTCCCGCTCGGCTAGAATATTTTAAAATGTTAACGTAAGATCGGGCGCACCGTTAGTTTATAATGAATAAAATAACACACGTGAATTGAGTTGAAACGGGCGATTAAGGGATAATCATTTCAGAAGTATAATATAATTTCATTGTTAATTGGCAGCAGCAGTCTTGTGTTCTATAAGATTATAGGTTACTGACGTGATTGGTCAAGAGCTTATGTTTGCAGTCCGTTATACACACATCAAAAGTGTCTAGGGATCAAGTACGTTTTAGAATATTTTATGTTTTTTTGTATCGTTATTGATTCCTTTTAGTGAATTTCGCTATTTGAAAAAAGAATCTTCTTTAAATTTTATAATAGCGTTTTTACAAAACCATTACAATTTCTGCATCGGAACTGAAAAAAATCGCATTGGTACGTAAAGTTTCTGCGTTTCCGAAGGCCGCTGAGAGTTCCACTTATAGCACCCCGCAATCGTAGGGCCCGTTGACAATGGGCTCGCAAACACAGAAATTGGGAGGAAGAAGACTGGTGTTGTGTTTGCTTTTCCGATGAATCTCGTTTCGGTATGAGGCCGGATACAAGACGTACTCGAGTTTGGAGGACCTCTGGACGTCAAGAACGTTTGAAATTTTGTCAGAAAGTTCATTCATAAGTAGGGGAAAAAATAATGGTATGTGCATGTACGAGCTACGCTGTACATTGACCTTTGTGGTAGTTTGTACGTCACACTCATTAATGCACATCAATATTGTTTAGATGTGCATTTCTCCAACATAGCATTTAAGTGTAATAATTGTGTAATTATATTTAGTAGCAATAAATCCATCAAGGGAATCGTTCGTCTACTCATTTACATAACAACTACATAACATTTTCACTGTTGGGCATTACAACCCCAACAATGCTTAATGATATATTTGGATCGGTGAGAGAACCGATCTTATTTAGATCAGGGGCAACCCCAATGTATTAACTTTAACATAGGAATTAAAGTAAGAAGCCAGTGTGAAAGACTCGATTTGGTAAATATTAATTGCCAAAAAAAAAAAATCCAATTAGAACTTTTGACTTTTGATGTGTGTATTATAGTATAGGATTTACTATCTACTAACTGGACTAAGACCAAGTAGAAGATAGCCTAATAAGACATTGGAAAACCTTTTTATTTTTTATTTCAGCCAAATTGTGATAATTTATACAGCAAAGTCCCGAATCTGGATTTTCGAAATTATTGTTATGTGTTTTGGCGCCTACTAACTTCAGATAATATTATCGTTTGTAAATAAGTTTATCAAGCTACTAAAACAACCTTCGTTATTAAAACCATTAAGTTGGCACCACCGGTCAGACGGTCAGTAAAATATTGAAACTCGCGCTGTGTTGGGCAACATAAAGTTAGTATTTTATCAAACTTACTAATAGGAAAACTAACGTGATTTTGAACGGTGTTAACGCAATTACTGCAGGTATCGCTTTAAGTTATACCCTCGCGAAGGGAATATGTGCTGTAACCAATACTCATATTTTAATTTAGTTACCCAAATAGATAGACAGTTCTAGTATGTTAATTGTAATTGTTTATTTTGTGCTTACGTAACTGACGGAACAATCACGTTACGAAGAAACTTCGAGATACCACCAAAATCTACGCCCAGGCGAAGGCGAAGATTGTTATTTTTTGTTGAATCCTGTGATGTAGTTAGCCCCTCCGATTATTTTCATCAATCTGATTCAATCGTATTGTGAGCACTGGTGGCCCAGTAGTAGCAATCCCGAATTAAAAGTTACAGGTCGAAGGTTCGAACACAAGCAAGCACTTTACTTTGTGTAATTAATTTATTTCATCACCACTGCTCTGAAAAAGGTGAGTAAACGATGAGTAAAACTCATCGTTAATAATCCGGCAAGTGAACTTATAAACAATAAACTTAGAACCAATATACAAAACATGTAATTATATGACGTCTAACAAACGGCACTGGCCCCGGGTGGAGGATTGCAGCCCACTCCCTCTCGAAGAGAGGAAACCTGTGTCCCAGCAGTGAGAACATTATAAGTATAATATACTATGTTATGCTTATGAAAAACAATCCATCTCAGATTTTATGACGAAGGATAGCATAAAGGCTTCTACATACTGGCGCGACTTATCGCGCGACGCGACACCGGTAGAACAATTTCCTTGAATTTTTCATAGACATTTTTCTCCCGGCCTTAAGCCGTGCTAAAAATATTAATTGCCTAGTCAGTAACTTGAAAACGGGGCTGCCCGAAGACTTTAGTAGTTACCTATATGAATAGTACAGCCATTCTTGGAGGTATTTTAATGCTCCCAGAAGCACTTAATATACCGTGTTAATAAGAGTGTAACGTATTTTCCAATACACTTCGAAGAAACTTTAAACAATGCTAGATACTTCAGTAGTTAATAAATATATAAATACCTGGTTCTTGGAATTACTTGCTAATGGAACCTTTAAAGTATTGAAACGGCTTTGGGTGCTAATGACATGTTTAGAACTTTGGATGTTCCTTGACGTAAGTAATAAGGTATTTTTAACTTGGGCGAGCTTGAATTCAGGATTCTGATCTAAACTACCTCGCTTCGCTCAGGAGTTATCTCAGAGCATCCTCGCTGCACTTGGGAGCCCCAGAATCCTTCGTTTCGTTCAGGATTCAATATAGCGCACATGACTTAAGACACTGCTTTATCCCCTTAGTGATTATTCTACTATTATTACTCATAGAGTTATTGTTTCTTATGATGTTTCTTACTAATAATTGTAACAAATACAACCTCCAATAACTTTCCTAATTTCTGATGAAAATATGTCGTGATCAATACGACACTCCTTCTTGAAACCATGTTTTGGCTCCTAGCCATATTATGCTTTGATAAAAGAAACGATTTGCGAGCTCATTACCAGCCAGAGTACTAGTTATTTCATTTTTATTAGGGGCGAGTTTTTGTTTTCACGAAAAATCTACCAATTGACCTTCAGAGCCCAAGATTTGACTGTACGTATAGAATAAGCCTAAATTAAGTTAATCTGTCGAAGTCAACTAATGGACATACGCATATAATAAAACAATAAATGATTAGGCGCTGAAAAAAAATAACGCCGTGCAAACTTAGTTTTCACAGGCTGGGGTTTTATAGGCTGGGGGATTTCATCGCTGATAGAAATGCTTGGCTCAGTGCTGGTCCTGCTCCACAACCTCAACTAATTGATTAACATTTGAAAATACTGTTGGAGCTGCTGGAGATTGTAAGACTATCTTTTCATTGTATAAACTCAATCTCCTTTGTATTATATAATATAATTGCATAGCACAGGTGTGAGTACTATGTACAATAGAGCTACCATTTACGGGGTAATATGTCTTTCATTGACTTGAATATGCCCTGGCGGCTGAGAGTATGTCATGCTCACTCAGATGTCTCGCTAATGGTGGCGTGTGTGTTGGATCATTTAGCTCCCTTCAAAATGGTTGAGCTGAATGGTGCTGATCCATGCGTCATGTTCGTGAACGGGCACTGTCAGTTGGGACTGGTCATCTCTTAGCTGCCACGGCTTATTTTTAATTATTTTAGTTTTTTTTTATCACGGACGCTTCTGACGTTTTGCATCGTTCTCATATGTATATTTTCAATAAGAATGATGAAACCAATACTTTGTATCAAATATTTAATTTTAAAAGAGTGTCCGTGGAGTTTCTTGCCCGTTCTTCTCCATAGGAACCTACTATTTGGAATGGGCAACTAGCTTCATATTTGTAACTGACCGACTTGTTGACAATTCAAAAGTGCCTGTAAATGGTTTAATTGAAATAAATGCTTTGAGTTTGAGTTTGAATTTTGAGTTTCACCCAAAACCGGAATGCCCTAAAACCCAATGCCGGAATACTAGCAAAAGGCCAATTACTTACGCTAGAAAAAAACACAAATTCCTCTAGATCGACGGCCACAAAGTATCCACTGTTATCTACAAAATCAGAGTCCGCTAATGGAGATCGTTTTGAACGCAAAACTGTGATAATTATTAGAAGAAAAAAGCTATCTTCTTTTGTTTTACAACATTTAGTTAATAGCACCCCAAGATTTTTTTTTTTTTTCAAAATACGGTGGGTGTCTGTATCTACTTCGTACAAAGAAGTAAACTAACTCATTTACTTTACTGCCATACTCGTATCCGTTTCTACGCGGGACTTCTTAATTACTTAAGCTCATTAAATCAATAATATTAATACAGTTATTATTATTCCCACTACATACCTACTACACAGTACTGGACCCTTTTTGCTTGGATGCCCACATATTTTGTAACGCTGCGCGCCGACGTGACTTATTATTTTTTGTTGCACTAAAATAACGCAAGTTTATAAAACCGACATTAGAATCGAAGAATAGAATAGAATACTCTTTATTATGTACACCATAAAAGTTACAGATATAAATGTTAAAATTTTACATAGGGTGACACAATGGGCGGTTTACACGGCTATATGACTGATCTCTTTGTTTACTATAGGTGAACGCGCCGATTGTCCGGCGTATACATGGAGCAATGGTACATGTCCGTGTCTACTTCCACACTATTTGAAAAATAGATGTACTTGTCTTTATATACGCAACTTAATATTAGTGAAAATTCAGAGTAAACAGAAAAAAAAAACTACGTCGAATTAACAAGTCAATTTCGTAAAAAGTGCAGCAGACTCTCTCTACTTTGCTGTGGACAACATGATCTACTACGAGTATCCTACTAATATTAAAAAGGCGATAGTTTGTGAGTGTCAGTGTGTGTGTGTATGTTTGTTTGTGAATTTTGATAAAATTTTGTATGGAGGTAGCTGACACCCTGGATTAAGACATAGGCTACTTTTAATCCCGATATTCCCACGGGATCGAGACTTACGCGGGTGAAACCGCGGGGTGCAGCTAGTTTTGAAATAAAATCAAACCCATTTACCACTCGAGCCATATCAGTGTGTAAATAGCATCAGTATCATCCAAAAATCTTTTGGCGCATGAATATTTGACTCCATACTTTTCAGAGGTTAAACTTATTTGAAGGACAAAAAGATGTCAACAACTCCACCCACAAAAAGAGTGAATCAGAAATGAGATAAATCCCACCGGACTTAGCGACACAAAATATTTTGTCTGAGCAAAAAATACATGGAATTAGTGCGGTGACATTTTGAAGGCTTAAACTTCCGAGATTATATTTATAAATTAATCTCGCTATCGCCCTACGTTACGGCAGAAAACTGAACAAAATTCTCAAAAGACAAAGGCTACGTCATTCCTCTTTCACCTTTCCTGGTTATAATTAAAGGTAAGAATCCCTTGGTGTGAATACTTTGAAGTCGCATTAAAGTAGAAAGTCAAATAAATGTTAAGAGGGTTTGACCCTTATTTGACGCTGCTCGAGTTCTCGCAGTCGTCTAAATAGTTTTTAGCATGACAAAGAAAATTTTTAATTATAAGTAAACCGCTAACGTCTGCTCAATAATACCAAACTATCTTTATACCCGTCTGGGTACCAGGAAAAATATATTTTCGTAAAATGATGTTGTTTTAAGTCTACTTTTAGTTACTAGTTTTTTAAGTCACGATTTTGTAAGCACCCCATTAAAACTCGTATAGGTAGATATATAATATGTGTTATGAAAAGGTCCACCTAACTTTTACTTTTTCTTAACTAAAATGAACAATTAGTTTTTAATCGCCTTCAGAAAATATCGAAGGGTTCCCATACGGATTTATCTATACCTTTGCAAATTACAGTCTGTTATGAATGCTAGAGTTGGTATTGAGGTGTCTAGGGACATTTCAATTTCACACTAACTGTAGGGAGATTGTTGATGACTGAATAGACGCTAGCTGATCTGAGTTTCGATAAACAAACACTACTTATGTACGTACGTACTTCGTGCCAAAGTGTAGCCTTTTTTTTTTGGTTGGGAAATTATCAAATAACTTCTGCCGCTCTGGGTGGAGTGGGAGGGAGTGTCAGACTTTTACTGACTAAAACCCACCCGTGTTCCTTCAGATGCATGTGTGCTAAACAAACACTACTTATGTACGTACGTACTTCGTGCCAACGTGTAGCCTTAAAATATGTAGTCCAGCAAAACTGGAAAATTGGGGCAGTGCTAGCAAAAGCTTTTGAATCAGTTTAAATATTATATCTAGTTGTTTGATATTCGCAAATGTTTTATGATAGTATTAAATTGAGACATAGTAACACATCAAACCAGCTTGCCTTTGATCATTACACGTCATCATACACGCGTCATTCGTGTTTGATTCTACTGGTCTTAAATTAACATAACTTCACGCCTGTAATCCCTGAAGGGTAAGGCAGAGGCGCACTTACAGTACACCCACATTTCGCCAGTTATGTTTAAGTCCCATGTAATAGGGGGCGGGTCTTAAATTAGATGGTATTAATTACATTGCAGTAACAATATCCGGAATATAATCTGACGACAGCTCTAAGTAACATATGGCATCAATCATTTCACTGCATCTGGTATCAATATTATGTCAATACCACATATGCCATCAAATTCTATTAACTGGTAATTTAGACGTCGTCGTATCGTGGCCATCAGTCATCATCGGTTCATATAATACAATGGATCATATTGGTTTGTGCGAATATGTTCACGCTGGTTTACAAAGGTAGGCAGCGATACAATTTCGTGATTTAATTTTAAATGAAGTACTGGCTGACAAGAACATCAAGACAAATCATAACAAGAGACTAGCTACCCAGCTGCCTTCGTTGACTGGTAGAGAATGCCTAAGGCATTAAGTCCGCCTTTGTACCTAATTGTGTGCGAGAAGCTTAAATAAATAATAAAACGAAAGTATATCACGGGGAGCATGGAAAAGTTTATAGCTTGGGCTTTAATGAATAAAATAAAGTATGGATCAAAATTTATTAAGAGTGTAACATAGCAAAATTGCAGTGCATACAATCCTTCCCATAAATTTAACACAATAAGCGGTAGTTATCACAAGCTGTTGTACTACGGATAGGGTGTGAAGTATATGATAAAAATACATCCAGTGCCAAGTTTCGCTCGACACTACAAAATACAGCTGCTTATTCTTATAAGAAGACGAGTGCAGTATCACAGAGGGTATTTTGGTTAACATTCGGAAATAAGACTCAGCATTGGGTAGTTTAGAACTCAATTAAAGAGACTATTATAGAGGTGCGCTAAATTCTATTTACAAAGTTATCGCATCGGAACTCTAGAACAAAAAAACTATGGGAATATTATTTTAATTTGATGGCATGTAGGTAACACATAGATAATAAACGATGCATTGAAATGAAACAGCATACTAAACTTTACCATGTATATCAAACTGGCACAGTCCCTTTTGAATAAGCCAACATAATTCAACATAAGTGGCAATAATGCACACACAATTTTACACAACAATGACACATTTAAATCAGAAATGGACACAAAAATCCCACTAGGCTCTACAACGGAATATGAACAAAAGGAGTAATGTGCGAGTAAGGTATTACCTTCAGTGCTATAGATAAAATATAAAAAGTTTGGTTCAAATAATGTCGCCAGTGTGACGTATAGGCACTAAAAATGGCAGTTAGACCTAGCGGGGAGTTTCATAACACTCTATAAGCAGCAATGGGTTTTATTTTGACAATTCAACAATATTCATTTCGTTATTTACGTTGCTGAGTAATAACTGCCGCACGGGTTGATCGATCAGGTTAAGCTACGCTTGCCGTGGTTGGTCCGTGGATGGGTGACCGTCTTTCCATACCAAGATTCCTCCGTGCCTCGGAAAGCACGTTAAGCCGTTGGCCCCGGCTGTCATTTGTAGATCTTTGACAGTTGTTACGGGTCGTCAGAAGCCTAAAAGTTTGACAACCAGTCTTACCAAGGGATATCGTGTTACCCAGTAACTGGGTTGTGGAGGTCAGATAGGCCGTCGCTCCATGTAAAATACTGGTATTCAGCTGCATCTGGTTAGACTGGAAGCCGATCCCAACATAGTTGAGAAAAGGCTAGGCAGATGATGATCAGGTTGCTGAGCAGACAAATTTTTCGAACCTATGAAGCAATGGATTAACAATATACTTCAAAATAGTTCCGATTTTGATTGATAGTATTTTACGCTATTAATATGGTGCTGGTTGGTTCCATTGATAGATATCATTATTTCAGCCGAAAGACGTCCACTGCTGGACATAGGCCTTTCCCAAAAGGAAGGGGCGGTTGCCATAATCGCCACGCTTGGCAGACTGGTTGGCGATCGCAGTATGGTGTTAAAATGCATAGAGAACGCTGCTGCCCATTCTCTAGTAAGTCCCTTAGTCGCCTTTTACGACACCTACGGGAAGAAATAGTATGGAGCTATTCTTTACGTCCGGCACCACACGGGACGGATAAAATCAAAATATTTTATTTCACATAAACCTACATGGGCACTTATGAAATGTCAGAAGCTAGGTGCACGGTTCCAATTGGTCGTTTCCTATGGAGAAGAACCGGCAAGAAACTCCACGGTTACTCTTTTTTTTAAAAAGTGGGCTTTTACAATGTTTTCAAGTTACTAGGATAGGATATACTAGGATAGGTATAGGATAGGATATACTAGGATAGGTATAGTAGGGATTAATTTTAGTAGGTGGGTAGGTTAATTACTTTGCAGTAATATTTTATTATTTTGGATACCTACTATTATATTATAATCAAGTTCTTCTAACTTATCAGACAGCTCTGCTGCGGAGGGGTTTGTTGCGCCACTTCTTCCCAACTAAAGTACTAGGAAGTGGTGAAGGGCAGGCGTTTTGGGGGACTGTCCTATGTAATTTTGACGTTTAAAAAGTGCTGATTATCAGTCTAATTTGATTATATGACTTTTGACTTTGATTTATTCTTTATAAACTATATAGTTCGGTGTTAAAATAATGATAGACATACCGCGTAGGTACCATAAAAGTCACTTGGAATGAATATTGGAACTATTATAATCAACATTGAGCTGAATACACAGATTTTTAAACAGTTACATTTATTAAATTTTTCTGGTGTAACAAAAATGATAATGTTACGTAATCACCTAGAAACAAAACGCTTAGCCTACTTGTGTAACATATGGGTCAACAATTTGGGAGTGCCAAGCCGGTGTTCCAGCCCAAAAGTATCGTTTTTTGCAACGCCACACTTTTTAACGCTTGTGCATACTGGCGCAATATCGCGGGCGCAACGCTTTCTTTGAAGTTTTCATAGAAATTGTGCTACTAGTGTCGCGTCACACTGTCACGTCAGGCCTGTCTGCGGAGCATTTAGAGGTCGCTTTTTTCGGTATGAACTGTTCTTTTTGCGGTTCGACTTGAAAGTGAATAAGTGGCAAAAAATAACTGTCTAACAGTAAGATAAAACGGAACTTTAAAGGCTCGTACAGACTCGCGCGATATCGCGGGCGCGATCGACAGCGATAAAGTAATTATGCTACTTATGTCGCGTCGCGCCCGCGATATCGCACCAGTGTGTACGAGCCTTAACTCGTTTAAAATTCTGAATATACCTACTTAAATAGTGATTTATGAATAACAAAATGGTCTTAACATAATATCGAATCATTGTAAGTTACCAGCGAACGTTACAGTAATCAGATTTTACCACCGAGATTGCAGACGTACGAGTATACCTAAGAAGAGAAAAAAAACATTTTTATGAAAAAGTCCCAAGAACAGCAATTTTTAGGATTCTGACCTCAAAAGGAAAAAACGGAACCCTTATAGGTTGTGCCTGTCTGTCCGTCTGTCACAGCCAATTTGCTCCGAATCTGCGGGACCGATTAACTTTAAAGGTACACATATGAATTTCTGTGACCCAAATACGGACGTGTAATATGAATAAATGAATTTTGAATATGAGTCAGATGTCACTTTTAGGGCAAATTAGAAAATATTAAAAAAATGTTTTGCAAGCTATACTGTGTGACATATCAAATGAACCCTTTCATTTGATATGTCAGGGTCTTGTTGTGAGGGTCTCAAATATTTTTTTTTTTATAATTTTAAAGATAATTTAAGAAAATTACCATCCCATCATACATAGCTCCGAAACTACTGAGCCTAAAATAAAATAAAAATAGTTCTATATTTATAGATTAGGTACAGGAAAACCTATAAAAAAGTCTATGGTTTAAAATAACATGGTAAATCTCTCAATATTGTGCGTACAAACTTACATTTGCAGGTATAATGTATGGGGGAACATGTTTTTCAACTACAATATTAAGTTTGATCTTGGGATAAAAAATACATTATTATTAATTGTACGGAACCCTCACCACGCGAGTTTAACCCGCACTTATCCGGTTTTTTTTTATATGAACATGCTCTTAAATTGTTCTAGATACATTCCACCAAAGATACATAGAACATGTACCACTAAAGCCTTTTCACACAGATGACTAAGATAAATACACTCCGTTGCCAACAGTGGCAATATTTGCCTACTTACGTTCCCTTCCGATTGTGGGTAGTCATTTCCCGTCGTAAGTGAGCTCTTGGGAAGGACAGGCGTAAAAGGTGAAAGGTCCCCATGACTTAATGTTACTGTAATTGCAATCTAGGGAGATGACGGAGAAACTACTTTTATGTAGCAATGTACTGTTTCTACGTTTCATTTTTGATGTGAATCATCTATAGGCGCACGTAAATCCGATTGCTGGCGGGGCGACGCATGCCACGTGGCCATCGGCCGCTATACACTTATACAGTCTATATGTAGTAGTGTGTAAATGTGTGAGTACCGCGATCTTTCACATCTGCCAGTCGTCCCGTGACGGCTCAATTTTTTTTCCTTTGAAATTGATGATGTGATTCTTAAAAAAAAACAATCATTAAATGGATTAAAACACGTATGAATATATAAGAGTAATAGGGGAAGACCAAATAAACTATGGATGGACTGTATGAAAAATGATATGGCTAGACACGGGGTGACTACTGAGATGACGACTCAAAGAGAAGTATGGAAAAACTGTATACGTTGTGCCGACCCCAAATTAATTGATGTAAGTACTAGAGAATGATGATGAGATGGATTTAAACAAAACATCTATTTGATGATAGGTTTACCAATCAATAAACGCTTTAAAAAGCTTCTAAATTTTACGAACCTAAAATATACAACTATTGCGCTGTGCTGTGGGTCCCCCATAGCACAGCATCATGCTGAGTGCAAGCCTTCTTGTCACAGCCATGACGTGCAGCTGCCGACTATTTGTTTTTTTGTGCTCGTGATTATATGCAGATATATTTTGCATAATGTTTACCTTCGAGTTTTTTAATATGTTTTTGTATGCACGTTTTTCTGTGACAAATAATTTTTTTTTTCTTCTTCTTTCTTCTGTTCTTCTTCTTTATATATAAAAATATTAAAACCACTGTAAACTTTGACATCATAATTAAATAGCATTACTAACGTGTAATACCTCGAGACAAAATGAATGTTAAAATAAAAGCTTTCTAAAAGCTCGTCCTACGCTCAGTTACCGACCTACTAACAATATTAACCATTACCACGCATGCCAGACAAATCTATACACGTGTCGCTTCAAACACAAAATATACAGTTCTAGTTGGAATAGAAATATGATAATCACATCACACTATATTTCACACTAATATTATAAAAGCGAAAGTTTGTGAGTGTGTGTGTGTGTGTATGTTTGTTACTTCTTCACGCTCAAACGGCTGGACCAATTTTGGTAAAATTTTGTATGAAGGTAGCTGACACCCTGATTAGGACAAAGGCTACTTTTTATCCCTCATTTTAAAAAATCATTTTAAAAAAAATTTGAAAGCATTGCATAAATTTTTGATATGTCGAAACTGTGATGTAAAAGTGAACCACGGATATTTGTGTTACAATTTTCTTTCGCTACATATAAATACTAAACCAATACCTACCGCAGTTTTAAATCTGGGTTATATTTTCATATTATGAAGAAATCGTTACATAGACAGCTTCGTTAGTTTCACGACTGATACATATCCGTTCCTAACTACTGCACCAATTCCAGTTTGCCTCAGAGAACGAATCGTAGACGGAATGAACCACATCTAAATCCCTATTATAAAGTCGTTTCATAGTTTTGAACTCGGAATCAAATATACCTGCAATGTGGGATTAAAAGTTTCCTTGGGTTCAAAAATACCTCTTCCATTGATTTAACCACAAAGGTAACGTAAGCATGTTTGGTCTATTATTCTGGCATCAGGTGGATTAGAAGCGCGTTCGCACGGATTACAGTACAGTGTCAAATTGTATCCTCATTAATTATCCCTAACCCTTTAAAATTACGAAGCTCCAAATGTATTTGTGAGATTCTGACTTATTTTTACATTGAGTTTGGTTCATGTTTTAAGGGTTGAAGGGAAGGAGGATGAGGGTTATTTAGACCTTTTTATCCGATAGCAGTTAGTATATTGAACAATTCTGTAATTCTCTCACTACCTCTAAAGTTTATATTCAAATTAAGTATGCTCTACTTATGTGATTGGTACGACAAACTCTAAGGACAATCGGATTGACAATGAAGTTGTAGAATTCAAATACCTGTCATTTCGTCGAAAATTTGGTAATTCAAGTTGCAATGGAATAGGTATTGTAGAGCTTTTAGCCCGCTTGGTTTAACCATGCCACTTTCATGAATATTTTATAAGTTTATGGCATAATATTATAAGACAAACACTATTTCGTATTTAGAAGATTAGAAAATAATAGGAATAAGCTTGGGAGAGCTGACAGAGCGGGTCATCATGTAAAAATATGTAAATTTAACTATATCAATAATTATTCTACAAACTATGTAAATAGGCTTTTGATTTCATTAATAATCCCGGTAGGTAAGATAAAGACACGAAGTTCTTATAATACATCGTCATAATTTCAGCCGAAAGACTTCCACTACTGCTTCCCCCAAAAATGGAGGGTTGCCATAATAGCCACGCTTAGCAGGCGGGTTGGCGATCGCAGTACGGTGTTTAAATGCATAGAGAACGCTGCTGCTGTCTATTTTAAGTCCCATAGTCGCCTTTTACGACACCCACGGGAAGAAATAGATATGTGGTGCCCGCCGTAAAGAATAGGACCACTATTCTTTACGTCTGGAGTTAGAAGGGAAAGGAGTTGTTTATTCACAAATGTATAGTTAATGTGACATTATTATCTCTGGCAACATGACCTACATTGATCTAGACATTCGATATCCATTAGTGCTGCCCCTAAAATAATCTCCTCAGACTTGAGCAGCTTGCTACAAACTAACGAGCGTGTCGAGCGACTAAGATACGTTGATTAACGAACCATAACATTTATTGATACCTATGCTATGTAGTTGTGAACTAATATGTATTCAAAACTAGCCACACAACATTTTCATTCATGAAATAACACAAAATTGTATAAATAGTTCTCCACAGAACCGTTGAGTTTAAAATTATATATTCATATTATTTTTTTTTAAACTCCACGCAAACATGCCAAAGTAGTTTCTGTTAGAGAAAATCTGTCTCATTGTTTTTTGTAAACTTTGAAATCTAATCAGAAATCCTCATTTCAATTCTCAAGTCGAGTAAAATTTAATTACGTTTATTTGTACAAAAAAATATGTCGTTTCCAGGATTTTACATGCCTATCTGAACAGATATAGAAGAACATAGAATAGAACATAGAATACATATAGAACAGATAGATCGAATTAGGAAAAGTAATATTGTTACCATAGAAAGTAGTTTTGCTATAGTGTATGCTGATATTGCAATGGTTCTGTTTTCATTTAGAAGGCCTAGACCCCCGAATACTGGGAGTATACGGGGGCAGCAGCTTGTTACAAAGGTTCGCTGGTAATATTCCCACCTATGAAATTGGCGTTTTTTTCTCACAGAGAACCTCGTCACTTCTATGATTTAAAATATTCATCAATTGCTTGGTATTATATCGAATACTGACCATCATAGACAACTACCAGTAGTAAAAAACCCTTATTACTTGTAGTTTTCTAAACATAAAAAAACCTTAAAAATGACTTCTCATTTTTTTTGCAGAAATGACCACTATTTGTTTTAACTTAGCCAAAAGCGCATACGCTAGCGCTTAATCTAAGTGGCATATCGTTATCTTAGTTTTGAAACATTAGTGTTCATGGTTGTTTTATAAATTAAGAAAATGTTAGTATGAAAAATGCAACTTCTTTAAAATTCTCCATACAAAACGCTGATTTCATAGGTACCTATTATTTAGTCAGCGCCACGTACAAGTCATTTTACATAAAAGTATAACATCTCGCTTGTACGCCAGTATGCCGAGATGATACTGAACTAAATTCGAGTTGGTAGCATTTGCATACAATTTTCATGTGAGCTCTGATATTATCATAAAACTATATGCAACACTGAGATTTCAACCAGCGTCTTCGCAGTTTTATTTATTGTGTTGTTTTTCGTATTTCGAAGCTATAAGTTTTCTTGAATCATTGTTCTGCTAGACTTATCTCAACGCTCGTTTTGGCTTATAGCTTATGCAATGCTCCACGGAGTACAGAGGTATATGCACCAGGCAACGTACTGGTTGAACGTGTTTCGGTAAATATTACGTTGGGGAATTACCCGCCTACTTTGTTATGAAGTTGATACTGTATTTATTTATTTATTAGGGACAAAACAGTAGTTAGTATGTTTAGATTTTTTGATGCCCATGCGAGAAAGAATATTCTTAAATACCTAACATAGGTTGTTTTGATTAGAAAATTGCATGCGGTTTGAGTAAAAAAATATATTGTTAAGTTAATTTTTCAATTCTATTTCATTCTTTATAGACCAACTTTCCAGTTCAGTTCTGTTTCATCCTACAAAAGCTTTCAAAACATAAAAGAAACATACACGCCACGCCCGCCATCTCTCATCATACATTATTACCCTACAGTAGACTAGGCGTGATGAAGCACGCGTAACGCCTTGATAGATGCACGGTATATTGTGACCTTTGCAAAAATGGCGAACATTATTCATCTTTTTCATATCATGGCAACATTACATCGGTTTGAATCGAAACCGTTCGGATAACGATCAGGCAATACTGACGAATGTTGTGTCATGGGGCAAATCGATAGAAAGTAGTAGGTATACGTGGCTATGGTAATTTGGTTTAGACTTATTTTAATATATCCATAGGTTTGTAGCTTTTCTTGCTTAGCTGAACCATTGAAAATCTAGACTTAATACGATACTGCTGGGGACCAACCCGCACTGGGCCCGCGTGGTGGATTACGGCCCACTCCCTTTCACAGAAAGAGGAGGCCTGTGTCCCAGCAGTGGGAACATTATAGGCAGATTATGTGGGGGCCAAGTCTGCTATTTTTAATGATTGGTCATTATGACGACCATGCCAAGGTAACGCCGTGACCATTGTGCCAATAGTTTGTAACCTCCTAAATTCATAATGGCGTGACAGTAGTCCATAAGGAAGTCTAAGTAATAGGAGCTTGTCAGTATGAGATTACCAAATACAGACAATTTTTCCAATGGAGTATCAGTGGCACGTCATCGGAAAATCATAAAGACGCCTTTCAATTAGGAGATTAGCAAACCTGTCAAAATCTACAATTACGGTGCCAATGATCGGCCATTCGGACACAACTGCGTTAGCAGACTTGGCCCCCTGGTCAGTACAAAGATGAAAAATACTTGAAGAATTGTAAAATAAACCGTGGAAAACCTTTTAATTTAATTACATCTTCATCTTCTTCTACCTGATCCTATTAGATGTACAATTTCTTAGAATCAACTCCAGGAATTGGATGTTGCTACTGGTTCTCAGCACTAGGACACTGGTGTCAATTTTTACTATCTTGTACCGGTAACAATTAGCTTTAGGCTTAAACAGAATCAAGTGAACAGTGTAACAAGTGGGATATTTAAAACGTATTTAGAAAGTATCGATTCCGATGCTTGATTTAACGTTAGCATTTAAAACCAAAACAGTAACTTTGGTCGCGAACTTCACGCGCTCTCTTTCGCTGTATAACCTAGAGAGCGCGAAGTGTAGTTTGCGTTAACGCAACAATGTAGCCGTAGCATTACAATTATATTACACAATCAGAATAGGAATAAATGAACTTAAGTGCCAATCTACCGATCTGACTTTTAACATAAGAGCAAAATATTGTCCATTTTTTTTTTGTTACAACAAGTATGACAAGATGCCGATTAGAAATTAGGATAAAATATGAAAACTAATGTTTAAAAAATTCTGAACCTCAGATACCTAGGTTCAGAATTATTTTAAGAAGCAAAATTTGATACTTTGTGTTGTGTATCTGATATGAAGAGGTCTGCAAAACAAAAGCCTTTTGCAAAATGAAAACAAAATTCGCCGAAAGGATATTAATGATAATTATAATAAATTCACTTCAAATTGACATAACGGTCCCTCATGACGGGAACCTCGTGAAAGCCGAGAGAGATAAACAAATCAAGTATCTTGACTTGGCTCACGAGGTTGTCGACATGTAGGATGTAGGATGCAGGTGTGTGTGGATGTGTTGTATCAGCCAATGGCTTAATAGCCAAGAGTCTCCACCAACACCTAAGGAGGCTCTCGTTGGGCAGCTGGATCAGAGAGCGGTACTTCTGGACACGGCTCGCATTGTTAGGCGGTTCCTCTCTCTGGAGCCCTGACCGCCAGTAGCTAGGACCTTGTTCCCGATACCGGTGGACTACTATTTTTTTATATTTTAAATGTTTTTTTTTTTTATATTTAAAAATATAATTTATATGTATATTAAGTGAAATAAAAGAGATAATAATAAATCGTTTATTTATTAAAGGGTCATATTTACAATAAATAACTTAACAATTAAAATAGAGCACAGTTGCTTATTTGACTGAACTATGTTGAACCTGTGCTTCAGGCTAGAAAGTGCATAAATAAATAATGTAATAAATTAACAATGACTACAAAGTAAAAACTAAATTAAAACTCACGTAAATAAAAGTAAAAATAGCATATTAAATGCTATAAACATATCCTTGGCACGAAACTTGTTTCTTACAGTACCGTATACAAAAATCTATAATACGTATTAATAACCTCACACAGACAGGAAAACCTCGAGATTGCTCCTTTTAAAATTACGAAACTTCAGATGCACTTTTGATTTCGTATACTCCGCTTAAATGCGGAGTATGCACTTAAGTATGCATCGTTTCCTCATTTTGTGCGCGTAATGCCGCTTGAAGCTGCTTCAAGCCACATGTGGTAATGACGTTGTCGATTTTAAGATTAAATATATGCAATTTTGTCCTCAGTCTTCGAGTTTCACGCTGTATTTCTTTTAGTTGGATTTATGATGCGCGTGGCGAGATAATCTACCTTCATTGCCGTAGTGGAATCTCGGCGAGTTTAGGTAACAAGCTTTTGTAGAAGCGTATTGTACCTAGTACATAGAAAGTCGCTATAATAGAATAATCGATGTAAGGGTATTTTGGTGATTAAACTCCTTCAATGGGTTCACCCAGTGCCAATTGAGGAGGTTTCATAAAAAACCCAAGTTGCTACTTTTGTAAAGGGACTATTGTTGTTGAATCATACTGACAGACGTCAATGTCAACAAGTTATTACAAGGTGACAAACAAAAGTTTATTGACACTGTAAATCGTATTATTTACAAAGCAAGGGCAGAGTGTGTATGTAATGGCTACTTTTTCTGTAATTTACGTATAAACTACACAACAAAGATATAAAAGTTTAGCTAAGCATTTATTTTAGTGCTATTTTTCAAACGAATTAAACATCTCTGACCGAGTCTTTATTATAAATTACGTTGGAACCTGCGAATCCACCGCTTACAGAACTAGAGACACGAAACAACAGGTTGTATCCCAATGAATTACTAATATTTAGTACGGCTACGTAAGTGTTAATGCCGTGCAATATAAATAAGGTAATCCTCTAGACTCATCACTCTGAACTGGCGAGCTAAATTATTTAGAAAGGAACGGAAATCAATGCATGTACTGTTGAAGACCTGATTCCTGTTAGGGTAGAAATAAGTAAGAAGATGCCCCTATAACCATTTTCTTACTGATTTATCGCCTGCCCAAAAAATACCTGTGAGGGGACTATTTTTCTCACAGGTATTTTATGTCTGACAGCAAGCCAAGCAGCAACCCACCAGCAACCTTATGAAAATGAAAATAAAGATCACTTTGATTTTGACATTGATGCCAAATCAGAGGTAAAATAATTGTAAAAAGACTGTATACTTTTAAAAATTATATTTTTTTCTGTAGGCGATACGCACGAAGTCAATTTATTGGGGAGCGAATCGACAACTCTAGAAATACGTATTAGGAAATGGGCAAACAAAATGTTTTCATTTCTACTCATAAACATTTGATAATAAAATATAAATTTGTACAAAAATAATTGGTAAATGTAGTATACGTTTTCAAACGAAACATAAAACTTTATTGCATAAAATTCAAAATGTGCCAATTGCCTAATACGTATTTCTGGATTTGTCAATTCGGCCACTAATAAATTAACTTCGTGCAAATCGCCTACGGAAAAAAAAAATACTTTAAAGTGTCGGTTCGCCCGATTCGGGCGAGTAAATTCGTGCGAATCAACCAATAAACCAAGATAACAACTAAAATAAGACTGTATCCGATAAGGGCATTATCGAATTCAGAGGCGAGTAAAAGACAATGACATAGAAATCACAGCACATACTCGTATCTGCCAAAACACCTATATTATGGCTGTTGATACAGATTACTTCAGAGTTAAGCATACTTAAGAAACAGTAAACAATGATATTATTATTGTTAAGTCGAATATCTGAGCCAGACGAACTGACGCCTCCAAGATAGCAGCTAAACCAGACTATATTTCTGAAGGGGTTAATCGGATTCCGTAACGCACCGTGAAAGACAATGGTATAGAAATTAATGGGCATGTCAGTCGTTTTGTTCGTAAAGGCAGAATCAGTTAATATTGTCTGGAATACGGCCATCCTTACCAGAATGATGGGTGACTACATAATGACTGTATTACTATTACCCGACTGCGCGACGCAAAGGAGCGTAATGTATTTATCAGTGTATATACATAATTATATAGACTGATAAACACATTACCCTCATAGGGCTCAAGAGCGCCACAAACGAATAAACATACAAGAGAACAAACTCGTAGGTCGATTTTGATGATTCTTACGTCAATCGATTTGTCTTTATCTTGTGAGTGTCACTGAATCATCATCATCAGCATTCTGCTGCCCTTATCCCAATTGACTTGGGGTCGGCGCAACATGTCCCTTTCTTCCATACTACTCTATTAGTCGGCATCTCGGTAGTCACTCCCTTTCTAGCCACATCTTCATTCACACAGTCCATCCATCATTTCTTTGGTCTTCCCCTACTCTTTTAGCTATCGACATGCACACTCAAAACTTTCCTCACGACATTTTCCTCGTTACTCCGCATCACATGCCCCATACCATGACAACCGATTTCCGTACAAGTTTTCAGTCACCGGTGCCACTTTCAGACTTCCTCTTATGTACTCATTTCTTATTCTATCCATTCGTGTCACACCACACATTCCTCTTAGCATTCTCATCTCAGCTGCATTTAATTGCGTTTCATTCATCCCTTTTGTGGCCCAACATTCTGATCCATATAAGACAGCAGGTCTAACCATTGTTTTATATATCTTCCCCTTAAGTTTAAGAGGAATGCGGAGTCGCAGATTGTTCCCGTGACCTGCCGCCATTTCATCCATCCAGTGTTAATTCTGTGCTTAACCGTCCGATCTACTTCGCCATCGCTTTGCACGAGTGAACCGAGATACCAAAAGTCGGAGCAGACCGGGAGAAGCGCGCCATCAAGCTCTATGGCTCCAGGACTGGAGGGACCGCCGAAATCGCAGAACATGTATTCAGTCTTGGTTCTGCAGATGTTCAAGCCAACATTCTCCAGCTTCTCCTGCCATCTCTCCAATCTGCTCTGGATCTCAGGTCCATCTTCACCGTCACTGAATACATGACAGTAGTCAAAATTCAATATGCTGACAACTAATAATTTTATTAATTAATTTAAGTAATTTTTTAGTTTGATGATCATTTATGATCTATAACGGTTTAAAGTTGGTTAGCAACCATTCTCACTTGAATTTTCAAAACTTATAGTAAAGCTGTGATAAAGTTCTTATATAATCGTATCTTCTTTAACAATGAAGACCATGCCTCCAACTACATCGGATTGTTTATGGTATTAAGTTATACGAGTATATCTTGTTTTCATATTTTTAAAGTCCACTTTTAAGCAGTCGGGTTTTTTTTAAAGAGAATCGTATTATGTTGCCTAATTTTGAAGAAGTTCAGTCAACCCTACATCAGTGGTGACATTTGGCCTTGAGCTAGCCTAGTAAGTACGGAGTTTAAATAGAATAAGAAGCCAGCTTATACTGGTTTTGTTACTGATGACGGTCGTGGGATGGTCGACTATACATGATCGCCAGTATTGTAATAATTTGGACCGAGATCATCATCATCTGCTGGTCTAACCAGTTGCAGCTGAATACCACCATTTCACATGGAGCGACTACCTATCTGACCTCCACAACCCAGTTCCTGAGTAGTACGATACTCATTGGTAAGAAGACTGGTTGTCAGAATTTCGGGCTTCTAACGACCCATAATGACTGTCAAAGATCTACGAATGACAGCCGATGAATGATTTGGACCGAGATCAATACTAAATAGTCAAAGATATGAACTATTTATTCCGTCTGTGTTGGTGTGGTATGCGTATAATATTTATTTATTATTTTTTATTTATTTTTTTGTTTGTTTCAGTCCCGTACTAATCGAACAAGATCTTCATTATGTTCAACTGGATCAATCGTAGATTTTTATTAGTTCTTTTAAAATCTGTGTTTTTTTACCATGCAAAAAAAAAACTTGTTTTCCCGACTCAATTTGGATATTGACAGAATACTCGTAGTCGACACCGGCTTTGCTTGCCATATAATAAAAATAGAATACTAAATAATTGATCTTAAATTGTCCGAGCAATTAGAGAAAGATTTCTCGCAAAATTTTGGTCTCTTTTATCTCTCTTGTGGAATCTTTCGTTGTAATTTATTGAGGAGGATTCCAACCCCCTCCAGAATAATAGCATTAGTTGGACCATTTTTTTTTCTTATTCCATACACTATGAGTCTTATCAGATTATTTGTTAGCGCAGTAACAAATTGCAAATCAGATTCAAGTTTAGGTAAATGTTGGCATTAGAAAATAGGTTTTATTTTGCGAAAAAGTGTTTGTTTATCGTTTATAATGGTAGGTCGTTAGGACTTTATATACGTGAATAAAATATTTGTGAAAATGTACACAAAAACATTATTCGAAATTGTATAGTAGACAGTCTAAACTGTAACGTAAAAAAAAAACAACACGAAAATGTAATTCTATTACAAAAGTGGCACAAAATCGAAAAAAGTATAGAGACTTCCAAAAAGTATTACTCGCCACTCGCTTGGGATTCGGCTAACAAACAAAAGTAAAATAAAATTCAGGCAAAAAGTGATGCAATATGTGATCTCCACTGGGTACATAAAAATATCTTGTGGAGCGTAAAAAATAAAAGTTTCGCTATTTCACACAATCTGAGCCAAGCCACAAACGTTTACAATTGTGCTATAGTGTAGTGCTTTACTCAATGTTTTATAATACATAGGTAGTTATCTAAATGTCAATATCACAGGCCTTAAATTGACTCGTGTCAATGTGAAAGTGAATCATTCAATGTCAGCTATGTCCTTTAATTTCTACGCTTCCAATCAAAATAAACCGAATTAGTTGAACCATGTAATACTGCCATTTTAAACAATTATCGATAACATACTGGCAGCCGCTATAAAATAATTTATATAGGTATAATTGCACTGCACTGCCCAGATTAAAACAATAAAATCAAGTTCAATGAAACAGACCACATGTTGCTACCCCAAAATGTTCATGCACAAATTAATTAATAGCTGATAATCCAAAGTTTTTTACAATTTGCTCGTTTATTCCCTTTGTTATAACACTGTGATCCCACAACGTTTCATTATTTAAATTATTCATTGTATCTCGCAAGCACTGAGTTAACAAATTAAATCGTTTTAATGGCCATACTTTACTAATTCTGTTATACGGTAAAAACGTTGGGTCGCTAGCGAAGACTCGGTGCCGCTGATTTATTTAGGAGCTCCCTAATAATTTGGCTTGCTTATTACAAACGAAAATGTGTACGTGGGCGATGCTTTCAAGGACACTGAACGAGACACAATAGAAATTTTATTGTTATGACGCGCATGGACGGTTAGTGTCCCTGAATGTATTAACTTTTCAGGGTATTTTCAGGGACGATGAATTGCAAACCATAATAGATATTCGTATTCGCATGATTTTAAAATTACAATATTCCAAACAAACTTGGAAGATAAAGATATTAGGAGACCTAAAAGCGTTTCATCTCAATATCTCTGATTGTCGCAGCACGTGTGACAATTCCAAATTGCTCGACGAATTTCAGAAAAAGTTACTTGCTTGGCCACTGGGTTTAGCCAAAAGCGGTCTAAAGAATAATTTGAACTTTAACAAATGGGAAGCCATAAAAATAAATAAAACTATGGGCGTCGCCTGATTTTTATCAGGCCCTTCTAAGGGAAATAGGGGGTCAATTCTCTCACAACTTTTTCTAGTTACATTTTCACCCGATAATAGATCTTGCGTGAAATAAGGATTGTGCCGAATGGGGATATTAGGTGCCTTATTTTCGTTTAAAGACTAAGCGTCTTTAAACGAAAACTTCCGTCATGTTATTTTCCGAGTGCTGTAACCGAGAGCAATTTGTGATTAATTTGGTTCAATACTTACAATCAATAATGATATCAAAAACAAGTATTTTTTTTGTTGTGGTAACCTATAAGAGCTTCAAATTAGAGCCCTGACACCCATAACACAAGGTTAATCTTAGCTTGGGTGTCAGAGGTTTATTACTCTGTATTAACCTACAATTAATATGACAACATTTATCATGTTATATACTAAGTGGTAAATGAAAAACAATCCAGACAAACGGTAATACGATAAGAGAAGAACGATTCTTTAATAGATCATTTAAGTTCTTATGTTTTTGGCGGCATCTACATCGCCACATGTGAACTACGCATGACACTGACGTCACGCAAAATCCTACATCGCGCAAGCAGAGTTTACCGCGCAACTAGCAAAATTTAAACAACATCCCGACATCAACCGTCGGGCAGTTGCCCACCAGACAATACCCGTCTGATCTACCACTTAACATGTACAAAAATAATGGTAAACTAAGTGGTAAAATTGTAAAACTGGAAATAAAGATTATTATTATTATTAAATAAAAAGTAAGAACACCTCTCAGAAACACGGTGTAAAAATGTATGAAGTATTTTAAAACTTTAGCGTTTAATTATTCTTTTAGCTTTGAATTTACATCGCAATTGATAAAATACAGGAAAACTAAAATAAATAGACGTTTACGTTATCTTTTGTCTTCCTAATTAGTTAACAAAGTTACAAGTTCAAAGTGTCCTTAATTCCTTGGTTAAGCTAGTAAGTGACTGCCTCGTTGGTAAGTAGTCGCAAGCGCAACTGCTGAGCATGGGGTCCTGGGTTTGATTCCCGGGTCAGGCAAAGTGTTATCGGGTTTTCCCATCTGGAATTGCTCAGTAGCAGCCCGGAGTCTGAATTTGTGCCCGATTGATGGCAATAGGCTCGCTCCCTATTACATGGGACTTAAACATAACTGGCAAAATATGGGTGCACTATTAGGTACAACTCTGCCTAACCCTTCGGGGAATTCAGGCGTGATGCTAAGTTATGTAGTTACTAAGTTTTTAGAGCATATAATTATAAACTTGAAAAGGTTTTGTGGACAAATTATGACATCAAATGAACAGTACCAAGTCAGAGGAGTATAGATCTGAATATTCAAAAGCGGGCCTGGAGGCATTTACAAGAAGAATGAATTTGAATTCGACACTAAAGTCTCGTTGGAATTGCCTTTAATTAATCTGAACGGGTGTAGCTTCTAATTTTTCACGAGTTAGAGGAATGGTTTACTGTGAAAATTCTGTTAAAAGTACACTTTGTAAACAAGCATAATATTACAAATTACAGAATTATGTTCAACATAAGAATACTTAGAAACATGCTGGTTCTGTTCCATGGGACAATCTAGAGTCTAGAAAAAATCAGACTGAATGTTAATTTAATTGTATACTTATATAGGTAATTAATGTATACAAAATATTGTTAAACATTTTATAGGAGTAACGGTGGAGTTTCTTGCCATTATTCTCCATAAAAAACTACCTTATGGAAGGGGCAACAAGAATCACTTGTATTTTGCTGAAAAATTTGATGTTCAAAAGTGCTTTGTATGTGCCTATTTGAAATAAATGATTTGACTTTGAATGACACTGAAAAGACAGTAGAAATAAATTTTGTAAGAAAGAATAACTGTTCGGCTTCAAGTATAAGTAGTTATGTTTAGTTTAGTAAGAAAAAAAACACTTGACAACGACTGAAAAAAAAACAAATTGAAAAAGAGCACCATCTCGTTATTATTGATATCCAATACACAGATAAACTATAATATATAAAAATCAATCTATATTTATACATTTAATAAAATATTAACGAATTCAAAACTATACATTGAATTTTGGAAAGAAGTTCTTTAACGCGGCTTGCGGTAGGAGTTGACTGGTAGAAATCGTTACGTAAGGAGTTAACGTTATGCCCACTCCATGCGACTTTTCCTCTCTCTCCGTCTCTTTCGATTATATATCTTATATATTTATAGAAAGAGACAGAGAGATAGTGTGAATTTAATAGGTACACGTTTTTAATACAGAGCCATCTAGTATAAGTAGATGGCTGTGTATTAAAAACGGTTTATCGGTGTGTAAAACAGTATAATTGCTACGAGTCTGATGCCGAAAATATAGTGTTTAGAGTTTTTGTCAGTTTGTCTGTTTGTCGACATGTATGTTCCGGATTGGCGCAAAATCGGCTGAACGGATTTGGATGAAATTTGGCACACATATAGTTTATAATCTGGATTAACACATAAGATACTTATAATTCTAGTAGTACGTTCACATGGGATATTTTCCGACATCCACGCGAGCGAAGCCGCGGGCAAAAGCTAGTATTTAAATAAACCGGCAAAACGAAAAGGGATTACAATAAAAAGAAAGAGAGAAAGGGGAAAATAAAGTCACCTAATTTAGGCTAAACGATCACAAACAACACGGTTGGGGTCTAGCAATTGAATCAATCAACGGTTTTTAGGAAAATGGAGATGAAACTCTGATTACCTCAACATTTGGAAGGGTTTTAATCTTTATTTACTTTTCTTACATACGAATCACGTTTATTTATTTTTATTATGACTTTGATATGAAATTGGAATGTTTGATGACAAGTCGATAAGCCAAGCCAAGTCAAAAACAAAAAGCTTAAAATATCAACGATGAAACGATAACGGATAAAGTAATTAAACGTTTACGTATAATAGTAATAATATAATTATCACTGTTTTAATTCATTTCATTATCATCAGCATCATTACAGGCGAAAGACGTCCACTGCTGAACATAGGCCTCCCCCAAAAATTAGGGGGGGGGGGGGGGTACCATAATCGCCACGCTTGGCAGGCGGGTTGGCGATCGCTGTATGGTGTTAAAATGCATATAGAACGCTGCTGCCCAATCTCTAGTAAGTCCCTTAGTCGCCTTTTATGACACCCACGGGAAGAAATGGGATGGTGCTATTCTTTACGTCCGGCACCACACGGACAAATCATTTAGTAACACCAAAAACCACTGCAATTTTTTTATTTTTTATTTTAATTAAATCTATTTACAAATAATGGTTAGGTACAATACCAGCATAGGAAATGGATGATAAATAATAAGTAATTATTATAAAATATTGGTACGCTCAAATAAATCTGCTATACGCCAAATGTCGTCCTTTGAAAATCTACGCATAATTCAAATTTAAACATTATCACTATGAACATTTCTCTTTCACGTAATGTTTAATTTTTTAAATATTTCAAGACAATAACTTGTTTAGTGTCACGTAACATACAAAACTTAATTGAAAAACTTTTGTTGTAACCTATTTGCTTGTGCTTAAACTAACTATTTTAATTGTTACGCTTTTAATCATGTTTGTACCGTTAGCATTCCAAAACACAGTACTAAAATATTTTTTTTAATCCAAAACCATGCAGATTCGGCGAAAATCATTTTCGAAAGGAGAAAAAGAGAAAAGAGAAAGGGGGAAAATTGTCTAGAAATGAATACTTATCAAAGTCATAATTACACCCACTTAAAATATTGCCCTAACCTGAAAGAATGATGGCCAAAAACTTTTTCCGCCGAAATTATTTATTGGAAGGATTAACCAAACCATCCTTTACAAAGATAAATGTTAGTCGAAAAGTTTTGTTTTTATGGGCAAGTAAGCGTTGAAGTTTGCTCAAAAAGTGTCGTAAAGATTTACCTTGTCGGCTTTAAAAGCAAGCGTTCTAAACAAGTTAAAGCCCGTGGCCTTCTCTTAGGTTAAGTACAGCCCAGAAAAGATTTTGAGCTAGTTAAAATATTACAACGGAAAATTAAATCTACGACCCGAAATCCAGTGAATAACAAAAACAAATATTAACGATCACTGTCAGAATTAAAATTGTAATTTTGAATAGGTACTATAAAACCCAAAGTGAATAATACATTTCTGTGGTGTTTGGTATGACAAGTCTTAGTCCAAAATTTGTCATTTTCTCTTTTTATATCACCCATACTCAATTTTTTTTTACTTTCGTTTTATCTTTCTTTTTAAAGTCTTCTGCTGCTTTGAGTAAATGAAACAGTTCGATCAGCAACTGATCTTTACAAATAAATTAAAATATGTGTCTGTATGTATTTTCGAAATAACGCTTTTTACTGACCGCTTATGAAAGTATTATTATTATTATTCCGAAATAAATTTTTTATATATTTTTTTAGTATACCGCAACATATATAAAAAAAATAAAGCCTCTTTGTCTGTTTTTCAGTTTGTTTGTTCCGGCTAATCTCCGAAATGGCTGGACTACTTTTATTTTAGAAAAAGCCACGCGGGCTAAGCTACGGGCAGCAGCTCGTTGGTCATAAAAAAATATTCTCGTTCGATCAATGTATGTTAAGATCACTTAACAAGACTTTGCTACACCAAATATGTACCAAGTATATAAAAAATCATAATATAAGTGTACTTATCACTTTTTGACCAAACATTTAAAAATTAATATGATTTTTTACATATTTTGATGTGTCAATTTATGATATTCGTATCGAAAGCATTTTTATACGAGCTTCTACAACCTATAATAACAGAATTTATCCTTATTTACCCAATTAGTTTCAACCTTCCGCAACGAAGCACTTGTTGTGCAATTGGTAGAGTCACTCATTTGGATCGCTGATGAGAGCCTAGCTCTTGATTGATTGAATCATTTAGATGTGATTTGAAAGCCGGTTGCAACTTGTATGGTATAATTGCAATAAAAAATCTAATTAGTAAAAAGGCAAAGAAGTGAAGGGTGGAGGTTTGTTCAAATGCTGATAAGTGCATCATTTTGTTTCAACAATTTTTTTTTCTGTTTGGTAAAAATTTATAAGTAACACTAACTCATAGACTATTTTAAAATAAATTATTTTGTGTACTTTAAACTTTGGCACATTTAGGATATAAATATCATCCATTTGTTTTATTAAATACTTTTTCTTATAATATGTCTGCACGCGCAGGCGGCGTGATCAACGCGTCATCGGTACGCTGAGGGGCGGCGCGGCGGCGACATGGCTCGGCCTGACGACCATTCGCTTCCTCGGACTCCACCGCGCGACGGATGATTCTCCTCTATAATTTAAATCATGTAGGTATTATTTGTCCGGGACAGTTTATAATTTGTGAATAAGCACGGAAATAAACCATTGCCTTAAAATACAGTTCACTCTTTTTTTGCTCCCCGGGCTAACAAGATTTTTTTTTAAGTTTCAGATGCTCATAGTGTAAAATTTGATTTTAAGACTTATCATGTTTATACACCGTGGCATTTTAACCGTCATACAACGGCAGCCCACTTCATGTATCCAATGACTAATAATCATTCATAAAAGTAAAAAAAATATTTATTAACATTTTAATAAAAAAAATTAAAAAACATTATGGCGCATGATGTAGTTTGAAACACCCTGTTATGAGCGCGGTGCTAGGCTTGTGCTCCATTCCGCGCTGCCCTTGGAACGCAAGGCTTGCACCGCGCTCGTAACAGGGTGTTTTAAACTACATTACGCGTCATCATGAATGTTATAAAATAAAATAAACTTTTGTGAATGATTAGTAGTCATTGAATACATGAAGTGGGCAGCCGTTGTAAGACGATTAAAGTTCCACGGTGTATATACCAGACACTACAGACATAAACACTTGTCTTCCTCGAGATCTTACAAATGCGATATCGGATATCATGCTCTCCCTTACAGATAGACACTGTAACAAAACCAAGGTGGCACTTAATTTTGACAACGGAAAAGATACAATGACTGGCGGCATACAGACGAAAACAGAGCAATAATTTCATAGCGAAAGCATGTTTGGGGAGAAAGTCTTGTGTTATTTATCCAGAAAGATTGGGGTAGTGACGAAAATAAGGTCCGGGATATCCACCCAGAGGAAATTTGCTCGTACCCTGATATGTAGATATGGTCTATCTTGCCTATATCGCCGTAAGTTGAGAAAGGGTAGAAATTGTTTACATCTGTCTTGACAAAGATCTTCTGATATAGGTTAATGTTATTTAAACGTGTCACTATCTTTGTTGGTTTCGAATGATTTTTTACATTTTTGGTGTTCCACTAATTCAGATTGATATGCCACTGTCTCCTTTGTATTATTGGTACTTACTTTAGTTTGTTTTGTAGAGAAACCCAAGTATGGTCACATTGAGAAATTACACCATCTTTTCATTCAATAAATGCTGCAAATGCATTACATTGTGAAAAGCTTCTAAAAGCCAGCCATTGTCACTAACGCTTTAGTGTGCATGTCCTTTGACAAGCGCGTTGTGTTCGCTGTAGTTATCTTGTTTCCTCCGAGTGAAAGTATTAGTCCCTGTTTTTCCCTTTCTTCTGCAGGTGGGAATATATACCAAACTCGCGTTTGTTTCAAAATAAGTTGCCACAATTCGTCTTTTGTTTTATTTTTATAATCTGGATTGTGTACCTAACAATCAAAGTCTATATTATCACAGTTTGAAAAGTTTAATTTATCTTTTTTACGACTAGATCTTTCATGGCCTACTATAAATTCAAACTTTATTACGTCTTTGACAATATTGACCAACCGTGACGAAACGTTTGATGATATTCGAGTTTTACAACATTGTAAATTTCACTTTTCTCATTATCTGGAATGTCTTATTGCTTTTAATTTCCTACAAAATTAGCACTGAATTTATTACATGCAGGAAATTAATTGCGAAATAAGGAAGGCTCTTCATCATTTTTATTGCGCATGAAACTTCAATTTAACGTCTTGAAGCAGGACGCTTTGGTCTGAAATATTGGATGGGTAGATAACATTTTTTGTTCGCGAAGTCGTTACGACTCGCGACGTAGGGAAGCGACCTGCTAAAAACTGGTGCCACAGCTCTATGATAAAAGATGCTAATACACAACACTTTTCTGCCTTTATGAACAAATAAATATCAATGAAAAAATACGCAATGTAACACCCGAAGATAAAAAACAAGAAGGTGTGATATACGTGTTATTATGTTGGTCTTTGGATTTAATGTCAGCACATTTTAATATTTAGATCCGGACCACGCATTAAAATGACATCCGCGAATTCTTAAATATACGTCCAACCTAGGCTATCAGCCCGATTATTACCTTGATAACAGGCTAATATGTTAACGGGTATGAAAGCTAGCGAAGAATTTAGGCCTTAATTTTACTCCTAAACTAAATATGAATACATCACCTGTCACGTTTGCTATTCACTTAACTACAACACGCAGCAAACACACCGGATACCCTTTCACGCCGTTTGGTGGAAATATTTCAATTTGTTTGCTCACTTATACATTATGCAGAGTCAACCATCCACCAATTATGGGTGTCATTATGACACCCATAATTATGTTATGAGAACAACCTTGCTATAGTTACCTTCATGTAGACAAACAAGTATATTGTCAAGAATTTAAGAGCCTCACGGAATAAAAATAACCCCTTGGAATGGATAATGAAGTTTTTGAATTTGTGTGCAAACAACATTTTATCAACGGAACGATAGTTCTTTCAACTTTCAATATAATATTACACTCTAAGAACTGTGTCGTATAAAGAAGCACTTATTTATTGCTTTCTTCTTCTGAAGTTTGATAGCATGTACTAATAATATTGGAGTTGTCTAACCAATCTAAACTTGTAGCGGGAATCTTGTAACTTTCCAAATTCACATAATATCTTTTTCGCGTAAATTGTGGTGGTAGTTTAGAAGGACACTTCGTCTACTAAACTTCTATACTATGATTCGATATGACTTATTTTATATATTTTACATCCAATACACAGTTTTTGCATTGAAAATGTTTACAGAGTAAAAGGGAAATTAATTGAGTAATAGAGGTTTAACGTCTAAAGGCAGTATTCACACAAGCGACCCTGTTAAAATAAATGCCAGTCTTGAGCCTGGTCGTAAACGACTTGTAATAAACTTCACAGCATGGTTGTCAGTGTACATAAATCGGTTGGAAGGTTAAACATAACGCCGTACTAGGCATCATTTTATGCAAATTACTGTTTTAAATACGCAAAGAGAACGACAATTTATCGGCACTCTAAGTATGATTTCATTTGCATTTGACTTAATGATCTAATTTTATTCTGATGTTACAACTACAAAACAATATATTTGCAATTTTATAGTTATGATGAAACTGGAAATTTCAGCATAATGAAACTCTGAAGAAAAATTAAAAATAAAGCGACTGTTAAAAGGAAAGAACATTGCAAATTGTTTTCTTTGTTCTAGTTGACTCGCGGATAAGAATTGAATTGCTGCCTTCGTACAAATTGCATGGAATATTAAGACCAGACAAACAGTAAATTCTACTATGACATTAGCGACGAATCAGTAATATTAAAGTACATATTAACACAAAAGGTTACAAAAAAAATGCCAGCTACCCACGAAAACTAAACCATCCCAATTTTAATTAACTTCAACCCTGAAAATAAGTCCAAAAACTCATTACAGTGAAACTTAGAAGACATTGAAAACACTTTAATTGTTTATTAATAAACAACACAGAGTCACGAAAGGTACTCAAAGCTCTTACATCTACCCCCCAAGCGTACCTGAGAAAGACGGTTACCGCTTTTTCAAGAGCTACACTTGCTTTAATGAAGCAGGTAATGAGTCTCTGAGAGTCAACAGCAAACAAGTTGAGGGTTGAGATTTAAGGCGAAAGCGGTAGGCCGCAAAATTTAAATTTAGTAACGCTTTTTGCAATATACAGCAGGTAGTCAGATTGTTACTGTAATAAAAAAAGTTATATGTAATAATAATAAATAATAAAAATATTTATTGATACAAAAACCTTTGACATTGCTTAAGACTAGGATACATAACTTGGTTAACTAAAGGTCATACGGATAAGGTAAACCCTGACTCCTAAACTAGGTGATCCTGTAACTAAGGAGTCAGATGACGGTAACGAATACGTATTTACAGAATCATTATCATTAAACGATCATTGTGATAGAATTTGGTGCTAACGTCAAGTTTTCAAGAAAATGCCATAGCATAAATTGCACCAATTGTAACTTAGAGAGATGATGATTCTTTTAATGATTATAATTCTACAAATACATATTCCGTTACTACCCCTTCTGACTGTTTGATTTCCATACAATATGATACTGGCTTGCTAAAAAAGGAAGGAAATTTGAATTTCTCGGGCTACTTTAACGCATTCTCATTAATCGGAATCTCTCAAAGAGCTCCAAAGATTTTTCCATCATGCGTCGTTTGTGTATAATAATACTGAAATGTTGTCGTAAGCAGATAAGGCATTACATCTATTATCGCTGTGTGTACGCCAGATTGCTTTGGAAAGTAAACAAGCTGAGTTTCTAATTTTCTTGCTACTGATTCTTTAAGGATGAACGTATTCAAGATTCCTTTTTTGTCTCTTCATCTCTTAGAAGAGGTATTTTAATTAGTATCAAAAGGTTGAGTCTATTTACTTGTTATTTTCTTGACTAAAATTTTATAAGAGTCCGCTTTGAAGACTTAGACTGTATTTTTATAAAAGCTTTTATAATAAAAGTATAATCTAAAATATACTTTATTAACAAAAACGTTGCAATTTACGCTGTGCTCTAGGTTAAATTTAAATTGCTCTAGAGTACTTGGAAGCAAATTAACGTTGAAAATTCCTCCAAGGCGAAAATAACTCGTCTTGTGCTCATTTTTAATAAATTAGTCTTGGCGAAATAAACTAGAAAAATAATGTCACCGCGGAGTGTTAGCACGCAATTTTAAGCTCTCGTCTTTTCGGACACGGAGGCAATTTATCATTTCTTAACAAAATGAATGACGTATTGCCTGTGATCCTTTCACTAAAGTATCTCAGGCGCCACTAGAATTTCGGGTCCAAGCAAAACCTGAATGAAGATCGCATATTTCATTTCAGAGTAAACAGTTAATATATTCTTTGACTTTTGAATAAAGTCATTTAATATAAAACATATTTTATTGAGCGCAAATTCTGTTTTCAGTTATGCCAGTGAATTTTATGACGTCATTACATGAATGTTTAATTTTTTAAACTCTCCACATACACGCACGCGATACAGCTGTTTGTCATTGCCCTTTACAAGGGGTAACACAGGGGATTCGTCGTCTAAAACAAACTGGGGAACGGGTGTCCTCGGAACTTCCTGCTTAATTAAATGAATGTTTGTACAGGCAGACAGACGTGTTCCACGTTGAGTCTTATTAAGCGAAATTGGTCTAACTTTACATGGTTTTGTTTTCTCAGAAATTGAGAAAGACATGTGTTTCTCCTTGGCTGGAGAAATGAACTTACGTGTCGTTGAACCGACTTCGATTTTGAACACCTTTCTATTTAAATAAAGCTTGATTCCATGCTCACTAACGCTATACAGCGTGGCGTTTTAGTGGCGACATTAATTTAACACACGTATACAGTTTCGATTTTACGTTTTATGAAAATATTTTACTTTCATTAAACGTTATTGATTTATTTACAATTTTCTAAAAAAGCATCTAGGAGCAACTTGTACTTAAACAACTGTAGCGCAGAGGTAATTAGACAGGGTCATGGATCATAACATCGAATCAATGAAATTAAAACAAATAATGTCCAAGGAGTAGGTGAATTTAAGGAAAGAGAAAGCTTTATTATTTAGTTTTTTTATTATTTTTCAATTTATAATTAGTTATCTTAATATAATAAAAAAAAAAATATATATATATATATGGTTACTGGTCCCTACCCGTGTGTTGAATTAATGTCGCCATTGTTGTGGCGGCACGCTGTACAGAATAACTCGTAAAGTTTTTATGCAGTAATTTACTCAAATCCTTCTCAAGAAAAATACGTATTAAGTCCAGGACCGTTTAAGTTACGGCAAGTTAAAGCAAAACCCAGGTCGTTAAGTTGTTTCCGAGGAATCGTGAATCCCTTTTCATGATTTTCTCAAGCTTTCATTTTGAGGCGCTTTAAAAGCGATGAAGCGTAAAACCCAAACCAAGATGGAACAAAATATCTGGAAAATTTCGACGAACCTATGCCAAGCTGATGGAAATGAACGAACATTTTGAATGGATCAAAATACTAGTTCGTTTTAAAAGCAACTCGACTTTTAAGAAAAACCCTTCTTTCCCTCAGTTCTACCCAAACTGTATATAATTCCCTCTTTTAGTAGGACTTGGAATGCTGCACACCCTGTACCGTGAAATAAACGTGTCTATTCAGCTATAACTATGTTAAAAACTTGTCATGGCCCTTCTCTAAACATAGTGTTTGTCTTCAAATATTCAAGATAGTAGGTAGCTACACGCATGTCGACCAGTAATTTAGAAATAGGTTGGACATGAACAACACGCGATGATGCCTAAATAAAAATGTTCCTTATTTTTTACAACTGGTGTTGTTACCATCAAATATTTACTCTATGTTGCAGTGGGCAGCTGAAGGTTGAAAACATCGATGTTGGTTTTCTTTTGTTGTATTTTTGAATGTGAAATATTTAACATGAAAACATACAACGCCGTAGGGTTTTGCTTTTAATAGCAGTCGTAGCGAACACGTTTTGTTTTTACACCGTACATTGATACTACGTGTTTAATATTTTTCTGGCTGTTTGAATACCCCGCTCGGTTTTCGGGTCTCTGTGATTGTATTGCTAAAACAAAATATACGTAAAAAATGATGCAAGGTGAAACAAAATTATTTCAAATCCAGCACAAACGTTTCACATAAATTCATCCGGCAACGAGCGGAAAATATTGTTAATAAAACAAATGAATATTTTTATAGAAAGTGTCACTTCGACAAATTGGAAAATTTGAAATATGTATAATGAAACATTTTTCTCCGATAACAATCTCATGACGGCTCGTATTAATATTAAAGACATAAAAATATTAATGTTGTTCTCAGGACGTTGAGATATTTCTTTTAGAAATGTTTGAGACTCTAGGTATGATCATAGATCTAATAAATGGTTCACCTTGAGCAAACATCCATTCATCACGTTGTCTCGACTGTGTGGAGATATATTCTTTGAGTGAGAAATGTTCCACAGAATCAAGTCTATTGCCGTAGGAAATCCATTCTAAATGATTAAGCTTTTGCCACTGTTTTCTTTTGTCAATTCACCTGTTTTTCTCTTCATTTGTTTTCTTTCAGGAATCAAGGGGCTCTTTGAGGTAATCACTCTGTATGGACCACTGTTATCTTAATAAGATCGGTGTGAACCTTTGGTTGGTTTTGTCCTCAAAAAAATCAGGTGCATAGCATAGTATAATTAGCAACCAGCGGTCATTGTTGTAAACATCGTAGCACACAGTATTGCTACTGAAGATCATGACCCACACAATCTTTGTACCCACGCATACTATAAAAAAGCGAGTTTTATATACGTTAAAAAAAAGTTAAACCTACTTAATAATACATAACAACAACATAATGTTCATTATTAATTCTGTTGCTGCGAAAAGTCGTAAACACACTATTTCCTCATTGATAGTCAGTCATAACTCGACCTTGAATTCTTGGGTGCGTATCAAAGCGGGTCAAATGCGACCGCCTGTACCAGAAAGGAGGGTCGTTTACGATACTGATACCTGAATATTTGGGTATATGGCTATAAAGGTATCGGGAGTAAATAGCCGATACCGTAAACATTTTCTATGATAACATTTTTGGACTTTTGTTTGTTGACTGATATGATGTTACTAAGTAAAAAAAATATTATTATAATTACTGTTCAGAAACTCATTCGTCAAATAAATTATCAGAAGAATAAATCTGTGTCCAGATTATATTTCACAGCTACACCCAGAAGCCTAAATTTTTATGTCCATAAATTCAAACGGCAAGAAACTTTCCCCTTTCCGAAGTTGCGTAAGAAAGGGCATATAAATTACGACATTGTCACATTTCGGAGTGTACTAAAAACAAAAAAGTTTTGACGACTCTAGCAATAAACACATAGGTGGTAGATAGGCAGATTAAATTGGAATTCATCAATTACACAATTTTTGCTCGAGTATCCTGTACCCTTTGGCGAAAAAACAATTTCGGATGTCTTTTTGAGCCGGATTTTAGAGAGTTTATTTTTACAGGACAAATGGAGCAAATTCAGCATTTTTACAGTAACACCTCAAACGCTTACCTCCCCTGACTGTTATCTTTTGAACAAAACTCGGACGCCAGAGGTGGAACGACTAACCTATTATTTTGATGATGCGACAAAGCTTTGAATATGACTCGACTCTTTTATAAGACTTTTTCGGTATTACGCTTTATCATCGTTAGGGCTATTGTTGCAATTGTTCCTGTTATATTTTCATTTGTCAGGTCGGAGTCACTTTTGGTGTCTTTTTATCGGGAGTTCCGTTTTTTCGCTACCATCGATTTTGATCAGGGCCTGATTTTTTTTTTCACATTTTTCACTTATGTTTCACAGGTGAAAATAATGATTTATGAAAGAACTTTGTTCATTTTCACTTTTATCGTGTGACTGGGGTATAGAAAATATTTTTTATGGATACTATAATTGAAGATATTCGAATAGTTAAAGTATAAACGAAACGCCATTTAAATATGTACATGCCCATTGAAGAAACATATATTATTTCATCCACATATGATATTAAATTAGACGTATAACGACCAGTATCATGCATTAATGAAACTACATAAACTACAACGTACCTGAAACGACGAAAGTTCAGCGACAAAGCAGACTATCATCGACAGAGTTATATCGCTGCATCAGCTAGAGGTATAAATAAGTCGGCGCTGGCGTCGACAGGGCATGTTCCGGTTCTGTCGAGTCTGTTGCATTGATCCTGGACTCCTTCACCTCGCTTCCTTCATTTTCGATTATCGATAAACTTATCGTCAGCATTCGATTGTACATAGTCTGCACTTCACTATTTGAGCACTGGATTTAGGTCACTGTTTTTAGGCTATTGGGGTTTTAGTTTTAAATCATGATTGATTTTTCTCTACCTAAATATTTAATTATACTGTATAAACGATCTGTTTGAAAATGCAACAAAGAAAATAAATTTGATGTAAAAATTATTGGTTTTGAAACTATGACGCACTCGCGCAAAAATAAGTACTTGGAAAATTACTCAAAAAAGGGAAAAGGTTTTTTATTTTGGTACATCTACTTTTTATTTAAAAAAAATATACTGGCACAAAATATAGCTTGACGAAATTACTTACCTAACTTCTCAAAAAGTTTATGTAGGCCAGATGTTTGTAATGAAAACTGAGTTTTTATTACTAGCCGGTACATATTGTACCGTCGGCGTCGTTTGGCAGGCTATTCAGTTAGTTAACAACGCTCCATCGTCCAAGCCACTGTCGACAACTGGTTTACAAAGAGCATCGATCATGTTGGTAGCTACGAGTCTACGCTACGTGGCTACGTGGCTACGACAGTGATACGGCGTAGCAACTGACCGATTTCCGAAAGTATTTCACAACCACGACCAAGTTCGAAACTAAGCTCTAAGTGTAGTCAATGAGTCATTATTTTGTTGATTGAACAACTTTTTGGCATTGTGTCTAAGGAACTCTGGACCAGCCATACGTCCACAAAATAGGAAGGAAATAACAAAGTATTTATTAAATATCGAACGTGAAAGTAAGCCCAAATGATTATGGGGCCTGTAGCTTTGAAAAATAGTTTTAGCATGACAACGAAATGATTGAGAAAAGTGGTACTAGAATTAATAATAACAAATTCTTAGTAAAGTATGACGTATTACGTACATTTTTTATTTAATTGGATCCCTAGGCTTACCCTAATTTGGGTCAAGGGCAGTCCTATAACTTATCCTGTACCACTTAAGATATTGAAAGAACTAACAAAATTATGTAGTAGGCTTTCTACACACTATGCTAAAGTTTGCTAGCAAGAGACCAATTTCGTAATGTGTTTTGACAGTTAAGTAGGTTTCAAGATGATATCTAATGAGTTATCATCTAGAGGTTGTTTGTTATCCTCACAAATCTTCAGATCTCGGCTTTCAGCAATTGGGAATAACAGAACTTTGCGGTTTAAGTCCTGTTTGTAATCATTGTTTACTTATTATGTTGGCATAGCTTTCTATACATTTTTTTTTTTAAAACGTTGCCCCACACTAAGAATTTGTCCTGTATCGTGGGTGCGTTTACAAACATTTAAACTCACATACACAAACAGCCAGACCCGGAACAACTACTTGTAGGTCATACAAATATTTATTCCGTGCGAGAATCGAACCTGCGACACGCAGCGCAGCAGTCAATTGCTTATCCACTGCGCCAACTATGTCGTCAAACAACACATGGTAGACATTTGGCGGTTGGGCTGTTTTGGTGGTTTTTATTTGTGGTGATATATTTTTTCAGGGTTCCATACGTCCAAATGAAAAAACGGAACCCTTATAGGATTACTCGTGTGTTCAACTGTTTGTTTGTCGGTCTATTTGTCTGTCTATCTGTTTGTTTGTTTGTCTGTCCGTATGTCTGTATGTTTGTCTGGCTGTCTGTCATAGCCAATTTGCTCCGAATCTAATGGACCGATTAAATTTGGTACACATATTATGAATTTCTGTGACCCAAACATGTACGACATGACATCCACCAACCCGCACTGGTCCTGCGTGGTGGATTACGGCCCACTCCCTCTCACAGAAAGAGGAGGCCTGTGTCCCAGCAGTGGGAACATTAAGGCAGATTATGTAAAGATGTACGTGTAAAGTATACAAAGGAATTTCAAATATGGGCGTCACTTTTGGGAGGCAAATAAGAAAGAACATTCTCGAAAGATATATCTCCGAAACAACTGTTCCTACATAACAGGAAATCCTATAAGAAGTCTATGATCATGAAATAAATAAATCTACGAGTATCACTCGGTAAATCTCTCAATTTTGTGCGTAAAAACTTACATTTGCAGTTGTAATGTATGGGAGAACACGTTTTCCAACTACAATGTTAAGTTTGTTCTTGGAACAAATTTATCCCCACTACGGAACCCTTCGTTGTGCGTGGTCTCATACGCACTTGGCCGGCTTTTTAATGTTTTATTTTTCTCACGGACAACTTTTACATTTTTTGTTTTTAGTAAGAAATTGATTAGTTCGACTGGTTTTATTGTCTGGCTTATGTCTTTGTTTAGATAAAACAATACTCAACCATATAGTTCCAACTCTAGGGTTGAATTCTCAAGACATCATTTAACATTTTGTCTCCAGTTCCAATTTGGATCGATCTATAGGTGCCTTAATTTCCATTACCATTAATTTAACCTACGTTCGAGTTTAGAGCAACCAATTTCTATTGGTGGAATTTGTCCTCTAACCAAGCTTTAATTTTGATCTTGGATCGCCGCCCTCTAATTACGTTCCTTCTGAAGGTAGGTAATTGAATTTCAGAAAATGTGTACAACAATCAAATACCTACTTTTTGATCACAATTTTGTTGTATGTATTTACATGGGGCTAAGTAATAACAGCCGTACGGGTAACCTACGCTTGCCACGGTTGGTCACTGGATGGGTGACCATTTTTACATACCTACCAAGACCCCTTCCGTGACTCGGAAAGCACGTTCAGCCGCGTGGTCCCGACTGTCATTTGTAGATCTTTGACAGTTGTTATGGGAAGTCAGAAGCCCGAAAGTCTGACAACCAGTCTTACCAAGGGATATCGTGTTACCTAGTAGGTTGTGGGGGTCAAATAGGCGCAGTTGCTCCATGTAAAATTAGGTTAGACTGGAAGCCAACCCCAACATAGTTGGGAAAAGGCCAGGCAGGCAGATAATATATCTCTATGTGATTAATTTTGAAATAAGAGACTTTATAAAGCGTAAGTATAGGTTTTCATTACTCGGTCAGTTTATCACATTAATTCTACAAGACTTGGGTTATCTGATTATGATGATTAAATATTAATAAGACATAGAGAGAAGGAAATTGATAACCTGCATTATAATATATCAACCCTTATGTAGATGTCTTAGACATGACTAGCTTCATTAACTAAATCATGAATCCAGGTTTCATGAAATTGGCTAGATTTTGGATCCAGACATTTGGAATGAAATGGGAATTCATCCACCATAATTTATTTGACAGTTGTATATAGAATAATAAATTAATCCATCCCTAATTAACTTGTTTGAATAAGCAAGGACGTTATATTATACCGTACACAGCTTATAATAATTACTCAATCACTATAATACTGATGGATCCTACTGGATACTAATGGATGTGATGTATCTTTCATAGTCTACCATAATAAAATTGTTAATGGATGCGTGGCATTTAAACACTTCAATTAAATAAGAGCTATTAAAAAATTTATAGTACTTTTTATTATCTGCGCAGAGTCAACAAATGTTCGCGCGTACATTAGAACATCCTGGTTTTTACTTTTTACCGTACCCTTTTAAATAAAAACGAATGAACAGCGAAATAAACTCGTAATTTTGATTACTTACAAAACTCTGTTCATAAACTGAACAAGTTTAATTTTGCCTTCAAAAGGCCTAGAATTTTGAATGTTGATTCGGAGCAAAGTTTGCCTGGCGTGTTACTCGTAGACTTTGGCAAAGGTATCGAACGATATATTGATGCCGAATGTTTCAACACTCTATGCTTGAATGTTATTGAAGCTGCTGATTGAATTTGAAATTTGAAAATGAGATTTTAACTCGAAACCATAGGAGCTCAGAAAATTTGAACTCGTTGACAAGCAATTGATACATAATGATCAAAGATGGAAATTTATTGACATTTTATCCAATATGATTTACTTTTGGATACGAAGATTTATAAATGAAAATGGTATTGAGATGAAATTGAAAAGTACATGGAACTTTCATCATCATCTATCTTCAAAGTAAAATCGTATATAACACAACTTATATAAACCTCTTTTAAGAATAAAATTTAAATTCGGACACTGAGACATTTGGAGTTCAGTAAACTTTAACAAGAAAAGAGAAGACAAATCAATAGTATAGTCTACCCGAGAAATACAAAATAGAAAACTTGAACAAGAAACTTTATTACAAAGAGGGAGATGAAACCATAAAAAAAAACTTTGGGAGATTTTTATTCATTAGTCTCGTTACTATGGCATCCGGGAAGAACTCTTCGCTACTTGTACACAAACCCTTAAGAGCAAAGTGTGATTTGATTTAAGTTCGGACCCAATTCGGATCTTAGCGTTCAATCTGAACATCTTTAGCGTAAAGTTAGAAGAACTTCGGATTGTTTGGACGTAAACAGATAAGGCCACGGATTCTAACAATGCGGTTTGCGGAACGAAAACACGTTTCAGAAAATATATACGGAGAACCGGCGCTGAGGCAAATTTCGGAATGTTTTATAGCAGTAACTAACAAGTGCTCCTATTTTGTTTATGCGTCTCGGAGTTCTTTAGTTCACTTACATAGATCTTTGTTTGCTTGTAGACGAAATAAAACGAAATTGCTTCTAGTACCATAAATTGTGACTCAACAACACTCCTAAAAATATCGTATTTCTTGAAGAAAAATATACGTTCGAGTAGGAGCGTGTATAAGAAAATAACGTACGTAACGCATACGTAAATAAGGCTACGACAAAAGTCGTAGCATTATTTACGTATGCGTACTTTTGTGCCCTACAAAAAGTGCTGAAGAATTAAGAAATTAAAAGGGTAGACTGTCCATGGTTCGGAGCGAGAATGCATGGGAGGCCGTCACCTCCTGCGAAGCAGTAATACTCGTGGAGGAGGAGGCAGAACGCGTGAGGGAGAGGCAGGGTTCGCGCCCTCACGCCTCTAGTCGCCGCAGGAGACGCCCTGGACGTCGGGAGTCGCAAGCCGATTTCCGGCCACCGTAGGCGCGGGCCTGCGGACGGTGAGCGATGGGTAGCTTGCCGTCCGATAAAGACCAGGCCCGGGTCAACGGTGCGTTGTGTTCCACGCGCGCCTCAAAGAGACATCAGCATGAATTGACGGGGTCCATTAGGGCCAATGCCTGCCAGGGTTGCGAGTTTGTCCGAAAGGGCCCTGGCACACAGGCAAATGAAGAAACACGGATGGGTTTTAGTCAGTAAAAGTCTGACACGCCCTCCCGCTCCGCCCAGAGCGGGAGAAGTTATTTGATAATTTCCCACCCAAAAAAAAAAGACGCTACAAAAAGTCAGATTTATAACCGCATGAAAGGGAAGTTGGGGCAAAAGTTAATACATTTCGGAGCCACGTCATTACTATAGAAGAAGACATTTGCAGCAGGGTATGAAGTGGAAATAAAATTGCGGCGACAATCGTATAAGTCTCCCGCACTTTAGGCCTTTGAACTTTTTACGTTGGTTGACGAAAAATACAAAAGTTAAAACGCGATACTGCTCTCATACCGGGCCAATTTAATGTCAGTACCGAACGTGTTAGCACGTAGCCGTTACCAAACAAATTTATCTGTGCCCTCACTCAATTTGCTTACTCGTACTCTGTTGGCGCCAAACTTTTATTATCCTCATAGAATAAACACACGCAGACAGTTGTTCAAATCAAATTACCCAAATACATGTAACGGCAATTTGGAATGAACTTTGTTCGATTTTACGTTTATTCATTGTAAAACATTTGCGGCCTTATTACAAAACAAGGTTTTTCTTTAGACCCAGGTTTAAACCATCGTGTAATTTTTTTAAATCGAATGTTATTTCGTCTGAGATAAAGTTCTTAATACAAAGTTGACAACTTAGACTCGGGTTTGTAATCAGTTTTTGTATAAAGAACTTTATCTCCGACGGAATCAGGTTCAAAATTCAAAAATGACACGATGGTTTAAAACTGGCTCTAGAGATGAACGTTGTTTTGTAATAAGGCTGTTGAGGTTTAAACAGGTGGAGTTTATGAATAAAATATTTACGTTTTAAAGCTGAATGCTGATGCTGCTACAAATTGAAATTAAATTTCCGAAAATAATTATATTATGCATTTAATCATAGGGGACGACGAAGTCTACGTCCAGCAGTGGACGTATTTCGGCTGAAATAATGATGTTGGTGATTAGTTCGAAAACAATGATTTCAATTAACCAAATTTGCTTAACAGTAACATTAAGGCAATAAAAACAGACCTGCCGTTGTCACCGTCACCATTTTTCATAGTGGCCAATGAACATAAAAAGAATTACATGTATGTTGGTCTCTGTAATCTATGTATTTACTGTAGCTATCCAAGATTGCGGAGACTCGACGGCGTCGCTCGGGCGGTCGATGCACGCGTCACAATAAAACCTTTAGCGATGCTCGCCACATTTCCCCGACCCCAATGCCTTCGAGATATACTTCGGAATAATTACGAAACTGTGATATATTTTTTTCGCTCTACACTGTAATTAAGTTTTTGTTTTCTACTTTTAATCCGTTATTATAATTTCCTAATAGATTTGTAATGTACCTGCTTTTTAGGGTTCCGTACCCAAAGGGTAAAACGGGAACCCTATTACTAAGGCTCCGCCGTCTGTCTGCCTGTCTGTCAGTCTGTCTGTCCGTCTGTCACCAGGCTGTATCTCATGAACCGTGATAGTTAGACAGTTGAAATTTTCACAGATGTTGTATTTCTGTTGCCACTATAGCAACAAATACTAAAAACCAGAATAACGTAAATTTTTAAGGGGGCTCCCTTACGACAAACATGATTTTTTTGCCTGTTTTTATATTATAATGGTACGGAACCCTTCGTGCTCGAGTCAGACCGCACTTGGCCGGTGTTTTCTTAGATCTTAAATATTTCTAGATATTATCTATCAATCAAGCGTAACTTTGAATTGAAACAGATACAGGCTGTTCTAAAGATAAGTTTACATTGAGAATCGATATTTTACGCAACATATTTTTGGAGTAGTAGGCATCATTATCCAGCAGTAAAAACAATTTATCATACCTCTGTTGTATGGAATGATTGATTCGCTTCTTTCAAATTCGACATCATATATAATAAAATATGTGTCAATGTTTTCCATCTTAGAGCCAAGTTTTACAATTTCTATGAACGTTTGTTAGTTATAAGATATATTTCCAAAGAATTTAACCTATCTGCTGATCCTCTTTATCAATAAGGCAGTAAGTCTCGTGAAAGTATTTTTATCTAAAAAATTTAGGAAATGGTCATTCCTAGCCACGATAAATGGGCAATTTCCTACGTAAAAAAGGGTCACAATCATTTTCGAGTTTAATACATTAATGGTACTTATTGTACCATTTGAACGGTAAAAAGATTTACCTATAGATACGCCTATTTGAGTGGATCTCCCTGTCTGACCTTTCCAGTTAGAGGTAAGTATTGTGGTAACCTATAGATATAAAGATATATATACAGTAAATTATGTGTGATAACATCTCTATTTTAGTTTAAATGTTGAAATTATATAACTTTTAAGTACCTATCTACTTTGTTTAAAATTATCGGTTTGACCCGAGACACTAAAGTTATCTTTTTATACATCTTTGACTTTAAATTACCTTAGTTTGTATGTAGAAGGTGATCTTCAAAAATACTTATCCGATTTCAAAAATTCTTTCACTGAAATAAAGCTACGCTATTTCCGAGTGCCATAGGATATTTTTCATGTTAAAACACACGGATGAAGTCGCGGGCATAAGCTTGTATGACCAAAACACAATGTAAAAGATATTTTTACCTATGAGAGCATAAGTAGCTCACGTACTTTTGGTGTAAATAAACTTGTCTATATTTATGAGTGAGCAAGCAGAACTAATATCGTCAAAGTAAGTATCCATATAATATATGATGATGATGTTCATTATAATGACAGCAATCTAAAATAAAAAACCGAAAAGTTGCGAAATGGACAAATCACCAAATTGCTAATAAATTCATTAGATACAATGTCTACATTTAATTTTAAACGAAACATGGAGACTAAGTATAAAAATAAATTTAAGTTAATGTTTGAACCAGACGTTTGAATTAGGTTCCTATGTCAGGCCTAGTTTGGAATACTTTACTATGTGCCTAATTTATTTAAAGGGTATCGGCTCACGAAAACTCTACCCAGAAATTACCATGCTTTGCATAATACATTTACATTACTCTCCTGAGATTCCCAGATAATATTATCATTAAGAGCCGTTGTCTTTAAAATACGCTATTTTTCGCACCTCAGCAGTTTATTTTTTGTTGTTTTAATATTTTTTATCAGGTTCATTTTATGAGGAACGAGTGCAAAATTAGGTCATACTGAAAAAAAAATTTGAACACCCTGTAACTGTTTGTGTTGTTTCAAAACAAAAAATCCGCACATAGTTTTAAAACATTTTTTTTCGTTCCTTTTGGAACGTTTGAAAAAGTTTTTTTTTCATTACAGACATCCTATTGTGTGTTTATTTTATGCTTTCCCATTGTACAAAATTTTTAAGAGATAAACTTTAGGAATTCCAGACCGTGTTGTGGCTAAAAAATATATATTTTTAGCGTACCTTTGACTATATAATAATCATAGATTATTTTGCTGTGTATTTTTTGCGAGACATTCCTTTTGTCCCATGTACGATTGGTAATAATGGAAGGAAATTGGAACACAAGATATGATCATGGTCAAATAAGATCCCTTATTTCGTTGCGAACCGAACAATGAAGAATATTATTACACTATTCTGAGACTCTCTCTCGAAGAGAAGAGGCCTATGCTTATTCTGGGAAAGTATTATCTTCTAATTTATATTTAAACGACATCGCAGAGGATCTGACTTTATGATTTTTATTTTAGTAGAAACAACATTAGAACGATAGATTTATACTTCTTAATTCCTTATCCATGTAGGTTAGAGCTATAAAAATGTAGGACACGGCCCATAAGTGTGTGAATCCACTTTTCAAGTGTGTGAATACACTTCAGTAAAGTGAGTAGAACTAATTGGTGAGTGATGAACCTATAAAATACGATGACGTTAGGTAAAATTGGTGCCACGAGCAACCCAAAGGAAATGTCACTAAAACCTCAAACGTTCACGTTCCGTATGTATTCAATAATTTAATAATTATACTCTTGAACAAACAGCTGCCTACTAAACGCTCCATTAACCGCAGGTGTACCTATATTCTACGCAAAGTAAATTTAATTAATAATTTAATTATATTAATGGAATGGTTTGCATAAAATAGTGGCCTTATTTAGATTATACTGTACATGTGTGTGTGTTATAATCAAAACGTTTTAATAAATGGGTGTGAATTTCAGAAGATATTTAAAGTTAAGAATTGGTTTTAGGTTAGGTTTTAGGTGGTTATAAAATTGTGTCCATAAAAAGTTTAGTTTAAAATACATTTTAAAGCATATTTGAAGGAACAAAACACAAAACAAAGAAATAAGCCGATTTTGCCAATCGTACATAAAGCTTTAAAGCATAATAAAATATTTTTTTCAGGAAAACAAGTTTTATACCCAGTGGCGAAAGTTTATATCACAGCCATTACAGATGCACTTCGGCATTAGGTATATCCATATATTGTTATTGTTGTTAACCGATCACTTTAAAAAACCTAATTTAATTTAATTTTTAACTTTTTTGAACCGATAATAAAATAAACACTCCAAAATTAAACGAAAAAGAACACTAACAAATCAGTCTAATTTTATTTTACTTTTAAATTTCAACAACAACGTGTAGACGAACGAACGACACGTATTTGATTTCAATGATTCTGACAGCCGGCGTCCGAAACATTAAACCGTGAAAAATCTATTTTAAATGTTTTTTTAAATACAAATAACACTGACATTCTAAACAACTGGTTCCTTGGATGGATTGAAAGGTGTCATCTCGGAAGGTTTTGATCAGTGATTATGTATCGAGCGGGGCGCGAGCGCGATACTACCCCGTATACGTCGAGTTTCCAACTGAATCACCCCCGATTCGATGCCTCCGCCCAACATACAGCGCTTGCTCGCCGCGCCGCCGCATCAATTTTAAACCTCCAACTCCTCTATTTAGAGCCCAAATTAGCTCGTCACACGGTTTGTGGTGAAGAAGATTCGTGCTTCGGTTCGTATAAGCGGCCAATACGCATGTCCACGACAATGTATATAAATTCATATAGAGGGCATAGTTTCCATACATTTGGATTTTCTCGAGTTCAAGGACTTTGCGTTATCTGTTTGAGTTTTAAGACGTCGAATCTCTATTATCAAATTACATTGGTTATTGATATGATAATCCGCGATTTCAATTTACGTTTCCAATTCTCGAACTAAACAATAAACAAACTTGTTTATATTTTGTATTTAAAGTATCTCTTAATTAATGTGAATGACCTTAAAGATGATACAAAATACGTAACACCTAATTTATTATTCTTTTGAATAGTGTTATTTCTTATGAATTACTAAGAATTTCTAGACACTTTGCTTTTTGTTTATTCCCAGTATTCCCTTTGTTTAAACTTTAATCAACATCCAATTATTGACAAGGTAAGGGATGGCTCTATTAAGTAAGAGACAACACGATTATTGTTTTCGTTTACAGCGTTAATTTAACAAAAACACTCGTCGTCGTCAAACGTGGAAAATATGAATTAACATTTTGCTGCTTGCGAACTCGGAAAAATAAACGAACGTATAAAAGGAAAAAGTATATAGCAAGGTCAAATCCAAGGGTTTTTACATCTGCGAATAACGTTGTACGACGCCAGAGCGTGATTCAGTTGATCAATATTAATGCATAGCACCCCCTGAATAAGTATTATAATGGTGGGAACCTTTCATCGTAATGAATATTTCCCGGCTATGTGGGAAAGTTACTTAGTTCTTTTATTTTTATTCGTACGCTGTATTACTTTTGTATGTGTTGTATGAGTGAAATACGGCCTGGCTTTCTAAGCCTCCCTCCGAGGTCCTAAACAGAGGATATGCCTGTCACACAGATTAAGAAATGAATCATTACGTAAGCTTGAGTCAGTCGTGTGGAATAATTTTGTTTTGTATTTAATGAATGCGGATTCCGATTTGTTTGGCAAATAAAAATTGCGAATATTTTATCATCAACAAATAATTACTACACAGTTTTAAAAGCAAATTATAAAAGCTGCTTTGGGTACAAACATATAAATGTGATACGTAAAACGCATAAAAAAAGCGGCCAAGTGCGTATCGGACCACGCACAATGAAGTGTTCCGTAGTTGGAATGATTTCATCCCAGGAACAAACTTAACATCATAGTTGAAAAACATGTTCTCCCATACATTCCAACTGCAAATGTAAGTTTGCACGCACAATATTGAGAGATTTACTATGTTTAGGGTTCCGTACCTCAAAAGGATAATAAAAAAATACGGCGATATAAGTGACATTATTGCGACATATTTCGATACTCGCAAATAAATCAAAACTTGAAATTTGACAATAAGCAAGGTTTAGGAAAAAGTCCTAAAATTGTAAATTTGTAGTTTTATCACATAAAAAACAATTGCGAATATCTCGCACATAAATCAAAACCTATAGGGTACTTCCCGTTGACCTAGAATCATGAAATTTGGGCAGAAGCAAGGTTTCACAGCAAAAGTAAAGGAAAATTGTAAATTTTTAGTTTTAAGACATAAAAAAAAAATTACGAATATCTCGCACATAAATCAAAACCTATAGGGTACTTCCCGTTGACCTAGAATTATGAAATTTGGCAACAAGCAAGGTCTTACAGCACAAATAAAGGAAAAAATCCGAAAATTGTAAATTTGTAGTTTTATCACATAAAAAAAAAAAATGCGAATATCTCGCACATAAATCAAAACCTATAGGGTACTTCCCGTTGACCTAGAATCATGAAATTTGGGCAGAAGCAAGGTCTCACAGCACAAGTAAACGAAAAAGTCCGAAAATTGTTAATTTGTTGTTTTATCACATAAAAAAATATATTTTGCGTTTACAAACTTACGTTTTCAGTTGGAAAATTGACCGTAGCGTATATCGATGTATATATATGAACATGGTTTTCAACTACAATGTTAAGTTTGTTTTAGAGATATATTCATCCTAACTACGGAACCCTTCATTGTGCGTGTTCCGACACGCACTTGGCCGTTTTTTTTTAAAACCATAGACTTCTTATAGAATTTCCTGTAATCTTTAAGTATAGAACCAACTGTATTTTTTTTTTAATTGGCTTAGTTGTTTCGGAGATAAGGTGGTAGTGGTGGTGGTAAATTTGCATCTATTTTCTTCAAGAACTTTAAAACAAATTAATTTTAAATTATAAAAAAAATACATATTTGAAATTCTCATAACAAGTCCTTTCATTTGATATGTCACACGGTACAGTTTGCAAAACATGATTTATAATTTTCAAATTTTTCCCCCAAAAGTGACACCCATATTCAAAATTCGTTTATTTACGTTCCACGTCCGTGTTTGGGTCACATAAATTCAGATGTATACAACTTAATCGGTCCAGTAGATTCTGAGAAAATCGGTCGTGACAGACGGATAGACTGACAGACACACGAGTGATCCTGTATGGGTCCCGTTTTTCCCTCTTTAGGTACGGAACCTTAAAAAGCGGGTACTAGTTTATATTACTAGCTTTTATTTTTCTGTTTTTATATTCCATATAAACAAGACTTGAATGGTTCCACTAGAAATGTTTTTTATGTACCAATAAATCCTACCTATGTATTTTTTCAGAACTAAAATATGACAATAATTTATTTATTCATTTCATCTATTAGCACTCTAACCCAGCTATATTAATGTTCTCTGTTGTATAAATTGAATGAAATTTTGTTTTCGCCAAAACTAATGAAGCGAAATTACCTTCGTACTATGTTAAAGTTAGGAAAAGGTTGGCACAGGGCATCAATTTTCCGGAAGGCTGTTATTTCGAACTAGGGGTGAGGCGTATTTATCGTAACAGATAGAAATAACAGATATTTAAAAATAACAATTGTTCCTACCAATATAAATTATCTGTTACTTAAAATAACAGACCCTCAATTTCAAAGATTGTAACCACGGCAGTCACTGTTAATTCATTATAACAGTCCCCACACGGACTTTTACCGTTTACCTTGCAAACACACACACAATAGAAGGAATCATCATTTCAACCGAAGGACGTCCACTGCCGGACATAGGTCTCCCCCAAGTACCGCCGCTTCTACCGGTTCTATGCTCCCCACATCCAGCGGATACCTGCGGCCTTCACAAGGTCATCGGTCCACCATGTAGGAGGCCTTCCAACGGTACGTCTTCACTCCAGAATCTTTCGGCCCCATCAGCCATAATAATATTCTGCGAGCAATGTGCCCACCGCCACTTAAGTTTCGTAATTTTACGGAACGAAAACGAAGTAATATAGCAAGGTTATTAAATATAACAAGATCGGCTTCCAGTTTAACCAGATGACTGATAATAATTATATTAATAAATAAATGTAATTCTATAATTTCACATTACCCCGTCATTCCTAGTCAATACTTCGGATACGATTTTCGACTTTAAACGAAAAGAAATAAAGAAGAAATTCAATTGAGATTTAAATATGTTTTTATCGTCTGTAAAAAAATAACAGACTGTTATTTTAATAACAGATATTTGGATCTGTTATTGTTTGTGTAACAGAAACAGTGATAGCAGATATCGTGTTTAATCTGTTACAAACCATCCATATTTCGAACCCAGCCTGATATGATGATTGGGGTAATGTGGTCCGTCCACACCCTTTACGCATTTTGTTGGCCATTTTGTTTCGCTTTACAACTTGCATATTTTACGAAATAATATGGTTTTCATTTGATGTGGGTTGATGCTGACTATGAGCAAATTGCTGAGTTACGAAATTAGTTCTGTTTTGGTTGTTGTCGTCGATGTATTAATTTATGTTTTGTTTTTACGGCATTTTCAATCCATTTTAATCTCTTGTATTCCCTCAGCACTTCGTAGGTACCTTCCACTTCTTCATTTTCTCAATCCATTTTCGGAAAAGAAACAATTAATTCCGAAACATCTCAGGGGCCATGAAACCAATTTACGGTTAACTTCAAAACATGATCAATCAATATCTATTTAGTCATGATTTTATTTTCTCCAATAAACACTTAATTATAAAGTACAACATTTATTTTTATTATCAGTGATTGTGTTATATACCAAACATCACGTCTATTATATTGCACGATGGGGTAGATAGAAGTACATCCACATTTGGCCAGATATGTTTATGTAATTTGAGGGCAGGCAAACTGAAATCCAAGCTACTACTGTAAAAATTGTGATGTAAACTCAAAAACACTCTATCCGACCTGAGCATCGATCCCAGGACCCAATGTTCTGCAGACTAGTTTCCAGCTACTAAACCAACAAGACAGACGTCACGTCATAAGTGAGATGAATATAAATTGCTTTAAGATATGATATGTTTCAAGTGATGGCTTTAATTCCCTAAAGCATATATGACTGTTGGAGCTATATACCTACGTTTCTATTCTGTGCAACGGACAGACGTAGGAGGAAACGTTCCTGGAGGCTTATACGGGTGTGCTAATGAATATTATGTGTCTAATTATGTATCACTTGCGCCTTGATACGAATTTTGGTGAGTAGTATACTGAATTTTCTTTGAGAACGTGACTTGGATTAAATTTCGTAGTACATGATTACCATATTTAGGTACATAAGGTCCGTAATCCTTATTTATATGGAAGTAAGCAGAGTTCTGTTATTTTGTTGCTGCCAATCATTTTTTTTAGATCAGGTTATTTGTGCAAATGGTATGAATAAAGGATCTGTAGGCGCTTAAGAACTAGTAAAGTAAAAAAAAACTGGACCAGTTTTCCATATTCTGTCTACCACTGAATGTAAATTTTAAAGCCTTCACTGCGAAGTTAAAATGCAAGGAGCGGTTACACTCTAGTATCCTTTATCTTCCAGAGCGGAATGAAAATTAAAAAAATAAAATAAATGGGGCTAGAGGGATATGTAAGAAATACAATGGCAATCTAATCTCAGCCTCGCTGAAGTAATTTTCAGGGAGGATGATACAGAAAACACAATAGCTGTGACGTCACTGCATCTAATACTATTGAAGCCATCTCATTACTCTACAGCTGATTGCGAGACACTGCATGCATTATGTACCAAGGCTTTGTTATCAGCCTAGGTCCATTTCCAGTTTTATGACAAGCCGTTGTGTGAAATTCTTTAACCAACAGGGACGATAAAAGAGGGTTATTTATTGTGTCATAAAATTTTATTGCAATTAGGTACTCAAGCAGAAATTTTCATTCGCTATGCACTTAAGTCTGTCCGTCTCATTAATTCTATTCATCAGTAATTCGATTATACTTTACAAAAGTGTGTCTAAATTCACTGATGGATTAGATTATTTTGAATACAGGGCCAAAGTTCTTTGAATTTGGTTTCGGTACAACTTTTAAGTGTGTTAAGTGGCTTGTTTATTTACATGCTTACCTTTTCCACAACTTTATTAAATTTTTTAGTGTTCTTATTTCAAGTTGCTGTAAGAACCCAGTGTAACAATTTGCATAATTAAATTAGGTGCTCATTTTATTCAATTAGCTTTCCTTACACAAAAGCCATCAATTATTATTAATAGGCAATACCAGTTAACAGGTACTTCGATATTGAGGTTGATATTGTCTGCCCGAATGGTACTAACATAAAATCATTTTAGAGAACAGCTTTGCCTAGTCATTTCTTGCTTTGTTAAATGCATTGGACGAAATACAGCCTCTCAAAATGAAACCCAACAGCCCATGAGACACGTATAAAAAGTTTCAATTAAAATTTATCCTCAACACGCTTTGTTGTTCCATTTAATATTTTTAAAAGCTCCTAACCTCAATTTAAAATTTTTCTCTAATACTGGCCGTATAAAATGAAAAAGGTCATTAATCTCACAAAGTGTATTTGCGTACTGGGAAAAAATTAAAACACAAAATTTGTCAGGGCCCGCTGTGGTGTGCCAACTGGCTTTGCCGCAAAAAACTCGCTTAAAGTCGGGAGCATCCTGATTTCGAAGCTTGCGGTGGCTCTGGCAGGACTCGGGCGGCCTAGATTTCAATCCGAGAAACTAATTTCCATTTTATCCCATCTTCTTATTTGGTTACTCGGTGAAAAATGTAGGGATTAGAAGTAGATTGAATTAAGAAAGTAATGAGCGGTAACGGATAAAACTGCATATTATTGATAAACATCGTATTTCATCATTATATTTCAATTCAGATCCGATGTTTTTTAATGTTAAATAATAATAATTGACGGAAACTACGCAAATAACAAACAATGTTTTCCTACGTGCCACTTTTTATTCAGTAAGACTTTGATAAAATCCTCAATACGTTTCCTCTTACACGCTCATTTACATATTTAGGTATACGTTTCTTGCGTGAGGGAGAGGCAAAGTTCGCGCCCTCACGCCCCTTGTCACCGCAGGGGACGCCCTGGGCATCGGGAGTCGCAAGCCGATTTCCGGCCACCGTAAGCGCTGGCCTGCGGACGGTGAGCGATGGGTAGCTCGGCGTCCGATAAGGACCAGGCCCGGGTCGACGGCGCGTTGTGTTCCACACGCGCCTCAAAGAGACGTCTGCACGAATTAACGGGGCCCATTAGGGCCAATGCCTGCCAGGGTTGCGAGTTTGTCCGAAAGGGATATCGTGACCCTGGCACACAGGCAAATGAAGGAACACGGGTGGGTTTTAGTCAGTAAAAGTCTGACACGCCCTTCTGCTCCACCCAGAGCGGGAGAAGTTATTTGATAATTTCCCACCCAAACAAAAAAAAAAGGTGTACGTTTCTTCCCCTCACATCCGCAATCCTGTTAATGACATTTCATTGTAACTCTTTCCCATCCGATGTGTTATGGGAAATATTCAAATGTCCAGCGTTTGTATCCTGGATTTCCCATAAAAATATATTTTGTGGTTTCCTCGTTGGGTTTGATTGTCAAATAGTACCACCACAGACATATTCAGGTTTCTATGAATGACATGCGACGTAAAGTCAATAACAAAATCCAATCACCACTTTTTCGACTCTGCAGAAATGGAAGCGTGTTCGTTACTGTTTGTCATTTTTTTCATTTGGACGAATAGCTTTTTGTTGTGGTTTTTGGATAGTATCTAAATTCACACACAATTATTTTTGGGTCTAATTTTAGAATATTTGTGAATAATGTCAAACACATTGAGAAAATCGTTATTTCTCTAAATAATTTAGTATATAACTCTATTTAAATCCAACCATAGGTATTGCAATTCATCATCACCATCATTTCAGCCGAAATACGTCCACTGCTGGACATACGCCGCCCCAAGCACCGCCGCGTCGACAGGTTTTGTGCTTCCTGCTTCTGTGTTATTTGCAAGTATAAATAAATTCGTACCATAGTGCACTCCTGATCACATTTGAAAGCAGAATAAAACAAACACAAATTCAAACATCGGTCTAGCCGGAACACTCGTAGACAGGTAAAACGGGCTTATCTGCTATTCCGGTAAAGCTTTTAGTCTGCAATATTTATAGAGTGTTCCCTCATGACCCAGAATAAAATTGAATTATGAATATATCGTTTTCTAATGCAGTAGTGCCGATTTACGAGTATCTTATTCGTTTGTCGTGTATAAATAAGACTTCTACGTCGCATTTAAACATTTAATTTGTTTCTTTGTTTCTAACTAGGTATCAATTTAGATATATTTTAGAATCATGTCCCAAAAGCATCAAGGGTAGCTATATTTCTTTTTTGAAAATTGGTTTAACACGTCTTTGTTGTATGATAAAATCTGTAAATAAACTTGTCTTCGGTTATTGGACACTATTTAAAAATTAATACAAAAGTAATGCTTAATTAACCTTATGACCTCAATATAGGTCACGCTATATTTAAAGCAGGTATATAAGCACAAGCATAGTACAAAAGTATGTACGAGCAACAAAAATTCTAAGCGAAATTCCTCTTGAGGCCGCCGCCGAAATTTCACAGCACGCATAGCTATCGACGTCCAGACACAGGAAAGCATTCATTTTATTACACAAAAGCCCCACCCAAGTGAAACATTCACACACTATCCTAAATAACAAGAATTACGACAATCTTCATTCCCAAACAATATACTATCTTAATACATCGAACTAAAGTTCTTTTCAGATTGAAATAGAAGTTAGTTATGTCATTTAGTAAGGTAATAGAGCTATTCAGCAACAAAATGTAAATAAAATGGCATGCATTAATTGCCAGGTTTTCACAGTTCGTATACGATAAACGAAAATGTATCTAAAACCCAAAAAAGGGACTTTTTTTAGTTGCTAATGAATCCGTCATCGTTTTATTGGGATCAGTGGGGCTTTTGATACATTTCAGTGTGTTTATCTGTTGTAAACAGTTTAACTTTTAGTATTTTATTTTAAAAATTGGATCTTAACTTTGCTAAACTAACGTTCATTTCCAAAATTAAACTTCATAAAGCAAAATTTAATCAGGTTCAAAACACTATACGGCTTTAGAAGAATAACACAAGTTACAGTTTTTAAACAATTTCTAATATGGTTTTATTCTTAACCGAAGCGAAAAATAACAATAACTTTATAATTTTTCGTTTAAAAATATTTTTGTTCCTTTTCACAACACAAAAACACAGAGAAAATGAGCAAGTAAAACTCTATATATCGCATTTAACTCCTTCGGTATTGTTCAAAGGGGATAATAACCCAGACTTAAATTTTAAAAGCTCGCTACGTCGCTTTGTTTCTAACAGAATAGACTTTATCGGATTCCTCCGCTGATCTTATTGTATCGTTTGAATGCAATATTCATCAACTTAAAGATACCTTTAAATTCCATGTGGCAAGCCAAAGCCAATGTTTATTAAACGTAGATAAAATGAGTGCTAAACTTTCCTATTTATGTAATAAAGTACCCACGAAACCCATTATGTTGTCAGAGTAGTACAATACATATTTGAAAAACAAATTGAAGGCAAACTGTTAATACGTTTTGCACTAAGGAAACTGCTTCTATATATAACTTTTCCAAAAACCGTAGAAAGAAAATAAAATATACTAAAAAATTACAATATTCTACTCTTATACTCAAAAGAACCCGGAAATAATGATAACGTCACGCAGAGGAATTCCGATAAAATCATAAGCACAGCTACCTACTACAAAATGTTTCTAAGATCCCAGACGTAAAGATTGGAAGCATGAGACACATTTTTAGAAGTGAGTATATGTGACCCGACTGGAATTTAAATTCGGAGAATATGAGATTCTGTCACGTATGCTGTAGGGAACCATTTTATTTTGTATTTTAAGAAGCTCCTAAAGGTTATGTAATTATTATTAAGATTATGTTTGCATAATAGATATAGCATTCATAAAGTTATTCAGATATTCTAGAGGTTATGTGTAGGATTAGTTTAATGTGAAAACAGTTTGTTGGGCGAAGTGTTATTAGGTTTTTCTATCAGGAATTTCTCAGTAGCAGCCCGGACTGGATTTGTGTGCCTGGTTGATGTGTGTCAGTGATCTAGCCAGGAAAGCAATGCTTCACCCAACAATCCGTGTGAACACCATGTAATTCATAAAGCATTCTTTGATTGCAACAGGCTCGCGTATTAAATGGGATCTAAATATAATCGTCGAATTTGACTCGGCTGGGCAGCGTTCGGGAAGCTACGCAGCGTTCGGGAAGCTACGCAATATATATCTATCTTTGACCAGTGCGTGTTGCCAGTGATGATCTATGGCACTGAAACGTGGTTGCTCACAATGGGCCTTATCAGCAGGCTAAAAGTCACCCAAAGGGCAATGGAGAGGGCTATGCTTGGAGTTTCCCTACGTGATCGAATCAGAAATGAAGAGATCCGCAGGCGAACAAAGGTAACCGACATAACTCGAAGAATTGCCACGCTTAAGTGGCAGTGGGCAGGGCACATTGCTCGCAGAACTGATGGCCGATGGGGCCGAAAGGTTCTGGAGTGGCGACCGCGTACTGGAATACGTAGCGTTGGAAGGCGTCCTACAAGGTGGACCGATGACCTTGTGAAGGCTGCAGGTATCTGCTGGATGCGGGAAGCACAGAACCGGTCGAAGTGGTGGTGCTTGGGGGAGGCCTATGGCCAGCAGTGGACGTCTTTCGGCTGAAATGATGATGATGAAATATTACCGGCGAAATGTTGGTGGTCTTTATATGCACCTCTGCTTAACTCTTCGGGGATTACAGAGGTGATGTTATCGTATGTAGGCTTAATAAACTAGCTTTGTAAACCATCTTCTATTTTGTTAAGTACTTGGTTCTTGTTGACGGGCCTACACTGTCCTCCCATACCTATTAACACTATAACTTGAAAACATTGTAAAAGCCCCTGTAACTTGAAAACATTGTAAAAGCCCAATTGAAAAAAAAAAAAAGAGTAACCGTGGAGTTTCTTGCCGGCTCTTTTCCATAGGAAACGACCAATTGGAACCGTGCACCTAGCTTCTGACGATAAGTGCCCATGTAGGTTTATGTGAAAAAAAAATATTTTGATTTGATTGATATGACGTGTTATCTGCTGTAGATACTTTCGGTATGTAACATTTTCAAGCTTTGTAAGCCCTTCTGATTCTAGCCTAATGATAATAATCTTTATCCCTTAGCTATTTCCTTCAACTAGCTCAAAATATACATCCACTATTTCTCTTTCATACCTACATTACCATAAAAATTGGAGTTATAAGAGGTATAATATACATGTAAATTGCCCTTTCATTTCTAGTGCAAACCCTTCTTCAAGGGTGAGGTGTAAGCGTGCGATGAAACAAGTTATTTCATAATACGTAGTTTTATACCCAACGTAACCCGCTTTATGGTCTCCACGTTTCGTTTGTTTTATGATTCAATTATTAGCCACTAAAGTATTTTTCGTTTCGTCGCAGCAGTTTTTTTTTATACCACTTGTTACGATGTTGTATTCAGTTTTGAATTGCGTTGTAAAAGTAAAAGTAAAAGTTTTTTAGGGTTCCATACATCCAAATGAAAAAATAAAACCCTTATAGGATCACCCGTGTGTCTGTTTGTCACAATCAAATTTACTCCAAATCGAATGGAATGATTAAGTTTTTGGTATGGATATGAATTTCTAGGACCCAAACAACTGAATTTTAGATATGGGGGACAGATTAGAAAAAAAATGTTGTACAATCTGTATCGTGCGATTCATTGTCATTAAATGAAAGGGCTTACTGTAAGGTCTAAACTTTTTTTTTATAGATTTTAAAGTCATTTATGAAAATGATACCCGAAACTACTGAGCCTTCATTTTTGAAAAAAATACAGATAATACACACATCAAAAGTGTCTAGGGATCAAGTACATTTTAGAGTATTGCCGCAATTAAGGATTATTATTTAAACTTTTTTGGATCGTTATTGATTATTTTTAGTTAATTTCGCTATTTGAATCTTTAAGTATCACAAATAGATATGTATAGCTATGTCTTTTCAACTCAGAGGTTAAAGTAGTAAGCATTTTTCTTTAGTGAAAACATAATATCACCAGCACCGGTCGGCCGGTGAGTATGTATCACCAGCTATGTCTTTAAAATCGTATTCGCCATGCTCTGTATCTCAAGATTACACCTACATACGAATTACACCAATAGCCATAAGTCTTGTGCATCTAAAAGGCTCGGATTTCTATAAAAGGTATGGTCTTCTACAGAGTTGGAAAACGGATAATATATTCAATGGTGTAATCCCCGAATACCGTCAGACATTCAATTCATTTCGTTGAATGCGATTTTCTCATCGACTTTACAAGGATTCCAAGATTCTTGCTGAGTCTTTGTCTGGAACCCGTTCAGTTACATAACTTTAATTTTGGAATTAAATTTATTGTACTTTAATTGGATTGCTCTAATTTGTTCTTGTTCTGTGTTGTGAATAATTGTGTCTAGAGGTAATTTATTAACCTTGTTCTTTAATATTCGTTTAAATTAGTTGCATTTTAGGAATCATCCTTTTATTTTCTAAATGTAAAGATGAGAACAACACTTCTCATTTGAAATCATTCAAGTTATGAATATTGTTACTCCAAATCCTTCATAACTTAGCACAAGTCAACGTTAAACGAGACACCCAATATATTGAACAACCTCACACATTGGTTAAACGTAAACACAGATGCATAACCGCGTTATTCTCCATTTAAAACATACAAAAATAAATGAGCTAATTATCCCAAAGTAACCCTCGACCATGCAATTTGCGAAGTAACTCCTTTCCTGACATAATCACGTACTAAGAAGGGATTTCTCGCACCACTAACTGGCCAAAAAGGTAAAATGTGTTTGTACAAAACTGCGTAACAGTGTAGGTATGTACTTATGAATACATAAGCTTAAGCAATTATAAGAAGAAACGTGCAAATTGCAACAACGGAAAATTTTAATAGGTAAAACCTGCAAATCTGAGTTTATACGTAGACTAGCTGTTCCTACGGCTCTGCTTGAGTTGAAATATTTTATATTCATTTGTTAAAATATCGCCAGATCTTTGGATAAGAAACATGTTTTTGATTGTTCTTATTAATATGTTGAGATATAGGAATGATTGAGGATGACAGCATCAAAATACTGTACAAAGCGCAGGTCTGATCCTGCATGGAGTATTGTAGCCACCTTTGGGATGGCTCAGCTAAATACCAACTTGCCGCGCTTGACTCGGTGGAACGCAGAGCTATGAGGCTTATTGGCGATGTAAAGCTGGTGGATGCCAAGCTTCACAGCTTGGCCCATCGCTGCAAGGTTGCCTGCTTGTCTGTCTTCTACAGATTGTACTTCGGTGAGTGTGCCCAAGAACTCCACGACCTCATTCCATCGGCCCCTTCTATTATCGGACTTCTAGACGCACTGCAGGTTACCATCCCTTCCTGGTTGGTATTCCACCAATTCGCACTAAGCGTTTCCAAATGTCTTTTATAATGCGCACAGCTAAAGAGTGGAACTCTCTACCTGCGTCTGTGTTTCCGAACGCATACAACCCTAATCTCTTCAAAGTGAGAGTGAACAGGCTTCTTCTGGGTAAGCTCACTCTCACTCCATCATCGACTTTGTCTCTGTCACCTCTGACCTTGACTAAGGTCAAGAGCAAACCCATCCCAAATAATAAAAAAACCGATCAAGTGCGAGTCGGACTCGCGCACGAAGGGTTCCGTACCATTATCTATAAAAATGACAAAAAAATCATGTTTGTTGTATGGGAGCCCCCCTTAAATATTTGTTTTATTTTAATTTAATTATTTATTTTTAAAGTGAATATTTAACCAAATATTCTGTGAATATTTCAAACGTCTACTTGTTGCCGTTATCGATAACGAGCAAAAACGAGCAAAAAAATCACGTTTGTTGTATGGGAGCCCCCTTAAATATTTTTTTATTCTGTTTATTAGTATTTTTTGTTATAGCGGCAACAGAAATACGTCATCTGTGAAAATTTCAACTGTCTAACTATCACGGTTCATGAGATACAGCCTGGTGACAGACGGACAGACAGACAGACAGACAGACAGACAGACAGACAGACGGACAGACAGACAGACAGACAGACGGCGGAGCCTTAGTAATAGGGTTCCCGTTTTACCCTTTGGGTACGGAACCCTAAAAAAAAGACTTGTTCAAGTAAAAAAAAATAACAATAGAAAAACACTACGTTAGTTGATATTCTATACAGGTAGAAATAACCGGAACTAGATGCTACAGCCTAAGTAGATTGTAATCCTATCATCTACACAGACACACAAAAATATGGAAATAATAGATATACGAGTATGTATCTCTTTTAAAAAGCTTTCAGATATTGTATTACAACAAAAGGAAATAAGCTTTGCTGGACTTTTCTGCAATGTTCAGCTCAACTCGGAAGTTAACGTAGTAAGCATTTTTCTCCAGTGAAAAATAAATGAAACTTGTTCGAATTTCCAACAGCAGTTTGTAGGCTAATAGAAAAAAATATTGTCTCTTATGACCGTTTAAGGAAGTTTTAAGGTTCAGGTAAAATTATGGTACTGTTTTGTTTGTAACATACCTAATAATTTAGACTTTATGAGGAAGGTTTTCCTTACTTTAATTATCCGAATAGAAGAATTACTCTAAAGCGAAAAAGACAAATATTTTTCTATGTCAGTCGGACACTTGATATAGACAGAACAAAAGGACCTTTGAAACGATTGATCGCAGATTGATATTATTAGACCGGACTTGACCTTAATCTTTTCCGGCTTAGGTGAACTTATAAAGGCAGAACCATTCAGTGACAAGTCACTCGAATTGATAATATTATGTCACAGTTTTTTTTTTTTTGTTGCTGGCTTGCTCGGATAAGGACCAAATCACTTGGGAAGTGGCGCATTTAGTTTTATACCACGGCCATCGTTGAAACCTTAGTCAGTATCGGAAAAACTATCACAAAAATGAATTGTTAAACAATTTTTCTACAAATGCAGTCCGAGATGGTATATTTGAACTTGATTTTTGAAGTAAAAAATAAGCACTAAGCTGTACAAACCTGCTCTTAGATGATAAATAAGTAAAAAAAAGTTTATTTTTATTATCTTTATAATTCGGTTCTGATGTTAGGTTATGTTACCGCATATTAACTTTTGTTCGTCATATTATTCTGAATCAAATTAATAATGTTTCATTGATAGCCATGATTTTTTTTGTGCATCATTTTTGGCTGTTGGGTTTTATGATGGCTCTTCTGAGGATAAATAGCTAACACACTAAAATGTGTATGCAATTACAACGACACCTTTCAAACCGGAACACATTAATGCGTCTTAGGGGTCCAGAGCGGGAGAAGTAATAATTTCCCACCCAAAAAAAAAGGGGGTGGCATAACAGGTTATGTGATTGCACATCTACAGGCGAGCTCCTTCACGAATAGCTCCACGAGATACCTATTACTAGGTACATCAAATTCGTATCAGATTCCACATTTAAGTCGTCAAAAGGGCTGTGTTTTAGTAAGATAGTATTGTGTCAACACTAATAAGTTTATTCTACAGAGAGAAACACATAAATTTAGACATACACTAAACATGATTGTAGAAGTAGTGGTCAAAATCAGGTTGAACAGCTGGCTCCTATCCTAAACTAAGTAAAAAGATACTTGTTTCTCAAGAACCAAAGTCCCTTTTAAACATAGATTAGTATAACCTAAAAGCAATCAGGTTAAAGTGACTCAGTAATTACAGATGAGTATTGAGAAAGGTATTCATGAGGTGATCGTTAGAATATCTTCTGTATCGTTGTAAGACGAATTCTGCAACCAATTAGTTAGCTTTGCTTTCAGCGAAAACTTGGTATACAATTAACAGTCCTTTGCTGTGACGTATACATCAGATGGTCAGAACCAAGTTACAACAGTATCAGGACATGTCCTTTAGATCCGTTTCAACGTCATTCATCAGTAAGTGGTGCAATTAAATTCAATTGACTAGCGTCAATTGAATTTAATTGCACCACTTAGTAAATTAATTCGGACGTCGTAAAATTCAAGGTAGGTTTTGTTAATTGGTTTAATTCGTCTATCGTCGTCAATAGTAATTTTTTTATAATAAGTCATTTTAAATATACAATGCTTGCTAACATAGAATTAGTAGAACGATTTGTATCAGAGCAATTAACTGTAGAAAATAACATCATTGAAACAAAATTTAAAACTTTGGTAACACCAATATTTACATTTCCATTCGAGTTATTGACACTAAAACTAAACTAGCTTCTATAGTAAGATACTAGAGAGAGAGAGAGTATGGGAGTCTTCCACTATTGGCAATCGATGTCGCCGTAGTGCCGTGGTCTCAAAGATAGTCGTAGCTTCGATATCAAACGAATAATTAATCGGTCAACCGACGTCTCTTGCTCCATTTTCTGTTAAATTGGGCTACGTTTTATTTCTTTCGCATTGTTCGTTCGAAGATGAATTATTAGCAAGAAATAAACTGGCCTAAGGCAGTAGCTTCCTTGGAAATAGAGTAAATATTTTAAGAATTCCGACAACTGTAGTAAACTTTATTGATTAAACACATACATGCTCGCGTTTGTTAAATTTAAAAAAACCAGACAAATGCGTGTCGCACCACGCACAATGAAGGGTTCCGTAGTTGAGATGAATTTATCCCAAAAACAAACTTAACATTGTAGTTCAAAAACAGGTTCTCCCATACATCGATATACGTAACGGTCGATTCTCCAACTAAGTTGGTCGACTATTTCTCGTTAAATTGTAAAGCCTATTTAGCTATGATAGTTTTCCTTTTATTTTCGTTATATGTACTACTGTTGTGAATTTTTTCACAACTACAAAACAACCATATAGCTGGCGGGGGGGAGGGGGCACACACCACTCTAACAAGAATTGGCACTTTAAAGCTTAATATTACGTAAACGGATCCCTGAATCAAAAAGTGGTCCTTAGAATTCCCCAATATTTTTAACCGGCCTATCCAACGATACTACACATCATGAGATAGACAAGAAATAATATCATCCCCACTTTACGTGTAAGGGAGGTACCTACCCTAAAAAAAACCACTTTGTCAGCGTGATTACTCATGCCAAATTACAGTTTTCTAGTACTTATAGTCTCTGAGCTAAGCCGGAGACAGACAGATAGACGGACATGGTGAAACTATAAGGGTTCCTTGTTTAACACGGAACCCTAAAAAGTAAGTTCAGCCATTCTAAAACTGGCGGAGTTCGGATTTCGAAGCTGGCAAACAAAATATACGAGGGAAGTATTATGCGAGCAAAACAAATGCTGTTGCCAGCCCGTCGCCTATGAATCTGCACACATGGCAACTGACGTTGCTCGGTTTACTCTTTAAACTTGCACGTGCAAGTAAGCAACTTTTGTTCCTTAAGATGAAGAAGGAAGTAAAAATATGAACTTGTGTAAAGTTAGCTTACAATATCTACACTTTGCACTTTTTATCCCGATGTAGACTTTTTTTTTTTTTGGGGTGGGAAATTATCAAATAACTTCTCCGGCTCTGGGCGGAGCGGGAGGGCGTGTCAGACTTTTACTGACTAAAACCCACCCGTGTTCCTTCATTTGCCTGTTTGCCAGGGCCACGATATAAGTCGTTATAATGTGCTGTGCTGTTGAATTCTCGAGAGAATCTTTAATCTATCTAAAAATGTACGAAAAATAGAAGAAAGTTTGGAATCGGCGAAAAGCGTTTTCTTTTTACGTAAGGAGTATAACTTCCCTTTACAAGTACTGGATATAAAACTCAAGGCCTTTTTGTTTTTAACACTTTTACTTTTTAAACCTGTCTTGTTAGCAAGCATAATGTTAACAGCAAACCAACTTCGTTAAATAGTTGTTTGTTCGAAAATTCAACTCCAGTATTTCATTACTGAGTGCATTGTCATTGGTGCCAACAGCAATTGGGGCTGCTGAACCAGCGTTTTGGGTTTCTATTTGTATTGTTTCTGTTGAGAGAGAGAGTCTTATGTGTCAATTTTGATACAAATTTTGTGTGGAATTACTGTGTTGGACGTTTTATTTTGTCAGCAGCTGTTTTATGAATTTGTTTTGTTACAATGTGCGTGAGATACAAAACAGCACATTTTTTGCCATTTAACGAAAATCCCAATATTTTCACACAAAAAATTAAAATATTTTGGCAATATTTATCTATCCTTTATCGATAAATTAAGATGATATTCTTCAAGAAAATCTTTCAAAAATGTTTACCTTTAGATTAGAGTCTCCTACAATATACATATTTTTATCAATATTAACAAATTTACAAAATTCATTTCATAAAATAATAAACATCGAACAAACATTTCTCAAAAGAATCTCTAATTATCATCGACCGTTAAAACCTCAATAATAACTGTTATTTTTGCCTTCACTGGAAAATCTTTGTTTCCATCAACTACCATTACACGGCTAAATCGTTCATAAACGATAGTATAGCAATCATCTTGATTACCCTTATTTGCAGACCAGATAATAGGTTTGCTTTCCTTTCAATTTTCTATTTGCATACAGTAGCACTTACTAGAATTCGTCAAGCTAGCGAATTTAAAGCCTATTCTGAGAATGTCTGGTCTATCCTAAAATACCCCTTACTTTACCCCGATAGTATAGAGCTACCTGCCTATGTATTTTATAGTCTGAATCTAGGCTGCGAATATTGGGTCACTTTGAACTTTGCTACTGTTGGTGGTCTGAAATGAGAATTGTTTCTAACACAGTAAAATGTTCACGTGTATCATAGGTTTATGTGAAGATAAGGGTTCTTGGACAACATAAAACTAGATTTAGAGATTATTTTTTTCACCTTGTTTAGCTTGATTAACTATAGTCAAGCTAAAGGTTACGTGATGGAAAATGTTGTAAACCATAATCTCGAAAACTAGTATTCAGAAGATTGTGTGAATACACATATTGTATTCAAATTCAACATCTCTGGAAAGTAAAACACCTATTTAAAATGCACATGCTTTCTATATAATAATCTTCCATTATTCCCGCATAACATATATTTTGTTAAGCTACACTAATCCGTTTACTACCTTATTAAGAGCACTGCCACATGCGAAGCCCAACAAATGTAAGAACAAGATGTCGTTAACGTAATGCCTTCTATTCGTTTCCGTTCAATCTACATTTGTATACACGCTCCACTGCCTATCCTAGAAAAATTGCCTTCATGATATCCAATGGAATAATGTTATTTATATATTGATGCGGGAATTTTCATGCTTGTTTTTCCAGATTTGGTACACTTAGTTCGTAGGAATTAAAGCCACACGGAAATCAAACAGGGTTGTCTTAAATTCAAAATTGTGCATGGGTCCTACAAGCAAATATTTTTTTTTTTTTTATATTACCTTCTGTTTTCACTGTTTAGTTTAAAACATCCAACATTTTCCACTACTCAATTCAAAACATTCAAAGTAACACCAAAAATCTTTCACACTTAATTCAAATTCTACATATACTCCATCCAAAGCAATATCAAAAGCGATATTTAGCACTAAATAATTTTCCAAAAGCTAAAATAAATATAGATCTCATCTAGTTACCTGTGTCACCTGATCCCGAGGTCCTGAACAGGCCTAAAACAGAATTTAATGATACTTGTTTAATGTTATAGCGATCGCGAATCGATGTTTAATTTTGTTTCCGCTTGAAGCAACAATTTTGGTATCAGGATTAGGATGGACCCTAATATTGAAAAAGGTAAAGTACACTTCAAAACAAATTTTGGTTTACAGAATGGATTTACAAACAAATATTCTCTTAGAAATCAATCCGATAGGACCAGTAAAGCCATTATGTTTTAAAGTTGAATTAAAAGCGGAATTAAACAATTTCATAGAACAAATCCAATGTATTTTTTAGTATTCATGATTGTGTCCGTATGGATTGAGGAGCAATGTCTCATATTTAAACGAGGGTACCACCAATATTTATTGGTAAATTAGCCGATGTTGTAGGCCCGATCTTGGAATTTGTAGTAAAACCGTTAAAAAGTTATACGACGTTTAAGGTGGCTCCTCAATCCAGACGTCTGAATTGAGGAGCCACCGTCGAACTCGAAAATAGGCCCGCGGATATTTTTGAAAATTTGGTAGTATTAAGTAGTATTTATGCGTAATATGTACAAATAAAATGAATTTTGTACGGCTGAATATGAGATAGCTACAATGCTTAGATTTTTCATAAAAATCCATTTTCACCGCTCTGTTTCTCGGAAAGTCATTAACCAATAAAAACATATTTTTTTAAACTTTATAATTTCGGTAATACAAAAGATTTTCTATGGCTCCTCAATCCTGACAGTCTATAGGAAATATATGTACGTAGCTACTAAATCAGTTGATCAAATCGGATAACAATAGCGCCAATATTTAGTAGAAATTTCTACTAAATATTATCAAACATCCTACACATTCAGCATTTCAAAAGATATTAATAATTTATACATTCCTTTACAATTTTGTGAATAGGTTGATCATAAATAATTCAAACTACGATTATGATCAATAACAGAGTTTTATTTACACGTGAATCGTTCTTCACCAATCAGTACTTAAATCAACAATTCAGCCATACAAAACCCATTTTTTTGTACAGATTACGCATAAATACTACTATATCCTACCAAATTTCCAAAAATATCAGTTGGTTAGTTTTCGAATTCTAACGTGGCTCCTCAATTTAGACGTCTGGATTGAGGACCCACCATAAAAGTCCTATAACTTTTTAAGGGTTTTCCTACCAATTCCAAGATCAGGCCTACAAAATCGGCTAATTTACTACTAAATATGGGTAGTATCCTCGTTTAAATATGAGACATTGCTCCTCAATCCATACGGATACGTGTCCATTGAATGAAAAATACAAATTTATGAAGTTAATTCAGCTGAAGGTTTTACTGGTGTTTTCAGACATTTGTTGGCAAATGATCTCATAATTAACAGTAAACCGCTGTCCACGAGTGCACACAAAATTTTGAATTTGTCTTAGAGTAATTAAGAAGGGACATACCGTTCATGGACCGAATCAATATGTTGCCACGAACATGCAATCAAGATACTTACAGTTGTTATAATAACATTAGAAAAAGAAAACATCTAAGAAATCTAGAAGCAACATGAATAAATGAAGTGAAGACACATGAGATGAGACAAACAAAACACAAGTATATACAATCAACTAAAACCAAGAAGGAAAAGAAAATAAAAACCAAAGCTTTCGAAATCGAAGTTATTCTGTAAAACTAGTCACCGCAGTTTCGGTACAGATAGTCAGATACTGCCGCTATAAAATTTTATTACTTCAGAAAGCTAAAAGTATAAAAACACCGAATAACGTATTTACTACCCATACCCAACTATAAAGAGCATATTGCTAGTACTATATTAGTCTATTAACCATTCACACTTCGGTAATTTTATTGCAGTTATTAATCGAATAATTTCACAAAACTACGTATAGCTATCGTTGGAAGTCTATGAAAGTTCATTCATTATTTAATGGTTAGAAAACGAGCTGTATTTAAGTATAGCCATATATATGTCATCTACTGCACTAGAAAATGGTTGAACTTTTGAATGAACTTCATTTCCAGCACGTTATGAAGCAAGTTCCACACTCTCATTTCAATGAAGATCATATATATAGCACAATTTTAAAGTAAGAGCTTTACAGATTAAACTTGCTTTAGTTCCTTTTGAGGCTTTAAATACGAGACATAGTACAGGATAATTGGTTCTGAAAAGTTCATAGTTGCGAACAATTCAGACGCTGTCTAGAACAATATGAAAAGTTGAAGTTTTAACGTTTGACGCTAAGTGTTTCTGCTCTAATGCACCTTTTGGCAGATTGCCAAGTCTGCACACAATGGGCGCAGATTTCTGTTATATCCTAACTTGTGTAGCTTGTACCGGATTTATTGCATAATACGAGTATGTTGGGTGGACTAGCCTGTCTGTACTTATAGTGTACATGGACGATGTACGTGGTGACTGTCGATCACATTCTCAGCACCTGTGTTCAATAGTGTTTCCTACATGAATTGGTTCACAATGTTGCTCGATTCGATTGCTGTTAAGGGTGAATTGATTGATAAATGGTCTTCGAAGCCTTCTTTGCACCGACAGGTTTATTACATTCCGTTTTTTACGCATTTAATATTGGAATTTCTGAAATAGTGTTTTGTGAAGTATGATCAAAATCTGAAGACATTGGCAAGTTAACATCTATTATGCATATCCATGTCTAGAAGACAATTGATATTTGATGCAGTGACATTAGCTATGAAATTGTATTCTATATAATTCAGTTACGTGGTCATTATTAATAATTACTTACCTACTCAGATTTGTTTTTTTAGTAAAGCTACTTTAACATCTTCAATCACTTTGCAAGTCCCAAGTGTTAAACATTTTAGTATATGTTCTAATCTAATACCTACAATAACTCCATAGTGATCATTTTTAACCAACATTCTACCAATATAAAATTATCTGACAGTATGTTTTCCTAAAAATTAATATCCCAAATTTGCCATTACTTTGCTTTAAGTATCACAAATCTACATGTAACCTTCCACTCCTATTCAATCAACACTTCACGGAGATAAAATTCTAGTGTACCAAAGTAAATGCAGTACATATCTGAAATCTTATAAGGTATAACACCATTTATTTGAACCACATACGAGTATATACGTCATAACAGTGTGTTTTTGTAATAAATATATTTATTGCTCTTTGTCTCAGTAACTACCTCTTTCAGTATTTATTGGTTCTATACTTTTTTATGTTCGATAAATTATATACGAATCACTTGAAAAGAGAGATATAAAACGAGTATTGATACCTTGGGCCAAAGATTGGTGGGCTTTGGTTGGTGGTGGTTGGTTGGTTGGTTGGTTGGTTGGTTGGGTGGTTGGTTTGGTTGGTTGGATTGGTTGGTTGGTAGGTTGGTGGGGATTGATATAGTGATTTGAATGAGAGCAATAAGTTAAAATGTTTAGTGCATTTAGAAAAAAATATAATTATAGAAATATAGAACTCGGAATCACACTGATACGACAGACACACACACACACACATACCTGACATAAAATCACACCTTATTTTTATTGTTTATTATTCTTTAGTTTTAAGACTTGACCATTTATTATACATGTTAAGTTCCAATTTTGTTTAATACAATTTAAGTTTTCTATTTTGTGTAAAACAACTTAAATTTTATGCTTTATCTTTAATCTCATTTCAAATGTTGGTTTAGATTTTTTTATAATTGTTTGCAACTGATTATCTATTCCCTTATCAACACCAGTAAAAACAAAATTAATTATCAAAACTCAGGTCCCCAAGATACAGCCACCACCTAGTTTGGGGACCACTGCATAAAACAAAATTAATGTCACCAACAGTTACAGAAATATTATTATGATAAACTAATTTTAAGGCAATAGTTGTAACAAAGTTTAAATAAATTTTAATACTATTATTATATTTTCACTATTTGTATAGCATTCATTCGTATATTGAATCATCCAGAAAACTTACTCTCATATTATTTTGCATTTATTTTTTTAGTGGAAGCAGAAGTAAAATAAACCCATCGCTTTACCACTGCTTGTCAAAGGCAACTGGGAAAATAATTGCTATACGCTGAACTAACGAGATTACATCATGTTAGTACATACAAGTTATACTTGTATGTTCAGGATTTATACATAATCTGACAGTTTCAAACTATACGTTTATCTATATTGGTAAGACTACACAAATGTACGTAGGTATAAATGTAATCAATATGGTTGCTTTCAATTCTATGCTTTGGGAAACGTCCTTTGCACCTTTTGTGTGCTTTCTCTACAAAACAGAAAAGTATTGACGGACTTAATATTTATATCAATTTATGTCCCTGCATCCCTCTACAAAATACAAAAAACCATATCACAACAATTAAAACAATTCGTCACAGAAAGAAAGTTACATAACAACGGAAAATTGTTTAATTGTTTCACAATCACTGTTTCGTGCAAATGACAACCGCAACAATTCTACAGGACAACTTAATGAAATTAATCATCACTTTGTAAAGCTTAACAAAAGTAAAATGTAGCGCTTTAAGCGCTGCGTGGTTCGCCGTGGAAAAGGTAAAAGTTTGTGAACATAAAAATTGTTTTACGGATTATTTTGTGTTACCACAAAAACCACATGATGTGGTTTTCATAATATGAACAAATAGAAATATTAATAATGTTAAATATATTTTGTTCGGTAATCTAAGGAAAATTAAACAAAGGTGTGAAAATAAATATGTTTATAAGAATATTATTATGATAACCCAAAATAATAGTCCAGAACAAATTCACGCGCCACCTGTACAGGAAACTTTATGGGGTATACCCATTTTACCCTTTGATGTACCCCACTCTATTCGTACTGGGTATGGTGGGGTACAATCAACTCGGGGTCCGACGGGAATTTGCACTGGTGTCGTACTTGATGAAACTGCTCCGAGGCATAGAGCACAACACGAGAGTGCTGCAGCGGCTTCACTTGTACGTACCCGACCGTTATGTGTGGAAGCGACGGCCCCCGCCACTGCTGTTCGTACCAACAGCCAGGACCAACTTGCTGGCCAAAACCTCTCTGACTCGAGCAATTCGCACCATCAATTATATTCAGGTCGAAATGGATATATTTACATGTCACTGGGGTAAATTCGCAAAAGTACTATTGTTTATACTTTGTTACAAACAATGATTTAATTTACGATCGTGAGATGTTTTTTTTTGTCTTTAATTTAAATTTTGTGTGGGACCCGACTTGGCTATCGCATTAGGTTAAGACCTGTAATGATAGTTTTAAGGCATTTAAATAAATAAATAAATATAGTTTTTGGTTCGTTATAAAAATAATATGACATTCATTCCTATCACAAAAGTTCGTTCATTAGTTAAAATACCAGAAGTGGAAGCACCACAATTTTCTAATACAATTTAGGTAGTTCTTATTGCAAGTTAAATCATTCATAAATAGAAGGCATATAGTCAGATTAACGAATAAAGTACTTCTGCAAATTTATTGGTATTTCAAACATAGTTTTAATCTTTAGGAATCGCAACCTTGGGAGAATAACAATAGTAGGTACCTATTTAACATTTTAATTCAATAACTGTTTTGCTTATGCTCTCTACCTACAGCAGGAAAACATTGTTATGTTCTTCAAAAGCCTAATACGCATTTATTTTTTCCGTGTAATAACTTTGTGTACGGATTTTAGCTCTCATTTAAGGCTAGATTTTACCCACGCTCATAGGTATAGCAATTCTTAATTTTTTTGGTTACTTTGCAAATACAGCCGTGTTTAGGTCGTGATGTTTGATGAGGCTTTTGCTGTGTGCCACTTAAAAGCTTCTTTTAGGTAGCATTTTTGTTACGTCATCATATCCGACTTTAAGTCTTGAATGAATGGAACACAACCAGATTTAACCATTGGTACCCGGAGAGGGTTGAAATCCGGGTAAGTGCTAATGTGATTTTTTCAATTCGTATGTACATTGTGTGAACGAAAAACATCGTGAGGAAACCTGGATTTATAGTTAATCATCATCATCTGACTAGCCGGATCCCAACTATGTTAAGGTCGACTTCCAGTCTAAACAGATGCAACTAAATTCCAGTATATCTATATATGAAATCGCTAACCCGTCATAAGGCGCTGACAACAGCTAAACCGCAGTCACTGTCAGACTGCAAATAAAAGAAAGAGAAGTGCGATGACACGCTTGTAATTTATTGTAAAATATGAAGCAATTATCTATTTACGCTAAAATGAGTTGAGTAATCGAAAATAAAAAACCACCAAGTTCTGCATACAAATAAGACGTTCTTGTTATTAATTAAATACCAACCGTACGTTGATATTTAATTTAGATATTTTGGATAGAAACTCAAACTAAAGGGTTAGTTTACCGTTAATTTGTATAGAGATTTTTTTTTCTAAACGTGCTTTAGTAGCAAGCAAGTTCGGAATAATATGTTCAAGAATAACATATATTTTTTCTGCTACCACAAACTATATAGATTTGCGTTTTTTTTTTGTTTAAGACAAGTCTACTTTTATCATTTGCCTCTTGTCAGCGCCTTAAGCAAGCGTGGTGATCAATACTCGTGCCTTCTCTGTATGACAAGAGGCTTTTGCCCTATAGTAGGGCAATAATAGGCTGGCTTATTATGACCCGGATTCAAACTATGTTTACATTCTAATTCTGTGACGGTGCCATGAAAACGACTGAGAAATTTAAGAAGAGTTTTTTTTAATACTCGTAACAGTGTATCAATCAACTCAGCCGTCAGCAGTCCACTGCTGGACATAGGCCTCTCCCAGGCTGCGCCCCAACACCCTGTCCTCCGGTTTCCGCATCCAGTCTGTCCCAGCCACCTTTTTAAGGCCGTCGGTCCATCTAGCATTTAACAGTGTATGAACCTTGGATATTTTATATGTCTAGAGTGTCGCGCTGCAAAAGAACTACAATAAACAGGCCAACTTTTATGCTGGTGTGCGTGACAGCTGCGTCTTACACTTGCGCCACGTCATTGTGCTATCATTGTGTTATTCTAGTATGCGTGCATTTTGCCGGAATGTTTTTCGGCGCTTTCAAAGCTTTGACTGTCTATCTACACTTAGGGTGTGAACACAGCCTGTCGGGGTTGCGAGTTTGTCCGAAAGGGATATCGTGGCCCTGGCACCCAGGCAACGGAAGGAACACGGGTGGGTTTTAGTCAGTAAAAGTCTGACACGCCCTCCCGCTCCGCCCAGAGCGGGAGAAGTTATTTGGTAATCTCCCACCCAAAAAAAAAAAGGGTGTGAACACAGATTACGTGAGGTTATCAAAGCTGTAAGTAAAATCACGCCATTCTATATCAATCTCGTTTACGGCATCGGCGATCGGTGAGTTGATCCATGCTTTCTAAAAATCGTGAAAGCCACCTGCCGATTTCAGTTTATAACGATAGAACGAGTGTGATCACCCCGATGACTGACAGTCGATTAATCTAGGAGCGAATCGAGTAGAAGTACTTGGGCATCGTTTAGATGAAGTTCACCCTTCAATATTTTTAAATAAACCGGTTGAGCTTTATTTTGTAGAAACTTTCATGATTTTTTCGTGATGAACTTTCATAACGTTTTTGTTTGATATTCACTTTTTATATTTTATAGGGTAAAACTAAATTAGTTGAAGGGTATCAATATATCATAAAACAAATAAGTCTAAACTTATAATTTATAGTAACCAGCGACTGATGACCCCGTTGGCCGCGTAATTAGCTGAAATTATGAATTAAGAAATCTTTTATTATTTGTTTTATCGTCATTAGATTTTGACAGAAAATCTATTTTACGTTAAAAAGTGTCTTATGACCATTGTTGCATTTTCTTCAGAAAACCAGAATTTATTTCCCATTGGTTTCCCACAAACATATTAACTGTATTTTCTAATCGTTTATTCTTGCTTCTAAGTCAATATTAATATGAGCTCTATTTTCCTTACTGCTCGAGGCTTTAATATATTGAAGTTCCTGGAACTCACAAAGTACATATGTAGCGTTGATTAGATGCCTGGCGATCTGAACTGGACTTTGCTTGGTAAGTTAGTCTGTAATGAAATTCACTTTGTTTTTTAACTATTTTATTTTATTCAAAGTTACAGCTAGCTACTCTAAAAACGACTGCTTAATTATTTCCGTTTCTGTAGCTTGCTCTGTTTCAAAGTGAATGTTCTGTCATTTTATTTGGTAAAAGACTAATTAGGAAAAGGTTTCACCTTACATACAGTTTCGTGCTCAGTTTATTCCTATGTAGAATACATTTTTCCTGCTAAAAAAATCAGCAAGGAAATTTTATTTCTTGCTGACACCGTAAAAGAGACCAATTTTTAAAAAAGGTTAAGACTGAATGAAATACTTTAACACCTCCCTGAAGATCAAAGGAACCGGTTACTTGCTCCCGTAAGTATAAGACTCTTCTCGCAGACTTTGATCATGAATGCTTAATTAGCGAACTCTTACAAATTGTGACTCTCATCGCTTAGGTTAGATAAGTTGCAGTAGTCGGACATAAATATGCAAATATTATTCAACACGAGTCTTCTATGCAAATGTCTGAAAGGTATTATAAAAAAAAGTTTCACGAAAAATGTGCACGATTTTTTCGATACGTTGTTTTATATCTTAAAAGAAGTGGATTTTAGACACATTTTTTTTTTTTTTTGGGTGGTAAATTATCAAATAACTTCTCCCGCTCTGGGCGGAGCGGGAGGGCGTGTCAGACTTTTACTGACTAAAACCCACCCGTGTTCCTTCCGTTGCCTGTGTGCCAGGGCCACGATATCCCTTTCGGACAAACTCGCAACCCTGGCAGGCATTGGTCCTAACGGACCCCGTCAGTTTGTGCTGATATCTCTTTGAGGCGCGCGTGGAACACAACGCGCCATCGACCCGGGCCTGGTCCTTATCGGACGGCGAGCTACCCATCGCTCGCCGTCCGCAGGCCCGCGCCTACGGTGGCCGAAAATCGGCTTGCGACTATTTTAGACACATCGTGTGTGCATTTGGTAAAGCCCCAGATTTGATAAAATCACTAACAACACAATAAGCATTTATCAAGCTATACGTGGATTAAATTGAACCAATGCATCACGTACGTATAGTGTTAAGGATCGGTTTGAAACACAGAATATTTATTATGTTATAAATTATTTTTATTTGTTCCGCGACACGCAGCGCAGCAGTCAATCGCTTAACCACAGCTCCAACCGTGTCGTGTGTATGTAGCGGAGGAGTATATTCTTAGTATTGACCGCTACCGTTCTTTTTTGTCCTTCAAGCTAATCTTAGGGCGAAGTTGGATGAGCAAAAATTTGTTTAAAGTGTATTGTGGCAATGTTACACCACGAGATAGAACGTTCACCGATAACTCAGTTTTTATTTGATATGATATTTTTATTATGTACACGTAATTTTATATTTGAGAAAAAAATAATATGCAAACTTAATATTGTAACGTTTATACAACGTGGAGACGACAATATAACAATAAATTCAACTACGTATATCTAATGACGTTTGCAGTCTGTACACGAAAATTCAATCAAATATATCCAATAGTTTAGTCGCTATAGCTAGTCAAAGATTGGCAAAACCCATAGTCGGCACACCACTGCTATTTAGTTTATTTGAAAAAATCACTTTTTTAATTACGATGCTAGAATTTATTTGATTGTTCCAAAATACTCTTATGCATTAGTATTGCCAGTGTTTTCATTTATTGTCGTATTGTTGTCTCCACATTGTATAATGCAAAATGTTTGTTCCAGTCCTGGAATAAACTTTTATTACTTCTTTGTCTATCATACCAGCTTAGATTTCATTAGAAGTCTTGTCTACTATCCTTGTTAATTGAAACAGGTTAGATCATACAAATATCTTATATCTATGGGTTATATAGTTTCAAGAAACAAACATGTATTATTACCAGAATAACTGTTCAGTATTCAATTATTATGTCGTTTGGGAGTAAAACTTGGAATTCGCTTGAAAGTTTTGTAAGCCCATAAGTTTCTCGTTGTTCTTGACTATTGCCAATTGCTTTTGTAATAGTTATTACTGCGATAATTGCAGGATGTTTCAGTACAGTTGTATCAAAATCGATGGTGTTTAATCTTTCAGAGCGAATCTCTAGATCCTTTCGCCGCCACACAAAAAAAAAATACGTTTCTTTATAATCAGCATTGCCATACAACGTAGCAACATTGCCAGCCTTTTGGGCACTTTTTCTACTGACAGCGATGCGGACGAATTTTTTGATGCCCTATATCATTTCCCCTCCTTTTTATAAATTTGTTGTTTTCACATTATTATATATTTTTTTACATTATTATTATTTTTTTAAGTCTGTTAGTTTTTCAAAATAAAGCACATGATATCTTTATCAGTTTCAACATGTGCAATAAATGATAACAAATCTTAAATCACAACAATCAACGTGAATATTTCTGGATCTTACGCCATGTAAAGGTACGATTTCGTAAAAGAGCGGTATCCGCCATATAACGGCACGCAGTGGCGACTGTCATGGAAATGTTGGTAGCTGAGTCTGAGTTTACGGTGTCAAAAAACGGTCTCTAGGAAAACACACCGACTTACTTTCATAAATAACGTTACAGTGACATTATTCGCCGGTAAATTGCAGACGCTATGTGGCGGCCACCACTCTTATAGAAAAAGGTAACTTTCGCGATTTTGCGCACGAATATGCAACCGTCGCGATTATTTGTCACGCATTTGTTCAGAAAACCTATAGTGTAGCCACATTATTAATTTAAAACGAAATCTATTCCCTTCGTATCCTAACAAAACCTTGCGTTCATACAAACCTTTCGTTATAAACACACATTTACAAACAAAAATCGATCACTCACACTACATAAACATAACAAATCACTATAACGTGTCACCTAGTTCTCAAGCCTTATAAACTTACATTAAAACTGGAACTTCGTCATCTCTTGGAAACTATTAATCATGCATAATATTGCCGGCGTCAATAGCCCAAGTCTTCATTACGTAAAGCACTGCTTCCACCCAGTTACCGATAACAGCCTCATTAACGACAAGCGCTTTATACAGCGTTTTATGCAGCGCTAAATTGAGAGATTTTGCGCTGTTTTTGTCTTTTGGTTTTTTTTTTTATTGGTTTTATTTGTGAAAGTAAATTCTGCAATCGCTTGAGATACAAATGGTATTTAGTCAATGACAGAACATAACATCACGCCTGTAATCTCCGATGGGTTAGGCAGAGGTGTACCTATAGGATACTCAGATTTTGCCAGTTAAGTCCCGTTAAAGTCCCATGTACCTACTGTGCCATCAACCAGGCACAAATCTACTCCGGGCACTGAATTTTTTTTTTGCATAAAAATGTAAACTATTAATCACGTATAATATCGCCGTCGTCAGTAGCCCAAGTCTTCATTACGTAAGGCACTGCTTCCACTCAGCTACCGATCAGTAGCTACCTTGATGACTACAAGCGCTTTACAAACGTTTTATGCAGCGCTGAAAGACTCTCGAGTTGATAGATTTTTTACGAATCCCTGCTGCATAATCATAAAAATATCTTGGAATTATTTGTTGATTAAATGATTTATGTCCAAATGAGTTTCCATTCATTGAGGACAATAATTTATAATAATTATCGAATAATGTACAAACAATGGACATAATCAGCATCGTTAATTTAGGTTTTGATATAAATTAAATTAGAAATTAACCTTTATCAAATATTCAAAATGATATGATGCGGACGATTTTTTTGATGCCCAGTGAGCTTCCCCCTTTTTTTCCTTCATATACTTTTACTTAACATAAATATCTTAGTGTTAGTTTGTACATTGTCATCAACTGCCAAGCCTTTTCCCAGTTATGTTGGGGTCGGCTTCCAGTCTAACCGGATGCAGCTGAATACCAGTATTTTACATGGAGCGACTGCCTATCTGACCTCCACAACCCAGTTACTGGGTAACACGATATCCCTTGGTGAGACTGGTTGTCAAACTTTTGGGCTTCTGACGACCCATAAAAATTGCCAAAGATCTACAACTGACAGCCGGGACCAACGGCTTAACGTGCTTTCCGAGGCACAGAGGAATCTTGGTATGAAAAGATGGTCACCCATCCACGGACCAACCGCGGCAAGCGTAGCTTAACCTGATCGATCGACCCGTGCGGCAGTTATTATTTAGCCACAAGCTCCTCAAATTGTACATTGTATTTAAATATATGTATGTAAATAAATGAATAATAAAAATAGAAAATAAAAGTGTTAAGATAAGTTTTTCTTTTTTGACAACTGAATGCATGTGCCTGGACATATCTTCACACAATTTATTTTGTATCTATCTAGTTCAAATAATAACATAAACTATGTAAAACTGTAATTCAGTTTCATAGAGTAAATGCAAAATTGCGTGATTTATTCATACAACGAGCACATTGTGTCCGCTATCACTGATTATTATCTATTCATGCTCTCAATTAACGATATTGCTTTAATTACCTACAAAAAAAACAAAATAGAAGTTATATGAGTACTGTATTGGGTGTGCATCTTCGCTTGTGGTTCACCATAGTCAATATAATCTATGGCATGGACAAGTAATGTTTCGAGTGTCGGGCGTGAGTCATTTGTAACATTTATTGAGCATTACGTTTTCTATTTATATTTGTTTTTTATTTATTGTGTTATTTTTTTTTTTATTCCCCTAGTGGAGTCTATGAGTGTCCGTAGGCGAGTCCACGGCATCACAGCGGGCCCTATCAGAATACCAGCGCTGCGGTATTTATTTTTTAAATATCGCAGCATTATGCTGAGATAGGAGCCTTTTTGGCATCGCAGAAGTCTTGATTGTTTTTATTTTTGGATATTTTTAAAGTCTAAATGCTATTTTTGTATTTCTTGTGCGTGTCCCAAATAAAATATTTTTCTTTCTTTCTTTACTTTCTTATCTTTGACAGTCGTTAGGGGTCGTCAAAAGCCTGAAAGTCTGACAACCAGTCTTACCAAGGGGTATCGTATTACACAGTTACTGGGTTTTGGAGGTCAGATAGGCAGTCACTCCATATAAAATACTGGTATTCTGGTGCATCTGGTTAGACTGGAAGCCGAACCCAACATAGTTGGGAAAACGCTAGGCAGATTTTGAGAGTGGGTGTATGTACTTGTAGTATGTGTTGCTATGATTTGGAAATCATGGTTTCACCGCAGTCTTTTAAATCGATATTATTGCCTCAATAAAATATTACCGGATGTTTTCTCACCGCAGGGTAAAGGCACTAAATTAGCACGAGTGCATTAATTACTCAATTTAGCAAGGTGCGTAATATACTTTTCTTTCAACTACCAACCTATCTGCCGTGATAAAATATAACTACTCAAAATAAAAACTCAAGTTAATGAAAACTAAGTTTTTCAACAAGTCGATTTTATTCAGCCGATTTTTATTATGGGTAATTTTTTTTTTTTTGGCCAGTATCTTTTTGATCTAATGCATTTATTTTTTATTAAACTTAATGGGAGACATTAAACATCTGTGGTAAATTTATATCTAATAAAAAATAAAAAACAGTGTAACAATGAGATTTCTTAAAACATTTCTGCACTGTTCTGATTCTAAGCAAAAAATACGTCCTTTGTGATCGGTTTTGTAGTGATTAATGACAACATTACTACGTAGTTGAAAGAAAATTATTTTATTTCACATGTTTCGTACATGGGACATTTAAAATTAATTGGGTTTTTACAATGTCTTCAAATTACAGTATAAATAAATAAGGGAGGACAGTGCAGGCCTGTCATCAAGTACCAGGTACTTAACAAAATTGAAAATGGTCTATAAATCTACATTTTATTACGATTACATCTTCTATTCACAAAATATAAAAGAATCTATATAAAATATTGTTAAAATTGTAAAAATAAAAACCTATTTAAACCAAATGACATGATTGACATTACAACTGTAAGAAATCTGAATGGATTAATATCCTGTCCACAAAAGACTTATACTACAAGTGCAGGTTTCCCAACTATGTTGGGGTCGGCTTCCAGTCTAACCGGATGCAGCTGAATACCCGTATTTTACATGGAGCGACTGCCTATGTGACCTCCACAACCCAGTTACTGGGTAACACGATATCCCTTGGTATGACTAAACTCAGAAAGTACATAATTATGAATCAAAAAGTCATATTGGTACTTACACGAATTTGAACCACAATAATTTCTGCTTAAAGCAAAATAATTCCAACGTTCCAAAATATCAAAACAGTCATAGGAAGGAGGCTACAACAAATAAACAAAAAAAAGTTACGTTTAAAAAATATCTATTACAGTTCAATGGCACCTCGACTTTGATGCATGGCTTTAACTGGATTTATATAAAATCAGCTTACTGCGGAATACATCGGTTTTTACTTTAGGCTACGGCACGAATATAGTGCACCAAAAGCTAATATACAATTTCATACGAGTATGTTGCACTGTTACCGTAATTTGTCTGTATTTTCGATTTTTTTAATTGGATTCTTCAGTAACAGCCCGTGTTCAGCCATGAACAGGCAGCAGTTACACGCGCCAGCAATAACACCCCGCGCACCGTCAGCGCTAAGAAGTGACCAACTGAGATCATCGCTTTTATGGCTCAATACATACACAATACACATGTAAATAGCTATCAATGTGTATTGACCACAATTTTTTTTGTATATAGTTAAGTTAATTATTGTAATAAATTAGTCATCAAGCTGGAGTAAACTTTGATTCATCTCCTGTAACACCTCTCACTGTAGCCAAGACTTTCAGACCTTTAGCCGTCATCGATCCTATGAGTCTGTGGGATCGGCAATGAGAAAACCATTTCCTGTGTACATTGCACGACGTACACAAAACCCTATTCCTACCCATATTCCGTCTGTTACCGTAGGTCTCCTTGTAACAGACTTCCCGCACGTAAAACCAACGTAACTTACGTTTGGTATAGTTTGTATGGTAGGTTAGGCGGTTAGGGTAACTAGGGTGCTACCCTCGAGGTGTGCCCGGCCTGGTCTGAGCTGCACCAGACTCTGATCGCAGCGGCCTCCGCTTCCCAGCGTCGTCAACTCCATGCTGGAAAGCGAGGGGGCCTGGACAGCGGTCGCCTCCTTCTGCGAGGAAGTAATGTCACGGAAGGAGGCGGCGGAGCGCGCGCGGGAGGACGACCCTCTCGTGGCGCCGCTCCGCAGGCGATGAGGGGGCGCGAGAAGGCGATTGTATGATCGTCGTCTCCGCCTCCTCCTAGGTGGAGGCCAGCAGGCAACGGATGCGGGGGCACCCTTGCCTGTATTGCACAGGCCTCCACCAGTGCCGGACGGGAATGGCCAGGTGCTCCCGGCCATTCCCGTAGCCCCCCATTGAGAATGGGGGGCACGCGGGGCCCGCCTATCAGGCGGGCATGCGCCGTGAGGGTCATGGATGTAAAGGTTGAGCCGGTTTCCCGTGGCCCTCCCATCACGGCGATGTGGGAACACCGCTGAGTTTTAGTGGGTATACTATCACTACTGACAGGAGTCCCACATACCTCGACTCGTCCCCCACGAGCGGGGATGCGTAATGCATTTCTCAGCGTCAAAAAAAAAAAAAACTAGGGTGCTAGGTAATTACTGTAGGGCTAATTTTACGGTCAGTAGGATCTTAGGTAACTGATAGGTACTAGGCTCAATTGTCTCAAACATAGCCACTCTACGCGTTTGGGATAGCGGCCATACTACGCTTTGAGCCCCAGTGCGTACTGCCCGGAGTTTGAAAGTTGGCGAACTGCTACCGCCATTCCTCGCAAATTATGCCAAGCCGTTGGTTCTGCTCCTGATCTCTCTCCGGTCATGCCGGATTGCCGTCCCATCGAACTATGAGAGTGAGAGAAGAGTGATTGCACTGGTGTCTGCGCATACACTTGTATATTATCTTCCACGTCGATGGCTAGTCTACGCTGAGATTGGCCGCCATGGCCGAAATTTGCTCTGGAGGACTATTACTGCAAATTAAACAACATAATCTGATGGACATACGGCCGAAAATGCTATAGCATTTTCCGACACCCGCTGGAAAATAGAGGGCCCGAGAAGACGGTCGATTTTATGGTGACAATTTAACGTTAGAAAACACGACAGCTGGGTATTCTACTTATCTTATATTAAAAAGTAATTTGAAAGAATCATTTCCTTTATCAGAATTTAATCACGTTTCTCATCGTATTCTCTTGGCAGCTGTACCCCGATGCTAAGCATCGTTATAATACAGAACATTAGTGTCCACTTAGCTATAATCCGTCACAAGCTGTTAGCTCGCCGTCCTACAAAATGCAGCTGCTAAAAGCGCTTTAGTACGAAAAACACGTTATTTCAGAATTGAATTAAGCTGGTTACATTATACTTGAATATAACGTCGGTAAACAGCTTTTCAGTAACACGTTTGTTATTTTTGTATACGTAATGTAAGGTGATAAAATAGGTTTGGAATTTATTCCAAGGGTAATAATATTGAAGGATCCGTCGATTTATTGCGAACATATTTGGCATCCAAAACAGTAAGCAGATGTTGTAAACAACTTGGAATAATGAAATTAGTATCCGAAAACCTAATCTTAATTCTTTAAACGTACCGGTCGATTTGCATTCCGTTCTTATAGTTCTTACAAATTACAAAGTTAGTTAGAAAAAAACCTTATTATGAGCATTTTGTTGGCAAAACTTCTAACAGCTTTGCTACAGAAGATCGTGTATAGAACTTTGCGGCTGCTACGCCGTAGCAGTAGCTACGCCGCGTAGCAGGTTATTAAAATGCGTCTCAAAAAATTTGTTGACTTTAACGTGCTATGCATTGTAAGTATTACGGGTACCTAACTGATATTGTATCTATAAAATTTAATGTAAATATATATAATTTTTGCGTTTTGAAGTAACAGTATTTTATAAAAGAAGATTTTTCACCAATTGCATTTTTCCTGTAAAAAAATATTTAAAAATAACGTATGCCTTGTCCATTGCCGCCCTATTAGCAATAACCTCGCATATCTACATCATCTCTGTAAAATTACCATAAATATTCACTGTGGCGTACTGAATGCATTCCGACCAGCAATCGAACGCTTCCGATGATAGTCGTCACGTGTTACTATTAGCATTGCTAATGTACGTCCAGCATGGAATTAATTACGATATTAGAAGCCTTATTTGAGACTAGTAGAATGTATTATATTTGTTAAAAATTAGAGAATTTGATTATAATATAGATTTTAAGCGAATAAAAAGAATAAACTGGTCTAATTGTTTGACAGTTTAACAAATTGATTATTTAATAAATTACTTGTCTTCCATATAGTATTTCAAGAGAAAGAATGGACTTTTAAATAAAAACGGGCCTAGTGCGTGTCGCACCACGCACCATGAAGGGTTCCTTATTTGGGATAAATTTATCCCAAAAACAAAATTAACATTGTAGTTGAAAAACATGTTTTCTCACATATGGATTTTACGTCACGGTCAATTCTCCAACTAAAAATGTAAGTTGGTCGATTATTACACGTTAACTTGTAAAGCCTACTTAGCTGTGATAGTTTTGCGTTTAATTTCGTTTTATATACTAGTGCTTTCCACATTAACAAGGTTGTTAATATGGAAAGAGACTAACATTGCAAATTAAAATATCTTTGTAAACTTCCTTCTTTTACAACTATTTCTTTGAAATAATATTTCAAATGTTTACATAAAATCCTTTACATTAAACCACCTTTTCCTAGAACATCAAAATTGCAGAACATTTTCTTTTACCAAGACTTAAAATATGAAGACAGAAAATTAGATGAATGCATGCATATCTGGTATGCTCGGAAATATGTAGGACGAAGAGGATTGGAAAAGTTGTGCATCCAACCTCAAAGCTTTTAACCTTTATCGAAATCTTTGTGGCATCGGTAAATGTGGGTAAGTTTTTAATTGAACATGTTATAAAGGTATTCGTCCAACTATTCTTTAGATCGAAATGATTATTTAATTAAACCACAAATGGTTGACTCTCACTCATGTTATTTTTTCAATTTGTTTTATGTGGGAAACATGAGATTTGATGATTTTTATGTCTTATTACGGGAAATATTATAATTAAGTAAGTACATGGAGTACTTACTTAATTATAATATTTCCCGTATGTCATTCAGTTGACAACTGCATTAAATGGGGTTTGAGAAATTGTTATTGTTTTACAGGCATTTTTTGTGTTTTAGTAAGTAACAAATGCAGAAACGAGATTCATAATCAGCCTATAATGTTCCCACTGCTGGGGCACAGGCATCCTGAGTGGGCTGTAATCTACCACGCGGGCCCAGTGCGAGTTGGTAGCCATGTCTTCAAATTTTTGGATCTGGGACATGCCGGTTTCCTCACGATGTTTTCCTTCACCGTTTTGAAAGCAGTGGTGATAAAATTATTTACACAAATTAAAACGCCTGCCTGGGTTCGAACCCAAGACCTACAACTCGTAAGTCAGGGCTATTACCACTGCGTCACCACTGCTCCACACGAAACGGCATTGCAAGAACTAATTCAACTGAAAAAATAAACGTTAAGCTTGGACCCAATCGAGAACAAAACACAATTAATAATTAAGGCTTTAATATCTGGAATGAAACACTCTAAAATGTACCAATGGCACCATTTCTGTCGTTTGGAAATTTTCTATTTGCTATAACGTAAGTGCCTATGGTACTTTTTAGTACATTTTGTAAAAGAAAGATTCAATTACGATTTCTTTTATGCTGTTTATTTTTCATCACGCGTAAGCTAGTTCGAAGCGCGTAAGAATTTGATTTCTTGTCAGGTTTCAATTGTCTTATTCTGGGTCTCATTTGTAATGTCAGCCTCTAGAATTATCAAGTAGGTAGGTACTCTTTATAGGTCGTGTAACAAAAATAAGGGGTCGTGTCACCTTTTCGAATGTGATTCCAAATGTGATTAGTAGTGTGGGTATTACGTGGGTAGTCTTAAAGCCTGGCAACATTATTGTTAAAAGTATCTTTCAGCAAAAAATACCTGACATTAAAAACAACATCATGTCCAATTTATTCACAATGAAAATATTGAAATTACTATGAATTTACTGACATTATAAAAACGTTACTTGATTCGTTACTTGAACGTTGATTACATTCCATACATAAAATACTTTTTGTATTCGAATCGAATTAATGTTTCTAACAAAACGAATCGAACATGCATCAATTTCATATTGTAACGAGAAAATATGCATACAGACCGGTTTCAGAGAAAAACTGTTTTTGTTTTCACATACTATTTTGTGTATGTCACAATACGCGTGGAAGCCGAAAACCGCAACTGACATATTCCTTTTCATTAAAAAACCACGGAAAAACATTCTGCTGTCATCAATGCAGTCACCCTCAAAAAGTACAATTAAATACCAAATGTGTAATATTGTGTTTTTTATATGTTACCGCTAATACCCAAAGTGCGGCTACACCTAGTTTTAGCCGGTTAGAACTAGGTGTAGCCACTTACTCTTGGTTAAACCTAGTACGAGCCGATTGTTTTCGGGTAAAATCATTTGGGTTAGGTTAGGTTAGAACAGTAACCATTAACAAGCGAAGGCGAGCGAGCGAAGCGAGCGTGCCGCGGCAGCGGCCGCCGAGCGCCAGATCCCCTCTATTGTTGGTAAATTGGTTTTATCCAACAGGGATTGTCTGGACCTATAATTCTAACCGGCTAAAACTAGGTGTAGCCGCACTTCGGGTATTAGCCGTAACATATACATCATCATAATGTTGTCATTGCTGGGACACAGGCCTCCTCTCTACAAGAGGGAGTGGGCTGTAATCTACCACGCTGGCCCAGTGCGGGTTGGTAGATGTCACAAGTCTTCGATTTTTTTGGTTCTAGGACACGCTGGTTTCCTCGCGATGTTTCCCTTCACCGTTTTGAGGGCAGTGGTGATGAAATTATTTAAACAAAGTAAAACACTTGCTTGGATTCGAACCCATGACCTACATCTCGGGGCCATTACCAATGAACATTGTTGTTAACGCCATAACTTACTTTGTTTTATATTTCATGCCTAATTAATGGCAACTCTAATGAGTATCTATGCGACACAAGATTCCTTCCGCTTCCTTTCTCCCTTCCGCTTTCTCTCTCCCTTCCGCAACTTTATAATGCCTGAGTGAGAGCGAAAAGGAAGATTCGTGACGGCGCATACGCCGCCGCCATGAAGAGACCGCCAGTTTTCTCATCGACATCGCCGCTTGTGGGTCAAAATAAACCCATAGTCGAAAAGGACTCATATTTCACCGCGAAGAACGAAGATTGCTATTAAACTGTGCAAGTGTGTGTCTGTGTGTTGTGAAAAGTCCAGATTTTCGTCCGTACGTGATATCCTGGGCGTGCCGCCACGTGGCTAAGGAAACCCTTCTCACCGTGTCTCCGCCATAGCTCACCAAGCAGGTACCATTTTCTTATTTCCCACACCGAAACACCTACTTGTGTCACAGAACCTCCCCTGATACAGTCCACTAAGAAAATTTCGATTTTCACCCTAAGGCTTAGGCCGCCGCAACATTTTTTGGTCCTACGATCACGGATACCTATTTCTTTATCCTCTCGATAACGAGATCCGTATATCATCATCCCGCAACTACATTTCAATCTTCGTTCCCAAAACTCATAAAATAAACCGCATTCATTTACTACAGTACCTACGTTGTCATCGCGTACATTCACAGGTATTTCGCATCCCGCTCAAAATAACATTAAATTTATGTAGGTAGGTAGAAAAATATATTTCACCAACCGCTCCCTCGCTTCGTCATCGTTCGGTACAATATTCGTAGGTACCTACCAATTCCGCACCGCGCATAGCTCGTTGAAGTTCGCGATTTATTTTAGACTTACCTACATTATAAACCAACAAAATATTGAAAATGTCTAAGAAAGCAACCATTGATATGGATGATCCTATAGAAACCGCCATTCAAATAGCACTGTCATGTCGTAATATGATCTTTGCCCGCATGCAAATCATTTACGATTTAATGGAAAAGATGAAGTCTGGTATGGAACCGCTAGAGAAGTTCATGTGTGCGTGTGTCAATGTTGACGCGATGCGCACCGAGTTCCTCGAGGCATTTAATAAATATAACTCGCTTCTTCTGAAACAAAACCCTAAAAATACGGTTGATGAACACTCGTGGATTAGTTTTGAGGAATTATATTGCCGAATTAAATATAATCATTCGAATTACTTAAAATCAGCAGCCACATCGTCACCTACTTCTAGTGGTAGTGGTGTCAATAAGCAATCAGTTCGCTTGCCTCCCATTGAAATTATGACATTCGATGGCGACATTCGTAACTGGCCCCTGTTCTATGCTAATTTTAAAAGCACGGTACACGAAAATAATACATTGACTGATTCGGAGAAATTATATTACTTGATGGGGAAATTGACAGATAAGGCTCAAACCGCGTTCTCAGGAGTTTGTCCTAATGGCGATAATTACCAATTAATTTTTAATTCACTCATAAACAAGTACGAAGATAAACGTATGTTGGCTTCTAGTTACCTTAATCGGATGTTTGAAAATTTCGAATCCTTTTCTGATAATTTTGTTTCCGCCACAAACGCATTAAAAAACCTTAAAATAAATGATTTATCAGATTTGATATTTTTTCATGTCGCTATAAAAAAGGTAGATTCTGAAACCGCTCGACTTTTCGAAATGAACTCAAACGACGAAATTCCTAAATTCGATAGTTTAGTACAGTTCATTAAAAATCAATCTCGCATTTTACAAAATATTAAAGCTTTAAATAGCTCGAGTTCCACTCAGTCTAATAACAATCCTATAAATAAAAAGACATCTAAAACTCCGCAACCGCAATCTTACACTATAATTGATAAATCCGCAAAATGTTTGTGTGATAGCTTTGTCCATGAACATTTATATAAATGTCCTGCCTTTTTCTAAAATGACACCAAGTGATCGTTTCAAATCGGCGAAGCAAAAGGATGCATGCATTAACTGCTTAAGTATTAAACACAAGGCTAAAGTCTGTCAATCTGAATCTAGATGTAAAGCTTGTAACAATAAACATCACACGCTTTTACATTTTAATCGCGAATCGCACGCGACTACAGTATCGAACACTGTTGATAATACCGCACATAAACAATCGGATTCAAACGCCACGGCTAGCGCGTGTGATAGCACTGCTGCCACCGCGCAGCTGTCCTTGTCGCACGCACAGGCTCCGAGCGAGCAGCATATTCACGCCGCCACCGTTCAGAGCGCCCCGCAATGTAACGCGTCCATTGCTGCGTCGATCTTCTATAACTCGAACTCCCGCGCATCAAAGCCGCAATGTAACACGAATACTACTATTTTGTTGTCAACCGCTACTGTAATAGTTCGAGATGCATTTGATAAAGAACATTTTATTCGTTGTCTATTAGATAGTGGCTCACAAATTAATTTTATTACCGCAGAATGCTGCAAACGATTAAATTTGACTAAATATTCATCTGATACGCCTTCCGTTAAGGGTATCGGTGGTATGGAAAAATCTGTTAAAGGTTCCGTACAATTCGTTTTCTCTTCCCGCTTTAATCCAAACGTTACTTTTAACGTTAATTCGCTAGTTGTCGATGCAATCACCGACAATCTACCTACCGCTCTCGTAGATACCTCCGCCTTGCCTTACTTAAAAGGTTTGCCGCTCGCCGACGAATCGTTCGGCACACCTGGTCGCATCGATGTGCTGATCGGGGCTTCACTTTATCCGCACCTTATGCTGCCCCGCGTAGTACGCAGCAACTCCTCCGCGCCGCCCGCTATGCAGACAGTACTCGGTTACGTCATCATGGGGACTGTGCCCGCGTTGCCTGCATGTCGTAATAAGACTTCACTGTCTTGTTGCTCATATGTTTCGCACCCATCTGACAAAGACTCGTTAGAATCGGCGTTGAAAAAATTCTGGCAGGTCGATGAAGCGCCCGTCGCTCTTTCGACGAGCAAATCGCTCGACGAACTTGAGTGCGAGTACTTTTATAGTTCGACCACGGAACGCGATGAGGACACAGGTAGATACTCTGTAGCCCTACCATTTCGCAGCGATGTGTTCTCATTGGGGAACTCACTCGACATCGCGAAAAAACGTTTTTCCTGCCTAGAAAAGAAACTAGAATCCGCACCCGAGTTACGTACTGCGTATGATGACGTCATCCGCGAATATATTGATAAAGGATATTTATCGCCTGCTCCTCTCGATAATTCAGACAGTAGTTGTCCTGTCTATGTAATTCCACATCACGCAGTTGTACGTTTAGATAAGACAACAACAAAATTACGCTCCGTGTTAGACGCTAGTGCTAAAACGAGTACTGGAATATCTCTCAACGATATTTTACACAGTGGCCCAAACTTACAGGGCGACTTATTTACTATAATTTTGAATTTCCGCTTGTTCGCATTTGCACTCTCGGCTGATTGTCGACAAATGTTCTTACAGATTGAAGTAAGAGAAAGCGATCGTCGCTTTCAACGCATCTTATATCGTTTCAGTACAAACGATCCTCTGGTTCTATATCAGTTTAACCGCGTCTGTTTTGGTCTCAAGTCAAGTCCCTACCATGCGATCCGCACAGTACAACAGTTGGTTCAAGACGATGGTCATCATTTCCCGCGCGCTAGCGCTATCATCGCAGACTCGCTGTATATGGATGACATAGTCTGTAGCGTAAGCTCCGAATCGCATGCAGTCCAGGTTTCGAACGAACTGATTAAACTCTTTAGAGGAGGTCAGTTCGAGTTGGTCAAGTGGACCAGTAACTCTCAAACTGTTCTGAACAGTATTCCTGCGTCGCATAGGTTGACCGAACAACTAGAATTCGACAAGTCGGTGGAGCAAAAGGTCCTGGGCTTGCGCTGGTGTAAGTCAAATGATTGTTTTGAATTTCTTATTTCCGCACCGCCAGATACGTGTACTAAACGCGCTATACTGTCGGCCGTAGCTAGACTGTGGGACATCATGGGTCTTGTCGCGCCTGTTGTTCTCTATGCTAAACTACTTATCAAAGAGTTGTGGTTACTGAAGCTCGACTGGGATGACACTCCCCCGCGTCACATCATAAATATTTGGCAAACTTTTCGCTCTGCCCTGCCGCTTTTAAATGATTTTAAAATTCCGCGCCATTTAGGTATTTTCGAAAATGGTATTCTTCGCCTACTTGGATTTTCCGACGCCAGCGAAGGCGCCTACGGTGCTGTCATCTATGCGCATATCACTCGCGATGACGACGTGGTCGTTCAGCTGGTTTGTGCCAAGTCGAAGGTATCGCCGGTTAAACCATTGACTATCGCTCGACTGGAGCTCTGCGGTGCCGAGCTCCTCGCTAAGCTTCTTCGACGTGTTCACGACACTTATAATCCGCGTTATAATGTTACCAATATTTACGCATTCACCGATTCAAAGGTGACTCTTTGCTGGATAAATTCTTCTCCGCATCGTTGGCACACGTTTGTGGCCAATCGTGTCGTTCGCATCGTAGACAACGTCCCCGCGGAGCATTTCTACCACGTAGCTGGTACTGAAAACCCGGCGGACTGTTTGTCACGTGGTTTAACACCTGACAAATTCATTGAGCACCCATTATGGTTGCACGGACCCGCTTGGGCTAAGCGTGACCCTTCCGAATGACCCATTCATAAGGTTACTGACTTGAATTCGGAACCCATTCAGGAGGAAAAGGTCCACGCGCACCCGATTGTCGCGGATTCAAGTCCGGATAATTCACTTCTACTTGCACTCGCAGAACGTACGTCGTCGTGGAGCAAGTTGCGGCGTATTATTGTTTTCATATTCCGCTTTATGAAAAAACTCCCGCGTCGAACTGACGCCGTTACCGCTAGTGACCTTGAGTTCGCTGAAACCATTTTGTTGCGTCATGTTCAAAGAAAACACTTCATGAAGGATTATTCCGGGTTACAAAATAATAAAATTTGTTCTCCCGGTCTTATTAAACTCAAGCCATTTGTAGATGGTGATGATTTAATCCGCGTTGGGGGTCGATTAACCCACTCGGCTGAGGCCTATAGTAGTAAACACCCTGTAATGTTGCCCCGGCATGACCGCATAGTTGATATCCTCGTCGACTATTATCATAAAAAATATTTACATGCAGGTCCAGAATTCACTATGTCGTTATTGCGCCATAGGTATTGGATTTTGTCCGCTAGGCGAATTATTCGTCATAGAATCCACAAGTGCAACGCATGCCACAGGTGGAAACCACGACCTCATAATCCGCCGATGATGGGAGATCTCCCTAAATCAAGAGTAAATGTTGCTACCAAAGCATTTTCTCATACAGGGTGTGATTACGCTGGCCCTAGACAGTACGTGCCCATACGCACTCGAGGTACTAAGAGTCGCAAGGGTTACTTATGTATCTTCACCTGTATGACCACTCGCGCTGTTCACATCGAATTAGCTACAGATCTTACAACTGTTTCGTTCATAGCCGCGTTGAAACGGTTTTTGTCCCGCCGCGGACCCGTACAATGTCTGTATTCGGATAACGCGACCAATTTTCGAGGAGCTAATTCATTTTTACGCGACTTATATACGTTCATAAATAAAGAATACCGCCCGCGCTTTGAAGAGGAGCTCGCTGAGCATCGCATTAATTGGCAATTTATTCCGCCCGCGTCACCGCACTTTGGTGGATGTTGGGAGTCCATGGTGAAGGCGGTGAAGACTCACCTTTTCAAGACAATAGGTCAACAACTCCTCTCTTATGAAGAATTAGTTACAATTCTTTCTCAAATAGAGTGCCTGTTGAACTCCAGACCTCTTACTGTTCTTAGCGCTGATCCGGGAGAGCCTAAAGCTCTTACCCCTTCGCACTTTTTACATACTGTACCGCTTAACTCATTGCCCGCCGCGGAAGCAGGATTATTGAATGACAATCTGCTTCAAAGACACTCTCTTATGGATAAATTAGTCCAGTCGTACTGGAAAAGATGGCGAAGCGAGTATCTTCATAGTTTGCAATCCCGCTTAAAATGGAATAAACCTGATGGAGACATGATAAAGGAGGGCACTGTAGTAGTGATTGTTAATAATAATGCGCCTCCTCTATCCTGGCCTCTAGGAGTTATTGAGAAATTGCATACGTCTAAAGACGGTGGCACGCGAGTCGTTTCTGTACGCACTTCTAATGGGATTCTTGTGCGACCTGTGGTCCGCTTGTGCCCAATTCCTACTCAGTAATATCTTATTCGGTCCATTCCCTCTTTAGTTAGATTTAAGTGTAATCTCACTGTATATATTATTATAATTATTATACTCTTTAAAGGTGACCCTTTAAGGCCGCGGGGAATGTTAACGCCATAACTTACTTTGTTTTATATTTCATGCCTAATTAATGGCAACTCTAATGAGTATCTATGCGACACAAGATTCCTTCCGCTTCCTTTCTCCCTTCCGCTTTCTCTCTCCCTTCCGCAACTTTATAATGCCTGAGTGAGAGCGAAAAGGAAGATTCGTGACGGCGCATACGCCGCCGCCATGAAGAGACCGCCAGTTTTCTCATCGACATCGCCGCTTGTGGGTCAAAATAAACCCATAGTCGAAAAGGACTCATATTTCACCGCGAAGAACGAAGATTGCTATTAAACTGTGCAAGTGTGTGTCTGTGTGTTGTGAAAAGTCCAGATTTTCGTCCGTACGTGATATCCTGGGCGTGCCGCCACGTGGCTAAGGAAACCCTTCTCACCATGTCTCCGCCATAGCTCACCAAGCAGGTACCATTTTCTTATTTCCCACACCACCGAAACACCTACTTGTGTCACAGAACCTCCCCTGATACAGTCCACTAAGAAAATTTCGATTTTCACCCTAAGGCTTAGGCCGCCGCAACAATTGTATTATCAATGCTCCACTGTTCTCGTTTTTTACACATTGATACATTATTAAGGAACAATACAACAACAACAACAAACCATTAAATGATTTTCTGTGGATGTGTACATCTTTATACATAATAACATTACGCCCGTAACTCCGAAAGGGTTATGCATACATTTCGGCACTTATGTTTTAAATCCCATGTATTAGAATACATGCTGCCGAAATGTGGATGTTCTCTCATGCAGCTATTAAGAAATTCCTGATAGGGAAATCTTATAACACTTTGCCCAACCTGGGGTCGAACCCAAGCCTCCATTCGACCACTGGACTTACGAAGCAGTGATGCGTTCGAGCAGTGACATATCTGCTTCGGCAATATTTTATCTCAGTGGCCCAAGTTCAGTACATTGCAAGTTTAAATCTGCTTTATATTCTAAAGTACGGGCAAAGTCTTCATATATTCCGATCATGTACGTATTGCGGAGTTCGTAACTGAACTGCCAGGAAAATTTTGCCAAGCAATGCCTATGGCATAGAAAACAATATTATAAACTCTGAGAGCTGGCTTGTCAATCGGGAGCATGTTTGAACGTAAATTATGTAGGGAAGGAATATGATACGGAATAATTTGTTAACTTTTTTAGACGTGCTGATATTTTTACGCATTTTAAAGGAGTTCCGTGACCGACTGATTGATACATATCGTAGATATTCGTAGATACTCATCGAAACATAACAGATATATAGATATCATATACTTTATTGTACCCGTACCAAAGTTGATACACAGCTCTTTGGAGAATAGAAGGATCTTTGGAAGGATTTGAAAGATATTATATTTCTTAGAGGTTCACTGAGAAATGATCTTTAGAAATTCAGCCCTTGATGGACTGCACTCCATCGAGTTTGCATAAGGAAATCAAGTTTCCTGAGTTCCCAATTTTCACAAAGTGGCAGACAATAATAACGTTCGATATTGAAGCTGCAGGGTAGGCAAACAGATCCAAAATTATAACATAATACAAAACTTTATAGATAGCGTTATGGAAGGCTGTATTGCACATTACATATAATCCGCACGCGAGGGCTAGTCACCGCCTGCTGATATAGAAAGTATGGAACATAATATGGTTATAAACATAAATAAATATTAAAAAAAAAAAAAAATACCCCATAAACAGTGTTATGTTATTATCTATTACAATTAACTATCTTTAGCTATTACATTTATATTACTATAAGCTATTACAATTAACTATTTTTTTAAACTAGACTTCTTCAAACACTTTGTACTAACTCACAATAGTGTAAGTGTATTATCTCAAGATATATCCAACTGCTAAATGAGCGTCTTGTAAATTTCGGGCACCCTCGTCGCTCGCATACCGCAGGTGGTGACTAGGCCTAGCGCGCAGACTATAGCTGTTTACCTAACATCGATCTAAACAACAAAACGATCTAAACTAACAGTAATGCTCGCGAAGGAGGAGCCGGAACGCGTGAGGAAAAGGCAGGGTTCGCGCCCTCATGCCCTTAGTCGCCGTAGGAGACGCTCTGGGCTTCGGGAGTCGCAAGCCGATTTCCGGCCACCGTAGGCGTGAACCAGGCCCGGGTCGACGGCGCGTTGTGTTCCACGTGCGTCTCGAAGAGACGTTAGCATGAATTGACGGGGTCCATTAGGGCCAATGCCTGCCAGGGTTGCGAGTTTGTCGGAAAGGCATATCGTGGTCCTGGCACACAGGCAAATGAAGGAACATGGATGGGTTTTAGCCAGTCAAAGTGTGACACGCCCTCCCACTCAGCCCAGAGCGGGAGAAGTTATTTGATAATTTCCCACCCAAAACAAAAAAGGCCTCGCGCAGACTGCAGCTGTTTACCTAACATCGATCTAAAATTCAGCAGAACTAAAAAACACCTAGACTTTTAATAGGTCAGCTTTACCCTCAGAACTACTCATACTGCACTATAATCATCAAAGTTAATACTGGAAGTACAAATAAAGCTTTTAGCTTCCAACGTCCATTTAATATTTGTTTTGAGAGTCGAGAGCGCAGCAACTTTATACGTAATTTATGTTCCACCTTGTTCTATTTTATTCTTGGAATTTTAATGAGGCCAAATTTTGAATGAATTAATATTGTGATTTCCAGTTATGACGTCTCACTCGTGATTAATTTGTTAAACAAATATGTAATTACATACATGGATGAGGATAAAATTATTCGAAATAATAATTGTGAAAATATTTCTGGGTTTAATGAATGGGTTTTATCGGGGTTGCTAGCGAGTTTTGGGAGCAACTGCCATCTTAAATCTTGAGCTAGTATTTTTCACTTTGACAGTTCGTTTTATGACTTTACTTCGTCACACATACTCTTTGCTAAATATTGGGTATTATTATATATTTGGTTATATATTTGGTTCCTGAAAGATGTGCTAGTTTCAGTGTAGCTACCTACTCTCATAAAAATATGGGTACACTCGGGGAAAATTATTGTTAAACTAATTGACTAGGTAACAACTTAAATAATTGTCCGTATATTCGTGTAACTTTTTTTGTTTTTTTAATGTAGCTTTTAATATTAACCCAGACATAACTAATATGTCGAAGTCTTTATTTAGCACCACAATTAGTAATAGTACTAATGTTAAGGTGGTTAGTTCAAATAATTTAAACTAGTTTGTAAGACAACAGAAGGTACCACTAACAGTTTAGTTACACTTAATAACAAAATGGTATTTTCTAGCAAAAACATTGTTAACTGTAGAAAAGGGGCTAAGCAGAAATCCTTGAAATTATTTCATCAAAATATTCAAGGTTTTTCTTCCAAACAATTGGAAATCGAATTGTTTTTAGAAAAAACAATGTTTGACATTATTTGTTTAACTGAGCATTGGTTAAAAGATTATGAAATGTTAATTAATTATGAGAATTATAGTGTGGCCAGTTGTTTTAACCGGAAATCAATGCTGCGTGGTGGTTCACTGATCTTAAATTAGAAGTTGTATTAAATCTAAAACTCGTAAAGACATAGTTGCTTTGTCGGTTGAACATAGCATTGAACTGTCTTGTGTTGAGCTAGATAGGCATGTTATAGTGTGCGTTTACAGACCCCCAAACTATCAAAACTACTCTATATTTGAGTCTGTTATGGAAGATGTTTTGGCAAAACTTGTAACTGGGAATAAATCAGTAATTATCTGTGGTGACTTTAACATTAATATTTTAGAAAATAATTCAAATACCAGTAGATTGTTAAATTTGTTTGAATCATTTAATTTGTCAAATGTGTTTGTAGAACCAACGCGAATAACTACGACTACTGCTACATGTATTGATAATGTTTTTTGTTGCTGCGACTATTTAGATAAAGCTATAATTAATTATCTCCCTTCTGATCACAGCGGTCAAACCGTAACTTTTGAGTCCAACATACCAATACAGAAGGTGCAGATACAATTCAGACCAATAACATCTGTTAATTTAAATAAATTTAACAGCACTTTAATTTGTAAGTTAAGTGTTATGAACCTTACAATGAACAATGTTGACATTTTGTATAAAGAATTCTTTTCGGTAGTCCAAAGCGAGTTCAATATTTATTTTAAGAAGACCACTAAAACCATCAGCCCTAGGTTTTTATTTAGTGACTGGGCAACTAAAGGACTCAGGAAAAGTAGGGAAAGACTTTTCGAGCTGTATGGCCTTAAGCCTTATATAAACACGGAAACTTTTAATAACTTTGTTGCTACTTACTCTAGAACTTTTAAAAACACTTGCAAGGCCGCTAAAGCCTTATACATTAGCAACAAGGTTAAATCAGCAGACAATAAAATAAAGACGGTTTGGAAAATTATCAATAATGAAACGAATAGGAACAAAAAGCATGATTCTGATTACGCACTGGAGACGTCATGTGGACTCATTTGCGATAGCAAACAAGTTGCTCAAGAGTTTGTAAATTTCTTTACCAGTATCCCACTTAAAACTACTGAAACCTTAAATTCCTCGCCCTTGCTCGCTTTTGACTCTGTAAGGGCGAACGTTGCAGCCTGCCCGATTGAATTTAACTTTAAGCATATTAACCCCATAATAGTATTAAAAGCTTTTAAGCAAATCAAGATCAAATTGTCCGAAGATCTTTGGGGAATGTCCATTAAAGTCTGTACCTCAATAATTGAGACTATAGCGCCTTACTTAGCCTTAATATTTAATTTGTGTGTGGATCAAGGAGTCTTCCCGGATTTAATGAAATACAGTAAGGTAATACCACTTTTCAAATCCGGAGACAGTAAAGACACAAATAATTATAGACCCGTATCCGTTTTGCCGGTTTTCAGCAAGGTGTTTGAAAAGGTAATGCTTAATCAAATGCTCAATCATTTCAACGCGAATAAAATCCTTCACGATCAACAGTATGGTTTCACCAAAGGACGTTGTACGACCGACGCCGGTGTAACCTTATTAAGGCACATTTTTAACGCGTGGGAAGAGGCCCAAGACGCCATAGGAATCTTTTGTGACCTTTCGAAGGCATTTGATTGCGTCGATCACGAAACCTTACTCTTGAAGCTTGAGCATTACGGACTTGGAAAACTTGCGCTTAGTTTAGTAAAATCTTATTTAAACGATAGACAACAGCTAGTTCAAATAAATGGTATCAATTCACTCGGTTTAAAAGTAAAAATGGGTGTTCCTCAAGGCTCGATATTGGGTCCTTTCCTCTTTTTAGTGTATATTAATGATCTTCTCCATTTATTAAAAAATCAACCACAAATGGTGTTATTTGCTGACGATACTTCCTTGATTTTTAAGGTAGATAGACGTGCTACAAATTTTGACGACGTAAATAACGCCCTACTGCAGGTCCAAAATTGGTTCACTGCCAATAATTTAGTATTAAATGGAAAGAAAACTAAGTGCATACGATTTTCTTTACCAAATGTAAAAAGTAGTGATTATGAGATAGTATTGAATCAAGAGAAACTAGAATTCGTCGATAAAACTGTTTTCCTGGGGATCACGCTCGACTCTAGGCTTCAATGGGGTCCTCATTTAACATCTCTTGCAGGACGGCTAAGTTCAGCAGCATATGCTGTCAGAAAAATCCGTCAATTTACTGATGTAGATACCGCAAGGCTAGTCTATTTTAGTTACTTTCATAGTATCATGTCTTACGGTATTTTACTTTGGGGACGGGCTGCAGACATCGAGTCTATTTTTATTCTGCAGAAAAGAGCCATCAGAGCCATATATAATCTCCGCAGGCGCGATTCTCTTAGGGAACTGTTTAAGAATATTAACATCATGACGGTGTCTTGTCAATATATCTATGAAAACATCATGTGATCCCGACAAAATTTGTGACCATTTTCTAAATGTGCCGGGTGCGGATACGGTTAGTGTTTCATTGCTTGCATATTTTGAATCCGCACGAAATAATGGTTCCACGTTCAGTTTGAAACCTACAACATGCAAGGGAGTAGCGAGCATACTGACTACTATTAAATCGAATGCTGAAGGTTGCGATGGCTTTAACATAAATATGATATTACTGACACTCCCTGTGACCTTGGGCCCCATAACTGCTTTAGTAAATAGATCTGTCACATCCTCATCTTTCCCTGAGTTATGGAAAATTGCCAAAGTGCACCCATTGCCGAAGACTCTTAATGCATTGGACATGAAGGATCTTAGACCTATTAGTATATTGCCAGTACTTTCAAAAGTTTTAGAGAAAGTAGTATGTGCGCAATTGGTTAAATTTTTAGAAACAAATAAGATCCTCCCAGATGTTCAATCAGGGTTTAGGAAGGGCCGTAGCACAGCTACGGCTTTGTTGGATGTGACAGACAACATCTTGTCAGCCCAAGATAATGGGATGTGCACTCTTTTGGTGTTGCTTGATTTTTCTCGTGCGTTTGACTGCATTAACGTTCCACTATTATTGTCTAAGATGGCTTTTTATGGATTTGACGAGGACACAGTTAAATGGTTTGAGAGCTATCTTGGCGATCGTACACAATTTGTTGAAATACGGCGGGCGGATGGCTCTACAGTTGTATCTAGTCATCGCTCAGTAGGAAGGGGGGTTCCACAGGGATCGATTCTAGGGCCAGTATTGTTTATATTGTATTGTGCCGACATAATAAAAAATATAAATAAATGTAAATACCATATATATGCCGATGACACACAAGTATATATATCATTTAGGCCGGAAGACTATGAACATGCATTAAAAGATCTTAATGCAGATCTTGAAAACATAGTGCAATGGTCCAACGCTAACACGCTTGCGTTGAACCCTACCAAAACCAAGTATATGCTTTTTGGAACCGAAAACCAGTTACGTAAAATTAAACCCTGTGCCAGCTGTGTCACTGTCATGGGAGAGCCTATCGAACGGGTCTACGAAGCACGTAATTTGGGTCTTATCATGGACACGGAACTTCGTTGTCACAAACACGTATCTGAGTCTATCCGTAATTGCTATTATAGACTTAAGATTTTATACAAAGCCCGTCCCTATCTTAGCGAAGAATTGCGAGTCTTGCTTGTGGAGTCTTTGGTTTTGTCAAAGCTGAATTATGCGGACACGGTGTATGGCCAACGACTACTGTCAAAAACAGAAAGAATGATCCAAAGACTCCAAAACGCCTGTGCACGCTTCTGTTTTAAAGTTCCCTTTAGGGGACATGTTACACCTTTCTTCAATGAGCACAACATTTTAAAAATGAAAGCTAGACGTAAACTCCACTTGGCGGGTCTACTCTTTGGTGTTATTAAGTCTCATTCCCCTGCTTACTTGTATGACAGACTATCGTGGACGAGAAGACACAAAATCGGTGAGGGCAGAAAATGTTCTCAACAGCTTTCCATCCCACAGCATAAGTCGGCAGCTTTTAGAGGCAGTTTTCGCTACGCAGCTACCAAATGCTGGAATAATATCCCTCCTCCCATAAAGTATAGTAAAAATTACTCAACATTCAAATTTAAATTAAGAGGATTTCTTTTAAACCATCAAAAGGAGGCTGAAAATGTTCGAGCCGACATATCTGCCATATAAAAACAATGTAACAATTTATTACACCTAATACATCCTTTGTTATTACATAACACAATTCTGTGATTATTTTACGCCATTGCATCATGTTATTGTTGGGTAATAAAATAGATGTCAAAACGTCATACAAATAGTTTTTCTGACAGCTGCGCGCACAGATTAATAAGCCGGTGGCGTGCGAGTCCATGCCGATGCCGACTGAGCGGAATGTTGCCATTTTAAATATTGTATTTTATGCCGTATAGTCATTTATTAGATTTTTTTTTTTTTTTTTTTTTATTTAATTTATATCATATATTATTGGGTATTTATTCACAACACACACATGTATGTCACTACAGTATATTTAATTTTGTGAGCTATTTTTTATATTATTCTATCTTTTATTACATTATTTACTCTGATACCTTTTTTATGAACCGGACACACACTTCCCTGTTTATTATTCTAGCGTATGGCACTCGTGGGTTGCAGCTGAAAATCAGCGTCAGGTGGTACACTTCGTGTTGTCATCTGACAATATGCTGAGCTGAGGCCCTTTTGGCATTATAATCATTGTTTTCTGTTTTTATAGTTATAAGGTGTATTTTCTCTGCAGTAATGCCAATAAACGCATTTTTCTTTCTTTTCTTTCTTTCTTTCTTTATGTACGTAAAAAAAAATTTACATCTTTTTAGTAAAAGAGGCGAAAGACATAATTATAGTACTAGAAGTAGGGATCTATTAGCTCAACCAGGTTTCAGACTGGCTAAAGTAGACTCATCTTTCATGGGGTACTGTTTAAAATGTTATAATAAAATTCCTCCCCACATACTTCAACTGAATGAGACGAAATTCAAATCTTTTATAAAACGCACACTATGCAAGCAGGCATATTATAGGCTGGGGGATTACATCGCTGATAGAAATGCTTGACTCAATGCTGGTCCTGCTCCACAACGTCAACTAATTGATTAACATTTGAAAATACTGTTGGAGCTGCTGAAGATTGTAAGACTATATTTTCATTGTATAAACTCAATCACCTTTGTATTATATAATTGCATAACACAGGTGTGAGTACTATGTACAATAGAGCTACCATTTACCGGGTAATATGTCTTTCATTGACTTGAATATGTCCTGGCAGCTGAGAGTATGTCATGCTCACTCAGATGTCTCGCTGATGGTGGCGTGTGTGTTGGATCATTTAGCTCCCTTCAAAATGGTTGAGCTGAATGGTGCTGATCCATGCGTCATGTTCGTGAACGGGCGCTGTCAGTTGGGACTGGTCATCTCTTAGCTGCCACGGCTTATTTTTAATTATTTTAGTTTTGAATTGTTTTTTTTTATCACGGACGCTTCTGACGTTTTGCATCGTTCTCACATGTATATTTTCAATAAGAATGATGTAACCAATACTTTGTATCAAATATTTTATTTTAAAAGAGTGTCTGTGGAGTTTCTTGCCCGTTCTTCTCCATAGGAACCTACTATTTGGAATGGGCAACTAGCTTCATATTTGTAACTGACCGACTTGTTGACAATTCAAAAGTGCCTGTAAATAGTTTAATTGAAATAAATGCTTTGAGTTTGAGTTTGAGTTTGAGTTTGATTCAAATCATAACTGTCATTCTGTGACAGTAGTGTGAAATCGCAAATTGACGAGTTTTAAATTAAACATAATTTTTATTGCACTTAATTTTCCCTGACTATAAAATTAACCACTGTGCAAATTTTGACAAATTAAACTTATGCGAGTTTTATTAAACATATATTTTTTATTTTGATTTGTGTTAGGACCAAAAAAAAATCACGTTAACGGAAGATGCTTACTTTGGAACTGGTTTTATGGTGACTTGCCAGCCGGCGCGTGTGCGTGCTGTAGTGAAACGCGCGAAGGTTCCTAAACAGCTGTGCGCTCGTTCGATTTGCGATTTGTAGGTTTTTAGGTATTTTATTAGTATTTCAAGTTGGGAAAAAGAAATATTGAGCAAATATGTTATATTACTGATACTGAGCCACCAAAAAAAAATTGCGCGCTGATTGTTTTTTTTTTCATATATATATAATATTTCTTCACTTTACTTGCTGAGATTAACGTGCAATTTTCTATTCTAGAATAATTTTAATCTTGAAGTAGCAGAAAATAGAACCGAGGTTCCATCTAAGGAGAAGTTTAATGGGATCTAACTGAAACTAATGTAGGCCATTAGAACTGTACGTGCTCGAGTCAACAGTTTGTGAAAGAAGATAAAATAAAAATATTATGTTCAGTCGAGTGAATATTATTTCTAATGCATTCTTCTTTGCGTTTTATCTTTTATGTAGCCGATGGGGTGTCGGAACGTCGACCAAACCTCATCCTTCATGCTATTGACATGAACTTACTCCTATTCTAGTAGTATATAAATCTATTCTATTTTAATTTTGAACCAAGTTGGGTGTCGTCTTTCATTGGTTGTCGGCCTGTCGTCATTTTGCTCCACCAATCACATCCAACTTACAGCTAACATAACATTCGACATCCAGTTTACCGGTTTTTTGTCAGAACTTTGATCAAACTTTAAGACGACACTGGTAAATACGGGTACGGGTTGTTGAAGCAGAGAATGGTACCTATTTAATAGTAGATACGTACTAAATATAGTATGAGGAGTAGGTAACTACACATAGGAGTCTTTGCGGCAACCCTACTTTCTGTGCTCTGTTTAATTTTGTAGGCCACTGCAGCAACTCTGCAATGTCTATAACAAATCAAGCTTGAATAAGTCAACGAAAGAATTTCCACGCATTGCGCTGAAACTCAACGTGTAGCATTGGGCATGAATAACTGTCTAGAGCTGAATATATAGGTACGTTGGAAATGTTTGTATGTGGAGCTTGGCAAGTAACTTTCTTGCTTACCTACTGCACTAAAAATATCAGGATTTATCGAACTTGCAGAAAAACTTAAGTAGTTACTCTTGACTGATTCCTGATTTTACTACTTCGTAGTAGATAAAGCGTTGACTAATTTGAATATCGTTTTTGATGTGTAACCCTGTAACATCTTTCCACTCGCTTCGAGTGATTTCGTGAAAAGGGACGGTAGTGTGTATCAGGAAGTGATCGCTTGAGCATAGAATTAGTTAGTACTTTATAATAGAATGGAATTAGTGTACTCAGGGAATTAGTAAGTATTATATAGATTGTAAGTAGAGTTGTAATTTCTGCCGCTGTTCAGTTGGTTATTACTAAGGTGAGATGTCAGATGTAACACATCATATGTGACTACTTCGGCTCGCTCGTAAAAAGCTGGGTATTGATTACAATAGACGTTGATAAGAAAATTGATCCGTGTATCAATTTATAAAACAAGGCTTAAAATAATGAATATTGTCATATTAAAAGTTAAGTTAAGTAAGTAAGAATAAATTTATGTTTGTAAGATTAAGTTTGTTTTTTTTTTTTTATCACGGACGCTTCTGACGTTTTGAATCGTTCTCACATGTATATTTTCAATAAGAATGATGTAACCAATACTTTGTATCAAATATTTTATTTTAAAAGAGTGTCCGTGGAGTTTCTTGCCCGTTCTTCTCCATAGGAACCTACTATTTGGAATGGGCAACTAGCTTCATATAACCGACTTGTTGACAATTCAAAAGTGCCTGTAAATGGTTTAATTGAAATAAATGCTTTGAGTTTGAGTTTGAAGTAGAATTTTGAAGCTAATTGCATATTCTAAAGGAATTTTAAAACAATTTGGCCTGTTAGGCAATTAGACTATTTTCAGATAAGTTATTTTCTCGATACCCGAAACCGGTAGTATAATAATTAAACTTGTTATCGACTCGACAATATTGCGTCCAGAACTTAATGACATCATTATACTGACATATTGGGTTGGTGTGATTAAAAGCTGTTCATTAACGATTCCAGTAGCCTGGTCCGCGTTTAACAATTTTGTTGATGTAGCAACCTTTGCTTAAGTTTTTACAATTATTATTTTCAACCCTTTTTAAGCACAACTATAATTGAGTTCCAGTTTTATTTATTTGAACGAATGTGGTAAAACGACTAAATATTTTGGCACCATTTAGCTCAAGCCCTTTTATTCGGTCGCATAGCAATTAGACATAAACTATACAAAACAAAACTTATAGCCTCAATCAAAAGAAAGAAGATGGAGTATCAATACATACTTAAATATGATTATTTGTCTATTTGGATATTATTTTACAATTTTAATGTTAGTGACATATTGAAACACAAAACCTTGACAAAATCATTCGGTGTTGCTAGTTTATATTGAAACAGTTACCCCCCTTTTTTTTTTTGGGTGGGAAATTATCAAATAACTTCTCCCGCTCTGGGTGGAGCGAGAGGGCGTGTCAGACTTTTATTGACTAAAACCCACCCGTGTTCCTTCATTTGCCTGTGTGCCAGGGCCACGATATCCCTTTCGGACAAACTTGCAACCCTGGCAGGCATTGGCCCTAATGGACCCGATGTAGCCTAGCTCCGGATAATTTCCGGATAAGAATTGACTGATTCAATTTATTTGGAAAAAGTTTCCTACCTAACCGTTATATTGAAATTTGTATATTTTCTCTGACTTTCAGTTAGAGAAAATATACAAATTTCAATATAACAAAACTAAACATCATCCGAAATAAAATGATTAACGCTATTCAACTTTATTTATATGAACACCACCACATGTCAGAAAAAAAACTAATTCCACATTACACACCCAACGCCCATTGAAATTTATTCCTGAAGTATACTATCACAGTAAAATATATTCAAAGGACCCACATAAATAACACCAAGTTGCAGGCACCGACGCTATCGAACGCTGGCGTCCAAATACCGCCCTATCTCATTGACAAAATGGCCTGACAACCTTGGTTTATATTACGCACAAACTTACGTTACGCGGCCTTGCGTTTACAACTTTGCCCTTGACTCACTAACCTACACTGTTTATTTAACTTTGTTAACTCTTCACACTGAATTAAGCTTTTAGAGTTTAAATTTGGCCAGTGGGAGTGTTCAGGGTGGTGGAATTTGTCATAGTCAACGTTGAGTGGCTTGTGTGAAACTGAAGCTACAATTTCAAAACATCTTATTTGTCAATTACTTCATAATATGCCAAATAAACATAAATTATTTCAGAGTTGACCAATATTATTCTATAGCGATGTACCATTATATGTGACAAAACTTCAGTCAAATACAAAAAAGCCACTTAGCATAATGAAGCAGAAAACTTAAAAAAATAACGCAAAAAGTTAACACAACCTTCACAATGGGTAAGGGTAACTTTTACCACATACTCCAAGCAATTGCCCTAAATGGAACCCGTTCCGAATTAGTTCCATATTGAGAATCACTGAACTAATTGAGGCAATAGCCCTGCAGTGATCTCGTTATAAATGTGATAACAAACGCCAATCACTTAGATCGTTAGTGACCGCAACGGCCCAACGATGCTGCCTTGTGAAACTCCTCTGCAAACCATATTTGAACCTTAAAAACAAGTGGCATTGAGTTCAGTTTTGAACAACTAATTACTCGTTATTGCCTCACTGTGGATTCATTTCAATTCTCCCATCAGATGTGATAAATTGTTGGTACAGTTGATATGTGTGTGTGTTATTATGATTTTAGCAACAATAATGTTTGAAGTATAGCCGGTTTTGAGAGCAGTGGAGGTTCAGTGGTAACGACTTAAGAGTTGGTTGAGTCGTGGGTTCAAACCTAGCCAGGCGCTTAACTTTGTGTAAATAATTTCATCACCACTGCTCTCAAAACGGTGAAGAAAAACATCATGAGGAAACCGCCAGGTCCTAGAAAAAAATTCGAAGACATGTGACATCTACCAACCCGCGTGATAGCTTACAGCCCTCTCCTTTTTAAAGAGAGGAAGCCTGTGTCCCAGCAGTGGGAACATTATAGGCTGATTATAATGAACTGTTTGTCAATGTCAAACAAAATGCATAATGAAACAATAACGAATGAATTGATTTCACAAAAATATTTCTGAAAATCGTGAAAACTAGTTAGTAAATAGTTTTTTCAACGTAAGCATAGTTTTGTAATTCCAAAGACCTAAATATTTTTAGGGTTCCGTACCTCAAAAGGAAAAAAACGGAACCCGTATAGGATCATTTGTGTGTCTGTCTGTCTGTCCGTCAGTCACAGCCAATTTGCTTTGAATTTACTGGAGCGATTAAGTTAAAATTTGGTACACATATCAATTTCTGTGACCCTAACATGAACGTGAAATATAAATAAATAAAATTTGAATATAGGGGTCAAATATGATTGACGTGTAAAAGTGTTTGTACAAACCTACTTACAGAAATAAATCATTTATCATTTATTTATCATTATCATTTAACCTTGGGAGCAAAAAAAAAAATGCAATCTGTACCTTGTAACATATCAAGTGAAAGAGCTTTTATAAAGATTTCAATTTTTTTTTATAATTTTAAAATTAATACTTTCAAAATTATTTAGGAAAATAGATGTAATTTGACTATTATCTCCGAAACTATGGAGCCTAGAATTTCGAAAAAAATACAGAAAATAGTTCTTTTACATAATTATAGATTACAGGAAAACCTATATGAAGTCTATGGTCTTAAAATAACATGGTAAATCTCTCAATATTGTGCGTACAATGTTAAGTTTGTTCTTAGGATAAATTCATCCCAACTACGGAACCAACGTTGTGCGTGGTCCGACACTCACTTGGCCATTTTTTTTTTCAATTAAAGTATAATTGCTAAAGTTTATCTTTTCGACTTGAAGCCGAATCTTGTTTTTTTTTTCAAATCCTTATAAATCTAACCTTCACTTGTGTTAGGTATTGAAAAAAAGTTTATTCTTAGCATTCTACCAACCTTAGAAACGAACAAGCAATTTTATAGTAGCAAACAGGTATAGCATAATTTTTGTCCTAATCCTCCGAATGTTAAAAAACCAAAAGTTAGCTCTACAGATGGCTTAACAAGAAACAAGAAAAAATAACATTGTAAGCCTGATTCTCCGTAACGATGCTAGCAGTCCCGAAGCAAAGGTAAGCATTTTGCACAATCCGCCGGTAAAACGCCCGCGTATTATACTAAACCGGTTAAACATTTTGCATACCAAATTTACAGACTTTTTCATGGGCACATTTTTGTATATTACACGTGAGATTGCGTCTACAGTTTATGAGAAATAATAAGCATAATGTCACGAAAAATATTTCAAGTTTTCTAGCAAAATGCGACTTTTAAAAGGATTTTAGATCTGGCTGGAGGCTGAAAAATTTTACCGTGTATAACCTTTAATCTAAATGGATGGACTCCATTATGTGGCTTTCTTAGAGTTATGGTCGGCCATGCTTTAAGGTGAGTGCTTCACTAAGATAATTAAAATTAAAATAAAGAAAGTCTTAAGAAATATTTTTAGCAGTTGACATAAAAAAATAATCAATTTAAATGACAAAAACACATACATTTGATGACATATATAAGGGCAAGACGGAGTCCAAGACACAAATTAATAAGGCATTAAGGAGCGAAATGGTAACAGCAATAAATGCTTAAAAAGATTTATTTGATCACAACATCTCGATGAATAAGACGGTTACAATACAGAACAGAATTGGGTAGCAACCAGATATAACTGTAGAGTGGAATTTGATATAATAATCAATAAAGCCAGCTTACGTAACCGGTTATTGTATCATAAATCAATAGCTTAGTTACACTGTAAACAAACACAAGGGTATCGCGTGTTACGCTTCATCATCACTTCATAATACATCACTGATAATATTTTTGAAGAGCATTTTTAGTCATTGTATGTTCGTTTTAAACGTTGCCGCAATAGCCTGAACCTTCCGTTACTAAATATGTCGTTTGACATCACTATGCAGTTTAACTTTATCGAAAGCAAACTACCTATAGTTGCAGTTATTTAAATCAAAAAAAAGCTTATAGCTCGACGATTCAGAGTGTGTTGATATTATATTTTCTACATCGAACTGAAAGGCAATATGAAACCTGAATAATTTAAACTATGAATCGGTTCATATACCTCGTAACAGAATACTTATAAATCAACCATAGCCGTAATTATTATTAATATGTACTCGTACATGCATAGAAATAATTAACGCAATAAATTATTTATATTAACATTACCAAAACGGAAACTCTAAACACAATTCCAAAGCAGTGTTTAACAAAACACACATTCGAACCGTTATTTTAACAGATTTGAATTGTTTATATGTTTGTTCGTTAAAACTCTTCTCACCCGTAAAATCGATCATATCGCTTCCCGATCGGAGCACATTAGTTCAATGTAATGGAACGTATTGTGTGGCTGCATCTAAAGCATAATTTATATGACATGCCTCTATATAGGGGCCCATTGTGGCGATTTGGAACCATGCCATGGTCATCGCGGATGACCACCGATATTTGGATGCTGTAATAGCATCTGGTACAAATGGCATAGAATGCTAAATAAGCGTTTAAAATGGACCGAAAATAGTAGAAATTCTGCTTGATATTCAAATAAGTTTGTGTACTGCAGAAAAGGATTCAGTCTAATAGTATTGAAGTCTGGGTATTATTTGGTCTGATTGCACCCCGGGGTACAATATATGGCGAGTGGTTCTCTCTACCATTTTGGTACATTAATCTGAATGAGACATTACAGAGACCAGTGTCTTAGACAGCGTCTTGCATAATGATCTCAGCAGTAATGATCTTTGGATAAGATTCAAGCTCAGTGCCAAATGCTGTGTCTGTGCTATTATCATAAAGATGTCTGTTCGTTCATACCATTCGCTTTGAAATAATTGCATCAATAAGATAAAACCTTTTCTTGGTAGGCTTACTTTTTCTATAGCCGTTTATATATTTTCTCTTCGCATCGTGAACAGAGATTTCGTGGGGAATGAATTTATTAGCACCCGGAAATGCTTAGGGACCTTTAGTTTTCGGTAAAGAATACTCTGGCTCAAAATATATTCGATCGTTACACATTTTCACTAACATTGGAATTACAGTTTTATCCGTTTTGCCATGTGTTTCGTTTCGTATATAATACGCTGTAACCCAAAGAGTCCCGAGGGAAGAAAATACGAGGTCCTGGCTTATAGGAGCTAATCTTTTCATTTCTGCCCGCATATACAGAACATTTGGTTATTTTCTAATTCTTCCCTTCTTTAATTTATCCGAAGTCATGTTAAGTCCTCGTACAAAAAAGTCAATTAATTTCCATGAGATAAACAAAAATATTTAGAATCCTCCGCTAGCTACACTGTGTAAATATTTTAAACGAAGAGTGGATTTCGTCCCAGCTAAAACACGATAACAGTATTTGCTAATAAAATTACCTTAATACCTCGAAATAAAGCAATCAAAATACCATGATCAGTATATAAAGCAACATAATTTTCAGAATCCTACACTGAATCCTTTATCTAATTACGTACCTGAACCAGCCTAAATAAGCATATAATGTGGAAATGTGGAATTTCACATGTCAAATAAAACCACTTTAGCGCTCAGTGGAGTTTAATATGAACATCGCTACTCTGTGGCATAGTGTAATTATCTTCATATTGACCACGACACCGCACTGGATAGAGCCAAATTTAATCAGCATACAATCGGTTGCATGCAAAACACATTTGGAGCAATAACTGATGGTCGAATGGTTTTAATACGATTTTCCAGACTAACGCCATTTGGTGTAACTTAAATGCTACAAATGAACGGGAATCAATATGGGAGGCTATACCTTCATTTATATTAATATTATTATATACAAAGACAAAACGTATACCTATAGTAGTATGTATTACCAATACCAATATCAAAGTTAGTATATACTGGAGACAAGAGCAGTTAATGAAGACCCGATCAACTAAGACAAATTCTAATAGAGACAATACCAAGCTAGTATATAATATTGTTAATAATACAATATGATTGTAATCCAATACGTGGGATTCTCTTAGTAAGATCGAATAATCTAATCTATGTATGAAGCTTAGTGACAAGGATGAATTGAATGGTAAATGAAATGGAAGGTACCTAATTCGGTATTAGCATAGGTTTATTATTATTGTGTTTTGGTACTTACTTCTGGATAAATACAGGTCAAGTGCATATCGGACCACGCACAATGAAGGGTTCCGTAGTTGGGATAAATTTATACCAAGAAAAAACTTAACATTGTAATTGAAAATGGTGGCAATAGGTTTGCCCCCTATTACATGGGACTTAAACATAAATGGCGAAATGTGGGTGTACTATAAGTGCGCCTCTGCCTAGCCCGTCGGGGATTACAGGCGTGATGTTATGTTATGTAATTGAAAACCATAATATAAGTTTGTACGCACAATTTTGAGTGATTAACCATCTTATTTTAAGACCATAGACTTTTTATAGGTTTTCTACAGGAAAACGTATAAAAAGTCTATGGTCTTAAAATCTGTAAGTATATAACTATTTTCCGTATTTAAAAAAAAAAAATAGGCTTAGCACTTTCAGAGATAAGGGGGCGTGGGGAATGATCAATTATCATCTATTTTAAAATTATAAAAAAAAATATTTGAATACCTCATAACAAGTCATTTCATTTGATATGTCACACGGTACAGTTTGCAAAACTTTTCTTTTACATATAATCTTTCTTCCCATAATGGTTAACCCCATAATCAAAATTAAACATAAACATTAAACATAAACGTTAAACGTTCGTATTCGGGTTACAGAAATTCATATTACCAAATTTCAACTTATCGGTCTAATAGATTTGGAGCAAATCGGCTGTGACAGACGGACTGACAGATAGACAGACACACGAGTGATCCTGGGTTCCGGTTTTACCGTTTGATGTACAGAACCCCAAAAAAGAAAATCGGATAAAGTAAAAGGAATAAGATAATCGAATTCGTAGAGATAATTATGTACCCTTAAAAGATATCAGTACGAAAGAAAACTATTTGGAAGTCGGTTATTTTTGTATTTGTAAAATGTTTTTTATTTTTCACTTTATAGTTGGTCAGTTTGTCTCAGTGTTATTTATCTAAGTTACAATCACCTAATGTCAACTGCTTATCACCTTTTTACAAAATATTGGTTTTTCCGATACAGGGACGTTAATTGTTGAGGAGTTCTCCTGGTAAGAACCAGGAGAACTGCCGCTCACCATATGGTTTGTGTGGCGATTAGGTTATCACATTAATTGAAACCACGTATTCTACATTACATATTGTATACATGCACAATGAAAATAATTAATAACAATTCATTTTCTGGCCGTAGGATCTTATTTTCATTTCAGTATTTAAGAACATTAAACTTAATTTGTGATTATTTTGTAACATCGCCATAAAGTTTGTGTTGAATTATTGATACCATCACCCCGCCCGTGTCTAGTGCCTTATTATCAAAGGTGGTTTATTTCATGCCAATTTTTGCGCTATTTAATTTGTTTGAAAAATTCAGTTTTCAAATTTTTGTAGTATTGTTTATTGTATTATTTTAACGGACTGTTAACAACTTGAAATAACCGCTGTATTATTTAATGTGATAACCTAATCGCCACTCTGTATATTATTTTTTAAGTACCTAATTAAATACTCATTATTAAGTAGTCTGTGGTCTTCATAATCAGTTCCACTTCACCAAATGGTGCTTTCCGAGAGCAAACGCACGAGATACTATAAAAGATACCCAAATCGCTATAGGTGTGCTTATAAAATTTGAGGATTTCACTAGATTTCCATGAGATCCCTCATCAGATTTTGACTTAGTGACAATGGGACCACGTCGGGAGCATACCCTTTCAAACAAAAAAGAATTTTCAAAATCGGTCCACTATTGACGGAACAATCGGTGAACTTTACATAAACAAAAAACAAGCAAACATACAGAGAAAGGTATAAGGCCTGTTTACGGAGACGCGGGGCATCGCGCGTTGCGTTGGGCGGTCCGGCCTGCACTAAATTCAGACATATGACGTTGTATGAGAGCGTTTACGGAGAAGTGATTTTACACGCGTTTGCTTGAAATGCAGGCGGAGCACGAGGATGGCACCGCCACGTCGTCGCACGCGACGATTATCGCGGCATCGCACGCGGCGTTGCGTTTCTGTAATTCTACGTTCAGGGTAATACGTAACAACACCCGCGGCGTCGCACGCCCCAGTACGAGCATACGGCGATACCCGCTATGCTATACGCTAGAAGTTCCGCCCCGACTGCAGCGGCGGACACCGCTACACTTCACGCCCCGCGTCTCCATAAACAACATCGTACACTGCCATTATGTTTGTATTTGCGCGTGTGGTAACGCGGGCCGCTGCATGCACCGCTTCTCTGTAAACAGAAAAAACGTCTGACGCGCCACGAGACGCCACGCTGCACGCGACGCGCGGCGCCCGGCGTCTCCGTAAAAGAGCACTTACCTCGTCCTTTTTGGAAGTCAGTTAAAAACAGACGCAACTCTAAATCAAAGGCTAATGGCCTTGAGACCTGTGCAAGACCAGATTCATTATGTAAATAGTCACACTAGCAATTAATGTGTCTAGACCAACGTTGCAGACGTGAAGACTTAATAACAAAGACCAGTTAAAGTACCTCGTTAACAAGACACTGCAATTATTTAATCGAGAAAAAATTCACACACAAAGACACTCTTTAAAATATGTCTCAGAAATTCTTCAACCAACGCGGAAACATTTATATCCGGCTTTAAACTCCCCCTGAGACCAACTCATAAAGAAAATCCAAACAAATTGTAAATTCTATAGGGCTTGTTACCTCCACAAGTACATGAATTGTGCAGAACCGGAAAGTGGCATTAAGGCGTATAATGTAGAGCAGAAGAAAAATTGGTTTATAATTCAAATGTAATGGTAGGCACAGATGGTTATAGAATTTAAAGGTTATTATTTTTGATAGCCGATCTCAATTCGCGTGTCCGTGAATGAAAAATCAGATTGCCGCGTTTATTTTTCTTGGGTCTCATAAGGCTCGTTGTAACTGAATTATAATAATGAAGTTGGGTATTTGTGGTCTAGATGTTCAACATTTTAAACGGAGACTTTTTTATTAAAAAATACTGTTTTAATATGTCTGGTTGGTTAAAACATTTCGTGCAGGCTAAAAATGAAGCGGTGATACATGACGGATAAAAAGTTCGACTGAAAAATCCCCTAAAGCTAGATAGTGCAGAATATATTGCTCTGTTGGGGTTTACAGATAGAACACGGATCCCAGACGACCATTTCGATGGCCAGAGAAATTTGGATGTGTTCCCAGAAGAAACACAACCTGTCAAAGTAACCGTCGTGAACATGATACACAGGAAGATAAATAGTAAATTGTTAACGTTGATTTAAATGACAGTAAAACAATAACATTAACGTAACTACACACTACGTTCAAAAAGTTAAAATGCGTTTTGCATTGATAACTGCACTCCTCTAAGTGAAATTCAATTGAGAGTAACAATTGAGCATGAGCACATAAGATTTCTTCCATGTGAAGGGCCAATATTCTGCTGCCTGATAAGACCTTACGTAATTTATTCCAGTACCGACGTTGGTCGTAATCCAGTCTCAGCGACACATCGTAAAGTCATCGACCGAACCGACCTTTCTATCAATTCAATAACCAGACAAAAGAACACACTCTTTAGAAAAAACTTCATGGAAACAATAAATCATTCCACAATACCTATTTGGCAAGATACCGTAGGACTGGTGCCAATTACTAGAACTTGGCTGGTATGAAGGGAGAATGTAGCTTGGCTTTACGTGTACCAAAAACTGGCTGCGTTTACACCAGCCACAAATTCGAGCATACAGTGGAAGCATTAAAATTAATTATACAGTGCTCCGACACTCGGAGAATGGAGCACCAACAATAAGCGTGTTTTCTTAGAGTGAAATAGTGAGATTCCGGCTTTAAATATTTTCGTAACGAGCATATAGTTTGAGTTCCTACGTTTGTTATGTTTCAGCTCCTTAGTTTATTTATTTTAATTAAATGTTTTTGTAAAGATTTCAAACAAAATGTGGCAATAATATGAATTACTTTCACAGTCTTTATGACGCATTTCCTCAACTACTTATCCCTTTGTAGGATATAAACTTGTGTTTCCGTACCACTAAACACTTTTACTGTCAAAGTGCGTGGCTCGAAAGCATACAAAAGGGCACCTAATGATTGCTGAAAATAAAAAAAAGTCATAACCTTAGCTATCTTTTATATCGCTGCCAGTTATATGTCTACACCCAGTAGGAATTGTAATTGAAGCTGGAACCAATCCACTTGTTATTCGGTACTTCCACGATAATAGCAGCCATTAGGGAAAATGTTAGAGTTTTCATACTTCGATATAACAGGCAGAAACTTGTTGAAAGCATTTTGGTAGTGAGCTTATCCGTTAAAAGATACTCCGGATTAATAAATAATAGTATTAATAGATTACTTACTAAATAATAACAACCGCACGGGTAGATCGAAGGTTTAGCTACAAAGTGTGACAACCAGTCTTACCAAGGGTTATCGTGTTACCCAGTAACTGGGTTGTGGAGGTTAAATAGGCAATCACTCCATGTAAATTACTGGTATTCTTCTGCATCAGATTAATTGATTGACTAATTACTAATTATGGACCCCGTTTCGATACTATTTCAATATGTATATACCTACATCGAGTGCCTAAATTCAAAGGCACACCACCTAATACCACCTAATACTTCGATTTTCCAATCTAGAATCCGAACTATCTATGTATTTTCCAATTTTAATATGAAATGAAGATATAATTTCGATTAAAATTTGAACATAATTATACCAGTGGCTAATATAGTAACAGACATGGCAATCCGAAATTATCTAATCAGTGTCAGTACGAGTACAGACAACACATTTTCTGTCCATTTTACTTCACTAGATTAAATCAAGTTTAACTAAACGTCTGGTCTCCTGCCAAATTGTATCGCAACTGTCCATTATTAAGCACATTAAGTTATATTACGCTTAATCCACTTAGTAAATCGTACCGAGTGTCATGAACCTTGAACTTTTGTTGATGATCTCATAAAAATTCTAAAAGTATTATGCATGAAAGCTTGGAGGGTATGAAAACGAACTTCCCGCAAACGTCAGGTGTGAATATTTTATCGTCTGACAATAAAATTGATGGTGTCTAGATGCAAAATTATCTCCAATATCACGGTGTTTTACTTTGCATGCAGAAACCCCTTTTATTACGTTAAAGTTTGCAATTTTGCTTCATATTTCACAAGTGTTCTTATTTCTTAAAATCCTTCTTTATCGTTGCAAGGGAAATTTAAACAAACCTTCACACGTGTAAATATTATATACTCGTTGAATCTCTTTGTGAATTGTTACGAAGAATCTCGACTTTAGTGGTTTGAAGGGAACTTTCATCAAATCGAATATCGTAGAAAATCCACGCGTAGCATTTTTATGGATAAACCTTACACTTCCCTAGATAATATTATTTATAATATTTTCATACCTAGTTTTCTAATTATAACAATAGCGACATAATCTGGAGCCTAACATATAATATACTCAACAGCAACAAAAAGAAAACTCCAACTATGTATCGAAAAGCGACATTTCTGTGCAATCTAATCATCGATCTAAAGTGCATAGCGCTACCTAGATCCATCAAAACAATGCGAATGAATGGATAGCTAATGATTGTGTAGGTGCTGTGTATTTTGCTTGAGTAATGGGTTCCCAAAGCTATGAAAAAAACGTTTTCGTTTAAACTTTGGAATTCCAAAATGAATCCACAAATTATGATCGAGGTGAAAAAACATAATGATGTAACAAAAGTACCTGCGTTTATGTGCTCCAAGACACTGGACATTCAAAGCCAATTTGTCAAGTTTCGAATAAAGGTGCTCGATGGTACGATGACATTTTTGCTTGAACAAAGTGATGAACAGAAAACGATTTGTTCGTGACAAGCAATTTTGGTGCCAGGGAAGATGTCAGGGGCGTGGGGGGAATGGCTAACGGTGGTCATTAGACGAAGCTATAGGGACGACACATTCGCCAACTAACAAATTACTTTGGTGATAAATCCACAGATACCTGCTTTTCGACTGTACAACCTGACGTGCGTCGTGACTTTCGGGGATATGGGGTTCGTCTAAAACTAATGTTAATTTTCTGCTGTCTTACTTCTTTTGTGTCGTGGCTTATTCACTAACATGCTATGCTTCTAATTTTGCGTTGCAATCTATTAAAAAAATCTAAATGCATTGTGATATATTGTGCTTTTTTCTGCTATTTAAAATCTCTGTGTCAGCTAAGTGAGTGAATACTTCTTTGATCGTTCAATTACTGTTATCATCTTCAATTTAATTAAAAGTCTCCGGTTTAGGGGGAAATTGTACAGTCGACAGCAGTATTCGACGGTGCATAATCCAATAGGTTGAAGCCCACCGTCTTAACGTAGTTAACAGTATCTCCCGTGGCTTCAGTGAATGCACGTCTCAGCCGGGCTCGGCGCGTCTGCGACAGGGTTTGTGGACAGAGGAGCAGCCCCGCCTGCAGGTTAAAAACAGAAATCAAATCAAAGGAGATTGATTTGATTTGGTTAGAAAGGAAAACCCGTCTCAAGACCCGTACACAGCACTTACACGCCAACTGCAACGCGTTTACTATGAGCCAGGATAAGACTGTCAAGGAATTTGTCGGACCATGGAAGTGATTGATGATCTGTCAAAATACTCGTATTCACACTATAATTAAATGATACACCTACATACACACAGGTACTTATTTTCACTACAACACCGATATACTCTGTACCATCAAAATGATTAGTATTCTCCTTGCGAGGCTTTTTGCTAATTCTAATCTCGAAATTGCCTTGAGAGCCTGAAAGAGCGTTAGAACATTTCTAAGTGTCGTAGCTGCGAGCTAAATGGTCGTGAGTTGCAAAGGCAGACATTAAGAAAAGGCTCATCTCGTTGAAACAGCTCTCACAACGGTGGAACATTCTGTCAATGCCTGATTGCTTGACAAAGTTACGACTACCTTTCACCTTTTCTTTTGTGTTTTTACATTTTTTTTTTGTGACGAGCGTTACGGTTTTACACTAAATGCGAAACGAATTTTTCAAAAAGCATTTTTACTACCTACATTTTAGCTATTTACATGTTATATTACAATGCTTTTTGTTTTTAAGCTTACAATTTGTAAGACCAGAATATTTATGTAGGTTTGATTTTATCTTTACCGAGTAATGTAGACCAAACCTCTTCTTTAGTTCGCAAAGCCATTTCGACAATAATTATTATGCAGCTGTTTCCTTTAACTAAATGTTATTTAGCACTCTAATTAGATAGCCTTTTCCTTGGTGCTTGTTGGTTGTTAAAACGTTCCTTTTTTGCAGAAACTCATTTACTGTAACAATAATTTTCTGTTGCATCATTTTAGCAAATCATTCCAGGAAATTGCTGTTTAAACGAACAAAGAAAATTCTTGTTTACCGCCTACGTAGTTCCTAATCATTTTATACCATATACTTTTTGCATGATTGCCATGATTTTTTTAACTGCTACGCTAACCGTCCGGCAGACATAATGTAAAAGCGCCTATCTATAAGTAATCCTAACTGCCTCATAACTAAAGAACGAAAAATTCTACAATGTATGATTTTTATTAAACAGTAGCGCCACCTACCGATCGTGGAACTTACCTGTTTGAAAGGGCGCATACCCCCGTTGATTCGCAGCGAGTCCGCGGCGATGCCAGCGATGCCATCACCTGGCTCTCTCAACTGCCGCAGGGAGGCGCTGGGGTGATGGTGGGCGTGATGAGGGCAGTGTGCCGCGCATGCGCTAGACTCAGGCTGTGAACTCTGGCGGATGATCCTCGTACTAGATGTAGGCAACAGTAGCGCCGGGGGTTGTATGACCGGACACGTACTAACTGCATGGAGCGAACTACAGCCGCAAGGGTAGTGCACGGCCGAGCGAACGCTCTCTCTTGACACAGAGCGCGCTAGTTGTAGCGCCGAAATTGGTGCCGTGGACTGCCGCCGCTCGCAAACGCGGCATCTTGAGTATGTTTGTGGAACTAACTGGCACGCGGTCACTGACCCTCTGTGCGAGCATGTCGCTACGGGAGATACGAGTGTCTGTGGTCGGTCTGCCGGTTCTCGACATTGCAGCTCGATGTCAGGGACGCTTCTTGCGGTTCCCTCCTCCATTCTGATGGATGTTGCACTTTCCTCGCTGCCTGGTCCCGACAGTTGTGGTCGCAGGTGTGTAGTGCAGTCTTGTCTTTGGAGAACTGGTTTTACTGATCTGTTTTCTGTTGGGACTATGACGGTGACTGAGGGACCGGTGACGAGTAGACTCGCGGTCTCATCGCTGCTGCCATAACCAGAGTTTGTGATAGCTTCAGTGCTGTCCGTTGTTGGTGCCGACATGTTTGTCTGTAACAAAGAAAAACGTAACTAATAACACTGCTTGATATAATTATTATGAAATATTGTTAATGTCACGCTGCAAAAGTATCATTAATCGCCGAAAATAATACCTGACAGGCGTCTTTCTGGGGTATATTTATGAACAATATCAGCCGAGAATTAATATACGAGAGGATTACGTCTTGACGGCTTACGTGCCAATAACTCGCTAGTCGTAAAACATTTATCGTTTTCATATTACCCTAAAATGGGGTTAATAAAATAATATTGTAACTTTCAATGTAAGTGAAATAAGTAAATTGAGTAGATTACTGCATCGAGCAACAAGAAGTCACGTGGAGCGAGGTGCGTAATATGCTTTTTCAATGCAGTTGTTAAACATGGCGTACTTTCAGATGCTATAATTATGATTCGAAAATTAAATCTTTTGCATAGGCATCTTTCTGTTACGCGGTCGTGACTTTTGTTTACGAGCTCTATCATTAGTTTTGCAGTTGAGTTTTAAACATATTTTTAAATATTCATAGTTTTAAACACAATTGAAAAAGTTTAGTAGCAAGGAGTTTTCATACATAGATAAAAAAAAACTTTTTACAAAAAAAAAAAAAATCGTAAGTTGGTGTCTTTAGTTCTGTATTTTCATTTTTGGCCACCGACTTCCAAAATTTAATTAAATATAATATTAAATGTCGATGTACTACAGGCACACCTCTGCCCAACTCTTCGGGGAAACAAAGCGTGATGTTATATTAAGTGCTTCCGAAATTAAAGTTATTTTTCACTTTTTTGTGTTTTTTTGGAAGTCGGTTTATTCACTTTTTAGCTGTGGTATCTACCCCACATCAATTCGTATACCACTACTTGCTATGAAAAAAACAGTGACAGGAAGTTCTATACCAGCTTTGACATCCCATCCATTGAAGTTAAGATAAACAAAAAATTACAAATTTTATAATTTACTTAGGTAAGTATTCGTGCCAAGTTTCAAGTTTATTAACTCTAGGAATAAGATTTTTCATGCAAACAAAATCCTCCCTTCCCCCCCACCCCCTTAAAAGTCAAATTTCCAAAAACCCTTCTTAGCGGATGCCTATGTCATAAGAACTGTCTGTGTGCCAAATTTAGTGTATCAATTACGAGCAGAGTGTTCAGCTGTAAAAATTATTAAGCTCCCGCCAATTCGTTTTCGTTTTGTAATTATTATTTCTTTACAGCCAGCACGTAATATTTTTAAATCGCTTTGGTTGTCTGCGTACATTTTATATGGAACATATTATGAAAACTTTTTGGTCAGTGAAAAAGTTTACAAAAGTATCATCAAAGTAGCAATGAAAAACATACATTCGTTTCCGCATGGTTTTGGCGATGCGGTAATGAAAATACATACAATCATTTCTGCACTGTTGACGCAGAAATGTTCAGGTTTCTGCTGCAGTTTTGAGTTAACAATTACAATATTACTAAGTAGTTGGAAGAAAAATTGATTTAACCTTTGACCAGCCTATTTTTAAATAAACAGTTTATGCTATGTATGTAGTAGGAAAATGACATGTTATAATTTATTACTAGCTTTTGACCGCGGTTTCACCCGCGTGAATGTCGGAAATCATCCCACGGGAAAATAGTGTGCTAGCTAACATAATTATGGCAAATAATTTAATTAAATTTTTTGTGTTGCGTAATGCAAATTATTTTACATTCTATTGTATAGAATCAAGTTTTCTAACTGAACAGACAGCTGTGCTGCTCTGGGGAGTTTGTTGCGCCACTTCTACTTTCCAGCTAAAGAACTAGGAAGTGGTGAGTGAAGGGTGGGCGTTTTTGGGGGACTGTCTTATGTAATTTTTGACGTTCGAAAAGTGTTAATTCTCAGCCTAGTTTTAATAAATTACATTTTTTTTGTTTTTCATACTAGTGGGATAAAAAGTATCCAATGTACTAGCCCATTGTGTCCTATGTGCCAGATTTTATCTAAATCCGTTGAGTCGTTTTAGCGTTAAAGCGTAACAAACAAACAAACTCACTTTATAATATTACACAAAAATACTCACTTTACGGTTGCGTGCTCTATTTAATATATACAATGGCGATTGAAAATATTATATACCTACTTGCTTTTATCTTTCAAGCATTCGCGCTAGCTACGTACTCGTACTAGCGCGAATGTTTGAACGGTTAGGATGACTTTCTAAGGTTCCATTCTTCTTCAAAAAGTTATCTATTTTCGTAGGAACAATAATTATCTTAACCGTCTCAAATAACACGCTATAAAAGTCAATAGCTTCATCTGACACATGCAATTTCCGCATTTCACAAATCACGGGTTCCAATCAAAATACCTAACCAGATATATAAAATGTTACTCATACGGAACCCTTGAATTGAGATGTAACAAAGACGTATCTCCCGAAGGCGACATGTCAGTGTCACTATTTGTTTTAGTTAGGGTCCATCGGAACCCAAACTTTATTGGGACTCGGGAAAAGAAACTTTCCAATAAGGATACTTTAGTTGTTGGTTGTTATTTGTAGCAGTGTATTTATACGTAAAAAAACAAAGGCATTCCACTAAGAGCACTGATTTCAACAGCACTTGACCGAACCGCATCTGAGCACTTCCCCTAACGGCGTGTACAATTACTATTAAAACTTCATTGAAAGTGTTGCATCGCGCTGCGCGGTGCGGTGCCTGTAGCACCCGCGACATCGCGCCAGTCTCCACGAGCCTTTATAAAATCACGGTAATTGGTACGAGACTTAGACTGCAATTTAAGAACCTGGGGGTTGTAAAGAAAAACTTCTATTATCACCAGAGTGAAATCCTGGTGATAATAAAGGTTATTTTCACAGATTTTATTTCACCAGAGCTTAATCCATACTAAATACATACATAAACTGACGCCTACTTCCCATGGGGGAAGGCAGAAACTATAGCTTTTTATCCTTTTGCTTCGTTTACGTTCATACATCAGCAAGAGCGTAAACGTAACTAGCGCGTTTGCGTTAAAATTTGACCGATAGATCATAATGCTAAGACTTTATGGGTGAGAATAAAAATCTTAACGCAAACGCGCTAGTTACGTTTACTCACTTGCAAACTTACACTTGGGGTACTGGTCATACACGCACGCCGGTTGCGAGTACTACGCACCTAACCTTTCTGAAGAACATCACTAATTAAAACACTAATATTTCCTTCTAGGGCGTGCCCTCCCAGCGTTTCCACTCATTTCAACCTTGTAAATACCTTTTGTTAGTCGCCTTTCATTCATCCTCTCAGCATGACCATACCATCTAAGCATACTCTTTTCATTCCATACTAATTTATTACAAATGCGGAAGTAATTATACCCGTCTGTCTGTTACCTTTTCACGTCTTAATGGCTGAACGGATTTGGATGAAATATGGCACACGAATAGACTATGATCTGGGTTATAGGGTAGTTTTATCCCGGTAGTAAGTTCCCGTGGGATAATAATTTCCGATCTCCCCACTGGCCAGGCCGCGGGCCAAAGCTAGTTATCAATAAATTTAAGGCTCGTACAGACTAGTGCGATATGTCGGGCGCGACGCGACACTAGTAGCTCAATTTCTTTGTCGGTACCTGTCGCGCACGTGATATCGCGCGAGTCTGTACAAGCCTTCATATAACAAATAGGTACATACGGAGAACAATGAAATGCTTGACAATCATTTCTGCTGAAAGACGTCTACTGATGGACATAGGCCAAAAGAAGGGCCATTGCCATAATCGCCACGCTTGGCAGACGGGTTGGCGATCGCAGTATGGTGTTAAAATGCATAGATAACGCTGCTGCCCATTCTCTAGTAATTCCCTTAGTCGCCTTTACGTCATTCACAGGCAGCTTCACAGTGCTATAGCAAAAATAAAGCTTCTAATGTAAAAGTTATATATTCACCGCATAGGACACCTCCCATCCACTCCCGAGGAGGTTGTACGATGCAACTACCGTACTTTGTGCACTTAAGGCATATGGCGTGATTCAGCGGAGACATGGCTCGTTTGCGTGCCACTTACTTACGTGAGTACCTCGCTAATGTAGCTCTAAGAAAATTTACTTTACTCGTAAAAGGTAGATTTTAAACATATTGAAATTTACAAAAAAAAAAAATGATATATTATACGTAGGAATGTTATGCTGCTAAGTAGGTATTTTATTTACTAATGAATTCTGTGATTATTTAATCGTAGAACATACAAAAAAAAAATGATTACAGTTTTTTTTAATTACGTTCGTAAGCGATACGCGAGCAAGACGAAATTCAAATCGAAATTTCCTAAGCACTAAAATAAGTAGTTAGCATTGTCATACCAATCATTATCAAATTAACACGGGATAAAAACCTCAGTCAGTCAATACCGTTTTATCAAGTAAAATAAAAGGAATATTCTCTCAGTTTTACTGAGCATCATGAATATATGTTTTACGTATAGTTTACACTACTAGATATATGAATGCGTTGAGTATCAAGCATTCACGCTTGATTTAATGCATCTGCTTTCCATGAAAAGGGAAATAAAATATGAAGGTCTAGCTGTTTTATTTTTATAGTTAAATGTTTATAATAGTGAGCAGTGTAAGTACGAAAAGGGAGTGAATAATGAAGTGACAGCTGACATCAGTGAATGATGAAGTGAGGCTGGTAGGGATTTTGACTGTACTTCCAGGATTGTCCTGATAGCCGTGGCAGACCTCTCCACTCCTCAAGCACCTTAGGACATATTGCCCTCTTGTCGCTACGTCATTCGAGCGTTCGTCGAGTTTATGTTTTCATATGCAAGTGTTTCTGTGACAAATAAAATTATTTTTCTTTCTTTCTTTCTTATTATGTGCTAGCGACAGTTTCCGGCGGCCCAGTATTGAGTGTGCAACTTTGCAAGTCACCATCTGCATTTTATCGTTGTATTACATAACATTGATTAGGCAGGGAACATAGTCCTTCCATAGTTCTAGGTAACCAATCCACTATAGCTACCCAAACCCATAGCCCAATATGTTTTGATCCATATTCTACAATAGTCCTGCATCAACAGGGGGGGTCTTTGCGTTCACTTGCATATAACAAACAGGCATAATCGTCTGTTGATGCCTCAACACTTAAAACTGTCTAAGGGACATCTGCCAGTTGGCTTTGGCGCCTCGTAGGCCTTCCAAATGTCCGGGACCCCAAGATCCCGAGATGGGTCAAACACATTTAAATAATAATATAACCATTTACTTCAGGCGACCCAGGCCCATAGAAAAATACCTTAACCTAAACATACATATTTTATTATCGTAATAAAATATGGGAATATATTTAATAGGATACGAAGCCATGTTATCCGAAATAACAATGATAACAAAAATAATAACAAGAGAAACAAGAATTAACAATAATGATCGATAACAAATTAACGGGATGAGAGATTGGTAGCAAGATAACAACACACGTGCTTGCGCGGCGGAGAGTCAAAACTTACTAAGGAAGGCGACGCGAGCGCAGCAGACGCCGTGTACTCACACCCCGCCCTCACACCCCGCCCCATCGCGAAGAATTTCGCCAGGAAAATCGGTTGTTTTAGCGAGGATCATAAACTAAAAACACAGATAATTTCTCTCCCCGCGCCGATTCAAACACATGCCTTGGCACGAATTATGTATTTTAAAATTGACTTTTATAGCTTTCTGGAAAGCTTACAGAATAAGCAAGTTGTTTTAGTTATTTGTACGATTAATGTCATAGAAATTTTTGTGACGAGACAACACTTTTGAAGCGTAAAATGAAAATATTGGTAAGATATTATTCTTATATCGCTCATTATTTTCATTATTTTGTTAAATTAAGTAGTTTTAATTATGTCCATAGCTTAATTGAAGTGCCAGCTACAACATCATTTTTAATGGTACCCATTCAAATATGTAGTTTTTTTTTTAATTTGGAATGAAATGTCAAATTTTGGGTAAATATCGAAAAACCCTTAAAATTCTAATATCTCGAAAACTATTGAATTTCGGCCATACATATGGGGGGTTCAATTTGTTGCATTTTGGCCCCCTTATCAGCCCCTGCCGGATATACGTCGAATTACCAGTAACCCTGTATATATAGGCAGTCGTTCCATGTAAAATTCTGGTATTCGGCTGCATATGATAAAACTGGATGCCGACCCCAACAAAGTTGGGAAAAGGCTCAACTAAGACGGGTATAGAGCAGGGGAAAATGACATCAGTTTCCCAAAAGACCCCTACGCTTCGCAATTTTGAATATGACCTAAGTCTGCGAACTGCCGTACAGCATAGGTGCCTGTAGGTATCGGTTGGTATTATAATAAGGAATATGCATGTATTCAATTTTTCACAAAATCAATAAAATATAGTCATCTAGACCCAAGAAAAGTATTAAGTAAAATTCAATATAAGTTAAATTCAACTACTGATTGTTGCTCAAAAAAGTTATGAAAATACAATAATACAAACTACTACAGTTCAAACGTCCGTTTCTGTCGCGGACATGATGTGAAGTCATTTACCACGTTACTGCTTTGCTTACATCTGTTTTTTACGTTTTTTAGCCTCAAATCATAAAAATAAAATTATTTTCAAGCAGAAATCGCACTTACTTGCTTACCTTAGTGAGATTTCAAGCACTTTGCATAGGCGTCGAGTTTTGAGTTTGCGTTCCGTTCTACCAAAAGAACGCAACATAAAATAATTAATGTAAAATGAGTACCTAATGCATAGAAAAAAAAAATTGAGTTTGTTTCTTGGCTACATTTCGTTAATTAATAAGACAACTTACTATCTCACTGTGGAATACAGCAATCATACAATTATGAAGCATTAATATTTCTATAACGATAGCACATTCAAACGTCATCATTAATCATAATCAGCTATGTTCCCACTGCTGGGACTCAGGCCTCCTCTCTTCGAGAGGGAGTGGGCTGTAATCTACCACGCAGGCCCAGTGCGTGTTGGTAGAAGTCACAATATTTTCGAAATTTTAGTTCTAGGACATGCCGGTTTCGTCACAGTGCTATCTTTTACCGTTTTGAGAGTAGTGGTGATGAAATTATTTACACAATGTAAAGCGCCTGCCTAGGTACGAACCCACGACCTACAACTGGTAAGTCAGGGCATTTACCACTGGGCCAGCACTGCTCTAAAACATGTTAATAATGCAAGTTGGCCAGCACTGCTCTAAATAATGCAAGTTATTTAGGAGTTTCCGTAAAGCCCAGAGCACGAATACGTAATATTAATTCATGAACTCATTTATGTTTATGGCGTTAGAATACATTTTTCTACAGGAAAACTCCTTTGGGAGTCACCACGAAGATTATGGTAGCTTAAGGTGAAACCCACAAGGATTTCCAAAGTTAGATGGGACCTGGGATCGAAGTGCCAGTAAAAGTAAATTTATTGGACCCACACGAGTCCAGTGGGTTAAGAACGGAATAAAAAGTAAAACAAGGTTTTCACAACATTATTTGGATGAGAATATTATGGGGGAAGGAAATCCCGGTTCGAGTTGTGTGGTAAATTAGGGGTCTCGCATTTTTTTGATATATTATTCAGTCTTTTTTACTTTTTTTCATCCGGATTTGTTGTATATAAGTTTATTTTATGAGGTTTTTGTTATGAATTCACAGTTCACAGTACACACACGCATGAAAATACTCAATAAATAAATTAATATACAACAACAAAAACAATGAAGAAACATCAAACTGTTCCATTTAAAACCACCAACCAACTAGCCACTATCACGTTTCTATTTGATTCCAATAACGAATTTATCGACTCTAACCAATAAAGAGACAATCTATTTTTATACTGCAGAAAAATAAATTGGTTAGATAATCCCTTATGGCACGTTCTTGAATACAGGCGGGCTGTCTTAAGGGATCACGAGCTCATATTTCATTTAAGGGGCTCGTGGCTATGTTACAGCCGCACGGATCGATTGATCAAGAATAAGCTACGCTTGTCGCGATCAGTCTGTCGATGGGTAGGTAATCGGCCATTTCACTTTGAGACGTCAGTGCCTCCAAAACCTATTTATGCGGTCGGTTACGGCTGTCATTCGTAGATTTTTGGCACTTGTTACGGGTAGTCAGAAATCCGAAATTCTGACAACCTACCTTACCAAGGCGTATTGTGTTTCCAGTGACTAGGCTGTGGAGGTCAGATGGTATTCAGCTGCCTACAAAAATAGTTGGGTAGATGAAGTAGATGATCAAATCGCTCATTTATTGCAAGACTGTAATTTCTCAAAATTCCAAGTCTTTCAATAAGTAAACGATATTATTTAAATTTTCCTACATCGGAAAGATCTAGGATAGGTACGAGCATTGACCTTTTAGTTCCACAACGAGGATTTAAAGTGCATTTGTATTCAAAGAATGTGGAGTTGGCGGGAGTTTTGGTGTTAACACAATTCAAGTAGAATAGTGGAAGACAGATTGTATCGATCGGATTTAGAACTTACCGATGGCACGTATAAAATACTGCATTCAAAAAGGCGACTTTCTAGTTAATGTTGTAGTAAATGAAATCGATTTACTGTTTTAGATTTCGTGACTTCTTCGAAAATTACTAGCTGCGCCCCGTGGTTTCACCCGCTTCAATCCCATGGGAATATTGGGATAAAAGGTATCCTATACCCAGGTGGTCATGGCCATGATCTACCCATGTGCCAAAGGAGATGGTCGAATCTGGGCCTAACGTCACAGGAGTGAATTGCTCAATATTCTTTTTATTTATTTTTTGTAGTTAATTACAAAATATTACGCAGTTTGATCATTTCTTGAAATTAAATATATCATAAAAAGACTGACTACCCATATTTTCAATTTTAAACAATGTTGCCCAACAAGTTAATCGATTCACCGAATTCATAATAATACATTCATACTGAAACTAATAAGGTATTAAATACAAACAAACAAAAAAGGATTCAGTTTTTTGTAAAAAAAAAGTTTTTTTTTTTTAAATCATGGTTACGCAGTGACACATAACTAACCAACGTTTTTAAAAAAGTCGTTAAATAAATTAATCGATTTCACAATTGATCATCATATTTTATTATACAGCCAACAAAGTGGAACTCATGTCAATGCCAGGTCAAACTTCAAACAAATATTTCGCTTTGTTCGTTTTGCTCTGAGCTTGCCATAGTGGATAAATAAATAAATAATAAATAAATTTTTTATTTGACATAAAAGTACATATAGACAGGTGACACTTAATTTAAGCATGGAAATAGCGGGGTACATAATAAACGATCAATGACCCCCATGCTAGGAAAAACCTGTGTTACAGGGGTCATCCATCCGTCCAATATGGATCTATAAGTTACTTACAGATTAGCAAAGTGCACTTTTGAAAAAATGAAAAAAAAAATGATTTTTAACTAGCCTAATACAAGTAATTGTGGGGATAAGAAACGGGGGGAAGAAAGTAAAAGGGGTATTAAATGAATTAATAATATGGAAAAGGGAGTAGGTATTTATTAGTATTTGTTGTTGGTGTGAGTATAACTGAGTATGCGTGAGTGTAGATATGTGTGAGCGAGTGAAGATGTGTGTGTGGATATTTGCTGTTGTTTTCGTGTGCTGTAATTATTATTCGATTAGTATTCTTTAGCGAGTCTAAATACATCATTGTATCAACTGCGGCATAGCTACTAGTCTAATTAGTTAGTAAACCTTTTATCTAATAATTAATTAGTAGTCTAATAATAATTAGTCAACAACTAATTCTAAGTTACAATAAAGTCTGATAATTATTTCCTTAAAGTATAACGTGAGAGCTCGGTGTAAGAATAACTTATTAAGAAGAAACAACGTTATTTTTGTACAAACCAACAACACCCTATATTTTTTCTACCATGGAGCATTTTTGTTTTGTTTTTTTTTTTATTGTATAAGTATTTAAATAAAATAATGCAGTAATCGTTGTTTCAACGTCAGGCCCAAATTTCCATGAACTTTCGCCCGACTCCTTTCATACAAATCCGTTCAGCCGTTTGAGCGTAAAAACGTAACAAACAAACAAATTAATAAACAAACTCACTTTCGCATTTATAATATTAAGTTAGGATAAGACAGCGGTGTGGTCTAAAATAGCAATAATAATTTGCGGAGAAAAGTGATTTGCAATGTGAATTTAACTACAAATGGATACCATACATAGGAACGTAGGTAACTTGATCTTAGAGATGTCAACACCAACTGACGGGGTCCGTTAGGACCAATGCCTGCCAGGGTTGCGAGTTTGTCCGAAAGGGATATCGTGGCCCTGGCATACAGGCATCTGAAGGAACACGGGTGGGTTTTAGTCAGTGAAAGTCTGACACACCCTCCGGCTCCGCCCAGAGCGGGAGAAGTTATTTGATAATATCCCACTCAAAAAAAAAACAAGGTAACTTGATCTTAAAGTCCCATTTGGTACCCGCGAGTACTAGCATCACTACTGTACCCTCTAGGACCTTATTCAATATAAAAAAATTCAAATATAATTATTGATTTATCTTCACTGAGGTTTGGTATCCTTCTTGCACCAAAGGGACCTCTTTCTGTTTTCTTGTAAACTAAGAAACATATCTAGCCTTCTTTATGTACACTAAAACAATATTTCTTTAGGTCCATAGGGATGTTTTGACATCGAATATTTATTACCCTTCCTCTTTACTTTCCTGTCAAGGATCTTTTTGTTACATCTTTTGTGAAGTTATAGATCTACTTGCAGGATTATTCGAGTTAAATTAATAAATCTAGAGTTTGAAAACTCGTAGTTAAGTAATTAACAATTTAATTCTTATTACGCGTTGCGCCACTTAAAATTCAGAACGGGTTAGCTAACTTGACATTTGTGTTTTTTGAGTCAGGAACATTGCAGTTCAATTGACGAATCATTAAATAGAATTGCAATGTCTAAATGATAAATGATTTTTATTTCTGTAAGTAGGTTTGTAAAACAAACACTTTTACACTTCAATCATATTTTTAAAACTAGATGAGGTCGGCGTTTCCTATCTGACTACTCTGAGCAGAAAGGCCGAAACAAACTCAGAGGTCACAGTCTCTTTTAAAGTCCAGACATAATCTTGTCTATGGCTCTATGCCATGATGTGTAATCCGACTTAAAATTAATGAATGAACAATGAACGGAAATTTTATACCCATCTCTTTTACACTATATTACGATACGTAATAGTTTCTTGTCTTTGAAATTTATAACATGACATTTCATTTTAATCGTATTGTATGTGGTTGCCATGGCAATTTAGTTTATTGATTGACGAAAACGTCAGATAAAAAAAATATGTTTTTTATTTTATTTTATTTGTATTAATTTTATATACGTGTTCATGAATACATTGCCTAGTGATATAGTACAAAATGTTCACTAACTATAACGTCGAACAGTATAAAATACGAAAGATATCAGCGGCACCTCATAACGTCAATTTATTTTGATATTACTGACACTAACCCAGAGTTTAGCGACTTTACTCTCCCACATCGGTGGGTTAAATATTTAAAGTTTAACGCTAGGTTTACCTCTAACTCTTGGTGTAAGATGAGTTATTTGATTAATTCTGAGTTAGTTGTTAACTTCGAGTTATTTAGGATAACCCATGAACACGCATGTGGGCCTAAAGGTATTTGAATTGAATAGACTTAATTGCTTCCTCATCTGTCAAAATTGAAAACCAATCAACGGTTTTAAAGAGAAAACTGGTTTGTTTAAGCAGGTAGAGTTTGATGATAAACGATGTTGGAATAACCCACTAAAAGAAAACATCTTGAGCGGAATAAGACAATCTGATTTAAGCTTGATTTTAGGTCGACTAAATAATTTGGGGTAACTTACGCCCTGAAAAGCCAACGCATTCTGAATAAAGCCCTAAAATAAATAAATCAAGTATAGCCAAAAAAAAGGAAATCTAAAATATCAAACAACCCTACTGCGTAAAAAGTGAACTTTAAAAAAGATGGAAACAAGATTTACATAACTTAATACTATAAACAAGCTTGGCAATTCTTCGGGCTATGGCGGTTACCTTTGTTCGCCTGCGGATCTCTTCATTTCTGATTCGATCACGTAGGGAAACTCCAAGCATAGCCCTCTCCATTGCCCTTTGGGTGACTTTTAGCCTTCTGATAAGGCCCATTGTGAATGACCAGGTTTCAGTACCATAGGTCATCACTGGCAACACGCACTGGTCAAAGACTTTCGTCTTGAGACACTGGGGTATGTGGGACGAGAAGATATTGCGAAACGCACGCTTCGCGAACGCTGCCCAGCCGAGTCAGGTTCGACGATTGACCTCTTTCTCGAAGTTGGACCTACCTATGCTATAGGTCCTCTAAATGGCTATAGGTCTTTAATGTTAAATTTATTTACCCGACTGCATGAGATTGTTATAGTAGTATAGTATTAAGTTGTATAAATCTTGTTTCCATCTTTTTTATTCATATTTCACTTTTTACGCAGTCGGGATTTTTGTTATTTTTTTTTATTTTACGCTTTTTAGTTAGGATTATAAAACGATAAGTCAGGTTATTTACTCACTTATAATCGGGTGATAACGGCCTCTTACTCACTCACTCCACAAGTTCGGGATAGGTTTTTTTTTATAATTTCTCATTTCATACATAAAATTTGTATAATTATATTTTTGTGAACTCCTTTTAAAACCCTTCATTTTAATATCCCACCCGATAGTTATATGAGATTTTTTTTTAAACATGCATTTTGGTGTTTGTTATTTGATTTTTTTATAATAATAATACCCAGTGACACACACTACGACACACATACACGATCATGCTCCTTTTTTGCTTCGCCGCAGTCGGATAAAAAAAAACTTGCAATGATTGTGAAAAATTGGATAGCGGAGCGAAGAATAAACATATAACAGTAATTTCTGTTTGATTTGTGGTGGACAACATTTGCATACAAGTTATTTTGATAGATAATTTAATTTCAGCCATAAGACGTCCACAGCTGGACATAGGCCTCCCCCAAGGGTGGGGGGGGAGGGGTTGCCATAATCGCCACAATCAATTGGCAAGAGGGTTGGCGATCGCTGTATGGTGTTAAAATGCATAGAGAACGCTGCTGCCCATTCTCTAGTACCTAAGTCAAGGGACTTAGGTACAAGAGAATGGGCAGCAGTCGCCTTTTACGACACCCACGGGAAGAAATGGGGTGGTGCTATTCTTTTAGATAATTAGGTGAATATAAACTTTATTGTTTCTCATACAATTGTTCCACAGCACAAAATTGAGGCAGCCCCGGTAAGTTATAAAGATACTTGTGATGGGGTTACCTCGCAACTTCCCATGGGTTACTATCGACAATGTTGACACATCATTATCATTATTAATCAAAAAAGAAAAGAACGTGTTTAAGTTCTAGAATGTTACTGAAACTATTGTAGCATGTTCAAGTGTGTGTAGTGTATGTGTGTGTGCGTGAGGGGGTGGATGTGCGGGGTGTGTGGGTTTGATTTGGTATGTATGTGTGTATATGTTAATGTTTGATTAACTGATGTGTACGTATGTTATGGGTGGGCACAGGTTCTTCATTAGCATATTCTGGTTAATACAAGTTCAATTTCATCGTACGTTTGTGATTTTAACCATTGAATCAATCAATGAATCAGTTCAACTCTAATATTCTTTATTCTCATAAAACTTAAGCGAATTTTACTATTGTTATTACAAGACTGTAATGACCAACTATAGGACGAATAATTGTTTACAAAATATACCCGTATCCGTTTTCATACACCGCAATAATAGTAAAAACAACATAAAAGTATCATAGGAACCATTCACAAAAGCCTGCTGTGAGAATAAAATGCTGTTTACGAGTTAAGTGACGTATAAAGGCTGATCATTCATCCATATTTTACTACTAAACTACTTATGATAAATTTTATTATAAACGTTACGGTACTATTTTATGTACCGTAACGTTTATAATAAAATTTTGAATATTATGAAAAAGAAATTTCGCAACTTAAGATGTTATTTTTAATCATCATCATTATATCAGCCGAATGGCGTCCACTGCTGGACATAGACCTCCCCCAGAGGGCGTTTGCCATAATCGCCAGGCTTGCCGGCGGGTTGGCGATCGCAGTATGGTGTTAAAATGCATAGAGAACGCTGCTGCCCATTCTCTAGTAAGTCCCTTAGTCGCCTTTTACGACACCCGCGGGAAGAAATAGGGTGGTGCTATTCTTTACGTCCGGCACCACACGGACCTTATGTTTAATGTAATTTATTAGTATTGTTTTGTTGTGCAGTGCTCTTACAGGGTGCATGTTTGAAACTTATAATCTAATTCCAACCTCTGTACAATATGTTTGAAAAGAACTTTGATTTGATTTCACATTTAGTGTTATAAAAATACGATGCCTAGATCTTTAAAGACAGTCACAATATCAAGTTTGTTTCATGACATCAAGAATTTATTTAAAAAAAAATAGTTAATTTAAGGCAATAGGTCGTTATTGTTAGGAAGATGCCTCCGACTGCATGAGATTGTTTATAGTACTTATTAATTTATTTAAATCTTGTTTCCATTTTTTTTTAAGTTCACGTTATACGCAGTGGGGTTTTTGATTTTTTAAATTAACTTTTTTATTTAATACTTTTTAGTTATGATTATAAGACGGTAAATTGGGTTATACACTCACTTACAATCGGGTGATAACGACCTCTTACTCACTCACTCCAAAAGTTCGAGATATTTTTTTATAATTTCTCATTTAATTTACTTTTAAACATATAATAAGTATATATTTTTGTAATCACCTTTCAAAACCCTTCATTTTGATACCCCATTTGAGAGATATTTTTCCATGGGAGATATTTTTTTTTCGAAGACACTCCTTTTGGCGCCAAAAACCCGCCATTTTGATTTTAAGTAATTTAAATATTACTTTTTTTAATATTACTTGCGCAAGAAAGACGAATCTAACGACATATCATTCATCAAAATCGGTTCAGGCGTTTAGTAGTTACGAGGGAACATAGGGACAGGCATACATACAAACATATAATACATACATACATACAGTTCAAACACATAACCCTCCTTTTTTGGCTTCGCCGCAGTTGGGTAATAAAAAATCTTATCATAATAAAAAGCCCCGCCAGTCTTTTTCAGTATATTTCCAAGCAGAAAGCCAAATAACAATGATATTTTAATTTTTTTTGGACATGGAAATAAATACGCAACAGTGTCATAATGCTGGCAGTTTATGACATCATACAATCATGAGAATCTTTGCCTATATTACCTACTTACGCCCTACGTCGAAATGACTTCAATACAAAAACCAAATGACCATCACTATTGCGGCTGAAAAGAAAATACAAATAAAAGTAAGCACGTCACATAAGATAAAATGAAGGTTTTTGTTATGACATTCTCACCCTGAAATCAGTGCAATAAACTGTATTTTGCTGTTCAAATTTTCTCTAAATAAAATACCGTCTTATGGCATGAGTTTACCAAATAAGCCTTTTATGATATTTTATCTTGTATTATTCTTTAAGCGCTTTCTTTTTAAAGGCTTTTGATAGCTGTTTCGACTTTCGTTATATTAGGACTAAGGGCTAAGCCGGGTTTTGTGAGAGCACCTGAACCCTGTATTTATAGGTCGACTAATGGGTTTACTCTTCATTTGGTAAGAAATAAGAAATACTCTTGTCCATTATTATCGCTACCTCAATTTTGAGGGCATTGGTCTTAACATCATCTACCTACATCTCTATCAGTGTTTCATTTCATCCAAACTATATTATATTATCCATATTGAAGGAACTCAGTATCACCAAGCGACTTTCTAAAATATGCCAGGAGCATGCCTTCCGCTTTTTCAAACATATTATGCGTTCACCTAAGCATGGTCTGGAAAGGCTTATGATACTGGACCGGGTGGTAGGAAAACGCGCTCAAGGCCGAGCACCGGCAAGATGGTCAGACGCGACCAAGAAGGCTGTTGTAGCATTTACCGAGCGGTCCACACTGCAGAAGACCGCTTATCTTGGAGACGTGTATGTGGTCGCGATCCTCAGTATTGAGGGAACGACGAAGAAGAGAGAGATATTTTATTTCAATTAGTCCATCGTTTTTTTCCAAAAGTCAATGTAAGCAAAGAAAAACATTTCACGTAGTTATCGTAATAATTATTGTTCATGTCTCATAAAACCAAAGCATAATCTGTACTTTCTCTATTTCTTTAACGTCTGTGTGTTATTATTTGTTTGCGCATATTTCAACCATAACAAGCCGTATAAAATCTTTTAACGTTCTCATAAAAGTTTATTGAAAATCTTGCTAAAACCAGACTACTAAAATAAAATATGTTGAAAGACAAAATTGTTAAAAAAAAAAATTATAAAAGCTTATGTGGTCGAATTTTGTTTTTACGACGAATGTTGCTATCCCCGTGATTAAATACTTAATTTAAATCTTAAACACTTAGATTTCTCTCAATGTTTATGCCTTCGAGTGTATGACACACAGCGAGAGTGAGACGATGTTAGCTAATCTTGTAATTAAACCACGGATTACTTTAATTACGCGAGGATACAGGCTTTGAAGGCATCAGATTTTAATTTAACTTGATTTTGGTCTTAATAATGACAATTTTGTTAGGATACTAAAACTCTATTAATTAAATACTAAAGTTTTAGCAAGGTGTCAACTTCATTCCTCCGTTAAAATAATTATTCACAATCTGTTCTTGTAAATCGAAAGGTTATTAAAAATCTGACGTTTTGGTTTAATTAAATTCCTGTCTTAGATTATAATAATAGAATACTTAGTATGAATGAACTCCATAAATAAAAAATGTTTCCAAATTTTCCAGATCAGAAATAAATCATTTCACACCCCTCACCCAAAAAGATAATCCATTTTGCGGTCTTCATTTTGTTTTTTCTCCGATAAACACTTTATTTTACAAGATTCCGTTGTCTCTTAATTTTCTCGGAATAAGCAGAATCCCGAGGGTCGGATGAGTGCTCGATTAATATACAATGGGACATTATGCAAGGTTGGCATCCCATACCCCATGAACATCATAATAAAGCCTTATCTTGGTAGCTTATTATCCGAAGGTTAGATTAACGGGTCGTTTAGTTATTGTAGATTATGTTCCTACCTTATGATTTGTTCACAAATTAATTTTATTTATTGGTATTGCATGATTAGAATTAGGTGGAGCTCGTGGCTTAGTAATAACAGCACACGGGTCGATCCATCAGGTTAAGCTATGCTTGCCGGGGTTGGTCCGTAGATGGGTGACCATCTTTACATACCGAGACTCTTCCGGGCCTCGGAAAGCACGTTAAGCTGTAGGTTCCGGCTGTCGTTCGTGGATCTTTGACAGTCATTACGGGTCGTCAGAAGCCCGAAAATCTGACAACTAGTCTTACCAATTAAGGGGGATCGTATTACCCAGTTACTGGGTTGTGGAGGTCAGATAGGTAGTGGCTCCATGTAAAATACTGGTATTCAGCTGTATCCGGTTAGACTAGAAGCCAACCTCAACATAGTTGGGAAAAAGTTAGGCAGATTGATTTGATTGCATGATTAGAATTAGAACCAATTTGTTTCTTCAATTATCCTGGTTGAAATCGAACTAATTCGAATGCTACTAGTGCCGTTTTGAGTTCATAATATTCATTAGATCTGGTTGCGTCTGAAACTAGGAACATCCCCTGAACGTAAAGAACCAAAACACTTCATTCTAATAAAATAATAATACACGACATTATTTCTACAGGCAACAATGTTTGACATTTATGACTATTAGTAATTCCAATTGAAGAAGTTTTTGAACAATACTTTATTTTTAAATCACTATACAAATATAACCAAGGTAGCATCGTTTATAAAGAAAAGGAAGCATCAATTAACATTAAATTGACGACCTAAGTAATGCCACAAACTTTCCACTAAGTATCTGGGTCAGTCAGGTAGATTTACACTGTCCTTGGTCGGCGTTTATTTTGAGTTTGAACCGGTGAAAAATTAATGGGACAGACTTATTATTTTGAAACTTTCCAGCTATTATAATAAAGATTTGGACAGCGTTATGGCCCAATGATTTTAAAGAAATAATGTCAAAATCAACAATGTAAAAAGTTCGTTAAAGTTTTTTTACGCATAATTAATTCAAGCCGGCTAATTCATAATTGCATTTTAATTATAGCCCGACAGACCCCAATGCTCTAGAAACAATACAATCTCCTAGTTTCACCATCAATGCTCAAGCACTACACCGGAGATACTAACAACGTAGTTTTCACTAACAAAACAATACACAGTCTTGGCCTTTCCTGTTTATCGCACTTTCAACACTAATGCACTCCAAGATTACAGGCTAGGGTTGCCAGGCTAAAGATGAATCTAGGTTTTTTGTTATTGAAACAACAATTTCTCAATGAATCTTTAAGAAACAAAATCGAATATCCTGTATGCACTCGGGCAGTTTCTGAGAATAGGCTTCGTACACAGCGCGCCAAAAACACGTATGGCCAGCGAGCTACCGGTTATAATATTATACCGAGAATTATTAATATTCTACCCTCAGAAATAAACAAATGTAGTACACATAAAAATATCAAATGTAAACTTAAGTATTATGTAGGAATGTATGTAGGTTGTCCCGTGTGGTGCCGGACGTAAAGAAACAGCACCAACCCATTTCTTCCCGTGGGTACTAGAGAATGGGCAGCAGCGTTCTCTATGCATTTTAACAACTTACTGTGATCGCCAACCCGCCTGCCAAGCGTGGCGATTATGGCAACCCCATCTCTTTGGGGGAAGCCTATGTCCAGCAGTGGACGTCTTTCGGCTGAAATGATGATGATGATTATGTAGGAATTATTGTAACTATTTAATACCTAAAGATGTTATTATTTGTATCAACAATAATGCGTACATATAAAATGCTTTATTGTATAGTTTGATATTGAGATAGACTCATGCTTAGTGGTTTTTGGTTGCTATTTAATATGTAATCCTGTGTTCTTTTGTATAAATGATAAAAAAAAAGGTTTTTATAGAGAAGAAAATATGTAATTGAATTAGAAAGAGAATACAACTCACGCGTCATGTACATCTAGTAAGCCTGTGGGGTTACTGCGAAACACACTTACTTTAATATAATATAACAATTTTTGCAATAAATTTAATTAGGAGCTCGTTGCTAAGTAAAACAGCCGCACGGGACGATCCATCAGGTTAAGGTACGCGTGCCGGGCTTAATCCGTGGATGGGTGACCATTTTTACACACCGAGACTCTTCCATGCCTCGGAAAGCACGATAAACCGTTGCTCCCGGCTGTCATTCGTGGATCTTTGACAGTCGTTACGGGTCGTCAGAAGCCCACAAGTCTGACAACCAGTCTTACCAAGGGGTATCGTATTACCCAATTACCTAGGTTGTGGCGGTCATATAGGCAGTCGCTCCTTGTAAAATACTGGTATTCTACTATGTTAGACTAGAAGTCGATCCCAATATAGTTGGGAAAAGGCTAGGCAGATTGATTTTGCAATAAGTTTCTTTGTGACAGTTCAAAAATATCAATTGCGTTAATTACATTTTTGAGCAGACGAATTGGTATCTACCAGAATACCTGTAGTACCCAAGCCAGTTCTGGTAGTGAAATGCAACTAGACACTATGTCAGAAGGAAAAATGACACGAGTAATTTTATTTTGAGTATGAAGAAGCAATTAAAACTGACTGATGGGTAGAAATAATAAATTACTCCAGTAATTTTATAACCTAGGTCAACAAAAATATAAATTACATTTGGTGTTCGTTGGTGTAGTGGTCGCAAGCGCTACTGCTGAGCATGACGTCCTGGGTTCGATTCCCAGGTCGGGCAAAGTTTTATTGGGTTTTTCCACCAGGAATTTCTCAGAAGCAGCCCGGAGTCTGGATTTGTGCCCGGTTGATGGCAATAGGCTCGCACCCTACTGTACCTACTATAGGTATACCTCTGCCTAACCCTTCAGGGATTACAGGCGGGATGTTATGTGTGTTCTGGCAAAATTTTACCAAAATATTATGTAAAAAATATTTACAAGAAACAATATAAAAGTATCTTCTCAATTTCCTTCCACTTTCATTTTCACAAGAACACCGAACAAAACACTAATTCTTTGGGCATTATTATATTATCATAAAACTCGGCTATTTGATGACCCTAAAGGGAGGGGAGTTAAGAGGAAGGTGTCGTGTTGCAAGACTATCATCGTGTACATTCTGAATAATTCTGAAGAGAGAAAAAAAAACAAATGTTAGAGATGTATGCAACGCGGCGCGTTAGCTCGGCTATTTGATGACCCTAGGGGGAGGGGAGTTAAGGGGGCGGTGTCGTGTTGCAAGACTATTATCTTGTACACCTTACAACGTTGTTAAAGCGAAGACACATAATAGGAATTCCTGTTCCCGGTTAGACGAGTCATTTTTGTTTCTTAGTTTACAAACGTGCCTTGTTATGCAAGTATGAAAAACGTTCGAGGAACTCATTAGTATTGCAATAGATTCTGGTGCTTTGTGGTTGTTTTATGCTTGTTAGGCTAGTTATGGAGGTAATTGGTTGCTTTATTTATTTAACCATTTACGTACACACTTAAACAAGAATATAAATACGGTAATACTTTTTTCTAAGAAATCTCTTTCAGCATAACTGCGATAGGAAATTAGACAAAGAGAGACACCGTGTGTAGAGAGAAAATAGAATACATATTATAAAAATCACTAAAAATAAAACAAATAATATGAGATTATACTAACATCATAAACATACTTCTAAAATAAATATCACTAGAATATTAATCATTATAATGAAATTTAAAATAATAAATACATACACAACTATGACGAATTAGAAGGATAGTGTTCTTTCACTCTTCTTTTAAATACTGCAACAGTTTAACGCCTCTAATATCAGGCGGAAGTGAATTCCACAACCGCATCGCGTGCACAGTGAAGCAGTAGGAGTGGAAAACGGTGGAGTGGGCAGGGGATTTAAGAAGGGTTCTAAGATGGGACTTGCAAGGCACATCTAAAGGACGGGCGTAGGAAAGACGTTCCCACAGACAGGATGACGTTTTAGGATTGTGCTTTAATGAAACTAAGTAAAGTTAACTTTAAAAAATTCGTTTCACTTAGTCATAATATGCTGTTAGAAGAAACTAGTACTGACATCTTACCTCTCATTTGCTTCTCTAATTACCTATCTTTTTTTTGTGTGTAGCCTTTTAAGCGCCAATAATGTTCACTATTTTATGAAACTAATAACTTTATGAAAGCTGAAGCAGTAATTAGCAAAAGATGTTACCAGTAAGATCCAAAGTGCTTAGGTTTAGAGACTAGCTTACGACTTAAGCATTAATTAATTTTATGAAAAAAAAAAGCAGTAAGTAACTACCTAGTCGGTAAAATTTTTGCCATAATAATTTTACACACTTTTGGCATATAATTTAACTAAACGAAAAAAGTCTGTGTGGTGCCGGACGTAAAGAATAGCACCACCCTATTTTTTCCCGTGGGTGTCGTGAAAGGCGACTAAGGGACTTAAAATAGAATGGGCAGCAACGTTCTCTATGCTTTTAACACCATACTGCGAACGCCAGCCTGCCTGCTAAGCGTGGCGATTATGCCAAACCCCCCTTTGGGGGAGGCCTATGTCCAGCAGTGGACGTCTTACAGCTGAATTGATGATGATGATGATGAAACGAAAAAAGGGTAGGTATTTCTCTTTCTATTTAACAGTCCTAAAGAATCGAAATAAAAATTTAATTTGCAATAATGTACAATTCAACAGAAATTTCGGTCTCGTTGTCCTTTTTTAGAACTCTAAAGCTGCGTACGGACAGTGCGTACATAGGTACGCGTGTCCTGGGAACGTCATGTCCATACTTGCAGCTACGCGTACACTCTCGGAGAACGCGTGCCGCGCGAGCTAACTTGCTGCGAGCCGCCCGCCGTCAGTCGGTTTTTGGTCGCGCGTCAAAGCGGACGCGCACGCCTGGGTACGCTATATTTGGACGGCAATATGGATAGACACGTAAATGACTGAGGCTCGCGTAGCTATATATTGATTGACCTCGCGTTCAGGTTCGCGGCGATCCGTACAGGAGCTGTACGCGTATGCAATGTTCGCGTGGACAGCGTATCCCCACTACGCACAACACAGGAACGCGCTATCCATACGCAGCTTTATGTTCCCGTTTTATTATTAAACAATCGATTTACCAGTTTTCTCGTAAATACATATAGACCTATTTAACAGTTAAGTATAAAGAGAGCCTTTCAGGCTGAGTTCGACTCCAGAAAGCTTTTCAATGGAAGAAATCCAATTTACCGAACTCAAGCGCTTTATTGCCACTTATTATATTAATAATCTGAAGTACTTAACGATTTGAATTAAGTTTTATTTTTATTGAGACTTATTACTGAGATTGGTTTTAATTTATATGACGGCGCAGCAAGTGGCGCCGTCTATTTTTGTTATGAAGTTACTGGAATCACCGAAAAGGTCGGATAAGAGTGACACTGGCTGGTGATAGTTACTCTAGCAGAGTGTCGCATCGATGGTTACGTGGCGGCTATCTTCTGATGACAGAAGAAGATGGGAAGGGAGCCGCTGTCGTACCACGTCCACGACTAACTGCTATATTCCGGCATAATCCTGATGATATTGAAGCTGCTGAACCACTCATACGATGATCACTTCTGGTAAAGGGCTGCGCAATTAAATATATTGAATAAGTTTCTAATTATTTTGCAGTAACCTACCAACTACCGAATAATTTTGAAGAGAGATAAATTACGATTTATTTATAGAGATGTATGCAACGCGTCGCCAAGCCTCAATTTTTTTTTAGGATCATGGCAGGATATCGATTAGAACTTATTTTTTTGAAGTGAAAACTTATTTTAAGGGGCCGGCGTAGCATGCGTAGTGCATACAAACGTAATACCAAAATAATTTGTTAATCAATTAGTAAAAATTTGGAATTAATTTGGATTACAGAATATCTATGTTCTCAAATATATATTTTGAAACGACAATGATATAAAGATGAGTTTTTGAGGAATCTAAAATTTCTATAGAAAACTTATTTTTCTCATAACTCTTGTTTAAAACAGCGTCCATTCATAATATTATATATTTTGGAACCTAGATATTTTGTACACATACAACATTTATATCTGTAACTTTTATGGTGTACATAATAAAGAGTATTCTATTCTATTCTATTCTATTTGTATTCCAATCGGAATAAAGACACACTACCTTAAGAATATGTTTGATTTACAAATTATTTTGGTATAACGTTTGTATGAACTACGCATCCATCGGCCTCTTAAGCGAGAAAAACTTATGGGTTTGGTATACCGTAATGTGACGTGTTGCGCCACACTGGCCACGCGCAGCGGCCTGTATACCTTTTTTTTTTTTTTTGGGTGGGAAATTATCAAATAACTTCTCCCGCTCTGGGCGGAGCGGGAGGGCGTGTCAGACTTTTACTGACTAAAACCCACCCGTGTTCCTTCATTTGCCTGTGTGCCAGGGCCACGATATCCCTTTCGGACAAACTCGCAACCCTGTGTATATGCCAAAATATATGTTATTCCAAAGTTTTATGTATTCATTTCAGTCGGCAGCCCTATGACTACAAAATATTTTTTTCAATCGTCGTTGTTTTAAATTGACCTAGCTTAAGTAAACAAATTCAGAAAATTTTAAGGATATTGTGTACCCATCATTTTATTTACCTACCCATTACTGAACCGGCTACCGAAAATTGTTCTCTCAGTCCAAATAAATGAATAGGGGGTTCTGAGCAAAATTCTCGAAGCTCGTTACTCGCTTTTCGCGAGCACCAGGAATTTCACTCCAGACGAGATTAATTGTCCGCTAGTGCTAACATACCCGGTCCACATTCACTTCACCACTTGCCCGGGCCCGTCAAACTGACGAATGTGTCTAATAAAGCCTCCTCTTGGTCATTTATCATGAAAGACTGTGTAGCTAGTTCCGTTCATATATATTTTGTCTCTTTCAATCCGCAATTTTGATGCTTTTTCGATTTTTTTATTACGACTCGACAAGACATTGGAGTTTTTATTTTGAAATATAAGTTAGATAATAATGTATAAATCTTCCGGAATAAATTCTCTAAATGATGATGACAACCGCATCAAAATTCGTTCAGTAATTTAGAAGACATACAGACAGATATGAAAAGTGACTTTAATTTAGGTATACATAATCAGCCTATAATGTTCCCACTGCTGGGACACAGGCCTCCTCTCTGTGAGAGGGAGTGGGCCGTAACCCACCACGCGGGCCCAGTGCGGGTTGGTATTTAAGGTTAACTAATTTAGGTATACTATGTATAGATTAGATAATATAAAGGATTAGCAATAATAAATACTATGTCATCATTTCAACCGAAAGACTGCTGGACACAGGCCTCCCCCAAAGGAAGGGGGGGTTGCCATAATCGCCACGCTTGGCAGGCGGCTTGGCGATCGCATTATGGTGTCAAAGTGCATAGAGAACGCTGCTGCCTATTCTCTAGTAAGTCCCTTAGTCGCCATTTACGACACCCACGGGAAGACATAGGATGGTGCTATTCTTTACGTACGGGACCACACGGAGCTATTATGCACGGAAATAATATGTATATCTAAGTAAATCTATAATATCATTTTCTTTTGTTTTTTGTTCCGGGGTGGAAAATCCTCATGGATGTCGGCCGCCCTGGGGCCGGCGGAGGGGCTTTCAGACTCTTACTGACTAAAAACCACCCCGGTGGTCCCGTAGGACACTTGCACTGGGGATCATGGGATAATGTGCGACTTCCGCGATCCCCAGCTGGTGATGTACTCACTAATTCCACCTTTGCGGGCCACCTCAGAAATCTATAATATCCTAACCTAACTAAAACTATTAACAGACTTAAATATGGCATCGAAAAATTCCTCCGCATCGCTGTCGACTGGTAATGTACCCAAGAGATTGGCGGCATTGCCACGTTGTATGGCAATACTTAGCCTCTAGCCAAGGTAAAAGCCAGCCCTTAGGTCACGGGAAGTGTCAAACAGCCGTTTCAAGGTTTCATTAAAAAGACCATGAGCACTCGGACCCCACGGCCCGAGGGTTTCAACCTCAAACGGCTCGAAAATATAATAACCAATAAGGTTATTATACTTTCGCTGCTTGAGGTTTTCCACAGCCGCAGCAGCAGTGCCAGCACAGCAGGCCGAACCAGGAAGATGGGATGGCGCAAGAGTATCGACACACGTTGCGTGTCACACTAAAGGCCTGTACCTTCCATGGAAATAAAGACATGCTGTCCGGTCTCTTGCCGTCGTCGCGTGCCAAGTCATTTATTCTAAAGATTCTTATACAACTAGAACGCCGACGGTGACAAGAGCTCGTGGGACGATGTCATTAATATTCGCGTGCCGCGCCAACAACCCGCACTTCGGCTTCAAGAGTGGCGGGGCGTGGTGTCCGAGGTTGTTGACAACTTCGCCACAGTGACAGCGATGAGGAGAACAACAAGGAGCTCTTAGTCTCAGGGAAGCAGCGAGCCGGAGAGTAGCTGATATAGATAATATAAATCATCATGAAAAAACTATTTGCTATCGATATTAAATTAGGTACGTAAGTAGATAGGTACCTACTCAAATTAGTAATCGGACCTTACAAAGGAACCTCATTGATTGATATTTCTCTTACAACATATTCCATTTTCTGGACAATGAGAGTACCCACGAAGCCTCCGTTGTTGCAAGTAAATTAGGAAAAATTAATCCCGTATAATCTTCCTGTTGTCGCGAAAAATATTCCAGTCAACGACAAAGCCATTACGGTACGACATTTTGTGAACATTGCGAAAAATAAAAATGTTTTGTTGAAGAATAAATTATTTAAAAACACGCAGTGTTTGGACAATAAGCACCTGCACCGCACCAGTTTTCCGCGATCCAAACTTTTTGAAACTTTAAATAGTTTTGGATATTTACACAAAAAAAATGTTGAAAAGTTTCACGATATTAACGTCCTTATAAATATCTTAGAAGGTTCAAAACCGTTTGGTACTCCTGATACTTGATACTTTAAACTACCTGATACTTTAAAATTGGGAAAGTTATGCCATGCTTGTCTACTTTGTTCGGTTAAAACTTTTAAACAACGCATAGCGGTAGAAAAATAAACTTTGGTAGCGTTTCAATTGTGCGTCAGGATACACTTTGTCGGAAATGTGTTGGGAAATTGATCCGCATTCATTCGAACAAATGGGAAAAGTTTTCGTGAGGAAATGGAATGACATGCAGGTTTGGTTTGATGATTTATTTTATTGTTCCCTTGGCGAAAACAAAAGAGGACGATATCAACACGCCGAATGAAATGCAAAAGACTAACAAAAGGTATTTATAAAGCAGAGGTGAGTGGAAACGACAGGAACGGACGCCCTAGGACAGAGGACATTATAGTGCCCTAATTGGTGATGTTCTTCAGAAAGTTCAGGTGCCATTTTGTAGCGAAATATCTCACCGTAGGCACACAACTGGGGGACTTGGCCCCCGCCGCGCGATAACGGATAAATAAATAAACTTTCACCACTTAATACGTATAATTTTGTAGTATAAATAAACAAAATGGTATAAAATTTAAGAAGAAACGTAAATATAAAAAAGGATTGTTGAGTTGAAGGGTTTTTAAGAAATCGGTATGTAAAGTAAAAATTAACTTATGCCGATTCCAAAACCATTTCGAGATTTTAAGCTTCTAAGACTTATTTTTCTATTAATAGGTCTTAAAATTATTATATCGTATTTATTTTCACAAAAATACTTAATACCACTTTTATTTGACCGCTAAATGTCATCCAAAGTAGCCCGAATTGGGAACTTTCAGTGCCTCTTGTAATTAAATAATTAAGTTGTTCTGTGTCAAGTGTCAATGTCAACGACAAATTTACATGAAGCACGTAATATTATTCTATTCAGATAGGTAAATAGTGTAGTTTTTCACCAGCGGCCGACAGTACAAGTCGAATCACATCGATGTATCGCCTCAGGAAAACTTAACTTACGTTCAAATGATCTTCACAATAAAAGAGACGCCGCCCAGACTTGTACTCAACATTTACTTCCTCGCACCATTTCTTTTGTAAGGTTTCTTTTACTAACAATCTATTTGTGTCGGCTATTTGTTGTGGTATTTATATTTGACGGTATGAAGCACTTAGCAGAAGTAGTCTTTGTTCCATTCATTTTATTAATAAGCTATAACTTTAAACTAAGGTACGGAAATCGCTAAACTATGAAATGTAAACAAATTAACTGTCAAATTTGACAGTTTTAATTTACTAAATTTTGGTTTTAAATAAGTGTGAAACGTGGCAAAGATCTTAAGCTATTCAGGCTACTTTAGAAATCAGTACGAACAATACTTTAAAAAAATATATAAAAATAACTACAGCTTGTAAAAACAAAAAGATGAAATTATGTGTTTCAAATACTCTTATCTTTAAAATAAAAATATTAAAAACATACCTGAAAAATACTTTACATACCGAATTATCAAATTGGAAAAGGTATACGTATGGAAATTAGAAAATGATTGCAATCACCTGGAATTTCACGCGACGCAATTAATGTGATTATATTTTTTTAAGTAAATGGTTTTAAAGTTTTCTTGGAACAGGATAAGATATTGTTTTAAAATAATCACCTATAATTTGATCAAGAGGTTAATGTTTTAAAAAAACCGGCCAAGTGCGAGTCGGACTCGCGCACGAAGGGTTCCGTACTATTATCTATAAAAACGGAAAAAAAATCAGGTTTGTTGTATGGGAGCCCACCTTAAATATTTGTTTTATTTAATTTAATTATTTATTCATAAAGTGAATATATAACGTAATATTTTGTGAATATTTCAAGCGTCTACCTGTTGCCGTTATCAATATCGAGCAAAAACAAGCAAAAAAATCACGTTTATTGTATGGGAGCCCCCTTAAATATTTGTTTTATTCTGTTTTTTAGTATTTGTTGTTATAGCGGCAACAGAAATACATCATCTGTGAAAATTTCAACTGTCTAACTATCATGGTTCATGGGATACAGCCTGGTGACAGACAGACAGACAGACAGACAGACAGACAGACGGACAGACAGACAGACAAACAGACGGCGGAGCCTTAGTAATAGGGTTCCCGTTTTACCCTTTGGGTAGGGAACCCTAAAAAGGGGTTCCTGGATCCGTTGTAGCGCTCCATACCTGTGACGACTCGCTCGTCATGGTAAAGGTGCTCTAGAAGAACCAGTGAAACACGCCGTGGCGCAGCGGCCCACTGCAGGGTGCTGGATATATCGTACAGCTCTCATCCGCGCTATACAGCGCCGGCAGGACGTCAAAACAGAGAAAAAGGGGTAGGCTGTTTAAATATAGCCGGTACCTTGGGCCAAAAAAAAAAAACTGGCACTATGGTTGATTTCCAACCTAGGAAAAAGTAAGAAATTTTGTTGAGACCAAGAAAATAAGGCAGAAGAAAAAGTAATGATAAAGAATGGAATACATACCATTAAATAAAACAGGAAAAAAACACACGACAAACACCGATACTTTTGTGTACGGTTATAGTGCGGTTATACGGTTCAACATGAATACATTGTGCATCAAATCAGAAAACCATGCTGAACGCACCAATGGCAATGCTTCAACTCAACTGAAAAATAGGTGTTTTTGACAACATTGTTTGGAAGCTTTCGAGAAAAAATTGAATTTGAAAACAATCAATTTTAAAAATGAATTGCCCAATAAAGACAAAGAGTTCATATGCGCAAAAAGTTTTAATGCAGGAATTTACTGCAGTGCGTAGTATTCGCAACCGGCGTGGGTGTATGATCAGATGCATGAGCGTAGGCGAAGCAGAAGTAGTATGTAAGGAGCGTTAGTAGCAGGTGGCGTTCTATAGTTTCTGCCTACCTCCATGGGAAGAAATCGTGAGTTTATGAATGTATGCATGTATATATAAAAGACAATGTATATAAAAAAAAATACTTACTTGAGTATTTAAATAACTGAATATGGTAAAAAGGCTCGTGGTTTCGTTCAGGTTTTGCGACAAAATCAAACTGATTAACTATCTTGCTGAGAGATGAACTTGAATTCAAACCTATTCGTAGGTCGTCCCTAACAGTTACTTGATCGAATTTGAATGTGTTCATTTTAATTTATTCAGCTATAATCTTATTTGACCTTTGTGTTTAAATGTAATGTTTTTTACATACCTAATATAAAAATATAATTATATATATATTATAATAATTTAAATACCTAAAGAGGTTCAAACAAAACATTGTGGTACCTAACCACAATGTTTTGTTTGAACCTCAAAACAAATAAATAAACCTAATAAAAAATTACATATATTAATAAAGTTTTAAATGCCTGCCTTTTTCCAGTTATCCTCAAGAACAAAAAGGAAATTTAAAAAAATCAAAGCACCCGACTGCGTAAAAAGTGAACTTTAAAAAGATGGAAACTAGATTGATATACATTAATACAATAATACAAATACAACAATAGCTCAACAACCTTATGCAGTTGGAGGCAATAGGTCTTTATTGTTAAATTTAACAAGATATGCCTCTGACTGCATGAGATTGTTTAATTACATAACATACATAATCAGCCTATAACGTTCCCACTATTGGGACACAGGCCTCCTCTCTGTGAGAGGGAGATTGTTTAATTCATTTTGGTTATTTACCCACTTATAATCGGGTGATAACGGCCTCTTACTCACTCACTCCTAAAGTTCGGAATAGTCTTTTTACTTTGTCTAATTCCTAATTCCATTTTAAACATATAATTTGTATATATTTTTGTAATCACCTTTTAAAACCCTTCATTATGATGTCCCACTCGATAGGCCACGGAGTTTTATTTTTTTTCAAACACGAGCTGTTGCAGCATTTTTATTTTGAATAATTTTGGTTTATCAAGTGACACTCGCGCAATAAAGACGAATTTAAAAGGATATATCATTCATCAAAATCGGTTCAGCCGTTTAGTAGTCAGGAGGAAACATAGAGACGGATATTATATACATATCTAATTATACAGGTCAAACACATAACCCTCCTTTTTTGGCTTTGCCGCAGTTGGCTAAACAGGCAATAATATAAGAAAACAAATCAAATTGTCGGCGCCCTCTATTTACTTCTTTACCCACCTCTCAATATGGCGTGATCCAATAAGCTGTGAATAAAGATGAAAAAAAAAAGTAATTGTGTTCGCAAATAACACGTACCGTACACAAAACCTCTTTTTAACCGACTATAGAAAGGAGTGAATGAGGGATAGAAAAGGAAAATGGAAAGAACGTTCCATATCTCCTATATTTTTCCGGAATTATTTTCAAAATGGATACGTATTTTTATGTTCATGTTTGTTAGATGTTCCAGTTTTTAAAAGAAGAGTGAAAGAATACTATCTTTCCACTTCGTCATAGTTGCATTATTTTATTATTCAATACATATTATTTAATAATATACCTATTAAAATTTTCCTGTTGACAGCGATGTGGATGATTTTTTTTTTTTGCAATTTTTTTGTTTTTTTTTCCCAATTTTTTATTTATTTATTTGTATACTTAATTTTTAGTTGTGATAATATTGTATACCAACATTATAAGGGAATTAAATCTTGATTTTATATACTATAATAATAATATATATATTTTAGTGATATTTGTTTTAGAAGTATGTATGCGCCTACCTACATATGTAAGTATATTCTCTTATTGTATGTTATATTGAAATTAGTGTGTTTTTTTTTAATTTATGTGTTTGTTTTTTCTTCTACTTTTACACACGTTGTCTACATCTCTTGGTCTACTTTCCTATCGCATGCATGCTGGAAGAGATTTCTTTAAAAATAAACATCATTTTTGTACGTATTTTACTGTTCCTTTCTTCTTGTCTGTTTATATGTGTGTACATAAACGGTTAAATTAATAAATACATAATCTAAAACAGGAATATTAAATCTATAATTTTATAACACCACCGTTCAATTATGATTGTAGATTTATAGATAACATACACTACGGAAACACCAATACGTTGAGCTCCTTAAGTACGGAGCTGACAAATGTGTGCAATGACTGGTCACATCCACTCAATCTGTGTGGTTCTTTCCTCAAAATACCATTTCAGACACCAATCTGCCCACATTTGGCCTTCACATGATCTGACATTGTTATTATAGATTAGGTCTGGACTTTAAAAGAGATTGTGACCGCTGAGTTTGTTTCAGTCTTTCTTCTCAGAGTAGTCAGATAGGAAACCTCATCTAGTTTTTAAAATATGATTGACGTGTAAAAGTGTTTGTACAGACCTACCCATATACATGAAAATCATTTACCATGCATATATACCATACACCTACATTTTATCACCTTTTTCTTTGGGTGGGAAATTACCAAATAACTTCTCCCACTCTGGGTGGAGCGGGAAGGCGTGTCGACTCTTACTGACTAAAACCCACCCGTGTTCCTTCAGATGCCTGTGTGCCAGGGCCACGATATCCTTTTCCGACAAACTCGCAACATTTTAACACCTAACTTTTAATTTAGTAGGTCAATGGTCTGAAAAGCCCTGAAACACACTTACTGGTATTACTCGCCGTGATGTTATTTCTAGGTGAAGGTCGTAATTAAGTAAGGTAAGGTTCTCAAGCCAAAAGAAACTGCTTACGCGAAAACTTGAGCTTTCTTATTAACTCCTACCTCGTATAAAATACGGCTTTAACGCCAAACAAATCATGAAATATCGCGTTTCAGTAAAGGATTGAGTAATGTAACTTTTTCGTGTTAAATTCAACTTGATTTCCTCATTTTATTATTGTGTTCATTGGTGTGACTTGAATTTCCTGTAATGAAAACGGTTTCGACACGAGAAGTTATCATTACATATTCGTGTTCTGAGACAATAATTTATTGTGATGGAAAATATTATTGTATAATTGCTATACGAGTAAACCGGAAATAAATAAAATGAGTTTTGGAATACCATAAAATATAATTACATATAATTTATCATAATGATAGAATGACACTTTAGGAGGAGCTTGTGAAGGCCTTGTGTCTAAGTAATATCAGCCGCAAGGCCGTGAATGGGTGAACATCTTTACATACTGAGACCCCTCCGTGCCTCGGAAGGCACGTTAAGCCATTGGTCCCGGCTGTCATTCGTGGATCTTTGACAGTCATTACGGGTCGTCAGAAGCCCGAAAGTCTGACAACCAGTTTTCGCAAAGGGTATCATAATATCCAGTAACTGGGTTGTGGAGGTCAGATAGCCTCCATGTAAAATTTTGGTATTCAGCTGAATCCCGGTTAGACTGCTCTGACAGCAACATGGTTTGGAAATGGCTAGGCAGATGAATAAAATAAGACTTATAGACATGCAAATCTAGCTTATAAGGAACGGGAATAAGGACCAAGTTATTTTTGAACAGAGTTTTAGAGAAAAGTCTTAGTGCATCAACTCTTAGATATAACCAGGTGTACCTACTACATTCTGTTATTGCGGTAGCTATTAGATCGCATCATAAACTTCTGAGGTAATAGGCAGTAAACTATCATTGGTATACTCGTAAATTCTAATCTTGCTAGATACAACGAGGCAGAATTCCTCCAACGACTATCAAAAGTTGAGTGTTTTACAGGCAACGACGACCTAGCAACATTTTATGGACTAACTCTAGGCATAACATAAAATTAAACACAACTTGCGGAGACGCTGCCTACAAATATACACAATCAGTATATAATGTTCCCACTCCTGGGACACTGGCCTTCTCTCTGTGAGAGGGAGTGGGCCGTAACCCACCACGCGGGCCCAGTGCGGGTTGGTAGATGTCACATGTCTTCGAATTTTTTGTTCTAGGACATGCCGGTTTCCTCACGATATTTTCCTTCACCGTTTTGAAAGCAAAACTCTGCGCTGTGAGAAACTTTCTAATTCTCTTTTAACTTTATGGAAGATTACAAATTCATCTATTATAATAGTAACAATTAATATTTTGGAGGTATGAGGAACAGGGTGTAAAGTTTACTCATCCACCATAGAAAAGGGTGGATCCTCCGACCAGACGGGTGTTGTGTCTGGTGGGCAACTGCCCGACAGTAGATGTCGGGACGTTGTGTATACGCTAGTTGCGCGGTAAACTTTGCTTGCGCGATGCAGGATTTGCGTGACGTCAGTGTGACGCGTAGTTCGCATGTGGCGATGTTAATGCCGCTACAATATCAATGCTAATGAACAATTCTGAATAATTCCACCCCTTCTCATCTTCTTCTTCTTCTTCTTTATAAGAGGGGTCAGTTAATGTAGAGCACTGACGGTACATACAGAAACAAACTCAAGATTCACCTACCAATTATGCAGTATTCCAGTTTTTTCAGATGGGACAGCTTAGTCTATTAGCAAAGCCGCATTCTGTGTGATTCACCAAAACAGGGAAATCAAATTGACAAACTACGTCAATGTGCCATGCTAAAGCCAATTCAAACAACTGTCAAGAAATGACAGTTGTAACTGAATACACGGACCATTTAAGTTGGTAGTTAATTGACTTTTACAATTCTCTGAATTAACATTTGCAAGACATTAGTAAAAACTATATCTCCTTGCAAAACAGATGATAAATCGGCCCATGATATTATTACTAAATCACTTATGTCGTTTAGTAAAATAGACGGTTTAGTAAAAGCCCGAAAATAAGTACGTTTCAGTCCACAATCTATAAATCTTAAGGTTTGCCAATAAATCTGAGAATTACCCAGCTTTTTCGGTAAAACCTTTATTATTATATCAATTTGCACACGATCTATACTAAAGCCAACGAGACGAGAACGAAACGACGACATTTCATGCTTTAGGATTAAAAACTTTAATTCAATTGCGTATGATTCAGGTTCCATTGCAACTAAAATTATTTTATGACGTTTAGCGACAGTTTTTTCATTAAAAAAAACAACTTAGATTACTTGAATTTAAACTTGACATTTGTTTAAGTTGCAATTTTATGTATTTATCTCGTATCTTTGGCCTGAACATACTCAATGTATTTTGTTAGTGGAAGATACCTACTTGTTAAATAAATATATTGTAAACTAATTTGAAGGTACATAACTATCCCTTAAGGCACCCGTCCTCCACCGCCAGCAATTAATGAGAAGCGAGTAAAGCTAGCAACTTAAGAGGAGGCTCCCTATTTTTATGTTAATTTGCATGAATATTCTGAAACAGTTACACATGCAAGCAAAATTAAACTTAAAATTGTAATATTTTCTCTCAATACATTTTTTATTCGAAAATCTGGTCTTTTTTTTAAGAATAATTATAAAAACAAATAAGATGGTTTGGCTTTTGTGTTTAAAATAAATACTCACACCTAGTTTATTATCCAACCACAAGATTTTCAGAAGATTTTTTTCTGTAGATTAATTATTACTGTAGTTATAAACGAATTAAGAATTGAGACTTACGCTATTTAGTTTCGTGCTCGAACATGATCAAAGTGCGCACGTGATATTCAACTTTATTACTGATGTATTAGCGTTTAGCACATAACGGAGTGGCGGGGAACAAGGGGCAGAGCTTGCGTTCTAAATTTGATTGAGACTGCCTGCTCGAATTGGCGAGCATCGAGCAGCGAGTGCGTGACGGCGACGAGCGATTACTCTCTGGTATGCATATGTAACACAGCGAGCTCTGCCCGCCAAGCGAGCGTCGCTGAGCGAGTACTCGCTTTCAAAGTCGAAGTAAAATTATTTATTTCAAATAAGAACCTAAAAGGCACTTCAAAATATACAAAAAATAAAATTGAGTCTATAAGCGAGCCATCCAAAAGGTAGTTTCGTTTGGAGAAGAATGGGCAAGAAACTCTACTACTCTCTTTTACAATATTTTGTACTACCTACCTTTACTCTTTTAAAATGATTCAATATATTTTTTATATGTACATTAATTATGTAATTATATGTGAAGACGATGGCACCTTGAACATATAATTACTATACCACAGTAGGAAAAAATAATTAAAAATAAACCGAGGACAGATAAATGAAATATGCGACATTCATGGTGCTCATATATTTACAAACATTGTAAAAGTATACATTTTCCAAAAAAAATATAAGTATTATGTCAGTGTGTGAATTAGGGTAATCACAGAATGGAAAATCAAGGGCATAAAAATAATAAATTATACAATTAAAATAGCAACCATTTTCAAGATTGTCCTATGGAGCTCGACCAGCATGTTTCCAAGCATTCTTACCTTGGATATAATCCTCTAATTTGTAATATACTTGTTAACAAAGTGTACTTTTAATAAATGTGTTTTAAATTTTCTTTAATTTAATTGCAATTTAGCACAAGGTATTTGTAACATTTAACACTTTGATAGCTCTTGTAGCTGTACCAGGCCCGGGTCGACGGCGCGTTGTGTTCCACGCGCGCCTCAAAGAAATGTCATCACAAATTGACGGGGTATATTAGGGCCAATGCCTGCCAGGGTCGCGAGTTAGTCCAAAAGAGATATCGTGGCCCTGGCACACAGGCAAATGAAGGAACACAGGTGGGTTTTAGTCAGTAAAAGTCTGACACGCTCTCCCGCTCCGCCCAGAGCGGGAGAAGTTATTAGATAATTTCCCACCCAAAAAAAAAAAGAGGGGTACTAAGTAAGACTAGATTGAGTATCTAGAATATTTTTATTTAAATAGTTATTCATAGCTGTAGTGCTTCACGTAAAAAGTAATGAAAAGTAAACGCGTATCGCGGCATTCAATTCAACTCTAGTAGTGAGCCCCTTCTAAATTACTCCCTTCTAACAAGCGCTATTACAAGCAAACGACACGAAAGCTATTCTCTATTAAATTGCTCGGGGACATTATGCTAACTACGCAAAGGAGTTTGCAATAGAATGTGAAACAATAGTCGACAAATACGTCAATTCCACATGGCAAGATAAACACGTTCAGACAATTTCTTTAGTGGAGAGTAATCTGCTGTGAGATTGGAATAGACTTGTCAAGTATATACGATAAATCGTCTGTATTTATTTACTAATACCCGGGTTCTTAAATTCTCAGAAAAAAAAGAAAAGAAGTTTATTTCCACCTTCAAGAAAAAAACATGCTTTACAATAAAAATTGGCAAAATCCTCATGGATGTCCTCCACCCTGGGGCGGGCGGAAAGGTCTGTAAGACTCTTACTGACTAAAAACCACCCCAGTGTTCTCTTCCCACACTTGCACCGGGGATCTTCGGATCTAGTACTACTTGTACTGCGATCCAATAGCGATCCGCGATAACTTAATATCTTGTAATTATAGATATCAGCGCCCCACCCTCGCTATCATTATAACTTATGATTTTGTGCCTAGCTTGTGGAATTATTTTAAAACGAACGAGAAAAACATCTTGCAGCACCAACATAAGAGACGGTATAAAATATGTACCTACTTTAATTACAGAAATAATTTTGAAATCTAGATAAGATAAAATAAGAGTTATAATAAAATTGATTGTAATAAGTTGATAACTTATCAATATCTAGGTAGGTACTGATTCTATAACGCTATCAATTAATTTAAATTAAATATCTGCGTGGTGCCGGACGTAAAGAATAGCACCATCCTATTTCTTCCCGTTGGTGTCGTAAAACGCGACTAAGGGACTTACTAGAGAATGGGCAGCAGCGTTCGCAATGCATTTTAACACCATACTGCGATCGCCAACTCGCCTGTCAAGCGTGGCGATTATGGCAAAGCCCTTTTGGGGGGTCTATGTCCAGCAATAGACGTCATACAACTGAAATGATGATTATAAAATATTTACTTTAATTACAGGAATAATTTTAAAATATCTAGATTAAATGAGAATTATAATAAAATTGGTTATAATAAGTTGATAACTTCTCTCTTCTCTTCTCTAAATAGATAGGTAGGTACTGATTCTATAAGCAAAGTTATTCCTGAACACTCAACTAAGAAACACAGCGTGTTGATTATACATAATGTATAATTATTATCATCAACTAGTGACATTGCCTGCTTGCCATTTTACAACTTGAAAAAACATAATTTTATTATATGTATGTTTCAATCAACCCATGAACTCAGCCTATCGTATTCCACGGCCGCACAAAGGTTGGCTTTGTAGGCCCAGGTTGGCATTTGTAAGTTTACTATTAAATGTATTATAGATACACAAAAACCTGTGCCTTGTGGCTAAGTAATAACAGCCGCACGTGGCGATCGATCAGGTTAAGCTACGCTTGCCGCGGTTAGTCCGTGTATGGGTGACCATCTTTACATACCAAGACTCCTCCATGCCTCGAAAAGCACGTTAAAACGTTGGTCCCAGTTGTCATTTGTGGATCTTTGACAGTCGTTACGGGTCGTCTGAAGCCCGAAAGTCTGAAAGTCTGAAAAAGAAACCTGTCTTGCCACCAAGTATCGTATTACCTAGTAACTGGGTTGTGGAGGTCAGATAGGCAGTCGCTTCATGTAAAATACTGGTATTCAGCTACATCTGCTTAGACTGGAGGCTGACCCCAACATAGTTGGGAAAAGGCTAGGCAGATGAGATACACATAAACCTCTCGGAATAAATTCTATAAATGATGTTCAAAACTGCACAAAAAAACATCGCAAAACTTTTGACATCGTTTAAAATCTAAAATCTCTTGACATCATATTTAAAACTGTTTGACATTTTAATTATATTATTTTATAACTGTTTTTGACATTGTACTTTAAAATTGTTTCATTATTATTTGAAACTGTTAGGCAATATTTTGAATTTCTTGGAATTTTAATGAATAATTCATGGCTCTTATAATCTTTATGTAAATACAACACAATGTAAATTGTTCACGAATAAATGAAATGAAATGAAATGCATAGCGAGTGCGCGACGGCGACGAGCGATTACTCTCTGGTATGCATATGTACCATAGCGAGTTCTGCCCGCCAAGCGAACGCCGCTGAGCGAGTACTCGCTTTCAAAGTCAAAGTCAAATTATTAATTTCAAATAGGCACCTATTTGAAATTAATAATTTGACTTTGACAGTGCGATGCACAAAACCAACATTAGTTTAACGGTGATTCTGTCACTTTCATTTTTATACCAAATGTAAATGGCGTGAATTTATTAAAGTCTACGTTAAACTAATGTTGGTTTTGTGCAACTCAACGATAGCCGGCAATTCGGCTGTCCTATTTCAAAACCTAGTAAGGGACCCTTTTTTTCGTACATCGTTTTATTGCATAATCTTGCTTACCTGGATTACAGGCACTACTGGTTAATAAAATGCACTATCTTAAATAGAGAAAGGTGCCCGAGTTGCAGATCACCAGGCTCTGTTAGATAGGAAATATTAATTTACAAAACAGAGTCAAGATATTATAGGTATAATAAAAGTCTCCAGTTGAACCTATAAAATTAAAAGATACATTTAAAATTTATATATTGATTTAGATATTTTTAAAAAACTGGTTAAGAATACCCAAAAAAACTTTTTTAGGGAAACTACTCGAAAACTTTGAAATAACACATAATTATACAAATCGCTTTGCTACCTACAGTACCTAGCTAATTCACGGCCTAAGAAGAAACGAAGACAGTTAACCGTGTTTTTATAAGAGCTTGGGTATAATATTGTTATTCGTAATGAAAAGTGGAATTTAACGCCCAATTTCTAGGTTTTACATTTGTGACAAATACTTGCCATAATTATGCACTAATTAGTAGGAATTCTATGAATATACTAAATAATAGGGTCTGTCAACGTTAAACGTCATGTCATGATTTCCTAGTGTGTTGAGTGTTATATCACGCCTGTTTTCCCCGAAGGGTTAAGCAGAGGTATATAGTTCATGTCGCCAGTTATGTTTAAGGGACTAACTACATTTATTCAGCTCCTTTAGCGTTTCGCTGAACGATTTTGGTCACACTTATACAGTTCTGCTTCTATCAGCCGCGTACAACATCGTAAGACTGTGAAAAGCCCTCATAGCGTTCAGCGTTGTTCCGCTACGTTCGGCGCTGAACGTGGACTGTTCCCGACTCCTCGTCGACAAGTTGCGACCACGAACAGCCCTGAACGTGGCGGGACAGCGCTGAACGCGGCAGAACAGCTCTGAACTCTATCTATAGCAGCCACATGATAAAAACACAATTGTCCTCATTTTATACCTGTTTGCCGCGAAAACTGAATAGACGCGGAAAGCTGAACGGATGCGTACGCATCTCCATACAAAATCGTTGTTTTCTATGGACAAAAGCTGAACAGAGTTGAATAAGTGTGGTTAGTCCATAAGTCCCATACAACAGCGGGGAAGCCTATTGCCATCAACCGGGCACAAATCAAGACTCCGGGCTGCTACTGAGAAATTCCTGATGGAGTAACCCAATAAAACTTAATTGCTCGACCTGGGAATCGAACCCAAGACCTCATGCTCTCCAGCACTAGCGACTACTAGACGAAAGAGGCAGTCAACAATCAACATAGCCACATAATCTCGACTTTGTATGTTAAAGCGTTTTGTTTATTCATATGAGCAGTTTTTGGTCGAAATTATTTCTACACTTGATTTGCTTTCGGTTCGAGCAACATTACCTAGGGAATGCGAATAACTGTGGTATATCAAATAAACTGTTGACATTTCAGCGTTAATTTCCTCTTTTTAATTAAATCTGACTCGATGTAATTGTTAGTCGCATCATTTTAATAAAATCCATTGTACCTACTCAATAAACTAGTCTAGGCTTTCATCCATTTGTAGTTCTGCCAGGGTTACAAGCCTGTCCGAAAGGGATATCGTGGCTCTGGCACACATGCATTTGAAGGAACACGGGTGGGTTATAGTCAGTAAAACTCTGACACGCCCTCCCGCTCCACCCATAGCGGGAGAAGTTATTTGATAATTTGCCACTCAAAAAAAAAAATGCAGATGCCTACTTAGTCAAATGCAGCCTTTTAGGACAATGAATATTTCGTTCTCCCGATCAAGATATTCAAAAAGCCAGTAGTGTACCAAAAGCTGAACAGTTAACGCAGAGTAAATTGCGTACAAGTTGACAGTAGATCGTATATGGAGTAGAATAATATGGGGAGGAGTTTGAGAGCAATGTAATTAAAATTAACTTCACTGAGTTGGATGCATTAAAGGTAAACCTTACTGCAACTTAGTGACTAAGTGATGACGTAAATGCTTTGCTTGCTGAAACTGAAACAGAAATTGAATAAGCAACTAGTTTGAACTTCGTGTACCTAGCTTTAGTTGAGTTGATTCATACGGCGTAGTATTACCATATAAAGCGCTTGAACGAACACTACTACGCTTTATTTAGCTGCTTTAAACAAGACCGTTTGTATTCGCATAGTTCTGTTTTGTATTGTAAACTACTGGAATTCATTAGTTTTGCGTTTGTTTACATTACGTCTTTATTGGAGTAACATTATTCCATACACACATTACACACACCATTATTTTTTACATTTTTCATACTCATTTTAAGATACACGTAGTAAAGTCAAAGTCAAATTATTTATTTCAAATAGGCACATAAGAGGCACTTTTGAACGTCAAAATTAACAAAAAAATAGAATTGATTCTAGTTGCCCTTTCCAAAAGGTAGTTTCGTATGGAGAAGAATGGGCAAGAAACTCCACCGTTACTCCTTTAAAAATGTTTTACAATATTTTGTGTAGGTACATTAATTATATGATTATATGTGAAGACGATGCACCTAAAATAAAATTACTATACCATAATAGGTAAAAAGAATTAAAAACTAAGAAAAATAACTTAATTATTAGATAGATACATGATGCTCACATATTTACAAACATCGTAAAAGTATGTTTAAAATAAATAAAAATAAGTCAGTGTGTGAGTACAGGTAATCACAGAATGTAAAAACAATATCATAAAAATAACGAATTTTACAAAAAAAATAGCAACCAGTTTAATTTTGTCTAGACTCTAGATTGTCCCATGGAGCTGGACCAGCATGTTTCCAAGCATAACAGCAGCAACATAACATATATAACATCACGCCTGTATTCCCGAAGGGTTAGGCAGAGGTACCTATAGTACACCCACAATTCAACAGTTATGTCCACATGTAATAGGGGGGAGCCCATTGCCAGCAACCGGGCACAAATCCAGACTCCGGGTTTCTACTGAGTAATTCCAGTTTTGCCCGACCCGAATAGAACCCAGAATCTCATGCTCAGCAGTAGTACTTTCTACCACTAGACCAACAAATCAGTCAATGCTAAGTTAATACTAGATGTCTATTTAATTGCGAATAGTGAAAGGGTGTGTCATACTTACCCTTCAAATTTTTTTTTTAACGTTGCCCCAAACTAGGAATTTTAATTTAATTTTTTAGCATTTACAAACATTTAAAACTCATACACAAACAGCCAGACCCGGAAAAACTACATGTAGGTCATACAAATATTTGTTCCGTGCGGGAATTGAACCCGCGACACGCAGCGCAGCAGTCAATCGCTTAACTACTGCACCAACCGTGTCGACAAAAAATTAAAAAGATAAGCGTAAGATTAATCCCGATCTTTCTTTCTTCTTCGTGTGACTAACCTGCTGTCAGAGTGTTTATGTCACCCTCTGACTTAGCTTCATATGCCATCGAGAAATATCTCTCAGGTGAAAAACCTTACAAGTGTCATGTATGTCAGCGTAGTTTTAGTGTAAACTCGTGAAAACCCCATATAAGTGGGATGAACACAAACGTTGTTAAATTGTGTAAAATAATTAATAATATGATTTGCATACCCATGTAACGGTAGAACATGGAGGACTATTATAATAAAACATCTATGTACTTATTACCCATGTTTGCAAACCAATAAATGTTTTGATTTAATTTTGATTTCAGGCATTCTGATTTCCTCACGGTGTTTTCCTTCACCGTTTTTTTAAGCAGGTGATAATTATACAATGTGCACATGAATCCGAACAGTCAGAAGTGTGTGCCTTAGGTTCAAACTCGAGACTTAATTATGACTTGGCAGTCCAACAGTCACACCACCACTAGGCTATCACTGCAGTGTGCTGTGTACTTTTCCCGATAATAGCATGTAAATAGCCTTTATACTCTTAGTCCCACAATGGCTAGAGGTCATCAAGCGGTTAATCTGCTTAGCTGGCAACAAAATCACTCCACCGCCATCGCCACAAAGTCGGAACCAATACACGAACAGACTAGAATCACATTATGTACGTGCATTGAACTGTAGATGATAATCTTGGAACAATGAGATTAGTATTCGTGGGAATATTATCTTGCTAAGTTTATTAGGTCATGTCCTCTTTTGTATTGGTTTTATTTGATTGATTTATGTGTATGAGGAACAGGGTAAAAAGATCCTCATCCTCCATAAAAAGGGAGTATCCTGCGACCAGATGGATGTTGTGTCTGGTGGGCTACTGCCCGACGGTTGATGTTGTATATGCTAGTCGAGCGGATAACTCTGCTGACGTGATGCTGGATTTGTGTTAAGCTGGTTTTACATGCGTACTTTGTTTGCGTGTGGCGTTGTAGGATTGTAAATAGGCAGATCGGATTTGAGGGACGACTAGAATCAATTCGATTTATTTGTAAGTTTTGACGTTCAAAAGTGCCTGTTATGTGCATATTTGAAATAAATAATTTGACTTTGACTTTGATTGAAAATGTTCGCCACGTCTATTGAAATTTTGCAACACCAATTTTGCAACAACAATTTTGCAAAAGTGCCTGTTATGTGCATATTTGAAATAAATAATTTGACTTTGACTTTGATTGAAAATGTTCGCCACGTCTATTGAAATTTTGCAACACCAACGGCGCGGCGTTGTTAGGCCTCATTCAGCAATGAATAAGAAGATTGATCTCTGGTGCCAATTATTATTCTCTTCCAACCGGAACAAAGCACTGCTTGATGGCAGAAAGAAGTTAGTGTGGGAGTACTACTCCGAAGAATGTCATATATTTTCCTTTTTTCATTATATTCCTCTTCAGACGGAACTCATTTTATACCCAAATTAACTTCGTGTTTGTCTTTTTTCTCTGATAAACCAATAACCTCTAAATTTGCTCCCGCTGAAGCTTTATCGAGTATATAATCCGCTTAGTTTAAAAAAACCACTGCGACACTACAGCAGAACCTTACAGTCGCTGAGGAATCACGTACGCTGTGCAATGAAACTATGCATAATAATTATATTGTAGATTTGCTGTTACTTGAGTCCCGTCCTAGGGGAACTAGTTTATGTACCCTGATAAAGAGTAGGTAATCTATGTTTAAGTGTAAATCATCTATGGCTAGTCTTTTCCCAATTATGTTGGGGTCGGCTTCCAGTCTAACCGAGTGCAGCTGAATACCAGTATTTTAAACGGAGCGACTGCCTATCTGACCTCCACAACTCAGTTACTGGTGGTACGCTAGTAATACGATAACCCTTGGTAAGACACACGTTCGGGCATCTGACGACGGATAAAGAACCACGAATGACATCCGGACAAACGGCTTAATATGATTTCCGAGGCACGGAGGGGTCTTGGTATGTAATGATGGTCATCCATCCACGGACCAAGCGTGGCAAGCGTAGCTTAACCTTATCGATCGACCCGTGCGGCTGTTATTACTTAGCCATTAGCCCCTCCTAGGACATGGTCTGTCTACACAGACAAATGGGCGCACGCCCATTTAAATCCATTCAACCATTTATGCGTGATAAGCAACATCTTCACAAACTTTTACTTTTTAAGGTTCCGAACAAATTAAAATTGATCCTTTATAATCAAAATTTCTTCATCGTCTGTCACACAGGTTTAATTCGAGATTTATGCAACGTATTAATTTGAATTTTGATATAATGTTAGATTTCAATAAAGCAATACCCAGGACGATATTGTTAATTAAAACTTTCCCTCGATCAAACTGACCTACCAAATAAATCTAAAAAAATATGATTTCTGGTCTTTGACTGGCTATCTGTGTGCACGTCACCGAGACCTAAGCATAAAGCTAAAATTCAAATTCCTACGTTGCATAAATTTCGAGAAAACCTCCGAGACAGTCGGACAAAAAAGTGATGTTTTAATTAAGGTTCTATTCCTTTTATAGAACCTAAAAAAAGATCATACTTTGCAGAAGACAGAGTTTTAATGGTGTTAATTGTATTGTTATTAAACTATTATTCTTCGTGACTATAAGTAGAAAAAATAGCACCAAAATAATGAAGTCAAGATCAAAGTAAACCTTTAAAAAAAAGAAAATTTAAAAAATTGTAAAACCCGACTGCGTAAAAGTAGAACTTTAAAAAACCGGCCAAGTGCGAGTTGGGCTCGCGCACGAAGAGTTCCATACCATTATCTATAAAAATGCCAAAAAAATCACGTTTGTTGTATGGGAGCCCCCCTTAAATATTTGTTTTATTTGAATTTAATTATTTATTTTTAAAGTGAATTTGTAACTAAATATTCTGTGAATATTTCAAGCGTCTACCTGTTGCCGTTATCAATATCGAGCAAAAACTTTTAGTATTTTTTGTTATAGCGGCAACAAAAATACATCATGTGTGAAAATTTCAACTGTCTAACTATCACGGTTCATGAGATACAGCCTGGTGACAGATGGACAGACAGACATACAGACGGCGGAGCCTTAGTAATAGGGTTTCCGTTTAAAAAAAATATAAAATACAAATTGAAAATAAAAATGTATGCATGAACCCTAAAAATCAGAAAGTGTCAAAAAATACGTCACATTACCACCAGGCAAAAGACAGGAGTAAAAGATGCTCTCAACTACGCTCTAAAATTAAAAGGGAGATGAGCAGAACACGTAGCGAGAATGAGTGACGAACGATGGACCATTTGCATGACGTCATGGCAAGGTCCTACCGGCACTCGGAAAAGAGGAAGACCTGTTAATAGACTAGATAGGCAGACATTGCACGAGTCGCAGGCAAAATCTGGCTGACAGAAGCTAAAGACTGAGACCGCTGGTGTTCTCTGGAGTAGGCCTTTACCCACATTACTTCAGGGGTTCATGCATACATTTTTATTTTCAATTAGTATTTTCTATTTTTTTTTATAGATATGATCACTCTAAAATTTTACTATTATTATATTTTAAGTTTCAGTTTCTTTTCGGAAACTAAAAACAAAAGAAAATATGTTAAGGAAATTATTAAATAATTATTATGAAATGATAACAATAAATAATGCAACGATCCTTTTAAATCATTACATTGTATAAAAAAAAATAGTACTTGTTGACAGGCCTAAACTATCCACCCATATTAAAAAATGTACTGTTTTTAGATTACACATTATAAAACATTGTAAAAACCAGCAATTTCTGAATAACCGTGAAGTTTCTTGCCGTCCCTTCTTCGTAGAAAGCGACCAATTGGAGCCGTGCACCTAGTTTCTGACGTTTCATAAGTGCCCATGTTGGTGAATGTGAAATAAAATGTTTGGAATTTGAATTGGAACTTAGATACAGAGTTTGATTTACTAAACAACAAATCGGAATCGTCCATCAACATTTTTACATTTACATTTACAACAGTGCCTTATATCCTATGTCGTATATAATTTACAGAAAAATCGTTTAAATATTTTTTTTTTTGTAAGAAACGTATAACCAAAGCAGTAGCCTTACAACAATTTTTGAAGTGAAAGAATATTAGTGTAAGAAACTCCTACGTAAAATCTTCTATTACTATCTCTTAGTTAGGCACCTGCCCCACCACTGAGGTCGCGACTAGCAATCAACGATTTTCTCACTCAAGAAACGTACAAAAGCTTGTAAGTCCCGTGTAAGTAAAAGAGATACATATTAATAGTTGATCGCTTACTGTTCACACCGCCGCGCCAGCGAGTAGTCGTTTGTCGCAGTAACAAGAGCTATGGAAGAGTGTACTCGCTCAGCAACGCTCGCTTGGCTGGCAGAACACTCGCTGCGACACTCACGCTTGGTACATTCGCATACCAACGAGTAGGTATAAGTGCTCGTCGCCGTCGTCGTGCACTAGCTGCTCGTTGCTCGCCAACTCGTTTTTAGGGTTCCGTAGTCAACAAGGAACGTGATAGACATCATTGGATATGATTTTTCTCGTCTATCGCATGATGTCGGGACCGTTGGATAGACCGTTCAAAAATATTGAGGGCCTGTGAAGACTATTTTTCGATTCAAAGATACGTTTGCGTTTTTGGATATGTAAACAAATTCATAGCAGTAGTACATATAACGAAATTAAAAGGAAAACTATCACAGCTAAGTAGGCTTTACAAGTTAACGAGTAATATTTGATCAACTTACATTTGCAGAATTGACTGTGAGATATATCGATGTATGGGAGAACATTTTTTTCAACTGCAATGTTCAGTTTCTTTTTGGGATGTTGCTTCCCAACTACGGAACCCTTCATTGTACGTGGTCCGACACGCACTTGGCCGGATTTTAGTTGCTAACTACTCGCTTCACGTTAATCGCCGGCAGTGGGACAGGTACATAACTGCTTCAAAATACATCAGCGACAACTTAAAACGTCGTGTAACAAGCAAAACATTTTTCCTCTCACACATAAATGTTGGAAATCTAAAAGTCAAAAAACGCTTGTTACAAAAATATACGTATACAAACGTCAGAAACAGATATTGCAGTCGACATTTTAATATGTTATGTCTTACTAAGATCTTAACCGATTTGAGAGTAAAGCAGTATTACATAATATTGAAATAAGCAATATCCTATGGATTGGCTGTTACTAAAGTCATGTATTCATTAAAAAACAATTGTTTATGAAGACTGTTTCAGAAACAAAATCTACGTGTTTCTGAAACACATCATTTTGTTTCGGAAAACATTACGTGTTTATGCATGTTTCTGTGCTCCCCCGCTCGCGATGGGAAGCAATGAAACAAATCAGTTTCGCAACAGATGCGTACGAGTCCATTCGCGTGTTTCACTTGTTTATGAAACATGGAGATATTGTAGGACGACGATTTTTTTTTTTATTATTTGGAAAATTAGAAAGAAAGCGTATATTATGGGATTGCTCGTCTACAAATTATAATCTGATTTCGACATTCGCAGAAAGTTTGAACTTAAATGATCCGTCAAACATACGTAAATCACTTATCACGTCTTGTCTTCTTAACAAATAGTTTCTAATCACCTTGCTCTTTTCTTTCGACTAAACATCACATGCAAATAATTAATGTACGCAGCACCCAACAACACTACCTCTTCGGACGACAAATTAGAAAACAACTGATGATGTGGACAGCACAGTTTCCGAAACATTGGTCATGGTAAAAATCTACGTAATGTTTCAGAAACTGTGTATCAGAAAAATTGTTTCTCGATGAATTACTCGTACTACTACATGCTTTTTTGGTTTTATGTAATTAAATCGGCTTATAATTGAAATTAATTAGGGGAACACGAAATGTCTTCGAATGACAGAACCCAAAATGAACCGCCCAATTTATTCAAATAAAAAAAGCTAAACTAAATAATTTTTCAACTGTGAAAAACATCAAATATAAAGCAGTGCGTTAAATAGTGGATAGACTTAATACTTTAATCAATAAACCACTCATCATTGTATCAAAAATGTTAGTTTAGAAGCTCGAACGTTGGAAACTGTGCCGAGGTTAGTCACGCAAAGTAGCTATTAATTTGACATGACCTATAATGATAACTAAACTTTTCGATGTATTTGCAACTCAAGCCTTTAAAATATTTAACTTTTTAGTCAACTCTTTTACAATAAAAGTGACTTAACTTCATGAGAAAAGAAAATTACTTTCGAGAAAATGATAAAATGCTTCAAAATTACTTAAACGATACGTGCATGGGGTATGCACGTATTGTTTAAGTAATTTTTTCGGGAAATTGAAACACTCTTTATTAGTTTCCATAATTATGTAAAACTGCTTTTCTGCAAAATTTCATTAATTTTACTCAGATCGGACTCGGTTTTGTTTAGCCCTGAAAGCGTAGCACTTACTTTTGCGTAGAATTGAAACAAATTAGCATAAAAATAAATAAATATACTTATTGAAAATGGACATAAATTAATGGCAACATCCAACCAGCCTTCATTATCACGTGTTAATTCAACTATATATATATATATATATATAATATCATCGTCTTAGATATATTATCTTGAATCAGTTCACACGTTTCGCTTGCTTCTGTGAAGTAAATTACTCTGTTGATGGGATAAGGACTTCAAACGAATAACATTCATTATCATATAATCAAATCATATAATATTGTATAATACATGAGTGGCTATAGAATTATATGAAATGAAAATGGTTTGAAGGAAAATTCGTTTAACTTCCATTCACATTTTGCTGATTAAAATTGTATCTACAGCTTTTAATTTTAAAGTACATGCCCATTACCAACCGCTTTCCTACTTACTTCTTTCTACGTTCATTTTTTTGTGAGTTTCATCTGTCAGTCAGTTAGTCACGAAACAATTTTGAATGTAAATAGTGCTGCAACCAGAATAGTTGTTGTTTGTATTAAAAATGTTAAAATTCATGGTCTTCCTTTTATTTGTGACACTATGTTATTTAGCAAAAACTAATCCTTATGAAGAAGCCTTTCGATCGGTATGATAAAGCTACAGGGTGATTATTTATTTCGTGTAACAGGTTTGATTTCCGGTTCAACCATGTAATTATTTAAATATCTATGAATGCAATTTAAATTGTTTTTTAAATTCAAATAATGTCTTCTTTCAGTAAAATGTTCCATCTACAATATTCAAGGTACTTTCCCTCCATGTGGCATATCCGTGGGACGCCATGTATATATTTAAAGAAGATTTAACATAAATAACGCACAATCTCTTAAGGGGTCATCGGACATCATCGGACCAAAACCTAAAATCGCAAAAAAAAAAATCTGATGTTCCCTACATTTTGACGAGTTAAGAGAACATTTTTCTTTGGCCGCGATTTCATGTTTTGTCCCATAGTAAAAGTTGTGCATAATGAGTACAATTACCCTTTAAGAGGTTGTACGTTATTTATGTTCATCTTGTATCAATCTGCCTAGCCTTTCCCAACTATGTTGGGGTCGGCTCCCAGTCTAACCGGATGCAGCTGAATACCAGTATTTTACATGGAGCGACTGCCTATCTGACCTCCACAACCCAGTAACTGGGTAGTACGATACCCCTTGGTAAGACTGATTGTTAAACTTTCGGGCTTCTGACGACCCGTAACGACTGTCAAAGATCGACGAATGACAGCCGGGACCAACGGCTAAACGTGCTTTCCGAGGCACGGAGGAGTCACGGTATGTAAAGATGGTCACCCATCCACGGACCAACCCCGGCTAGCGTAGCTTAACCTGATGGATCGACCCATGCGGCTGTTATTACTTAGCCACGAGCTTCTGT